>CM060254.1:15452752-16807027 GCA_030684275.1 Acipenser oxyrinchus oxyrinchus | reverse complement strand
GAGTAGAGGTTTGAGGAGAGGTCTGTAACAGGACAGGAGTAGAGGTTTGAGGAGAGGTCTGTAATAGGACAGGAGTAGAGGTTTGAGGAGAGGTCTGTAACAGGACAGGAGTAGAGGTTTGAGGAGAGGTCTGTAACAGGACAGGAGTAGAGGTTTGAGGAGAGGTCTGTAACAGGACAGGAGTAGAGGTTTGAGGAGAGGTCTGTAACAGGACAGGAGTAGAGGTTTGAGGAGAGGTCTGTAACAGGACAGGAGTAGAGGTTTGAGGAGAGGTCTGTAACAGGACAGGAGTAGAGGTTTGAGGAGAGGTCTGTAACAGGACAGGAGTAGAGGTTTGAGGAGAGGTCTGTAACAGGACAGGAGTAGAGGTTTGAGGAGAGGTCTGTAACAGGACAGGAGTAGAGGTTTGAGGAGAGGTCTGTAACAGGACAGGAGTAGAGGTTTGAGGAGAGGTCTGTAACAGGACAGGAGTAGAGGTTTGAGGAGAGGTCTGTAACAGGACAGGAGTAGAGGTTTGAGGAGAGGTCTGTAACAGGACAGGAGTAGAGGTTTGAGGAGAGGTCTGTAACAGGACAGGAGTAGAGGTTTGAGGAGAGGTCTGTAACAGGACAGGAGTAGAGGTTTGAGGAGAGGTCTGTAACAGGACAGGAGTAGAGGTTTGAGGAGAGGTCTGTAACAGGACAGGAGTAGAGGTTTGAGGAGAGGTCTGTAACAGGACAGGAGTAGAGGTTTGAGGAGAGGTCTGTAACAGGACAGGAGTAGAGGTTTGAGGAGAGGTCTGTAACAGGACAGGAGTAGAGGTTTGAGGAGAGGTCTGTAACAGGACAGGAGTAGAGGTTTGAGGAGAGGTCTGTAACAGGACAGGAGTAGAGGTTTGAGGAGAGGTCTGTAACAGGACAGGAGTAGAGGTTTGAGGAGAGGTCTGTAACAGGACAGGAGTAGAGGTTTGAGGAGAGGTCTGTAACAGGACAGGAGTAGAGGTTTGAGGAGAGGTCTGTAACAGGACAGGAGTAGAGGTTTGAGGAGAGGTCTGTAACAGGACAGGAGTAGAGGTTTGAGGAGAGGTCTGTAACAGGACAGGAGTAGAGGTTTGAGGAGAGGTCTGTAACAGGACAGGAGTAGAGGTTTGAGGAGAGGTCTGTAACAGGACAGGAGTAGAGGTTTGAGGAGAGGTCTGTAACAGGACAGGAGTAGAGGTTTGAGGAGAGGTCTGTAACAGGACAGGAGTAGAGGTTTGAGGAGAGGTCTGTAACAGGACAGGAGTAGAGGTTTGAGGAGAGGTCTGTAACAGGACAGGAGTAGAGGTTTGAGGAGAGGTCTGTAACAGGACAGGAGTAGAGGTTTGAGGAGAGGTCTGTAACAGGACAGGAGTAGAGGTTTGAGGAGAGGTCTGTAACAGGACAGGAGTAGAGGTTTGAGGAGAGGTCTGTAACAGGACAGGAGTAGAGGTTTGAGGAGAGGTCTGTAACAGGACAGGAGTAGAGGTTTGAGGAGAGGTCTGTAACAGGACAGGAGTAGAGGTTTGAGGAGAGGTCTGTAACAGGACAGGAGTAGAGGTTTGAGGAGAGGTCTGTAACAGGACAGGAGTAGAGGTTTGAGGAGAGGTCTGTAACAGGACAGGAGTAGAGGTTTGAGGAGAGGTCTGTAACAGGACAGGAGTAGAGGTTTGAGGAGAGGTCTGTAACAGGACAGGAGTAGAGGTTTGAGGAGAGGTCTGTAACAGGACAGGAGTAGAGGTTTGAGGAGAGGTCTGTAACAGGACAGGAGTAGAGGTTTGAGGAGAGGTCTGTAACAGGACAGGAGTAGAGGTTTGAGGAGAGGTCTGTAACAGGACAGGAGTAGAGGTTTGAGGAGAGGTCTGTAACAGGACAGGAGTAGAGGTTTGAGGAGAGGTCTGTAACAGGACAGGAGTAGAGGTTTGAGGAGAGGTCTGTAACAGGACAGGAGTAGAGGTTTGAGGAGAGGTCTGTAACAGGACAGGAGTAGAGGTTTGAGGAGAGGTCTGTAACAGGACAGGAGTAGAGGTTTGAGGAGAGGTCTGTAACAGGACAGGAGTAGAGGTTTGAGGAGAGGTCTGTAACAGGACAGGAGTAGAGGTTTGAGGAGAGGTCTGTAACAGGACAGGAGTAGAGGTTTGAGGAGAGGTCTGTAACAGGACAGGAGTAGAGGTTTGAGGAGAGGTCTGTAACAGGACAGGAGTAGAGGTTTGAGGAGAGGTCTGTAACAGGACAGGAGTAGAGGTTTGAGGAGAGGTCTGTAACAGGACAGGAGTAGAGGTTTGAGGAGAGGTCTGTAACAGGACAGGAGTAGAGGTTTGAGGAGAGGTCTGTAACAGGACAGGAGTAGAGGTTTGAGGAGAGGTCTGTAACAGGACAGGAGTAGAGGTTTGAGGAGAGGTCTGTAACAGGACAGGAGTAGAGGTTTGAGGAGAGGTCTGTAACAGGACAGGAGTAGAGGTTTGAGGAGAGGTCTGTAACAGGACAGGAGTAGAGGTTTGAGGAGAGGTCTGTAACAGGACAGGAGTAGAGGTTTGAGGAGAGGTCTGTAACAGGACAGGAGTAGAGGTTTGAGGAGAGGTCTGTAACAGGACAGGAGTAGAGGTTTGAGGAGAGGTCTGTAACAGGACAGGAGTAGAGGTTTGAGGAGAGGTCTGTAACAGGACAGGAGTAGAGGTTTGAGGAGAGGTCTGTAACAGGACAGGAGTAGAGGTTTGAGGAGAGGTCTGTAACAGGACAGGAGTAGAGGTTTGAGGAGAGGTCTGTAACAGGACAGGAGTAGAGGTTTGAGGAGAGGTCTGTAACAGGACAGGAGTAGAGGTTTGAGGAGAGGTCTGTAACAGGACAGGAGTAGAGGTTTGAGGAGAGGTCTGTAACAGGACAGGAGTAGAGGTTTGAGGAGAGGTCTGTAACAGGACAGGAGTAGAGGTTTGAGGAGAGGTCTGTAACAGGACAGGAGTAGAGGTTTGAGGAGAGGTCTGTAACAGGACAGGAGTAGAGGTTTGAGGAGAGGTCTGTAACAGGACAGGAGTAGAGGTTTGAGGAGAGGTCTGTAACAGGACAGGAGTAGAGGTTTGAGGAGAGGTCTGTAACAGGACAGGAGTAGAGGTTTGAGGAGAGGTCTGTAACAGGACAGGAGTAGAGGTTTGAGGAGAGGTCTGTAACAGGACAGGAGTAGAGGTTTGAGGAGAGGTCTGTAACAGGACAGGAGTAGAGGTTTGAGGAGAGGTCTGTAACAGGACAGGAGTAGAGGTTTGAGGAGAGGTCTGTAACAGGACAGGAGTAGAGGTTTGAGGAGAGGTCTGTAACAGGACAGGAGTAGAGGTTTGAGGAGAGGTCTGTAACAGGACAGGAGTAGAGGTTTGAGGAGAGGTCTGTAACAGGACAGGAGTAGAGGTTTGAGGAGAGGTCTGTAACAGGACAGGAGTAGAGGTTTGAGGAGAGGTCTGTAACAGGACAGGAGTAGAGGTTTGAGGAGAGGTCTGTAACAGGACAGGAGTAGAGGTTTGAGGAGAGGTCTGTAACAGGACAGGAGTAGAGGTTTGAGGAGAGGTCTGTAACAGGACAGGAGTAGAGGTTTGAGGAGAGGTCTGTAACAGGACAGGAGTAGAGGTTTGAGGAGAGGTCTGTAACAGGACAGGAGTAGAGGTTTGAGGAGAGGTCTGTAACAGGACAGGAGTAGAGGTTTGAGGAGAGGTCTGTAACAGGACAGGAGTAGAGGTTTGAGGAGAGGTCTGTAACAGGACAGGAGTAGAGGTTTGAGGAGAGGTCTGTAACAGGACAGGAGTAGAGGTTTGAGGAGAGGTCTGTAACAGGACAGGAGTAGAGGTTTGAGGAGAGGTCTGTAACAGGACAGGAGTAGAGGTTTGAGGAGAGGTCTGTAACAGGACAGGAGTAGAGGTTTGAGGAGAGGTCTGTAACAGGACAGGAGTAGAGGTTTGAGGAGAGGTCTGTAACAGGACAGGAGTAGAGGTTTGAGGAGAGGTCTGTAACAGGACAGGAGTAGAGGTTTGAGGAGAGGTCTGTAACAGGACAGGAGTAGAGGTTTGAGGAGAGGTCTGTAACAGGACAGGAGTAGAGGTTTGAGGAGAGGTCTGTAACAGGACAGGAGTAGAGGTTTGAGGAGAGGTCTGTAACAGGACAGGAGTAGAGGTTTGAGGAGAGGTCTGTAACAGGACAGGAGTAGAGGTTTGAGGAGAGGTCTGTAACAGGACAGGAGTAGAGGTTTGAGGAGAGGTCTGTAACAGGACAGGAGTAGAGGTTTGAGGAGAGGTCTGTAACAGGACAGGAGTAGAGGTTTGAGGAGAGGTCTGTAACAGGACAGGAGTAGAGGTTTGAGGAGAGGTCTGTAACAGGACAGGAGTAGAGGTTTGAGGAGAGGTCTGTAACAGGACAGGAGTAGAGGTTTGAGGAGAGGTCTGTAACAGGACAGGAGTAGAGGTTTGAGGAGAGGTCTGTAACAGGACAGGAGTAGAGGTTTGAGGAGAGGTCTGTAACAGGACAGGAGTAGAGGTTTGAGGAGAGGTCTGTAACAGGACAGGAGTAGAGGTTTGAGGAGAGGTCTGTAACAGGACAGGAGTAGAGGTTTGAGGAGAGGTCTGTAACAGGACAGGAGTAGAGGTTTGAGGAGAGGTCTGTAACAGGACAGGAGTAGAGGTTTGAGGAGAGGTCTGTAACAGGACAGGAGTAGAGGTTTGAGGAGAGGTCTGTAACAGGACAGGAGTAGAGGTTTGAGGAGAGGTCTGTAACAGGACAGGAGTAGAGGTTTGAGGAGAGGTCTGTAACAGGACAGGAGTAGAGGTTTGAGGAGAGGTCTGTAACAGGACAGGAGTAGAGGTTTGAGGAGAGGTCTGTAACAGGACAGGAGTAGAGGTTTGAGGAGAGGTCTGTAACAGGACAGGAGTAGAGGTTTGAGGAGAGGTCTGTAACAGGACAGGAGTAGAGGTTTGAGGAGAGGTCTGTAACAGGACAGGAGTAGAGGTTTGAGGAGAGGTCTGTAACAGGACAGGAGTAGAGGTTTGAGGAGAGGTCTGTAACAGGACAGGAGTAGAGGTTTGAGGAGAGGTCTGTAACAGGACAGGAGTAGAGGTTTGAGGAGAGGTCTGTAACAGGACAGGAGTAGAGGTTTGAGGAGAGGTCTGTAACAGGACAGGAGTAGAGGTTTGAGGAGAGGTCTGTAACAGGACAGGAGTAGAGGTTTGAGGAGAGGTCTGTAACAGGACAGGAGTAGAGGTTTGAGGAGAGGTCTGTAACAGGACAGGAGTAGAGGTTTGAGGAGAGGTCTGTAACAGGACAGGAGTAGAGGTTTGAGGAGAGGTCTGTAACAGGACAGGAGTAGAGGTTTGAGGAGAGGTCTGTAACAGGACAGGAGTAGAGGTTTGAGGAGAGGTCTGTAACAGGACAGGAGTAGAGGTTTGAGGAGAGGTCTGTAACAGGACAGGAGTAGAGGTTTGAGGAGAGGTCTGTAACAGGACAGGAGTAGAGGTTTGAGGAGAGGTCTGTAACAGGACAGGAGTAGAGGTTTGAGGAGAGGTCTGTAACAGGACAGGAGTAGAGGTTTGAGGAGAGGTCTGTAACAGGACAGGAGTAGAGGTTTGAGGAGAGGTCTGTAACAGGACAGGAGTAGAGGTTTGAGGAGAGGTCTGTAACAGGACAGGAGTAGAGGTTTGAGGAGAGGTCTGTAACAGGACAGGAGTAGAGGTTTGAGGAGAGGTCTGTAACAGGACAGGAGTAGAGGTTTGAGGAGAGGTCTGTAACAGGACAGGAGTAGAGGTTTGAGGAGAGGTCTGTAACAGGACAGGAGTAGAGGTTTGAGGAGAGGTCTGTAACAGGACAGGAGTAGAGGTTTGAGGAGAGGTCTGTAACAGGACAGGAGTAGAGGTTTGAGGAGAGGTCTGTAACAGGACAGGAGTAGAGGTTTGAGGAGAGGTCTGTAACAGGACAGGAGTAGAGGTTTGAGGAGAGGTCTGTAACAGGACAGGAGTAGAGGTTTGAGGAGAGGTCTGTAACAGGACAGGAGTAGAGGTTTGAGGAGAGGTCTGTAACAGGACAGGAGTAGAGGTTTGAGGAGAGGTCTGTAACAGGACAGGAGTAGAGGTTTGAGGAGAGGTCTGTAACAGGACAGGAGTAGAGGTTTGAGGAGAGGTCTGTAACAGGACAGGAGTAGAGGTTTGAGGAGAGGTCTGTAACAGGACAGGAGTAGAGGTTTGAGGAGAGGTCTGTAACAGGACAGGAGTAGAGGTTTGAGGAGAGGTCTGTAACAGGACAGGAGTAGAGGTTTGAGGAGAGGTCTGTAACAGGACAGGAGTAGAGGTTTGAGGAGAGGTCTGTAACAGGACAGGAGTAGAGGTTTGAGGAGAGGTCTGTAACAGGACAGGAGTAGAGGTTTGAGGAGAGGTCTGTAACAGGACAGGAGTAGAGGTTTGAGGAGAGGTCTGTAACAGGACAGGAGTAGAGGTTTGAGGAGAGGTCTGTAACAGGACAGGAGTAGAGGTTTGAGGAGAGGTCTGTAACAGGACAGGAGTAGAGGTTTGAGGAGAGGTCTGTAACAGGACAGGAGTAGAGGTTTGAGGAGAGGTCTGTAACAGGACAGGAGTAGAGGTTTGAGGAGAGGTCTGTAACAGGACAGGAGTAGAGGTTTGAGGAGAGGTCTGTAACAGGACAGGAGTAGAGGTTTGAGGAGAGGTCTGTAACAGGACAGGAGTAGAGGTTTGAGGAGAGGTCTGTAACAGGACAGGAGTAGAGGTTTGAGGAGAGGTCTGTAACAGGACAGGAGTAGAGGTTTGAGGAGAGGTCTGTAACAGGACAGGAGTAGAGGTTTGAGGAGAGGTCTGTAACAGGACAGGAGTAGAGGTTTGAGGAGAGGTCTGTAACAGGACAGGAGTAGAGGTTTGAGGAGAGGTCTGTAACAGGACAGGAGTAGAGGTTTGAGGAGAGGTCTGTAACAGGACAGGAGTAGAGGTTTGAGGAGAGGTCTGTAACAGGACAGGAGTAGAGGTTTGAGGAGAGGTCTGTAACAGGACAGGAGTAGAGGTTTGAGGAGAGGTCTGTAACAGGACAGGAGTAGAGGTTTGAGGAGAGGTCTGTAACAGGACAGGAGTAGAGGTTTGAGGAGAGGTCTGTAACAGGACAGGAGTAGAGGTTTGAGGAGAGGTCTGTAACAGGACAGGAGTAGAGGTTTGAGGAGAGGTCTGTAACAGGACAGGAGTAGAGGTTTGAGGAGAGGTCTGTAACAGGACAGGAGTAGAGGTTTGAGGAGAGGTCTGTAACAGGACAGGAGTAGAGGTTTGAGGAGAGGTCTGTAACAGGACAGGAGTAGAGGTTTGAGGAGAGGTCTGTAACAGGACAGGAGTAGAGGTTTGAGGAGAGGTCTGTAACAGGACAGGAGTAGAGGTTTGAGGAGAGGTCTGTAACAGGACAGGAGTAGAGGTTTGAGGAGAGGTCTGTAACAGGACAGGAGTAGAGGTTTGAGGAGAGGTCTGTAACAGGACAGGAGTAGAGGTTTGAGGAGAGGTCTGTAACAGGACAGGAGTAGAGGTTTGAGGAGAGGTCTGTAACAGGACAGGAGTAGAGGTTTGAGGAGAGGTCTGTAACAGGACAGGAGTAGAGGTTTGAGGAGAGGTCTGTAACAGGACAGGAGTAGAGGTTTGAGGAGAGGTCTGTAACAGGACAGGAGTAGAGGTTTGAGGAGAGGTCTGTAACAGGACAGGAGTAGAGGTTTGAGGAGAGGTCTGTAACAGGACAGGAGTAGAGGTTTGAGGAGAGGTCTGTAACAGGACAGGAGTAGAGGTTTGAGGAGAGGTCTGTAACAGGACAGGAGTAGAGGTTTGAGGAGAGGTCTGTAACAGGACAGGAGTAGAGGTTTGAGGAGAGGTCTGTAACAGGACAGGAGTAGAGGTTTGAGGAGAGGTCTGTAACAGGACAGGAGTAGAGGTTTGAGGAGAGGTCTGTAACAGGACAGGAGTAGAGGTTTGAGGAGAGGTCTGTAACAGGACAGGAGTAGAGGTTTGAGGAGAGGTCTGTAACAGGACAGGAGTAGAGGTTTGAGGAGAGGTCTGTAACAGGACAGGAGTAGAGGTTTGAGGAGAGGTCTGTAACAGGACAGGAGTAGAGGTTTGAGGAGAGGTCTGTAACAGGACAGGAGTAGAGGTTTGAGGAGAGGTCTGTAACAGGACAGGAGTAGAGGTTTGAGGAGAGGTCTGTAACAGGACAGGAGTAGAGGTTTGAGGAGAGGTCTGTAACAGGACAGGAGTAGAGGTTTGAGGAGAGGTCTGTAACAGGACAGGAGTAGAGGTTTGAGGAGAGGTCTGTAACAGGACAGGAGTAGAGGTTTGAGGAGAGGTCTGTAACAGGACAGGAGTAGAGGTTTGAGGAGAGGTCTGTAACAGGACAGGAGTAGAGGTTTGAGGAGAGGTCTGTAACAGGACAGGAGTAGAGGTTTGAGGAGAGGTCTGTAACAGGACAGGAGTAGAGGTTTGAGGAGAGGTCTGTAACAGGACAGGAGTAGAGGTTTGAGGAGAGGTCTGTAACAGGACAGGAGTAGAGGTTTGAGGAGAGGTCTGTAACAGGACAGGAGTAGAGGTTTGAGGAGAGGTCTGTAACAGGACAGGAGTAGAGGTTTGAGGAGAGGTCTGTAACAGGACAGGAGTAGAGGTTTGAGGAGAGGTCTGTAACAGGACAGGAGTAGAGGTTTGAGGAGAGGTCTGTAACAGGACAGGAGTAGAGGTTTGAGGAGAGGTCTGTAACAGGACAGGAGTAGAGGTTTGAGGAGAGGTCTGTAACAGGACAGGAGTAGAGGTTTGAGGAGAGGTCTGTAACAGGACAGGAGTAGAGGTTTGAGGAGAGGTCTGTAACAGGACAGGAGTAGAGGTTTGAGGAGAGGTCTGTAACAGGACAGGAGTAGAGGTTTGAGGAGAGGTCTGTAACAGGACAGGAGTAGAGGTTTGAGGAGAGGTCTGTAACAGGACAGGAGTAGAGGTTTGAGGAGAGGTCTGTAACAGGACAGGAGTAGAGGTTTGAGGAGAGGTCTGTAACAGGACAGGAGTAGAGGTTTGAGGAGAGGTCTGTAACAGGACAGGAGTAGAGGTTTGAGGAGAGGTCTGTAACAGGACAGGAGTAGAGGTTTGAGGAGAGGTCTGTAACAGGACAGGAGTAGAGGTTTGAGGAGAGGTCTGTAACAGGACAGGAGTAGAAGTTTGAGGAGAGGTCTGTAACAGGACAGGAGTAGAGGTTTGAGGAGAGGTCTGTAACAGGACAGGAGTAGAGGTTTGAGGAGAGGTATGTAATAGGCCAGGAGTAGAGGTTTGAGGAGAGGTGTGTAATAGGACAGGAGAGGTTTGAGTAGAGGACTGTAATAGAACAGGAGTAGAGGTTTGAGGAGAGGTCTGTAAGAGGACAGGAGTAGAGTTTTGAGGAGAGGTCTGTAACAGGACAGGAGTAGAGATTTGAGGAGAGGTCTGTAACAGGACAGGAGTAGAGGTTTGAGGAGAGGTCTGTAACAGGACAGGAGTAGAGTTCTGAGGAGAGATCTGTAATAGTACAGTAGTAGAGGTTTGAGGAGACGTCTGTAACAGGACAAGAGTAGAGGTTTGAGGAAAGGTCTGTAACAGGACAGAAGATTAAGTTTGAGGAGAGATCTGTAACAGGACAGGAGTAGAGGTTTGAGGAGAGGTTTGTAATAGGACAGTAGAGGTTTGAGGGGAGTACTGTAATAGAACAGGAGTAGAGGTTTGAGGAGAGGTCTGTAAGAGGACAGGAGTAGAGGTTTGAGGAGAGGTCCAACAGGACAGGAGTAGAGGTTTGAGGAGAGGTCTGTAACAGGACAGGAGTAGAGGTTGGAGGAGAGGTTTGTAACAGGACATGAGTAGAGTTCTGAGGAGAGATCTGTAACAGGACAGGAGTAGAGGTTTGAGGAGGGGTCTGTAATAGGACAGGAGTAGAAGTTTGAGGAGAGGTCTGTAATAGGACAGTAGAGGTTTGAGGAGAGGTCTTTAACAGGACAGGAGTAGAGGTTTGAGGAGAGGTGTGTAATAGGACAGTAGAGGTTTGAGGAGAGGACTGTAGCAGGACAGGAGTAGAGGTTTGAGGAGATGTCTGTAACAGGACAGTAGAGGTTTGAGGAGAGGTCTGTAACAGGATAGTAGAGGTTTGAGGAGAGATCTGTAACAGGCAATCAAATAACCAATTTCACCTGTCCACATTGTGCACCTGTATATCTTGAGCTGGGATTTTTAGCCGTTTTTAATATAACCATATTAAAAAAATCAGCTCCATATTTAATGGAGCAGAAAGCAACCATGTGGCAAAGTGCCCCCCCTGTGTATTATATGTTACGTGTTGTGTGTAAATGTTGGCGTATAGTCATCGGTACACGGGATATAAACGGGTCTGTGTTTGACGTGTGATTTAAAAATGTAGATTTGTATTTAGGCACGAGGAGGGCACAAATCACTTCACGTGCTGGTTAAAATGTAATGTGTGGTGACGGGAGTACACTTTATTAATTCACGTGCAGTTGTACCGAGATTCCAATTGAATGATTGACTAGCAATCGAGTCTCGGTACAACTGCATAAAGCTGCATGTTTTCACTCACTCGGGTTGGGTGTTCGTGGAGTGGAGAACGGGTGAGAGAGAGAGAGAGAGAGAGAGAGAGAGAGAGAGAGAGAGAGAGAGAGAGAGAAAATATTTATAACAATTGCTATCGCGTGCTGGTAGTACCAGCATGATACTTGTTTTATTTATTTACTCACCGTGTTTGTGTGTCTGTCCGTCCACCGTTTGTTACTGTTTAGTCCGTTTTGTTTATATATTTATTTTGGCGAAAGTGCCGTGTCCTGTTTTTTGTGTTCTATTATTTTGTTTATTAAATGCTGAGCGCGTTCACCAAAACCCCAAGTCTCTGTCTGCTGTGTGTTTCTATCTCTGGTCTGAGTTCCTCCCTGCAGCCAGCTTGTCACAAACCAATATGAATTTTAATAGGTATTGCTCCAAATAAAACCGAAATACATGAGTTAGGACAACTGTGATCCGGGTGAAATTCTCAACAAAAAAGTGGAGGTACTCATATTTACAGCCGGGTGTAAACATTATAAAAATTGAGACAATTTGAGTACGTATTGGTACATGGTACATTTATAAATACAAAATAAGCCTTTTAAAAAATAACTGATCAATTATAACCAATTCGCCATAAACAAAGAAGCTGAAAATACTGAAAGCGTTGTACCCTCTGCGTGTATCACTCAGTCGTGTACTGTAATATAGCATTTAAGTTAAACCTTGATAAGTAAGATAATGATAAGTATTTAGAAATATGACACTATGCAGTAACTGTTGTAGAGATGGAATTTTGTTTAAATATATCTTAAAAAGGGATGATGTTATAAAAAATGGTATTAAAAAAACTGTGCAACAAAAGATGATACAAAAAAGTCTAAGTCAAACACATGCACAATAGGGGCTAAAATACCCCTGAAATATATTATGTAACAAGCACTACTAATACTAATGATGTACTTGGCCATTTCAATCTCCATAGTATTCTCTGAAATCATCCCCATACTTTCTAGACCCTGGGTACTCACCTACAACAGGACCTGGCCATGCTACAATAATAGCCTTGGATTAAAACATATATCCCTGTTTCTTTTATTTATTTTGTACTTATTACTTATCTTACAATAATATGTTCTGTGTGCTTCTCTGTTGTGTTTATGTGTAGGTTAATTACCATGATCTATTCCACAAAAAGATGGAATTGGTATTGTGGTTTCTACACAAGAAACAAAGTGGCAAAAGACACATTTTCATAAAGTAATATCATTACTGTGGTTTACTTCTGCCTTTTTTTTAGATGTGCATTTAACTTAAATAAACTCTTCAAAATGTTTTAAAAAAGGAGGCATTGTACAAAGAAAAAACACCTCACTGTAGTCCTCATAACAGAACATTTTAGGATCACAACAAAACGTTGATCACTATGCTTAACATGTACCTTGCGAGTTGGGCCAGTGTTTGAAAATCGTGAAGCACACCTCCATCTGTATCCCGATTCTGACTCGCTTACCAAATCTGAAGCTGCACTTTGATCCTGTTTATTTTATGTTATTGTTAATCCCTACTGTCCCACACATCACTTGCCATTTTAGAAAATTTTGTGCAAATTCTGGCAATGTGGTAAATCAGTTCAAGGCAAAACGTGTTATGATAATTATTTCTAATATTTATTAACTATGCAGTTTATGACGAATACTGACATGAATTTTTGCCTTCAAATTCATGTGCAGCAACATTCATTTTGAATATTTCAAAGATAATTTCTCCACCACACTAAAGAAAATAATTATTACTTCATAATAATGATAATTACTCCATACCGCTGTTTTCACGTTGCACTGCTAAGGTCTTCTCTCGTTGATCAACGAATAAGTACTGACACAAAGCGAAATGGGCGGAGATTTGTGACTCATACCAAAATGAAATCTGATCAGAATAAAAGCTTGGCCAATCAACATGCAGTGATTATACAGACGTTAATGGTGACCAATAGCAGCTAACAGAAACAGAAGTAGTATGAGGAAACAGAAACCAAGCAGCATGAACTGTGCTGAATGAAAGCGCATTTGAGAAACATTGCACTCGTGGACTGTGTGAGTGGATGGAATGCATCCGCGTTGGATGAGAAGTAGATTAAATAAGTCCCGGTACCCAGTACCGGCATCAAAATAAGTCCCGGTACCCAGTAATGGCATCAAAATAAGTCCCGGTAGCCAGTACTGGCATCAAAATAACTCCCGGTACCCAGTACCGGCATCAAAATAAGTCCCGGTACCCAGTAACGGCATCAGAATAAGTCCCGGTACCCAGTACTGGCATCGAAATAAGTCCCGGTACCCAGTACTGGCATCGAAATAAGTCCCGGTACCCAGTAATGGCATCAAAATAAGTCCCAGTACTGGCATCAAAATAAGTCCCGGTAATAAGCCCCTTATAATTGATTAGCATTAAAATATTAGGTAATTAGTAAACCCTGTTTGTAAACCATATAGGCTGTAACAGTGCAGTAATTAGGCAATTGGATTTCATTGCTTAACATGTTTATGTAATTGGGTGATTAATGTGGTGTTTAAAAAGGTTTTACTATGTATTGAGTCTCAGTATTTCAGAGAGGAATATCATTATTTGAATGCTATTAAACTAGCAAACCACTCCAGACAATAATTTACCTGCTTTTTTTGTGTTTTGGAGTTTTTACTGTTTTAATTGAATTTACAAAATGATTTCTGGTAACAAACTAATTTAAAGGAAGCTATCAGTTTGAACGCCTTTCAGGTAGACTTGCACTTACTAAGTCATTTCACAAAGACAGTGGCTATGTCCCCATCTCTTTAACGGCAGTCAGGTGTTTCACCTAACTAAAGTCCCAGTGTCCCCAAAACGCTCATTTCTTCCTGTTTTTTTAACAGAATATTATATTTTATTGTATTTTCATGCATGCTGCTTTGTTATTACCATATCTAACTTATTACAGAACAATGACACTTGATGTGACCAGTAGCATTAAAAAGCTGCTTTACACTGCTGTGCAAATCTGGAGAATTACTGTACAGTCAACGTTCATATTTCCAACCAATCACAGAGAATTGCGAGTGGGTTTCCACTGACTGTTGTTAAACGATCCGGCGGCTATCCTCGTCTGAATCATCACTCTTGCTGCCTGAAGAGGTTAGACTAAAGTAGTCTAACAGTAATGGCTCATACACGTACCATTGTATTGTGTTGGAATTATTCTCTTTATCCATGATATTTGTATATCTGTGTGCAAACGTCTTTGCTTCGTGTGTAGCTATACGCGGAAATCAATGCTGTCATGTCACATCACCGTGCCATGTTTACAACACAGTGCACTGAAGCTTGTCGTTAAAATAGCTCATCACAACAGTAGGAGGGGCTGTAAAATTTGGAAACATATTTTCTATTGAAATAAGTCTATATTCACTTTCCTCACAGATACCCTCTAAGAAACGTATGTTAGTGAATAATAAAAATCTATATATTTGTGAACTAGTTATTTTCACATTTGTAAAACTCATGTAAAAATATTAAAGTTTCAGAACATTTATTTCTTTAAGTATACATTTGATGTTGTTTTTAGTAATAATGAAATACAATAGAGGCAGAATACAGCTCTTTATAATTTGGTGACCACTTATTTTTATTTCTGTGTTAAATGTATTGTAGCGTTCGTCAGGTTTGAGTGAAGCAGGACACAGGAGACAAAGCCCCTTTCTTTCAGCCTGTAAGTCTGTCTTTCACTGTCTCTCATTGTCTCTCAGCATTCCCGTGGTCCGCCCCTATATAGCCTCTGTTAGGGTCCTGCCTACCACCAGGATCATCTTGTCAGATCCATTCCCCTTGACCCTCCGGCTCCCTCCAATTCTGGACAGAGGTGAAGAATGACTGGCTGATGCATCCCTCAGCAGACGAGACCCCCCCACACACACATACTCTCTCTCTCCCGTTCCCTACTCTACTGGGGTAACCCGTTCTATCACAATACATGTAACAGATAGGACAAGACAAACCATCGAGACAGACAGAGTCCTGCAACGATGCCATTGCCCGGGTTGTTACAGTATTATAGAAGTAGTATTTTATCCTGCAAAGAAGAATTGAGACAATGGAGTAGTCATATTTAAGATTAATGCTATATGTTGCACAAGTGTGATAGCTATAGAAGATATTTATAAGATATTTTCCTTTCAGCTTACAGCATGCTAAAGGGGGAATATGGATATACAACTATTTGGAGAAACTAAAAGGGTTTGCCTATCTGGATTACTAATTTACCCCACTTAATAAATACTTCAGAAGGAAATTCTTGTTTCTGCAATCAGGGCAGCTTCAAAACAAAACTCAGAAAAGCTGATTATCTGTGAAAAGGTGAGCAAGCCTATGGGTGATGCAGTGGGCTTCATTTATTGCACACAGTCAAAAGATAGGACATTTAACACATTGCATCACCTTTAATAGTAATAGTTTAATAGTAGTGGCTGAAAAAAATTCCTAGTATTTATTAATCATAAACTAATGATCCAGCAGAAACTGCAATAGAAAAAATATACAAAACAAATACCATGTCATATTAAATAATTAAATATTTTGAAAAAAATAGATTCTATGAAGTAACCATTTAATAAATAAAAATATTGAGATATGTAATGTTTTCATAGAGGAAGGGCCTGGTTTGCAGATTAAACACTGGATAGCACAGAGATAGTGATAGAGCGAGATGGAAAGTGGAAATCAGAGAGAGAAGATGCAGTTTCTTAGGCAGAAAAGGGACTAGATTTGCAGCAGTAATCAGCAATAAAATAGATTTTTTGTGAATTGAGAATCTCGCTACTGTAATGTAATAACTATACTTGTTGTGTAGAAAGACGATAATTTATTTGCAAAACAAGTTTTTGAAAGTAAAAATCACCTCTGAATTCACTTTCAATATGATATTAGATCAAATGTTTCCAAAGTGAAAATAAAAACCCTAGAGCTTCCCTGTAGCTTGGATGTTATTTACAATATTACTATACTGTTCCAGTTTAAGGACTTAAAAATGTCGTCACCTTACACCTAATGAATGATATACTTTGCAACCTGTGACATCCTTTGACCACGAAGACACCACTGAGATGAATTCACCAAGGAAGTGAAGACTACCTGAAAGTAATTCAACTGAGGGCTTTCCGTTGCATATTTGCACAAGTTACTTATTGATTTGGCCTTTTTGTTAGTATAAGAAATTTAG
Source organism: Acipenser oxyrinchus oxyrinchus (assembly GCA_030684275.1). Classification (NCBI taxonomy): domain Eukaryota; kingdom Metazoa; phylum Chordata; class Actinopteri; order Acipenseriformes; family Acipenseridae; genus Acipenser; species Acipenser oxyrinchus. The sequence goes on along the minus strand of CM060254.1, from coordinate 16,791,227 downwards.
AGCTGTTTTCAGTTTGTTATATTTTGTATGTTATCCGGGCTTGTGTATACACACTGTACTGTGCACTGTTCAAACAGGCTATTCAGAGATAACTACCAGGTTGCCATGGAGATCCCTCCTGCCAGTTTGATCCAGGACAGAGGCTTCAGTGCAGGACATTCCAGGTGTCTTCCTTCCTTCCAAACTGATGGTTTTTCTCTCCTTCTGTGTGAGACGCGATGCAATAAAAAAAGAAGGTCAGTTGGATGCAAAGCTCTATTATCCATAATCTGCCTCCACTTTCCAGGCCAGCTTGTATCAAGTGCGGCCTAGCCAAGCATGAAGGGAAAATAATTTCAGCCAACCTCAATGGTATCCTCCATCTAAAAGACCCCATTGTCGCATAGCAAAATGGACACAATGGAGTTGCGGTGCCGATAAGAATCTGCATAGGTAATGGCAGGGCAGCAATAAATGCATTTCTCCTACCTCCTGGTCTGACCACTGTTTGTCCCTGTGCTGTGAAAGTGATGGATAACAGTTTTGTTGTGTATAATTGCAGGGGCTCCCAGATTGATGAATTTCCTCTATGAATAATACATAAGCAGAACACTTCCTCTCTGTTTATCAGGCCAGGCAGCCAGATGTTTTCTTTGCTGTCTTCCACTTCCCAGCTCTGTATTTCTTTGCTTCTGAAAGAGCTCCCAGGCTTGAGCAACTGATAGGGAACAGTGGAATTCTGCCGTGGTATGTGTTGTTTTTGTACTTTATATGTCAGCTAACTACTGGTGTTCAAATGACCATTTGGGGTTATTTCATGTTGCTAACATTTTTAGTTTTTATTTTGTTCAGTGTTTTCAAAATAAAAAATATCCCTGCTGACATTTATCATCACTTTCAGTTATTTGAATGTTTGATAGTATGTGGAAAATAAAATGTATCTGTTTACCTTCACTGCTCTTCTGTGCTAATGTCAATAAAGTTTGTTTGGGGATCTAAAATAAATGAGTCTGGCTTTATTTTAATGGGCACTTCATTAACTGTTACCATAACAACAAGCTTACTAGCATGTTCCCAAGCATTAGAATTCTTTGGTGTAATGGTTATTTAATATATATCTATAAGCCACGTCCACAACATTTGAACCTGCATTTCTTGGCAACACTTTTGGTGGAATTTGCTGGGAGCTAATATCTGTTAGGGCCTACCTTTATCCACCCACACCTAAACAACAAATTGTCACAATGCATAGTTAAAAATGCCTTTAAACACATGTAACCCCTTTAACTTTACACAGAGTAGCTCTCTGAAAAGAAATGTACATTTTTAATGGGAATTATCTTAGAGTTTTGTGATCCTGGATTACTGAAACCAGATATCAGATACATTTTAACCTGGATCTCACAAGATAACAAATACAGAAATCAAAACAAGACAAAGCGTGACAACAAAGAGGCCCAGGTTTTCGTAGTTTATGCTCATTATTTTTTAGCAGTTTTTATGTAAAATTTGAGGGCACTTTTTTTAGTTATAGACTTACAACACATAAACAAATGCTCATATATATATATATATATATATATATATATATATATATATATATATATATATATATATATATATATATATATATAGTATTTATAAACTAATACCAAATGTGTTACCATGTTAGTAAGCATGTTGTTAACAGTTAATTAACAAAAAAAGGACCTCTTAAAACAAAGCCTGACAAAATCAGTTTGTTTTGCTTCGCTGAATTTACAGACATATTAATGTCCTCCCGCTGCTGCAAGTAGTAGCAGGGACAGAGGTGCTTGTTAAGCTCACACAGCTGAGGACTGTTTATACAATGTCTCTTTTTTCCAGTGATTGGATTTTTACTATCAAGCAAAGGCATTTTTATTAATCATGAATTTATTTTATTGGTCAATTTAATGTTTATGGCTGCTTGTGAAGCACACTGAGATGGCCTTGGCTATGAAACGCGCTATATCTGAAATTGTTGTTTTTGTTGTTATTAAGCAAAGGTGTCACTGAAGACAGATCCGATGTTGTTGTTTTTTTTTTTTAATGGCAGGGAAAAAGGCTGTGGTTAAAAGATTACAGCAGTAATTCGCTTGTTAAGATACTAGAGTTAATAAACATATTTGAATGTAAACCTGCATTTATATTGTGTGGGTGCAAAGTAATTAACACATAGGGGTATTGCCTTTGGAGGTCAGACAATAAGACAGCCCTCACACATTTTAAAAAGAAATAATATTTCAAATGTGGCTCCTTGATGTGTTTTACATGATAATACATTTTTGGTTTATTTTCCAATTGTAAAGATTGGCATCATTTTGCATTGTGTGGTGTAATCATTCTAAACACAATTTAACACAACACTGCAGTGCCTAGTTTTACCACAGTGTGGTGCTACAGGCACTCCTACAAACAAGGGCACAGAAGCCTAATGTATATTTTTTTATTTTTTTTATCATTGAATCTTTGAATTCAGTCTGACAGGTCAGAACTTCAATGGCTTGGGAGCTCCGTGTACATTGTCAGTGCCTGGGAAGTCTGCATCATGTGACTGGTTTTATAGCATGTATTTGGACGTACATAAAATAATGGCATATCAGGTGAAAATGATTCCCTCACAAAACAATGTTTTGTTTAGCAAATCGCAACACTAAGATATGTTCTATAATATATACAGTACAAGCTGCATTTCCCTGTTTGAGTTAGTTTCAGTCACAACAGGGAAGACAGACAGCAGATCTGAATGGCTGTGAAGGAGGACTGATAGAGGTCTATCAGTTGGCAGGTGCATCTGTATGCAAGACTATTGTTTCACGAGAAACAGCCACAAAAGTGATAGACTATTCCACCTGCAGTATAACTTACCTGGGGAATTAGAGCCTCTTAATCTGTGAAGAATGGTGATATATCCCTCCAGAACAATTTAGACATGCTGTCACGGCAGACTCGCTGTCACGACCAATCAGTGCTGTCCTGGCTGCCCATGGTTATGCAATGCCCCATTGACAGTGCTATGGCAGGTGTTTCTGTTATTTTGTCCAAGTCTGTATTTATTCAGCTTCATGACAGATTCTATTTCACCCAGGATCGTTGTATGTTTCATAATGAACCGGGCTGACTTTCGGTACCAATCAGACGTCAATGTTGTGGATTATCTTTGTCAATAAATTGGACATTTTCCCGATGATTTGTATAGATCACTGAATACTGCCAACCATGCAGATGCTTGCTGATAAATTGTCAATGTCACCCTTAATACTGTGAAAGTCATCTCCTCAATTATCAAATATTCATTCAAGCCACTGCTTAATCTGCCCTGCAATACAGATGTTCAATACAACACACTTCTCAAACAAAACAAGCACAAAAAATGGTCTCTTATGGAAACAATACTGTATATATTACAATATTTGTTCTGTACTAATCGTAATCTGTGCCATAATGAAATATACTGTATGTATTCTTTGTTTTATGTTTTTAATAAAAACTGTATATGCGATCAAATATCAGTAATACATCTTTGGAACAAGAAGTACAGAGAAACCTGAAAAATGTTGTAGCTTGAATATGCTTGTATATATTTATTTGTATGATTTCTTTCACATGATGACCTGCAGTTTGTAATATAATTTATGTGCAGCTTACTGTTTGCAGTAATATTTAGATTGACCTGGAAATTCATTTTTATTATGGTGGTGGTGTTGATTATAGCTCATTTCAGACTACCAAGGTCCAGACTAGTGAGAGTTTACCATATCATGTATAAGACAGCTATTAAAACAACTGGACCTGAGCATACAGCTTTAACTCCTGAGTTAATGAAGCAATGGTTATTTACAGTGGGTCATTACAGTTATTACTGCGCCTGTTTGCCACAAATCATACCGCATAACTGCACACCAATGATCTCAATCACACACTCCGAGCCTCCTAGAGATGTTCCGGATTTCATCTGGCTATGATCTGATAACTGATTCTTACAGATATTTTAACCTTTCAGGTACAGCGCAGTTATTGTGCCACTATGAAGACCCTCTGTATGTGGGTGCCCTGGTTTACTTACTAGGCTGCTGTCTTCTGCATAACTTATGGGATTTTTCGACGTTTCTCATGGGATGAACATGTTCATTTTCATTATGAATCAATGAATTTGGTTGTTTTCCTGTTTCCACCTTTTACTGTTTGCTTTTTTGTACATAAAAAAGATTAAAAACTACTTAAAACTTTTTTTTTTATATAGTTTTTTTTTCTCCAGAGGTACAAAAGGTTTTTACATACAATGACCCAAATCCCACATTGTCTGAATGCCAGACCTCATTCATTCAAGCAGTCCCTTTAAATACCTCCTCAATGCTGTGTGAACAGAGCCACTATATAGCATGTCAACACACTGACATATATTTCTGAATATGATATGAAAATAAGCATCAGAAATATATTATGCCATGAATTAAAAGCATCATATACTTCATTATATTATAGAAAATCAATATATCAATGATGTATTTATATTTAGTGTTATATATAAGTGTAATGTATTATTAAAACTAAGGACAAAAAAATATTATTTATATTATTATTATTATTATTATTATTATTATTATTATTATTATTATTACAAATTACTATTACTACTATTTACAAATTAAATATGTGTATAATAATAATAATAATAATAATAATAATAATAATAATAATAATAATAATAATAATAATAGCTGTAAATACCAAACCAAGATCTATCAGTAGCATGAAATAGTACACCACCCTCCCCTAGGTTAACATGGAAAAATATAAGTTTGACAGACAGACGTCTTCCATACACCCTCATATTTAGATGACACAATCAAGATGTATGTAAAAATGTAAGGGTGGCCTTCAGACAGGATATCCATAGCAACTTTCATCACAATGAGACAAGCAGTTCTCTAGATGTATGAAATAAAGTGTGACATCCATTCACACACTTTCCTCCACTGTACCACCGACAGGGCTTATAACATTTCAAAGCAGCCTGCTCTTGGAAAGGAAGTCCCAGGAAAATGACAGCAGCCCATGTTTACCTGCATACACTCTTTTTTTCCCAGCAAAAACAAATACTTTGAGGCCTGGTAAACAATTGCACAACTAAACTGATTAGATTTTTCAAAGCACGTTGTAATTGTTTTTCATGATAGTTTAACAGCACTGCATATGATCCAACCCTCGATTGTATCTCGTCATGTCAATTGTCATTTTAACTGCTCCTGTGTATCGCAGTGACATACTTGGCTGCTGTTTTTCAAAGACTTGCCGGGAAGCCCTTTTGTAAAAGAAACTCCAAAAGGTTTTTTTTTCCTCCTCTTTAAACAAGTAAATCAATATACTGGGCTAGCCAAAATATTGAGAGGAACGGTAGTTCCTCGCACCAAGTTATCAGCGAAGCGCGAGATCTGCCAGACTCTATACAGCAAGGATAGTTTATTATGTGTTTTCAGGGTATTGGTGTGCAAAAGTAAATCAGCCAAAAGCATCATTTCACTTTTAATTTGTAGTTCCCAACACTTAGGTGAAATGTAAAAAAAAAAGTCAATACCTGTGTGGCAAAGTGGTTTGTAGTGCACAGGTGTAGAGGTGATGCTTAATAACAACAATGGTGAAAACAAAGCTTTATTTGTTGCTTTAAATAACAACACCGACTATACACAGCGATGTGTAAACCAGTCAAAACCATGGGGTTCAGTTCCGAAATAATAACAACACATGAATCCCAGTAGTGCGTGCTCCTTGTGTAAGTGATGAATTATACAGTAACAGTGAAACAGTAGTGCAGTACAGTGCAGCCCGGGATTGATGCTGGCTGAATAGCGGCAGCTCCCAGATTAAGTCTTCTATGAATGATAAGGGTGACAATTAATAGACAGACAGATACAACATGACAAAAACTCATGGTTACTTTCGGCTTTTACCATCCTTTACAGGTCTTTCACAACCATAACAAAGAAACAGATTGCTCGGCCACATTCCCTGATATACCTTCAGTCACGCCCTCTTTGGTAATGAGTGCAATCATGTCTCCTCTAATCCATGACTGACACATCGCCTACCGCAGTAAGGCGCTGACTTCGAGTATTGTGGCTTCGCCCCCTTTTTGGATGGCTGACTTCCGACTGACCCTGGAATGAACTGTCAAACCATCCAGTCCGGGGCACACTGTTCCTGTTATACCGTGCCCTCACAGGTCGGGAGGGAGATTGACTCAGATTAATTCGCTCTCTGTCACACCTAAGTCGCCATAGTAAGGTAAAAATATCCTTCTCCTTTTTCTCCCAACGTATTTTTTTGCAGACCCCAGGCACTTTTATCCACACATATGTGTATTACAGGACAACCAAGTTTAATGACAATTAACTTGTTTTGTCAACATGGAAATACTAGGGAACACATGTATTTTGACGTCTGTATCATCTGTAGTAAACGATTTTTTGATATTTTAAAATGGACTAGGCACACACATCACACACGCAAAAAATAAATAAATAAATAAATAAAATTTGAAGACACCAGGGAGTTTTATCCATGCATATGTATATTACAGGACATCTGAGTTTTAATGACAATTAAACGCACGCAGGGAATGCACTTATTGTAACATCTATATCATTTATATTAAATGATTTAATTCTGGTTTAAAATTGAACATTTGCCTGCAAAAAAAATCTTTTTTTTATATAAATATAAAAAAAGCTCTGACATGCGTGGGATTTGATGAAACTTCAGTTTGCAAGTGTGTTGTGTTATACTGTCAGTGCTACACGATTAGTGGAGACAAGCAGTATTTTCAGCCAGCTGCGAATTCTTGGACTTTGTTATATTCTGGAGATTTTTTGAGTCATCATTCATCTTCGTCATCATCATCATCATCATCATCATCATCATTCCTGTCATTGTAACGCTCATTGTGGTCCCTATTGGCACAAGGAAGTACGGTTCCTCTCGATTTACTGGTTGATGAGAGTAACACTATAGCCTATATATTTGTTAAAAGTAAAACATTAATACATATTGAAATAAATCAATACATAAATCAATACATAGACATTTCTTTCTTTCTTTATCTATCTTGCTATTTATTTATACTGCCATTTAATACTGTATGAAACGAAAATAAATACTCAACAGTAGTACTTGTTCAATTATATATTAGTGAAGATTTTTGAACATAAAGGTCGTCATGCTTTCATATATTTTTACTTTCAAATTAAAAAATATATTGTAACAACGCGGACAATTGCTTTGTCTTGTTTGTCTTTTATATGTTCCATGTATTGTAAGGGGAATGGGTCACCCTGTTACTTAGCATGGGAAGGGGGAGTGAGTGAATGAGTGGGGAGAATGTGTGGTTGTTTTCAGGGGTTGCAGAGCATGGATGTGGCTGGTTGATGAGCCGGACAGCGGCGGGAAATGACAGGAGGTTATATAATAAACGGGTGCATGAGCCTGGGGACTGGAGACAGTCCAGCGCTGAGCTTGAATAAGAAACTGTGAGCGAGCGTGTGAGCTGTGACCGGAGAAAATATGCAGTGAAAGTGCCAAGACTAAAACTCACTCTCACTCTCCCTGATGGCCATACCTCTAAAGCCGGGTCCACACCAGAGTAATCAGTTGCGAACCCAATTGTTCCCGAATCGCGAACTCAGTTGCGAGCAATTGCAGTGTCCACATCTGAGCAATTACTTGTGCCACAAGGTTCCCGCTTCTACAAGTTTCATTTTTTTATGATAACTGAGGTGACAGGTTTTTTTGTTTTTTACATTTTAATTTCATCTACAAGGTGAAGTAGTTTTTTTTGGTTTTTGACAACCGAGTTGACACTTTTTTTTTGTTTTGTTTTTTCCTCCCATGTCTACAAGTTTAGAATCGTATTTATTTTATTTATTTTTTGACAACTGAGGCGACACAGGTCTTTATGTGTCAGTAATTAACGAGGAAGAGTTGGCTGTTATTATTTTTTCAACTGTTATTTTAAATGCCATATTCCCTAAAGAAAAAAACAAAGCCACGTAATTTTTTTAATTAGAGCTTCTTAATATGGAAGCCGTGCAGTCAGCATTATAAGAACCAATCAGAGTTGGCGAATTGCCACATGATTGCCTGTGTCTACAGAAGTCACTCAGCTGGTTGCTTGGAAAGTAGAGCACTGCTCTACGTCAAGCAACTGGTTGCGCAACTGCTCGCAACTGGTTGCAGGGACGTCCACATATAAGCGACTCGGTTGTAAGCAACTAAGTTGCGCAACTGATCACTCAGGTGTGGACCCAGCTTAAGGAATGATGATGTGGAACAAGTGTTCTCTCAGATGAACATAGTGAAGTCCAAGCACAGGAACAGGATAAGTAACAAGGCTCTGACCAGCATAGTGCAAGTCCGGTATGATTTAAGGAGACTGGGGATTTGCTTCAAAGATTTTGTCCCAAGCCAAAACATGCAACAGCATTTCAATACGAACATGTACCAGAGCGAGGCAGCAGAAGCATTGCTTTACAGTTAGGAAATCGTTTCTTATTGGTGTGAAAGACATACAATATTTAGTTAAACGTTCATATAGCTAACAATAATAAAGTAGCAACCTGTTTACTTTCAGTATGGCATCACTGTAATATATGTTGTGCTCTAGAATTTTACAGCAGTTGAACAACTTTTGCTGAGTCTTAAACATTATTAGTGTTTATAACACACAGAGCAATGCACTTGTAGGTTTGCAATCAACTAACCTCCCTCACTCCCCCGGAAGTTGGCTGGGTTTGTTTTGGCTGGGCTTGTTTTTGGTCTGACCTGACAACACTGCTTCATTTGTTCTCACCACCCGTGAGACTCAGAGAGGCAGACTTGCTTACTTGCTTGCTGGAGGTCACTCAACACAAACAAAACAGTTTACTGCATGTTTGATACACACAGATTTCTGCCATTACTGCACTTTTTGGTTACTTTATTACTTTTTGCACCTAATTGTTTTTTGTTTAGTTTTTTCTGTACGCGATGTTAAGGTCCAACACAGCCACGCTCTTCCCCTGGTTTTAGAAACTGCTGATCAGCTGCATTCGGTACCAAAGACCAAGGCGTTCAAAGCCACTCTCACCTTAGCCAACCAGATCCAGATTTTGAGATTTAAAAAAAAAACATCAAAGGAAATTGATGTATAAGATTACGTTTACTTCCTGACAGTGTTAGACTAGTGTATGGTTATGAAATAAGCTGGATATCTAAGTGGCCTGTAGTTTTTTATTTGTGGATTTGTGGATTTGAAATTCACTTTTTTAAAAGCTGTTGACCCAGACACCCATTGATCTTTTTTCCAAGTCCATAATGTTATACGGTAGTGTTCTACATTTTTGTTAATGTCATTTTTAGTAAAGAATGACAGAAACACCAGATTTGTATTAGTCAGTAGCTGACCAATTCCATATAATTGTAACAATGACGAATGGGTTTGGAAAATCCACCGCCATAGGAAATGAATGTGGTCTGCACCTCTACACAGCAATGTTGATTAGTTCCCTTTAAAACGCTTTAAACAAATACATAGGTATAGGTTGAGGCAGTGAAATATGAGTGGTATAAACAGTACTGAATGAAAAGGAGTTTGCAGAATATACAACTTGCCAATATCATTTGTATATTCCTTTTCATGCATGATTCTATAGATGTATCTGTCCAAATACTTGTTGTTATGTAAACAAGAGAAACATCCCAGTTGCTGTAAGCGTTCTCATATCTTGGCTTCCTTCCCAAGGAAGAGAAACACCCGTGAGCCAAATCAGGAGAGGGGTCGATATATAGATCTGTGAGACGCCGATAGTGGGAGGGAACCGCAGATCTGTGAGAGACACCGAGAGTGGGAGGGAGCTGCAGATCTGCGAGAGACACCGAGAGTGGGAGGGAGCCGCAGATCCGCGAGAGAGGCCGATAGTGGGAGGGAACCGCAGATCTACGAGAGACGCCGAGAGTGGGAGGGAACCGCAGATCTGCGAGAGACGCTGAGAGTGGGAGGGAACCGCAGATCTGCGAGAGACGCCGAGAGTGGGAGGGAGCCGCAGATCTGCAAGAGACGCTGAGAGTGGGAGGGAGCTGCAGATCTACAAGAGACACAGAGAGTGGGAGGGAGCTGCAGATCTGCGAGAGATGCCGAGAGTGGGAGGGAACTGCAGTTCCGCGATAGACACAGAGAGTGCGAGGGAACCATTTATCCGCTATAGACACCGAGAGTAGGAGGGAGCTGCAGATCCGTGAGAGACACCAAGAGTGGAATGGGGATCTGCGATAGACATCGAGAGTGCAAGGGAGCTGCTCAAAGCAATGCTGTGTTACCAGGCTTCACAGATATTTCAGGTCAGCAGTGCTGAATTCTCCAGCTCATCCTGCAGCGGACATGCTATCCACATAATAAAACCAAATTCAGCACAATTGTCAGTGTTTGTCTGAGAGAGGCCCGGGACTGAATGGCAGGCAGGCAGGCAGGCAGGCAGGGGGTGTTGAGGTCACAATTGAGGTGCCCTCTCTTTCTCTCTCTCGTTTGCAGAGCTGTGAGGGGAAGCTCTCAAGGTGCCTGACTGCCAGCAGGTCTGACAATTGGCATTCCCTTTAATGAGCACTAAATTCACAGGCATAAAGAACTTGTAATAAATAAATAAATAAATAAATAAATAAATAAATAAATAAATAAATAACGCCAGCTAACGATCTAAGCCTGGAGTTTGGGGCTGTCACCTTGGAATGCAGTCAACCCTAAAAGGAAGAAATGTGATTAGTTTACAGTGCAGAGGTAGCCATCCTTAGCGGCTGCTTGACCCTGGCTATGTTCTATTATTCATGGCACCTGGGTGAGCCTAACACGTGGTTGAGAAGGTCAACTGATATTAATACCGGTGTTGTGGGGGAAATTGGGCATTTCACACTAGACCGACTCTGTGAGTATTTTGTGATTTGATATTAATATTAATTTTCTTTTTTTTAGGATTATGATTTTTCCCTTACAGGTTTTCTGATGGACATTGTGTGGAGCAGTCATTTGTGAATGCTATCTAGTGCGGATATATGCTATATTACGAGGGACGCATTTAAAATCTGACCACAACAGCAAACTCGGAAGAGATAAAAGTGTGCAAACATTTCAGCACAAAAAATCCCCAGATTGAAAAAGTGTTGATTAGGCATGTGAACAAATCTGAAACCAAACCCTGGACCATACTTTCACCATGTTCACTCAAAAAGGAAATAAAATTACCTATACATAAAATATTTATTTGAATTACTTTAAACCAGTTAAATTATTGAATAGGTCCTTTAATATTTAACGACCAATAGTAAAAACAATAACTTTAAAATACACCCCAAAGCACTCACAAATATCTCTTTTATTTGTTGTATTCATTGAATTAATCTAGCTACATATTGAAGAGTAAGTTGAGGGGTTCTGAAAAATATAGCGTTGTATGACCCCACATGTTGCTACAACTGTTTAAATAATGTACATGTTATTGTTCTTTTCATTGTTAACATCCTGACAACCTTTTACACTTATAACTTTAAAGTCTGTCTCAAACCTCTTTTCAAAATATCTGCTCTGGGTTTTGAGATCTGTCCTCTAAATCACTGCAGGAAGAGCAATTTAAAAAAACTAAAAAACATAACACATGCTCTGGCTTTTCTGTTCCGGACCACATCATGGATTGTTATTGCTGTGTTACCTGTGTGACAATGTGGGCAATAATCCTTACACTATTAGTGCACCAGAGCGGCCATTTTGAAAAGAGCTTTGAAAAAGACTTTAAAGCTATAAGCTTAACACATATCAACAGTAATTGTGTGTAATGTTTGTTGATTTCTTTACCTATTACATTCCTCCCTCTTTAAAATGCAGTAGTCAGGACCATAGTTACAAAACCATGCTATTCCACCTTATAACGAGAGTGAAATTGCCAGTGAAATTCCATTATGTGGAAAAGGAAGCTACAACTCTGCAACGTTATAAAAGAGGCACATTGTATCAGATAAACTCGTTTTCTGTTCTTGGGATATCCAAATTCTGTTAAAACTATAATATGCAAATCACATTTTCCCACTTTGCCGTATTTAAATAAATATTGAAACACAGACTCACTGACTGGACTGTATATGAAATATACACAGACAGAAATCTTGAACCAAATACTACTTTAATAATGCCAATGTGCACACGATACACCAGGATGTCCGTGTATGTTTGAAGTGATGTGTGCTGCCAATACAATAGAGCTCTAACTTAGCTGTGCGGAATAGTGCCATCATTTTCTCTCTCAAGATAGAAAATCTGTGTTTATATGTAATGGATTTTATCATCTTCTTTAGCACTCCAAAAGAGAGGAGAGGACCCTAACATCACGATAATCAGTACCTCTAATGTTCAGGGACACTTACACCTTCAAAGAAGTCACCAGGCTTCTGACAAAGGGTAATTTTCTGCATAGTACAAATGGCTGGTGCTCTCCACTTTGAGAATGGCTGGAAACTCCATTTAACCTCCATTTCATTCACTTAACCAGCAAACAAACAACGGCAAGATGATTTGGAGATTAATAACTATAGGCCAATTGCTCTGTTTGCAGTTGCTCTTAAATTGCCTAGGAAACTGATACAGAATCGGGTATTGACACATGTGCAGAAGAACAATATTCTCAGCTCCTGCCAATCTGGTTTCAGAGCAAACCACTGCAGCGTGACAGCACTAACAAAAGTCCGTAATGACATCTTGTTGGCAATGAATAATGGGTTTGCCGCCCGGAGCCGTACGTACAGACTTATCACAAGCTTTTGATCTTGTTGATCATGAGTTATTGTTAACAAACCTACAGTGAGGGAATTGGGACTGACACAGTTGAATGGCTCAGGACAGACTTAACCCTTTGCTGTCTGAACGATGGTGAATCTTCTTGCAATTTGTTTTTAACAAAAGGAGACCTTTCTTGATTCTTAACAAATAAAAAACATTGCACCAATCTTGGACTAACTAATGTAGAAATCCAAGATTACACATTATTGTGCAATGTAGGTGTAACTGGATTTGTTTGGTCTAGGTTCAACTAGAAATCCTTGGCATCAAATCAAATATGTGCAAAAAATCAAATCACAGCATACCTTTAATATGGTTTTAGTTCCCATTGATTCAAATAAGACACAGGTAACTTTTATATGCATGATAGGATCAATTTGTGAAATGAACAAACATAATTAACACAGCTAAGGATGAAGAAACCCTTAATAAATGAGGACACTTTGTAAATGTGTTGGACAAAAATACAGAATTGTCTGCAGGTGTGTGTGAGCTAAGGTATGTGAGAGATCCATTCTAGAAGAAGAAATACTTTATGAATAATGGCAGTTAGCTTCTGGAGTTTTTTTATAAGGTAATATTGAATAATTAAACACATTTTTCCATTCACAAAACATCCTTAACTATAAAACACTCAATAGTGGTATAAAAATGTTCAAAACGTTTTCACATTTGACCTTGCCTACATGACCTGCTGTATCTACTGAAGCACCATTCATACCTCTGCAGGGCCCATTAAGAAATCCTTCACACGTTACCAGTTAGGGGTGTAGTGTGGCAGGTCGACAGGGAGTGCACTGCTTCCATACTTCACGTGGAGAATATTAAATTTTTTTGCTCCTACAATATATATATATATATATATATATATATATATATATATATATATATATATATATATATATATATATATATATATATATATGTATATGTTGCCTGTAAGCAGCGGTTGCTCTTACAAGATGTTGCTGCAAACAAGCATCTACTGTATAACTAAAGTTAGAGATGGAACCAATTATACATTCACCATTGAGACTCACAAGTTCAAGTTATGTAACTACCGTAGAGTGATAAACTACGTTCTGTTGTTGCATGGGGAAACGGGGGCAGCAGGGGGCGTGGTAATGTTGGGGGGGGGGGAGGGTAGATAATAGCGACCCCTCACTTCTAAATATAGCACTACACCGCTGGGGGTGGAGTCCACATCACCCCGTAATATAACTATGTGAATATAAATTCAAACATTAAAGACATTGAAAGAGATTTCTAGTGGAAACGCTTGTCATTGAAACCTTTTCTCAACTGTTTAAAAGAAGGTTTATTCTCAGTTTTAAAAGAACAATCCAGCCCTATGTTCCTGCTCTCCACCAGAGAAGAGATGTTTAGACTGGGATTCTAGGAACCAGGTGAAGGAATGCTGGCTGGGGGAGTGAGTACCGGTCCTGCTGTGCTGCTTTGCTCTTTTGGTCCAGAGTAAAGATGACCTTGAAAACCCTTCCACTTCCTCTCCATCTCTGTGTCAGTGTGCGCTTCACTGAGCAACCAGCAGCCAGGCAGAACGACCACCACAGGGATTTACAGGTGTTTAGGGAGGACTCCTATTAGTGTGGGATTAGGAAGAACTTTTAAAGGGCTTGACTGCTGTTTAACTTATTCAGCCCTATTTCAATATTATTATTATAATACGTGGAAAACTATCATTTTGAACTCCTGAGTTTTACAGTCTTATTATCATTCAGTGGGTATGTACCTATTCACCAATAAGAAGCTGCACTTGTCCTGTAGTTAACTGCTAATGTACAGCTGGCTGGCGTCAGCTTTTCTAAATGTATTCTATTACTGCCAGTACTTGTACACGGCAAAACAACGTTGCTACCACAGTGTTTAAAGTAATATATAAACTTATTTGAGACAGCAGAGAGAAAAAAATTGTATGAATTATTTCCAGAACACACTACTACATTCATAAAATATACAAAAAAAGTGAAAAATTTAAAATCCGAAGTGTTTTTTTTTTTTATTTATTAATCATATTCTACCTTCAGGAGGCTTTTTTACCTTAGGTAACCTGGGATAAAGAATTTTTTTCACAATTTAACATTAATTATTGAACTTCTTATATCGACAACTTCACCACATGGTAAGAGAATGTAAAAGGTGGGGATAACAGGGAACAGATGATGGCCATAATTGACAGCAATCAAGACTTAATTATCTTGTATATAAAATGCACTTGGAAAAGCAGGAAAAGAGTTGTATTCCTTTGCCTGCTGTGTGACTGTGTCCTGGGTTGTAGAGTTTGTCAAGTTTTCCTCACTTGTTACATTGTTTTTGAACTATTTTATTGAGTATTTTTGTAGGAAGAGTTCCAGCATAATTCTTTGTACAGCACGTCCGTTTCTTTGAACTTCCCGAGGTCATTGTGTTTAATGTTCTTTTCTTTTAATGATTCTATAACCAAATGGCTGATTTTTTAAAAATTGTTCTAGAACATTGGTTGTGCTGACTTTGTATTTTTATCACTGGAGGACGTCAGCCAGCCACTGCTTTTATTTGGGTTTTATCGCTGTTTTTACCTGTCGTGCATTATTTAAAAGTCTCAATCATTTTATGCTTTTGTTTATTAAAATAGTAGTGTTTTGAGATTTAGTTTCTTATGCCTCTTTTCCACTGTACAGCCGAGCCACGCCAGGGCCGTACGGAGCCCTCACGGTGCAGTTAAGGGGAGCCTGGGTTGTTTTTCCACTGCAGAGCTGAGCCTTGCTACTGACGTCACACGCAACGAAAGACAGTTGTTATTAATTATTATTATTAATTAACTCAGTTTGCCAAAAGATGTGCAAACAAATGGTGTTCAAAAATTAATAGACCAATGGTACAGCTGAATTTTGTATCGCTATATTTTGTAACTATATTTAGGAATTTCTTTATAATCCACAAATGTTACTGATTATATCAACTTACTAAAGTTCAATTAGTTCTGTTGAAGGGGTAAAAAGAAGGTTTTAAAAATATGATTTGCCAAAGATATCCTGTTTTAAGGAGAGTTTTTCTAGTTGTTTTTTGTTTGGGTGCTTAAAAAAAAAGAACCTGCGCAACGAGAGCCGCAGTTGTATGTGTGGTACAGCTGTACGGTATTTTGTTTGACTATATTTTTGTAAATAAGTTTATAATTGTTTTATTTTACAGATTTTCTTTTCTTTATATTAATATAATAAAGGTCAAAGATGAGAAATTTGGTAGAATTTTGTGTTTTTGAGTGTGTGAGTTAAGTGTACGTACCTGTGGTTTATGTCCATTTGCTTCAAATCGTCAGAAATTCGGGCATAAACTTTCTCACTTCTGACGCACTCCAGATCTTCCTGAACACTTCTATCTGCCCACAGAGAAACTAGAGCCTGCACTTCCTCAGCGTCCTGAAAGCTGTACTGATTGAGGCTGCAAAAGAGTTAAAGTTTTATTTGACGAAGATAGGGATAAAATTGTGGAAGAGCAGTCGGTTGAACACAAAATTACCATGAAATTCGGTTAGCCCATTTGACACTTTTTTTAAGTCTATCAAATGTATTATAACAAAAACATTCACCCATAAGCGGCGAGTACGTGGGGGCTTCGGGGCCCGGGCCCCTACTGGGAACAAGGCTTTTGGGCTCGGCCCCCCAGGGAAAAGTGCGTAATATGTGTATTATTTATTTGTCTTGTCAGATGTATTAAATCGTGTAGGGCTGGCAGAGTGCTCCGGCACTTGAAGTTGGATGTATTTGTTTATACTTGTTAACGCTACACGTACTGTGATGTGCTTACAAACGCTGCCTTAGCTAATACCATGGTTACCTCCAGACATACGCTCATGTGTTAAGTGTTGCCACCATGACATACTACGCTTTGTGATGAATCAAAAGGTATATGTGTGAATTACGTTTAGGAGGTTGTTTTTTTTAGGGAAATGTTCAGTACTCATCATGGATAAGTTTGTAATTAAACTGAAAAAACAAACTCCAGATTGCACTCCTGCATTATGTGTTAGAGATAGAGAAGGTATCATGGTGGATGAGCAAAAAAAACAATCATCTACTTTATTTTTAACAGCCGGGAAAAATGGGAACAATTCTGCTGCTGCCGACACCTGCGGTAGGCCTCTTGAACCAGCAGTGTCGCCAGAAAACAAAAATAGTGGGAAACATTCAGGGGCCAGTGGTATTGCCAGTGGTAAGTCCAACACGACAGCTGCACCGTGCCATAAACATAACCCTTTGTATTAGTCCAGCTGGAAGAATACGTTTAACTGCATAAAATACAATCCAATAAAATCTCAAGTTTTTTGTGAGATCTGCTTCTCGGTAACTGGAATGCGTCTTCCACTTGTAGCCACTTCTAGGGATCGAGGGTCCTACACTGCCTTTGTTAAAGAAGGTTTTTTCAAACTGGAAAAAAATAATAGAACGGTTTGGCTCTCACGAAAAATCTAACTTGCATCGTGCAACTGTAGGCTGCTTATCGGCTGTAAACGCTGGGGTTAAAGTAGCTGCGGTCTGTTGAGAAGCAAAGCAAAAAACAAATGAAAGAAGCCAGAAGGGCTCTGATCATGATTTTGTCATCCGTACTATATCTTGGCTGCCAGGGGCTAGCAATACGAGAGCACACGATGAAGCGTAAAATTTGAGTCAGCTATCGGCTTTATGTGGATTTAAATTCCTGGCTGACTTGCACTAGCTACAAATGGATTTCTCATGACATTGTTAATGACATGATTTCAATTATGGCTCATGATGTTCTGCACACACTGATTGCAGAAATCCACAAAGCAGGTTATTTTTCCATAATTATGAATGAAACTGCTGATATCTCGATTAGAGAGCAAGTGTCGGTATGTTTTCGTGTTGTTAAGAATGATCTTGACACAGAGATATTTGTCGTCTTTTACAACATGTCAGACACCACATTGCAGGCACTTTATATGTACTCCTTAGATTCGATTTTCCTATTGATAAGTGCTGTGGACAATGCTACAGTCAGCACTCACATATCTGACCCTATAAAATTCTGAGTTCAGTGATGGTTACATGTGTGTGACACATATCTGATTATTTCATCTGATTTAACGTGTATGTAGGTGAGCACGTTGTAACCTGCCCTCTATCACCCAAACAACTCCCTGCCCTGCACACACACACACATTTTGTACGGAAACAAAAAATATGACTTGGGTTTGAGGAAATGTACAGGGAGATGTTGATTCTTTCATTGAAATTTGTTAGTGCACAAGTTTAGGGAATAACACTCATAAAAGACAAAAATGTTTTTTCAGGGAACACAAAAAAAGATACAATGTCAAAATACATAGCTGAAAGGGATGTGTTTTAAAATAAGCATGCTTCCATTTAGATGTACTGTAGTTTGTTTTGTTGGTACAGTGCTATAGTATTTGAATTCAGAACGATATGATTCTGAAAATATCACTTGGCAAAAGAGACGGCTGGACACGAACTGTAATACAGTACATACTTTTAAATCTGTTACATATTGTAGCAGTATGTAAAATTCCCCATTAACGACACTACAGCAAAATGAAATCAAAATGTTACCCATGCACAGAACTGCGTAAAACGTAAAAGGCAATGCAATTTAGCAAAAGATTAAAAAACAACAACACTAGTTTCCAGAATTAAAACAGAATCTAAAGTCAGTCTTCAAAATTGCACAATATAGTGCTCGATAAGGCCCTAATGTCACAGTTCACTTGCAAATGAAAATACACAAAGCAACTAAAAATGCATCACAGTATCTAAAACTGTTTAATGAGTAATGTTTACATTACCGTGCCTTGTCTCATTCGCTTTGTTTTTGGAGGAAGTGCTGTGTAACTGCAGTGAACAATAAAGACAAAAAAAAGCGAGGGCTTTGACGGTTAACACTAGGAGCCCCGCGGCAGTCATTTTGATGGTTTTTGGTTTTAAAATTTAATTTTCTCCAGTCGTGAAACACATATGGAGTGCGTTCATGTACCTTTCAGTCCGTATGTATTAAATATTCTCACAAAGCATAAAACGAGGGAATGCAGAAATAAAGGAGATATATTACATTATACCTAAAAACCCCGGGAGCAGTCACATTGACGGCCACACATGAAACAATTGTATTTTGATTATACAGACCGGTATTCTACTTTATTATTTTTATTTACCAGTCCGCAGTGTGTTTAGCTGTAATTAGATTAGTCTCTACTCTCTGCCTGAGTGAATGACTGATAGTCTATTGTTTTTCAATCAGCCTTTTGAAAGGCTGGCGCCTGCCTTTCAGTCAATTAGCATCAGGACTAGTGAAAGAAATACCAGAGACCGTGAAGTTTTACAACGCAACAAAATATGGAGTTGATGTTTTATCTTCTTCCCACTCATCATTCAACTTCCGCGCCATATCGCTTGGATTCTGTCATCATCATCATCATTTCATCACTCAAGCCTGCTATCTCCCAGGTGGTAACAATGATGGTAGTCTCGCCCCAGGTGCTCTTTTATACGATCCATCTGCTTCTACTGATTCTTTATCCGACATGCAACTCCAAATCCCTATGACATCAAGCAACTCATTCTGCCACTCAACAGCACAGTTTCGCCAGCCATTGATCGCCTGGATGTGCTTTAAAGTCACCTGGAACCTGGAACCATCAGTCTCCTCCACCCCGCACCAGCTGCCCCAGCCGCTCCAGACACATTCATCACTTCTCCTGTTCCCGTTCCATCTGCCCTGTCACTGAGCTGCCAATCTTTACCCTGCTACTGCCTTCAGATCTGCCTCCTCCTCTGCTGCACTCTTTATCTGTCCACTGCTATGGCATAACATTATTGAAGGCTCCCCGTTCAGACCCTAGTTCCTTCAGCTCATTTGTTTTCTTGCCTTTCAGTGATCTGTTATTCAATCAAATTCATTCCTGCGAAATCTCTTCACCTCCTCCCAAGTTGACACAGCTCCTGCCCTTGCTCCTTCTACCCTCTCCTGCATTCTGGACCGGAGCCTCATGTTCATTTCTCTCTCCATGATATCATTTTTGCCCAACACAGTATTGTTTGTATGCCCAGAGCCGGGTCTCCGACGGGACCACCAGAGGTTTCCTCCCACCAGGGTGTTTTTCCTTTCCACTGAGCAGTGAGAGTAGCCTTTAATTCCCCCCAGAGTAGTGTAATATATATATATATATATATATATATATATATATATATATATATATATATATATATATATATATATAGTACTGTGCAAAAGTTTTAGGCAGGTGTGAAAAATGCTGTAAAGTAAGAATGCTTTCAAAAATAGACATGTTAATAGATTATATTTATCAATTAACTAAATGCAAAGTGAGTGAACAGAAGAAAAATCTAAATCAAATCCATATTTGGTGTGACCACCCTTTGCCTTCAAAACAGCATCAAGCATCAATTCTTCTAGGTACACTTGCACACAGTTTTTAAAGGAACTCGGCAGGTAGGTTGGCCCAGACATCTTGGAGAACTAACCACAGTTCTTCTGTGGATTTAGGCAGCCTCAGTTGCTTCTCTCTCTTCATGTAATCCCAGACAGACTCGATGATGTTGAGATCAGGGCTCTGTGGGGGCCATACCATCACTTCCAGGACTCCTTGTTCTTCTTTACGCTGAAGATAGTTCTTAATGACTTTCACTGTATGTTTGGGGTCGTTGTCATGTTGCAGAATAAATTTGGGGCCAATCAGATGCCTCCCTGATGGTATTGCATGATGGATAAGTATCTGCCTGTACTTCTCAGCATTGAGGAGACCATTAATTCTGACCAAATCCCCAACTCCATTTGCAGAAATGCAGCCCCAAACTTGCAAGGAACCTCCACCATGCTTCACTGTTGCCTGCAGACACTCATTCGTGTACGCTCTCCAGCCCTTCGGCGAACAAACTGCCTTCTGCTACAGCCAAATATTTCAGATTTTGACTCATCAGTCCAGAGCACCTGCTGCCATTTTTCTGCACCCCAGTTCCTGTGTTTTCGTGCATAGTTGAGTCTCTTGGCCTTGTTTCCACGACGGAGGTATGGCTTTTTGGCCGCAAGTCTTCCATGAAGGCCACTTCTGACCAGACTTCTCCGGACAGTAGATGGGTGTACCAGGGTCCCACTGTTTTCTGCCAGTTATGAGCTGATGGCACTGCTGGACATCTTCCGATTGCGAAGGGAAGTAAGCATGATGTGTCTTTCATCTGCTGCAGTAAGTTTCCTTGGCCTACCACTGCGTCTACGGTCCTCAACGTTGCCCGTTTCTTTGTGCTTCTTCAAAAGAGCTTGGACAGCACATCTGGAAACCCCTGTCTGCCTTGAAATTTCTGCCTGGGTGAGACCTTGCTGATGCAGTATAACTACCTTGTGTCTTGTTGCTGTGCTCAGTCTTGCCGTGGTGTATGACTTTTGACAGTAAACTGTCTTCAGCAACCTCACCTTCTTAGCTGAGTTTGGCTGTTCCTCACCCAGTTTTATTCCTCCTACACAGCTGTTTCTGTTTCAGTTAATGATTGTGTTTCAACCTACATATTGAATTGATGATCATTAGCACCTGTTTGGTATAATTGTTTAATCATACACCTGACTATATGCCTACAAAATCCCTGACTTTGTGCAAGTGTACCTAGAAGAATTGATGCTGTTTTGAAGGCAAAGGGTTGGCACACCAAATATGGATTTGATTTAGATTTTTCTTCTGTTCACTCACTTTGCATTTAGTTAATTGATAAATATAATCTATTAACATGTCTATTTTTGAAAGCATTCTTACTTTACAGCATTTTTTCACACCTGCCTAAAACTTTTGCACAGTACTGTATATATATATATATAACATTTAAACATTTATTCTTGTAACACATCAACGACTGGACTACATCTTTGGGGGTGGGGGTGGGCGGAGGAAAGATGTAGACCAGTCGTTGATGAATTACAAGAATAAATGTTTAAATGCTTTTTTTTCAATTGTGTCACAGCAATGATTCTATAAATACTGGGGTACTTTAATCGTGGCAGAAACTGGGGTACTTTAATCGTGGCAGAACAGAAACAACCAAACCAATAAGTGAGGTAAAAAATATTTATTAAATGCTAAAAACCCATTTAATATATTCTCTTTTAAAATATATTGAAATCATTACATCAAACAATTGCCTGCAGGCACAATATAAGAATCTAAATATAACTAAATATAACAGATTCATAAAGAACCCCAACCCAGGCAGGATCTTCAGCACTGAGCTCATACAATAAAAGCTATTCACAGGATCTTCAGCACTGAGCTCATATAGTACAATTATTCACAGGACCTTCAGCACTGAGCTCATACAAATCAACTATCAGGAAAAAGAACAAAGAGGGGGCGTAGTTTCTCCATCAGTTCTCCATTTAATACAGCGTCACTAACTTGAGAGATAGTATTAGAATCTTTCAGCATATGCAATGATATAGTAACATATGTATATATAGACATCTAGGCATAAAATATATGAAGGTATAAACATATAGATACATAATAGTGTATAGTTTAGATCTAAAAAACAGAGGACCAGAATGATAGTTTAGTCATCAGCCACTTTAAAGTTGGACTGTGTTTTTAGAAACAAATAAAGTCCCACTGCTTTGCAGTTGCGCTTATCTTTAATTTAACTCCAGTTGGCAGCCGCATCTCTCTCACAGTTCAGCTCCTCACTGCAGCCAGCACAGCACAGCACAGCACAAGCACACGCCCATGGATCGGTCCAGGCCCTCGAGTCAGCAGGTAAACAATCCGGTAGTAGCGTTGCTTGTAGAACAGATAATATCGGCAAAGTGGATTCCCCTTCGCCTCGCCACGCCTCTCTGCGTCTCGCCACGTCTCTCCTCGCCTCGCCTCGCTTCACCTTGCCTCGCCGCGTCTCGCCACGTTTCTCCTCGCTTCGCCTCGCCTCGCCTCGCCGAGTCTCGCCTCACCTCGCCGCGTCTCGCCACGTCTCTCCTCGCCTCGCCTCGCTTCACCTTGCCTCGCCGCGTCTCGCCACGTTTCTCCTCGCTTCGCCTCGCCTCGCCTCGCCGAGTCTCGCCTCACCTCGCCCGCCTCGTCTCGCCTCGCCTCGCCTCGCCTCGCCTCGCCTCGCCTCGCCTCGCCGCCTCGCCGCGCTCGCCACCTCGCCGCGTCTCGCCACGTCTCTCCTCGCCTCGCCTCGCTTCACCTTGCCTCGCCGCGTCTCGCCACGTTTCTCCTCGCTTCGCCTCGCCGAGTCTCGCCTCGCCGAGTCTCGCCTCACCTCGCCACGTCTCGCCACGTCTCTCCTCGCCTCGCCTCGTCTCGGTTCCTGGTCAGCGCATTCCCTCTGTGTTTTACTCCAGTGTACCCCACTCTTTGGCCAAATGGGTCGGTATAAATAACCGGCAGCTAGTTAGCAGCTCAGCCCATAATTAACAAGATGGTCAATTGTTCAGCTGGGGCTCATCAGTTCATTAGTCCACCTGCAACAGTGCTTTAAAAAACACACAGCAAATCCACAACAAACATGCCCAAAGTAAATCTATAATAATAATAATGAATAGTGTCAAACTCATAGTAAAGTAAAAGCAAACAAAATAGTGGCAACAACACAATTAATGCAAATAATAAAAATAGTACTAATAATAATACTTTGCAGGTGTGACACATGCAGGACTACATCCCCATAAATGCCATGAGGTTGGAATCAGCCAGGATGGGAAACACATGGCTCTACAAGTTAATTAGAGACACACCCTATATAAAGCAGGTCACAGGCCAAATCTATCCTAACTCTCTTTCATTTTCCCATTCTCTGCCAATTATAGGTTCCTCTTGGGGGAAGTATCGATTGCTTCCCAGCCTTGGAGGTCGATCCGTTCAGCCTCACCTCCGCAAGGTGGCTGAAAGCCTGTCATCTTTTCACAACGACTTCTCTCATATTTCAGTTCCTGAGGCTCAGGGTCGGAGATAGCTTTTCATGTATATATGGCATTTATTTGCCATATATATATATATATATATATATATATATATATATATATATGGCAAATAAATGCGGTCAATAAATAACAGAGAGCTACATTGCAATATTACACAGGAAAACACCAGACTCAACACGCGTTCATTACTAGACAAAACACCACAGTTCAACAAATAACAACCCCATTCGGCCTTTTTTGTAATCTGATTTTTTTTACCCCAATGTATTACAGTGCTTATTATTTCATCATGTGTACTTTATAATAGCAGATGCCTGAATAAATTAATTTAAATATTGCACTGCAGTTTGATACATTTCAGGTTTTACGAAAATGTAATGGTTCTTCAAACTCCTATGCAAGGAGAGTCTTATTTCCATGCCTGTAGCAAGTATTATATTCTAGAAAAATGAATTTGTCAATACAGTTGTCTCTGGCTATGAGAACATGATTCAATAAATACAAATGTATTTATTACTTATGTCATGACGCACGTGCATCAGCATATGAAATGAACAGAATAAGTAAGAGAAAAGCAATAGGCAAGCATATGTTAATAAACCTAAATTACTAGTCTTGCTTCCCCAGATCAATTAATTTAATCTCATGTTGTTAACCCAGCAATTGCCCTCTTCATTTTTTTCCCTACATTACAATTTCAAATGCATTATTTAGCCTTTTTGCTTCTGAAGCTTAGCGGACCCTTTAGTTTGAATTTCAAGTCGTCCAACTCTGTGTATTATTTCATACTGGCCACATAATAAACTAACATAAACTAACAGACAAACTAAACCAAAATTGACAAGCAAAATGAACAAAGCCCCCCATGCATGCAGGAGCGGCTCTAACAGGAATGAATACGGGAGCACTTTTATTCAAGACAAGCCTACATTAACACATTAACACAGCACCCCTACACACGTTACAAAGTACAGCACCATCACTAGATTAAGTATGAATACAGGAGCAGTATTCATGACAATACAGAAATGGAAGATGAATCGCTTCAGTTAGTTTTTACTTCTGCTTTACTTTTAAGAATAATACAACGTCTTAAAGCCAAAACTGACTTTCCCCACAAAAGTATAAAACAAGAAATATCTTCCCACAGCAAACACATTTCTAGCATCCCTGGTTTCTAGTATCCCCCGGCGCCTTCGAATAAAAAAAAAAAGTGAGGGGGCTCTTCAAAGAAGTAAGGTGGCCCGACCCTGGCCCAGCTGTAATCCAAGCACTGACTAAGGAGAGCTGATTTATGCAATCTGGTTTCACAATAAAGTTGACGTTGTTAGAAACCTTCATTAAGCATATGACAGTGTGAACAGGATGGCTGCAGGGATGACGTAAGACCAGAAACAGACACCACAACAAGTGATGGCAGGGCTAAACTGAGACGCTATGGCGCCCAGTACTTTTATCAAATAAAAATAAAGATTTTAAACAAAACACAAAACAAAAAGGCACTTTAGCCAAACAAACAAACAACAAACAATAACAAGTATCGTGCTGGTTTAAAAGCCAGCACGTGTAGCAATTGTTATTTCTTATATTAAAATACATCCTAACTCCACACCCGTTCTCCACTCACGAACACACTCTACCTGTGAAGCCAAACTGCAGGTCTTTTATATATATTATGGCCAAGGGGTTAACTAGCTGTTAATTTTCTTATTACCCCTCAGCCATAGTCTGCACGAGTTTATTAAATCAGCGTAACTGTCAGCTAGTTAAATAATCAGTAGCTGACAGTCACGCATTCCCACGAGGCCACCTCTCCCCGCTGGGTCTTATTTCTCCACGCAGCCCTTGCTAATGTCCTGTGACTTAGTAATAATACATGTGGTTTACCCACACCCCCCCTTCACCCTGCAACCCAAAAATATTAATAAAACAAAAAAAGACTAAGGTTTTAATGTTTAAAATTAATTGTTGAAAAATAAACTTGATTTACAATTTTTTCAAATTCTGTTTTCCAATGTTGCTCTCAACACTTTTTCAATAACAAATAATATACCCCAAAAAACTTGTGATTTATACACTGTCACCAGAAACACTCGATACAACCTTATTATACACAGCTGGATGTACATTATTCCTTATGTAATTTTATATATTTAACTTTAAGAGCTAAACAAAGCAATTTAAATGCAATACATAGAACAGAGGAAATTCCATTCTAAATCAGCAAAAAAGTCCTGTAAAAGCTTACGTATTTTAACAAGGGACAAACTTCCATTTACAAGGCCCCCCCCCCCCCATCAATGTTACACATTGCCCTTTTCTTCTTTAAACCCCATATAAATGCACATATCCAACCCCAATATATATATATATATATATATATATATATATATATATATATATATATATAATACTGATGTGATATAGCCATCAGAAATTAACTATATTGTTTATTGTTATTAAAGTAAATATTTAAAAGATTTGTATTATAGGGTGCTGGCTAAGATGCAAGCTGATTGTCCCCCACTCAATGTCAGATCCTCTCTTAAATCTGACTGTATTGTACAGCCCCTATACAGGATTCTATATCTATTATTGTCATTGTTATCATGGATCATTCCGTACTGAAAATGAATACGATTTTTTAAATAAACATACTACTTCAACTGTGTTAAACACAAAGCTCTTTCTCACAAGATTTAATTTCGGCTGGTTTCACAGACCCCTATTAGCACCGGTCTTGCATTAGTTAGTCCAAGATTAATAATAAACAGAGTCTGTTCCAATTGGATTATTTATTCAGTTTATCGGTATTGGTCAAATGCTATTTTTGTATGAATTAAAGTTTGGGAACTTTATTTTCACAAAATTAAAACTAACTAATATACAGATATTTTAAAACTGTCCTTTGTGGTGTTAGCTTTTAAGATCTGCTACAGGTCATCTAAATCTTTGATGTAGGGACAAAAGTTAAATCCTTTAATTAGTGAAATTTGTCTAGAAGTGCCAACTTGAAGGCAACCAAATACAAAAACAATATGATTTGCACAGCTAAAGCACTTAAGAGACATTCTTTGACTTTTCCGTAAACTGACTTTCCTGTGATTGAAAAGCCCTAGCATTCCTCAAATAGCCATTGGGGTTCAAGCAAGTGAAACCAAGCGTACGCTAGCCTTTGTCTGCAAGACAAAATATTGTTTTTCATAGTTGTGTCACGGTCCTGTGGAGAAGAAAGAGCAACCTGACAGGTAAATAGGATGTGATTGTCTACCAACAAAGACAGACCGGCCTCCTCTCAGCATTCCGCCTCGTTCCTGTTATTGCTGTTTCATCTTTTTAAAGCTCGCCCTTAGTCACCTCTCAGAAGCCATTAAGGTACCTGCATTTCCTTCTCAAAGACTAGCTTATCTGAAAATGCCATTCCTGTGGGTTATATTTATGTACCTAATGCGTGAGGGTGTTCTAAAACTGAATTATATTTTTGTGAGAAGAAAAACATAAATTGGCAAATTGAGCAAATCAAATCATAACAGCCATTCCATGTTGAGTTGTAGTTAAAAGGAAAAGATAAAATAGGTTTGGATTTTTACCAAGGATAAACAGGAAACACTTTGGTTCTGCATGGGTTAAAATAATCAATTTGTCAGGAAAGTCAGACACAACTTATGCCTCTCTCCCTCCCTGTAGTTTTTCACCACTTGATCATTTTAGCATTACCAATACAGAACCATCACAGTTTTTACCTTCAATCTACCCTCTCTACTGGGCTCAGCACCTAAAACTTCTCAAACAAAAAAAAGCTACAATAAAATCTAATTTATGAAAAAAAAGAAAAGTAAATAGCAGCTGTCACATAACCAAGAAGTTTGAATATTTATTTCACACCAAAAAAAAAAACTTTAAGCAAAAACAAATGCTCACAGGTTGCCTATTTACTGATTTAAAAGCCCAGTCACCTTTCATATGCAGAATGTTTAGAGGGACCACAAACACACTATCTCCCTGAGAACCGTCTGATGCTGGCAGCCTTTTACTACACCGGTTGCAATGAAGTGTTTCAGTTGATACAGATCAAAACCCTTAATTAGTCACCTCCAACTTCAGCTAATTTAGAATGATATTATCTGTCTTCAATTTGAATATAAAACTGCTTGGCAATCCAGAATAGCATGCATAATTATACAATAAAACAGAACACAAAAAATACAAATCAATATGTTTTTTCACAGCCTCTACATGGCAGAACTAATTAGCAGGATCGCATGCTGTAGCCCTCTTAGCCTCTTTATCACATCTTGCTTTGCTTATTGTAACACTCCTTTGATTGTCTTGTCTTGTATCTAAACTTCAGTTGGTTTTAAATTCTGCTTTGTGAGTATTGAATTGTACTAAATCCACTGAGCATTTGATTCCTGGATTAAAAAAACTCCACATGTATTTCAGAATTGATTAAAAAATACTTAACTTATAAAAAATATTCATGTTTTGGGGTTTATAAAATCCCCCCAAATCCACCTGACAACCAAATCTATTGTAGTCTTTAAATCTCAGTTGACATTTATGCTTGACAACGGTTTTAATTGGATTAGCTTGTGTACACTGACTGACAAATTAACAGACTACAGAATGGGCTTCATAGTGGGTTTGACCACGTTGCTCCCAGCACTCTGTTCAAGTGGAAGCAGGTGTGCATCTCCAGTGTTGAAGATGGTTTGGGCCACTGTAGCACAGTCTGTCTGATGCCTGTCAAAATACAATGGACTCCATTATTGTGCTTTCTAGTGTAACATGTATTCTGTATTGAAGATATGAACAGGGATTCTTCCCCATCTTTCTAGTGAGAGATGATCCTGTATATTGCTTGTAGATAAGCAAAGACCCAACCGTCCTTACCACTGGAGTACCAGTACTTGTATTGTACAGTGTGTGTGGTCGTCTTAACCCTCTGTGGTTAAAGTGCAAAACTTAAAAAGGGTTCATAATGTCTTCAACAATAAGCACCATTTGCTGGTTTACACTTGTTGCACGCCCCCTTATAGAGCAAACAAAAACAAATAGTGTGTGGGCAGCTGTAAAGGTTAATTATTTTAATAAATGATCATTGCCTATAAGAGACAGTGGTAGTTTAAATCACTAAAATAATAATCCTTAAAAAATATAATGTGTCAAAAACGACATCATCACTATAATTAGACTAATCCCCATAACCATTAAACACTTAATAGTGCTAAATTTAGAAATACGAAAAGAAACAATCAATTCAATGCCAAACATCTGCACTATGACGACTTACAGTCTAAACGTTTGTCATTGAATATATAACGTTTCTTTTAGTTCTTTCTAAAAAATAATCAGAATTAATAAAAAATGTCATTGAAACATGATGCAATTGTCAAACAATTGAACTGCAATTGCGCCTCTCAATATACCAGGAACTTAAAAACAGCCTTGTGTTCAGATTTGTGGTGAAAAAGGGTCCAACAAACAAGTCAGAGAACCTGGAAAGGAAAGACAGTCAGAAACTTGGTTCAATGCTCTAAAGCAGCTGAAAAAAACCCTGCTGCTTGTCCAATTGTAATAGCTGTTTGAGTACACAGCAAACCATGACACACAACATTCTTTCAGGTAGTAATCTGTTATTCCACCCCACCTAACTCACATTGTTCCAGTCTACACAGCGTGGCACAAACCCAATTGAGAATTGCCTCATTATGTAATATCTGAGTCATCTGCTTTTCATTCTATAGAATCCCATTATTATTGTTTTGTGTTTCTGCCCTGTAATTGAATAATCTGTTGTTTTTTTTAAACACCCAGTATTGTAAGAAAAAAAAAAAATAACTCTGTACATTAGTGCCAATCACTCTCACCTGTTTTTGATTTTTTTTATGTAATCTAAGTTTAACTTTTCTTGCCCATGCTTGTCTGGTATCTCTTATTGCTAGTCATGTGTTTGTTTTTATTAGGCTAGAGGGTGGCTTCTATTGTGAATTTATTATTGTTAGCAGCATCAGTAAATACATATACTGTAACTGAATTATACAGAAGTTAGACCAAAAAAATAGAAACACCTGCAACAACACTGTAAATATGGGGCCACCGTGGCAACAAGACAGTAACATGGCAACAGGATTCGATGAGTCAGGTTTCCATTGTTCTGAGGGATATGAGACCATTCCCCAATGATCACTGCCTCTAATTCATTCAGGGAAGGCCAATAGAGAGTCACCACTAGGGGTGTTCTAATACTTGTTTATTCCAATAAATTATCTTTATTTATCAGCAGCTATAAAAAAAAAGGAATCCAAACATACCTGTTAATTAATGTGTTGATTTCAAAACAAGAAAGCTGTCATTCCCTCACTTTTACAATTGAGTACCAACAAATGGAATTTACTTCCGCCTTGAGTGTTTTGAAAGCTGATTGAAAGCAAAATGACCTCTCATCCTGGGCGCTGCATTTATACTGCAGTACTGCCGTACCGAGGCCATAAACTAACAATGAAGGTTTGTTGCAAAACTAGCAACTGATTCATCATATAAACGTGACATTTCATTAAACCTAACTGAACAGCTACCACTGTGGAAACTGGGATATGTATTTCTTTGTCATGTTTAATCAGAGACTACACTATGTCCACAATCCCACAATTCACTGCAGAGATGCCGCATTTCAAAGGAGAGTGAGATCAAAATGATTTCATATCAAAAGGAAAAAATAAAGGCAAATAATCACTGAGAAAATAGAAGTGAGTTTTAATTAGGCTAATCCTGACAGGCTGTGTATTAAATAACAGAAAAACAAGGGAAACCAAGGAGCTGCATTGTTTTGTATTGAGTAATGAACACGTTTTATTCCATTTAATGAATACCTAACAACTTCAAATTCCTTAAAGGTAATTACTCGGAACATACAAGTATAAGCACACCCTACACCACAGAGTTTATTTTTTCCCGACAGAGTTTTTAAAATATATTTTACATTTTTTATGGAACCCTTATCAGAGGGCATGATTTTGTGCCAGTTGACCGTGTTATGAAGGTAAGAGTCAACGTCAACTACCAAGGTACAGGCTGAAAATCACGGTTCTATTGAGATTAGAAACTGGTAAATAGTGTCTTAATTGTGAGTTTAACATTTTAAATCTGTAATTTACAGATTCATTGTGACAACAAATCCTGTATATATTGTGTTCTGCAGGGCTGTGCCATTGATGGGATACAATTTGACACAGACATGTAAATGGCACATATTTAATATTAGTTCTGGGTACAAATATTTATTTGTGGCCCTGTATTTCAATAAAGATCTATGAAAATGAGCTTTACCTCTGTGTGAGTCATTGCACCCCTTTAAGTCACTAAAGTATATTTATAATTATTTTATAAGATGCACACACCATGTTGCTGCAACAGTTTCTATGTACAAAAGAGGTAGTAAAACACTTATACCACATAACATAGAACCCACATAATAACAATGTAGGGTTTAACCTCTCATTGCTATTATCAAACCAAGTAGTCAGAGCTACGGATATATTTTAAATTGCTAAAATTCTTGATTTTGCTTGTTTAGTGTTCAATGAATCATATTACTTCTACAGACCCTACATGGTGAGGTTGTGCCTGTTGCTTGGTTACCCGCTTGCAGTACAGTTTGAAAACGATTCTCAATCTGTTGTGCTGGACAACACAGCGGAACACAGCAAATAATACACAATACTAGAATGTATTTTAAGAATACCTTGTGGGAGAACGAGGCTGCTGCCCGGACCTTGTGTTCTATCATGCCTCTTTAGATTTATTCCTCATTTTGCAACATGAAACTGATATCTGCCTATGGCAAGTATCAGTAAGTGCTACCCTCTGTGGATCCTTCAGTAACTCACCTTACCTACACGTTGAACGTAACACCATGTTGAAAAAAACACAACGGCTCAATGAATGATTGGCTATCATTTTCCTGTCTTCACCTGTGGAATTGTAGACCTTAATTGATGTTTACCTGCAGTCAATGTTGAGAACTCATAACACACAATTATTTGTATATCATTTTCACTTCTGATATAATTCAGGAGGTCTGTTGTAAAGGCTCCTGAATTCACAGGAAGATGGACAGGAGCATTAAATGGCACAAAAGCAGAGAGTACTAGATTGTAGCTAACAAAAAAAAAAACACCTTAAATCCCACTAGTCATTTAACCTCATTTGGATGGATGGCTTACTATATACAACTCTTTTAATGTGCATTTTGTAATTTGTTTTTGGTGAAATATATCCAATTTTACCTGCAAGCTGAACTACTTCCCCTGCCAGATGAACAAATACTGCAACCGATGTCAGAGACATTTTGTTTCAGTTGCTAAATGTACAGAGGGAGGTAAATAGTGGGCATGGTTACATCATCAAGATATTGGATGCCATGAAGGACCAACAAGGGCATCAGTTGGTAGTTGTGCAAAACCTGGCCGACCACCAGAGTCGTATGGTTGAGAATCACCAGGCTCTGGTGCAGCAGATGTCAGAGATAGGCACTTGTCTTAGGGAGTTTATAGCTAGCTTGGTTCCTATTCTGCAAATGGTTAATTCTCAGCTGCAATCACATGGTGGAAGTGTTCAGGGACAACATACACCTCCCATTTCCCAGGCTGTGTCTGTCCCGCTGCACTGACCGACATGCAGGTAGAGGGAAAAAAATTGCTTTTTTAATCAGAATTTTAAAAAATGTTTTGGGATGGGGTGGGATGGTGCACCATCTGTGTAGGCTTAGTTGGAATTTATACTGATGCACAAAAGAAATGCAACACTCAGGTCTAATGGATTTAATCAAATATTTTAAACAGAGATATCAAACAAAATCACAGAAAATGTGAACAGAAATACAGATCAAAGAATCATGATAAGTTTTCAGCATGAAACGTGACACACTGTCAAAATGAAAACATTACAAAGTTAGTATCGGGTATGACCTCCCTGAACATTAACACAATCCTGGCAGCGTTGACGCATAGACCTGATCAGCCTCCGGATAGACTGCTGTGGGATGTTCCACCGTTCTTCCTGTGCAGCTGCAGCCAGCTGGCGAAGATTGGCTGGTCACGGTTGTCTCCTGTGGATGGCACTGGCGATTTGGTCCCACAGATGTTCTATTGGACTCAGGTCAGAAGAAAAAGCTGGCCACGGCAAGACCTCAACATTGTTTTCTTGAAGTCGTGCAATTGTAATCCTAGCACTGTGTGGTCTTGCATTGTCCTGCTGGAAAATCAACACTTCCGGATTGGCTTGCAGGAACTGTTGCCTCAAGGACTTCGTCAATGTATCGCTGAGCAGTAAGTTTGCCCTCAATCTGCACTAAAGGTGTTCTTGTGTTAAAGGAGATTCCTCCCTACATCATCACACTTCCACCGCCCCACCGTTTGGCTTGAACAATGCAGCAGTCAGCATAACGGTCCTGGGTCGGTGTGGTGACCCTCTGCCTTCCAGGACGTGGCCTGACCCTCACAGAGCCGGTTTCCTGATTTCTCTGTACGTCTGCTGATTGTTGAAGCAGAACATCTCATTCTCCGGGCAACTTCTGTCACAGACAGGCGGCATTCAATCATGCTGATAGGAACTGGGTGATCTTCATTACTCAAGGGGGGCATGGTTGTATCTTTCGCTCTTCTTGCGTTAATTAAAATCATGTATTTTCAAATGGCTATTTATACAGATTCTTAATCAACTCATTGTAGCAATTTTAACTCAACTCAAATACCAAACACTGAGCACTTGGTGTTTTTATGAAATCACATGACTTGAGCTACATATTTTGTTATCCCAAGGAACAATACTACACAAACAATCAAGAAACCTGCTCACTATTTGAAATGTAAATATTATGTATGTGCCCAATGAGCTATTGATGTAAAACTTAGACTGTTGCATTTTCATTGGGGCAGTAGTGTGAAGTAGTGGTTTGGGCTCTGGACTCTTGACCGGAGGGTTGTGGGTTCAATCCCAGGTGGTGGACACTCCTGCTGTACCCTTGAACAAGGTACTTTACCTAGGTTGCTCCAGTAAAAACCCAACTGTATAAATGGGTACTTGTATGTAAAAATAATGTGTAAAAAATAATGTAATTGTATATAAAAATAATGTGATAACTTGTAACAATTGTAAGTTGCCCTGGATAAGGACGTCTGTTAAGAAATAAATAATAATAATTGTGCATAAGTATATTTTCTTATGCTGACATCTGCTTTTGTATGTATTTTAGTATGTACGATTGTAGGCTATAAATAAATATGTTTCAAGTGACATTTGTGTTTGAAGTTGTTAGTTACTGTATTATACATGTATACCATTATACACTACCATTCAAAAGTTTGGGGTCACTTAGAAATTTCCTTGTTTTCGAAAGAAAAGCAAATTTTTTGTCCATTAAAATAACATCAAATTGATCAGAAATACAGTGTAGACATTGTTAATGTTGTAAATGACTATTGTAGCTGGAAACGGCTGATTTGTAATGGAATATCTACATAGGCGTACAGAGGCCCATTATCAGCAACCATCAGTCCTGTGTTTCAATGGCACGTTGTGTTTGCTAATCCAAGTTTATCATTTTAAAAGGCTAATTGATCATTAGAAAACTCTTTTGCAATTATGTTAGCACAGCTGAAAACTGTTGTGCTGATTAAAGAAGCAATAAAACTGTCCTTCTTTAGACTAGTTGAGTATCTGGAGCATCAGCAATTGTGGGTTCGATTACAGGCTCAAAATGGCCAGAAACAAAGAACTTTCTTCTGAAACTCGTCAGTCTATTCTTGTTCTGAGAAATGAAGGCTATTCCATGCAGAAATTGCCAAGAAACTGAAGATCTCATTACAACGCTGTGTACTACTCCCTTCACAGAACAGCGCAAACTGGCTCTAACCAGAATAGAAAGAGGAGTGGGAGGCCCGGTGCACAACTGAGCAAGAGGACAAATACATTAGAGTGTCTAGTTTGAGAAACAGGCGCCTCACAGGTCCTCAACTGGCAGCTTCATTAAATAGTACCCGCAAAACACCAGTCGCAACGTCAACAGTGAAGTCGCGACTCCGGGATGCTGGCCTTCTAGGCAGAGTTGCAAAGAAAAAGCCATATCTCAGACTGGCCAATAAAAAGAAAAGATTAAGATGGGCAAAAGAACACAGACACTGGACAGAGGAAGATTGGAAAAAAGTGTTATGGACAGACGAATCTAAGTCTGAGATGTTCTGATCACAAAGAAGAACATTCGTGAGACGCAGACCAAATGAAAAGATGCTGGAGGAGTGCTTGACGCCATCTGTCAAGCATGGTGGAGGCAATGTGATGGTCTGGGGGTGCTTTGGTGGTGGTAAAGTGGGAGATTTGTACAGGGTAAAAGGGATCTTGAAGAAGGAAGGCTATCACTCCATTTTGCAACGCCATGCCATACCCTGTGGACGGCGCTTGATTGGAGCCAATTTCCTCCTACAACAGGACAATGACCCAAAGCACAGCTCCAAACTATGCAAGAACTATTTAGGGAAGAAGCAGTCAGCTGGTATTCTGTAGTGTGTTTATTAAATTTTTTTAACACCAAAGAACTTAATACTGTTTCAAGGTGAGTTATATACTTGTTTGTAATTAAAACCCTTCCTTTCCATTAACTCCTGATAATTGATGACAATTAACACAGATTTCCTTTTAAATTCCCATGCAAACAAAAGAAATAGTCACAAAAAGCAGTGCTCATTAAGATATTAACATTATTTTGTAAATCAACATAACAGGTCAACCCCTAAGTGTTCATACCAGTGAGACCCCTGCTGAAAAACCTTGGGATTGATGATCAAGATTTTTTCACATGGTTGACAGCTACACCACTGACCTAGACTTAAGGGCTATGTACACCAGGAGCGAAGCAAACGACACGGTACAGCACGAGTACATAAAAAAAACACAACTGTAGCTACTCATAAAAAGAAAATACTGTCTGCTTTTGCTTCTTTTGTGGAGACATAAAATAAATAAAACAAAGAAATAGCCTGGGTATACCACACACTAAAAAAATGACATTTAACAGTGAATGTTTATATGTGATCTGGTTTAACATGTAAATTATTAAAAAAATAATACATCTACACATATTTCTTTTTAAATACTGAGAAAATTAGTTTAATATACTTTTTTATTGATTTTCAGTTTTAATAAAATCTTCAGTTAGTGTGTGCATGTGATTATTATTATTATTATTGGTCAACATTATTAAAACAAAGAAGCGTCATTTTACAGAAATACGAAACCAGTGTGCGGCGCTGTGTGGGACGGAAGGCAAAACACAGCCACCATGCTTCGTGGGAGGTTGACAGATGTTTCAAGAGATTTACAGTATTTCAGGTGAACTATGAACATAGGAGAACAACACTACATGACACAGGTATTGTTTTAACTTGTGATAAAGATGTGACACTGGCTCTTTATAAAATACTAAACTTATTAATAATTTATTAACAGGCGCACATATCACTCCACGTAATAAGCAGCCATGACTCACTCACTTATTTAAGATTGAATGTGATTGTAGGTCAGTTTAACACTTTTTAAATGCGTGTTTCCTCATATAAACAACCCTCCTCACAGCCCTGTTCACACCTCACCCTTCCATACCTTCTGTTTTGACTTTTCAAAAGTGGCCATTGCCAGTTCATTGGTCTGCAATGGTGAGGTAGACCTCTAAAGCAAGCTCTCTGTAGTGCATTGTGAGTATATATCCTAATATCCTAACAGGATTTCAGTTTTTATGTACACATAAACATTATTAAAAAGCCTCAATTTCGTCATCGTCTGAAAAATGCAACATTTGTCTATTGAGAAATGATGGTGTCAGTCAAAATTAATCTTGACAGGCAATATAATACAAATCATGCATTTAGATTTTTTTCACATTAATTATTATGTATGGAAGCTTACTGAAGATTGGTTTAAAGAATTAAGATTAGATTTAAGAGTTTGATTATACCAACAGTGTTGTCATAATGAACAGGTTGATATCTTAGTTTAACACCCCCTATTATTAAACCCCAAAAAACAAAGATGCATGTAATAATTACTACCAGTGTGCTAAAAAAAATACTGGGCATGAACAAAACATTTTAAACACTTACCTTACTGTCAATATGGTGTAGGTCCAGCATGGGCATCCAAGACAGCATTGAAGTTTATGAGTTTACAACTGAAGTCTGAGATACACTATGTGATTTCAGCTTGTGTGTGGCTCACTAAACTATCGAAGGCTATTGACTATATCATTATCAACACACTATTGCATAAGTATGGCAACAGGTCTTGATGCTGTGGTACTTTAAAGTCAAGTAGACTAATGCTTAGACCTGTGCCTCCTGCTGTACTTTTTTGTAACCAATTCGGTACAGATTTAGACATTTTAACACCACATTCAATTCTGTTGATAGATTATGAGAAAAAAAGCATTCAAAAAGTGGAAAAGATCCTGCTTGTCTTCATGAAATGTGTAATACTGGTAGAGATTGGGATTGACTAGGGATTGCAATTTGTTTCAACTTTTTTCGTTTACCACCATGGCCACCAGGAATTATCTAGGGGCCAAATTAGCCACTCAAGCCTAGACAGAAAACTGTCAGAGCAGCATTGCCTACCGGTCTAAAGCATGGGTTCAAATCACATAAGTAAAAAATGAAACAAGACCACCCTATGATAAATATCCACATCACACCAGTAGCACAGGGTTTGTATTGTGCCATCATTAAGTGGGCAGGCAGAGATTTCATGACAAAAGACTGTACAGTCTAAAGCGCTATTCACACTATAGCATTTATTCACTGTGTTTTCTAGGGTAAAAAACCTGTCCTGCCCCTTAGACGAGGCCGAAAACAGGTGGGGGCTGGGTAAGAGGAGGCGAACTATGACCTACAGCAGAGAACGATGGATTGAGGTAAGATATAAAGCCCTTTCTAGCTGATCATTAGACGTGCTGTTTATTGAATGACTAATGAAGTATAGTCGTTTAACTGACAATATCCTGGAAGTGGGGGTGCCTAATATGCTTGATGTTTAAGTTTTTAATCGAGCTTAAAAACTGAGTTTCCTGCCTGAACCACCACTTTGCTGAATTTACAGGTTCCCTCAGGAGTGAAATTACCAAAGCACTCAATGAATGTTCATGGGGTATTCTTTTATATACAGTAACAAGTAATAATGTATGTAAAAAAAGTATATTTAAACCTAAATTTAAAAAAAATTCAAGGAAATTATTTTAGATCAAGCTCCGTATCTGCTTATCAAGGTGGTGTAATTTGAAGCAATGATTCGTCCAATCATTCTGTTGTTGGATTTGAATGAAATCACTCAGGACCATCGAAGTTATTCATTGCTAGATCTCACAACGCTTGTTGTATATTTGTAATTTATCTAAAACATTTCAAACAATGCAGAGTATGCATATACAGTATATATACACAGTAGGGTTGTTCATTTTCAAGGTCAGTTTTTGCAGAACACACAGAACACAGAAAATTAGAGGGAGATACTTGACTGGGATTCCTCATTGAAACCTCAGGAAGCTTGTCAGTTCCTGTAAAAATAAATAAATGCAACGTTTCAAAAGCAAGTGTCGCTAAACTTCTTTTTCAATGCAGAAAGGGAAGGGTAAGCATTTCTGCAGCTGCCTGAAGCCTAAAGGGGCGTTGTGACAAGCAGGCTCTAGTGGTTACGTCAGACCAGAAAGGAGTACACAGACAGACGGTGGATGAAATGGTAAATGCTTGCTTGCTAGCGGTTTATTGTAAAATAAAAGGTTTGAACAAAACAAAACACAGGACGCGGCACTTGAGGCCAAAATAAATAGACGAACAAAACGATAAAGCTACCTCCAGACCCTCATCTCTCCCTACACCCCCACTCGACCTCTCCGCTCTGCCTGCACTAGAAGACTGGCTCTACCTCCTCTACGCTCCCCTGCCTCCAGAGCCCGCTCCTTCTCCACCCTCGCTCCGCAGTGGTGGAATGACCTACCTACAGATGTCAGGACCGCCCAGTCCCTGACCACATTCCGGCGCCTCCTTAAGACTCACCTCTTCAGACAGCACCTGTAGAACTCCTCTGTTTCCCCCCTGGGACACTTTCACCCTTAAATTTGCTTTACTTTGCATTTTACTGCATTTAATCCTGTACTTCAGAGTACTGTAATCTGCCATATGTTTAAACTGTAGTATTTGGTATTTAATCATATCTTGATGTAACTGTCACTTATCTGCTGAATTGAATTGTATTTTGTCACACTTGTACTTGCTGGAACTTGTCATTGTATTTATCTTGCTCTTATTGTATTACCTGTACTGTAACACTTGAAATGTATTTGCTTGCAATTGTAAGTCGCCCTGGATAAGGGCGTCTGCTAAGAAATAAATAATAATAATAATAATAATAAAACAGTAAACAGACAGTGCACGAACAGACAAACACACAGGGTGAGTTTAAACACTTATTATTTACGTTATTTTACTTTCCTTTCTCCTCTCCACACCCGTTCTCCACTCACCGAACACACTTAATTTATCTAAAACATTTCAAACAATGCAGAATATGTATATACAGTCACCTCCAAAATTATTGGCACCCTTGATAAAGATAAGCAAAAAAGGCTGTATAAAATAAACAACTATATTAATGAGCTATATTTTTCTGCTCAAATAAATGGGAAAACCATAGTCTTTTATTCTAATACAATTGTTCAGAGAAAAAGTTTTTTATTAACAAGTAATAACATTTTTTCTCAAAAAGATAGGTGTCAGAATTATTGGCACCCCTAAAGATTCTTATAAATAAAATCAAACAAAATTAAATCTGCATTAACATTCTACTTCTTTAAGTTCATCTCAGTTTTAAGGTACTGTATTGTGGCCTTCCATGGCTTCCTCTTTCACTGGGGTATAAAAATGAGGTAACACGCATATGAAATCCATTTGTCATCCATCACCATGGGGAAAGGCAAAGAACTCACAAATGAAAAGAGACAAATGGTTATTGACCTTCATAAATCAGGCAATGGGTACAAAACAATAGCTAAAAAAACTAAATATACCACTTACCACTATTAGGGCAATAATTAAGAAGTTCAAAACCACTGGAACAGTGGTAAACGTACCTGGTAGAGGATGCAAGTGTATCTTGCCCCCACGCACAGTGAGGCAGATGGTTTGGGAGGCAAAGGGAAATCCAAGGGCCACAGTTGGAGAATTACAGAACTTGGTTGCATCTTCGGGTCACAAAGTCTCCAAATCTACAATTAGACGCCACCTCCATGCCAATAGGCTATTTGGAAGGGTTGTCAGAAAAAAAGCCTTTATTGAGAGCAACCAACAAATGTAAGTGCCTGTAGTTTGCTAAACGGCATTGGCACTTTGATTGGAACCGGGTGCTATGGTCAGATGAGACGAAAATAGAGCTCTTTGGCCACACACACCAGCAGTAGGCTTTGGCGTCGAAAGAAGTCAAAAAATCATTCTTGTTTTCATTAAACATGCCTCCTTGCACTTAAATGCCTCATTCTTAAAACTCATCTTTATACAGATATCCATCAATACATCAGCACCATATCCTCTTTATACAGATATCTGTGCTTCTGCATCAGCACCATACCCTCTTTATACAGATATCCATCAATACATCAGCACCATACCCTCTTTATACAGATATCCATCAATACATCAGCACCATACCCTCTTTATACAGATATCTGTACTTCTACATCAGGACTATACCCTCTTTATACAGATATCCATCAATACATCAGCACCATACCCTCTTTATACAGATATCCATCAATACATCAGCACCATACCCTCTTTATACAGATATCCATCAATACATCAGCACCATACCCTCTTTATACAGATATCCATCAATACATCAGCACCATCCCTCTTTATACAGATATCTGTGCTTCTACATCAGCGCCATACCCTCTTTATACAGATATCTGTGCTTCTACATCAGCACCATACCCTCTTTATACAGATATCCATCAATACATCAGCACCATACCCTCTTGTGGCAAAGTGCCCCCCCTGTGTGTATTTTGTGTTACGTGTTGTGTGTAAATGTTGGTGTATAGTCATCGGTACACGGGATATAAACGGGTCTGTGTTTCACTTGTGATTTAAAAATGTAGATTTATATTTAGGCACGGAGGGCACAAATCACTTCACGTGCTAGTTAAAATGTAATGTGTGGTCACGGGAGTGCACTTAATTAATTCACGTGCAGTTGTACCGAGATTCCAATTGAATGATTGACTAGCAATCGAGTCTCGGTACAACTGCATAAAACAGCATGTTTTCACTCACTCGGGGTTGGGTGTTCGAGAGTGGAGAACGGGAGAGAGAAGGAGAGTGAAATATTTACAAACAATTGCTATCGCGTGCTGATAGCTCCAGCACGATACTTGTTTGTTTGTTTACTCACCGTGTTTGTGTGTCTGTCCGTCCACCGTTTGTTTAGTGTTAGTTCGTTTTGTTTATGTCTGTTTATTTTGGCGAAAGTGCCGTGTCCTGTTTTGTGTGTTTGTTGTTACAACCGTTTATTTTTCTGTTCTGTTTATTCATTAAATGCTGAGCGAAAGCATTCGCTCAGCTTCACCAAACTCCTCTCTGTTGTTTTGTTCCTGCTTCTGGCGTGGCGTCACCGCTCAGTCGTCTTTGTGACACGTGGTGTCAGAACCGGGAGCTACAGCGCCTCAGGACTCAGGCCAGAGCAGGAACCGCAATTTGGGGTTTAAAAAAAAAAAAAAAAGCCAACAACAACAACAAAAAAATGGAAGACAGGATGAGGTGGAAAAAGGACCGGGAAGCGAGGGACAGGGAGGAGGAGGCGTACATCAGGGCCAGGCACCCGAGGAGCTGTAGGTCACCACTGTTGTGCTGCCTCTGTAACCAGCAGCATTACTTTGCCGTCTGTCCCTTCCGCAGTTATGAGGAGGCGCCTGAGTGTCCACAGCCCAAGTGGGAGGAGCCTGAGTGTCCACAGCCCAAGCAGGAGGAGCCCGAACGTCCCTGCGCCTGAGTGGGAGGAGCCCGAACGTCCTACGCCTGAGTGGGAGGAGCCCGAACGTCCCTACGCCTGAGTGGGAGGAGCCCGAACGTCCTACGCCTGAGTGGGAGGAGTCCGAACGTCCCTACGCCTGAATGGGAGGAGTCGGTGCGTCCACAGCCCAAAAGGGAGGAGTCGGTGCGTCCACAGCCCAAAA
Organism: Acipenser oxyrinchus oxyrinchus; assembly: GCA_030684275.1. Taxonomy (NCBI): domain Eukaryota; kingdom Metazoa; phylum Chordata; class Actinopteri; order Acipenseriformes; family Acipenseridae; genus Acipenser; species Acipenser oxyrinchus. The sequence goes on along the minus strand of CM060254.1, from coordinate 16,749,156 downwards.
GGGAGGAGTCGGTGCGTCCACAGCCCAAAAGGGAGGAGTCGGTGCGTCCACAGCCCAAGAGGGAGGAGTCGGTGCGTCCACGGCCCAAGAAGGGGAAGGTAGAGCGTCCACAGCCCCAGTCTCCACCAGCAGAGGGTGAATTCCTGCTGGTTCCACCTCCATTGCCATGGGAGGACTGCTTGCAGCTCCCACCTCCACCAGCAGAGGGTGAATTCCTGCTGGTCCCGCCTGCCACCTCCATCGGCAGGAGCAGAGCAGCAGGAGCTGTCTCTGCCTCCGCCACTTCCACCGCCAGGAGCAGAGCAGCAGGAGCTGTCTCTGCCTCCGCCACCTCCACCACCAGGAGCAGAGCAGCAGGAGCTGCCTCTGCCTCCTCCACCAGCAGAGGGTGAATGCCTGCTGGGTCCCTGTCCACCAGCAGAGGGTGAATGCCTGCTGGGTCCCTGTCCACCAGCAGAGGGTGAATGCCTGCTGGGTCCCTGTCCACCAGCAGAGGGTGAATGCCTGCTGGTCTCCCCTTCCGAGGCGGAGCCGCACCAGTCCCCTGCAAGAGAGGGAGGGCTGCACCAGTCCCCTGAAACAAGGGTAGACTACACGCTGCTCCCACCTCCGCCGCCAGGAGACTACACGCCGCTCCCACCTCCACTGGCAGGAGCAGAGCAGCAGGAGCTGCCTCTGCCTCCGCCACCTCCATCGGCAGGAGCAGAGCAGCAGGAGCTGCCTCTGCCTCCGCCACTTTCACTGGCAGGAGCAGAGCAGCAGGAGCTGCCTCTGCCTCCGCCACTTTCACTGGCAGGAGCAGAGCAGCAGGAGCTGCCTCTGCCTCCGCCACCTCCATCGGCAGGAGCAGAGCAGCAGGAGCTGCCTCTGCCTCCGCCAACCCCTCCAGCAGAGGATGAATGCCTGCTGGTATCACTTCCCCCACCAGCAGAGGATGAATGCCTGCTGGTATCACTTCCCCCACCAGCAGTGGATGAATGCCTGCTGGTATCACTTCCCCCACCAGCAGAGGAGGAATGCCTGCTGGTATCACTTTCCCCACCAGCAGAGGAGGAATGCCTGCTGGTAACACTTCCCCAACCAGCAGAGGATGAATGCCTGCTGGTACCACTTCCCCCACCGTCACGAGGAGAGGAGCAGGAGCTGCCTCTCCCTTCACCAGAAAAACCAGGACTAGAGGCTGGCGGTCCTCAGCAGCCCTTGCATAGGCTGCTGAGTAAAGCATGGGGAAGAACTGCCCGGCTGCAGTGGCCGAGAAGAGGGCCAAAACCCGCACCCCAGCTAGTTATGGCTCCTGCCTGCTTCAGCCCAAGGATGCCTGCCTCGCTGCCCAAGGATGCCTGCCCGCCGCCCAAGGATGCCTGCCCGCTTAGCCCAAGGATTCCTGCCTCGCCGCCCAAGGATGCCTGCCTCGCCGCCAAGGATGCCTGCCTCGCTCAGCCCAAGGATGCCTGCCTCGCCAGCCCAAGGATGCCTGCCTTGCATCGCCCGGGGTTGCCAGCCGCTCCGCATCGTCCGGGGTTGCCAGCCGCTCCGCATCGCCTGGGGTTGCCAGCCGCTCTGCATCGCCTGGGGTTGCCAGCCGCTCCGCGCTCGCCTGGGGTTGCCAGCCGCTCCGCGCCGCCTGGGGTTGCCAGCCGCTCCCGCTCGCCTGGGGTTGCCAGCCGCTCCGCGCTCGCCTGGGGTTGCCTTTTGCTCCACACAGGGTACAGGGTGCGAGGGAGAAGTGGAGCTCCGCTGCCGCCTCTATGGCCAGGGGCTCCCCTCCCGAGTTAAGCCTCCCGAGGGTCGCTGCTGCTGCCGTCGCCTCCCGAGGGTCCGCTGCTGCTGCCATCGCCTCCCGAGGGTCCGCTGCTGCTGCCGTCGCCTCCCGAGGGTCCGCTGCCGTCGCCTGGGGTGCGCCAGGGATCCTGCTTCGCTTGGGGTAGTCGAGGGTCCTGCTTCGCCTGGGGTGCTACACTATGGCCAGAACCCCATGAAGGGGAGCTGTCGGCCATGAAGAAAGGGGGAGGTCAGGAGACCAGCTCCCCAGCCGCATTTCCGTGGCAGGAAACACGGTGGCCAGAGCCCCACGGAGGAGCTAGCGGCCACGAAGGAGGGGGCAGGTCAGGAGACCCGCTCCCCTCGCAGCAGTTTCGCTGCGGAGGTAGGCGGCGGCCCACGGAGGAACTGCCGGCCATGAAGAAGGGGGGAGGTCAGGAGACCAGCTTCCCCCGCAGCAGTTTCGCTGCCGGAGATTGTGTGGTCGGAGCCCCGGAGGGGAACTGCGGCAATGAAGAAGGGGGAGGTCAGGAGACCAGCTCCCCAGCTGCACTTCGCGGCAGGAGAGTGTGGCTGAAGCCCGGAAGAGGGAGCTGCCAGCCACGAAGAATTGGGGGTGCCAGACATTTCACCATGGCCACCCCCAGAAACAACTTGCTTCCCCTCTTCCGGGACTTTGGGACTGAGGGGAGGTGGCCATTGAGGCCATGTGTGCTTTGCACAAGGGGGTATATGTGGCAAAGTGCCCCCTGTGTGTATTTTGTGTTACGTGTTGTGTGTAAATGTTGGTGTATAGTCATCGGTACACGGGATATAAGCGGGTCTGTGTTTCACTTGTGATTTAAAAATGTAGATTTATATTTAGGCACGGAGGGCACAAATCACTTCACGTGCTAGTTAAAATGTAATGTGTGGTCACGGAGTGCACTTAATTAATTCACGTGCAGTTGTACCGAGATTCCAATTGAATGATTGACTAGCAATCGAGTCTCGGTACAACTGCATAAAACAGCATGTTTTCACTCACTCGGGGTTGGGTGTTCGAGAGTGGAGAACGGGAGAGAGAGAAGGAGAGTGAAATATTTACAAACAATTGCTATCGGCGTGCTGATAGCTCCAGCATGATACTTGTTTGTTTGTTTACTCACCGTGTTTGTGTGTCTGTCCGTCCACCGTTTGTTTAGTGTTAGTTCGTTTTGTTTATGTCTGTTTATTTTGGCGAAAGTGCCGTGTCCTGTTTTTGTGTGTTTGTTGTTACAACCGTTTATTTTTCTGTTCTGTTTATTCATTAAATGCTGAGCGAAAGCATTCGCTCAGCTTCACCAAACTCCTCTCTGTTGTTTTTGTTCCTGCTTCTGACGTGACGTCACCGCTCAGTCGTCTTTGTGACACCTCTTTATACAGATATCCATCAATACATCAGCATCATACCCTCTTTATACAGATATCCATCAATACATCAGCACCATACCCTCTTTATAAAGATATCTGTGCTTCTGCATCAGCACCATACCCTCTATATACAGATATCCATCAATACATCAGCACCATACCCTCTTTATACAGATATCCATCAATACATCAGCACCATACCCTCTTTATACAGATATCCATCAATACATCAGCACCATATTCTCTTTATACAGAGATCCATCAATACATCAGCACCATACCCTCTTTATACAGATATCCATCAATACATCAGCACCATACCCTCTTTATACAGATATCCATCAATACATCAGCACCATACCCTCTTTATACAGATATCCATCAATACATCAGCACCATACCCTCTTTATACAGATATCCATCAATACATCAGCACCATACCCTCTTTATACAGATATCCATCAATACATCAGCACCATACCCTCTTTATACAGATATCTGTAAATACATCAGCACCATACCCTCTTTATACAGATATCCATCAATACATCAGCACCATACCCTCTTTATACAGATATCCATCAATACGTCAGCACCATACCCTCTTTATACAGATATCCATCAATACATCAGCACCATACCCTCTTTATACAGATATCCATCAATACATCAGCACCATACCCTCTTTATACAGATATCTGTCAATACATCAGCACCATACCCTCTTTATACAGATATCCATCAATACATCAGCACCATACCCTCGTTATATAGATATCCATCAATACATCAGCACCATACCCTCTTTATACAGATATCCATCAATACATCAGCACCATACCCTCTTTATATAGATATCTGTGCTTCTACATAAGCACCATACCCTCTTTATACAGATATCCATCAATACATCAGCACCATACCCTCTTTATACAGATATCTGTGTTTCTACATAAGCACAATACCCTCTTTATACAGATATCTGTCAATACATCAGCACCATACCCTCGTTATACAGATATCCATCAATGCATTAGAACCATACCCTCCTTACACAGTTATCCATCAATACATCAGCACCATACCCTCTTGTGGCAGGCTGGCTGAGTCGTCTGACGTCAGGCAGAAGCAGGGGTGGGAAAAATACTGACACCAGGCACTACAGTTTTTAAAGAAATACGCGGCTGGTCGCCGTTTTTCTTAAGCAAAAGAAAAATAAATCAAAGGTTTGAACAAAAAGAAACTTGCTCACAGACCGAAAATGAAAAGGTTAAAACAGAACAAAATCACGAACACAAACAACACGATCAGGCTGGGCAATAGCCTTCACTGATCCTTTAAGGCTTTCTTTTTATTCCTGGCAGAGGATGAGCACCAATCACGCCTCTGCCAGAACACGTTTACATAAAACAAAACAATAATAAACACACGGCTCTCGCCGTCATTTACACAACGATAATACAAAACAAATACAAAATAATAATCTGCACAGGGGCGGAGGGGGAAACCCCGTTCTAAAAATAAACAAATTAATCTATGTACAGTGCTCTCTACCACCCTGCTACACCTCTTAATACAGATATCTCTGCTTCTACATCAGCATCATACCCTCTTTATACAGATATCCATCAATACATCAGCACCATACCCTCTTTATACAGATATCTGTCAATACATCAGCACCATACCCTCTTTATACAGATATCTGTCAATACATCAGCACCATACCCTCTTTATACAGATATCCATCAATACATCAGCACCATACCCTCTTTATACAGATATCCATCAATACATCAGCACCATACCCTCTTTATACAGATATCTGTCAATACATCAGCACCATACCCTCTTTATACAGATATCTGTCAATACATCAGCACCATACCCTCTTTATACAGATATCCATCAATACATCAGCACCATACCCTCTTTATACAGATATCCATCAATACATCAGCACCATACCCTCTTTATACAGCTATCCATCAATACATCAGCACCATACCCTCTTTATACAGATATCTGTGCTTCTACATAAGCACAATACCCTCTTTATACAGATATCTGTCAATACATCAGCACCATACCCTCCTTACACAGATATCCATCAATACATCAGCACCATACCCTCTTGTGGCAGGCTGGCTGAGTCGTCTGACGTCAGGCAGAAGCAGGGGTGGGAAAAATACTGACACCAGGCACTGCAGTTTTTTAAAGAAATATCGGCTGGCGCCGTTTTCTTAAGCAAAAGAAAAATAAATCAAAGGTTTGAGCAAAAGAAACTTGCTCACAGACCGAAAATGAAAAGGTTAAAACAGAACAAAATCCGAACACAAACAACACGATCAGGCTGGGCAATAGCCTTCACTGATCCTTTAAGGCTTTCTTTTATTCCTGGCGGAGGATGAGCACCAATCAGCGCCTCTGCCAGAACCGTTACATTAAACAAAACAATAATAAACTACGGCTCTGCCGTCATTTTACACAACGATAATACAAAACAAATACAAAATAATAATCTGCACAGGGGCGGAGGGGGAAACCCCGTTCTAAAAATAAACAAATTAATCTATGTACAGGGCTCTCTACCACCCTGCTACACCTCTTAATACAGATATCTCTGCTTCTACATCAGCATCATACCCTCTTTATACAGATATCCAGCAATACATCAGCACCATACCCTCTTTATACAGATATCCATTAATACATCAGCACCACACCCTCGTTATACAGATATCCATCAATACATCAGCACCATACCCTCTTTATACAGATATCTGTGCTTCTACATCAGCACCATACCCTCTTTATACAAATATCCATCAATACATCAGCACCATACCCTCTTTATACAGATATCCATCAATACATCAGCACCATACCCTCGTTATACAGATATCTGTACTTCTACATCAGCACCATACCCTCTTTATACAGATATCTGTGCTTCTACATCAGCACCATACCCTCTTTATACAGATATCCATCAATAGATCAGCACCATACCCTCTTTATACAGATATCTGTGCTTCTACATCAGCACCATACCCTCGTTATACAGATATCCATCAATACATCAGCACCATACCCTCTTTATACAGATATCCATCAATACATCAGCACCATACCCTCTTTATACAGTTATCTGTGCTTCTACATCAGCACCATTCCCTCTTTATACAGATATCCATCAATACATCAGCACCATACCCTTGTTATACAGATATCCATCAATACATCAGCACCATACCCTCTTTATACAGATATCTGTCAATACATCAGCACCATACCCTCTTTATACAGATATCTGTGCTTCTACATCAGCATCATACCCTCTTTATACAGATATCCATCAATACATCAGCACCATACCCTCGTTATACAGATATCCATCAATACATCAGCACCATACCCTCTTTATACAGATATCTGTCAATACATCAGCACCATACCCTCTTTATACACATATCTGTGCTTCTACATCAGCACCATACCCTCGTTATACAGATATCCATCAATATATCAGCACCATACCCTCGTTATACAGATATCTGTACATCTACATCAGCACCATACCCTCTTTATACAGATATCCATGAATACATCAGCACCATACATTCTTTATACAGATATCTGTGCTTCTACATCAGCACCATACCCTCTTTATACAGATATCTGTGCTTCTACATCAGCACCATACCCTCTTTATACAGATATCCATCAATACATCAGCACCATACCCTCTTTATACAGATATCCATCAATACATCAGCACCATACCCTCTTTATACAGATATCTGTCAATACATCAGCACCATACCCTCTTTATACAGATATCCATCAATATATCAGCACCATACCCTCTTTATACAGATATCCATCAATACATCAGCACCATACCCTCTTTATACAGATATCCATCACTACATCAGCACCATACCCTCTTTATACAGATATCTGTGCTTCTACATAAGCACAATACCCTCCTTACACAGATATCCATCAATATATCAGCACCATACCCTCTTGTGGCAGGCTGGCTGAGTCGTCTGACGTCAGGCAGAAGCAGGGGTGGGAAAAATACTGACACCAGGCAGTGCAGTTTTTAAAGAAATACGCGGCTGGCCGCCGTTTTTCTTAAGCAAAAGAAAAATAAATCAAAGGTTTGAACAAAAAGAAACTTGCTCACAGACCGAAAATGAAAAGGTTAAAACAGAACAAAATCACGAACACAAACAACACAATCAGGCTGGGCAATAGCCTTCACTGATCCTTTATGGCTTTATTTTTGTTCCTGGCAGAGGATGAGCACCAATCACGCCTCTGCCAGAACACGTTTACATAAAACAAAACAATAATAAACACACGGCTCTCGCCGTCATTTACACAACGATAATACAAAACAAATACAAAATAATAATCTGCACAGGGGCGGAGGGGGAAACCCCGTTCTAAAAATAAACAAATTAATCTATGTACAGTGCTCTCTACCACCCTGCTACACCTCTTAATACAGATATCTCTGCTTCTACATCAGCATCATACCCTCTTTATACAGATATCCATCAATACATCAGCACCATACCCTCTTTATACAGATATCCATCAATACATCAGCACCATACCCTCTTTATACAGATATCCATCAATACATCAGCACCATACCCTCTATATACAGATATCTATCAATACATCAGCACCATACCCTCTTTATACAGATATCCATCAATACATCAGCACCATACCCTCGCTATACAGATATCCATCAATACATCAGCACCATACCCTCTTTATACAGATTTCCATCAATACATCAGCACCATACCCTCTTTATGCAGATATCTGTGCTTCTACATCAGCACCATACCCTCTTTATACAGATATCCATCAATACATCAGCACCATACCCTCGTTATACAGATATCCATCAATACATCAGCACCATACCCTCTTTATACAGATATCTGTCAATACATCAGCACCATACCCTCTTTATACACATATCTGTGCTTCTACATCAGCACCATACCCTCTTTATACAGATATCCATCAATACATCAGCACCATACCCTCGTTATACAGATATCCATCAATACATCAGCACCATACCCTCGTTATACAGATATCCATCAATACATCAGCACCATACCCTCTTTATATAGATATCCATCAATACATCAGCACCATACCCTCTTTATACAGATATCTGTGCTTCTACATAAGCACAATACCCTCTTTATACAGATATCTGTCAATACATCAGCACCATACCCTCCTTACACAGATATCCATCAATACATCAGCACCATACCCTCTTGTGGCAGGCTGGCTGAGTCGTCTGACGTCAGGCAGAGGCAGGGGTGTGAAAAATACTGTCACCAGGCACTTCAGTTTTTAAAGAAATACGCGGCTGGCCGCCGTTTTTCTTAAGCAAAAGAAAAATAAATCAAAGGTTTGAACAAAAAGAAACTTGCTCACAGACCGAAAATGAAAAGGTTAAAACAGAACAAAATCATGAACACAAACAACACGATCAGGCTGGGCAATAGCCTTCACTAATCCTTTGAGGCTTTCTTTTTATTCCTGGCAGAGGATGAGCACCAATCACGCCTCTGCCAGAACACGTTTACATTAAACAAAACAATAATAAACACACGGCTCTCGCCGTCATTTACACAACGATAATACAAAACAAATACAAAATAATAATCTGCACAGGGGCGGAGGGGGAAACCCCGTTCTAAAAATAAACAAATTAATCTATGTACAGGGCTCTCTACCACCCTGCTACACCTCTTAATACAGATATCTCTGCTTCTACATCAGCATCATACCCTCTTTATACAGATATCCATCAATACATCAGCACCATACCCTCTTTATACAGATATCCATCAATACATCAGCACCATACCCTCGTTATACAGATATCTGTACTTCTACATCAGCACCATACCCTCTTTATACAGATATCTGTGCTTCTATATCAGCACCATACCCTCTTTATACAGATATCCATCTATATATCAGCACCATACCCTCTTTATACAGATATCCATCAATACATCAGCACCATACCCTCGTTATACAGATATCTGTACTTCTATATCAGCACCATACCCTCTTTATACAGATATCTGTGCTTCTACATCAGCACCATACCCTCTTTATACAAATATCCATCAATACATCAGCACCATACCCTCTTTATACAGATATCCATCAATACATCAGCACCATACCCTCGTTATACAGATATCTGTACTTCTACATCAGCACCATACCCTCTTTATACAGATATCTGTGCTTCTACATCAGCACCATACCCTCTTTATACAGATATCCATCTATAGATCAGCACCATACCCTCTTTATACAGATATCTGTGCTTCTACATCAGCACCATACCCTCGTTATACAGATATCCATCAATACATCAGCACCATACCCTCTTTATACAGATATCCATCAATACATCAGCACCATACCCTCTTTATACAGTTATCTGTGCTTCTACATCAGCACCATACCCTCTTTATACAGATATCCATCAATACATCAGCACCATACCCTCGTTATACAGATATCCATCAATACATCAGCACCATACCCTCTTTATACAGATATCTGTCAATACATCAGCACCATACCCTCTTTATACAGATATCTGTGCTTCTACATCAGCATCATACCCTCTTTATACAGATATCCATCAATACATCAGCACCATACCCTCGTTATATAGATATCCATCAATACATCAGCACCATACCCTCTTTATACAGATATCCATCAATACATCAGCACCATACCCTCTTTATACAGATATCTGTGTTTCTACATAAGCACAATACCCTCTTTATACAGATATCTGTCAATACATCAGCACCATACCCTCGTTATACAGATATCCATCAATGCATTAGAACCATACCCTCCTTACACAGTTATCCATCAATACATCAGCACCATACCCTCTTGTGGCAGGCTGGCTGAGTCGTCTGACGTCAGGCAGAAGCAGGGTGGGAAAAATACTGACACCAGGCACTACAGTTTTAAAGAAATGCACGGCTGGTCAGCCGTTTTCTTAAGCAAAGAAAAATAAATCAAAGGTTTGAACAAAAAGAAACTTGCTCACAGACCGAAAATGAAAAGGTTAAAACAGAACAAAATCACGAACACAAACAACACAATCAGGCTGGGCAATAGCCTTCACTGATCCTTTAAGGCTTTCTTTTTATTCCTGGCAGAGGATGAGCACCAATCACGCCTCTGCCAGAACACGTTTACATAAAACAAAATAATAATAAACACACGGCTCTCGCCGTCATTTACACAACGATAATACAAAACAAATACAAAATAATAATCTGCACAGGGGCGGAGGGGGAAACCCCGTTCTAAAAATAAACAAATTAATCTATGTACAGTGCTCTCTACCACCCTGCTACACCTCTTAATACAGATATCTCTGCTTCTACATCAGCATCATACCCTCTTTATACAGATATCCATCAATACATCAGCACCATACCCTCTTTATACAGATATCCATCAATACATCAGCACCATACCCTCTTTATACAGATATCCATCAATACATCAGCACCATACCCTCTATATACAGATATCTATCAATACATCAGCACCATACCCTCTTTATACAGATATCCATCAATACATCAGCACCATACCCTCGTTATACAGATATCCATCAATACATCAGCACCATACCCTCTTTATACAGATATCTGTGCTTCTACATCAGCACCATACCCTCTTTATACAGATATCCATCAATACATCAGCACCATACCCTCGTTATACAGATATCCATCAATACATCAGGACCATACCCTCTTTATACAGATATCCATCAATACATCAGCACCATACCCTCTTTATACAGATATCTGTGCTTCTACATCAGCACCATACCCTCTTTATACAGATATCCATCAATACATCAGCACCATACCCTCGTTATACAGATATCCATCAATACATCAGCACCATACCCTCGTTATACAGATATCTGTACTTCTACATCAGCACCATACCCTCTTTATACAGATATCTGTGCCTCTACATCAGCACCATACCCTCTTTATACAGATATCCATCAATACATCAGCACCATACCCTCGTTATACAGATATCCATCAATACATCAGCACCATACCCTCTTTATACAGATATCCATCAATACATCAGCACCATACCCTCTTTATACAGATATCCATCAATACATCAGCACCATACCCTCTTTATACAGATATCTGTCAATACATCAGCACCATACCCTCTTTATACAGATATCTGTGCTTCTACATCAGCACCATACCCTCGTTATACAGATATCCATCAATACATCAGCACCATACCCTCGTTATACAGATATCTGTACTTCTACATCAGCACCATACCTTCTTTATACCGATATCTGTGCTTCTACATCAGCACCATACCTTCTTTATACAGATATCCATCAATACATCAGCACCATACATTCTTTATACAGAGATCTGTGCTTCTACATCAGCACCATACCCTCTTTATACAGATATCTGTGCTTCTTCATCAGCACCATACCCTCTTTATACAGATATCCATCAATACATCAGCACCATACCCTCTTTATACAGATATCTGTGCTTCTACATCAGCACCATACCCTCTTTATACAGATATCCATCAATACATCAGCACCATACCCTCGTTATACAGATATCCTTCAATACATCAGCACCATACTCTCTTTATACAGATATCTGTGCTTCTACATCAGCACCATACCCTCTTTATACAGATATCTGTGCTTCTACATCAGCACCATACCCTCTTTATACAGATATCCATCAATACATCAGCACCATACCCTCTTTATACAGATATCTGTGCTTCCCCCAGTTGAACAGGTAGAACCTTCGGATAGTCATGTAGAAGATTACTTATTGATGTTGTGGAACAGTGGCTATGGTTCTGCTGGTCCCCAGATGCCTGAACAGATACAGGAAGAGGTTCCTGAGTTGATGCGCTCCCAGAAGGAGAACTTAGGAAGGCCCCCAGCCCGCTATCGACAGTGAGTACCAATTTATGAGAATCGTATATTTGAAGGCACCATTCCCGGGACGGGTACGGACAAGCAGGGGAGAGTGTCACAGAATGACAATTCAGCGTTTCTAGCCCAGTCCCTAATTTTGTATTGTTTGTATTTTAAATAACATTTTTTTATATTATTATTGGTTTATCACGTATTTAATTTTTGTTTTTGCTGTGAGAACACTTTATTACTTTGCTATGAAGCACATTTATTTATTTTATGTAAGTTAATTTACTCACCTTTTTTTTGTTTGTATTGCACGGAGCACTGTGACTGAGGAGAAGCAGGAGTGTGACGTCATGAACTCGCGCCTTTATATAGACACTTCCTGTTAGATTTTGGGAAATGTAGTTTTTTGAGCCAGTACTAGCGCCAATTAGATATTGGGGGTGTCTGATTGGTTTTGAGCAGGAATAGGAGTGGCCAACTGGGTTTATAAGCAGCACAGCATGAACTGGGAGGGTCACACACCAGGATACAGAAGGGGACACACCAGGATACAGAAGGGGACACACCAGGATACAGAAGGAGACACACCAGGATACAGAAGGGGACACACCAAGATACAGAAGGAGACACACCAGGATACAGAGGGATACAGAGGATGAGAATTGGGAGAAGAATTATGGGGCACCTTGGGATTGTTGATTGAAGTACTGGAATACTGGAGTACCGGAACTGGAACTAGAACTGGGATTATTGTTTGAGGCTGCATTGGATTGTGGCTGCTACCTAGATAACTGGGTGTATTTAGCAAATTGCTGGGTAATGGAAATTGCGGTATGATTTTATAATTGTCAGCAACCCTAGTTGTTACAGTGGGCCCTGGTGCACCCTTTCTTCTTCTTTGTATTGATTCTGATTGGAAGTGCTTTTATTCGTTGTGGGATTTTAGATATGTTTTTAATTGACTTCCTTTATATTGCCATTGTTTTAGTCTATCTAGCAAGGTGTGATTGAGAAGAACTAAGTGCTGTTGAAACAGATCATCGCTGCTGTGTTTTCTTTCCTTCCCTTTTCTCCAGGAGAGGGCACATGTTAATGGGTGACTGTCCTGGTTGTGATACGGAAGACAGGGATTTTGTGTAGCTGTGAAGACGCTGTTTACCTGCCCCTGGGGACTCGAGTGGAGATTGAGTGAATTGACGGGGGTGTTATGTTGTGGGTTTTCATTTTGTGATTTTTACTTATTGGTTTATTGTGCTGTTTTAATAAACTGTTTTATACCGTGCAATTTGTGTCTGCCTCTTGGTGTGGTTAGCGTTTGTGGTGGTTCTCAACTAGTCACATTTTAAAACAAACCTGTGTTAGCTTGTTTAAAATCCAGGTCCTGGTGCCTGGCCATTACCAGGTGGTGTAGTTGGTTACTGGTAAACCAAAAGTTTACTATAAATAACATATTAGATTAAGCAGCCTCGTGTTTTGACGACTGGTGACACTTGGCGTATTAGTTGGCAGGATTGTGACTATTGTATTGGGACCAGACAGAGCTAACATGCCTGGAGGGGAAATGCAAAATGAAGTGGCAAAGATGATGGCACCATTTTTTATAGGGGCATCATGGGTCCTGAAGTTTAGCGGCACCGGTTCGGATATTTGTTTAGAGAACTGGAAAAGGCAGATTCAGGCTATGTTGCGGGCTGAGATCTGGACCATTGAGCAACAGTGTGATTTTTGTGTTAAGTGCATTAGAGGGTGAAGCTAGACGAGAAGTGGTAATTCTTGAGGCTCTTGACCGGGCAAGCCCTGAGCGGATTTTCCGCCATTTGGGGGAACTATTTGGAGATAAGATTTCTATTGCCCTGTTATGTTCAATGTTTTTTGATTGCAGACAGCGACCGGGAGAGGCAGTGCGAGCTTTCATATTACATTTGCGGGAATTGGGTCAGCGATTACAACGTCGGGACCCAGAGGGCCTTGACCGGGTTGATCGGATCCTTCGGGACCAGTTCCTTTTGGGTTTGCAGGAAGGGGATCTGCGTCAGGAACTGAAACGTCAGGTGCGCCGAGAACCAGACCTCACATTTGATCAGTTACGGAAGGAGGCCATGTATCATGAAGAAGATCAACAAGGTGAGGGGTGGCAAGCACCAGTTTGTTCCACAGCAGCAAGGCGGCGAGGGCTACCTGAGATGGAGGAGGTTGACTGGAAGCAGGAATTAAGAAAGGAGCTCCTCCAGGAGATGCGAGGCCAGATAGCAGACTTGGGTGAGACCTTGGGTGAGGAGCTGCGACAGGGGTTTAAGGCCCAGAGAGCAACACCTGTAGAGTACATGCCTTCAAGGCAAAGTCGAGATGGGTGGGGGCCATCAGACCTAGCGCCAGAGAGGCGCACAATGAGGTCGACTGGAGAACTATCGAGAGGGGTGCAGAGGCCATCCAGGGTACCCCAGAGACCAGCTTTACAGTGGGATAGGCAGGGCCGGCCCATTTGCTGTAAGTGTGGTGAGAGTGGACATATTAGTCGGCATTGTGTAGCCAGGAATGGTCTAAGACCAGCTTTAAACTAGAATCTCCAGTCACAGTGGGCCTCGTGACTGGAAATCCTCTTAGCGGCCCTGTACAGATAGAACCATCCATTGTAGTGGGTGCATGTCCAACAGTGCAAGTATTACTTGATGGACAGCTTGTAGACTATTGTAGTCTATTCGACACCGGCTCGCAAGTAACTCTCATGTCAGAGGGTTGCTATGGTCGGTTATTTCCAGAGCAACGGGTGGGTGCAAGGGGAGATCTTGAATGGCTTACGTTGAGGGCTGCAAATGGTCTGGAGATCCCCTATGTAAGTTAGGCCTTGGTAAATGTACAAGTAGGGGAGATTAAGTTGTTAAAGAAAGGGATTGTGATAGCAAAAGATGGGAAGGAAGGACCACATGATTTGCCCATCCTGGGGATGAATATAATTGGTTCTTGCTGGGATGTTTTGTTTTCTAATCCCCAGGTCCAGGCCAACTTCCTGTTAACTCAATCGGAAGGGGCTTGTCGTAAGTCGTGGGAGGCTGCTTTCGAGGATTGCTGTTGGATTCAGGCTTTGTCCTCAATTTCA
This sequence comes from Acipenser oxyrinchus oxyrinchus, assembly GCA_030684275.1. NCBI lineage: Eukaryota > Metazoa > Chordata > Actinopteri > Acipenseriformes > Acipenseridae > Acipenser > Acipenser oxyrinchus. The sequence goes on along the minus strand of CM060254.1, from coordinate 16,733,848 downwards.
GTGGTACAGGGGTTGTTGCGGCCAGCTTACAGACATCCAGTGAAAGTACCTGCCCAAAGTGAGGTAGTGCTGTGGGCGCGGGTGCCCACAGGACTAAAGGAAGGCCAAAGTGCTTTGGTTGAACCACTCTGTGTTCTGGATGCGGTATGTGCAGCAAGAACTATTGAAGTGGTAAAGCAAGGACAGTCAGGGTAAGGAATATGAACCCTTTTCCTGTCTTTTTGGGCCGTTATCGGCGTATTGCTACCTTGTCTTGTGAGCTGCTGGAGGTACAGGAAGCAGAGGGCCTAATGTTAACTGAAGTGAGCCCTGGAGTATTGGAGGTGGGAGTGCAGATGGTGAGTTCAGTGACAGATGAGGGTGTCGCTGTTTTGGAGGCCGTGTCTTTACAAGGGGAAGGGTTATCAATACAACAGCAAGGGAAGTTGTTGTCCTTCTCCAGAAGTGGGGAGGAGTCTTCGCTGCCCATGATGAGGATTATGGCCGTACTGGAATAATAAAGCACTTTATACCCACAGGTGAGGTTGCCCCCATTAGAGAACGATATCGACCCATACCCCCGACCTTGTATCAAGAGATGCGTGGCCTGCTAGAGGGGATGCTTCACTCGGGTGTCATCCAGGAGAGTACAAGTCCATGGGCTGCACCGATAGTGCTGGTTCGTAAGAAGGATGGGACTTTGCGTGGATTACCGCAAATTAAATGCGGTGACCCACAAAGATGAGTACCCTCTTCCACGTATTGAAGAGGCATTAACTACCCTTTCTAAAGCCAAATACTACTCGACGTTGGATCTGGATAGTGGGTACTGGCAGGTGGAGGTTGCCCCTCAAGATCGTGAAAAGACAGCTTTTAGGACACCTGTGGGCTTGTATGAATTTGAGAGGATGCCCTTTGGCCTCTGTAATGCTCCAGCAACATTCCAGCGCCTAATGCAAAGTTGCTTAGGTAGGTTGGTATCAGAGTCTGTGTTGGTGTATCTAGAATATGTGATTGTGTTCTCCGCAGATTTCGAGACACACCTACGTGACCTGGAAGCAGTTTTTGAGAGGATGGCCAAGTATGGTCTGAAGTTACGGCCTGACATTTCGGAAGCAGGTGAAGTTCCTGGGGCATTTGGTGAGTGCAGAAGGTGTTGCCCCGGATCCTGACAAGGTGACAAGTGTCCAGGATTGGGCGGTGCCCCAGACGGTACGACAGATGAGGTCATTCTTGGGGTTTGCTGGGTACTACCGTCGCTTTATTCAGGGGTTCTCTAATATTGCAAGACCATTGCATGCACTATTAGTAGGGACCTCTAAAAAGGGCAAGAAGCACTCTGGTCCTGTGGAGTGGACCAATGAATGTGAAAAGGCGTTCCAGACGCTTAAGCAGAGGCTCGTACAGGCACCAGTGCTTGCTTTTGCGGACTTTGATTTACCCATTCGGTTGTACACAGATGCAAGTCAAGGAGGATTGGGGGCGGTGCTCGCACAGGAACAGGAAGTGCAAGAGCGGGTGGTGGCATATGCTAGCCATAGTCTGCTTCCTACAGAACACAACAATGCCAATTATAGTTCTTTTAAGATTGAGCTTTTAGCCCTTAAATGGGCCGTGACCGAAAAGTTCAAGGACTACCTCTGGGGTGCCAAATTTACAGTATATCCTGATAATAACCCATTGGTCCTCTACAGACTGCTAAGTTGGGGGCTACCGAGCAGCGCTGGGCCTCACAACTTGCTAATTACCAGTATGATTTGAAGTATCAACCAACTAGGAGTAATGTAAATGCAGATGTGCTGTCAAGGTTGCCTTTACAGGAGATAAGTTCTGGAATGGAACTTCAGGAAGATGTGCTAGTCATGGGAGTCCTTGGTAATGTGCAGCAGTCCTGTTGGGATCCAAGTTGTTGGAGGGAGAGACAGGAACAAGATCCAGCCTACGGTTGAGCAGTTCATGGAATGTGGAGTGGCGCCTACAGCAGAGGAGTGGAAGGAATCTGCAGAAGTGGGTAAACTCCTCCAACAATGGTCACGATTGGAACTGCGGGATGGTGTGCTGGTGCGACGGGTGCAGGACCCAGGGACCCAAAAGGTATATCTACAAATTCTAGTCCCTTTACAGCACCATCGATCGACGTGGGAAGCTTACCACGTTAGGTCTGGACACCTGGGAGTAGATAGGACACAATCAGCCCTTCGACGTGGCTTCTATTGGCCTCAGATGCAGAGAGATGCAACAAGGTGGATATCTGAATGTGAACGATGTATCTTACGGAAGGCACGACCAGAAGGTAGGGCACCACTGGTTCCATTTGTGACTAGGGCTCCGCTGGAAGTTATTGCGGTAGATTTCCTTACTTTGAGTAGACCTAGTGATGTATATCAGTACATCTTGGTGGCAACAGACTATTTTACCAAATATGCTTGGGCCATCCCTACCCGGAATCAGACTGCCCGTACCACTGCTAGAGCATTAACCCTTTGCGGTCCATTTATTAATTCTGCGTCAGGCTCGCCAGGTCTAATTAATTTTTTCACGCGCAGTTAATTTTAGGCAGCTGTTTAAAAGTATTTTTTTTCACAGTCAAACGGGTTTAAATGGCCCTGCATATCAACAAAGCACTCACTAGGGATCTCCAGCCCCACCCCACCCTTTCGTTTGCTATTGCTTTCACATTTGCTACCAAATAAAAAAAAATAATAATAATAGTCGTACATACCGATCAATTGTCTCCTGATGACTCGTTTTATCACCAAACTCCTCAATAATGCAATCCAAGTCATTATTTTATTGCTATAACATCTCAAAAAAGCTCTGCAAATGTCCGTGATAGTCTTTGTGCGCTGATACTGTACTCCCAGCTTGTTTCCATACGACCGCCCCATCTGATGCCAATGGGGTAGTATGACTATTCATGAGATACGTCTTTTTTTTTTTCTTTTTTTTTTTATCGGCTTGTCTCGGCTCCTTTCGTTCCCACTCGGCCATTGAATGGTTTTCTCGGCTTTTTCCGTTGAAAAACCGACTTTTTTGCGTTTTTTGCGTTTTTAAAATGAAGGACCTGATGGGAATAATTGCAATGTCGGACCCAGTCCGACAAAGGACCGCAAAGGGTTAAGGCAGTATATAATCCAGCCTTTTGGGTGCCCTGTGCGGTTCCATTCGGATCAGGGCGCCAATTTTGAGTTTAATGAAAGAACACTGTCAGTATTATGGTTGCTGAAAGAGTCGCACCACACCGTACCATCCACAAGGGAATGGTACGTGTGAGAGATTTAATCAGACCCTTCTGAGTTTACTGGGCACTTTAGAAGTAGAGCAACAGGCTCAGTGGGTACAGCATTTGCCAGAAAAGGTACAGGCCTATAATAACACTGCCCATGCGTCCACTGGCTACACTCCATTTTTCCTTGATGTTTGGGCGCAGTGCTCGTCTCCCTGTGGAAGTGGCCTTAGGGGTTTGGAGTGGTAAGGAAGAAGTTACCATGGAAGAGTGGGTCCAGCGACACCATGAGAGATTGTCACTGCCCTACGAAAAAGCAGGGGAGCAGGCCCGAAGAGCAGCTGCCAAGGACAAACTAAGGTACGATTGTAAGGCTCAAGCTTTGCCACTGTTGCCTGGGGAGCGAGTGTTGGTACGTAATACTCGACATCAGGGACGAGGGAAACTACACGATTGATGGGATAGCGTACCGCATGTGGTGGTGGAGGAAGTCCAGGAAGGTGGACCAATGTACAAAGTAAGGCCTGAAGGTAAGGATGGACCCATTCGTACCCTGCATCGTAATAGGCTTCGAATTTACACCCTCCAGTTACGAAGCCCCCCAGTTGAACAGGTAGAACCTTCGGATGGTCATGTAGAAGATTACTTATTGATGTTGTGGAACAGTGGCTATGGTTCTGCTGGTCCCCAGATGCCTGAACAGATACAGGAAGAGGTTCCTGAGTTGATGCGCTCCCAGAGGGAGAACTTAGGAAGGCCCCCAGCCCGCTATCGACAGTGAGTACCAATTTAAGAGAATCGTAGATTTGAAGGCACTGTTCCCGGGACGGGTACGGACAAGCAGGGGAGAGTGTCACAGAATGACAATTCAGCGTTTCTAGCCCAGTCCCTAATTTTGTAATGTTTGTATTTTAAATAACATTTTTTTTATATTATTATTGGTTTATCACGTATTTAATTTTTGTTTTTGTTGTGAGAACACTTTATTACTTTGTTATGAAGCACATTTATTTATTTTATGTAAGTTAAGTTACTCACCTTTTTTTTGTTTGTATTGCACGGAGCACTGTGACTGAGGAGAAGCAGGAGTGTGACGTCATGAACTCGCGCCTTTATATAGACACTTCCTGTTAGATTTTGGGAAATGTAGTTTTTTGAGCCAGTACTAGCGCCAATTAGATATTGGGGGTGTCTGATTGGTTTTGAGCAGGAATAGGAGTGGCCAACTGGGTTTATAAGCAGCACAGCATGAACTGGGAGGGTCACACACCAGGATACAGAAGGGGACACACCAGGATACAGAAGGGGACACACCAGGATACAGAAGGAGACACACCAGGATACAGAAGGGGACACACCAAGATACAGAAGGAGACACACCAGGATACAGAGGGATACAGACGATGAGAATTGGGAGAAGAATTATGGGGCACCTTGGGATTGTTGATTGAAGTACTGGAATACTGGAGTACCGGAAGTGGAACTAGAACTGGGATTATTGTTTGAGGCTGCATTGGATTGTGGCTGCTACCTAGATAACTGGGTCTATTTAGCAAATCGCTGGGTAATGGAAATTGCGGTATGATTTTATAATTGTCAGCAACCCTAGTTGTTACAGTGGACCCTGGTGCACCCTTTCTTCCTCTTTATATTGATTCTGATTGGAAGTGCTTCTGTTCGTTGTGGGATTTTAGATATGTTTTTAATTGACTTCCTTTTATATTGCCATTGTTTTAGTCTATCTAGCAAGGTGTGATTGAGAAGAACTAAGTGCTGTTGGAACAGATCATTGCTGCTGTGTTTTCTTTCCTTCCCTTTTCTCCAGGAGAGGGCACATGTTAATGGGGGACTGTCCTGGTTGTGGTACGGAAGACAGGGATTTTGTGTAGCTGTGAAGACGCTGTTTACCTGCCCCTAGGGACTCGAGTGGAGATTGAGGGAATTGAAGCGATAGCTCTTTAGCTACTACCGGAGGGTTTCACTAATTTATTTTGTTACTTTGCTCCCTAGTCACTATAGTGGGGTTTTTTATTTTGTTACTTTACGTCCTAGCCATTGACGGGGGTGTTATGTTTTGGGTTTTTATTTTGTGATTTTTACTTATTGGTTTATTGTGCTGTTTTAATAAACCGTTTTATACCGTGCAATTTGTGTATGCCTCTTGGTGTGGTTAGCGTTTGTGGTGGGTCTCAACTAGTCACATTTTAAAACAAACCTGTGTTAGCTTGTTTAAAATCCAGGTCCTGGTGCCTGACCATCACCAAGTGGCGTAGTTGGCTACTGGTAAACCAAAAGTTTACTATAAATAAGATATTAGATTAAGCAGCCTCGTTTTTTGACGACTGGTGACAAATACAGTACATCAGCACCATACCCTCTTTATACAGATATCTGAGCTTCTACATCAGCACCATACCCTCTTTATACAGATATCCATCAATACATCAGCACTATACCCTGTTTATACAGATATCCATCAATACATCAGCACCATACCCTCTTTATACAGATATCTGTGCTTCTGCATCAGCACCATACCCTCGTTATACAGATATCTATCAATACATCAGCACCATACCCTCTTTATACAGATATCTGTGCTTCTACATCAGCACCATACCCTCTTTATACAGATGTCCGTCACTACATCAGCAGAACAGTGAATGTATTTATTTTAATCCAGACAAACACTGTCTGTAAGCATTTGTTTTGCTTTCCTTATTTTATGTTTTAATAACTCTAATCTTTTACAGATGGCTAAAACAAAATTACACTGTCTCGTGAGCTGTTCTGCAGATCTCTGTGCGTTTGGAATAGGGTGTGAACGAATACGGATCCAGAACCTAAAGTGCTGCATTTCTCTTCAGATGAAATAGAGCAAGGATTTCAGATTAAATAACTAGAAACTAGAGCAAGTTTCAGATTAAATAACTAGAATCCCAGGACACAATGAGGCGTTGCAGTCTTGGGTTCACGTGGACTGTTGCTACCTGGAGATTAACCAATCTGTGTTTTTATTTATTTATTGGTATTTGATAACAATGCCTTTTGGATACCAAGAAATACATACAAATACAAATACTGTATTACTTATTAATATCTACAATTCCCTGCTTATATCCCTAATATCTTTAATCAACAGTTACAAAGTGCATACCCTACAGAGTTTATGTTTTAAATATGTTAAAAGGTGATGTGTTAGGTGTCTCTTATTCTTTTAAGAGATGTGATCTTGTGCAGTTGCAACGAGAGGAATCAGTTCTGTCTGCTCAAACATTTCAAAATGAGTAATCTTTAATGAACTACTATAAACCACAAAAGTGTTGTTATGGTGTGTTCTATGCACAGGATGACATTTATCAACAGGGTAAGGTGTTCTGGAAATTTCACAGTTATTGAGTGATGCACTGCTCATACGAGATTTTAAATAATAGAAACAGGACCAAACTACATGATCAGTGCTATGGTGAAGCAAGCACTGGACAATAATTATGGCAGGCAGACAGAGGTAAATACATAGTGTAGTATCATGGTGATAATAATGGAACCCCCTCAGGGTTTATTGACTCAGGAGTTCCATTATTGCCTTGTAACATGCCACAGCAATGCCATTATCCCTTAAGTAATTCCCTGTAGCCCCATTCATTATTTGATTTTATGGGACTGTATATGGATCCAATAATGTCTGTGAAAATTAATTACTTTTTAATTTTTTAAAACACAGGAAACTCACACAAATTGAATTTCTGTTGCTTTTGTACATGTTTAATGTGAAGAATGATACATGGCTGTGAGTAAATCTAAGACAGCGATTTGAACCTATACCTGCTAAGCAAGCTTTTTCAGAACATGCAAACAGCACTGGTGAATCACCCTTGATTACAGCGATCAACTCGCCATGATAACTTCAACCCCATTCTTTAGCAAGCTTTTCACAGCTATCATCTTCTTCACAAAAAAAAGCAAAATGACTTCTTATTTTCATTTTCTCAGCAGCCTTTCAGCAGCTTTTGAAAGACAGGCTATTTTTTTTTCTTTAACATGCAGTCGATTCTAAAGACAAAGCCAGGCTGTGACATGTCTTTCTCTCCTCCAAACACACTGCCCTTGAACTTCCTCTTACATTATTTTTCTCTAATGAATGAAAGGAGAGAATGCAGTACATTTGATGGAACGCTTCATATCTGATAAAAGAGGAACAGAGAGACAAAAGAGAATACAGTAGTTGTATTGCTATGTATAGCCAACACACCTTAAGACAAATTGTAAGAGACCAACAAAAACATGACTCTTATCAGAAATTCTTATTTGCAGGAATCTATTTCATTAAGCCCTACCTTAGACCATGGGTGCACAAATCTGAACCTTAAGGTTTGGAGTCTTCCAGATTTTATCGGTATCATTAAAAATGATCAATTAAGCAATTTAGTGTTCAGGTGAAAAAAAGACCAGGAGAATTGAAATTGTGCACCTCTAATTTAGACTACTGTATCTTTAAAAAGTATTGTACAATGATACAGTAATTTAAATGCAATAATGCAAATTGGAAAATATCATTCAAACTACAATAATAACGAGGTGATTGGGAGCAGGTATGGAATTTATGATCTTTGAAACAAAACCATGGAGCATCTAGAGAGTCAGCTAAATCTCTAAAAAAGATTTAACATTTAGCTAAAATTTTAACTAAATCTTAAATCTCTTAACAAGATTTAACTTTAGCTAAATATTTAACTTGCCAGCTAAATCTGGGGTTTCTGGGCTACATCTGCTTTGTGTTTTCACATGACTTGATTGGCTCTTGTAATGCTAATTGGGAAATTTGCAAAGTTCAGCATTACAAGAGCCAATCAAATCGCTGAAAGCACAAAGCGGGCGGAGCTCATTTGGATACAAATGCCAGATTTAGCTGGCCAGTTAAATATTTACCTAAATGTTAAATCTTCTTAAGAGATTTAAGATTTAGTCAAATATTTAGCTAAATGTTAAATCTTTTTTAGAGATTTAGCTGGCCAGTTAAATATTTAGCTGAATGCTAAATCTAGTTAAGAGATTTAAGATTTAGTTAATATTTAGCTAAATGTTAAATCTAGTTGAGATTTAAGATTTAGTTCAATATTTAAGTTCACACAATCCAGATTTATTTGCGAACAGCTAAATCTTGATTCTCAAAATAAATATTTAATAGCAAAATATCTATTTATTTTTAAAATAAAGATTTAGCATTTAAATGTTGAAAACTTGCTAAATATTTTAAGATTTATAAATTATATCTGAATGTATGCATTTAAAAAAAAATCTTTATTTATTTTCACAACATTTATAAATTTGGGGGGAAAAATTAAGTTAATTCTGGAAAAAAACACACGTTAAAATATAAATGCTTTTTTTTACACATGGCACCCCATATAATACAGTGAGTCTAAACCTCATGCATAATATTCTGCATGTTGAATTCTGCATGTTGAATTCTGCGTGTTGTGACAACTTGCAAATGTATCATTTAGCTCGCTGTATTTGTGCATATAATTAGCTTAGTGAATAGAGCTACTGCTGGTTAATTTTTGCTTGCGGTGTGGCTTCCCCCTGCCATGCGGTAATTCTGCTCATTTCCTGCCATTTAATGAATGAGGCCCTATGTGAGTAATATGTATTTTGGGTGATTAAAATGTAACATTACCTTAAAGTCATATTGTACATAAAATATGGGGTATCCGTTTTTAACTATTTAAATCTGCACTTTGTCAAGCAATACCAAAATAAATAAAAATGCAAATAAGAAAAACTACACACACACACACACACACACACACATTGCAAACACAAATCCACACAGGCTTTGCCTTTAATCTAGCCTAATTTTTAAAAGTGTCAGCACTTTGTCTGTGAAGACATGTTTAATATAACAGAAATGGCGTAAGACTCAGTGAAATGATTTTCTTAGGTTATTTCTGTCATTGTCGCTGTAAGGAACTTGGGCTTTACTGGGATATATTGACTTTACGTACCTAGATATGAAAATGCAAAATACAGCTGCAGACAAAAGTACTGGCACTCTACACTTAATATAAGATAAGTGTAGAAAACATGAATACAAGCATTTAGTAAACATTAGCCACTAATTAATATGACAAAGACCAAAATAAAGTCTTATAAACGCTTAAGCAATTTGAAATATTTGTTCCTGACAAAAGTATTGGCACCTTGTGACAGAGAGCGAATGAATCCTAGTCAACAATCTCCCTCCCGACCTGTGAGGGCGCTGTCTAACAGGAACAGTGTGGACTGGATGGTTTGGTAGTTCATTCCAGGGTCAATCACCAGATCTCAATCCAATAAAAATGCTTTGGTCTAACTGAAAAGCTGTAGCCAAGCATTGTGTATCCAATCTGTCTGAGCTGAAGGAAATATGCAAAACAAAATGGGCCCAGATTTCACCAGAAAGATGCAACATACTGGTTAAGAATTCATACATTTATGAAAGCCATAATAAAAGCAAAAGGAGGACACACAAAATGCTAAAGCAGGGGTGCCAATACTTCTGTCTCTTTCAATGAAATAAGATTTTTTTTTTTATAAAGATGAAATTACTAGAGATTATATATTTGTGCTTTTTATTTTATTGAAAAGTGGTTCAAGTTTACTAAATGCTTGCCCTTAATCTGTTACCTTGAATTATGGTATAATAAGCATAGGGTGCCAGTACTTTAATCATCAACTGTATACTTCTTCAATATTGCATTTAAATGCCATGGTAATATAGAATATAATATTGTTTTAAAATGATAAAATCTGACATTCTTTACTGTAGACTTTTTTTAGGCAAGCTAATTTTTAAAATGACATTAATATATCTAATAAGATGTTTATTTTAGGTTCAGCATTAAAATAAATTAAGATGTTAGTTTGTTTTGAAGTTTTTTTTTGTATCTGCAATGGCAAGTGTTGTGTGATGCACTGCCATTATGGATTCTATCCTGTCGGTGAGATGAGGTATGGATGAACACTCTATAACCACGAATGCAGACAAGCATGTATATTTTGCATAGTGACTAAGATGCTTGTGGTATTGGCGAGGTCGCTGACTCATGCCCAGCCTCCGTCCTGTTACAGGCACATGTAGATTTTTTCTATCAGGAAGCAACACTCAATAAATAATATATAAATCATTCTTCCATTTCCCAATACTTTTTATTATAATATGGAAAATTAATGATCAAATAATTGGTCTTAACAGTAGAAAATGTAAATATTCTGAGAAAATAAAAATGTGTGTACCAAGTTTATAAAAATCTGACTTCTGTATGTGAGTCTGTATGGTGCAGTTCTGCCACCAGAGCTGTTTAAAACCCCAGGGAGGGGCCTGCATACAAATGCATATTAATTGAATTGAGCCCAATGTCCTATGAGTGTGTGTATATATTCTACAAATGAGTAATACTAAAATAAACTAATTCAATTAAGTGTCTGAAGACACAGAGAAAGAGTTCTAGTTTTTAAGTTTCTTTACAGCACTGTTGAGTGTTTAATAGGTATAGAGGCATGTTGTATGCAGACAGGCTAAAATAATTGAATCTGTTCAGTCTTGAACAAAGAAGACTACGTGGTGATCTGATTCAAGCATTCAAAATTCTAAAAGGTATTTACAATGTCGACCCAGGGGACTTTTTCAACCTGAAAAAAAGAAACAAGGACCAGGGGTCACAAATGGAGATTAGATAAAGGGGCATTCAGAACAGAAAATAGGAGGCACTTTTTTACACAGAGAATTGTGAGGGTCTGCAGCCAACTCCCCAGTAATGTTGTTGAAGCTGACACCCTGGGATCCTTCAAGAAGCTGCTTGATGAGATTCTGGGATCAATAAGCTACTAACAACCAAACGAGCAAGATGGGCCGAATGGCCTCCTCTCGTTTATAAAGTTCCTTATGTTCTTATGTTCTTATGTTCTAGATGATATTCTGTAAAAATAAGCTTTAATACCAATGAAACTAATAAAAGCTGTGTTTTATTCAGTGTTGTGAAGTGGACAGCACCCAGGCAAGTGAATTGCTAAATTCATTTCTAAAAATGCTCAATGGAATGACCGGATTTGCAAATAAATAAATAAATAAAAATAAATAAAAACAAGTAGCCCTAGCTCCAGTAACGTTCTTGTTAACAAATCCCAGCAACACTTTAGTTTGGATGTGTTTGTTAAAAGTGGTTATATACAATCTATAATATTTATAATTATGTGATTACCAGTTCTAGATATGAAAAAAAATACAAAAATGATTAAAATGTTGTGATGTTTTTGCTTAAACATTTTCTAAGAATGTGCTCAAATATATTATTACAAGATCCATGGATATAACCACTTATAACAGAACCCTAAACCAGTGTTTGTCAGGCTTTTGAACCTAGATCAGTGTCTTCCTAAACCTGACAGTGCATTTGTACAGTAAGGATCACTTCAGAATTGTATCGCAGTTCAGTTTGCAAAAAACTGAAATAAATATCCATTAAAGTTTCATTGAAGTGCACTTAAGTAGTTTCTAATTGTTGTTTTGTGGGTTTTTTTTGCTTTGTTTTTATATATATTTGCAGACATTTCTTCTTTACTTAGGTATTTGCTTGGGAATGATCTTTAATATGTATTTTGTTCTTTACTTTGGTGTTAACTTACGTCCTTACTTAGGTCTTTTATCAGGTCTTTACTCAATTATTTATTCAGGGCTAACTTAGGACTGTTTTAAATTCAGCAAAATGAAAAATCTTTACTAAATTTATGTTCATATTTTTATGTCAGTTTTATTTATTTATTTAATTCCCAGAGACTGGCAAGGAGGCTCAGTGAGAAACACTGCCCCTAACTAAAGTGTTACTGACAGATGATGCTGATGGTTTTAATTAGAGGTAAGGAATTGTTTTTACAGTTAAAGCTTTAGCTTTTTAAATGGTGGACTAGTAATAATGTTGCTAGTGCAAATAAGAGATAAGAAAATGTATTTTAAACCAAACACTTTAAGATGGGAAAGACACTAGGACAATCATAGCTTTAGGGGTGTAATTGCAACAACAGACAGTACCAGAAACGTTATTAGATTGTTGCTAAAGTGACCATGCAAGTACCTCACATCTGGTAACTACAAGTCTGCTCACCCTGGAGCCCTTTGGCTCTACTGCTAAGAGAACTAAAGAACTAAACTAAAAGAACTAAACTCAAAAACCTTTTGCAAGCATAGTGTCTACAAAAGCGATACTTACAGAGCATCACAGACAAACAATTGACAGGTATGCCTTTAAATTAGATCTAATAGGCTCTGAAATATTCTGCTAAGACCCCATTTGTATAAATAAATCACTTGTCTACCCTTTCATTTGCCAGGAACATAATTATTTTATCACCAGATGTCTGTACTGTAAAATATAATTAGGGGAAGAGTACACATATCTTGCTATGCGATACATGTATTAAAGACAGGTGATTATGGTGTTTAGCTCCTGTTTAACACTGGAGGGAGGAGACTAGAGTCTGGCGGGGGGTAGAGCTGGGTAGAGCTGAGAATGGTTTGTTCAAATCACAATGCAAGTATCTCTTTGGACTCCCAAAGAGATACAGTGTTTAGATTTAGGACAGGAAACAACAGCATATTGGCTTAACATGGAGACCAGGGTCCAATACCCACTCACTACCTCTACGTTGGGGTAAGGATGCCAATGTATCTCCTTCTCTTGCCCATTGAGTGAAGTCTCCACGCCCAGGTGGTCATTAGTTGTACTTACATCTAATAGTTGTTGTATTCTCCCAGACAGTGTACCTCTGAAAGAGCTCATAAATATGGATTTTAAATCTGATCAGAGCTGCAGAGCCTGTAAATAGTAACTATGACCAAGATCTTGTAAATTGGAATTGTTTGTTTTTCTACGTTTTTGTTTTGTAAGACTTTTTTTGACCAGCACTGCTGTATACTGGTCATAACTAGTTATTTGTTGGTTTTCAGCTGCTCTTACTGGTTCAGGAGAAATGGTGCTAGTTGAAGAGTTGTTTAAGATGGTGCAATAAAAAACAGATCCAATAAAAATCCTAAAGTTCTAAAGTCAGTGGTTTGTTTTGCACACTCCTAAATGAATAGTTTTTATGAAAATCTTCTCTGGGGTTTGATATATCTGCTGGGCAGACCTGGGGTCAATTACAATTTTGTAATTTGTGTAATTTGAACCTTGGCACACCTGCGTAATTGTATTTGTAATTGTAATTACCTGTGTCCAATTACACACCTTTCTAAGTTTAATCATTCACAGTTCAATGTTGTAATTTCAACCACTTTTAGTGACCCCAATTCTTTGAAAAAACGTTATATATTATGTTTCTGTATTTGTACCTGTGATTACTGCTTGGTAGAATAAACATGTTAATGTGTGTAGCTATTTATGTAACTTTTTAGTGTAATTGTAATTAAAGCCAGTAAAAATTGTTTCAATTCCCATTTTTTTTCAACAAGGAATGAAATGGAACTTCTAGAAACAGAAACAGAACTGAGGTAGGTAATGATACACGACAAATTCTTTCAGGTATGTTGAAATTTACAAATGCCTACTTAACAGATCTGCTTAATAATTCTCAACAGAATTATTGTGTAATAATACATGCTGACCCAAACATTATTCTATTTGTATTGCAGTTTTGTATTGGTCACTAAGAGGTTCGTCTCCCAAGTGCTCTGTCCAGGGTCCTGAATCCTGCAGGAGAGGAAGGCTGCTGTGTTCTGTAAGGTTTCCAGAGGTCTCTGGAATGTTTCATGGAAATGCGGCAGTGCCAGTGCTTAGTGAATAGAGCTATAAAGCCCTGGGTGACTGACAGCGTAGGTAAAGAACTACTGAAATGTGTTTACAACTCTTAATTTTGAGCTAAATTCTCTAGCCTTTTTACTTGTCCATAACTATTTCAAACTCAATAAATTGGAATGTAAAAATATTTAAAGAAACTTTAAATCCAATGACAGATTTTTTGACTAGAAGTCTTTCTCAATGTCTTCAGTCAAAGAATTGATCAGATTATAGTCACTGAATATATTAAATTTCTTTTAGTATTTCTGAAGCTATTTACTCCAAAATGATCTTCGCTCTGTTTTTTTTAGAAAGGAAAAACACACCCATGAAGTTAACAAACCAGAAATTAACAGACGTCCAATTTAAGGGCTAGGAAGTAGCAACATTTTAATTGGTGTTTCCTTCATACAGAATAATTACAATATTGATACTTGGATTTAAAACATTCCCACTCAGTGAAATTCAGATCTATTCACTATCTAAACACTGAAACAGAAACACTCAATGTGGCTCCTAATAATAGACTATGGAGACGCAGTGTATTGTGCTGCTTGTAAATCCAGTCTTAATAGATGACATATTCTATTCATGTACTGCAGAGATAACAAGGTGACTCATCACTGTGTTGCACATCAGGTTGTAATGTCATAAACTGCAAACTAAGGGTCATTTACATTTGTATTAAAAACTTACACTAATACAGACTGCATAGCTATGGCATTAGCCAAAGAAATCCATCAAACAGAAGTAGGTTGTGTTTACTGACTTGTAAATGGGTGCAGCTCTTAAGCATTTTGAATTCCTTTATTTAGGATGCTGATGATGTAATGATTAGTAGGACTTCTAAACGTGTGATTGAAACTTGCCAAACTCATAGAATGTCTTCAAACAGGGGGGGTTAATCTAATTTAATCTCACTTTATTTCAGTAGCTACATTAACAAAATTTAGATGAGAATACCACTTAGACTAGAGAAAAAAGACCGCCCATGTTTATTAATATTGTGAAACACAGACAAGTTTGTCATGTCATCATAAACAATAACTAACCCAAGTGCTGACAAGGCAGCAGTACTGGGTTACTGGTTATTTCTATTGAGAATAGCAACTACAACTCTTGGAAGCAGTGTAGTGTACTATGTACAAGAGAAAGCGGTGTGGTTGCTGAACTCCAATGTTCCAGGATCACAGCAAAATGAAGATGTGTTAGGCTGGATTTTCGATTCGAGATCAGCATAATTTTATGGAATTTAAACACAGTGCAAAATGCAAACTTTAGTATAAAATATAGGATCTTCTTCTAAACTGGAATATGACCCTAAACAATGAATTACATTAACACCTCCTTTATCCAAACTAATTGGGATCAGGGGGTGTTTGTATAGTCAGATTGTTTGGATAATCAGTTTACAACTGTGAAATTGGCACAATTACTTTCTCAAGCAAGAAACATCCTACCACCTGTACATATATAACATAGAGTACTGCACAGCACTTTTCTGTAAATACCTGAGATGGAGGGCAGGCTAGCACATTCTCTAAGACAGCAGTGTAAGCAGCACAGCACACAACACGACAGGTTACCAAGGGGCTGTTTGGATAACAGAGGTGTTCGGATCATCCTAGTTTTATTGCTTTATTTACCTAGTTTCCATCTCTTTGATTACGCACAATCTTTCTCTCCTGTCAGACTGAGCTCCCTTGTTCATTATGATCTGCTCTGGATCCAAAATGGTTCAAAATTAAAATTTAAAAAAAAGAAAAAGCAAACTGAACTGTGGAATATTTAACATCAAAGGCTCCTGTATCTTTGTGGCATGTAAACACTGCATGCCTTCAGTGCAGCTTTTAAACATGATTTTATGGAAGATTGCCACAATGACAAGGCCTGTAATAAATACAATTAACAAACATTTCTTTAGGGTCTGTTCAAAGAGAAAACATGCTGCTCAGATAAGCAGTCTCTACACCCCCCTGCTCAGTACTGATTATTATAATCCAGTCACAACTGTAAACAGGTTTTAATTCAGTGAACTGGGTGGCCCAGGGGGAATTATCCTGATAAGTGCCTTTACCTTTCACCCTAGGAAACTTTCGTATGAAGAGTTCGCCAAAGTCTTTTAATCACACAGTGATTCACCAAAGATGTACTGTTTTGGAAAATAGTAGGACACTGTAGTTATCTACCCGGTCAAGGGGGATATATCCTGTTATTCAGTCTTATCAGTCAGGTTTGGTGACGTAGACACCTACTGAGTATTCTGCCAGTGGAAGGTGAAGGTGGCGTACACAGCGATTCACTACCCATAATACAGCTGCATGGAAACATCACACTTTCTGGTTTTAAAACATTCACTGAAGCTAATGACTTTAAATTTAGACAAAAAACTAAACATATATATTCTTCTTCTTCTTCTTCTTCTTCTACAGTTAATATCTGGCACTTTCCTCAGAAAGGGCTGACTAATGATTTACAGTGCTATTGGAGCTAAGGGCCATGCAAATAAATCAGAAATATAACAAATTTGAAGCGAGTTGTTTTTACCATCTTTGGCCTGTTTTTGGCTATGGATAGCTGTGCAACTGTCTTTAATCCCCAGGTGGATGAGCCCATACCAACTCCGGACCCTGCTAGTTCCAACTGGCCTATAATCTGAGCCATGTCATCAGAATTTAAAGCACCCTGATAGGAGCTGTAAAAATCGAATTCAATGTCATAGTTCAGTCTCCATGTATGCATGTTTTATTACTGATTTTTTATTAAATATAAGTTTAAACCAGGGCATGCAAATACAGAAGGTCCTCATAATCGCATAGTGCTTGAAAGGTAACAATATTTGTATGAAATCTGGATTTTATAATCAAGAGGATGAAATGTCTGTAAGAGGCTAGGGGTGTATCTCCCTACACAAAATGAAGACATACAGACTCTTTCCAGTGCAGTATTTAAATCTATAAATCTTATCATTGAGTGTTTAAAGTTATGGATGATATCATATCAATTGTTAAATAACAGGGTTCTAATAGTAATGTATTTCTGTTGACTGGGAACTGTATAAAGGCTTCAGCACAGCTTCTAGTTCATAAGTTTGAGAAGAGTTAAGCACTGCAGCAGAATTAGAAACAGACGTACAGATGCTGTGAGTGAATGCAGATGCTGTGAGTTTATCCGATAAATGTCAATATTTGGAGAATCATTTTTCACAAGGAGGAGTGACGGATACCCTGAAATTCCCTGATGGCCATGTCAAATCAGTTTCTACTGGCAACTGCTTAATTGCAACTGGGTTTTTGAACATTTTAATCCCTTTTGTTATTACTGATGTAGCAGAAAAAAGACCCTGAGATTTGAAACACTGCTTGCTGATTTAATTACCTTTCTTTAAGACCTACATAACAGGTTCCCTCACCCCATACTTTCACTGGCAGAGATGCCACTGTATGCCTTTCTTTCTGTGACAGAAGAGAGGGAGGCTACTGCACTCTCTTAACAACCTCCCTCAGCTCACTTCTGGTTATCAAATTACCAGGTGCACCAGTAAATGGCAGAATTTCTGAGAGTAACAAAAACAGTAACCCACATGCAACAACAGATGTTTAAATGTCATTTATTTTTTGTTCATTATGACCCAGTAAGGGCTAATGCAGCATCACATGTCATTATTTAAAGAATGCTACTAGATACTGCTACTGTATTTCAATGCATACTCCATGGCCATTCATAGAGAACCGTCTTTATTTACATCCTCACCATATACGTATGTGTATTAATTAATGTATTTTATTTCAGATTAATTTTCTCTTTTGGAACTTGTTTGGGGTATGGTAGGAGTAATTGTGCCGTAGGAGTAGTTGTCCTAAACGTATCTTGTTGAAATGTTTGTCATTGTAGTTATTTTGTTTATTTGAGTATTTATAGGTTTCTACAGCTTATTCCAGCTCCTTTTCATATTAATCTTAGTCAAATTAACATGTGTTTCCATTTCTCAGTGGCTTATGTTTTGGGGATGGTAACAGCTTGTTTGTTGGAGTGTATAGTTTAAACAAGTCAGTCAGTTTGTGGTTTCAGAACTATTTTGGCTTGTGTAGAAAAAAGTGATTCCATAACAAGTTGTCCAGATAGAGGAAGTTATTCTCTGAGTTACTTAGCCTAGCGTGTGGTATAAAACACAAAACTGCAATCAGGTTCTTTTTGTGCATTTATTGCCAATATTACCCCACCCCTTGTATCCATCTGAACGTGTAATTATGTTTCATCTCATAATAACGCAGTTAAAAAAAAAAAACATTACACAACTTGAAAAGAAAAGCTGGAATGTCCCGTGAGGATATGTCACTTAAATAACTAACAACAGGTTTAATGGAAGAAACTGTTTTTATTTAACAATGGCAATAAAACAAGCCCATAAATAATAGGAACATTTCTGGGTGGAAACATTACTTTAAGATTTGTAAACATTTTCATTTCATTAGCAGACAAGTATGTAAACAGCATCGAGAGACACTGTAAAAAAACAAAAAAAAGCCTGTAAGACATGAATATCAAAATGTTGTTATTTACATTGACATTTTAGGATTTGTAAGGTTTGGAAGTGATTTCCATAAAGCAGTCTGTGACAGGGACTGCGTGTGCATCTCTGCCACTTATTTAATGGGAGTTCATTTTTTTTGGAAAGTTTATAGCCGAAAGGTAGGAGCGGATATAGCTCTCCGCTCTGCTCCGGGTACTCTCTGTTGGAGTTGAGCTGGCTAATCGGCATGAGAATGCTGGGAAGGTAACTATTTGGTTCCCTCATTCTCAATCCGTTTCTGGTTGCTGCTCGTCAGAGAGAGCAGGTCGATGAGGCGTCGTTTCAGACAAAAGGGTATTGTTACTGCATGACGGGTCATGATTGGTGCGAGAGGAATCAGATTGCAGCGAGAGGGCACTGTTTCAGACTAAAGTCTGTTAAAATACAGCGTGAGGAATCAGGTTTCGGCACGCAAGGAATCACGTTGCGGCGCGAAGGGTCATGTTTCGGTGCACAAGGAATCAGGTTGTGGTGCAGAGGATTATGGGATGTGTAGAACTCCGGAGATATGTTTCTATTGGGTCAATGGAGCCGTACCATTTTTTGCA
This sequence comes from Acipenser oxyrinchus oxyrinchus, assembly GCA_030684275.1. Lineage (NCBI taxonomy): Eukaryota > Metazoa > Chordata > Actinopteri > Acipenseriformes > Acipenseridae > Acipenser > Acipenser oxyrinchus. Next base: position 16,714,711 of record CM060254.1, on the reverse strand, counting down.
GATTTTCACTGTTAATCAAACCTTTGAAGTAAATTTCACTTATGACCAAGGTCTCTTGACAAAACTGACATTTTATAACAGTACATACTTATTTAGAAAAATGCTATTTTCTAAGCGCAGTCCTGTATTGTGACGCATGCGCAGAAATACAGGGTGACAGCATTTAAATACGTAACTTTTAGTAACTTTGGGAATACGTAGCATTACAAATATTCACAATACACATAACACTATATCTACTGGGATGACACTAGTCATTGAATCAGGCATCCCCATCTGTATGTTGTGTGGTGATTGTATTTTTGAAAAACTTAAAGATGTTTATTTTACAAATTAATAAAGAACATAACCTAACATAATATCTTAACATAATATCTTTGATATCGCTTCCAAAGTCTCCTCAGCTTTACCCTTCCGGATGGTGTGTTGATAGTGGAATATTCTTCCCAATCGTCTAGCCTGAGGTCATGTGACCTAAACATTTACAGTGTTGTATTTGAAAAATCTGTTTATTCCAAATTATAAAAAACAATCACAGAACCAAAAGATCTTCAACATAAAAAGGGAGACGGGTGATAATGCTGGGAATGTTGTCGATGGGTAAGAAAGTGGATTTTAAACCCTGGGTAAGCACTTCTTTAAGACTACACAGGTAAGCACATCCAATCTTAATTATAAAGCTGTCTTCCAATAACATAAACCCATGCTGCTGGATGCTTTGGATAAAGGCGTCGACTAAATAAACAAATAATACAATATCCTAGTTCAGTCCCCAGTGTGATGCAATCAAGCACCTTAAACTACATACTTGCTCAGCTGGCTTCTCTCTCTCCCTTTCTTGCTTAATTAATGGTAGCATTAATGAGTCTAACATGCCATGGCTCCTCAAACCTTAAAGCAGATGAGTTCCACTGACAAAATATATGATACTGTGTTCAAGTGCCTTCATGACAACCTGTTTCATGCTTTCCTTTGTGTCTTTTGATGGTAATTTGTGGATTTTTTAGTTGCTGTTCTGTCACCTTGTGGCAGGGCAGAAGCCCAGCTGCTGTAAATAGTGTGTGTGCCGGCAATCACAGGTGTGGCCATTCCCCAATCCCCAATTAGGTAATTGATGCTAATTGGGGAGTGGCCACATGTATATAAGGAAGGAGAAACCCTTTGTGTGGTAATTGCATTTGCTTGTGTACTTTGATGTCTGAATCTTTAGTGAAGGCTGTTGCCCAGCCTAAGGGTAAATGTTTGCTTGGTGTTTGTTCCGGAGTTTTGTTTAATCCTTTTATTTTGGCCCTCATGCCATTTTCGTTCATTTTTGTTTGTTAATAAATGTACGCAAAAGCGCTTCACTGCAGCTTCTGTCTCTGAGTCTCTATACAGCGCCTCACTGCAGCTTCTGTCTCTGAGTCTCTATACAGCGCCTCACTGCAGCTTCTGTCTCTGAGTCTCTATACAGCGCCTCACTGCAGCTTCTGTCTCTGAGTCTCTATACAGCGCCTCACTGCAGCTTCTGTCTCTGAGTCTCTATAGAGCGCCTCACTGCAGCTTCTGTCTCTCAGTCTCTATACAGCGCCTCACTGCAGCTTCTGTCTCTGTGTCTCTATATAGCGCCTCACTGCAGCTTCTGTCTCTGAGTCTCTATACAGCGCCTCACTGCAGCTTCTGTCTCTGAGTCTCTATACAGCGCTTCACTGCAGCTTCTGTCTGGGTCTAATTCCTGCAGGTAGCCAGTCTGGGCAGTGACGCTACCCTATCACACACCTGCATAGTCATTTGATCTGTTAAAGATAGAGCAGGATGGTTCAGCCATTCTGTATTATTCAATTAGACAAAACAGAATGGAATCATACATTATACAAAATCTCATGATGGGCAAACAACACAGCTCACTATGTCCCTTCATTCAGTGCTTGGTGTTATCGTGAATGTCCTCTGCAGCTGTCATCTTCCCCAGTTGTAAAGATATTGCACAAATGCTACCACCCAGTACCATGCCTTGTTGCTCTTCCATTGAGAAAAAAAGAAAGAGAAAAACTTGCTTCATGTAGCAACATACCACCATATTTATCTACATACAAACATACAGTGTTTCCCATAATGCCAGTGTCAATGTAATTTCTCAAAATAGCATATAATAAATGTTGAATGTGATTAGTACTTATGTCAATACTTTTGGCAGCACATACATACATACATACATACATACATACATACATACAGAGGCTCATTTCCCGATAACGGTAGCACTTGGTGTTTGAAGAGGACTCTTACGATTCACTGCAGCTGCTTTCGATTGATCTTCACGTGCATTTCCCAAAACCCCATGTGAAAATAGCTATCTTGAAGTGCATCATATGGTGGTGTCTGATTTGCACTGAAGGGCGTAGGCATATTTGATACACATATAAATGGTCTAAATGATTGTTCGCTTTTGAAAACAAAAAGCCAAACGAATAAAAGTATTTGAAGATGTGGGCAAAATTATCTTTAAAAAATATATTTACAAAAAATGTAATATAAATACAAGTAAATAAGGCGATTTTATTTGGCAAACTGAAAAACAGTGTTATAAATCAAGCAAAAATCAGCAAGTGGACAGATATTGCTCAGAAAATGAACACCTCAAATACTGGCTCTCCAGAGAGGGAAAAGACACAAAAATGGCCAGATTTATTGTGCGTGTGTGTGTGTGTGTGTGTGTAATAAAACCTGTACATAAGTTCTGCCCCTGCACCCCTCACCCCCTCTTTCTTCTGCAGAGATCCAGTCAAAACCCAATGGTCCCATCACCAGTGAAGTAGTGCCAGGACTCACCATTGCTGATAGTCAATAAAGCATGCATAGTCTACGAAAATTAATTTTATTTACACACCCACAGTAAACAGTAAAGCATACTACACTAATCATACTTGCAATACTAATCAATTATTTTTCATTCATTCAATTTAAATGCACGTAGATTACACACACACACACACATACAGTATATATATATATATATATATATATATATATATATATATATATATATATATATATATATATATATATATATAATACATGGATGAAGGCTATATTTGCATCCTGAACCATTCAAAAATAAGGCATAATGCCACAGTAGTGACATCAAAAAGTGATAATTCCTCTAGAGGAAAATATACTTGAACTTTGACCCATTCAACTCCTCAAGACCATCACTTTCAATTAGTCGACAACACCCACAGTACAGAAATGTTCATTAATGTTCAACAAAATGAGAATATGTTAAAAAATGATGTAAAGTTGGTACATTCCTATCTCAGAGAAACTGGAGAGGAACAGGAAATTAAAACAAGGTAAAGGCAATCATCCAAATAAAGCTGAACAATGTACCATAGTTTTGCTCGAGTGCTCCGGACACCTGTGACATCAGGCCTCAGATGACTACAACTCCTACTGTACATACATGCAACTGTTAATGTATTTCAACCATATTTGTAAAATTTCGTCAACTATTCTATTAACAATAAAACCACAAGAAACATTTCAGTTGTTAGTGATTAACCTATATAGAACCATCTAGACAAAGATGTTGCAAGATCTATTAACAGTATAGCCTTTTCACCACAACTTGAACAATGAATGCATATGAACCACACCACCTGGATTTCCAATTGAAAATAAAGGGTGGTTGAACAGCTTCACTACTTTAAAATTAATAATTGGTATTTAATTAGCATGATTAGTTTTTTGTTCAACATCCCGTTATTGCAAGTAAATCCAAAGCTCTTTTACTGTCGCCTAGATGTAGGATCCACCCTCTAACTGCAGATCAACAGGTCCACCAATACAGCACCACGGCCCAGTTTCTGTGTGTACTTTCGGACTTTCAATTTCTATTTGTTTTAAATAACTTTTTTTTAAAAATATATATGTTCTAAAATATTGTCTTTTTAACTAGGACTCGAATAATAACATTGGGAAAATAAAAGGTTTCTATTAAAAGTTTACAAAAATGAAGCTCTGAAATACCAGAACAACCCTTACAGCAAAGACCATGTCCACTGATTGAAGTGTTTCTCTTAAGTTCAAGGTTGAGGTTATATTTAACTTGGTTAAAAATCTAAGAAAAAAAACTATTCATTTCCCACTTAAAATAATAATAATAAATAATAAATAATAAATAATAAATAATAATAATAATAATAATAATAATAATAATAATAATAATAATAATAATAATAATGGTATACCTATGGAATAAACAAAATGTAGCCTCATACGTAGTTTTGGCATATGTGTTGGTCATATGTGAATATAAATATAGTTCAGTTTATTGTTCTTAAAAAGCCTGCCCTTTAAAGTTTTATGAACTTCAGTTCTAATGCCGATGTCAATATCATTTACTCTGTAGTTTTTAGAGAAATTAACCTTTACTGTTATACTAGAGGTGATTTTAAAGGGATAAAGTATATAGTTATCTCCTTATAATTGTTTTGTTGTTAATTTTTACTTAACTAATGGGCTTAACCGAACTGGAAGTATTTTTTTAAGATGTCACATCTAGTGCATCCGATACCGTGCGAGTCAAATAAGCCTTTGTTTTTGTTTCAGAAGCATGGTTATACAATCCTGGATGCCTACAGCCTAACCCCAGTCCCTATCTCGACGGAATGACCAACTGGATACGTCTGTCGTTATGTTAGGACTGACCAAAATAGTGCACCTGTTTTGATATCCACAACTAATACACGTAAGTAAATACACACTGGAGCGAGCGCCTAATTAGCTTTAAAAAAAAATCTAGGTATTTGTTTTTTTTCATTTAGCAATACCAGTACCTTGAAAAAGCACCGACTGTGTGACGAAAAATACATTGACAGAAGCTCAAATTCCAGCATGCGTTTATTCCATTGTATACTATAATGAGGCTGGACTTTGTTTTCCTTCGTGTACAAGAACGGGGTTCGGGGTCCTGCAAACATATATTGCTGAGAATAAATCCACACTTTTCAAATACCATGCAGCATACTTACATGCGTCTTTATTGTGTACTCGATTTTAATCAAACGTACAGTCGATTAGAGGATGTCATATTGGCTCAAGTAAGGCGCCCAAGATCCTGTATACAATACTTGCAAAATTAAGCTACCAGGCAACTGCCCATACAGGCTTTGTCATTAAACATGCAGCTGAAAACGTTGCCCCCGCCATACTTTTTCTTTTCAGTTTCAGTTCTGTAAAGTTATACATTGGTAACAGCTGGTTCTTTTCAACACAGACCGTGCAGTCAAATTCCTGGTGGTGTCATAATAAACGACAGATGCGAAGAAAGCAGCTCAACTATTTCATAAGAAAATAATTCCGGGGGGTAGGCTACTTCATTATTATTTATATTGTAAAAGCGCTCCTTGATTTGAACATGCGTTATACATTTCACATCAAACTGCAAGCTATTGGGTGCAATACTTAAACGTCAATAATGCTTTGTTTAATAGTTTAATAGGATCCTGGAGTGCTGACAAGTCGAGTCCTTAGGAAGAAATCTTACTGACTACAGTATCTGCTGCCTGCCCAAAGCCGAGGGAACTGCTTGCTACACAGACAGGAGGACTGGCACGAATCCTACGCGTTTTCTTTTTCTTTCTTTTTCTTTCTTTCTTTCTTTCTTTCTTTCTTTCTTTCTTTCTTAACTTTTTTATTTATTTGTTAGTATTTAAAATGATTAGTTGTAGGCCTATGTGTTGCACTCAACATAATGAAAACTATAATTATGTAGTATGGAAACTGCAAAACCAAATAAATGCCAAACATTAACACATATTAACGTTTGACACTAGTTTTTTTCAAAATAAAGAAGAAGAAGAAGAAGAAGAAGAAGAAGAAGAAGAAGAAGAAGAAGAAGAAGAAGAAGAAGAAGAAGAGCGTGTTTTAATAAGACAGCGTAGCTTATCTATGTAAATATTATTTATGTTATGGCAGTACATGGTTTTTGATCGGATTATAGCAGCCCTTAAATAATAAGCTCAACCAATTTGGATCATTCCTGGGTACAAGCTGATCAATACTTCTCGATCATTTGATAAACTGTGTTCCAGTCAAGCATATATGGACTCGCTGTGATGTGATGGCTCTCCGGGTAAACTGACACACATCAGTATAGCGTGCCTGTGTGGCTGTAAGGTGGGAGTCGACATCGCGGTTGTAATTGAATTGTCTAATCAACCACCAGGCAAGTTTGTACAGAGTTCGCCCAACTTTGTTTTCCGCTTCAGAAGTTATCTCGCCCCCACAGCAGGCAATTTGCCATCTAAATCATTAGGCAATTGGAAGCTGGCATTGAAATAAAACTGCTACTGAACGATCAGCACCTGTCATACCCGTACCATATAACTGCGTGTTGGTGACTCATGCCTTCATAAGAGTATTCTCAATTATATTATTTGTGACTACGTTACTTTTAACCTGTGCAGTATGATTAATATTGTTGCAGATGTATGGAACTGGTTTTATAGATGGGATACTCATTTGATTTATGACATGCATTTTATAATCTAAAATGTTGTCTTTTTGTTTTATATAACAAGTTAATAGGGAAGTGTAAAACACAAATCGATTGCAACAGATTCTAAACATAATATATAGGCTATCCTGACCACACGTCCATATTTCGGCAACACGTGTGTCAAAGATATATTCTCAAACAATAAAAACCAGCCTGTGTTTCCAATACGGTGCATGTTTAATTCTTAATGTTGGCTTATCTATTGAATGATACCAAAGCAGAGTGGCTGGGTGAGTCATCGGTTTCACTCAATATACCAAATCAATGGCTAATGCAAATACAAGTGATCATACAGAATAATCTATACCAAGCTTATCCGATTGTGATTATTTTGTTTGTTTGTGTTTTGCATATAGGACGGTAATTTGTGAAAAGGGGACATAAAAGTCCTGTTAACCAAAGGGGGCGGGTGTGTTTACAAGTAGTTATTTTGAGCGTGCTACTTTCACTGCTTACAGAGAGAGGTTTAACATCGCTTTCTGTGGAGGTTAAGTTACAGTTTGCTTGACATAAAATGAAGATGTGATGGTGTTTTCATGAAGAATGTATGTGGCAATTGTGTAACACCTTTCTACAACTCTGTATAACTGAAAGATTACAGCCATGCTAGTTTCATTCGCTTTCTTTTAGAAATGCCATATTTATCAGGAAAATACACCTACCCCACACCACAGGCCCTTCAGAAATATAACAATTTGAGAAAGTGAGACGAGCAACGCCGAGGCCCGGGGACGATATAAAAAAGCAAAGGGGATACAATGATTAGACGACTGAATGAATATCAATGTAGTGATACCTTTACAAGTAAAATAACATTTCCATTATTTTCTTTTTATTCTATATCTGGCGTGTATGTATATGTAATTATTTCATATCTGTATGGAGGGAATACACTTCTATAGTGTAAATCACTTTAGCAACTGGAACCGCATTAAAAGCCACGGTGCGGTTCCTTTTCTCTCAGCACATCTGCTTTCCCTGTTCTTATCAGCTCATTCGCCAGTTCATTTCTTTTTAATGAGAATGCAGGATCCCCCAAATTCAAGGCCGGTGTTTCAAACAAGGGGACAGCGGTTTACTTTTCTTCTTTTAGAATGGTAACCCAGATCCAATTTCAGATAGACCGTGGCTTTAGTAAGGATGCTTTTTTGGTGTGTGCGTGCGTGCGTGTGTGTGTGTGTGTGTGTGTGTGTGTATATATATATATATATATATATATATATATATATATATATATATATATATATATATATATATATGCGATAGAAAAGGTAAGCAGATCAATAGATCAATAGGTAGCATTAAAAAGCAGAACTGTTCCGAACTCTTTTCCTACCAATATTTCAGATAAAATGTCTGTCGGCAGGGAAATCAGCTATGCGCACTAATGTACAATAAATGCTTTTATAAGACATATATATATATATATATATATATATATATATATATATATATATATATATATATATATATATATATATATATATATATATATACACACACTGTAAAAAATACTGTATTTCTACGCTAAATGTACCTTATATATTGACTTAATAAAACTGTATTTGTAGATTCATTCTAGTGTATACTTCCGTATTATTAAAGGAACATATTTTTAAGTATTTTACTCTAATATTGAACAACTTTCACCGTATATATATGCATTCTCTCTCTCTATATATATAGATAGATAGATAGATAGATAGATAGATAGATAGATAGATAGACACACACACACACACACACACACACACACACACACACACACACACACACACACACACACACACACACACACACACACACACACTTGTACTCAATTCTAATACATTGTACGTTTCGATTATTCACATCAGACTTATTTCACATCATTATACACATCAGACATATTTCCAGTGTTGATGATCGGGGGCGACGTTAAGAGAAATAATGCAAATGACCCATGGTATTCAATTAAACATGTAGAGTCCTTTTCCTTTTGTTTCATCTGTTTCATAATGTAGTGTAAAGTGTTTGAGCAGAGAAAAGCGGGCTTGTGTTCTCTCCTCATTGACTTTTATCACTAAATTAAGCATATAAATGACCTGAAAGCAGTGGCTGTCGTATTAAATTAAATAAAATAAAGAACAATTATCCCTCTCTTTTTCTCTGATCTCGGGCTGAAAGGAGTCCCGAGGAGATAAGGGAGATTGAATTCTACTGTGGAACCACTCGGGTTCTGTTGCGCTGAAATAAAAACGTCTGGTAGAGCAGTTAAAATGAGATTTAGGATGCCTATAATTTCAAATCATATTTTTCTTCCTTTTATTTTCTGGGTGCCAGTTGTTTTGTTTTCTACCGCGAATAAACATATGCTTGTAGCGATGCACCGATATATTTGAGTGGTATTTCGTTGATTAATTGCATTAGGCCCTAATACATGAACATGTATACAATTAGTATATAATTTGATGTATCGAGTAACTTATTGATTCTGATTCTCCAAAAACGTATACAAAATGTTAAATACCACATTTCCTAAATAGCCACAGTGCGGTGCATTAAAATGCCTTCCTGTACTTTGACAATATGTTTATGGCATGCTTGTGCAAATGGAAAATATACACCATTTTCCTGTCAGTGAATTATAATTATTAGGTTGCCATGCAACGATGAAAAAGGAACGTGCATCTGTCATCAAAACAGAGCATATGAATCCAAACAACCCCCCCACCACCTTTTTTTATAAGTGGTCCAAGAAGTAATTATCATTGTCAAATTTCAAAGTGAAATCTGCATGCTTTAGGGGTCTCGTGTAAAACTTCATATCCAGCTCAATAGAGTATCACCATAATTTACAGCCGCAGATAAGAGTAGTGGTCTCGTGTAAAAATGTGAGTCTGCCTCCCTCCTCCCCCTCCCTCCCCCATATTGAATTGCACCTTGGGCAAGAGTGTAGAATCGCGAATCTTAACTTCTCCTAGCATATGTTCCTGGCAGATAAGTAAACAATCTGGATGTGAAATGAAAATTTTAATTAATACAGTAATGCTATTACACCGCGGTGTGCAAATCCCATTGCTGTCCCGGCGACAATAGACAGAAGACCAGCCGCATTCCAATTCTCTCCCCGTGTGCCCTCAACCCAATTGTTTTCAGAGCATGTTTCCTTTGAATACATCTCATCTTGTATTTCAATAATTACTAGTTACAGCACCTCTTTCTAAAAAAACTGGCACTCACGGTGTGTTTTATTTGTTAATCTTTTCAAGTTTAAGAAGGTGCAGTTGGTATGTGATGTAAATTGATCTCAGCACGTTATTTCTTGTTTCACTGTCCAAATGTGGCTTGTAAGTAATAATAAGGTATTTTGTTGTTTGTCTTTAGAAAATTGGTTGGATTTTGTTTTTTCAGCTTTGAACTTTTTAAAAGCCTCGGCATGCCCCGTGCAGAATGAAAGGCTAGATATGTGAAAGAGAGAAAAATGTAACGATCGGAAGAACCGAAAGGGCACAGAAGAAAAACTAGAATTAACAGGTTAAATGTATTGTCTCTAGAACATAATAATAATAATAATAATAATAATAATAATAATAATAATAATAATAATAATAATAATATATTAAAAAAACAAACAAACATATACATTTTTTAATTGGTGTAAATGCAACCAGATGCTTTATTTAAATAGGAATTCAGTAGTGTTATTATTATTATTATTATTATTATTATTATTATTATTATTATTATTATTATTATTATTATTATTATTATTATTATTATTATACGTTTCAACATTTCACAAGGACCGTAATAGGCGACTAAACACATTAACCATTTGTCTTTGTCTTTCTTTCAAATCATGTTGTTTTAAGCTTGTTGATATCCAGATGAAATGTTAGTGACATTTTTTTCTTCCACTTTATGACATTAATTTTAAAACCCCTCACACATTTCTAGTCCTACAACGTGTGTCTCCATTAATATTTCTTGATTTATTTTCCTCACTTGTTTCTGGTGTCCATGCTTTCTCTCGCTTGCCACCCTATCTAACTAGATTTAGTAACTCACATGTAGTCCAGTCGGATGTGGTTTGCCTTCTCGTGTAAAGTTGGGATTGCCCGTTTTTCTTGAGCGTCCTCGATCTGTGTGAAATCCAGGTTAAGATATCATTCAGAACCTCCTTACACATACTTGTCAAAAACACACAACCTCTGCACCCGAGTCTTTTGTGAAGACAGGAGGTATTTCGTCGCTAATGATAATAATTACGCAATTGGTAGCTATCAAAATTCACAGTCAGACGTGATATAAACTAATGCTTGTAAGGAAGATGCACCAATATATTTGAAGTGGGATTGCGTTGATTAATACTAGGTCCTAATACATTAACACATCATTTTTTAAAATCTAAAAATATAATACAAATGTAGGGTGTAGGTCATTATTTACATGCTTGTTTTGTTACAGGTTCCAGCATGGTGTTCATATATGCCAGTACATCTTTGAAAATATATATTTTTTTCTCTCTCTACATACTCCCTCTTGTAAAGACCCTTGCTCAGATTTTAAGATTGTATCCTATATGTTTCCTTATGGGTAAATCACAGGCGAATTGCCCACTGCATGGCTTTTCTTTTGTTGTGTTTTTACAAAGCTCAAATGTTTTGCAGCAAGTCTTAAAAGACAAGTTATAAATATAGTGGTGGCAGTTTCAAGACATACGGTGTTTATCCCCACTGTGAAGAACGTGTCTGTAAAACTCTCATCAGAAATTTTCCTTTTCTCTGTACAGTCTGCTTTGGATTTTTTGAATCTTGCCATCTTCTTTCTAATATACCTGCAGTCCTAATGGTTATTATGATAAAGGAAATACAAGCTGTCATCAAACAGGCCGGGCGAGATCGACATGCCTCTGGGGGAGGGCTCTTTGTGACTTTAGACATCAAAGGTAGCAATCGGTTAATTTGTGTGTCACGATGATTGAAAAACAATACTGACATCCCTGTCTCAACGTACAGGGTTACAGGACAGCTTGAACGGTTGAAAAACATTAGCAAGCAAACCAAAACAAAAGCGAAGAATTGTCTGAATTGCACCAAGAATTAAAAGGAGAGACAAATCAAAGCGTATAAAGGATTTAAAGAATATATTAAAATACACGATAGACCATTTTATTATTATAAAGCGAGTATAACAATGCAGAGCACACTGAAGCTCAAATTGAGACGTCCTTAGTGTTTAAAGTTGAGATGGGAAGGACATATATTACATTAGAAACGTAGGGCCTATATAGCCTTTTTTTATCCCTCTAAAAAAATACTTACACATAATCAAGTAATACATATTGTATTCTCATTTCTTTGAACTTTAAATATGCTTTTCAAAATGGTGTATTTTTTTAATTCAGAAATCTGAAAAAGGGTCATATAGAAACTACGCATATATGTGAAGAATGAAACCTTTTAAATTATATTTTACTTGCATAGAATATTGTACCTGAACCTTTTTTTAATTCTTGTTAAAAAAAACATAGTATCAAATACATAGCCTATCTTCATGCAAAAGGGGAATGTATACCTAAGTAGACTAAAGTCATTGAGTTATTCTGCGTAGATGTTTTCGGATAGTAAGCTGTGTGTGTTATTGTTTGGTTTGACAGCAACTGTCAGTTGGGGTTAAATCAGATGGGCCTTAGCCACAGAGCTCCTTATTTGTTGCTAACCTCCCCGTTATGCAACTCCATTTATTTGCACCCTCCACTCCACCCTCCACTGTTTAGAAACCTATTAAAATCCTCTCCTAAAAAGTGATTGTCCACTTTTAATTGCCGCTCTTGTCAACCCATTCGCTAATTGCTGTGCTGAGTAAATAGGGTTTTGTGATGCTAAAACGGCGTGGCTAAGCTATCCCCCCAACTCCCTAAACTGATTTTGTCCCTTTGTTTGTTCTAGACTGCTCTCCTATTCGTGTATCTATTGTTGCGATGCTTTTCTTTCCATTTTCCATTTTCCGGGTCGCGTGTATGTTAATTGTGTTGTGCTATTTAATTCTGACGTTACTCTGATGAACACTTGAAAATGCGAGGGGGAAGACACCACAGATCCCATTGCTATTCAATTAGACCAGATGGCAACTGCTACTCTTTAGATGAAAAGCCTCGCTTTCTTTCGACAATAGCGGATGAATGGATCCAGACTAATAGTTTTTCAAACACTGCTAATTGTTTAGGACAATATGGTCAAGCCTCGTTTTCTTTGTTTTCCTTGACTTGTCACAAATCTTTTATTTTACCTATTCAGAGTGCATGCCACTTTAGATTCAATTAATGGCTGTAATATTAAAATAGGTATACGCTTGTAAGTATAAAAGATACTATAACTAATAACTATCTAGAAAACACGGCAGGCTGGACCTATAATGCAGGTGCTTGTAGACAGAGCAATACAAGAAGGAATTGTTTATATTAAATCACATTATTTTTCAAATATTTCCATGTGGTTGAAGTGCTAAATAAGGACTGAAACTGCTGAAAACACACAGCACCGCATTCATTTGGTAAACTTAACTTTTTTTTTCTTTTTTCTTGCAAACGTCGAAACTGCTGAAAACACACAGTACCGCATTAATTTGGCAAACTTAACGTTTTTTTTTTCTTTTTTTTTTGCAAACGTCTGTTAAACACCGCAAAACACAAGCCATTATGCCTATAATTAATATTTCAGAGAAACAAAACACCACCTGTTCTTTACAAAGACTTTCTGCAAAGTAAAGAATGTGTTCTGTTTGTGGGAAGCTAAGTTTTAATACCTAACCCGGCCCAACAAGGAAGTAAATATCCGTTGACGGCGCTTAAAATATTTAACCCATCGTGCACGCGAGGTTTTGCCTTGGCAATATTTCAGAGCAATATTCACCATTAGTAAATTACATAACGTAATAATAATTAAGAAACGGATGCAGACAATATTGACCTTTTTTTTTACCCCAAACGAAATGCTCTTCTTTTAACCGAGATATCAACCAATCAACTGAATTGCAGAATTGCATATAATACATTTATAATACAGTTATTTTAATCATACAACATGCTTTGTATTTTTGAAGACAGTTTGTCTTTATTCAAAACGTCTGTGTTCACCAAATGAACAGATAACGAGGTAAAATCCTTCTGGATACAATAATTTTCTTTCCTTGACATACTTTAACATATTTAAATTACCATTTTAATTAAAAATACAACATTAAACTGCCTGACCTCATTCCTGAAGCTTGTCTAAAATGAAAAATAAAAACTTGTGACTATTTGCACTGAACCACAAAAAATAAAAAATAAAAATAACAAGGACTATTTTTAAGAGTAAATATCCCGTATATTGTTTAAAATATTCAAAGTTCTGTTTTTGACATTTATATTCAGAGGAGTCGATTTGTGAATGGTATAACAGATCTTTATAATATTACAGGCAAAAATCAGAACTTCTTAAATGTGCAAAACAGAAATTTTGAGGAATTTAAGATATAACAATAAAAAGAAACTAAACAAAAACAGCATTATATCATTAATGTACATGATAATAAATAAACTTAAAAGCTGCCTTTTATTAAGGTAGCTTGCAATAAAAGTTTCAACATTTACAATTCTTACAGTTCTTGCGGCACCTGCTTGATTTGCTACTCCCAGTTTCATGCCGAAGGGGGAGGGGGTCTTGAATGAAAAGTTCTGGTTTGTTTTTGATTTTTCACACGAATCTCCAGCTTCCGGTAATTGTTGCGCATTAAATTATTTGACTGTGTGTGTCACACTGTCTTTATGTACATGCATTTGTTGTTGGGTTCAAGTTTCAGTGTCTCGCGTTTGTATTACATAGCAGCTGCGTGTGCTGAGGAATATGGGTCTATTCCAGTCTTGGTCATACCTGGGAAAAGTATGTAGGCAACTGGGGGTTGTAAACTAGACGCTGACCAGGCCGTACAGTTACATGGCACCACATAGCCGGGGTTAGTGGGTGACGGATGGGTGTGGGTGTGCTGGCTGGGGCAACTCAAACTTCCGAAAGCTCCGTTCTGGTATCCCAGAGAAGATGGGTAGGACAAAGTGCTGGGGGTCAGTCCGTGAGGCATCTCCGTCATCTTCTGAATGGCGCTAGAGCTGAACTGGCTGGGGTCGAGGAAGGAGTAAGGTGCCGAGGTCGGAGGGAGGAATGCACGGGCTTTTTCGGAAGCACTCAAAAGAGAGTCCGTGGCTGAGACTGGGAGCCCTTTAAAGTGATCCGTGTCTCCAAGGTAGGGCAGAGGGAAGACGTACCTGTCTTTCTTTAACAAATTCTTGGGCTTGCGCCTCGGTCGGTACTTGTAGTCGGGGTGTTCTTTCATGTGCTGAGCCCGGAGTCTCTTTGCCTCGTCTATGTAAGGTCGCTTTTCTGATTCAGACAGCAGCTTCCACTCGGCTCCCAGCCTTTTGCTGATTTCGGAGTTGTGCATTTTGGGGTTCTCCTGTGCCATCTTCCTCCTTTGGCCCCGAGACCAAACCATGAACGCATTCATGGGTCTTTTAATATGATCAACTGGCTTTGACATTTTGTTGTATTAGGTTGTTACTTCACGTTGATGTTTCCCTGTTTATTTTTTGGTAAACAAGTTCGCTATAAAACAGTCAGGAAAAGCTGTTCACCTGTCACGTAGAGTTGAACTGAGCATACCAGGTCTTGAATGGTAAACAAAAATCCAGGTCTCCGGTTTTGCAAACTGCACGAGAGAAAACAATATAGATATAAACAGAAACACAGGGCGAGAGAAATACCGTTTTAAGGCTTATATTAAAAAAATGCCACATACACTAGATCCAGAAAGGGTACCGAGGTCTGCTGCTGAAAAGTCTTTAAGTGTTTGCGCTTGTCTTGAAGGTGTCTAGCCTTGCGAAGCACCTGGCTGAGAAATGAGAGAAAGCTGGTGAATAACAGCCAAAAGCGGCGAAGTTCAAAGGCTGGGCTGGTTTGGTCTGCACGCAATCTGACATAATCACAGGGCGTTAACTCGCCAACCTGAGCACCCAATCAGCACGGAGGGACAGGCGTAATACCTTTACAGAAATATGTACATTACTAAATACACAAACATTAGTGAGGGAAGGGGGGCTTCCGTCCCCAAATCCGTTCACTCCAAATGCTACAAACGGAACCCTTCAACCTTTTAATAATAAACCCAGGCTTGGAGGGTAAATGAGACAGGTATGTTGAAAGGGCTCGATTAAACCATCTCTATATGCATTTGAACAAATAAAGTACATTTGTACATCACTGCTTAAAAAGAAAATGTTTCAGCAACACAGTTTGGTTCACATTTATTTTCTTCAGGTGCATTTCACTTATAGACTATCTTACAGGTTTAAAAAAAAATATTTTTAGAAATGTTACATTTTTAATTATTGTTTCCAAAAAACTTGAAGAATACCCACTGCACAACATTGTCACACAACTGAACATTTAACGAAAATCAAAATAACTCAATACGATTTTAAAGGGTTTATAAAGAAGCAAAACATTTTTTTTCAAATGTGCCGTGTTATTTATTTTTAAAAAAATCCAAGCTAATTTTTATAATGTATTTATTAGTCATTGAGAGGTCGTATAATAATAATAATAATAATAATAATAATAATAATAATAATAATAATAATAATAATAATAATAATAATAATAATAATAATGAAATTAAATCCCACTATACTTTTTTAAAGGCTTGGGTTTCTGGGTTAACATTGGCTTAATTCCATAGACAAAACGACTCTGAATTGTCTGTAACAACACTCCGATTTATTCATCATAGACAAAAGAAGAACCGCACTGTTTACTGACCTCTATTTGTTACCAAATATGTGCAAATAGTTAGGATTTTCAGTGGAGGAAACCGCGTACTCAATACTGCAATAACAAAATACTGGAAATCAACGAGCACGCTCCAGTGAATAAATAATCGGCTGTCTAATGTGGGACTGCCCTGAAGGGAAATGTTTATTAAACGGGAGCAATTGTCCGGAATTCCTTTGGGACCCGGCTCGGATGGATGCTGCGTTTGCACCTGTTTTTCCAGTCCTAAACCCCGCAACACAGCGACCACAGTACAAGGGAAGTTCGGGCTCTTGTTTGCAAAGCAGTAAAAAGAAGTGCCGGTTCTCTTATAAAAGATAAGTTGATGAAACCTATACCATATTGCTTCCATTTTTTAATGTCGGTAATGCGCTGACAAAACACAGGGATCAGTGGAACGCTTAAACTAAAGACACTTCAATTGTCTGAACCAACTTTTGCTTTTTCGTTTAATACCTGCTTAGATAAGAAGACTTAAAACATTAAAGCTGGTGTGTTAGCATAGACTTCAAACACGTTCAGAAAAGTTTCCATACTGGCAAACAGTCCATACCTGGGGGTTCTGCTTAACAATGTATGTTTTGAGATTAAACAAAGCTACAACAAAAGTATAAGCTTTGAATTCGTTTGTTTTAAACAGCAAATAATATATAGCCTAAATGATTTAAACATTAAATTGAACTGACACATTATGTACGCAGCGATTTCAATGCGGGTTATGTATGATTTGATTTGATAGGTTTGCACTATTTCCGTGATTCTCTTTTAAAATGAATATATCGCTTTCCGCAGGATAGCACTGAAGTGACGAGATATTTTGAACATGCAGATTGGAATATTTAAACAGATCAGTGCTGTAACAAGCCCGAGGCATTACTCTCTGATTATTAAGCAGTGCTGATTATTAAGCGAAATGTGAAACTGATCCTTGATACAAGTGCTCTGGCGCGTTGCGGCACAATATCACATAATACAAATAAAACGATATAATATACACACATTAAAAGCAATTTAATAAACGTCACAGATGTATTAAATCACACTCAGATTCAACACAACATGTTAAATCTCTAACCGAACACACTGAAAACCCATCGTGTTTCGTGTTTGTAAGTGCATATTAAGCTACATAATTAAACCATTTTGTTTGGCTATGAAATACATTATATATATATATATATATATATATATATATATATATATATATATATATATATATATATATATATATATATATATATATATTCCAAATGATTTCAGTGATTAAAAAAGGGAGTCGTAAATTACTAGTCTCGCTCCCCCAGATCAGATTTTTTCCCTACATTACAATTTCAAATGCATTATTTAGCCTTTTTACTTCTGAAGCTTAGCGGACCCTTTAGTTTGAATTTCAAGTCGTCCAACTCTGTGTATTATTTGATACTGGCCACATTTCAAATGTATGTGCTACATATTTACGCAAAGCATGTGGATATAAATACGTTTGCAATTACTAAAAAGTATTTCATAGAGAAATATCTCACAACATTTATAATAATCCAATAAAGACATACTGTCGTCCATGTTATACATGCAGCATATTCATTTTTTTATTCCTTATTTTCATATGAGGATACTTACCATATTAGCAGTTCTGGGAATAATAAAAATAACTTTGCGTCATCTATATAAAGGTGCGTAACTGATTTCTGCTATGTAGCCGATATATAATGGATCCCTTACCTGCTGGATAAGTCCGTATATCGATAATGTTAAGAATCTGTAGGAGGGGTGAAGTTCACACTCTGTCCAGTAGGCTGTGCTATACTGCACTTCGTGCCTTATGATTACCATCAAGCCCAAACTCTGCAGTGGACAGTATGTAAACTTTTAATTGCTCTGTTCAGGGTCCCGTTTTTGCAGGGAAACGTTTGCTTATCTTCTGCACTGTCTTAATATTTTATAAAGGAGATGTATATGTCCATAAGTGTGTGTGTGTGTGTGTGTGTGTGTGTGTGTGTGTGTGTACACACACACACACACACACACACACACACACACACACACACACACTGGTGATTAATCATCTTTTCAGTCATGAACTAATTAATTAATACAGTATGTCACTATGCAAGGTATCGGCGTGTTATAATATTCTTTTTATAATTGTTGTCATTGTAGATTTCTTTCTGTATAAACGGTATTTTTTAGACATCATAAACCATTCGTTAGCTCCTAACAATTAATAACCTTGATCACACTCCTGTTTTCCTTGTACCACGCATCTTTTATTTCTTCTCTATTTACATAAAATAGTAGACCGCAGTCTAAGCACTTCACATAGGAGCCTTTTTCTGATTGCCTTTCCTGTTTCATTCCACCTTTTATGGGTTTTATTTCAAAGGCATTTAAAATAGGATATAATCTCCCTCGGTTCCCTCTGCGTTTTGAATAGGAGGCAGCCTGAAATTCCGAGAAAGCATGGTAAAAGCGTGGTGGAATAATGACAGAAATATAAATTGCAGCATGAATTAACAGGAATCATCAAGAAGCATCACATTCGGGACACTAGCGTCTACTAACATGAAAAACAACTGAGCGCCCAATTAACCAAGAATGGAAACACAACAGTCATTAAGTAGTAAGCAGAATACGAATAAATAAATAAATAAAGAGAGAGAGATGAATGAACAATCATCATCATGAATCATCTTCATCATCATCATCATCATCATCACCATCATCGTCATCGTCATCCTCATCCTCATCCTCATCCTCATCATCATCATAATAATAATAATAATAATAATAATAATAATAATAATAATAATAATAATAATATGTTATGTTTTTTTGAAGAATATAGTAGTGTATTTGAGTAAAAACAGCTCTTGTTTTAGTGATGTATGCACGAAAAGTTTCTTGTAAATCCACATTTTAATGTGAACTAAAGCAACCTGCCTGTGTACCTAAATGCCCTGTATTCTCTTCCCCCGTTAAACGTATTATAATTTATATCACTAATTAAAGCATATTGCTTTTAAAAAAGGCTATATTCATTAATTAATCCCCTATAGTTACACTGACAATGAGCAACGCTTGTTAAACATCATTTGAAAACCGGTAATTGGACAGAAGTGCAATCTCGTTTACTTACATGCACGAAGAAAGACTTACCAAAATCGGGATGCATTTTAGCCGTCAGGCTAGCAGAAAGCAATGACTGTTGACAGTCCAGTTTGTTAACATCACGGACATGTAGTATAGCTGTCTGCGGGCACATAAGATGTTAATTATACTGGTATCATTTTACAGGACTCACTACAGTTTATCATTTGAACTTTATAAGTACTTGTTATTTTTAAAAGTGATCAATATAATTAGAAAACAATAGCATTATTAATATGCATTCCAACAATGAAATTGTAATATAAATTCAGTAGATTTGCGGCCATTATACCTCAAGTGTTACTGAATCAAAATGCTCTTAAAACCATTGGGTTCCTTGGCTTGGATTAAGGTCGTATATACTTGCTACATGTATATTTACCAAGCACTGACACACACACACACACACACACACACACACACACACACACACACACACACACACACACACACACACACACACACACACACACACACACACATCAGGTTTAGTCAGATTGCAGAAAAAACAATCGTGAACTCATTAAAGCAGGAAGGTTCGACACAATGCTCGCGGTCAATGGAACCCACCAGTCACGATACAATTGCACTACGAGCAGGTACGGTCCTGGGAGGGGTGAATTAGAGGTCTGGAATTTAAGGCGTAGTGCATTATTTTCTTAAATTGTGCATGTATAAATTGGTAGATGAAAGCATATGTGTAGCTATGCAACATTTAAGGCGTTTAAATACTATATTTGTCGATTTGGGGCTTTGGGTATTATTACTTACAAAGACGTATAGACTTTCACTGAGCTTATCGAATGAAAGAGAGGAGTGAGAGAGAGGGGGAAAAACAGCAAACTTTCATTAAAGGCTTATTTTCAGACTACCTTGTGAAGAATCATGTTGAACCTGTTGTCTTAATTCGAATTGCATTTACTACTTCTCAACATAGCCCTGCGGGTTTCCTTTCAATAGCAACTCACGTCAAAAGGACACTAAAAGACTGGATTCCAAAAAGATTATCATGATTTTTATTTTTTTAGTCAAGCGAAGACAGCTAAGAAAGTAAAAATGTTAAATTAATGAAATGAATAGGTTTGGCTAAAACAACAAAAACATAATCTACTTTGAAGCGGGATATTTTCCAATGTAATGTTTTATTAAAAGGTGTGCTTTGTTCTATAATTAATCCAGAAATGACAACTCACAAAAAACTTTGTAAATTATTATTTTTTTAAATTAATATATAAGATACTGGAACTGTACATTATTATAGTGGCTTTCAATGAAGAATTTTTTCAGTGGTTGTTAGAAGTAATGTTATTTAATGCACCGTTTCAAATAGGACCCATGATCATGTTTTGTGTTCGCTTATCTACAATGCCGGTGCAGCGCCAGCGTCACAGTGGGGTGCTTTCCCTGAACCAGTGCGATTCTTCTATTTTTTTCCCGTGTGGCGATTATGAAGTGATTATGGGACACTGTTTTTTTTTGTTTGGATTGTTCACAAAAACAGCTTACCAGCATTGTTATATGTCGCACATTTTCTGTTAATGGTTAACTAATATATAATAAAAGCTATAGGGATAACCAGAGGCGCTGGAACAGTTTTTATAGTGGGAGTGCTGAAAGCCATTGTACAAAACTGTAACTCCTGTATATGAGCCATGCAAAGCCAGGGGTGCTACCGCACTCCCAGCACCCCTAGTTCCAGCGACCCTGGAGATATGGCATCATTATGAGTGTTGTAACAAGATCATTTCAACCCAAGTAATAATGACCGAGGAAATGAGACAGGAGGAAGGCAGCTTCCATATGAACCAAAAGGAGACATGTTTTATAATACAACCACACTCTTTATTTTCACAAAGTGTCTCCTAAGAAAGGCTTTAATTTGGCACAGAGAACCACCACAAAAGGCAATGGCCTATGTATACATTTATATTATACATATACATACACACACACGCACACACACACACACACACACACACACACACACACACACAAACACACACACACAGAGTATCGCCATACCCTTAATTGCCAGGTAATATAACCACCAAAGAAAAATAAATAACTGTACAAACAAAGATAAACTGAATTCAGAATAAATAAACTCGCTGAACAGAATTATAAAACTGGCATACATTAAGATCGTAAATATACTTCAGACTTTGAATCTAGGCTCACTACCATGAATACCTACACGGTTGCCACAGTTGTTTCAGAGCCATATTATTTTTTTTCTGGACAGCTCTGAATGCTACCGTTCTCCTTGTTGAAGAGGCAAAGCACATAGTAAATTAAGAGGGATCTTCATGAAACTCTGCATGCATGTAGGGATTGAGATGAACCAAGGAAAGCAATTTGTTTGAACACTTGTATTGAATTGGCATTTGTATGACCACATACACGTATGTCCACGAAGGACTGTAGAGAGATAATACCGAAATCCCAGTGGTGTTCTTGTTTTTTAAATAATTGTTAAAAAAGAAGTGATTTCACATGTTAGAATAAAGAGGCTACCCATATAAATATTTGTACAAAAGGGGCTGTTATATACAAAAAAGGGCAGCCCTGTAATATATCATATTTTAAAGAAGTGGTTAACTGTGTCAAACGAGTTCTTATTGTAATAGAAGTCATGCAATCTTAATATGATATGCATATTTGATATACATGGGCTCTGGTGCGCTGGCTTTTAGAAATACCCCTTCACATCTGACTAAAAGGAAAGTGCAACATCTAAAGCAGGGGTGTCCAATCACAGTCCTGGAGGGCCATTCCGTTCCAGCTTTACCAGATGGAATTATATAATGAATTGCTTCATATATCAGGGTTTGGACTGAGGCTTAAATGGTTCAATTAAACAACGTAGAAAAGGGATGGAACAAAGACTAGGATTGGAAAGGCAACTGTGGCCACCACTGATCTAAATGGATGAATAGGATGTTTTCAGAGACACTTTTTCAACACACTTGTTTTTACCCTGGGGGAGGTGCATATTTTAGGAACTATTAGGAAAGTTAAGCCGATCAAATGTCAGCCATAAACATGAGGGGCTCAGATAAGTATTGTGTTTTAGGGAAGTCAAGTCAACGTTGAAGAGAAAAACTCTTTGAAATAAACAATGTAATTTAATACCAGTTATAACATTTTTAGGTTTTATTTGAATGGCAAACAAAGTGTCAAAGTAAAATAGTTAGGAAACTTTAAATAATATTTATAGATAACTGAATGAGAAACTAAGTGTAATGTTTAAAAGTAAAATAAGAAGCCCTGAGTGGCTCACCTGGTAACAGGTGATGTGGTGTGCAGGGTGAGTCATACCGTCAATGGAGTGCAGGTTTGTCCTGGCTGTGCAAAGTCACTGGTCTTCCCAGGTGTTTTCACAAGGAGTGTTGCATTAGCTCTGGTGCTCCAGCAGGTTAGGAAGACAACATTTCTTGTGTGGTAATATTAACCAGCTCCACCACTTATTTATTACCTAAAGTCAACATGTTATTTTGGTATTTGTATTTAATTGATATAGATTTTTTTCGTGGACCTGTGTAAATAGAAACATGTCTGTTTCTATTTACACTCATTATTATTAATAGTGTATTCAAATCCCCTTGATAAGAAAAAAAACAAGTCAAACGGGATATTATTTTTCTATTATCGTACATCAAAATGCCTGAAGGCTGTGAAAAAGCTATTTAATTCATCTCATCTCCTTGTTTTTAAGCAACGATACAACATGAAGAATTGTTTAACCTTTCAGTTTTAATCTTCTTATCTGTAGTGCATCACAGCCAATGGGATTTGGACCCATAATGTATTTATTATATACATTGAAGAACAAGCCACTGTATTTTCTTGTTTACACTCTAATGAGGAGGTTTGTATTTTACAGTCTGACCAGGATCAGTATTAAAAGCCATTTGCTTTTGTCCACATGTTGTACACAATGTTAGATCACACTTACTTTCGGATTTCTTATGAGGACAAAGTTGTGCAAAACAATGGTACATGTATTATAATTCAAGTTACTTATTTAACTGTGCCACCTGAGTTAGTATATATATATATAATTTATTTTTTATAGCCTGTTTTTACTGTATCTAGGCCCAAGTTTAAATCATAAGCATATTCAGTATTTTCATTGGCATATACTAATTGCAATTAGTAAATGGATTGGAGATTTCCTTTGACATGATTGGTCAATACGAGGACTTTAATCTGGGGTAAAGGACCTTGAATGTTATCTTTCAAACTATGTAATAACCCTCGTAATAAATTGTGGACAGGTACAATGCAATACGATTATAGTTACCGAACCAGTCCTCTTCTGAATCCCTATGTGTCAGGTGTTATTGCCTAATGTCTCCCTCCCTATAAATATTAATGACATTCCAATAGACTTAATTTTTCTTGAAGAAACAAACTAAGTTGTTTTTGCTTAACCGGGAGTACATTGCTCTGCTCTGATTGTATGAAACAGTTTAATGTATTCTCAGCAGAGAAACCTTATGTAATCAAGTTAACAAATGAAACAAGGTACATAAAAAGGCACAAATCAAAAAGGTCTGCTGCGTCACTTCATCAGGAAAGACTGGGGTGAATCATAAGAGACCATCTGCCGCACATCACACAATTATACAATACAATTAGGATTAGAGGTGCAGAGACAGATACCAGGAGATAGAGGATATTAACTTTATTAAAACACATTTAGTGAAGGTACTTGCATGGGAGTTGAAAGCTGAAATTCTGAGTTGCTTTAAAATCAGGCCAGAAAACAGTATTCAAATTAATGAAACATTGGCAGATATAATGCATTATTATCTCATTGGCAATATTTAGATCCACCACTGGTTAGATGAATTGAATAGCCACCAGTATCTTTTGCAGATTTTGCAGAGGAAGAATATACATTGGCATATTGGCTTTTTACACCAAATTACAATTCTCTCTTATACAGTACACTATATACTTATACCCTATTCACACTACCTAAATAATATGCAGTTATCTTGTTTTGAAAACTTTTGTGGGATGATTACAAATTATTTAGGTACAGTAGCGTGGACAGGAATTACAAGCTAAATTAAATAACCAAATTGTTTTTCTACTAGTCTGCTGACTTTATTGATGCTAGTCTTTCTAGTAGCTGCCTTTAGTGGAGCTTTCAGCTGAGCCTTCATTATTATTAGACTATTATTATTCCACTTGGATAGAAGGACAGTTTTATTTAATTGAGAATTATGCATTTTGATGTAAATGGTTTCAAATAGGCCTTCTAAAATCAGGATCAAATCTACCTTGAACCTTTAACATCTCTGTTCAAAATGATAGTGTCACACAAGACACCCTGAATACATTTCCCAGCTGACAATTTTAGTCTCAAAACTCTGAGAGATCTTGACCTAAAAACCTACAACACAAAATAGAGCCACATTGTTTAGGAACCACACCAGACACTTGCAACACAGACACTTGTACAAGCCCTAGAAACAAAAGCCAATGCAGGCCCTGTGCTCTCCAGCTGCCTCTATTAGCAGGGCCATTTAATTCGACCTAATTAGTTCTCAGTTAATTCAACTTCAACCCCACACATTGAAGTGCTCAATTAGCAACTAAAGGATAAAGGCACACTCAAAACGACAATAATAATAATAATAATAATAATAATAATAATAATAATAATAATACACTGTCAAATATGCATTTTCTTATTTAAAAAAGGCATTTTAAGACACAGTTAAGAATAATAAATGAGAACTATCTGGCTGCTAAAGAATAATTATATTGCCTGCTAATACATTAGTTAAAGACTGTATAACATACAACTCTGGCACATATTTATGTTTTGAAACCTATTTGTTTTCTGAGTTGGCATTACAAGACTGTTGCCCATGTTTTTTGTGTGCGTGTGTATGTTTGATTTTACACTTTGCAATGTTTTAGGTTGTTGGTGTTTTGTACTTCTCAGCCACTGTAAAAAGGTAAAGGTGCTTGCTGAATTCCTGGGGTATTCCCCGACACTATAAATCACTGATGAAATCCAGGGTTAGTTTATTCCTGCGGGGTGGAAGTAGATCAAATCGGCACATGACCAGATTAGAAGGTTGTGCAGGCAGCTCAGAATTGCTCACACAACTGAGCTACCGCTTACACAGTAAAGGTATCCAGAAATACTGGGGTGCAAATTGCTAGATATAAAAGCAAAGATAAAAGAGAAGCAATTAAAAGATTTAAAAGCTTCTGAAGACAGATACATTTATTAAGATCCAACCATTCCGGCGACAAGTCTTGGAATAAGTTAACCGTTTAAAAATAAAAAACAATGGTTTGCATTACAATATTTTGATTCTTATTTTTTTTTCCATAGAAAACTCTTCGAAGACCTTATTGTGTTCGGAGACTTTAGTCTGTGTGAGTTGTGGAGGCTCGATTTGCAATTTTTCTTCTTATACAAACAGTCTTTAGAAACAGCAAGGTTAGATTTATTAAGATTGATTTACTGAATAAAACTAAGTCAAGTTGACAAACGTTTCGGCTGGGGTAGTGTAGTGTCGTGGGAATACAAAGCACGAGAAGAAGTGTTTCTTATTACATTCGAGTTTATGAATGCGTGAAAACCAGTACACACAAAACCAAATAGTTTAACAGTCAATGGAGTCTATTGATCTAAACCATGGCAGTTCTAAATACCACTGTCCTTGATATCATTAAAATAGGAATGTTACATACATCTTACATATTTTTACTGACAGGAATACACTAAAGAGACTCCATGCACTACTGGATGTTTGACTTGCAGAATCTGAGTACCCTCTGCACAATTCTGCATTGACTGCAAGGGGTTTTCTTTGCTGAGCAGCAGTTTTTCAGTTTTAACCTTTTCGTTCAGTCACTTACTGTTGTATGCTGCTCCCTTATTCGTGAATTCACGATTACGCCACGGTTACAGTAAATTGTATGTATACTATAGGATTATATTAGGATAATGTATGAGGGAGTCAAAGTGAAGGCTGAAAGAATGTGCACAGTTGCTAGCAGTATATACTGCTCTGTTGCTTGTAGAATGTTAAAAAATTTTACTTCATTTTCGTTCTAATCATCGATACGTGGCCGATTGTGATGTCAATGTTTTAGATTCATTTTGCAGCTGAAGGGAATTTGAGAGATTCCTCTGGTTGGGTTTTTTTTTCAAACAGATGATGTCAATTGTAGAATAAAGCACGGTAGAAAATGAATATGGCACGGTTGATGTCATGAATGGGGGTTCCTTGTGATACGTTGTGACATCCAGCATTCAGAACAGGCTGTCTGAAAGATCCTAAGCAATATTCTTTACTGTGTACAGACCCTACAGTAATGAATTGCCCTTTCATGAGTTTTTATATCAGCAAAAGGATGAACAGTCCTATAATATTTAAATGTGGGGATAATAAGCGGTGGGTGACATTAACAGGATGGATATTAAACAGGCTGGACTCTAATTAAGTTGTTCCTAAAACACTCCCAATGCATCCCAGTCTTACAGTTTGCTGTTATTTGAGAACAGTCAATAGATCCATTGCAAACATGTTATCAGGCTTTCAGGTGAACAATGCTCAGATTAATAACCCCTTTTATCAGAAAGGTGATAAGGGCAATTACCATCGACTGACAGTTTACAAGCAGCAGCCTGCCAGCATTGTCATTAAACTGAAGTAACACAAAGACTGTTAGTAC
This sequence comes from Acipenser oxyrinchus oxyrinchus, assembly GCA_030684275.1. Classification (NCBI taxonomy): domain Eukaryota; kingdom Metazoa; phylum Chordata; class Actinopteri; order Acipenseriformes; family Acipenseridae; genus Acipenser; species Acipenser oxyrinchus. Next base: position 16,687,465 of record CM060254.1, on the reverse strand, counting down.
TGTTATACATACCTGGAGATAAGCAATCAGTACATTATTCAAAAAGACAATGAGGAGCTCGTACAATCACAGTCATTATCACACATGCTGATGAATAGGCAGGTCTCGCTCAGCATTGATCAGAGGTCTGGGACAAGGTAGGATGAATGGAGTTACGGGAGATGTCTAAATATTCAGTTTGACAAAGACAGAGAAGTAAAGCAAAACTCCTTTATAAATAACTTCTCTTCAAAATATATAGCTTTTCATTCCATTAGAAATGTGTCATCAGTGAATGTACATGAGTTGATGTTCTCTGAAAAGACCTGTTTTTGGGAAACCAAATCAGAATACTGAATAGAGGTTTCTAAAATGTTTTAATGATCAAAACAGTACAATGTATGAAACTGGTCTAATTTTACTGTATTGTCAAAATATTTATTAATGTTAATAAGTGGGTTAGTAAATCACCCCTGGATTAATTTAGAGCACACCTGTCAAACATTTAATACTTGAATAGTAGCAAAGAAATAAAAAAAGAGAGAAAACAAGACTGCACTTTGGCTACGTATCAGATTTTTTTCTATTTGGACTGTACTTTATATCCAATAGTCTTTTATAACCAAATAAAGTCATTTTAGCTAACAAAAAAAACATCCTTACATTTTCCCCGCTATGGACATCCATTCACTATATAGGTAGCAAATGTGCTGTTTTGGAAAAAGCACATGTTTTTTCGTTTTAAAACAGGATATATCTGGTACTAAACACATTTCAAGAAATCTGTCTGTCTGCAAGATATGCTTACAGATTATCTTGCATTTCTTGGGTCATTTTGCCTGGAGAGTGAAATTGTCCCCACCCCTTCAGGGCCTTCTTTCCTGTCAGTAACCAACCAGCCGCTTCCCTTCATGATTGACATGCTGTGTGACCAGTAAGATGCCAGCTCTGATAAACAGTTAAAGAGCGGTGCTATTGATACGCCGCTGTTTAGATTATTCAAATAATCATTCAGCATTTTGATTGTCTGTTTCTCGGAGGTAAAAGCTGCAAAAATAGTAAAATTACTTAGAAATACTATTTAACGAAGCAGTCCCTATCATTCTCAATTTTTATTTATTTTCAGTTTTTGTTTTAACAGACAGCCATAATGACTTCTTCAGAGATGCACTGGAAGACATAAGACATCTGAAAAAAGCAGTGATTTGGAGTAGCCCCATTATCCAATGTATCCCATCTGACTTTTGAAAAATCTAAGTTAGTTAATCCCTCCCTTTCTGAGGTCTGTGGTATTGTCACCAGGGAATGAGACGTCATGCGTTACCAGTCTGTTCTGTAAACAACAGCACACCCACCTATCACTTGAAAGTGCTGACAACCCATCAGTTGTAGGTAGGCAGACATCAAAGTATGCATTAGTTGCTCTAGGGAAGCCAAGGATAAGATAGAGTGAGGCCTAGGGAGAGGGGGCAGTCCGTTTGTGTTGGGGGCCCATTAAAAAATCCACTTCCCTGGTGCTGTACCAGCATGTATGGTACAGCTCCTTATCCAACATTCTCGCTATAAAATAAAGGTTCAAAATAGCAAGTGATTAGAAATCAAGAAGGTTTCCTAATGTTAGGCTCCCAGAGGCTAATGCTGCTTCACTTTAGAGACCAATAGAAACCAATGCATCCTCCCAACCCCCCTTTCAATAAAGGGTTATTACGGGCCCTCAAACAAAAGCTTTTTATCACAGTCTCTTCATACATGCCCCCCCTTTCTCCCCACCCCTGCCACCACCAATTTCTTTTCCTCTGTTTTTCATTCATTTATTCCACTGTGTGAAAATAGGCTGGGACAACAATTAATTTGAGAGTGAATTGAGCCAGGATCTATGACTTCTCTCAGCCTCTGTGGTTGTAATGGAAATCTATTTCACTTCTCTTTTGTGTCCAATATAATTTAATGCCTATTTTATTAATGGCCTGAAATAATTACGGAAGCCCATTGTGATTCTTGAGTATGTTTCATTTAATTGTGCAATACATGTCTAATCTAGCCCACCATCTGAAGCTATAATGGCATTAAAATTAACAATTATGCCGCAAATGTCTTGGTGAATGCGCTAAGGTCTATAGAAATCGCTGCTGATAACAAGACACATATAAATCATTCATGAGGACTGTTTCTGAAAAAGAGAGAGAGAGAAAGAGAAGGAAGAGAGAGAGAGGGAGAAAGTGACAGAGAGAAAGAAAAGGAGTGTGAGAGAAAGGTGTTTGTGTGTGACATTGAGAAGTCGCTCTGTGATGGCTAAGAGATACCATTTTTTAAATTGTGTCAGTCACTCCGGATTTTATTCTCTTTCTTTAATTTGCTCCCCTCTTTATTTTCCGCTGACAGATATTCCTTTTGGAATGAATAAACCGTTAACGTTGACGATAATGTATCTATCATTTCAAGCTTTCTTTCTCCTTCACAGGGACAAAGCTGCTAACAGGCACTCTCACATGGAAAACAATTAAAAAGAGGAACTTTTTGTTCAGCCTCCTCTCACTCACTCTGCTCTCCTTTTTTACCTTGTTCTGGCCAGGAGGCTGAATTGATACTGGCAGTGGATCTGTTCTAGGTCACTGTGTCAACTGCAGTTCAAAGTAAAGTCATTTTAAATAAACTGACAGAATCTTAAATTAGAGGTGATTAAGTCTGGTGACTTTGCATTGGGGTGGTAAACTACAGACCAGTTCAGTTACAAGTAATGCACATTCCCAGGGTTCCAATAGTGTTTATTGTGATTATATTCAGAATATTATGAATCAGCAGAAAGTCAGTTGGTTTCTTTGATCAGATATGTCTACTAGATCTAAAGATCAGTGGGCATCCTCCTATCCAATGACCAAGCCAGTGCCTCTTTACACCTAGGAAAACGAGAGCGGATGTCAACGAGCTACAGCCCTCTGGAGGACAAAGGCCAGTCCTCCACGTGTCCCCCCGAGCTCACCAGGCTCCTGGTCAGCAGGATCCGCTGTAGCACGATGAGGAGAAACAGCTCCTGACAGTATTGCCACCATACTTCACAGGGGCGCCAGAGCCAATGAGCCTCCCTCTGGAATCCCAGCGCTCCTCTGATTGTATGACTCACCCTGCACACCAGGGATCACCAGGGATCCTTACAAAGACAGGTGAGTTAAATCTGGCTGGTTACTAAGTTTGAACATCCCTCTTCATTAACATTTCCTGCTAAGACATTTGTGGGGTTCACCTTCACACATTTGTATGCATATAAAATGTTCTTAGAATATTGTTTGTGGCTACTTCTAATCCTGTTAAGTTTATTTATCGCAGAGGCGTCAAAGAGTACCAGAGAAAATGCATTCAGCATGATTAGAGGAATTCACAGAACAATTATAAACAAATTGTGTATTGGGTTAGGGAGTTCTATCGTAATTTTAATAACTTAATAAATATATAATGAAGTGTTACATACATGGTATACATGTGCAATAACTAACAACTGCAGAAACTGTAAAATAACTGCAATAGGGCAATAAATGGGGTCATGACCTCTGGTCATACACCAATTTTGAAAATATTTCCACTTATAGGCAAACAACACCCTTGTGGAAGAGGCCCTAGCGTTCTGCAGTGTACTAACGACCGTGTCTGAGAGCCCTAAGGTGGACAGATGGTCCCGTTCAGGCGCCAGACCCACAGTTGGTCTGCCCGGTTCTGGATGCCAGAGGGTGCCTCTCGTCTGACTGAGGAGAACCATGCATAGTGGGATCTCCCAGGGCTGGCTTCGCAGCAGCTGGCAAAGATTTGGGGGCCACAAGGAGAACTGTTGCCTTTTCTCTCCGTTTTATCTATAATAAGGCCAGGAGCAACGGTATTGGTGGGAATGCGCACAGGAGTGTCCTGGGCTACTCGTGGGCTAAGGCGTCTACGCCTAGTGGACCTCTGTAGTGGTGGAGAGAGAACCATAGGGGGCAATGAGTCATCTCTGCCGTGGCAAAGAGATCGACTTGGGCTTCCCAGAAACGTACCCAAATGCGCTTTACCACCTGAGGGAGGAGTCGCCATTCTGGCAGGTGAGGATCCTCCCTCAAAAGGAGGTCCACCACCCAATTCACCACTCCCAGGACATGAACAGCCAGCAGGGATAACAAGTGTTTCTGTGCCCAGATCAGCAGCCGAAAGGCTACGCGGTGTAACCTTGGGGACCGAAGTCCTCCATGGTGGTTCACGTACGCTACTACTGGCATGTTGTCCTTACGGACAAGGACATGTCTGCTCTGGAGCACCAGAAGGAAATGGTGAAGGACGAGGTGATCCGTTCACAGTTCCAGCGCATTTATGTGCAGGGATGTCCAGCGACCCGACCAGGACCCACCTGACTCCTCTGCCTGCCCAGACCACACCTCAACCCAAGTTGGATGCGTCTGTCATCACTACCTGATGGTTGTGGATCACTCCTATGCTTACACCTTTGCGTAGGTGAGAGGCTGCCTCCACCAGAGCAGGGCTTCCCAGCATACGCGAGACACACTCAACTAACGCTGCCTGTCGCATTTTGGATGTAGTCAGAAGGTATTGAGCCATGTTTGAATCGGGCGCATATGGAGTAACCCCAGCTGGATGGCTGGTAAAGCTGCGGTGATCAGACCCAGTAACCTCTGACACAACACCAATTGTGTTGGAACAGGGTTAGACATTTCTGAACGACGGCCACTCTGTCGTCTGACAGGTAGACTTGCATGTAAGGGAGTCCAGCTGGAGCCCCAAGTAAAACGTAGTCTGCACTGGTATTAATTGGCTTTTGGCATTGTTGAGGGTGAGACCCAGCCTCGACAGATGCTTCGTCACAATTGCCGTGTGGGCCACTGCTCCTTCCTACGACTGGGAACAGATCAACCAGTCATCCAGGTAGTTCAACACCCTGATCCCCTGCAGCCGCAAGGAGGCTAGGATGGCATCCACACACTTTGAGAAGGTGCGGGGAGCTAAGGAGAGGCCGAATGGGAGCAAGGAAAACTCAAAAACGCTTCCCTGAAAGGCAAAGCAGAAATATTTCCTGTGCATGGGATGAATAGGGACGTGAAAATATGCGTCTTTTAAGTCCACAGTTGTAAACCAGTCGCCCGGGCCGGACAGAATGGAGGATGTGATGATGTGTTAACATCTGGAACCTCCTCTCCCTCAAGAACCTTGAGGTGTCTCAGGTCTAGGATGAAAATACCTTGAGAAGAACCCTTCTTGTTGAGAGATGGGTTCTACGAGACAAATGGCTTGTTTCAGAAGTAATGTATTTACTTCCTGCCTGAGGGCCAAGACCTGGAGAGGGTCACTCAAGGATATGACCGTGATCCCTCGAAAGGGAGGAGGTCCCGAGCTGAACTGTAGTGTGTAGCCGGTGAGTACGGTGGTGGGCCGCCAGGTGTCTGAGGTGCAGGTGCGCCAGTATTGTAACTGGTGTTGTGTAAAGGGGTGGTTCAGGGGCAGCAAGCTTTCAGGGGCCCTGCCGGTGCAGCGCATACCTTGCAGCAGAGTGGAGCACAACCTACAGACAGTAGGCCCAACACACCGGGGTGGGTGGGTCAAAATGTCCATGGAGTCTACTCTACAGTGGGCACGGTAGAACCAGGCCCAGTGGAGGAAGCACACGTTTTTTTTTTATATACTGCAAGACAGTGGAAACACACACTCACTCACAGGGAGGGATATGCAGTAGAAGCAGAAGCTGAAGGGGTAGGCTTTAGGCCACGCGCAGTAAATGGGCATGCCGAGCTAACCCAGAGTAGTCGACTCAACAGCAGGTGAAGTGGAGCCGGGTCTCACTGGTGGATTACATCTCTTCTTCTTTTTATTTTTTTTATAGCTGCAAAAAGCAGAGGAAAAAACTACAATCACTGAGTGATGTAGGCAGTTGAAATGTTTTTATTATTTATTTATTTTTTTTAAACTAAAGCATTTTAGCTCAGTCTCCAGAAGCTGAGTTTCTGATTTCACGGAAGTGGCGAGCCAACTTCCAGCAATAAATTGCAAGGGAACTCCAGAAAACTCAGTGAGAGCTCTTTTAAAGACTCAATCACAGCCACTGGGAAAGGTTAGTTACCTACCTAACGACCTCATCGACTCCATTTCAAAACGTTATCGGATTGATTTTATTAACAAATTCTGTTTGAAAATCACTTGTTACTAAAGCTGTCATTACTATACCATGGGTTCGATACAATAATGCAGATTTTTGAACCCCGCCCCCTCAGTGGCTCATCTTCCTAAGTGGAAAAATAGGACAAAATAGGCCAGCTACATTTACATATATGTATGCCTATGTGGCAAAGTGGTTTGCAGTGTGCAGGTGTAGTGATGATGTGATTGTGAAACAGAAGACAGACAACAAAGTTTACGATCCAAACGGTTTTTATTGTTATAATCCTGGTCTGGCGACCACAAAGAATAATCCCAGGCAATACACAGTAGTGTGTATTGCACTGTTTCAAAACAGCGGGTTGCAATCCCGAAATAATAAGACAGTTCGTAAATAATAAACAAAGTAGAACACATAAAAACACACACATTCACAAGTCCAGAGTGATTATTATTGTGCTTGTGGTGATTTACAGTTTATTTGTGAACAAAGTGCAGTCTTGTTCGGGTTTAGTGCTGGCCTGTAGCGACAGCTCCGGATCGTGTTAGCCGTCTAATAACAACAAACAAGTAGATTTTAGACATGACAAAACAAACAAAACACTTACGATAATTCCACAGTACTCCTTCCGGTTCAGCTTAACCATTACAAAGGAACAGAGCCATGTTCCCTTTTGTACCTTCAGTCACACCCCCTTGGTTAGCAAGTGCAACTGTTTCTCCTCCAATCCACGGTTGCCACATCGCTTTCCTTCTGGAGCGATGACTTAATGTACCGCAGCTGTGCCCCCTTTCTAGATGGCCAACTTCCACCTAACTCTGGGAATGAATTGTCAGGCCATCCAGTCCAGGGCACTCTGCTCCCTTTACACAGCGCCCTCACAGGTCAGGAGGGAGATTTATCACCAAGAATCATTATCTCTGTAACAGCATTAGTAAGGAATCTGTGCTTCTGAATCGTATGAATGGGGCAAATACATCACAGTGTGCTGACAAAAGGTAGCTCCAGTAACAAAAAAAAAAACACTATTTAAAAAAGTATGGTACTTACAACAAAATGCTCCAGTAGTAATGTTTTTGTATCAATTGATTTGTTTTGCACCATTGTTAGCAAGACAGATTTTATCGTTCGAAAAATATTTGTTGAACAGGGGCACTTCACATAGGATATGATTAGAAGGAATTATATGACAATAAAAAGTCAATAAATATATCCTTAAAAGTCAAGAAAAGGCACCCCCTTATACAGCGGAATGGGTTATAAAGTGGCATAGTTCTTGCTTCCCATTTGGCCCAAACTCTTTAAAGGTTGGAAAACAAATAGCACAGTCGCAGAACTATGGCTCTTGACTCTAGTGATACAAAGGGGGAGCACCTTATGCACATTGCTACAGTGGTAATTATTGATAATAAACACATTTTGTGTGAACACATTTCCAATTGCATCCAATTTAAACATTCATTTTACTGGTGCGCAAATTTAACTTGGCATTCACACAAAGCCACAATAAGAAACGTTCTATCGCACGCTTTTCATTAGACCAATTTAATTGCAAGTCCACATTTCATGGTCAAATTTATATTCTCAAAAGCCTTGCATCCATTCTTTAGCAATTATCTTGTTTCTTTTCTTTACTAATGTGCTGCAAAATTGCCTTTTCAGGCCAATAAATAGATGACATGGGAAAAAAACTGCCCATTGCATCCCCTTTCCTTAAGATATGCATAAGTGAGGCTGACTTTTTAAAACTCATTTAGTCTCCTTTTTATACAGTCCATACAACCCAACCCCCTCAAACACTAGAAGAAATCCTTGGAAATTCAATGACATTCAAGCAATTCCATTTAGTCTATAAATATAAAAAAAACTAATAATAATAATAATAATCCCAATCATTTTAAAGACGTTGTGCATGAATACTTTTTAAATAAATGTGTTTGCCCACAATGTAGTTTTTTAGATACAGAAAGCTGCATTTCCAAAACACTCAAACATTTCTTACGCTCATTTTCAGTAACATTTAAATACCATAATAATGGTTTATTTTTAAGTTTTACCTCAGAATTTTAATTGAGGGCTTGAAGTTATGAATTTCTATTTTTGTTTAAATTTTTTTTTCCCCTTTGTTCACATATGGGGGGCTATTCAATTGATCCAAACAGCGATGGAGCTAAACACAGCCATCGTTTAAATAATAAAATAAGACCAAACCTGGAATTTTGCTAACTTTTAAAGACTAAAATATACTCCAAAAATCGTAAACATTTTTTTTTTTACCGCTGGTTTCACAGCCCCCAATTAGCTCTAATCTAGAATTACTGAACCTAAAATAACATTAGGTAGTCCAGGACCGGTTATTTTAGGTCGAGACTGGAGACATTTTGAAGTAATGATAACTAAAACGGTAAAGCCAATCTCCTGTAAGACCATGGGAGCAGCAGGGTAAGCTTTTGGTAACATTTTCCCGCTGGACTCTGATTTGTTCCACTTTTGCTTCCACCCAAAGAAAACAAAACACGAGCGAAGGGAGGAATGATGGGAGGGAACATCAGTGAGACAAGGTTGGGATTTGGTGGGAGACTCCTCCATGTGTAATAAATGTCAGGGAAAGGTGATTGGGATCCAGAGTGACCTGCGGGGCCAGGTTACTGAGACGCCTAGTGCTGAAGCTACAATAGGCCACTTGATATACCGAAATTCTGGGACCAAAAAATGACCCCACGCTGGCTAACATCTGGGGGCAGGTTCAGTCTATTGAGGGGAAGGAGGTCGACAGCAACCGGCCACTCACATATCCTCACCACAATGTAGTCAGACATTTGCTGTCTAGGGTATCCCAACCACGAACATAGGCCAGACCGTAAAGCAATTACTCGTTCCCCAGTCTTTTTGGAGTGAGATCATGCGGTTGGCTCACGATTACCTTACTCGATTTTATTGGGCGGGAGTCTATAGTGAGGTAGCGCGATATGTGGCGGCATACCTGGAATGATAGCAAGTAGTGCCAGGGCAGGTTCGCCTGGCCCCGCTGGTCCCACTGCCCCTGGTTAATATCTTCCATGAACGCATTTCTATGGATATAGTAGGTCCATTGAGCCAATCTGACTCTGGATATACGCATATTTTAGTAGTGGTGGACTACGCAACCAGATATCCAGAGGCAGTACCATTGAGATCTACTAATGAATTGGCAATTGCAAAAGAGTTAGTACAGATTATCACAAGTGTAGGGATCCTGAAAGAAATCCTGACTGATCATGGAACTTCATGTCTCAATGTTTAAAGGAACTGTATAAATTACTGCAAATTCAGTCCATTCGGACCTCCGTTTATCACTCGCAGACAGACGGACTGGTGGAATGCTTTAATCAGACGTTAAAGCAGATGCTGAAGCGGTTTGAGCAGAAACATTGGGCCAAACACCTTACCTACCTGATGTTTGCCATGATGAGTTCGACTGGATTTTCTCCCTTCAAGCTGCTATATGGGAGACAACCATGAGGTGTCCTTGATGTAGTAAAAGAAGGATGGGAAGAGCAAAAGAAAAGTTCTAAAAATATAGTTAAATATGTAATAATGTTACGAGACTGTCTGGAATTGGTTGGTCGTTTGGCACACAAGAGCTTAAAACGGTCTCACCATCGTCAAGAGCAACAGTACAATAAACAGGAGATAAGGTACTGTTGCTAATTCCTACTTCAGAATCTAAACTGTATGCTAAGTGGCAGGGACCATATGAGGTGATTCAGGGAATTGGTAATGTAATTTATGAAATTAGACAACCCGATCACCGGAATAAAACTCAAATTTATCATATTAATCTGCTACAACCCTGGAAAGAAAGGGAGGCCCTGTTTATAGCTAATGACAGTATAGAAGAGGATTTTGGCCCCTCTGTCAATCCACCAGCTACAGTTAACATTCCGATGGGGGAACAGTTTCTTCCTGATCAGAAGTGTGAGGTCCATGAGTTGGTGAAAAAGTTAGGTGATGTTTTTTTTTACTTGCCCAGTAGAACTAATATTATTAAACATGCTATTATTACTCCAGCAGGTGTCACGGTCAGAGAGAGACCATACTGGATCCCGGAGAGGCCCTGTCGGCCAGGAGGTGAGGGATATGCTCTAGCTTGAAGTCATTAAGCCTTTCCGGAGTGAGTGGAGCAGCCCATAGTGATGGTGCCTAAAAAGGACGGCTCCACTCAGTTCTGTGTGGATTTTAGAAAGGTCAACTCCATCTCCCATGCCCCGGGTCAACGAGCTCTTCAACCGACTGACAAAGGGATACTGGCAAATTCCACTTACTCAGAGCTCACAAGAGAAAACTGCTTTCTCTACCTCAGATGGCTTGTTCCATTTCCTGACCATGCCCTTTGGATTGCATGGAGCCCCGGCCAAGTTTCAGAGACTGATGGACCAGATCCTACTGTCCCATCAACATTATGCCACCGCATACATTGATTACATGGTGATTTTTAGCTCTACCTGGAGAGAACATATTATTAGACTTTCGGTCGTCTTACAGTCTAGTCTCTAAGGAGGCGGGGTTGATAGTCTGCATTTGGCAAACAAGAGACCCAATATCTTGGCTACATTATGGGTAATGGGCAGGTAAAGCCGATCACCTTTAAAGTCTAGGCTTTGGTGGAAATGGCAATTCTGAGAACCAAGCCGCAGGTGAGATCACTATTGGGGTTAGCCGGCTATTATCGTCGCTTTATCCCCGAGTATGCCACCATAGTTAACCCTGTGGTGGAGCTCACCAAAAAGACGACTCCAAAAATAGTTGTGGACAGGGGAATGTCAGGGGGCCTTTGATATGATTAAGAGGAGACTATGCCAAGCCCCAGCCATTATTTCACCAAATTTCAGTAAAGAGTTCATCCTCCAGGCTGATGCCTCCCAGACTGGTCTAGGGGCGGTCCTCTCAACAAGTTGACAGAGTAGAACACTTGATCATTTATATGAGCAAAAAAATGGCTCAGAGGGAGATTAACTACTTCATCATTGAGAAGGAGTGTCTGGCCATCAAATGGGCCACTCACGCCCTTCGCTATTGTTGGGGCGTTCCTTCACTCTTGTCACGTACCATGCCCCTTTAAGGTGGTTACACGTGATGAAGGACAATTACGCCCAGATAACTCGTGGTATCTGGCCGTCGCAACCCTTCCACGACACAGTGAAACATCGTGCAGGTAAGGAGCACCAAAATGCTGATTTTTTTTCAAAAAAGGATGGTCCATTGGGGAACTTAGAGGCATCACTCTGAGGGGTGAAATGTGTAACAGAGAGCTAAGGAATTTGAGATGTAGATCTCCCGACCTCCTAGAAAGGGCGCTGTGTAAGGTTGGTGGCATGCTTTCTCCGAGAAGGGCAGATTCAATGGTCGGCAGAAACCAGAAGATGACCATATTAAGGGGAGCACGTAGCTGCTCGTACACTGAGGGACTCCATTGCAATCAGCTAGAGGGTGGACAACGATTGGAGAAACCATGGTGACGGGTTGATTGCAGGGAGGAGTTTAGTGGTACAAAGGGGAAGCAGCTACATCAGTACGACCCCTTGCGCTGAAACGTAACAGACAGCTGGAGCTTTTGTTATTGTTTTGCCTTAGTTTGTTGTGTTTTACAGAGGAGGATCAAGACACCAGGAGCTGCAGCCACGGAGCCAGCACCCACCCCTGAGCACATCCTTCACAACACAGTAACCTACCGTGTTCCCCCCGATACCATTGCTGGTAGAGGGGAGGCTTATTATCATTTCTTGTTTTGTAATAAACGCAGATGTTTTGGGAGAACATTACTCTTTGGACATTCCTTTATTTCACCCCACCACTCACATCTTGTCACAAATATACTTCAGAGTAATATGAATCACCCAATCAAGGTTAGAGCAAAGTCACTCATGACTTCTTGTGGAGTAGATATCAGCTTGTAATATACAGCACAATAGTCTATAGGGAACACATCTCAACAGGGGATACAACAACACAGGACAAATGCATCCGTCTCTGAGCAGAGAGACTGGTTGTGTTTTCTTACAACAGGTCACATATACTGTATATCCTTGGCAGGACAGAAAAGGAAGCTTTCTCAGTCTTGGTGATTACCTTATTATGGAAGAACATTATACTAAGCCCCAAACTGACACATATTCCTATTCTATCACCCATGCAGTTTGAGACAGGTCTTGTCAGAGAGGCTTAAGAAATCTACATAATCCTTTCCATCACAATTACAGATACCACTGAACAATAACATTGCTTGCTCTCTGGTTTGTTTCATCTAGCCTTCCAGAGCAGGGCTGTAAAACAGAGGCAGATCACAGACCGCTCTGGTTAGGATATACTCTCATTGGTCAATGAAGAATAGTGTATTTCTCTTTGCATTGTTTTGATTGTGTTCTAATAAAGAGAGCACTTACAAATCATACACTAATGAACTGAAGGAATGAAGTGTATTTTCAAAATGAAGCATACAATCACCTAACAGTCATTCTGTTTCTATTGCAGTGATTCCAATATTGTTTGAAGGCTTTAAGGTTCTTTGACTAACAGCTGGTTTCACAGGACTAATCTTGGACTACCTTATGTTACTTTAGGTAAGGAAGCTCAAGGCTAATTTGTGTCCATGAAACCAGCAGTATGAGTTCAAACAATTAAGCAATTTACAGTCACACAACATGCAGTTATTCAGCTATAGAGAAAACACTTTGGTGCAATTTTGGTGCAAAAAAAATGTAAAGAAGAGTAAAGCAAATTTTATTGAAAAACCACTTCTAAAATTAATTTAATACATTTATATGGGTCAGACTACCAAGCAGTGAAAAACATGTTCAGCATTGCTTTGCAGTGCATCTGTATTTTAAACTCATCTCTATTGAACTTGTTTTTCTACAACAGCTCACAAGATTGCAACTTCCCAACTTGATCAAAATGAAGCCCCGTGGACCACAGTTATTGCTGTTGTTGGTACATTTTTTTCCCCTTAATTTAGAATATTCAATTATACTCCCCCACTGCAAGAACTCCCCACAATGGCTAAGAAGAACTGAAGGTCAGTGGGCGTCCTCCAATCCCACCGCCGTCTTTTTACACCTGAAGAACATCTGCAACTTTGTACAAACCAGATCATGATGCTTCACTCTCCTGACTATGACTCACCCTGTGCACCACATGGTAATGCCTTACCAGGTGAGTCACTCCGGAAACAGCAAGCAGTCATTTCTAAAACCTCACTTCTAAAATCTCAATCTTTTAGGAATGATTGGAGAGGTGGTAAGCATGGTAAATAATGATCAAAGCAGAAACAGCAATAGAGAAAGAGAACACCAGATATTAATCAGGGAAGATGTAACAGATCTAGGTTACCGTTAAACAGGTCAGGTTATCCGAAGGTGGAGTCTGTAATCCGGTGACCTGCAGCCAAGTGCGCTAACCACGGAGGAGCCAGCCATTACTCAGCCAACGGTTAAAGAGATCTACTAAAGACCTTTGGCATTTGTAGCGATAAACCCTGGAGGTCACTTAACCCAGTGTTTACAGGTCGCAGGGCCACTGGCTTTCCATATAGTTAGTAGTTAATGAAGCCTGCCTTGTTTGTCAACACTTTCCAGAGCTAATAATCTTTAGACTGCCAGAAGGCACTGCAACTGTGATAGGATCTTAAGCTTCTTGTTCCAATACCCTGGCCTGCCAGTTACAACACTGCCCAGCCACTCATTTACAAGCAGAGATAGACTCAGGCCCTAATCTGCAGCCTGTTGGGCTCTTTCCCTGAGACCGGCCTGCCTTTATAGTGCTCTGTTCGTAGAGACAGTATACTCCCAAACTTTCTCTCCCCAAGCTGGCTACACTATATGAAAGATATAACTTGTAAGAGTCTCAAACTTTCTGTAAAGAGCTACTTGGTACGTGACTGCAATATCACAGTTTTCTTAACGAGTCACTTTGTACTGTATATCATTTTCTGTCTTCACATCCTCTGAAGCTAAATGCACCCCTGTGACCTCAAAAGGGTCAGGAATAAATTCAGGTTCAGTGAGTGAAAAGAGACAATTGATCGGACAGTGAGGACTGAGGTTATTCTTTATTGCTAAAAAAATATAAACAATTCAAAATTGATCTTTGATCATTGTGCAACCCCTTGTAGCTGGACAGCATATGGAACGAATGTCATAGTTTGATATTAAAACAAGATGAGATGGATTTTTTCTTGGTGCTTGGTATCCCTTAGTAGCTAATCATCTCCTATAAATATATGCAGAATAATTTAATGATCAAGTCATCTCACAAGTGCAGTACTACCCCAAAATGCTATACATTTTTATAAATGTAGAATGACTAGGGGCGGAACTTTTAATGCCCAGTTTCCCCACCCAGGCCTCTCCCTCACTAAATAGCTTGTTATCCCTGAATAGATAATTGTCTCCACTTCAAATTAAATGCAACATATTTTTATTAAAAATCCATCCCATGTGTGCAAGGGGTACCCCAGGTATTATCAATGTACTACCAGTGCAGAAGGATTGTGTGGGATAATTGACCCTCCATTTTACAACAGATATGTTTCTGCAATGGTGACTTGAATAAAATTCAATGTTTTGGTGTAAAATGAAGAACACGTATATATACTGAATAACATGGGCTTTTAACGCTTACCACTGATTGTCCCTCAGTGATCTTTTTTAAAGTCACTTTTTTAAAGTAGGCTGGGTAACAGCAATAACTAATAGGATTTTATAACCACACACACACACAAACAAACACACACATGAAAACAAACACACATACACACACACACATGCAAACAAAACACACACACACAAACAAAACACACACACGCAAACACACACACACACACACACACAAGCAAAGTGGTTCATGTTTAATAAATTAAATAAACTAAATCTATCTTCTAACCCCACACAGAAAGAGAATAGCTAAGACAAATGGTACGCTTGTGGGACTCTGTTGGGATCTCCCCAGCTCCCGAATGCAGATACTAATCACCAGAGCTAAGGAACAGGCCCCAGTGATTTATGGGTAGCAGCAGCAGATAAGGAGCCTTCCTTCATTTTATCCTTATCAAGCGTGCTAAAGAAAGGCCACAATTTGCTGCTTTTTAAGCCCCCATATGTGATTAATCTCTGCAACCTTCCTGACTATCTGTTGAAGTAAAAACTATAGATCACTCACATGTCTTGCACTGACGGTTTATGTTCCCAGGGCAAGTGCAGGTTTATTCTCCATCAAGGAGAGCTCAGCCTTGGGGAATTTACAGCGCTGGGGCCTCCTTTCATTTACAGTTGAACCCTTTTAATATCAAATCAAAGGGACATTAAGCTGAGTTGACTTTATTTGGTGTCCAATAAATTGGCAAAATAAGCATTAAAAACAAAAATGTTGAGAAATCAAGTATGCATGTTCTGATGTATAGTACTAGGTATTGCATTGATTACAATAGGGTTCATTAATACAATGTATTTTCAGCATACAGTTTATTACATTGTACATTGTTTTAATAATTAAAAGCATAAGAAAGCTGTAAACATACACAGTGCAGTGTTCTGTATGCTATATTGTGCTGCTGTACTTTGAATTCAGAACATTCACATACTGTACAAAAATGTGCCTAATTGTAAACCTTCTCATCTTAGGCTTTTATTTCCCAAAGTGATATTAAGTGAGTGGAAATCATTTGTATGACTGTTAATTGTGAGTGATATTAACCGGAGTGTGATAGTAACCAAAGTGATATTATCAGAAGCTTGTCCCCATTGTCTGCCATTATATTCAGCCTGGGACATTTCATCAATGTGGTGATAATAAGTGAGGGTGACATGAACAGGAGTCATATTAAGTGTTTTTGACTGTATTTCATGCTATACACAATACATGCTTACTAACTGATCAAGGGTCATTTATTTAAAATATCCTAAAGCTACATGTTTTTGTATTTTTTGTAGTGATTGAATGGATCTCTGGAGACACCTTCCAGCATCTTGTGGAGTCTATGGCACGACATGGCGCAGATCATGGCTGTGATCAGTGCAAACGATGGCCCAGCCCGATATTAAGTATAGGTGCTAATAAAGTTAGCAGCAGAGTGCATACATGCATAGATAGATACATACATGCATGCATACATACATACATACATACATACCTACCTACCTACCTACCTACCTACATACATACACACACATACATACATACCTACATACATACATACATACATAATATTTTGTGATTGTTACCATTTGATCAGCCAAGTGATGAAGATATGGAAGGCAATTAATAAACATGAGCAGCTCTACCCTGATTTAAAGCAGCACTAAAAAGCTCACCTGGTCAAGTGCTGAACTGCATCTGCATGCTCCAAGATTACACTGTGATTGCTCCAGCGTGAAATTGTTGTATGGCTGTTCCTAGAGAGATGGTGCTTAACTGGTAGCTACTGTGAGACACATGGAGATAGAAAGACTTTAAACCTGACTCTGATTACAGAAATGGCCTTTTTTATGAAAAGAGAAGATGGCATACAGAAAGGTGGAAGGCAATGCAATAGCATACTGAAAAAAAACGGATCAGAGTGTTATTTCAGATTTATTCATACAGGCCATTGATGTGATTGTTTTGCTTTGTGCAGTGTGCTTCAAATGAGGTGTTGTGAATGTCCTGTCTACTATGTGATCTTCACAGATCCCAGAGACATGTTGAATGTAGTTCCTTTTTATGTGGTTCTGTGTTCTGCTTATAATAGTCTGATTTGAATATTTTTCTTTATTGTTGACGTACTGGCTGCTATCTTGCTCGCAGGCCTGTGTTTTTTTTTGCCATGGTTCTAGGGAAATCATGTGATATCACCTTTAAACTCTGATTGTTCAACCTGCCTTCTATACTGTCCTAAAGCAGCTAGAGACAGCAGAGTTGAAAGTTGAAACTGAACAGCTTTAAGTGATAAACTACGGCAAACCCACCCTCTGTGGTCCTGCAGGGTTTCAGCAGGGTCTGCTGCATTTCCAGTGCATTGGAGAATCTGATCTCTAAATAAACCTGGTTTATGGTCACTTTACTTCTATCCACTTATGTTTTACAGTAGCAATTGTATTTGGAACCTCTACTCCTAGTAGCTGATGTAGTTAATCATACTGACATCAGCATAAGACATGTACTGACCTCTTGACTACAGAGCTACAGAGCGTGTTTGAACCGTATGGCTTGTGGATCGCGTTCAGTCCCTGCCATTCCATTCAGTTAAATGGGCCACGATGCCAATTAATTTTGTCTTTATAACACTATTTGAACACATTTATGTTAATACATTTTGTTTAAATGTATAAATGAGCTACATTAAGTTACTTCTTCAATACAAATTGTTCCAGATTAGTTATTAGTTTGAAGAAAGTTGGGAACAATGAGGCATGTGAAAGGTAAGTTCCCCTTTTTATTTTAGTTAAATCACCATGCATTAATCTATCTACTATGTTTTTTTTTGGTTGTTTTTTTAAACTGTACTTTCCTGCTAAAGTACAATTGCTTTTTTCAGAACAATATCCAGCCTCAATTTCCACCAACGCTTTCTAACTGTGAACTTGAAAAAAAGTGGGTGTGATGGGGGAGTGTCATAAAACTGATAGCATTGGCAGGAAAACAAGACTGACCTGCAGGCAAGGAGGCACCAAGTCATGATGGCAAACATTGCAGAAAAGTATTAACATGGCTTTTGTAGCTGTATAGGTATGTCATTTAACATAAAACTGATGTCTTAGAACAACAAGAGACACCCTACACACAGCATATTACAGTTTTTTATGATTGCTTTGACTCATTTTTCAATATAGCGACCCAATGTGCATAACTCTTAACACAAGATGACAAACTGAGTGGTAAAATGCAACCATTTAGACATTTTTCCATGCTAACATACAACATGCATAACCTTAAATCACCTATTCCAATCATAAAGTTGCCCTGTCAACCATTAGGACTTATGTCAAATGCTAACACTTATCTGGAAGAGTTCTTAACTATTTGATCACCTGGTAACAATTGGGGGTCATAATTGCAAATAGCTTTCTCTATGTGAGAATGCAAGACAGCTTAATTGATAATTAGTTCATCACTACATAAAGCTCTGAGGAAATGGCAGTAGTAGTTAAAATGGAGCTAGAGGAAGTTGCTGATCGTTGTCGTGCTCGTGATCGTGGCCGCGGTCGTGCTCAAGGTTGTGGTCAACAAGAAAGGCACATTACAGTGTCCAATGAAATCAGAGCTACAGTGGTTGATCTTGTTATAAACAGGGGTTCAACTATGGCAGAGGCTGGTTGCCCGGTCCAACCAAACCTCAAACGGTCAACGGTTGCATCAATTATCCGGACATTTCGCGCTGAAAATAGGTATGTGTGTAGCATTCTAATGTTATTCTTTACAGTAATTACTCAATGTTACTCATTGTATATATTTGGTGCTGATGTCAAAGTTTTGTCTTGCAGAACCAAAAGACGACCTTCCTCTGGAGGGCGAGGGCGCATCCTAACTGCTCAGCAGGAGATGGCCATTGTGGACATGGCGGTGGCACAAAATGATATACGCCTCAGGGACATACAGCAAAACATCTTAGGAAATAATGAAACATTCCAAGGGGTTGAGACCATAAGCACTACCACTATAGCACGCATTCTGAAAAGGCACCAAATATCTATGAAGCAGATATATTTGGTTCCTTTCCAAAGAAATGAGGACCGAGTCAAGGCATTACGAAGTGAATATGTTCAAGTGAGTAAACAGTAATGTTACAAGTATTCTAGTGGTGGTATGAACACGGTGGTGCTTAGTGGTACATCATTTTGCATCATTGTGCATATTCTTTTGCTTAGTGGCCACTGTTCTACAGTACAATGGACAAGCTCTAAACATTGCTCTGTGATTGCAATATGGCAGAATCTACTGTAAATCACATGCATTATCCTTGTTGTTCAGAGAAAGATGGAATTGGATGCAGGGGTCAACCACCACGAATTCATCCATCTACATGGATGAGGCAGGCTTCAACCTGGCCAAATGTCGATGCCGGGGTCGGAATGTCATTGGACAACGAGCCACTGTCAATGTGCCCCGACAGCGTGGTGGAAATATAACCATGTGTGCAGCAATTTCTGACAATGGTGTTGTGGCCAGAGACCCAGTCATTGGGCCATATCATTCTGCTCACCTTCTCCATTTTCTGGATTTGTTTCACAATCGACTCGTACAACCACATGCAGCAACTACATTTGTCATAGCTTGGGACAATGTGAATTTCCATCGCGCAGTGGTTGTGCGAGAGTGGTTTGCAGCACATCCAGAATTCCAAACCATGTTCTTGCCACCATACTCCCCATTTCTGAACCCCATTGAGGAGTTATTTTCTGCCTGGAGGTGGAAGGTCTATGAGCGTAACCCTTACCAGCAGGCCACACTCATCCAAGCCATGGATGAGGCATGTGAGGATATAACAGCACAACAGTGCCAGGCTTGGATAAGGCACTCCAAAAGATACTTTCCTCGGTGCCTTGCTAATGAAAACATAAAATGTGATGTTGATGAAAATCTTTGGCCAAATGCAGAGCAGAGAATAGATCACTGATGTTAATATCAGTGAATGCATGTTACAGTATATCTACTATTCTATAGTTACTGTAAGTAGATTTTGTTCATTTGTAATTTTGATCAATTTTTCGATTGCTAAGACACTTTTAATGAAACTGGGGTCCACTTGATCTCCATCATAACCTAATGAGCACAACAGTATTCTTTTTTGCAAAACAGTAAGTAATTTCTCATTGCTTTCACACACAATGCAAATGCTAAGCACATTTTTGCAAAACAGTAAACACAACTCTCTACAAAAG
Source organism: Acipenser oxyrinchus oxyrinchus (assembly GCA_030684275.1). Classification (NCBI taxonomy): domain Eukaryota; kingdom Metazoa; phylum Chordata; class Actinopteri; order Acipenseriformes; family Acipenseridae; genus Acipenser; species Acipenser oxyrinchus. The sequence goes on along the minus strand of CM060254.1, from coordinate 16,667,467 downwards.
ATGCAAAACTCAGTTGAGTAAATCATGTCAAACAAAATTAAAACATTTGTTCAAAGCTGATACAAATTACTCCCATGAATGTGAACCTCTTCTGCATGTGTGCAAAACTTCTTTGCACAATTGTTCAATCAGCAATCAGTCCTTATTCATGCATAAAAGAGATCACCTCTGAGTTGCTGTTTGCAAGAATGGACCAAGTAAGAGGCCGAGGGCGAGGACAAGGACAAAGGAGAGGTAGAGGGGCCCATAGAGAAAGAGGGGTTCAGATGCGTGGTTGTGGAGTAGCTCAAAGAGGAATACAAAGAGCTAATGTTTCAGATGAAATTCGTGCCACAATTATTGACCATGTTGTCAATCATGGCCTTTCCATGAGACAGGCTAGGCAGTGGGTCCAGCCCAATCTCAGTAGATCAACTGTGGCATGAATAGTAAGAATATTTAAGAATGAGAATAGGTAAGTTTCAATGCTATACCACACTGTATTTCAGAATTACTGTACTGTATACAATATATGTGTAAAACAGTTGTTCTGTCAATGCCCTTCATGTGACCATCAAAATGTCACAGTTTGTACATATTTACTGTATTTATAGAGTTCAAAGACAACCACACGCTGGTGGCAGAGGTAAAGTCTTCACTGCGGCACAGGAGGCTGCTATAGTGGATATGGTTGTTGCCAACAATTCCATAAGATTGCGAGAGATCCAGACAGCAGTCATTCAAGATCACAACATGTTTAGAAATGTCAACAGTGTGAGTTTGGCCACTATTGATCGGGTCCTTAAAAGACACAAAGTGGGAATGAAACAACTTTACAAGGTTCCATTCCAAAGAAACAGTGACAGCATGAAGAAGACTAGACTCCAGTATGTACAGGTAAGGGTTTGTCACTGTAATGCCTTTTCTTACAGTAAAACATTGCATTGCATGCAGATGGAATATTTTACAATGTATTTACTTTATGTATACATAAATACTGTGTTTCTATTGTATTTTTATCTTAGAGAATAATGGAGCTTGAAGCAAACGCAACACCACATACATTCATTTATGTGGATGAAGCCGGCTTCAACCTTTCAAAAGTAAGGAGACGAAGGAGGAACCTCATTGGTAAGAGGGCCACCGTAAATGTGCCAGGGCAAAGGGGTGCAAACATCACCATGTGTGCCGCTATCTCCAGCGATGGTGTTCTTTGCCACATCCCTACAATTGGCCCATACAATACAGAATGCCTCCTCATATTTCTTGATGCATTGCACCAGAGAGTGGTACCACCAGAAGAGACAGGGCTGGTGAGGCCTCACATGTCCCACTTCGTCATCATATGGGACAATGTTGCTTTCCACCACTCCCGTCTGGTTACTGAATGGTTTGCAGCCCACCCACGAATGATGATGCAATTTCTCCCTCCGTACTCTCCTTTTCTCAATCCAATCGAGGAATTCTTCTCTGCGTGGAGGTGGGAAGTTTATGATTACCGTCCACATGACCAGATGTCCCTCCTAGATGCAATGAATGCCGGTTGTCTGACAATCACTGCAGAGGACTGCCAAGCGTGGATGCGCCATGCAAGGAGATTTTTTCCTCGCTGCATTGCGAGGGAAAACATGCAGTGTGATGTTGATGAAAACATGTGGCCTGATCGACATGAACGAATGGGCTGAATGTGGTGTTTACTGTATTTTTGTTGCCTTTTTTGACATTGCTTTGTTTTTGCAGTGATTTGTTAGCTTGTTGTATTTTATTGTTATTCTCTGTATATACAGCATCATTGAATTTGTAAAGGACAAAATGGAAAAAGATCAAATAAAGCCTTTTGTTTCTGGATATTCATGCTCTTGAGTGACATTCTTTCTGCATTGGTCATCTTTGGTAAAAATCATTTTAGGAAAAAAGAAAACAGCCCATGCTGTGATAATATGTTTACTTGCCTTTTATGGTAAATACTATAGTTATAGTATCAACAAATGGCACAGACATATAAAAGAGGGTTAAAACCATGTTAGGGTATATTGATAGTTGTAGATAGTATTTATTGGGCCATTGTGTAACGATTGATTGAAATAACTTTTCATTAGATAACAAGTTGTATGTTTTGATGGAGGTAGTTGATTTTGTGTCATGTATTTAATGTTTTGAGAGTCTTAGTGCATTTTGCAAATGAAATGTGTCATTTTGGCCAACGTGTTTCAGTTCGGGGCTGCGTGTTAATTGTTTTGAAAAAGTGAATTCTGTTTGGACAAATGTGTTCAAGCAATCGAGAAAAACTGTAATTTATGTATTATACTTTTTACTGTAAAACAAAATGCCAGCATGTTACTTTAGCTTTCTATTACTGTAGTTTTTTCCAACAGCAGTATTCGTTATTGTTACTGTAAGACTAATTTATGTTATTGTGTTTCAAAGATTAAAAAGAAAATGTTCAAACAAAGTTTCTGATGTTTTGGTGTCTTTATTGTTGCATGCTTGACTCCACTGCATTCATTTTGCAATGGATACAGGATTTTGATCAGTAGTTTGGGTTTTGGTCATCTTTGGACTGATACATAATATTTGATACTATTTGATACTAATATCACTGAATGCTTACTGTACATTATTTAGAATATGTTTTATTCTGTAGGTTGCTATCATTTTGCTCATTATAATGTTGATCATTTGAATATGAGCAAACAACATGTTTAGACTTTGTTTTGATTTGAATTATTTTGTGTTTGACAGCATTATTTGCTAATGGGTGTTTTATTTAGCAATGCTTCAATGATTAAACTTCAATGATCAAAGCATCTGATGTTTTGGTGCTATGATTTGCTTTTGCGTGATGTATTTATCTCATTTGACACAGTAGTATTTATTTTGCACTCTGCATGGGATTTTGACCCCAAAATGAGCAGTTCAGCATCTTGTGTTAAGAGTTGTGCACATTGGGTCGCTGTATTGAAAAATGAGTCAAAGCAATTGTAAAAAACTGTAACTTATAATATAGAGTATATTATAGAATGAAATTATGGAACTATGGTATGTATAGTCTGATGCATGTGACTACTAAAATAGTCCATTGAATAATGTTTTTCCTGCTTCAGCACACAAGACAAAAGTCTGAAGTCTTATTCATGACAAACACAAGGACAAAGCCTGGTTGTTTTTTTGGCTGTGCTCTCCTTCTTAACCAGATTCCCTTTTATTGCCGAGCATTTCCGAGGTTGGCCAGGTTTATTAAAAAGCACTGAAACACTCTTTTGATTTCGGTGGCTAGCCGTGGGCAGCCAGCTGGTAGCGCCCAGCAATGGAAACAAGTCACATGTCTGGACTTTCTAGGCTGCCTTCTGGGCTGGATTAACCAACCTTTCCAATCACTACAAGTCCTAGCAGTGTCCACTGGTGGCAGTCGTGGGATTTTTCTTTACAGTAGACAGCCTTGTGTCATCCCTGGCTCTTTCTTTCATCCCTCAAACAAACTTGCAATGGGTGCATTATTCCCATTCCAGCCCCAGCAACTCTCCCCCTTCCTGTCTGCCTGACAGGCAGATGCAATCATGTGTTCATCTCTGGAAGCGTGCCACTATCAGTCTCAACAAACAATTCCATGTAGCACACGGGCTGAAAATTTTGTCTGCTTCTGTCCTAAGATAAGGGCGCTATCAGTGACTGAACATATTTTATGTATGAAATGCAGCCACGACAGGCAGTGAAGCATTAGGTTTGTTTAAATAGATGATTTTATCAGAGATTCTTTTCACATAGAGTTGACATTGTTCTGTGTTTTTATATGAGTTATTTTTCTTTGCTGCCTTCTCAAGTGGTCACAGTCTGGAAGTTGAGTAAATTAATATTGTATTACATTATTATTTATTTCTTGTAAGTAGCTGTCATTTACTCATTTCTAATTCCCCATAGATAAACACACTGATATTCAGCCATTTGTCAGGGATATTTTACTTATAAAAATGGATAAAGATATATTTTAAAAGATCTCTATTACTTGTGTGAGGAAGGCTTCTAGATTCAATGACTTCTGATTTTTTTATATGAAATGTTAGTTAAAATGGCTACAAACTTACCATAGTTAAAGTGTTTGTAGCTAACACAGTAATACCATGCACTTGCATTCTTGTATAGGTCTCAGATGTGCAATTTTACAAGAAATATGTGTTACAGTGCTTCGGCTAGAACATCCTGGCTCATTGCATGTGTTAGTGTGACCATTCAACTCTTCCAGCCCCTTCTACTTTCAGGTCAAAGCCAGGAAAGGCAGTTTTAGAGAAACATTAGAACTTAATATGGGAACAACAGAACCCAGATCAACTCAGAATGATTGCAAACAACATAAACATAACATTTGAATTTCTAGATAATAGTATTCTATATAGTATAGCATCACATTTTTGTATACAAGAGGTGCTCCCTTATAAAAGTTTAACACAGTAAACTTGCATGGCAGTTTTTTCCATGCTTTTTCTCATGGTTATACTTTGCAAATATCATAGTTTACCATGGTTTCTCCTGTTTTAAAAAAATATGTTTTAATATACCTTTCTGGACTTGACAATGCTTAACTTTACAGTGCTTTCACTATGCTTTATTAAACTTTGCTATGTTTTACTATGGGAAACTTTTATACATGTACCGAAGTCATACCTGTTATACACAGGGTGTGTGATATATTCCAATAATTACAATAGCGATGCCCGACCGTAGCATGAGAGAACTGACTCCAGGTGGCGTAGCAAGAACTTGTTCCAAATATATAGCACATTATCAAACCACAGCATGGTGAGTTGTGATAGGAAGATTAAACTACATTTAAACCATGTAATTGGATTTCTAATAGATTTATTTATTTATTTATTTCCAACACTAAAATAGTCCAATGATCTAATGTTCTGTATAAGAGCACCCCCTAAACAGAAGCCCATATGCCTATTTGCACCATTATACAGTTATGATTTCGAGATTGAAGGGCAAAGATCATCCATATCCATTCATTATCAATACAGTGGCACAGTAAGTTTCAATCAGTAGGTGGCACTGTGTTACTCAGAGGGCAGGCAGATACCAAGCATGTAGAAGAGTGGTGTCTGTTTCAATTGACTGTGGAGATGCCAGCAACTTTCACAAAAACATGTTTTCTAGTTTTCCAGCTTTTTTGGATAAGAGAAGGATATGTACCTTTTCAGAAAGTAAACACTAAAGGGTGACTGCAACACTGCTATTTGTAAAAGCTATTTTCAGAGATACAAATACATTTATCAGGATATCGCATCTCAAAATACCTGGCCATCTAAGTGTGAGGAATGTGGAACCATCAGTAGAAACATTATACAGCATGTGTGGCTAAGAAACAAGCAAAACAGATCAAGCAGCCGTGGATCTCCTACAGCAGAGCTACGCAGGCCACACAGTCTCTAATCAACAGGTCTCGAGCAGGCAGAACACATGAACTTCAATTGAAATAGTTGTCAGTGGAAATTAAAACAAGCTGCCACAAAGAAATATATGGTAACATTTGACTGCTGTTTTTAAATCAATTATACTGTAATTTAAGACAAGTCATGAAGAATATTTGCTGTTCATTTAATTATACAATAGCCTGAAGCCTGAACTGGTTACCTGATCACAGTTGCAGCTGCAGTTGATTATGGCTGAAGAACACCCTGGATTCAATTTATCAAGGTGTTTCCCTTCTAAAGGTGTCCTATAGTAAGAGCATAAAGCACCGTGAAAGCTTGATAAAGCATAGGTAAGGATTGCAAAGCACAGAGAGGTATGATAAAGCATATTAAAAAAACATGGCAAACCATGTTAAGCTATGAGAAAAGCGTAGGAAAACTGCAAAATGTACTGTGAATCCAGGTAAATGTTGTACAAATATGCTTATAGTTGTTTAATTGTAGAGCATGTACCACTTCATTAGAGGATGCCAAAGAAGGCACTAATATTGCTTTGAACTACAATTATAGGCCTCGATTATGTAATTTACCAAAGCAAAGGATTTAGGTAAACATGATATTTTCTTAGGCCAAAATGTGGGTGACAAAAATCAGTAACAACCTGTGTTATAATTCTTCAATAAAAATAGGTAAATAACTGAACACGCAGTGTAAAATAATGTATTCATCAAGGTTAGTGTATTTGGGAATTTTTGAATACTGGCTGCAGTCGCTATGTGCACCAGTCGCCGAGCTTTCATGTCGCTGGCGCTAAACAGCGTTCATTGTTACACTGGCACTGGCGTGCAATTTACACAAGGCATTTCTCGAAGCAAAATTATTATACGATTCTCAACTTCAAATTCAAGCAACAAGTAAAGAAAGGCTATCAGTACTATATAGTATGAGTCATCCGTTTTATGCTTATTTAAAAAAAAATCATACTTTCGAGCTGGCTGGCTACAGTAACTTGGCAGAGCAATCAGATTTGTTTACTCAGCGACAATGCTGCACTGACGTTGTTCTGGTTTTATCGCTCCACTGTCACTGCTGTGCTGTGCCACCATACAGTATTAGAGTAAGTTTTCAGAGATCACATTCACTGCAGGTAACACACTGAGTTCCATATCTGAGCTTTGCCACCATTACCCTTGGCAGTCATTGACCCCAGTAGTATTACGGGGAGGGCAGGCAGCATCACTGACAGGTCCAGTCAGTCTACAGCTGACAGAAAGCAGCCATTTAACTGGCAAATTGGAGAGCCGTCGATCAAACTGACAACTGTACTGACTTCAGAGTGAAGCAGAAGAAACTAATCCTCCTGATGAAGGCAGTGGTGTGTTAGGAGGGGATTGCGCTGGGTGCCACCAAGGAGTATGTTATTAGATGCATAAGGAGTTTTATTTTGGTGCCCATGATAGTGTGACAATGGCACTGGCTATAGTTTGGGACAATTCTGTCAAACTTTGACAAATGTGTGGTGGTTTGTTCTGTGAATTAATACACACTTGTGTTTGGTGGTAAGTTTGGGTTTGGTGGTCCATTCAACCAATCAGAATACAACAGGTCTTATTCACAAAGCTTTAAGAACTGTTTTAAGGAATGTTGGGAGAGATTGTTTTTTTAAAGCCATTTTGATTACTTAAATTAAGTTTGCAGAGCATGTAATCGTGTTTAACCAATTTTGGGAGGGTTATGATTGTATTGTCATTTTGCAAAGCACTGGTTAACCTAAGATACTGTCATTTGTATAAATAATCTTAAAAAACTGTCCTTAAAAAATACTGGAGATGCTTTGCATCTCATTGTACCCTTGATTGCTTTCAAAGCCTATTTAACTTGAGAGATTTCATCAGCTTCCCTAATATAACTTGGTAGTATACTATGGTAAAACATGGCACAGTGTAGTAAAACATAGTAAAAGCACGGTGGTAAAGCAAGCTTCAGTTGCTATCCAGTCCCCAGTTCAGTTCCTGTATTAGAAGTAGTAGTTCAAACCCGCTCTCCTGCAGGTCAAGACAGTTGGCTTTAAAAGTGTTGATTCCTGCCCTGTGCCACTGTGCTCTCTCTATTGACACAGCCTCCATCTGCCCCAGTTGTTTACAAGCATGTAATGGTTGGTTTTATCAGTGGAAGTAGAGGGGGCCAACCTTCTTAACACTGCCAGATAATGGAGATCCCCAGGGGGCGAGGCTCTCACGAGTCATTACCATAACCAGCCTGTGTGTTCCAGTAGATAGACTTGTTCAGGGGAGGGGGGACCCGCTGCATTTGAATAACAAAAAATAAACACGGCTGCCATAACGTCTGTCATTAAATCAATCATTTAGCGTTGATTAAGTGATAATAGCAGATGTGAGCATGAAGGGCAGCCTCTGTTGTTCCAACTTTTGTTCTTTATACTCCATTGCAGTCAGAGATATTTAGTGCTAGGACTGGAGCGAGCAAGGAGTCGACACCAGGACTGGTGTTGTGGAGTTTAGTGCTAGCACTGGAGCGAGCAAGGAGTCGACACCAGGACTGGTGTTGTGAAGTTTAGTGCTAGCACTGGAGTGAGCAAGGAGTTGACACCAGGACTGGTGTTGTGGAGGACTAGTGGAGGCAACAGAAACTCCAAACAGAGACAGTCTTTGTAAACAAATCTCTATTCCCATGGCAACCATGTATTGAGAGATGCTATCTGGCATTTATATGAATCAATTCATTTATATTTATATGTTTTATATTTGGAGAGGATTGCCTGCATTTAATGTTCAGTCAGAAGTTCAGTATGTAGTGGAAATACTGTTTAGTTTATCAAGCTTAGTAGGCGATTTCATTGCATTGGTTAATCCTGGAACCTCAGTATTGACTGTGTCAGGTTTGAATACCACTGACACAGAAGCACATAATGTATTTATTAAATAAAACTAAACTTCAACAATGAACCCCCCTCCCACACTTAATGACTGTCAACTCTCACTTAATCAAATGACAGTCATACTTTCCATGCTTTCGATAGCAACATTCTCATCAGCTTTCCACAGTGTCTTCTGTAGTCCTTCACTTCTTAACAGGTCTCGTCAGTGCAACTGGAGAGAAGCTGATTTTTTTTTTCATGCAGTAGGACAAGGGACACAGGTTGATGAAAATGGGCTAAAATGCAAGGTTCTCCAACTACCTAATCATGTCAGTTGCTTGGGTGCATTCTCCAGTACTGTGATGGCAAAAACATGTTGGTATTTTTCCACCATTTCATGGTACATTTAACATTTTTAAAACATATATTTATTGATATTTTTTTAATGGAGGGCTGTTTAGCTGTTTAAGTCCAAGTCCAAGACCAAGACCAGGACTGTCCGAGTCCGAGTCCAAAACCGAGTCCCTGAAGTCTGAGTCCAAGTCAAGTGCGAGTCCTCATAGGACCGAGTCCGAGTCGAGTCCTTGAGTCCAGCAAAAATTATTATTATTATTTATTTCTTAGCAGACGCCCTTATCCAGGGCGACTTACAATTGTTACAAGATATCACATTATTTTTACATACAAATGTTACAAAGAGCCAGTGTTGGAGTTGAGTCCATCGTACCCGAGTCCGAGTCAAGACCAAGACCAGGACTGTCCGAGTCCGAGTCCAAAACCAAGACCAGGACTGTCTGACTCTGAGTCCAAGACCAAGTCCCTGAAGTCCGAGCCTGAGTCAAGACCAGGACTGTCCGAGTCCAAGACCGAGTCCCTGAAGTCCGAGTCTGAGTCAAGAACAGGGCTGTCCGAGTCCAAGACCGAGTCCCTGTAGTCCAAGTCTGAGTCAAGACCAGGACTGTCCGAGTCCGAGTCCAAGACCGAATCTTTGAAGTCCGAGTCTCAGTCAAGAACAGGGCTGTCCGAGTCCAAGACCGAGTCCCTGAAGTCCGAGTCTGAGTCAAGAACAGGGCTGTCCGAGTCCAAGACCGAGTCCCTGAAGTCCAAGTCTGAGTCAAGACCAGGACTGTCCGAGTCCAAGATCGAGTCCCTGAAGTCCGAGTCTGAATCAAGACCAGGACTGTCCGAGTCCAAGACCGAGTCCCTGAAGTCCAAGTCTGAGTCAAGACCAGGACTGTCCGAGTCCAAGACCGAGTCCCTGAAGTCCGAGTCTGAATCAAGACCAGGACTGTCCGAGTCCAAGACCGAGTCCCTGAAGTCCAAGTCTGAGTCAAGAACAGGGCTGTCCGAGTCCGAGTCCAAGACTGAGTCCCTGAAGTCCGAGTCTGAGTCAAGAACAGGGCTGTCCGAGTCCAAGACCGAGTCCCTGAAGTCCGAGTCTGAGTCAAGAACAGGGCTGTCCGAGTCCAAGACCGAGTCCCTGAAGTCCAAGTCTGAGTCAAGACCAGGACTGTCCGAGTCCGAGTCCAAGACCGAATCTTTGAAGTCCGAGTCTGAGTCAAGAACAGGGTTGTCCGAGTCCAAGACCGAGTCCCTGAAGTCTGTCTGAGTCAAGACCAAGACCAGGGCTGACCGAGTCCCTGAAGTCTGAGTCTGAGTCAAGACCAAGACCAGGGCTGTCCGAGTCCAAGACCGAGTCCCTGAAGTCCGAGTCTGAGTCAAGACCAGGGCTGTCCAAGTCTGAGTCCAAGACTGAGTCCCTGAAGTCCAAGTCTGAGTCAAGAACAGGGCTACCGAGTCCGAGTCGAAGATCGAGTCCCTGAAGTCCGAGTCTGAGTCAAGACCAGGACTGTCTGAGTCCAAGACCGAGTCCCTGAAGTCCGAGTCTGAGTCAAGACCAGGGCTGTCCGAGTCCGAGTCCAAGACCAAGTCCCTGAAGTCTGAGTCTGAGTCAAGACCAGGGCTGTCCGAGTCCGAGTCCAAGACCGAGTCCCTGAAGTCCAAGTCTGAGTCAAGAACAGGGCTGTCCGAGTCCAAGACCGAGTCCCTGAAGTCTGTCTGAGTCAAGACCAAGACCAGGGCTGACCGAGTCCCTGAAGTCTGAGTCTGAGTCAAGACCAAGACCAGGGCTGTCCGAGTCCAAGACCGAGTCCCTGAAGTCCGAGTCTGAGTCAAGACCAGGGCTGTCCGAGTCCGAGTCCAAGACCAAGTCCCTGAAGTCTGAGTCTGAGTCAAGACCAGGGCTGTCCGAGTCCGAGTCCAAGACCGAGTCCCTGAAGTCCAAGTCTGAGTCAAGAACAGGGCTGTCCGAGTCCAAGACCGAGTCCCTGAAGTCTGTCTGAGTCAAGTCCAAGACCAGGGCTGACCGAGTCCCTGAAGTCTGAGTCTGAGTCAAGACCAAGACCAGGGCTGTCCGAGTCCAAGACCGAGTCCCTGAAGTCCGAGTCTGAGTCAAGACCAGGGCTGTCCAAGTCTGAGTCCAAGACTGAGTCCCTGAAGTCCAAGTCTGAGTCAAGAACAGGGCTATCCGAGTCCGAGTCGAAGATCGAGTCCCTGAAGTCCGAGTCTGAGTCAAGACCAGGACTGTCTGAGTCCAAGACCGAGTCCCTGAAGTCCGAGTCTGAGTCAAGACCAGGGCTGTCCGAGTCCGAGTCCAAGACCAAGTCCCTGAAGTCTGAGTCTGAGTCAAGACCAGGGCTGTCCGAGTCCGAGTCCAAGACCGAGTCCCTGAAGTCCAAGTCTGAGTCAAGAACAGGGCTGTCCGAGTCCAAGACCGAGTCCCTGAAGTCTGTCTGAGTCAAGACCAAGACCAGGGCTGACCGAGTCCCTGAAGTCTGAGTCTGAGTCAAGACCAAGACCAGGGCTGTCCGAGTCCAAGACCGAGTCCCTGAAGTCCGAGTCTGAGTCAAGACCAGGGCTGTCCGAGTCCGAGTCCAAGACCAAGTCCCTGAAGTCTGAGTCTGAGTCAAGACCAGGGCTGTCCGAGTCCGAGTCCAAGACCGAGTCCCTGAAGTCTGAGTCTGAGTCAAGAACAGGGCTGTCCGAGTCCAAGACCGAGTCCCTGAAGTCTGTCTGAGTCAAGACCAAGACCAGGGCTGACCGAGTCCCTGAAGTCTGAGTCTGAGTCAAGACCAAGACCAGGGCTGTCCGAGTCCAAGACCGAGTCCCTGAAGTCCGAGTCTGAGTCAAGACCAGGGCTGTCCGAGTCCGAGTCCAAGACTGAGTCCCTGAAGTCCAAGTCTGAGTCAAGACCAGGGCTGTCCGAGTCCGAGTCCAAGACCAAGTCCCTGAAGTCTGAGTCTGAGTCAAGACCAGGGCTGTCCGAGTCCGAGTCCAAGACCGAGTCCCTGAAGTCCAAGTTTAAGTCAAGAACAGGGCTGTCTGAGTCCAAGACCGAGTCCCTGAAGTCTGAGTCTGAGTCAAGACCAAGACCAGGGCTGACCGAGTCCCTGAAGTCCGAGTCTGAGTCAAGACCAAGACCAGAGCTGTCCGAGTCCAAGACCGAGTCCCTGAAGTCTGAGTCTGAGTCAAGACCAAGACCAGGGCTGACCGAGTCCCTGAAGTCCGAGTCTGAGTCAAGACCAAGACCAGGGCTGTCCGAGTCCAAGACCGAGTCCCTGAAGTCCAAGTCTGAGTCAAGACCAGGGCTGTCCGAGTCCGAGTCCAAGACCAAGTCCCTGAAGTCTGAGTCTGAGTCAAGACCAGGGCTGTCCGAGTCCGAGTCCAAGACCGAGTCCCTGAAGTCCAAGTTTAAGTCAAGAACAGGGCTGTCTGAGTCCAAGACCGAGTCCCTGAAGTCTGAGTCTGAGTCAAGACCAAGACCAGGGCTGACCGAGTCCCTGAAGTCCGAGTCTGAGTCAAGACCAAGACCAGAGCTGTCCGAGTCCAAGACCGAGTCCCTGAAGTCCAAGTCTGAGTCAAGACCAGGGCTGTCCGAGTCCGAGTCCAAGACCAAGTCCCTGAAGTCTGAGTCTGAGTCAAGACCAGGGCTGTCCGAGTCCGAGTCCAAGACCGAGTCCCTGAAGTCCAAGTTTAAGTCAAGAACAGGGCTGTCCGAGTCCAAGACCGAGTCCCTGAAGTCCAAGTCTGAGTCAAGAACAGGGCTGTCCGAGTCCAAGACCGAGTCCCTGAAGTCCGAGTCTGAGTCAAGACCAGGACTGTCCGAGTCCAAGACCGAGTCCCTGAAGTCCGAGTCTGAGTCAAAAACAGGGCTGTCCGAGTCTGAGTCCAAGACCGAGTCCCTGAAGTCCGAGTCTGAGTCAAGAACAGGGCTGTCCGAGTCCGAGTCCAAGACCGAGTCCCTGAAGTCCGAGTCCTCATAGGACAGAGTCCAAGTCGAGTCTTCAAGTCCAGCAAAAATGTAACTGCCGGATATTTGGATAGTAATAATTGAGAATAATTACTAGTACTACTTATAATAATAATCAGTGGTGGCTGGTGAACTTTGAGAGGGGTGGGGTGTCGGAGAACCAATTCTTATTTTATCCACCAACCATAACCCCCGTATATCACCTGTCCCACATACACGTATAACATAAAAACGTTTTATACTACTTACATACAATGTACGGTATTTAACTGTTCTTCAGTTATCCTACGTTGTGTCAAATCAGTGATTTGAAATCACTCAGTGTCCGTTTCTTTCCAAAATATTTGTGAGAATCCCCTTAATTGCGACTGACTGTGCATTACATTACTGAAACGAAAGCCTGCTACTGATTTCTGTATATTCAAATAAATACAGAAGTAGTAGGCTATGTAAATAACTAGCTAAACTGTATTAAAACATATTCAGACATATGAATAACCATATCACTGTATGCTTAAGTATTATTTTTAGTGCAGAGGGAAAACAAATGTAGGGTACAAGGTTTAATCAGACAATAGATGGTATGGCGGCTGAATTGGATTTTTAAAAAATGTTGGAAGTTTTCTATCCCTGATTTTGCACATTCTATAAAACTAACACCATTACATAGAACCTCAACCTAAACAACAATAAAATAAATCCAAACTTATGAATACAGTGAATGTATAAGATTATTTTGGCTGGAAGTTGACTAATTTGTGACAGAAGTAGCTTGGAAGTCTCAAGTTGCCTGCAACTTATAGTTTAAGTTGTTATTTAAATAACAAAGCGGCTGCTAATGATGATAATAAAAATAGAAATACATTGTTATTCCTTTGGCTGAGAGTTTGATCTGGAAAAGGGTTAATAATATAACATAAATAAATGCTGACACCCTTTGAATGCCAAATTATGAAATGTTTGAGTGTCTGTATGTAGTTTTTCCATTGGAACAGAAATGCATGCTGTTTTTACTGCTGGACCTTTTAGAATCTGGTTTGAGTAGTTTTGGGTAGTTTTGCCACGTTAACAGAAACAATACATGTATCAATTAAAACAATGTTGTTTATGTAATTGCATGTTTATGAAATGTGCAATAGTCAATGAAACTTCAACAAAACCAACACCCTAAAGACAACAGTATGCATAAGCCTGTGATGATGTGTTTGCTTTGGGATCACAATGTTGCCAAGTCCTTGGGGAGAGGTGTACAAAGAGATATTTTCAAATGCAGGCAGACAGCAGTGAATCTGAATCTAAACTGCTTGTTCAGATATCATTGATTATGTAGTGTAAACCACAACTGTGGAATGCTTGTGTGCTTGGCTTAACATGCAGGATTATCGTGCTAAACTGACTTTCAAGACTTGCACACAGGTAAATATGTGCCATGTATAAGTCTTTTTAATAAAATATATTTACATTATTTTAAACTGTAAAAGCAGATGTGGTTACAGTCATTTTGATTTGTTGAAATTTAATTTGTATATTTATATAAAACTATTTGGCTTTAATCTTTTTTAGATACAATAACAGTCAAACACAAAAAACTGACAGCATGAGCAGTTCTCCTAGTAAAGGCACAGCCTTGTGGTGTCCAGGGTGTCAAGCAGTCAGGGGAATGCAGGTTTGCATCCAGGCTGTTGCCGATCTTCTCTGGGAGTCCAGGGAGAGCATTGCATTGGCTCTGTCACTCCCGCAGGTTAGGGTGACAAAATTATCAGGCACTGTTTCTATTAAATACAGAACATCCTACTGGCAAACCTGTACTCTCCGAACTGTATGACTCACCCTGCACACCTACTATGGTTTTACCTGGTGAGCCACTCTGGGATCCACAGCAGTTATGTTTCCAAACAGGTTTCACTGCCAGGTGTGGCACTGCCTGCAGTGTAATGCGTGAGGTATAATCTCTCTTAAATAATTCTGGTTTTCGAATGTGGCCATATTCAAAGGATCACACATTAGACATGAACAAACATTGTATGCTGTTATCCAACATGATCAAGCTTCAGAAGTCGATGATGTGCCAAATGAGACACCGATGAATCCCCACAATGTAAACCAGTATTTTCAAACTTTTATTCTTCCTGCTACATGTATAAATACGGATCCATTCCAGCTGCATTCCTCTTGTGCAGCACTTTGAAGATGAAGGAAGTGATCGTTGATAGCTGATGCTTGAGGTGAGAATATCACATACTCATAACAATCATGCTATCTAGACTATTTCTTCTGATCATTATTATTATTATGCACTTGTGTAGCTTTGAATAAAGGACACTAGAATTCAGGTTAACTAAGAAAACAAACAGCAAAGTTGGATTTTCTCTAACACCTAAATCTGATGTTGGAGCAAGGTTGCACTTAATGTGAATGGCAACTTTTAGATCTCTAACAACTAGGCCCCCCAGTCTCCCAGTCTCTCCTCCCTACAAGGCTACACTCAGGCTCTTCTCCTTAACAACTAGGCCACACTGCCTCACAGGCTCTCATTATTATTTGTTTATTTAGCAGAAACCTTTATCCAAGGCGACTTACAGAGACTAGGGTGTGTGAACTATGCTGCAGAGTCACTTACACAACATCTCACCCGACGGCTCACAAGGAGGTTAAGTGACTTGCTCACGGTCGCACAGTGAGTCAGTGAGTGAGCCAGGATTTCAACCGGGGACCTCCTGGTTACAAGCCCTTTTCTTTAACAAGTCTTTCATCACTAACAACTAGGCTACACTGTTTCACAGTCTCTTAGCTCCGATAACTAGACCACATCCTCCCAGTCACTCAGCACCGATAACTGGGCCACACTGCCTCCCAGTCCTTTTTCTAAAGTGGTCTCTCCTGATCCCACTGACAGTGTTGAACAAGTTCTTGAGATCTGGGGCCTCAGGTGGTGGTGGTTACCTCACAGGCCCCACTGTGGCAGAAAGAAAAAGAAAAAAAGGAAACGAAAGAAGGAGGCAGAGGGGAATTGACACAGAGCTTGGCAGCATGCCAACGACAGCCTTCTCGCGTATAATGTTCGAAGGGGGATTTATTTAAACAGTAAGAAGAGAGGACAGCTTCACAGTGCTGGATTAATTCTGCTTTTTATTCACAAAATAAAAGAGACTTTGCATTATTAAGAGATAGCAGGATTAGAGTCTTCTCTTTCCAACCCCAATCTACACTCCTTTTAATTTCCACTTCATTAGAATTCTTTTTGAAGTATTTTAATATGGACAAAAGAAAAGAAAATATTAAATATCAGTTAAACTGTATTAAACATAAGCCTGGGTCCCCAATTTTTTATAGACGTATTGATCCAGCCTTCTTGCTTCTCAATTATCAACTTCATTGTAGGTTCAGCCGAGTGTGGAAAGGCCGATTTGAAAACTAAACCGCTTCTATTCATCCTGAGGCTATGCAGAGTGGCTTTTTTTCCCTCTTTTTCTTTTTAATTCAAAATCGTTTCAAATAGTAGAATCGGCAGGCTTCATTGTGTATTATTGAAATGAATCGTGGCATGGTGTTTCTAGGCTCATTAAGGTTCAGGAAGACAGGCAATCATTTCCTCAATGGCCGGTATTAGTGTGAGGGTTGCAGAAGCACAAGGCTCCCCTTCACACCCTTACAGAAAAAAAATCATAATATATTGGCACACATTCAGTTATAGATGTGGATGTCTTATATCTTTTGTTTTTTCCCTGTACTCTAGTCACACTACTTAAATAATAACATCGAAAGCATGTCAAATTGTGGGTCAGCGTAACTCTCCCGAGCTCCCCATCCCATGAGTTACATCCATGTTCCATGCAACCATTGATTTCTGGATTCCTGTAGTAAAGGGCATTTCTAAAATAACAGACAGGAGGCTGTTGGGCTTATATAAGTACACATCATTTAGAGTCCCTCATCTGTTCTGAGATTTGGAGTGAGACATAAACTGTGTTACTTGAACTGCTGTCTTTCAGAAACGTTTCCAGCGCTCTACAAACCAGAGGGCCATCAGTGAGACAAAATCCCTTTCTCAGCCAACATCCTCATCCTTGCTTCCTGTGTGGTGGCCGAATTTATTTCCTAACCTAAATACCAGTCGTAAGCTGAGGCCAGAGACGATTGCAGAAGACAGCACTTTTGATTCACACAGAGAAGTCAACAGGAAAACAAACTAACGTGACCCCTGTCTAAATGCAATGTTACTAGTTAATTAACTTCATTGACTTTCCATTACAAAACCGACTCTCTTTATCACAATGAAAACGATCAATTAAAAAAGAAAAGTTGACACCAATACAGTGCATTTTTATTACAATTTGTCGAGACCCCCCTTTGAATTTCCCACAGTCACTGGCTATACAAGCCCTTCAATAGTGGTACCTCAAAATCTATCCTTTCTTCTAGGAAACAACTGGAGGGCAGAAGTACAGGGAAACACAAAAGCATTGGGCTTATAAAAACCTAAAATGCTTGATTTGATTTAGGCTAGTTTATTCTTACAGATATTTAGTTAAACTTACCAAAATAAGAAATTATCGCTCTCTTCCACTATTAATCTCACACAAATTAAATAATCCATAAATTATACATCAAACAATACAAAGTGCAACAAAAGAAACATGGGAAGAGCAAGGCAAAATCAGCCTCCTGTGAAAATTAATACAAACAATATTAAACTCTAAAACATGAAATAACTATAGTAATACATTGCGTATCCAACTGCAGTGGGACCAGAGTAAGGGCGGATGTGTAAAAAGTCGGATAAATGAATCCTGTTTTAAATACTATTATACACAGCTGTAACAATTAAAGATTAATACAGGGTATTAATCCTTGTGAAAGAGTAACCGTCTGCCATGTGGGTGCATGCATACGCTGCAGAGTGACAGACAGGAGATCGAGATGGAGGTTGAAGTTGATACGCCCCGCAGGCAAACAGGATTTATTTGCATATCAACACACTGAACAGCTCACGTGACACTACCAGCAATGGTTGTGCACGAAGCACATACAACACAGTGTACAAAAACTTTGGTAAGATCTACAATATCTGAACTAATCCTCTCTGTTCAATAATAAACTAACATTGCTGAAGAGATTGATCATGGTGGATAAACGGTTAGGGCGGATATGTGATGGGTTTGGGTTTGCCAGGGTTTGCACTCCCACTTAGAAAAGCAGGCAATCCCTGCAGGTGTACCATCCTAAATACAAATCAGGGCAGGCACCATTTTAACAGCAATCACTTAATAACATGATATCACTGAATAGATAGCCACTGAATTCAGAAATAATCAACATCTTTTAATAAATGACTGGATGGGATATTTGTTCTCTATTTTACAATAGGTACTGCCTAGACTGGTGTGCCATTGAAAACAAATGAGGATATGGAAGGCAAAATAACTATGAGAAACGACTAAAGCATTTTTGAAATGAGACTGCTGGGCGCTGAATTTGTGAAAATATCTGAACAGATTGAGGTGTTGGCCCTGTAGTCTCAGATCAATTTGAAACTCTTTGAAAATCAGTGTAGAAATGATACGTGAATGGGAGGAGATGAGGGGACCCAGGGAGCGGGTATAGAGAGAAAACAGGGGGGGTCCCAGGACAGCCTTGGGGGACACTGTCAAAAGAGAACAAGAGGCAGAGGGTGAGCCATGCCAGGACACCCGTTACATGTGATTGGAGAGATAGGAGATGAACCAGGCAAGAGCAGTGTTGGAGAGTTCCAGGTCCGCGAGGGAGGACAGGAGAATAGAGTGGTCGGCTGTGTCAAAGGCAGCAGAAAGGTTGAAGAGATTTAGGACAGAGGAGAGGGAAGCGGCACGGGCAGAGAGTAGAGAGTAGAGAGTGTGCCGGACGAAAACCAGATTGGAGGGCATCGAGCACAAGGGTTTTAGAGAGGAAAGGGAGAAGGGAGACAGGATGGTAGTTCTGGAGGGATGAGGGATCAAGGCAGAGTTTTTTAAGAT
The DNA here is from genome assembly GCA_030684275.1 of Acipenser oxyrinchus oxyrinchus. Taxonomy (NCBI): domain Eukaryota; kingdom Metazoa; phylum Chordata; class Actinopteri; order Acipenseriformes; family Acipenseridae; genus Acipenser; species Acipenser oxyrinchus. The sequence goes on along the minus strand of CM060254.1, from coordinate 16,648,897 downwards.
GGGGGTGATGCAGGCCTGTTTGAAGGCAGAGGGGAAACAGCCACAGAACAGAGGGGCAGCAGCCTGGAAGAGGTAAGTGGGGTGGCGTCCAAAGCACACATGGTGGGTTTATGGCTCTGGAGAGGGGGGCAAAGATGTCCGAGAGGGGCGAGAAGGAAGAGAAAAAGGGTAGATTAGTAGGGATTGCAATGGGTGATGGGGAGTGAGTGAGCAGAGGACAGGGGGTGGGTGGGAAAGGAGGCGAGGTTTTGAAGAGTTTGCGGATGTCAGTGATTTTGGAAGAGTAGAAGGAGGCAAAGTCATCAGCTGAGATAGAGGAATGTGGAAGGGGGGACTAAGGAGGGAGGAGAAGGTAGAGAAAAGTTTAGTAGAAGACTGAATGATAAAGTGGAAGTAGGAATGTTTGGCAGAGGTGAGTGTAGAAGAGGAGGAGAGGTAGGGCTGGGGCAGGCAGGTCAAGGGGTGAGGGGACAAAAGGAGTCAAGTCAGGAGGTGAGAGGAGAGGAGGGTGGAGGTAGCTGAGAATACAGAGAGTTGGGAGAAGGAGTCGAGAGAGGGGAGGTGCGAGACAGCAGCAGAGGAGGAGAGAGAACAGAGGTTTTGACAGAAGGTGACAGAGCGGGTCGGCGGAATAGGAAGATGTCGAGAGGAATGACCGAGGGTGCAGGGGGAAAGCAGTCCTTGGTGAAGATGCGGTCCAGTTGATGGCCCACTGTGTGAGTGGGGGGCGGGGGAGACAGAAGGCGAAGGAGTGAAGGAGGGGAAGAAATCCAGCAGAGTGGTTAGGGTTGGAGAGGTGGATGTTGAAGTCACCTAATAGAACAACAAGAGTGGAGGGAGAGGGGAGTGAGGAGAGGAGGAAGTCAAGCTCATTAAGAAAGTGAGTAAGGGGTCAAGGAGGGCAGTAGTGAACAATGAGGAGGAAACAACAAGGGGAGGTGATTTCAACAGTGTGAAACTCAAAGGTGCTAACAGAGAGAGAGGAGCAGATGGGACAGAAAAGAGCAGGGAGGGAGAGAGCAGAAGTCCTGTTCCCCCACCCCATCCAGAGGGGTGAGGAGAGTGGGACAGGACAGAGAGAGAGAAAAGGGCATCTGAAGTGATAGTGCTATCAGGGGAGATCCAGATTTCAGTGAGAACTTGGAAGTTAAGAGAGAGGTGAGAGGCAAAGGCAGAGATAAAAGCTTTGATGGAAGCCTAGTGACAATTCCAGAGGGTACCAGAGAGAGCGTGGTGGGGGAGCTGAGCAGAGGAAAGGGGGAGAGCCAGGGAGATCAGGTTAGATGAGTTAGACTTGTAATGTGGGCAGCAGTGTGAAGTAGTGGTTAGGGCTCTGGACTCCTGACCGGAGGGTCGTGGGTTCAATCCCAGTTGGGGGACACAGCTGCTGTACCCTTGAGCACGGTACTTTACCTAGATTGCTCCAGTAAAAACCCAACTGTATAAATGGGTAATTGTATGTAAAAATAATGTGTAAAAAAATTAAATAAAATAAAAATAATAATGGAATTGTATGTAAAAATGTGATATCTTGTAACAATTGTAAGTCTCCATGGATAAGGGCATCTGCTAAGAAATAATAATAATAATAATAATAATAATAATAATAATAATAATAATAATAATAATAATAATGGCAGAGAGATGTCAGAGGACAGGAACAAGAGGAGAGAATTACAGGGATATTAAAGTTAGTCATGGTAGGGAGGAGTAGAGGAAAGGAAGTAGAAATGGCTATGGGAGAGGGTGGTGCAGAGAGGGTGGTGAAATCAGACAGGTACAGGAGGAGCGAGAGCATTAAGTAATAAAAAGAAAATAAAGAAGTGTATGCAAACCTGGTCTGGAGTTGGAGCGTTCACGTTCGATGCTTGGATAGATTTTGCAGCCGGTCCACGTTGACCTGTCCTCGAGTGGACTACCACAGTTTAGACTACCGGCCCTTTGGTGATGAAGCCCTTTGGTGATGAGTCCCTTTGGTGGTGAGGCCCTTTGGTGAGCTGGCGCTGAGTGCTGGCACACTAGGTTAGCGTCAGTGCTTATATAATGCCCTGGAGGTCAAGAGCTGTGTGCCTCAGACAATGGTTTGAAAATTATTCTAAGTCGAGTCAGCCGCACCCTGCTGCAATTAGGCAAATTGTTAAATAAACACAACTCGCTCACGTTACAGCATCAAACTATCAATAACTCACTTTACAATTAAAACAACCTATACTTATTTCATTTACTTACAAGAGCGTTCTGATCAGTCTGCTATCTACCCACTACTTACTCTTTAATCTACAGAACACAAGTCTTCTGAACACTTTGATTTATTTAATATTTGTTTATTTGATTTATAATGCTCAACTATGTTCCCTAATCAGTATTGACGGTCAGTGGGTGTCCTCGAATTCCACCACCAAGCCAATGGTCGAGCTACTGCCAAGTGCAGGTCTCTGCTTGAGCTCAGCAGGTGCCTGGCCAGGAACAACAGTCCCAGCCAATTTTCTTTATCAATCAGGAATGCCACAGCCAATGCTCCCTGTTTATTCGTGACCAAGCCCATATATAAATCATTCCCAGCTGCCACAATTAATACACATTATAATTCATTTTGTAAAGGACTTGAATGTAAAGTATTACAGTTAAAAATGATTGATGTCCATTTTAGCATCATTGATTATCATTTGATGAATCAGAAACCACCAACATCACTGAAGCAACACAACTAACTATCCACTCATCCCTTATACATCCACACATACACTGTAGATGTGAAAAAGAGCTCCAGTAAAAGGTTATCTAAAGACTATTACCCCCCAAAGGCAAAATAAAAGTAATTTCTTGAAAATGCATGTTCAGTATTTTTTAGGTATATTATTATGCAAGGTAGATGGGGGGAAAAAAATCTTGCATTAGCAGCTGTGTCTGTCTCGAGGCACTAAGCAATGATACTTCATTCCAGCCATTCAGCAGACCATTATCACCTACCTCCTCCCCATTATTCTCCTCCAACCTTATCAGCTGCAGCATCTCCTCCGACGCCTGCACAGGGGATGGGGGGTGCTCCATGTGTAATTGTCCTGGTGAACACTCGACAGCACCTTGAACCAGCCAAGCAATCTTGAAAGCAGGCTGTGAAGAAGAGAATTCGCCTGTGGCAACGGTGATCTTAATAGGAACTCTTTTCTCCCAGAGATAAATGGAAAGTTTCTTTTATTTATCGCTCGCTGTTTGGGTCTGAGGCTATTAAAGCCCGATCGTGCTATTTATCCATCCGAAAGAGCCTCTGCAATGCAGGCTCAAGGCAAGAGCAGAAAGGGGAAGGAGAACGAGAGAGAGGTGCAGGCAGTGAATAGGAAATCAGAAAAGAAATAGAAGGTCAAACGCTTCCTTTTGCTTATATAGTATCTCTTTTTTGTCATTATTTTGTTGTCGAAACTTGAGATGAGGTAAAACTCTTGGAAGTCAAGTGGACCAGCATTTTTAACACTGCACCTGGTTCTGTGTCTCTTCTCAAGTTAAGTGGATTCCTCCATCACGTTCAAACAATCATGCATATGTAAAACTACAATATTAGGAAAGGCAAGTAGATAAACGCTGAGGTTAATGCTTTTGACAGTGTTGATTTAAATGACAGCAGTATTTAATATATCTGTTTAAATCATTAAAATAGGGTCTATATGTATTTTCAAATGTAATATTTTGTCTACTTGACCTCAGCTTGAGATGCTACTAATACACATACCCAGTATTCTAAGGTAAAGATTTAAAGCAGTGACTTAAAACAAACAACAATTCAGGAAATCTAGCTTTGCATTTTTAAACAAAGTCATTAATTCTTGTTGGGATGATTATAACTGCTGAATAGGTCTCAGCTCAGCCCCCAGTGAACTGAACATTAGTGTATTCTAACATCATAGAACAAGCACGCAGATAAAGCAAACTGAAGCGGACTTTCAGCTAGTCTTCATTAGTTACCCCATTTACATGCACAATCTAATTGGATTCAGGCTAAATATTTGAAACATCTCTAACAACTAGGTCGGGTCACCCAGTTTCCACTACATGGCTCCAAACACCCGAAAGTGCCCCCCAGCACTCAACCCCCTTATCAGCAGTCAGGTCTCAGGGCTCCAAGTCTTCAGCACTAACCCTTAGTGACATCTCCAGACTGTGAGAAGGCAGTACATATCAATGGGGCTGTAAATCTCATGGTTACCAGTACCCAGCTCCGTCCTGGATGTGCCACGGCAAGAAATACCATATATATCCAATAGATGTCCTATTCATAAGTTAAATTGTAAGTCATGTCTCCATGCAGCAACTCTACTTATAATTCAGCAGAGCGGTGTCTTAAATTTGCAATGTCACTGACGGAAAATTGTAAAGATTTAACACATGGACCATTTTTTTCAAAACCAGCTTAAAAAATGTTACTTAGCCACTTCTCAAAAATCCAGGAATAATAAATAATAATACCATAAATGGAATGCATTTAAAAATACAGAGAAATTAAACACGCAAAATGATTTTGTTTATATTTATAACATGCACTTAGAACACATTGATGTGATTGTGAGGCTTTTTACCAACATGTATTTCAGTAGTTAGGGACAAAAACCAATCACAACATGTTTTAGTACAAATATTTATTGAGTGAAATGGGAGTATGCAAAAATGCACAGACGTATGTTATGTATACACATTCATTTAGCATCAAACATAACTTGGTTTGAGGGCTTGCTGCCTGGCCCACTGGATGAGGCCGAGACCCTGGACGAAGAAAACAACGCCGAATCAATATGGGTCAGAATAATGGACAAAAATTCAAAGGGCATAATAATAGGAGCATGCTATAGACCGCCAAACTCAGACGCCGAGCAAAATAATCTGTTATACAATGACATTAGAAATACATGTAGCAAAGGAGAAGCCATACTAATGGGGGATTTCAACTTCCCCCATTTAAAATGGAAAAACCTGGTGTGGAGCACGACAGACGAAATTGAAATGGTGGAAATGACAAATGACTGCTTCCTAACGCAATTTGTCAAGGCACCGACTAGAGGGGAGGCATGCCTTGATTTAGTCTTCAAATAACGAAGACAGAATAACTAAAACAGAGGTCAGAGAACCATTGGCAAACTCAGACCACAACATGGTCTCATTTGAAGTGATTTTTAAAACCCCAAAAGTAATGACTAAAGCTAAGGTTTACAATTTTAGAAAAGCAAACTATGAAGGTATGAAAAAGAGATTAAGAGAAGTAGATTGGAGTAAAATAGAGAAAACATCCACAGAAAAAGGATGGCTGTAGAGGCGCAAAACAATTTCATCCCAAAAGTAGACAGATCTAAATCTAAAACAAAATGGCCAAAATGGTTTAATAGATCAATTTAAAAAAATATTCAGCGAAAAAATGCACTTTACAGAGCGTTTAAAAGGGACCAAAAATAAAGTACACAGAAAGAGTACTTGGAACTGCAAATGCAAGTCAAAAAGGAAGTTAGAAAGGCCAAGAGAGAGATAGAAATGAACATTGCTAAGGGGGCTAAAACAAATTCCAAAATGTTTTTCCAATATTATAACAGCAAGAGAACATTCAAAGAGGAGGTTAAATGTCTAAGAGATACAAATGGCAAAATCATAGACGAAGAAAAAAAAAATAGCAAATATATTAAATGATTACTTTTCACAAGTTTTTACAAAGGAGGATACGGACAACATGCCCCACATGTCGACCTGTCCCTATCCAGTTTTAAATAACTTTAGCATAATAGAGGCAGAAGTGTTAAAGGGACTAGGAGCTCTTAAAATAAACAAATCCTCTGGGCCAGATGGGATCCTCCCAATAGTACCCAAACAAATGAAAGAAGTTATTTACAAACCGCTAACCAAGATCATGCAACAGTCTCTTGACACAGGGGTTGTACCGACAGACTGGAGAATTGCAAACATAATACCGATCCACAAAAAGGGAGACAAAACCGAACCAGGTAACTACAGACCAATAAGCCTGGCTTCTATTATATGTAAACTTATGGAAACTATAATAAGATCCCAAATGGAAAATTAACTATTTGGTAATAGTATCCTGGGAGACAGTGAGCGTGGTTTTAGGAAAGGGAGATCGTGTCTAACTAACCTGCTTGATTTTTTGAGGATGCAACATCGACAATGGATAATTGCAAAGCATATGACATGGTTTATTTAGATTTCCAGATAGCTATTTGACAAAGTCCCACATAAAAGATTAATCCTCAAACTGAATTCAGTAGGGATTCAAGGAAATGCATGCACATGGATTAGGGAGTGGTTAACATGTAGAAAACAGAAAGTACTGATTAGAGGAGAAACCTCAAAATGGAGTGAGGTAACCAGTGGTGTACCACAGGGATCGGTATTAGGTCATCTGCTATTCCTAATCTACATTAATGATTTAGATTCTGGTATAGTAAACAAACTTGTTAAATTTGCAGACGACACAAAAATAGGAGGAGTGGCAAACACTGTTGCAGCAGCAAAGGTCATTCAAAATGATCTAGACAGCATTCAGAACTGGGCAGACACATGGCAAATTAGATTTAATAGAGAAAAGCGTAAGGTACTGCACGCAGGCAATAAAAATGTGCATTATAAATATCATATGGGAGATACTGAAATTGAAGAATTAATCTATGAAAAAGACCTAGGAGTTTATGTTGACTCAGAAATGTCTTCATCCAGACAATGTGGGGAAGCTATAAAAAAGGCCAACAAGATGTTTGGATGTATTGTGAAAAGTGTCGAATTTAAATCAAGGGAAGTAATGTTAAAACTTTACAATGCATTAGTAAGACCTCATCTAGAATATTGTGTTCAGTTCTGGTGACCTTGTTACAAAAAGGATCTAGAAAGAGTGCAAAGAAGATTGACTAGAATTATCCCGGGATTAAAAAGCATGTTTTATGCAGCTAAAAGAATTGAATCTATTCAGTCTTGAACAAAGAAGACTATGCGGTGTTCTGATTCAAGCATTCAAAATTCTAAAAGGTATTGACAATGTTTACCCAGGGGATTTTTTCAACCTGAAAAAAGAAACAAGGACCAGGGGTCAAAATAGATTAGATAAAGGGGCATTCAGAACAGAAAATAGGAGGCACTTTTTTACACAGAGAATTGTGAGGGTCTGGAACCAACTCCCCAGTAATGTTGTTGAAGCTCACACGCTGGGATCCTTCAAGAAGCTGCTTGACGAGATTCTGGGATCAATAAGCTACTAACAACCAAATGAGCAAGATGGGCCGAATAGCCTCCTCTTGTTTGCAAACTTTCTTATGTTCTTATGTTCTTATGGCTGATCCGATTGCCCTTCCTCCAGGCAGGCTACTAACACTAACAGCATATCTGAATAAAGCATTTGTAAGAATATAACCTATATAATAATCCCCAAAAATAACAAACTAGTTGCTTGAGGATGATTTAGGTGCATTAGCAGTATTAGATCTGTTTTTCTGAGGATTACGAGGGATGGACATAAGGGAATGGGGTGGAGGGTCAGTGAGGGAACAGGAAATGGTGGGGTGAGCAGTGGAACCATATATGGAGCAGGCCAGGAGATGGATATCTGTGAAAAAAACGGGGAAAAAAAGTCTTGGTCCAGGGCGCCCCAGTAAATCCTCTGGTTTCATTGCTGGAGACGAGCAGCAGCTTTGGCAGAGAAGGCTTTATGGTATTGATAAAAGTGAGAACCTCTGAATCTAACTGACAGATCTAATATAATAGATAAATAATCATCCAGCTCATGCTGGCGGTCGGGATAGAATTCGCAAATGATGTCCCTGAAATGGCTAAAAGCTAGAATAAACTTGGAAATGGTAAGTATTTTGAATAAGCGGGGGTTGGAGGTTTTAAGGGTAAATGAAAGGTTGGCGCTCTGTACACTCTGGCACTGACTGAATGTAGTGTGTTAGTAAGAAGGGAACCAAGTTAATTTCCTCACCTGCTAAAATCTGGTTGCGTAGGGAAAGGGACACAGGCTTGGGGTTATAAATCAGAGCATGTCCAGGAGGAGGCAGGGCCACGGCATGTTTTAAAGAAAAAGCTTGTTGGACATCCATGGCAGACGCTGAAAACCCGGGGCGGATCGCAGGAGCAGCCGCTTGTTACTGTGAAACAGTCTCTGTATTCACTTCCTGTGAAACTGCTAGATAAGCCTTTGATTGACGGGTGCTGTGGTAATCGCGCATACGGAGCCTACCGGAAATAGAGGCAGAGCTTTGGGGAGTTGAAGCAGTGGGTGCGGGGCATGTGGGGCAAGCTGGAAAGCGAAGATCTGAGCTATCGTCATAACGCCCGCGACAGGAAGAATGCAGCAGAGTGGAAAGATAAATATTAAATAAATTCTTCTTACGTGTTGCTGAGTTGAAGGGGATGTTTTGTCTGCGGAGAATCTGCTGAAGCTTGGGGATTGTCCAGTCTCTGATATCAGGGGTTGCAGGGGAATGAGTGGCAAAGCGGGAGCTGCGGCAAGATGTTGTTGTGTTAGGCCAGAGCGGTGGCATTGAACAGACAAGGGATCTGGTGAGGGTGCTGGAGAGGCAGACATCTGATCTGAGAAGGTTGGAGTTGTAAACACAGCAGATCGAAGTTGCCATGGAGTCAATAGATCAGGTACAAGAGTAGCTGGTTGAATCGGATGAAAGGATCTTGGCTCCGGGGAAACAGCAAACAAATCATCATCCGACAAGGCCAAATTTTCCATAATGCATGCAAGTACGATGAAATCTAAATGCAAATGATAGGTAAGTGAAGAGGGTATTTATAGTGCTAACAATCTTAATAAGCTAACCTACACTTTTGATAAGTATCTTTCTCACCACACGCGACGCGACAGGCGACACAGGAGTGGCACCAGGGCGGAACTGGAGCGGCGTGAAATAAATAGGACTGAATCCTATTTTTTGTGGTTTGACATGCGTCAACTAGGGCATTGAGCAATCAGAGAACAGCTTCAATGCACGTGCTCCAGCAGGGTGAAGAAGTATTCAAAATGATGGAGAAAACAATAATACTTGTGGTTGAATACCCAGAACTTTATGACAAAGGGCATCACAATTATAAAGATACAGATTTGAAAGATAATATATGGGAGTCCATTTCAAAGGAAATGGATAAGCCTGGTATGTATGACACTCATAATTTTCACATCATGTTGACGTATATGTACCAGTCTTGATCATAGTTTTGTCAGTAGCAATTTTGAACAGTTGTATAGATCTGGCAGTTTTCAAATCTGTCGCATCACCTCTGTGTCGCTTCTGGTGTGTATGGTCATGTCGCTGTGACAATGTCTCGTCGCCAAAAAAAAAATCACATTGCGTTCCTCCTCTCAAACACCCACATGGAACAACAAAAGCTGCAGGTTTTTATACCAATGACCATCTCCAGATTAGTAATAAATTAATCTGGAGATGGTCACCTTCTGCACAGGGTTTTTAATATTTGTGTGGTCGACAGCAACTCTGTTATAATTAATCCGCTGCCAACCACGCATTTTTACAAGATGTCTCTTCTTTCTGTCTCTCTCTTTTTGTGTATAAGTCTGTAGCCATGCTCCATGCCGCTGTATCGCGCTGCCCTGGTTGTGTGACTGCCTACGGGCCAGGCTTATACTGTCTGTAGGCTGTGCTCCACACCACTGCAAGCTGCGCGCTGCATTGGTTGTGTGACTGCATGCAGTCCAGACTAGGCATCAGCCCAGCAACCACGGTGCTTACTCCCCTGGTGCTTGGTGCCTACAGTGCCCTTGACTAGTACCTTCGGGGTCTCGGTGCATCTGTACTTCGGCGTTCTCTGTGTCTCGGTGCCTAAGAGCATTGGTGCTTCGGTGCTTCAGCGCCCTCTGTGCTCGACGCTCGCCACCCTCGGTGCCTCGGTGCTTCAGTGCCCCCAGTGCCACAGAGCCTTGGTGCTTCTGCGCCCTCAGTGCTTAGATGCTCCCTGCATTGGTGCCTTCGGTGCACTCAACGCATTCGGTGCCTTAGGGCTCGACGCCTCGGTGCTTCGGCTCTCTCGGTGCTCCAGAGCCTTGGCGCCTCGGTGCTTCAGTGCCCTTGGTGCTTAATCACTCCCTGTATCGACACCCCCGGTGCATTGGTGCTCCAGTTCATCGACGCATCGGTGCATATACACCCCCTGCATCGATACCCTCGGTGCATTCTGTGCTTCAGTGCTTCAGAGCCTTGGTACATCAGTGCTTTGGCACTTTCGGTGCTCCAGAGCCTCGATGCCTCAGCGCTTCAGCGTTTTTGGCGCACGTCCCGTGCATCGATACTTTCAGTGCCTCAGTGCTTAGCCCCTCGGCCCCTTCCTAGACCTTGATGCATCGGGGCTCAGACACCCCTACTGCAGATTCTCCGGGCAGCACCAAGTTCCACCATTGCACATCCTGTGGAGGGATGCTTCCCCCACAGGACAAGCACCTATTGTGTGTTGGGGATGCAGCACGCCTCCTCTGCCTTAGGCGACGAGACATTCTGCTCAATTTGTGCAGCATCCCAGCCTTGGACCCTGCGCAGAAGACAGGCAGAGTTCACAGGGGCGGCTTCATCAGCCAGTTCAGGTGAGCCCTCTGCAGCGTTGGGAGCCCCACCCTCCCCACCACCCTCCCCCATTTTTCACCTGCCTTCCAGCCCGTCGCAGGGTATTCCCTGTGCACAGATTTCTGCCCACCAAGCCCGTAGCCGCTCATGGTTTCCCTTGAGGAGCAGTAAGCGAGGCAGACGGAGGACATCTCGGACCTGAAGAGCCAGATGGCCCAGGTCCCTGAGTACCAGGCTCTGCCCCCTGTGCCTGCCTCAGCTCCACCTCCGGCACCTTCCTCGGTACCGTCCCCGCCCTTACTGGTGGTCAATGACGTCTCGAATCGAGACGAGGCGATGAGCGAAGGGGACCAGGATGCGATTGCCTCAGAGACTGATGTTACCCCTCCATCAAGCTCGGTTTGAGCGCTCATGGAGCGAGCCTCCAACTTCCTCCAGGTTCCCTGGAAGGTAGCACCTGAACAGCACCAGTCTGTGTTCAGACCGGCTCAAGCTTCGACTCCCCAGCCTTTTCTGGTATCTTCCTAGCACCGACTAGCCTTGGCACCAAGTTTTTCCAAGCACGCCTCCGTGCAAGGCGCAGGGTGCTGGGACTAGCACAGTTTCAGCCGGTGGATTCCACCATAGCGGCCCTGGTCAAGGACCTTGTATACCCTAATGGCCAATGCACGATCACAGAGGCCCACCTTAAGAAGGCTTATGTAGCTGAGGTGCAGGTAACGTGCTTGGCCAACACGGCAGGTCTCCTAACGGCCTACCTGGATGGCATCCTGCGGAAGGTGCCCCTCCCTGAGCCGATAGCCTCAGAGCTGCGCCTAGTGTCAGGTATGCTGCTCCAGATTTCAGGCTTCCAGAGGCAAGCCTTAGTTAGAAGCCTGGCAGGGCTTGTAGTGGCGCATAGACAACTTTGGCTGTCTCAGGCCAGGGTTCCGGAAGCAGACAAATCGGCTCTGTTGGATGCGCCTATCTCCCCTGGCCATACATTCAGGCCAGCGGTGGAGGTGATCCTGCAACACTCCCACAGAGAGCAGGAGGCATCCCGACAGGTGGCTGCGATGCTCCCTTCCCATGCTCTGGTACGGGACAGTATGAGGCACTGGCGCCCACCTGTACCCACAGTTACCCGGACAAAGGTTAAAGGACGCGTATTTTCACATCCCTATTTGTCCTGTACACAGGAAATACCTCTGCCTTTCGGGGAAGTGTCTTCAAGTTTTCCGTGCTGCCATTCGGCCTCTCCTTAGCCCCTGCAAAGGAGCAGGGTGTTGAACTACCTGGACGACTGGTTAATTTGCTTCCAGTCGCAGGAGAGAGCAGTGATTCACTCGGTGATCATGACAGAGCATCTGACGAGAAGACTGGGTCTCACCCTGAATGATGCCAAAAGCCAATTAACACCAGTGCAAAGTACGGTTTACTTGGGTCTCCGGCTGGATTCCCTTACAATGTGAGTCTACCTGTCGGACGACAGAGTGGCCGCCATTCAGAACTCTCTAGCCCTGTTTCAACAGGGATCCACAGTACAGTTGGTGTTATGTCAGGAACTGTTGGTTCTGATGGCCACAGCTTCATCAATCATCCCACTTCATCAATGCGCCCGGCCCAAATGTGGCTCAATGCCTTCCGGCTACATCCCAAACGTGACAGACACCATCGGCTGACCATGTCTCGCGTATGCTGGGAAGCCCTACGCTGGTGTAGGCAAGCCCGTCACCTGCGAGAAGGCGTAAGGATGGGAGTAATCCACAACCGTCAGGTGGTAATGACAGACGCATCCAACTCGGGTTGGGGTGCGGCCTGGGCAGGCAGGGGAGTCCGCGGAGTCTGCCTTAGGGCTCTCAGATGCAATAGTCAGTACACTGCAGAATGCTAGGGCATCCTCCACGAGGGCACTGTGTGCCTGTAAGTGGAGAACATTTTCAAAATGTGTGTATGACCAGAGGTTTATTGCCCTATAGCAACTATCCTACAGTTTCTGCAAGATCTGTTAGAGGAGGGCAGGTCTCCCTCTATGCTGAAAGTGTACCTGGCAGCTATATCTGCATGCCATGTCCCCATTGACTCAGTTTCCCCGGGAGCTCATATTCTGGTGACCCATTTTCTAAAGAGTGCTTCGGCGGCTACGCTCTCCTAGAAAGGATGCCCTCCCCGAGTGGAGTCGAATTATCTCTCCAGAAGACAGCCTTTTTGTTAGTCTCTAATCCGCTAAGCGGGTTAGTGAGCTTCAGGCTCAGTCATTGCACAGCTCCTGTATGTGTATTTGGGATGATGGAAACAGGGTATCGTTGCACACGAACCCTGCTTTCCTCCCTAAGGTTGTTACGGCTTTCCTCTTGAACCAATCGGTGGAACTAGAGGCTTTCCATCCCCCTCCTTTTGCTTCGGAGGAGGATCAGAGATTGAATTTCCTCTGCCCGGTATGGGCATTGTGAAGCTATGTGGACAGGACGAGAGCGCTGTGTCAGTCTGACCAGTTCTTCACCTGTCATGGTGAAAGGACCCTGGGTCAAGCCCTCTCGAAACAGCGGCTGTCCCACTGGATTGTGGGATTGTGGACACAGTTTCGACTGTATATACTGCTGCCGGCCTATCCCCACCTGGGATAGTGGCTGCACATTCGACTAGAGGAGTGGCTACATCATGGGCCCTCTTTAGAGGTGCCTCATTGACTGACATCTGTACTGCGGCTAGCTGAGCTACTCCACATACATTCACCAGGTTCTACTGACTCAATGTGGTAGATCCATCCATGCCTTCATTAGGCACAACGGTCCTTGATGCTGCACGCTCACACCACAGAAATTACTTCAGTGATAGCGAGACGTCCCTCACCTGCTCTCCGCTCACGCTCCCTTGTGGCGGCTCTGATATACTTTCCCAAAAGAATTGTTGTTGGTCGTCTTCGAATTGAAAGGGAACGATAGGTTACGGATGTAACCCCGGTTCCCTGAAAGAGAAGATGACCACCAAACATTGTGAGGTCACATCATTCGCGGGTTCGATGCAAATGAGAATGTGATCTCCGCAGAGTTACTAGTTAATTCCTCGGTAGGTGGGACCGAGGACGTCACTCCCCGGAGGGGCCTATTGGCAACTTTGACATAAAATGCTCAGTAAATACCTGACCTGCGGCAGGCATATCCCAAAAGTACTGTTGTGGTTGTCTTCTCTTTCAGGGAACCGTCTTTTTTTGATTCAGATGTTTTAGCTGAGATATCACTGCTTTAAAAAAAGTGAAACATGCAACAGATCTGTCAGCTTATTCTTTGGGAAATGGGCACCCTCAGGATATAGCCATCTAAAACACTATATCACATTTCCTGTGGTGTCATGCTTCCACTGACGACTACAACAGACTCGCTCAAGGTTAGGTAGTGATAACAGGGAGTCTCTATTGTAATAAAACTACAATGATCTCTTGGCATCTCTAATTACTTGTCCAAAATAGGATTGCCAAGATGTTAATTGAAGAGGGCAGTTTGCTGCACCAGCTCTTAATACTGAATACAGCTCTTAATATGAAATACCTGTAGTTGTGCAGTTAGCTTTTTGTTATGGCAGGGGTTCTAACTTCATTGGCATGGGAGCCAAGGAAACAAAGGAGGTTTTGTGTGGTGGTCCTCTGGGCATTCTGGGAATGTTGTATAGAATATACCTATACAAATCTTCATTTTGTGTAGCTTGTTATTACAAAGGTAAAGAAGTATTCCTACTCTTACCCTAATACAAGTTTCCTACAGTAAAGCACGGCAAAGTGTAATAAAGCATAGTGAAATCATTGTTAAGCACAGATAAGCATGTTAAAGCCCATGAGAGGTATGGTAAAGTATATTTAAAAGTGTGGCAAACCATAGTAAACTATGGTAAACGCATAGTATAACCATGGGAAAACTGCAAAATTACTGTGGAAAATTACAGTGGTAAAATTGCAGGGTAATATCATAACATATACTAACAAAGAGTACTCTTAGTTCAAATTATTAGCATTTACTATTACTGCAGGCAACATTAAAACTATTAACTGGCAAGTCATAAAGACATTTGAAGTGATGTGCAGTTAGGTGGCACACAAGTACAAGACATGAACAACTATGGAGAACAGTCAAATTAAGTGACCAAAACAAAAAAATACAACATTTTAGTAACTGCAATAAGAACCACTCAGAGTGCAAACATCACATAAAGGTAAGGGGATAGCACAAAATATATCATTTGACTAAGGTTATAGTTATGAGCCAAACTAATATCCTCATGGAAATACACTGAAGAAGGCACTAGCCAAAACGTTTTACCTTACAGTTTAGATTTGTGTTATGGATCAATACTGCAGAAATAACCTCTAGATAAATATGGCCTGTGTGTCTGCTTGAGAGGCCTTGTCTGTTGTTCCAGGATCCCAAGCTTGCCCTGCCCAGTTGGGGACTCTCCACAAAGGGCACTGTGGAGAATCGGCTATGTGCTACAGGTGATGTTATCAGTGTTTGGGGTCATTCTGAACAGGAGAGACATCGAGGAGAGAGCCTGATTGCTTTCTCTTCTCTTTCTTGTGAAGAGATAATACAACACCCAGGGCTGTCAAACCTACATTCTTTTAGCTTGACATTTCCTTTCATGTCCCTTGCTGAACAATACAGATAAAAGGATGACAATCTCTCCCCACTCGTGGTTGGGGCTCTCTAGTCGGCCGATGAGCTCCTCTGCTTGCTCCTGTGCAGGAGTTAAAGGGAAAACTAAAACAAAGTCCACCCTGTCTTTATCAGTGTCTGGAGTCTAAACGTTATGGATGAACTAACTACAGCATCACAAGATCTGCATATCGAGAAGAAACAGATACTTTTGATATATCTTACATGCAGCGTTCCTAACAATGTGTAAGAAACAGGACTGTATTCCGCACTAGTGAAGGCGCCCAATACATTTCTCTACATGACTTAGGGCCATATTCACAAAGCGCTTAAAAGAAAAGAAAACATTGGGTAATTTAAGAGCTCTTACTGTGCATGTTGAAACTTGGCAGTCCTGTAACAGCACAGTTTGTTTTTCCTTTTATATACTGGTGGGAATTTAGTTTTTAAAGCTATGGATGAAGTGTTATGAAGAAAAAAGTTTTACCTTTATGATCACAGTAAAAGCAAAGTGTACTACAGCATAGTGTAGGTATAGCGTAGGTAATCATTGTAAGGCCCAGAAAGGTATGCTAAAGCGTTTAAAATAAAATAAAAACCTGGTAAACTATTGGAAAACTGTGAAATGACTGTGCTCTTTTACCACAGTAAACTTTTATAAAGGGTGATAGTTAACATAGTCTAACGGTACCATAGTTCAATAGAAGATTAGAAAAGGAATGACATTGCTTACAGGAAGTGAACTTGCACAATTTCTACATCACTTCTGTTGATGTGAAACGTACAAACAATTGTAAATCACGATACTGGGTTTATTGAAACTGGTTTATTGAAACTTATTCAAATTGATAATGCACTACTTATCATGCATTACACCCTGCAAAATCCAACAATCTAACCTAAACTTAACCCATCTCAATGAAAGTAAAACTAAAACATAGTAACTTTAACAGCAGTTACAATCATTATGCAAGACAGAATGTACTGAAATAAATCATTCAAGAAATAAATCAAGTGAAAAGCGTACTGAATGCATTTAGAGGCTGATGTCTCAGAGTTTAAATGTTTAGTGAATGGCTAAAAAACTATATTCCTAGTGTCACTACACACATTCCACACAGTTGAAGCTGGAGATCCTTGTTCTAGCTGGTAGGATTACTGTATATCAAACAATGGATCTTCATAGTTTGCTAGTCAATTAGACCATTGGTATGTCGTCTATTTCTTTGAAAAATACCTTAAGCACTAAGTCTACTATTGGGTGTTCATCTAATTTGGGTGATACGTATATTGATTCTCGTGAGAGGGTGTGGGGAATTCACTGGACACAGGAGTCAGAAAGTTTCTTTGACACACCTCTGGGGTACAACATTTTATTTATTCCCGTAGAGGGTGCTCTTATGCCGTGGCCCCAAATACCGACAACGGTAAATGGGGTAGCACACAGTGACTACCAACAATGGTATATTTTAACACAGTTCAGATTGCACTCACAGGTGCTGAAAATAATATTCCATAACCAAAGGTGAAAGCAAAAAGGAAAATAAAACACAGTAGCAAAACTACAAATAAAAGGTGCTGCTTCTTGCAGCGTCCCACAGCCTCCGCTCTCCGGTACGGCTCAGGTTTCCGAGACACTTTGCTGGTCCCTCACTAACACTCGCAGGGTTGCCCAGACTTCCTCCAGTAAAGCTAATAACGTCCCACTAGGGGTATGGGGAAACAAGTACACTGTTTGTGTGCAGCGGCTTTCTTCTTCTGTCGGGGTGGCTTGCCGCTTTCTCTTTTTCCAGACACTGGCATTCTGTTATGGTTTGTAATCCAGGTTTTCGAACAGAGCTCCCGCTGTCATTTCTCCTAGAAGGGCATGACCGAGGGAACAGCAAAGCGTCACTTTTATTGGTCGAGCGACCCCCCCAAGACCCGCCTCCCTACCACTCAGAAAGAGAGAGAGACGACACACCCTCTCCCAACCTCTCTGTGTCATTGCCATGATTGGCAGGCGGATCCCACAGGCTCACAACCCCCCTCCCCTGCAATATCATGCATGTGTCAGATAGCCAGCTGTTTATGTAATAGAATGATACATTTTAGAACAGTTATGTTAATTAAGCTGTAGAAGTTTCTGGAAACACCAGTGTAGTAAAATGGAAGCTGTGTACAAGACAAGTCCTCAAAATAAAAAGAAGATTGTTCTTTTGAAATTTCAAGCAGTCTCTTTTTTTCTTTTAGTTCAGTCTATTCAATACATAACACCCTGATATATCAGATCTAAAATTATGTATTCTGTTTCAGTCATTGCATCCTGGTGTTCTCTATAGAGCTCTTCTACATGTTTTCTCTCTGTTCTCTCCCTTCAACACTGCCCCAGTGGATGCAAGAAATACATCGATGAGAACAATATCTCTTATATCCAGGGCTGCATTAACCCATCACTGGGCCCTAGGCAAGCATACACTTGCGGGCCCCTTACCCCTGAACAAATAGCCACACACACATATACATACATACACACACACACACCTCTATATACATTTTAGCCTTTATAACGAGCCCTCCACCCTTTTACAACAGCTATAATTCTCAGTTTTAAGTTATTATGAACGACAGAAAATTAAACTGTAGGGGATGTGCTAAACAAATTTCAGAATAAAACCAGAAAAAACTGAAGGCTAAATCCTGCAGCACAGCTCGACAATGACTTTTCCTGATTTACTGAATAAAAAGGCAACCGTTCAAACAAACAAGGAACACCATATGAAGTTGAAAAAATGTAATATATAGAAGGGTGCTCAAACTTTTGTAACGGTAGCGCCACAATAGTCCACGAAAATAAATAGTAAAAAACAAACATACCTGTACATTGTTGTGTAGTCAAATACGCTATAATTTACTGCACGCAAAATCGTCAGTAATGTTTCCTTGTTTTTTTGTTGATCGGGTGGGGTTTGATTTGCTTCATTAAAGAAAATACCCTTTTCTCCAGAGCAGAGAAATCATCAATGTTTTGGCATACAAGTAAGTTCAGGTGTTACATATGGTAGATTTCTGTTACCCTAGAGAATTCTGTACCCTTGATGATTCCATGTCGATACAGCTTCATTTTTTTTCAAAGATCGCTAGATGTTTCTGAATAGTATTTACATGTAATAAAATGGAAATGTGTTTTAAAAGAAAGAAAAGTTTAATCACGGGTTTCATGTATTGAGCAACATGGGAGGCTGAACATACTGTATATCTACAAAATCAGTGGTGTTAAATGTGCTGTTTTATTTTGCCACAGAATTAGTTTAGTCTTATTTACAATACTTGTTGCAAACTCCAGCAGTACTCAATGGCAGTGCTTGAGAACACAACGGGGCTCGGGCACAGAAATATTGCGCGTGCACGTCCAGCGATCTTTGAAAAACTGCATCTGCACAGGTAAGGAATCATGTGGGGATTAAGAATTCTATGGGGTACAAAAATCTGCGAAAAACACATGTCAGAACAATTTCATTTTGGGACACATGCCTTGGTTTGAATGTCAGAGAGTGAAGTTGTTTCCAGTTGAGGCGCATAACTGTTTTGGGCCCCACCTTGAGTTTGGGCCCTTGGCACATGCCTAGTTTGCCGGGTCTTGTAGGGGAACTCAGATGAACTTGGAGGTTAGACATGATACTGAGAGCTCTATTGAGGCCACAGGGGTGCTTATCACTTTTTAAACAGCCACTAAAATGTAATGACTGAAACAGAAAATGATATACAGAGTGATTCTAAACACCAAGACAACTATCGAAGTTGATATTTCAGACCTGTGCAGAGTTGCTCTTTAAAAGTGTGTATAGAAATGCTAAAATAAACGTAATAAATTAAATAAATTACATAAAAAACGTTCTGACTAGGAGTCTTTTTCATTGCTGAAGACATCGAAAAGTACTACTAGTCAAAATGTTAGTCAATGAAGGTATTTCTAAAGTTAGCACTACAGAGTGTTTAATAGTTGGATGAGCTTGAAAATTCTAATTTTGAGTTTCTTGAAAAATAACACAAATAAATAGATTCCACAATGCATGTCAGGGATATTTGTCCTGGCCATTTTTATATTGCATTTACTACATTTGAAACCTAGCTCTTTTGCTGAAGAAATAGCACTGGAAGAGCACAGGAAGAGTTAAAAATAAAACATTGTTACCTTGTAACATATGTGGGTAAAAAATAATAATAATAATTAAAAAAAAACGATTTGGGAGTATAATAGCTGTTCCTTAGTGGAACCCTCAGTGGAGTGAGAAATATATGCACATGCAGATGAGGCGAGAAAGCAGGTCACTGCGAGTGATCCTCTCGCAGCAAGCACCCTGACTCCAGCAGCTTTAATTCCTACTCGCTCATGCGTTCACAAGGTGAAGGTTGGAAACATCATGAATGAATAAAGAGTGCTCCTACCAGGGGGGAGTAAAGTAAAAGTGTGTCCAATTCTCGCTTATTCTGCCATTTCTGTCAATGATTAGGATTTCTCTTTGGAGATAGTGGAGATTCATTCCATTGCCTTCTTGCACACAGATCTGCTATGTCTAACACTAGCCTGGCATTAGTAATGTTCACTTCATTTACTCTCTATGTAAAAGGGATACTATTGTACAGTATACGTATTGACACCTCATGTTTTTAAATACTCAGGGGTAGATGTAATAAAGTGTTGCAGCTGTCGCAATAATCACAAACCCGTTGCAAACGAGTTGGAAGTCTAGGGTGAAATGTACTAAACAAGTGCAACGCTGTTAGCGACTTTTTAGGGAATGCTTTGCGGCAGCAGTTTTTCTTTGAAGTTCATCCTTAGATGAATATGTAATTATGGGTGCTCCTGCATGCATTTGCAAAAAGGGGGTGGTGATGGTGCAAATGAGGGTTCTTAAATATTATAATGAGATGTACTAAACCTGCAGGCAATTGCGACACTTACAATTGCATCAATTTGTTAAGAACTTTTGAAAGTATGTTTTTAACAGTCGCAATTAGCAAACCTTTAAAAGGCAGTATGCACTATCCTCTATGTCCACTGTGATTGCAGCAAGAAGGAGACATTGTCTTCAGCAAGATCAAGTGATTTGTAGGATGAGAAGCCACATAATTCTTGAGCTGCTGTCTGATTTAAAAGATGACCTGGAGCCTGTCACCCAGAGAAGCCATGCTATCCCTGCAGTGGTCAAACTATTGTCCACCCTGCATTATCTTGCCTCTGGGTCCTTTCAGGGGACTGTGGCAGCTGTTGCTGGCATTTCCCAGCCTGCTTTTTCTCGTGCGTTGCCAGTTGAGCTCAATATGTTTTTGATACAGACACCCAAATACCTATTTTTCCCTAAAAGCAGGGTGTACTTACATGCCTTGAAAACAAATGTCTATGACATTTCTGGTTTCCTCAACGTGTTGGGAGCAATGGACTACAGACATGTGCCGCTAAACCCTCCAGCTCATTCTGAACATCTGTATAGGAATAGGAAACACACCTATTCTATAAATGTGCAGGTGGTTTGTAACTGTGCACAATTTACCATTGCAGCTCTGACTAACTTAAATAAAAACTGACAGTATACATTTGGCTTATAGGCTACTCATGATAATACAAATTAGTGGTGTAATGCAACAGTTGTTGCTGGACCCTTGAAATTCATATTAACGAGAATTGACTGTCCTCCAGTAAGTATCAAAACTTGTCAATGCAGCACCATGATCTGTTTTGTGTTAATTGTCTAGGCTGCTAAGTAGCCCAAGTTAATAATAATAATAATAATAATAATAATAATAATAATAATAATAATATATTTATTTTTATATAGTGCCTTTCATAGTGCACCACCATCACAAAGCACTTTACAGAGGTAGGCTGTGAACTGTGCATTATATGCAGTCACTTACAATAGGACATTGATTTAACATATCATCTGCAGGATGGAGCACAAGGAGGTTAAGTGACTTGTCTTTCGTGACTTGTCTTTACTGGTAGCCTACAGGTTAAAGTAAAAAGAAAGTGCGCTAGGTACTGTATTTGATTTTACTACAGTACTGTTTAGGCCTACTGTACAGATTTATTTTTACATGTTGCAAGGTGTAGCCTACCCAAAACACATTAGTGCTATTTCAGCACAATGATTTATACATTTAAAATAGATTGAGAACTATAAATGTTTGTGTGTGCAATTTTATTGTATATTTTTAAACCACAACACCTTCTTATGTTGGGACAACATATCATGGGAGGGGCTACTGTATGATTACGAAAAGCTTTTTGATAGAAGCACATGTTTTATTTGGGGGTGAAGGTGGGGGCCCCACTATAGAATCTGATGGGATTAAACTGCCTTTCATTAATTATTCAAACCAATGTTGCATGACTCTCGCAATGCTAGAGATCTTGCTAAGAGGACGCAACACATATTTAAATGAGTATATTGCAGCTCTCTTTATGAACATATTTTTTCTTAGTTACGCTCCCCTCCACCGTCCCTGCCTCAGCTCGTTGTCCTCCAGGAGGCGCTACACCCGCCGGTACCATCCTCCAATCTGCCGCCAACTCTAGAGAGGGGAGAAAGGTCAAAATTAGCTTTCAGGAAGAGGAAATACAGGTAAGCAAGTTCACAATTCCTCCTAAATCCAGCAAAGCTGGTTGCTTCTCTTTAGCTGGACGCGCCCCTGGTGTGTCCACCTCTTTGTCTCCCCAGCCCGGATGGAACCCGCATCGCCGCTGCTCTCTCCTGGACTCTGGAACCGGTAAGTATCGCCGTCGTCAACTGCCCCCAGTGATGCCTCGGAACAATGCACACGGTAAGTAGCTGCTGGACTCCTCCCAGTTGCACACGTTAAATATGAAATCGCCAAATGAATGTAATCAAAAATACTACCCCCTTGCTTGTGTCTTTTCAGGTTCCCAGTACCTTATCGCCCCAACCAAACCTGCTGCGTTCGTCCCGGTAAGTAGTCCGCCACCACCGCACAATACTATGCCACTATCTCTTTCCTTCCTCCTCCCAGGTGGCAGCCCCCTCCCACTGGTCCACCAATCTCGGAGAGCTGCACGAAGAGGGAACACACAAAATAACAAGGAGCCACACACAAAAAGAAAATACCGGGGCTACCACGACGTAGCCCGTGGTGCGGCCTCCAAATAGTTTTCACACTTGTATCCAATCAATAAAAATTCTGTTAAAAACAACCCTTTTTCATAAAACCGTCCGTCTCTTCCTTCTTTATATAATAATAGTTATGCACCAGGTAGAGTCAAATAAGGTGCAATTTGTCAACTAGGAGTGAGGTAATACAGCCAAAAAAAGAAACAATTGTGGCAAAGATAAACAAAACAGTCCCAATCCAACCATAAAGAAAACAAAGTCCTGAAACAAATGGCTGTATTACCTGTACTCCAGTGAAGTCCCAATATCCAAAATGATCCAAGTTACAAAGCTCCCGTTCGTATTCCACACCACCACTCTTAGATCCTTCTTCCAAATATCATTTACTCAGAGAACCGTCCTTCCATGCCTCCAAGGCTCTCCCTGGTGCTTCCTCTTCCTGGTTCTCTAGCCACCCCCTTTATACAACCCCTTCCCCTTGCTCACCCAATCACCAGTTGTGCATTATGCTTAAGGCGGGACCTACTCAACAGTGCTAGTGAAAGTGCAGTGGGGTAGCACAGATAGTGCTGTCAAAATAAAATCAAGGGTTTCAGTGCACACAGTGAGAAACAAAAATTACAAAAACACAAACACCACGGTTCGTCACCTGGGACACAGTTATCGTAGAAATAATGGGGTTTTTGAAGTACAGTATATCATAAAAATTGGCATGTAGGGATACAGTTTGTTGTTTCTAGTGCCCTAGCCTTTTTCAATGACAAGACTCAGAAAGACTGCTTTGATTGCCCCACGGCTTATTATTGCCATAAAACATCCTGGAAATTACAGCAGTCTGGTGCGTTGCAGTTAATAGGAAGAGGCAAAAAATATTTCTTCACAAAAGCCGTTCAAATACAACTGACAAGTGCAGATTATTATACCTAATAATATAATATATTCATTGAGAAAACGTTATTGTTAAAAAAACAAGGCTTGTAAACTCGTACAACTCATCTCGTTCTAATATTAAAAAGGGGCCTCAGCTGGTTCCGTCTGTATTCTAAATCAATCTGCAAACAGACATTGTGTATTCATCACATTTTTGTATCATTGCATTTTATAAAATAATCCACCAACCTTTTTTTCTGCAACCGTAGATTTTAAACCCACCTCTAACACTGGACATGCATTGGAGAGAGCAAGTTCTTCTGATACATTAAAGTTTATAGCAATGTGTGGTCTACTGCTTTTTTTCAGGCCATGTGGATTCTTTCTAGATCTTGTTGTGTAGTTGTAATCTTGTGAAGTGTCCCAACAAAACAGTGCTTGGTACTGTAGTGCCAAGTCAGAGTGTTCAACAGCAGCCTGTTGTATCACAGTAAGTTTAACCCTTTTAAAACATTTTAAAAACACATTTTTAATTGAATACTTTTTTTTTGAGAGATCAGGATTCAACAGCTCTTTCCCTGAAACTGAAAATACAACAGAAAAAGTTGATACTTTTTCCATTTCACCATCCAAAGTCAATATATCTTCACTGTACCAGTTCTCTTAGATGATATAAATAACTGAATGTAACTTGGTAGTAAAGCTTGGACAAAGATTTTAATAGATGTAAAGTTGCCATTTTTACAGTGGCAAAGCAGCTGGAGTAGCTTTCATTTTATGGTATTTATAGTTTTGGAAAGCAATCATTTAATGTGGCGCAGGTTTCTATAGTGCCCCAGGACCGGTCCAAACTGTAATCCCATTCCTGTGTATATCAAAGGGGTGACAGAGAGATGCAGTGAGCCCACGGGTTGATTGTGATGTTTCTGTCTGATAGCAATGCTAACCTTATCCATCAAGTCTACCCCCAACACACATACACACACCCCAGTAACCAGAGGGCTGTAATAGACTGCTGCTGTCAGACACAGACACATAATCACTCTGTACCTCTGACCCCTTTATCAAGTCCTGCTGTTAATCCCCATCTCTTCACTCAGTGCAGAGCACAATTACAGAGACCCACAGTTAGTGCTTTGGTTAAGTAGCCTGCGGTGGCAGTGGTTGTAATAAACAGCATACCCCACCTTAATTCTGTAGCTAATCCCAATGGAATACTAAAACAGAAACATTTATGTTCAATTCATTCGCAGTCCTCAACTTTTTTTGGCCACAGGCATATATGTGTAAGGTCGAGGCCATAATAATATTTCTTTCTTGACATTTAGCTGTCATTTCTAATGTAATTGTAAGGTAATCTAGTACATTATTCCTTCCTGTTACTATATATAATTTTTTGTAGTGTCCAACTGTGTTATCACTATTTTTCCTTCCAGTTTTGGACTACTTTGTTCCCTCCCCATAACAGCTCAGGAGAACTGACGGTCAAGGGGTGTCCTCTATTCCCAATCGCCTCTTCACACACGGGAGCTTGACAGCAATAGCCAGCCCTGCAGGTGCTCCCTTCAGCTCATGGGAAGCCTTGACAGTAGGGCCCACTGTAGCGTGGTGAGGGGACTCAATCATTGTCTATTTTACCTCAAACTCAATGTGGAATACCAATCTCGCACAGCTATGACACAACCCTGCACTCTCCTGACTGTATTTCTCACTCTGCACACCATGCGCATTCCAGACGAGACCCTCGGATACCTAATTTACAATATTTAACCCACAAAATAGAAGAAAACATCAGACTTTTGTAATTTAGCTAAGATACAATGTTCCAATATGTTGCATTTTTTCCACCTTTTATCAGGAGGAAGAGAGAATGGATTGGAAGTAATAGCGTGTGGAATGCATCATGTTTTTGTTCACTTACGGTCCCCGTTTCCAAAAGCAAAACCAACTAGCATAACCAGGAAACTTTATATGTCACTATAGCTTTAAATTAATTTCTTAGGAAGGTGTAGAATTCTGTAGATTCTACATTTTATTTTAATTGTGCAACAGTTTTTACAAAGGAAATATGAATACATTGAACTAATCCAGGAATACATGAGCCTTTACAATTACAAAACCACTTACAATACAAACTGTTTGCACACTTCAATAATAATAATAATAATAATAATAATAATAATAATAATAATGTGCAATGAATATACTCCACAATTACAAGATAAATGTGTTTGATTTACACAGACATTTCTTCAAGTCTTTAGTACCTTGAAATAGTTGCATATAGAGTCTAATATGAAACGGGTAATTCCAAAAGATGTAAGCTCAAGAATGTTTACTGAAATATGTTTAATTACAGGGATAAATGACAAGGGATCTAAAAGTAAGAAATAGAATTCAATTCAGGGCTACCCAGACTATGGGCAGGTAATTATCAAATAACCTGTAGACTTTAGAGAATGGCTCCCATTTGGTATAGTAGGGCACCAACTGCTGTACTTTTTTGTAGTTGTGCCCCTGAACTGATCTTTGTAATGTGCTTTTATTCATGTAGCAGGTTCAATTAACCAATTTAGCCTGACCACATTCTGCACATGGATTTCTATTCCCTTCCAACATTGTCAGGCCTCCCATTCAAACAACACATTTTCACATGCATTACTGCATAAACAATCTAAAGACAATTTGGGATAGTGGGATATTATGCCACCTTGCCATCTGCACCATGAATCCAGTGTGTAAAACTCAATCTCATCTCGGTCAAACTGGGGCTGCAGTCGGTTCCATCTGCAGTCTACAATCCACAAAGTCAAAGATCACCTGTAAATATCACATTGTTGTATACTTACTACTTAATCACCAACCTCAAACATGTCCCTGATGGTATAATGTAAGCCTAGCCTTTATGTTCATCCAACATATTTAAAACCTGTATCAAATGTTCCTCACATTGAACATTGTAGATAATACCCTACCATCAACACCAGTTGGGAAGTTCAAGATCAACCAGTATGCTATCCGAGTTGGGTCTGACTGAGTCCCAAATGAAATGGTTTGATCTCAATCTGCTGCTGATGGCAATTAACCAGTCTGATTTCAAACCCCTTTCAAGTCAGTCCCAGTGGCAGATGGAAACGTAGTGTTGAAAGCATTAGCTGCTGGAGAGATTGTATCTGCATTGTATCTTCTGTTTCTGAAACTGCACAGCCAAATCCTGATAGAACAAATTACATTGGAAGCAATCTAAAATGTGTTTTGTACATTTATAAGGGACTACTTACTGATGCATTGCAGTACCCAGCCACATCTCCACTTGGAATCCGCCTCTTAATTTTACTGTGACACCTCAGGCGACCAAAACAAAACAGCCCACATTGTTTTAAACATCCGATTCTGGGTAATTCCTTCAACCAGACTAGCTTTCTATTACAGTCTCCAATTACATTGTACCTTGAGAGAGGGAGCAGCCCTTCAGCTACGGCAAAATCGTTTGTATAGATAATTCAGTCTGGGTGTGATCGTTTGTCAATCAACTGCTTCAGGTTTACTGTAAATAAGGATTCAAAAGCATGGTTAATCCTTTTAGTCAGAGCCCTTAAGCTTTTAAAAAAAAAAAAAAAAAGATTGAAGCCATTGTGGGCCTGATTATTAGGTCCCAAGTATATCACACATACTCAATTATTAATTATTATTATTTTTTTTTTTTTAACATAAAACATTAAATGACTCCCGTAAATCTTGCATCTTATACAATTGCTTGTTGGTCTCTATGACAGGGTGGCTGGGTGGACAGAGACTCGGAGACATTAAACACAAAATAAAAAGGTTTAACAAAACAAGTCACAAACACAATAAACAGAAACAAAATAACCAGCTCAAGGGCCCAAACAAAAGGTTTAAGCAAAATACAAAAACCGTAGGCTGGGCATTCGCCTTCACTACCTTAAGAAAACAATTAACAAAAGTCAGCAAACAGCCCTTCCATGTGGTCTCCCCTCTCCCAGGCAATTTCCTCTCATGGAGCAATGAAGCTCCCTTATACACCATGTGGCCAGGGTTGATTGACAATTAATCATTCAATCAACGCCTGGCCACATTTTCACATGTATCTGGCAGGGATAGGAATTAACCCTATCCCTGCCAACCACCACACAAACACACCCAAAACAACCAGGGCAGGAATCTTAACTTCCAGCCCTGTCATATCTAACAAACATTTTTTCATATAATATTTACATATATACATTTATTTACCCACATACCCTCCCTCTTAGAATGGACCACCAGGGTCCGTTCGACCACCCTCTTATGCGTGGGTGGGAGGGAACGTTCGGGCTCAACATCAGACAGACAGGGTTGCGTTTACCTACTTGTCTATGCCGTCTGATGCCAGCTGACCCCAACATTAACTCCAAGCCCCTATCTGGGCTTCTGTTAGGGGGTGCCCATTTAACCCCCGTGGTGATCCCTGGGCTTCTAGAAAGGGGTGCCTGTTTAAACCCTGGCCTACCCCTTAACCCCAGTGTCCCCTCTGTCCATTTGTGGGTCCCCGTTGACAACAACGCCCTCCGGCAAGGCTGGCAGTGGAACAGAACCCTCTGGTGGTGGTGGGCAGGTGACCCCAGGTGATGGCGAGCAAGCGACCCCAAGCAACGGCGAGCAGGCGACCCCTGACTCCTCCCTTCTGTCTGCGAAGGCGACAGGGCTCCTCCCTACTGGCTGTGAAGGCGGCAGGGGCTCCTCCCCTCCTGGCTGCGAAGGCGGCAGGGGCTCCTCCCCTTCTGGCTGTGAAGGCGGCAGGGGCTCCTCCCCTACTGACTGTGAAGGCGGCAGGTGCTCCTCCCCTTCTGGCTGCGAAGGTGGTCGTGGCCCCTCCTCTTCTCTCAGCAGCACTACCGGTGGCTGCTAAAGGTCATCCACTACTTGCCCTCGTCGCCCCCAAAAGATTTCGGGGCCTTAGCTCCTCTATCAGGGGATTGTCCACCCCTGTAAATTGTCGTGGCGACGGTTCTGGGCACGGCCGTGGCTCTTCATCCTGGGACAGCAGCTCTTCTGCTTCGCTCTGGACCTCAAGCTCCTCCCACTCTAGGTCCGTGTCTGCCTCCTCTTCCCGCTTATGGCAGTTGGCCTCCACATGCCCATACTCCATCCAAATAGAGCACATGGGTGCACCGGCCCGGGCCAACTGGGACTGCTCCGCCTCCCACCGCTCTCTATGGATCCGGTCAACCACCCTGCCCATGGCATCCAAAGTCCTTTTTAGTGCGGGATAGTGCCCACGGATCCCCTTGAGCTGGGCTTCTGAGGTCAGGTGGACTAAATCCACCAGCATCTCCATGTGGATGGCCCCCAGGTATTTCCTCCCCTCCGTTTCCAGCCACCGGGGAGTCCTGGGGTCCAGAATCCAGACCAAGGAGATGTCCATTTTATTTTATTTTATTTATTTATTTATTTATTTTTTCCACACAAAAAAAAAAAAAAAAAAATACCTGCAGCCCTGCTCTGAGTCTCTCGGAAGCACTTCAATCCCACGAAGACACCATAAACAACCAGGGCTGGAATCTTAACTTCCAGCCCTGCCATATCTAACAAACACTTTTTCATATAATATTTACACATATACATTTATTTACCCGTGCAGGGCTTCTGCCCTGCTGCAGTCTCACATTCTTCTATGCCAGAGACACATTAATGTATTATTGTAAACTTGTATTTTATGTTTTTATGGTATTTTTAGTTTGTAACCGCTTCTTGTTGCTCGTATTCCTCTCATGCACTTCTGCGTTTGGTTTGTATCACAAGTATCTATTGCAGAGACTCTGAAAGCATGTGAACACAATATAAAAGGACTAAATAAGGTAATATTTGTGTGTACATAGGAACAGAAAGACAGAGAGCTTTGACAACCCGTGATTAAACTAATTGTGTGATTTTTAAAATGTGTTATACTGCAGTACTACAGGTCCATGTTTAACTTGCTTCAGTTTTGTAATCAATTTGCTGTGACACATATTTCTAGTATTATGCACATTTGCGTTCGAGTAGTTTTCCTCTTTGCAGAGACACTGAAAGCATGTACACAGATATAAAAGGACTAGATAAGACATTACATCATTTTGGTCTGTAAATAGGAACACTACCTTACCTTGGGAAAGACAGAGCTTTCATGGTTGTTCTATATGGATTAATCAAGTAACAGTGCCTGGTTAAGAGCGAATATTTACCCGCGCCCAGCATTAGAACATGAGCTGTGGTTACCAGGCTATGCTGCTCCATCATTTCATGCATGCAGTGCTTTGGATATTAAAGTTTACCGTTTGTTCTATCTAGGAAACGCTGCTGTGGTGGTGGCTATGAAACTTTATGAAATGTAATTCATAGTGATTAGGAACCTCATTTCTGCTGGGGGGGATTAGGTTAATAATGGGCGTAATGTATGAAGATTGTTTGTATCATGGGGTTTGGGGACAAAATCGTATTGCTGTTATTTCATTTTTATCTTGACTGTGATGTATAAACCTCTTTTTTTGGTAAGAATTTGTGAAGGAATACTAAACAGCAATATGGGGGTTCATTATACACATTTGCTTTATTAGTGTATATTACGTATATGTATATATATATACAATATATGTATATACCGTATATACAGTCACCTCCAAAATTATTGGCACCCTTGATAAAGATGAGCAAAAAAAGACTGTATAAGCATAAAATATAGCTCATTACCTGTGTTTATTTTATTGTCTTTTTTGCTCAAGGGTGCCAATCATTTTGGAGGTGACTGTATATATATATATATATATATATATATATATATATATATATATATATATATATATATATATATATATATATATATATATATATATATATATATATATATATATACTGTATATATATATATATTATGTAAGAAAAAAAAACAACTTATGAGTGAACTTATAGGTCCATATGTGTGCATACTGTACATATTTATGTATATTTATCCAAACACCAAAACCACAGTCATCCAACCACACTCTCCAAACACATTCAGGGTTTAAACGCACTTGACTGTCTTTGTCTCTGCTTGTTGACAGGAATCTCAGCCACAAAAGCATTAAGTATAGCAATTTCTGCTGCCAAAACACACACTTATTAGTTGTTGGGAGGTGGATAGTAGCCTGCATATGCAGTAATATAAACCTGCCAACTTTGGGAGTAAAGGCAAAGACGAACTGCCGAGCGCAGCGAAACAAAATATTTATTTGCTCAGAAGTTCTGGGAAACCTAATTTTTACTGTTCAACCTTTTTCAAGTTCCTGTTTTTGTAATAGTAAACCCACAATATTGAGCAGGTGTTTCAACACAAAATGTAGAATATTTACTAACTGAGCATTTATTAAGTACAAACACAAGTAGCACCACTGGTATATCTGCACAATGCTATACAGTACCTATAATTCCAATATGAAGCTTATTAAAGGGACGTGCTAAACAAACACAAAGAATAACATGTACAAACTGTTATAATATGGCTTGTTTGTTGATAGATAATAGTTCACGGGGCGTCAGCAGGGGCCAAATTTTTGAGGCTTGGAATGCTTCTTCTGGGAGATGTATCTTGACATGGATGTATACGGGCATATCGTGGAGTTAAGTTTGGAAAGTGCGAAGCAGGATGATGAAGTGGGATTCAGGTACTAGACTAATATCGCTGGAAAGGATGCAGAGGGAAGGGAAGACTGATGGAACCGAAAATTCAGCACTTCTCAGGAATCCGAAGAAGGCAGTAAGGCATAGGGTTTCCATCAGTAGATCTTCGAAAGGGGAAAAACAACCTTTCTGGAGGATCAGAATCAGTGAGAGGAGAAGGTCTTATGATATAGATAGCCAAGATGTGGAAACTGGGGCTGAAGTTTTTGCTATGCCTCTAAACGTCAGCTGGATTGCTGGGATTGATAACAGGGTTGGAGATGGTACGGGCATGAGGCGATAATGGTATTTGATGCCGGAGATGTATGTCTTGATAGATGCTAGTGCGAGTTACAGGGAGTCTCTTTTCTGTGGACTATAAAGCCAGAATCCAGTCCTGGTTAAACGGAATGGGTTGAATTTGATTTTGGGCGCAGAAGGTTGAGAAGGTAGACCACGCTGTGGAGTATGAAGACTTTGTAGATGTCATCAAGGTGGCTGCCATGTAGCTCAGAGCAGATTGAAGCAGGTTAGAGATTGTTGTATTTATTTGAATATCAGGTCCTGGAATAGAGGGATTTGAAGAGGTTCTGCTACTGCTGTGGGAACTAGTTGACAGAATCTGGGGATCTGGAGACGAGAAAGAGCATCGGCTGCATTATTGTGAATGACTGGTAGGTAACAGGCTTGAATAATGAAATTGTTTGAAACAGAGATCCAAATGAGTCGGCGGGATAACTGCATGATAAAAGGGGAGGATGATCTGCCTTTGTTGATGATGTGGACTGTTCATTTGTTGTCGCTGTAGAATAAAATGGACTTCCTTGACCACTGGGGACACCAGATATGTGAGGATGCAACAATAGGGTATATCTCTAGTAGAGCCAAGGCTTTAAGGTGGCAAGATAAATCCTGTATCTCGGAGGGTCATTCGCTTGAAAACCATTCAGATCCTAGATCCTAGCCTCCAAATCCTATGAATGAAGCATCGGTGAACAAGGATAGATCGTGTGGAGCTGAAATGAGATCGTTGTGGAATAGAGACAGCCCGTTCCAATGGTGGATCAGCGTTGATCACATTTTTATGTCCTTTCTCGATTATCGGAAATGTTGATATAGGAATTGAGTTTTTTTACTGTAGTTGAAAGAGCTAGGAGGTCAGAAATGAAAGTTCTGCCCTGCGGAATGATTCGGATGGCATTGTTGAAAAGGCCGAGAAGAGACAGCAGATCTTGTTTCCTAATTTTGTAGAGATTTGAAAGCTATCAGTGAGTAGGTGGATGCGTTCCAGTTTAGCAGGAGGCAGGCGGGATTCAAACTTAAAAGTATCTACCGTAATGCCTAGAGTGTTGAAAAAGGTGATTTGAGCTTGGTAATAGCTTGAGCTGGGGGATCTGAAGGTGGTGATATCAGTAGAAAGTCATCAAGAAGATGGAGAAGAAATGGTATGTGGCAGGAGTTGAGTAGTGTCTAGCACAACGCCTCGGAGAGAGTCAAATATGTTTGGGCTGGTGCTGCAGCTGAAGGCGAGTTGGATAGCAAAAAAGTATTTATTTTGCCAGCAGATTCCGAATAGATGGCGAAGGGAAGAGTGGATAGACATGACTTTGAATGTGTCTGTAATGTCGGTTTTTGCTAGCCTGGATCCGTGGCCTGCCATCTTGATGCTTTTGATGGCGTCAGCGATTGTGATGTATTGAAGAGAACATTGTTCATGAGAGAGCAATGAATTAATGCTGCTTGTGAACTTCCCTCAGGGGGCTGAAAGGCCAATAATCAGCCTATTTTTTCCTGAGACCTTGCGAGTAGCTATGCCTATTGGGTTGATTATGTAGCTGGGAAAAGGAGGTGCAGAGAATGGACCACAGGAGAGATGATGCTCTAGATAGACAGGTTGTAATATTAAAGTTATTGCAGTTCTGCCTGTTGCCTGAAAAATTAATGTTGGGTCCGTATTTGTCCGTGGCTGTCGAGTAGTCGGATGTAGGACAGCCATGAATTGGTTTGGGAGTTGAGATTCTGGTGTTGAAATGAGGAGGGGAGGTGCAGTCTT
Source organism: Acipenser oxyrinchus oxyrinchus (assembly GCA_030684275.1). NCBI lineage: Eukaryota > Metazoa > Chordata > Actinopteri > Acipenseriformes > Acipenseridae > Acipenser > Acipenser oxyrinchus. Next base: position 16,615,998 of record CM060254.1, on the reverse strand, counting down.
GACGGTATGACGTTGATGCTAAGGCTGCTTTTGGACACAGTGATGTGGAATGGGCAGTGAAGGCACACAGTGATGTGGAATGGGCAGTGAAGGCACACATTCCACAGGCGTTGGCTCGCAGACCGCTAAAAATCCTGATAAACAGGTCTGGATCTGGACAGGACCAATCAATGATGTGGTTATCTGTTGTAAGGATAAAAGCAGCTTTTGAAGAATATGATTTGTGGAATTTGTAAAACATGATGCCTCCATATCTAACTGACAGCTCCATAACATGAAACATAGATATTTCAGGATTTTTGCGATCGGCCAGTCCTTGTAACGAAGCAGTTGCAGAGCTGAGCTGTGGCGCTTGGATCTGCGAAGTTGCTGTGCTGGGAGGAGGATCGCCGGCTGGATGGCTGTGGCTGAGGGACCTGGCTGCTGGTTTTCATCTGAATCAGATGGTAACAGGCTTGTCTTTTTCACTGTGGAATAGCAAAATGGAGAGGTCTTGCTGTGTCCTGTTCAAGAATTGAAACACTTAAACAAGGAGGTGCTTGTGTTTAGGCTTAAATTAGGTGAGTTAAGTGATTTACGTATAGGGTGTTAATGTACCAATTGAATGTGTTAGTTGTTTAATAGGGTACAGCTGGAGCCCCATCTCCTGTCCCCCGAACCTTGCCTAAAGGCTTACATTAAAAATATTCCTTGCTCAGCTTTGTTTTAAATGTAGTGCCGGATGTTAGAGAATGTTTTGTCATCAGACATTGCTGAGCTCAGTTATCACAGTGAAACCAGCTGCCACAAGACTTTCGGAAATTGCAGGGCAATGCTTGGTGCCAATAGGTTGAAACAATAATCACCCGCCCTCACATGGCAATGCTTAGTACTAATTGGTTGAAACACTAAATGCCAGCCCCCACATGGCAATGTTAATTGGTTGAAATAGTTGATTCATGATATTATGCTAGGGAGCTTATAGAACCAACTAAAAGGAAATGTGGGATTACATGAGCGCGACCCTTGCAGTCTCTCATCAAAACCTAAACTAGAAATTAAGAGTTTGGGGGTCATCTTTGATCCTGATCTATCATTTGAGACTCATATTAGGGAAGTTACTAAAGTATCTTTTTACCATTTGAGAAATATAGCCAAACTTAGACCAATTATTTCTGTATCTGATGCTGAGAGACCAATGCATGCCATTGTTTCATCTAAAATTGTTTATTGTAATGCACTTTTTTCTGGTGTACCAAAACGTGTGGTATCCCGCTTGTAGCTTGTTCAAAATACTGCCGCTAGAATTTTGACTAAAACCAGGAAAAGTGAACATATTACCCCTGTTTTGGCCTCTTTACACTGGCTCCCTGTGAAGTATAGAATTGATTTTAAGATTTTACTGTTAACTTACAAGGCCCTGAATGGATTAGCACCTAGTTATTTGCAGGAGTTACTGCCGCACTCTGACATCACAGGATGGGGCTGCTGGTTATTCCTAGGGTCAACAAAAGCAACACGGCAGGTAGGGCTTTTTCTTGTAGAGCTCCTAAATTATGGAATGCTCTGCCTTCGTTTGTCAGGGAAGCTGGGACCACTACAGTTTTCAAGTCAAGACTAAAAATACACTTTTATGAAATTACTTTCTTATCTTAGTGGGTTTTAATGTAACTTTATAATTGCTGCTTTTGTATTATGTGTAGACTTATTTAAATCTGTTATTTAAATGGTCTGATTGTGGCAGTTGTATGTGTGACATGCTATACAAATGTACTGTGGTTTGTTCTTTTTTTCTGCTATGTACTGTACAGTGCTTTGTGATACTTTTGTATAAAAAGCGCCATATAAATGCAATAAATAAATAAATAAATAAACACAACTTGGCAATTATTTGTTAATGATTTGGAAATGTATTATTCATTTTAATATAAGACACTGATAAAATTAAAATACATATGAAACTTGTATAAATGTGCACTTACCGTGCTCAGTCCTGTAAGAGCATCAGAATTCAGATAATGCTGTACTAACATGCAATGCCAGCAACGTATTTTCGCCGCTTAAAACTCCACCACCATTAGTGCAGAAACAGATAATTTGGTGATTTTATGCTTCAACCGATCGCACAAGATTATATGTGAGTCCACACTTATGAAGCCGAAATTTTGCAAACCAATGGTACGCACAGTGCGTAACGTGCTTACGTCTGCGGACACCAATGTATAGGCCTGTACGTACGCATGTGCAAATAAATAACGCATACCACATGGCGGCTATTTTTAAATATCTGCAAATTCACAATGTAAAAAAAAAAAAGAAATCATCATACAAATTAACACAACCTCTGAGCTGGAAGTAACACAGTTAAAAGAATTAAACCAGGAATCCCACCATGGAGAAAGCATAAATTACGAGGAATATATATCAACAGATGAAAGTTTATACATCCAACTGAAGTAAATCAAACTAGTATTCCAGATACAGACCATAAATATTAAATGAAGAGCTGATGGACACAGAAGTAGAATTTTCATTGAATGTGCATCTACAACGGCAAAGACAATACAAAACTGTAAACCTTATTACTACATCCCTGGAACCTAAACGAAATATGTAAGTACCACGAAGAGGAGTATTTACGAACACATACATTATACATTCAGCCCAAAGTATGGAGCAGTTGCAATGGCTTCTAGGATAAACAATTCACAATGTCTTTTTTTAGATCATTACTTTTCTTGAGAATAAATTAGAAAACTATAATAAGAAAACTTCCTTTTTGCCAAGAATTTTATTTCCCAGAAGACACCACACCTCTCCAGGCTGTTTTTTAATGGTCATTATCAACAGTGAAGGAAAAGCATCTCTTTTTTCTCAAGAATATTCTTTAATTACCCTTAATGTTTGTTTAAAATGCTCTCTGCTATTTTGTTAAACACATTACTATAATTAACACATTACATTGGGGGGGTGGGTCTGTGGTTTGGCTTTGAAATATTTTCTTTGAAGTCAAGTATTGCTTCTACGTGAGACGTCACCACGACAACCTGATAAACAAATAAAGTTCTTTAAGATAACAAATGTGCCAGACTTCTAGAATTATGAAATAAGAGACCCTGCTAAATCCAGGATCCTTATCTTCTGCCTGGAAATTTTTAATGACACTTGTGAAACTATTGTTATGTTTACTGAGAAATGTCATTTAAAAACAGTTATTGTTAAAATACGCCCACAAGGCCTCTTTTAAAAGAAGTAAACATAATTAAAGAGTTATTATTGATACTGAAGTTTTTAAAGTGACAGTAACAAAGTTAGAAGTGGATATCATTACACAATAAAAGCCATTATCCCTGTCCATGCTTTATAAATCCCCAGGTAATACTTGTTGAAACTTGTTGTTTAATCTCACTGACAGGCTGTCATATCTGAAGATTGTACTCAATTATCTCTGCCAGCAAATCCAGGTCTGGAGCCCAGCTAACACCAGCCCAGTTTATTATAAATGTCTTTAGAGGTTTGCATTCAAGTCATGCAATGGCTAGACAATGTCACTTTGTGGAATTGGTAATCCTCTGTACTTTGTAGCAAACAGCTATACAAAAAAACAATGGTTTAATAGGTTTTCAATGTTTTTGTAGTTACCATAAAAGATACACTTTGTGTGAGGTTAAAAGCTCTGTAACCATGAATGCAGACAGGCCTAGCTCTTTTGTACAGTGGTTAAGATGCTCGCTTGCAGTGTGTAGTTGCTGGTTTGTGCCCAGCCTCCACCCTGCTACCCTTGTTCTATCCCTTCTAAAGTTTTTTTTTGTTTGTTTTGTTAGCAATGTACCATGCTGCTCCATGCTTTTACTGGGCTTTACCAGTTATTACCAGTTATTCGCTGCTCCCAACCACTTTTTCATGTACAACTTGTAAAAATAACATTCAGCATTGTAGATTAAAACCAAGCATTTTAAGATATTCATTTATTTTCAGATTTTCAGTGCTCGAAACAATGACCCAAGTTCCAGTATATGAATCATGGTTATCCTTCTGTAGGTGTACTAGCGGCAGATATCCACCAGATGGGGCATAGACAAAACAGAGCTCAAAGAACCACAGCCACAAAATAGCTGTGAGAAACAAATGGATATAAAGTCATCTGTCCAGTGGATTGCCTTTTCCAGTCGCTTATGTAAATGCCTGTGACATGCATCCCTTAAGTTCATAAACACCCTGCTGTATTGTCATGGTGGTCCAGACCCCTATAGACATGGCAGCTGTTTCTAATGGCTGGTCCCTGAACAGCAGTGTTCTTATTAAAGTTCTAATGACACAAGCTATTTCTAGTTCTTTGTTATACAGCATTTATCAAAAATATTATGAGTGATTTAATTATTGAATTCCTACATTTTTTCATCTATGAAGTATGACTAATGTTAGTTAAATCAGATATTATGAAAATGGAGTGTGATGCCTTCCTTTTGTTTAATGAAACAATGCTATAGTTACCTCAGGGCACTTTTATAAACGATGGTACAATGTTAGAGACAAAGACAGGCAGGCAGGCAGGCCCCAGATATACACTATGGATTAGTCTAGATTCTTCTATGACTTGAATACACAGAACTACTTTTTTTTTTTTTTTTAAACTTTGAATACATTTCAGATTAATTCAAAAATCTGTGGGACGAAAAGAATCAAAGTTCGGTTGAAATCAAGTTTACTTTTGGTGTAACCTTTCCCTTTAAAAAAGCTAGAAACATAGGAAAACAGAGATACATTCATCTTTTTGTTTTTTTGTTTTTAACAGTCTCTGTTCTGCATATCTGTCACAAAACTTGTTGGAGGGCACCAGTAGTTTCCGCTACTAGAAGGGGGACTTTGTTTATTAACAAGCATTCAGTACAAGCTCAAAGGGGCCTTGCTCTATAAATATCTTCACAAGAAAAAAGAAGAAACAGACCTTTAAGGACAAAAGAAAGAAACAGGGGCGTAATGGGAGAAAATGTTTACTCAGCGAATGAGTTCAGCCTCATTGTGTGCAAAAGGATTAGTCCCCGTCAGAGAATCACAGCTCCATTTCAAGACCTAAGTGGCTCAACAGAGCTCCCTTCAGGGCAAGGCTAATTATCACAGGACTCGAAGACCATTACGATGCTTAACTAACCTCGCTTCTCCAAGGTGCAGATTAGCTTGTGCCTCCAGCGAAGTGTTGGGGAGAACCCTTTTCCTTAATACCCGCTTTGATTTATTTTAAAAAAAGGAAAAGGTTTGTGTGCCAAATAGCCCATTAGATTTCTTGATCTGATCCTAACTTTTTCTCTTAAGTAGGATTATCAATGGCAGTTACGGTCTTGTGTCATTTCCACCATGATTCCTCCCCCTCAGGTCCCCCTCTCTCCACTAAGGAATGCAGGTGATAAGTAGAGCAATGCACAAATCTCCTTAAGTCTGTTTATGCAAGCACTTTCTCCCTTAGTTGCACAAGCAATCTACTTGGCATTATCCCAGCTTCATATTCTTTTCGCCTTTTGGCTATTACCGCTGGCAATCCCAAGCCTAAACTCGGTAATCCCTTTAGTGTCAATTTTTGTGGTTTCAAGAAATAAATAAATATATAAATAAATAAATACAAATAACAGATTGACTCAAATGGTATTATCTAGGGAAGTGTGGTGCCCAGGCACGATAAAGCCTCCACTAGTTAATAAGGTATTTGTTTTCTGTTTCCACAATGATGTGGTTCCCCATTGCAGTGTCATATTGGGACACTGTTGCAATAATTCTTTGTTCTTAAAACTAACTTAGTTTCAGAGAAGGCAAATGTTCTGTTTTCAAACATCCAAGTCTTGTGGCCTTGATATGATGGATGAAACATTTCTAACTGAAAAGAATCACGCAATTGGATCCTCGAGTGGCTCACCCAATGAAGGCATAACTGCGTGGTGTGCAGAGTAGTATACTGTCAGGGGAGTGCGGGTTCACGACCTGGCTGTGCAAAGTCCACGGTCTTCACTGAAGATTCCAGAGGAAGTGTTGCATTGGCTCTGGCACTTCTGTGGGTTCGTGAGGCAAAACTGGCAATCTCAAACTCCTGGATGTAAAGATCCAATTGCCATGGTTGTGGGATCGGAGGACACCCACTGAACTTCATTGACTGCTGCATTTGGCAAACACAATTAGACATTCGAAACTGGGGAGAGAAACAGGAGTAAAATAATTGGGCACATAAAAAAGAAGTGATGCCTCTTACAGCTCTTCTTTAGGGACTTATATTCTGGGCACAGCCAAAGAGGATGCGAAATCTAAGTTCAGAAGTAAATTGTATTGTGGATACCATCAAGCACAGCAAGTATCTAGTGCATGTAAATACCATACATTAGATCTGGTTGTGAAATGCTTCAAACTTAGACACTGTATAATACAGATCAGTGGTCCTGTATTATTTCACACATCATGTTTATATAACTGTATTAGATGGTGCATTTTGTTTTCTGGGCTGCATGTGGCCAGTATGCTGTAAAAACGTAATACCTTATACAAAAGAATCCTAAAAGAAGTGAAAAACTTGATAACAAAATATCTATTAAACACTGTATACTAGTGGGAAGATAGTGAAATATTTCCTTGAGAAGAAAGGGTATTTTCTAGTAATGTTTGGTATCATTTCTCCCCCTAAAGGATTGACATTTGATAATAAGATTTCCATTGTACTTTGATATCGGTGCCGGTAATAAAAGAAAGCCCATACCTTTAAAGAATGTCTTAAGCGCTTATCAAGCTGGCTGCTGAATCCCAATTCAGGATGTACCTGAAACCTCTCTTGAATTCCTTATTAAATTCAGAAGATTACCTCCACAGCACTGTGGCATGGGCTGCTCTTTTCGTTGGAATCATGATATTAAAGGAATGACACACTGGGCTTCAGCTCCTGATAAGGGGTCCTGAGTCATTCTCTGAACACCCAGATTTGGGATCTGTTTCAGGACTTGGTCTGGAACCATCCTGTGGCGGAGTGTACCACCCCTTAGTATATTTCTGTTATGAAGCCATTATTTGTTATTGTTTTAAATTCCTCAGGAGAATGCGTGACTGTCAGCTACTGATTGTTTAACTGACTGACAGTCACGCAGAAGTAATAAACTCATGCAGACTATGGCCGAGGGGTAATAAGAAAATTAATATCTAGTTAGCCCCTCATCAATAATATAAAAGACCTGCAGCTTTGGCTGCACGTTGGAGTGTGTCAGAGGAGGAAAGTCTGTACAAATATCGGGTCATCATGCCCTTTTGTTTGTAATATAGAAGTATTCTTTATTATTGTGTTGTTTAATAAAAACCCTAAGCATCTCAGGTTCACCTGCCATTACTTGTTTTGGTTTGTGTTTCTGGTATATATATATATATATATATATATATATATATATATATATATATATATATATATATATATATATATATATGCCATGAACGCTCACAGAGTACTGTAGTTATTCTACCAGTGACTATAGCCAAATAACCCACAAGACCCCGAAGGGGCGAAATAACAACAGCACTCTACTAGGTTCATCAGTATGTTCAATAGTGGATATCTGAGAATGACTTTCCTTATATCAAGCTCTGCATCTGCTTAACAACGTGGTGTAATTTGAAACCGTGAGATTCGTCATTCTGCCGTTGAATTTGAATGAATGCAAGATTCCAAAATGAGATCCGGTAAGACAATTATTCAGTCCGGACTACCGAAGATGAAAAAGTTATTCTTGTATAAATTCCAATATGTAGACATGTAGAAATATAAAATATATTAAACTATCAGTTAAGGTACATTTATTTCTGTACTTTTTAGCGCAGATTAAATCCCCTTTTTTATGTCTAGAGCTGTAGAACCAGATTCACTGCTTAACACAATCTCTGCTAAAACCAAGTCATAGAAATGAATCTCTCCAGTTGACCTCCTTCCTCATCTCATATTACAATACTTTACCTCACTTCCTGCAATGCCATTTCAGTTCCTAACTTCTCTACACACTAAATAAATCTAAGTCAAGAACAATGCATGCCAAAAAATACGCAAAACTTTATGGAGAAAAATACTAAAAGTACAGACTTTGTGATGGGCCAGTTTTTGATCCGAAGATCGTTTTTTGTATCTATTGTCAATTTCAGTAGCACAGAACCTAATCAGTAAGTCTTTAATTTTTGGAGGTTGTTTTTTGGATATGAGAAATATTGTTAAAATAAACATCAGTGTTATGACAACTTTTATTAAGGTGGATGCAGTTGGGGTCCCCTATTTCTCAGTCACAGAGGACCCTACTTGCCAGGTGAGCTCAAGGATAGACCACACAAATAACCTAAGACTAGGGCTTCTCACAAAAAGCTTTAAGGCCTACTTTTTCTTACACCAAGTGACACTCACTCCACTGCTAACCAGCCTCCGTTGGGGGTAAATACCCCCAGTTTAGGTCACTTATCAATAAATTACCTAAAATTGTCTGACCAATCAGGCTCTCAACAAAGCATGGTGTAACTTATATTTTCACTTACCTAAGGATCCATAGTGTTCCTTTAGTTGTAGAGATTTGAATTTATGCCACGTAAACTTGTACAGTGCCACATTTAAATACATACAAATTCTTTAACAGTTTACATAAACTGTGCTTTGTATCTGTGTGGAGTCGATACACCCCATAACATCCTTACATACAAAGAATTTGTAAAGTCAGGGTTTTTCTACAGGTAAGGAAGACGTTTGTCTCCAAGAATATTCAATGCATGTTCTAGTCCTTTAGTTCTAGCTATTACATGAAAAATGCAGTGGAATTAATTTTATACAATCATGGATTTTAATTAAAATAGTCCATTAGGTGAGGCTTTCTATCAGTTTCTGACTTCAATAGAATTAGTCATTTAGGCAGGCTTTGCTATGATTGTGAGCCATTGTGACATGTGTTTAGTGAAACTGTACTGTGCCCTGTTATTGAAGGTATATGATTTGGAAAAGGAGAAGGAGTCTACTTATCAGATAATGTACCCTGGACCCTTCTAATCCCAAACCCTAACCCTTTGGCCACATTGCCTCCTATTCCTCCATCATACACAGACTACTTGTTTTTTTTTCGGATTTAGCTTCCTAATGCTCAGCCCCCCTTCTCCACTTTCTGTTTAAAATTCTGCCCATGAAGCCATTTAACCCCCAAAAGATATCAGATAACTTTTTTTTTTTTGCCACAGATGATATTAAGTGCCAGCCATTATCTCTGGAGGTCTGTATCATATTGGAATCTGCAATCGCAGGTCAGGAAGTACAGCAAGCTCTTGTCTCGCCAGCTCTGCAGAATTACTTTCCTCTCGCACAATGCCTGCTGAATGGGCGGACGCTTTGTCATTTAAACTGCATAAAGAGGCCAGAAATTGATTTTTATTGTAGATCTTCATATCTAATAAAGCTCTGAGGATCTTCTTTCTTCTTAGGCTGAATGGCCACTGAATGCTTTCAATCTACTTGTGTGTTTCATGCATAAACCGGCAGAAGGGAGAAATAGGTTGGGGGGGGGGGGGAAAATGAAAAGGAAGGCTTTCTCTTTCACTGAGAGCCTATGGGGGGAATCATAATTGAAAAGGGCAATGTTTTTTAGTGAAGAAAGTAGGCTTTTAAAAAGTCCTGTAAAAGGGGGAGGGAAAACAACTGGGACACAGTTTCGCTAAAGAATGGGCCTTGATGCAGTGAACTTGAAGAAAGACACACTCCAAAGGTATCATTTTGGATAAAATGCTCGGGTCTCACAATTAATTGTAGTAAAATATAATTCCTTTGTTTACTACATATTCTATTTTTTACTACATATTTTTTTGTATGTTTTTAGTCCATAGGCAGAGAAGCCAGAGACAAAAATCGTTGAAACACAATTCAAATTTAAAATGCATATCTATCTATCTATCTATCTATCTATCTATCTATCTATCTATCTATCTAGCTATCTCATAGTCCCAATCCAGACTGAACCCATTCAATAACAAAACATCAACCTAAAGCTTATGAATCAAAAAGGCATGTCGTATACAGACAGGCTAAAAGAATTGAATCTATTCAGTCTTGAACAAAGAAGACTACGCGGTGATCTGATTCAAACATTCAAAATCCTAAAAGGTATAGACAATGTCGACCCAGGGGACTTTTTTGACCTGAAAAAAGAAACAAGGACCAGGGGTCACAAATGGAGATTAGATAAAGGGCCATTCAGAACAGAAAATAGGAGACACTTTTTTACACAGAGAATTGTGAGGGCCTGGAACCAACTCCCCAGTAATGTTATTGAAGCTGACACCCTGGGATCCTTCAAGAAGCTGCTTGATGAGATTCTGGGATCAATAAGCTACTAACAACCAAACAAGCAAGATGGGCTGAATAGCCTCCTCTAGTTTGTAAACTTTCTTATGTTCTTATGAATCAGACTCCTTATATTCTTGATAGTTCTGTAAAGATGTGCAGACTTCTTACTAGACTAATTGACAACCTCGCAGACATTACAAGTTACAGAAGGCGACACATACTGTATGATATATGAGAAATGAGGGTTCCAGTCTGAAAACGTGTGGTGCTTTTGTAAATGACTAAAAAAAACAAACCAGTGTTGATGAACGTGTGTTTACTGTTCTTGTGTCTCAACTTTATAACTGTGTTTTAAAATGTGTACACTTCTATCTTTTTAACATTATATTATACCAATTTTTGATCTTGTTTTCTTTTTAATCTATTTCTCTATACAAATGTATTTTCTTTTGACTTTTTTTCCTTGTGTCTGGTACAGTGCTTTGAGATCCTTTTTGTATGAAAGGTGCTATATAAATACAATTTGATTTGATTTGATTTATGTATGCGAGTCATGGACAAAGTGCTTGTGGTACAGCAGAGCCTTCCATGAAGAGTCTCCAGACTGGATGAAGTCCAAGCTATTCATCCTCGCAATTGGAAGACTAAAGCAAAATGAATGTAAAATTATGCAAAGTTTCAGACAGGAAACTATAAATTCACCTGCAAATATGACTATGTGATGGGCAGGTAAATATGTGCAACCATCTCCAAAAATGAAGCAAAGATTGGACAAGGGAGCTACCTCCCCCTTCATTCATGTCAACTTATATCAGTGCCGGCTACCAATAATATTCAAGCCAGGTACATTTACCCAGCTGAGTGATGTCAAATACAATTTCAAGGCATAGTCAAAATGATGCTATTGTTAAATGTATTAATTCTCTAACAGAATACCTTGTTTTTAAATTGCAAGGGTTGTCCTGACTGAAAGACATGTTCTGTATATTATATTCCTATGAGTAGAGTGCAGATTCGCATCCTGGCTGTGTGAAGTAAGCCAGTCTTCGCTGGGAACTCCGAAGCGAACATCGCATTCGCTCTGGCACTCTCGTGGGTGAGGGGAAAAGCGATTGAGCATTCCAAACTGGGAGAAAAAATTATAATTGGACATACTAAATAAAAATTTTAAAAAAGTTTTCCTATGACAGGACATGTTTTTTTCAGATGAGACTCGAGTTCATTCGAGTACAAATACAGTATATATTAGATTTATAAATAATTCTCTCAAATGGAAGTTTTGAAAATTATTTTTCAAAAACAAAAAGAAAACAATTAATGTTGCAAAAATGTAAATAATCAGATTGCTTACAACCTGTTTTTTTCTTTTAAGTTCTGTATTATTTTTTCTTGCAGAAAATGAACAAAACATGGAGAAACTTTACTACTTAATAGATTGTCTACAAGTAGATATACTTGATGGGAAAAACAGTAACTGTCAGTAAAGCAGTGTTGATGCTGAAATTGTAGCAGAGACTCTTTCACTATTTGTGTGACCTTTCCTATGGAATACTTTGCACATGGGAACATGTCTACCAGTAGATTTGCTGAAATAGTCACAACATGTAAAGGTTTCTGCATATGTAACTTTCTTGATCTCCGTTTTTCCTTTGGCAACGAAAGATGTTATTGAAGTGCTGGAGTTTCACTGGCTTTTTGGTGTTTTTGTCATCTGTCCTGCTTACCACAAATCATCATTCTTGCTCCGATGTCCCACCTGCATAGTTTACATAAAGTATGTCTTTTTCCAATGTTGCTTAGGATTATGTGAGAATATATTGTGGTCCAAGAAGCGTGAAATTTGCATCAATATATATATATATTTTTTAACCGGACGAGGAGGGCTATTGCACGCACAGCCATCATAGATGGTCAACCATGTGAGCTTGCCTCATGCGCTGAATGCATGTCAGCCGCAGGGCCCCCTGGGTCCTAAACCCTGCTCGGTACTGACAGGGATTGCAGTAACCACAGACAGTACATGCCTTTTGCAGAAATTATAGGTTTGCTGACATAAAGGTATTTAACAGTAGAGTTTTGAGCAAAATGCTGTAGAAAATCTGTCCTGAGAGTTGTCTTGGAGAAGTGTCCAAAAAACAGGAGAGTCCTGTCAAATGGGGTATGAAATGGGGCTGCCCCTTAAATGGCCAATCACCCCTGCCACCCCATTTAGATCCCCTGTTGCCGGTTCTCAGTCGTGTCGCAGAGGTGCCGGAAGGTGGACTGACACTCCCACAAGGATCCCTACGGGGAAAGATAGACATGAGGGGAGGTGGTTGGTATTTTAATGGGGGCGGTGGCCATGCACATGAGGGGATGTATGTTACAGGGTATAGTTAAAAGTGTTTGTCTGGTTTTGTTTAACTGTTTGTTTTGGCCACCGTACCTCTGTTGTTTTGTTCCTGTGTTTTGTTTGTTGTTTTATTATTATTATTATTATTATTTTTTATTATTATTTATTATTGAACGTGCGCAAAAGCGCTTTAACCTGCAGCTTCTGTCTATGGGTCTCTTCCTGGTAAATAACAGCCTTGCCAGGGATGCAACCCCGTCACAAGGTCTCAAATGTGCAGTTTCTAAAAGAAATCACACAAGGTAATAGAAAGTTCTCAATTTGCTTGCCTTGCTTTCCAGGGAATCAACTTTTAGTTTCTAGGTCATTTCACCTCAGCAGTGTATTCGGTGTCAAAGTCAATGACGGAAAAGAAAGCTCTGAAGGGGTGGGGACAATTTCAATTTCCAGGTGACTATCTGAAAGCAAGCCCTTCAAACAGAGACGGTCAAGATTTACCAGGGGTTCCTCTTAATACCCGGGTCTCATTGCAGCTACACTGTTGGTTTGAAATTGACATACAGCATAGAGCTGAGTGATTAGATAGCAGGAAGCTGTACTGTACTGTGATATTGTCTGTATCACTGTGTGGGTGCACCAAAATCAATAGCGTACATTTCGTTTAAGTGCATTATTATTATTATTTGTTTATTTAGCAGACGCCATTATCCAAGGTGACTTACAGAGACTAGGGTGTGTGAACTATGCATCAGCTGCAGAATCACTTACAATTACGTCTCACCCGAAAGACAGAGCACAAGGAGGTTAAGTGACTTGCTCAGGGTCACACAATGAGTCAGTGGCTGAGGTGGGATTTGAACCGCAGACCGCCGGTTACAAGCCCTTTTCTTTAACCACTGGACCACACAGCCTGCATGGTGGCACACTTATATTTTGCACAGAATTGAAACAAAAGAAAACAAACAAAACAAGCCTACCTACACCTTCCTTTTACCCTAAACTAATATCAGGGAACTTTGATATCAGCACTTTTGCCCTGTGAATAACCAATAGCCTACCTTTTCTTTCTTTGTACTGGCAGAACGCTCCCAATCATCACCATCACCCCTCGCTCCCACTGTCTACCTGCTTTACGCGAGGCTTAATTACTCCCCCACCTGATAATTGTTTGGCAACTGGCGACCATTCCGGTTCCCCCTTGCCTATGAGCCAAGATGCCTGCCAGCCACTGCTCACTAGGGTCTTAATGCCCTTGAATAACCAAATAATAATAAAACCAAATCAGTTGTTGCAGCTAATGTAAATCTAATCCATTAATATAAGTAGTGTAGCTGAATTCATGAGCTATTTTTTTGTTAATATGGCGAACATTTGGGCTACTCAGGTCTCTTGTCTTAGGTTTCTTAATATAGCAATTTTGATGTTAAGCTATATATATATATATATATATATATATATATCACACACACACACAGCATGATTATTTCTAATACCGTTCATCATTTTATTAATTCAGGTTTTGTTTACTAATAATAATAATAATAATAATACAAAAACTAGATTAACATAATTTAGATATTTTATTTAACATCATGTAATCAAATAAACTACAAAATGATATCACAAAAGTCTAACGGAAGCCATAATAGTAGTACAGTATTTCATGTCACATTTTTCAATTTGTCAGTTTTTTGTTAAGTATATTAAAAACTACAAAGCAGTATGTAAGTCAATATGTTAATTTAACGTTATTCAGCAGGTTTCATTCGACTTTATGAAGCGAAATGAGTTAATTCTATAGGGTGATGCAAAACGTTTGGCCATAGCTGTACTTAATTGTATTAAAGTACATTTGCTTCAAAGCTAATAACATGTTTAAAGGGATTGCAGCTAACATGTTTAAAGGGATTGCAGCTAACATAACAATTCCACGGGATGCACATCCATTAACTATATAGGTCTCAAATGTCTACTTTTGGATTTTTAAAGCACACTCTCCGGTCCTGCACCAGGTTAAAGGGGTCTCTTGCTTTCAGATAGTCTTGCACTTTCAAGGTCATGGATAGTGAATTTGTTCCCACCCCTTCAGAGCCATCTGCCCTGTCATTAACCAATGAGCTGCTTCATGCAATGACTGACATGCTCTGCAGTGAATTGTTAGTAGCATAATTAATAACATTTTTATAGATGGTTTATAATCACTTAGAATGGATCCCTAAACTAAAGTGTTACTGGTATTTCAATGCCTCACCTCCTGGAATTCCTCTATTCCTGTTGCAGTGTGATTCTTGTGATTCTTAATGTCCATTCATTCTTCACGTGAGCTCTTCATGTACAGTAAATGGCTGTACAGGATATGGCCAACAATGACATATCAGCAAGGAGACACTTCTGTCAAATGTGTTCATTAATAGATTAAAAAAAAGCAACACATTTACATTAGATTTTCTATTCTAATTGAAAATGTGAGCACCATGCAGTAATGTCAATACGTGTTAGGTAAGATTAACTTGAATTATTTTGTTAGCTTTAAGAGTTCAACCGGCACTTCAATGTCATTTGCCAGTAAGATTCTGAGAAGACGAAAGTAGCTCATATCTATAGCAGCGATACCATACTGTTGAAACTCTAAATACATACAGTCGTTTACCCTAATAATAAATCAATTCATTTAGCTGTAATTGGCTTCCTGTTCTCTGTTCTCTTTCAAATGGAACACGCATTCCACCAGCTGTTGCAATTGAGCATTTCAGAATAGAGGCAACTGGTAGAAGGGGAGGTGCTGCCACCAGGCTATGGTGGACAATTTTGGAACTGCAGACTGGTGATAAACAATGGACAAAAGCCTAAATTCTCACATTGTTCTCTAAAAGTGAAATACACCAAGTGCAATACTAAAACAATTACTTATCAACTAAACAAGCCCTTAAATTAAAGGCTAAATAACTTCACTTTTTTGTTGTTTTACATTTCTCTTGCTTAATAGTGAGAGCAGGTGAATTCAGCAGTTGAAGAAAGGTCATATTGTCACATGATTTGAAAGGAATGAGGAACATCCATATAGAGCCACAATACCTTCCCACAATACCCAAATAATACACAATCAACACGGGGTGGAATGCCTGCTAATCTGACAGAGTGGAATAGTTGGCTTGAAATTAGTCGAATAGTCGACTACTCACCTCGTAAAAAAAAACGAATGTCACAAATTGTAATGATGATGTTAGATTTCAAAATGTCACATTTTTCTTTTTTTCAGTTTTTCGTTAAGTATATGGAAAACTACAAAGCGGTGTGTAATTCAATATGTTAACGTAACATTATTCAGCAGGTTTCATTCGACTTCATGAAGCAATATGATTCAATCCTATAGAAGGATGCAAAGCGTTTGGCCAGAGCTGTATTTGTGACAGTTTGTACAATTTGCTTTTTTGTGCACTATATTTAAAAATTGCTTGGAAATTTAAATTAAATGTATTTATGTCATGTGACGCGCAATTAGTTGACAACCAGTGTCTGAGGACGACTGTCACTTTACTATCCGATGAGTTGACTATTCAGTGCTACTCCTAGAAACCACATAATTGCCATTTGCTCACAATCACGTTTAAATGTAATGATCATGCATTATTTATGTAGTATGGATAGGGTGAGGTTATAGGGTTTGTGAACCCACTACACAAAAATCCTAGTGTTGTCATGCAAAAGAGCTTGAAGGTGACATTAACCTACTACATTGCACTTAGTAGCAGGAACATGTGTGACAGGAAGACTTCAATAAAACTTGGGGGGAATGTAAGCAAACTGGAAAGCCAACAAGTTCATGTTTCTGGCTGGCATAGAAAGCGCAGAATGGTATGGCAGGCAAACAGACACTCAGACAGGAATCATATTTTAGTATAAAATTGAACATGATTGTGTACATGCTTCAATTTATCTGTCTTTTCCAGTCTTTCCAGCTAGCTCCGAAAAATATATATTTTATCGACTAGCAGGAGTTTGTGTGGACCAATTACTGACACATTTAAAATGCCTACTAGGGCTTGTGATTTTCCAGTGGAAAATAACACTCATGTATACGTTTCTGTAATTATAATATCGAAGCCAACCCCAGAATCCATCAGAATCCATAATTTGTGCCTGAATTTCATATCATTTTTGTCACTCACCACAAACTCTTGCCTTCCCATATTCCTCTTTCTAAGTGTTGTCAGTCCTGCCATGAAAGAAGAAAAATACATTAAATATAGACATACCTATTTTAAAGAATATATATATATATATATATATATATATATATATATATATATATATATATATATATATAAGAATCCCAAGTCAAGTTGTCAGGACATACATAGAAGATGAAGATCAGTCTGATAAGACCCCTTTAAAATGCAGCAGTCATAAATGCGCTGTTTAAAATATATTTTCCATCTGACATAAAGATAGCATAGTTTTGGAGGGAATTGCTGGTTCTGATGGCTCTGGGAAAAAAAAAATAGAATCTTGTTGGCTACTAATAGATTTTTCTATTATTGCAAACAGATTTGTTTTAATGGGTATTTCTATGGAGATTTCTTATTTTAAACACACAGGCACATTCCTAGCATAATACATATTTTACTGGTAGGCATTTTTTGTTTTCAATAGATTAATGCAGGTGCAATTTTGTATGTTTTGTGAAGGCACATTTATCAAAATGTGAAGTTGTTACTTTTAGCCAAATACAGAGTTCGACAATTAAATGGAAACACAAGCAATATAACACATACTTTTGTGTCGATCTTCACATTTATATAGTAATATATAAAAGCTGCATCTCCCTGTGGTAAGCCAGTTTAAGTGATGATGAGACAGAACAACAGACAGGAAAGGCTTGGTTGGCAGGTGCTTCAATACCCAAGACTTCAAATGGCTGATGCTTCCCAAGTCTTCAAAGTGATGCCTCTATCGATAGGCCTCCACTACAGATTACAACACCAATACAATTTCTCTGAAGTCACTTCTGACAGTGTTATGGCGGGTGTTTCAAATTTTTTATCCCCAATGAATTTTGAATGAACTGATTATCAGTGGCTGTTTATTAAGCAAATACAAATGGGATTGTGCCGTTTTTTCTTGTATTGTAAGTTCCACATGGTGCAGTGATTAAAGACAAGAGGCTTGATGTGGAGAGGCTTTAGAGAGGCACATAGGAGAGGATAGCCTGGGGGCCCGATTTCATCAAACCAGAACCAGAAACTACTGAGAACTCCGATGTGGAGGGCTTTACAGCAATTTTACTTCACCCACGATGCGCTTCAATTAATAGCTCTCTTCTGTACTATATTTTTATTTTTGATGAGTTTAATTCATTAAAACACGCCCCTATGAGAAATATCAGCAGGGATAAAAAGTGAATGGACAGAACGAATGGAAGTGCACGACAGGTAAGACTAATGACTGTATTTTGGAAGCTAGTTGTTTTTATCTTTAAATGTGTATTACGATAGTCTGCATTTCTGTTTTATATTGACTTGTAAAGACAACGTTGTTTAAAACATACTTTTTACATTGCTGCTCAGCCCTTATAAAAGTTCCCACTAGTGAAAGCATTGCGCAGTGTAATAAAGCATAGTGAAACCATGGTAAAGCATACAGGTAAGCATTATAAAGACCAGATGTGGTAAAGCATATTAAACACATGGTAAATGCATAGTATAGGTTGTAAAAATTTATAAAGGGAAGAAAATGTTGAAATGTGTTTCCTTTGATGCCAGCAATCATAATCTGGAGTGAAGCAGATCCTCTGGTGTCTGTGGGTGTCAGTTAAAGGGTTACATTGGAAGTTTAACTGTAGCTTAACTGTTAAAATGGAGTGGACCGCACACACATAAGATATGGGTTCAAGCCACACCACAGTCAGGTCATGTATTTCTTGAAAAGTTGCCCAACAAGTAACTAACTTAGCCGCCCAGGGCTAATGCTAATTCAAGCCTTAGATCCAGAGCATGAAATGAAGAGCCTTCAGAGCACAAGGCCTGGGGTTAATGACAGCTCTGCTCAAATATCCATACCATTCAAAATGAATCTGCTAACCGCTCACATTAACATCACTCCTTTGCATCCACTGCAGTTTTTAATATATATTTCCACATACAGTTTATATTGCCGCAGATCTTTTTTCCAACCTAGATCAGCAAAATAAATAAAGAAATAAAACAGAATAAAAGAAATACAACTGTGAACGACTTTTAAAATCTTTTTACTGCATAGTTGAACAAGCAGCTGGATAAAGACTTTATCCCCCATCCTCCCATAAAAAATACCTCTTTAAAGTTATTTCAAATTTCTCAGCAAGGATTTCAGAAATCTGTTTGTTTGAGGGCAGCATTAGATGTGACCAGCGTTTTATTGTGACATAAAACCGCATTTCTTCCTCGGCAGATTAAAAATAAAATCGGTTAATAAGAAAAGCTGTCAGCAGCAGAAAATGGCTGACATAATCCGTTTATCCTCCAAGCAATAAAGATACTGGTCCTTGGGAGTCTATCTTTCCTCTTATGTTATTTCACCCAAAACATTATCTTCTACGCATTCAGATGGATTAAGAAGTCATATGGGAGATAGAAAGAAAGTGACAGATACAAAAAATATAATATCCTTTCATTCTCTTTACACATCCACGCACACACGGCAGTCACTCTGGGTACCCACAATTCATGGGGGCTAATAGAGTCAAATATAAAAGGGGTACCCCTATGGAGAGGTGAAAGGACAACATAAAACCAAAACAAATGAACATTTCAAAAAACAAATGTGAACAGCTGTGGCAGCTAGGTACTAAACCCTACATACAGGTAAGTATTGGAATCAATGATTTAGTGTGCCCTTAGGTGGGCAAACCTAAAGAGTCAAGGAGAAGTGGTGGGCTCCATGTTAATGTGGCAGACTTACAGGAGCCGTTTGTGTCTGTGTAACAATACGCCCCCCTCTTTCTTTTTAAATATGCATGAAACCTGATCGGGTGTGTGGGTTTGAATCAGTTGTTGATGACTCTCTTTATGTTTCATACTAATACACCATGTGTGGGGTGCCTCTAATTGTTATTATGCCATCTGGTGCAGGTTATGTCTGCTCAAACTGTGCAAAAGTATTCATGTTATAATAAGACACACTACACATGATGTATAACTCTTTCAGAATCACAAAAATGGAGATTGTACTCAGGAACTAATACCGAATATAAAAGGTGTTTTATGTTTAATATTCGATTTCTAGTCAAAACATTTGTCAAAGAATTGTATGCATTTCTTTTAGGGTCTCCACATACATCTTCCATCAGTGTTGCAGAGGGTTATGGTTACACGCTGGTATACCAGATGTACCAGGGGTGCATCCAACTGAAAACAGAAAATTATGCAAAGTGAATTAAAAAAAATGATTGCATAAGATGAATCCGATATGTCCTGCCCATACCGAATTGCTCTTTAAAGAGCCAGTGCAGCTTCAAAGCCAAGATGAAAGGACATGTTGTCACATGATTTCAATAGAACGAGGAAGCATAGACAAGCTCACAAATAGGTTAAGAGATATAGAGAAAATAATAACTCAATATTGGATCAATAGAGTACAGAACCATAATTACAGACACCATAACAAGTCATGGGAAAGTGAAACAAATACAATGACACTGAAGCTCCTTACTTTAAAGTGATTGTAGCTTCCACAATATTTCAGTTGCAGTTTTGAAAGAAACAAAACCTGTTTTAGAAAACATGTGTTTTCATTTAAAACATGATACCTGGTACTAATCTAGGTAAAATAAATCTCAGTTTGCAAGCCAAGCTTACAGGTAGTGTTGCACTTCCTTGATTTTTTCACCTGATGAGTTAAATTGTCCCCAACCCCTCAAAACCTTCTTTCATTAACCAACCAGCTGCTTCCTCTGTTAAATGGCATGCTTTCAACCTGTAACACACTTTGAAATGACTTTTGGAAGCGAAACAGTACAGAAATCCTGAATCCTTCTTTAATATAGTACCAGAGATTATGATTTTAAATGAAAATGCATGTTTGCTAGAACATGTGATTTTTTTGAAGGTAAATGCACGGCAGGTAAAATGTATGTAATCATTGTGTTAGCTACTGTAGAGCTGAGCTTTAGCATCTATTTTGAAACCTGGGAAGGCTGGGATTTAAACCCTCATTTTCTAAAAGCCATGGGGGGAGGGGATCACCCCGTCCTGTGAGCTCTGGGCCTCGGAGCAGACTCTGAACTCAGAGCCTGTTATATTTAATCATGTTGGTTGGCTGGTAATGAATTTTGATTATGATTCTCAATGCTGTTGCAAGGAGTGAAATATTAATATCCATAGTAATGATGCATGAAGCTCAGAGCGTAATTTCCTCACTCTCCTTGTCTGCCGTTGAATTGTTACCACTTTATCATTTGTGTAGAACTTTGCATTTCCATTCATCTCTCTGTATCACCGGTGTGATTAATATGGATTGTGATTCATTAGTTTATCATCAGTGTTGGTTTTTAACCGATCATTTCAAATTCATCATTTAAATGGAGGTTGTGTTTCTGGGACTGGGGTAGAGGAAGGGAGGGAGGGGGGATTCTACCATATAGTGGTCCTGCTGGTTCAATCAAGAAAGTAACTAAACAGAAGTTATCCAAATCTGTGTTGCACGTGATTGAACTGGGAATAAAAGGTGTGATATCTTTCAAATTTGAGTTAGTCCCTACTGGTGAGAGCCTTGCACTGTCCCTGCGGAATTCAGATTCAGGAATTTATTATTATTATTATTATAAGAATATTATGTAGTGGAAAATGTGGGTGAGTAGGGTAGCCTATTGTAGATGTACTACCAGTATTTACAAAGTGTACTGTACCAAACATTTTGACCGGTTCTGTAGGAAAACTTGTGTATATTATTATATGTACAGTACGTGTATAATAGGTTTATAATCAATATATATGCAGTCAGAAAATGTTTAGCAAATAATACAATGATAGTACACAGTGTTTTTTTTATGGATATATATATATATATATATATATATATATATATATATATATATATATATATATATATATATATATATATATATATATATATATATATATATATATATATATATATATATATATATATATATACATTTTTATTTGTGTAACGCTATGTCTGGGTTTTTGTTTGTTTCCAGTGCTTTTTTTATTATATTTTTTGTTGTTCAAATGAGGCAGGCTGCACTTGCGGTGCTTCAACACAACCTAAACACTTCTTGTAAATCCAGTCGAAGAAAGCTGTACGATATCTGTAGACATGCAAGACCAAATTGGAACTCAGACAGAAACATTGAAACTTACCCTCCCTTACTTATATTAATTAGGTGAATTGTATTTGGAAGGGGAATTTCTCTCCCTAAAAGAAAACTACATGGAAACCCCAAATTATCCAAAAGGTATGACCAAAAAAATAGCACGAGAAACCATGAAAACCTGCCATTGTGAGTCCAGAACGAATTACAGCTTGAATCACAACCTGTATAATAATAATAATAATAATAATAATAATAATAATAATAATAATAATGAAAATACATAGTGCTTGTTTTGGCATTCATGCACTTTATTCTTGACACATTGATTTGACAAATCATATTCCTATGATTATTATTATTATTATTATTATTATTATTATTATTATTATTATTATTGCAATTATGATCATTATTCAAGTTAAACAAGCCTTCAAGTTGACCCACTGCCTGTATATCAGTTCAAACATTTACTTATTTATTTATTTCTTGCATTTATGTAGCGCTTTATACAAAAGTATCGCAAAGCACTGTACAGTACATAGCAGAAAAAAAGAACAAACCACAATACATTTGTATAGCATGTCACACATACAACTGGTATAAATCATACCATTTAAATAACATATTTAAATAACAGTATACACATAATACAAAAGCAGCAATTTTAAAGTTACATTAAAACCAACTAAGAAAGACATTTTATAAAAGTGCTTTTTTAGTCTTGACTTGAAAAAGTTCCCTGAATGAGAAGACGACCGCCAACATAACTTTTGGCTTATGTCTGCCATAGGTAGGTATTCAATGTGCATTTTATGTCAGAGCTGCTGATAGGCTCCAGCACAACATCAAGGGTCCATTCGGGGAGAACGTCCCTCTGTTGAGGTCGGAATCGCCGAGCACCCTGGAGAAAGCGGGTAACCAAGAAATGTGCACCCAGAGATACAGAATCAACGGGGGAATGGCACGCAGAAATGGCTGCCAGATACACCTTCAAAGTAGAAGGTGACTGTGGCAAAGTGGTTTGCAGTGCACAGGTGTAGAGGTGATGCAATTATGAAAACAAAGTTCACGATCCAAACAGTTTTTATTTTTATAATCCTGGTCTGGCGACCACAAAGAATAATCCCAGGCAATACACAGAAATGTGTATTGCACTATTCCTAAACAACGGGTTGCAGTCCTGAAATAATAATACAAGTATTAAGACACACAAAGATACACACAATCTTAAGTCCAGAGTGAGTGGTTTACGTGCAAGTTGTGAAATACAATTAATCCATGTACAATGGTGAAGTGTTGTCCGGGTTGGTGCTGGCAATAGCTCCAAGTACATGTTAGCCGTCTATAATAACAAACAAGTACAATTAGAATTTGACAAAACAAACACTGAACACTCACGGTAACTTTATTGTCAGCCTTTTTAGGCTTTTTAGGCTCATCTCAACCATAAACAAGGAACAGATCGCTTAGCCACGTCCCTTTTGTACCATCAGTCATGCCCCTTGGTTAGCGAGTGCAACCGCTTTCTCCTCCAATCCGGCTGCCACATCGCTTCCTTTCTGGGGCGATGACTTGGTGTACCGTGGCACCACCCCCGTCCTAGATGGCTGACTTCCACCTTTCCCTGGAATGAATAGTCAGACCTTCCAGTCCGGGGCTCTCTGTTCCCTTTGCCCTTTGGGCAAGATACAGGGTCATGACCGCGTCAGATAGCCCTAGGGCTGACCAGCGGTCCTGTTCAGGGGCCAGACCCATAATAGGAACCTGCCTGGTTCCGGATGCCACAGAGTGCCTTTCGCCTGACTGAGGAGATCCAGGCAAAGCGGGATCTCCCAGGACTGGCCTTGTAGGAACTGGCACAGAGCCGAAAACCAGATTCTCCTTGGATATCGGGGGGCCACTAGGAGAACTATCGCCTTCTCTAACCGGACTTTCTCTAGAAAGGCTGGGAGTACCACAGGGGGCAGTGTGTCGTCTCTGCCGAGGCGAAGAGATCGACCTGCGCCTTCCCGAACCGTATCAGGGACCCTCGCCTGTGACAGCCATAGCCATATGCGAGCCACCACCAGGCTTGGAGCAGTGTGCCTGAAAGAAGCCACCGGCTCAGGGAGCGGGGCTTCCCGTAGCATGCCATCCACATAGGCGGTCAGGATACCCACCGTGTTTGCTAAGTGGGTCACCTGTGCCTCCGCTGCATAAGCCCGCTTCAGGTGCGTATCCATGACCTTGCACTGCAGGTTTGGGTGCATGGGGTCCTAGGTAAGCCCCCACTGGCAGAGCCTTGGCCAAGGCCGCAATGGTGGAATCCACTGGGGGAAAACCTGCCAGGCCCAGCTTCTCCGCGCCTTCCAAGGAAGCAAGGCCGGACGATCCCAGGAGGAACGCACCTCCTCCATGAAATCGGGGAACACTGGGAAAGGCTGAGGTTGGGGATCAAAAGCCTGCGCCCGGAACACATAACGACGTGGCTCAGCCGCTGTCGTCCAAGGGACCTGCAAAAAGGTTGCAGTGTGAAGCGGAGGCACACTAGCCTCTGAGGCAACCTCAGAGCTAGGCTCTGCCTCAGCAGAGCGCGCAGGCTCCTCTCCTTCCTCCACCTCGGTGGGGAAAGAGTCCTTACCCCAGGAGGCTGCTATCGAAAGCGCGTCCTCCTCCTCCTCTGCCATCCATCCAGGCAATCCCAGCTCACCCTGAGCTCCCTAGAGCCAGTGTAAAGAGGCCAAAACGGGGGCAATATGTTGACTTTTAATTTAAAATATTTCACAGTTAACGACCTAAATCTTTTATACCTAGACAAATATTGCTTCCTGGTGTACTTGTACCCTTTAATTTCAATTTGAAAATGCTGTAATTTTATTGTAATTGTTAATGTGTAATTGCTTCTGACTTCCAGAGTAATGAACGGCATTGCCAGCTATTAATCATAACTATGAATTGGAAGTAGACAACCTTTAAGGAGGCTGAGCACAAAAACCACATGGTAGAATAATAGAACATTGAATGAACCTTGATTACTTTTCACTGGGTGGAACAGGTATATATGCTCTGCACTGTTCTGTCGCTTAACATGTTACATTTGACTTCTATACTGAAAATTATTGTTTTCTTTTTTAGTTCTAGAATGGATAGGTGCCATTGAATCTAAAGGTGAAAAATGATAGTATATGGGTTCTAGAAATGCAGAGTTTCCCTACTGCAGCCCAGAGATCACTCTAACAACTGAGCAGCTAAACCTCATTGCCTTCCACACTGCAGACCAGCACTTTCTCTAACCACTGAGCTATGCAAACACACTGCTCTACACACTGCATCCCAGAAATCATTCTAAACACTGAGCAGCTCAACCCCACAATCTTCCACACTGCAGCCCAGATTTCCACAATGGTTAAATATAGAGGGAACACAAGGGTGAGCCTGAACCCAATTTTTTATTCAGATTCATGCTGAATGTTACCTTATTTAAATTGTGGTTTGGATGGGGTGAAGACTCAAACAGATTATTATTTTTGTATGTACTCTGATAAGAAAACTGCAGGACAATGCAGCAGTTTAATCTTGACAGATTGTTTGTAGCAAATGTAAATTGTCATAAAACAAATATAATATACTGGCAAATGGACTCACATTAACCAATACAAATGATCATTGCCATTAATTACTCTGGAAGTCAGAAGCAATTACACTTTAACAATTACAATACAATTACAGCATTTTCAAATTGAAATTAAAGGGTACAAGTACACCAGGAAGCAATATGTATAAAAGATTTAGGTTGTTAACTGTGAAATATTTTAAATTAAAAGTGCGATTGTAAAGCAGCTGCTTTCAAAATTACATCTTGTTCAAGTAATGGTTATTTATTTAGACGCACCATGAACCAAAATGTTTTACCTTATCCACTAAATAAAAAATATAAAACCTGTAGGAAGACTGTATACACATATACATTTCACATTGGCTCCGATTCTGTGGGTGATAGAGGAGAGCATACCACACATTTATTTATAGGCGCTATACTCTCTCCAGGGGATGTGATTTCGTAACTTTATAGGCAAAAAAAAAAAGATTTCAATCTCTCTCTGCCCTGACTTTTGTCTGAAACGGCTCTTCATATGAGAAACGATGTATGTATGCCTACTTTCTTTAAATAACAAAGCAGCACCCCTATAGTTAGCGGCATTTGTAACAAGCTGATTTTAGCATGTGGTGCAGCTGAGAATTTACTAAAAAGTCTGATATTTATACCCATACAGAGTGTCATTCTGGATGCGCTAGATGTCCCTTATGAAAAAATAAATCAGCATGACACCAGAGCACAAGTGAACCTTTGGAGCCCTCTGACTGTCTTGTCAAGGACTACTGTAAATACAATACAACTGTTCAACCTGATTTTACAAGTAAACATTTATAAATTGCAGTATTTAAGTGGATCATAACATGATACGCTTATGGTAAGCATGTTGTAAACATTGTAGCATGGACTTAAATAGCACCTCCACTATAAAAAGTGTTCCAGCGGCACTGAGTCCAAATGCAAAACATTTATTCTTTGCTTAAAATGACGCAGCCTATAAACTCTCCTTCTCCTTGGGTTTCCTCAATCATAGCAGCTGCTAATAACATTGGATCCATGTTGAAAGTAAGGGTGATTCGATCTGAGGTGATGTCTCGTTTTATACAGTCGAATAGTCATGTTGACCAATCTGAAGCAAGAGGAAAGCTAACTGGTGGAAGTTTAAATGATTCAACACTTTGGTCTTTGGAAAATTGATATGAATATTCATTATATATTCCACCGCAAAGAAAGCGTCCGAATAACTAATGAACCAAACTAGCAGACAGATTCACGTCGTGTTTTTTGCAGCTTTAGAAAATTCTCATATTGGTGGGAAAAACAGAGGTGCAGAAATAATGGTGTACAGCACTATCCTCCAGTGGATCTCCTTTGGAAATAACATCTATTTTTTATCTATTAGTTAAATCAGCTACAAATTACCAGGCGCATTTATTCATAAATAAATAAATAAATAAACAAAACGACCCGTTGGGGAAATGACACGACAATTTGCGCTGCAATATGACTTTGCCGTCGAAATGCACAGACTAGAAAATGTCACTAATTTGTAAAAATATGTAGTTTTCCAGAAACAACATATATTATAGTTTGATTTTTGTGTTTAACTTTACCCCCTCCTTGGCACCGGCCCTGGGTCACCTTGCAGACGTTCAGTTGACTCAGAGCCTGTTGACAGTGTTATGGCAGGCTTTTTAAATTGGAGACCAACCCCTGTATATAACAATACTGTATCAATATTATATATATATAAAACACTTCTGCATACAACCCTGTAATAGCCTTGTACAATCAATCTAATGGACTCTATTGTAACAAGGCGCATAATTAGAAAAATTCAATTTCTTTCAGTCTGAATAAGGGAGAAATTCAAATCAATTTAAAAGAGAAAAGAAGAACCTTCAGAATTTAATAACTGGAGACAGACTAAAATTAATTGACTGATGGCATCTGTAAGAATTAGTTCAGATTCTCATAATTGTCTATTAATATTTCCTACAGGAGCACAATCCAGGCTGTACATCAAGCCAAAGGGGCATTGTGTGCGCTTGAGGTGTCTGAATCAGCCAAACCTCAGTGATGAGGTTGTAAAGTATATGCCAATGATAATTGTGCTCAACATTAAGACCTTGGATCCTTTGTTTAAGCTCTACAGACATTTATACTGTAGTCTTTACATTGAAGTATCTCTAAGTGGCTGACTACACCATCTCAATAATATTTATTTTGAAGGTTAAAAAACTAAAATAAACTAAGGGCTATATAATTATTCAGCCCCTAAATGCAAGTTGCATTCAACTGAATGATGAATTTGATTAAATAACTGGAGGGTTATAGTAGGAAGTGCCAGAGTAGTTACTAGGAAGAGAAAAAGTAGCGCACACACAGAGGGTCCTCATAACCACGTACTAATTGGACCTGGAAAAGTAAATATATAACAATAATAAAGAGATAGGGAGGCTATGTGGACCAGTGGCTAAAGAAAAGGGCTTGTAACCAGGAGGTTCCAGGTTCAAATTCCACCTCAGCCACTGACTCATTGTGTGACCCTGAGCAAGTCACTTAACCTCCTTGTGCTCCGTCTTTCGGGTGAGACGTAATTGTAAGTGATTCTGCAGCTGATGCATAGTTCACACACCCTAGTCTCTGTAAGTCGCCTTGGATAAAGGTGTCTGCTAAATAAACAAATAATAATAATTAAATTCATATACCAAGAATAAAACTGTTGTACAAAATAGTGATTCATATTTTTATATATTTATTTATTTATTTTTACACATTTTTTTGTTTCAAAACTTCGATTAGTAACCCCCCCTCCCCTTCCCTCATGCTGCAGTAACATTACATTGATTTAATTTAAAACAATCAAAATGCTGAAACGCTGTGCTGCCATTAACTGCAATGAATTTATGACAAAAGGTTCAATTTCTGTTTTTTAGATTTCCCTCAGATGATGAGCGGTAAGTGTAGCTACACACAGGTAGTATTTGTACTTTGCCTTTGCTTGGAAATGTAGGCTTTTTACAAGTCTTTATGTGATCTCCAAGTACATCAATCCTATTATGTAAATACATATTTCAGGGTTTTTTTCACCGTGAAACTAATCGTAACGCTAACCTTTAACCATAATCCTACGTAATCTCTGAAATATTTATAGTTTGCAATTCCTAAGTTTTTGTTCAATAAATGCAGGGGCGCTGGAACTAGGGGTGCTGGGGGTGCGGCAGCACCCTCTGGCTTTGCATGGCTTCCATCATATACCAGGAGGCTGTGTGGTCCAGTGGTTAAAGAAAAGGGCTTGTAACCAGGAGGTCCCCGGTTAAAATCCCACCTCAGCCACTGACTCATTGTGTGACCCTGAGCAAGTCACTTAACCTCCTTGTGCTCCGTCTTTCGGGTGAGACATAGTTGTAAGTGACTCTGCAGCTGATGCACAGTTCACACACCCTAGGCTCTGTAAGTCGCCTTGGATAAAGGCGTCTGCTAAATAAACAAATAATAATAATAATAATAAAGGGTTACAGCTTTCAGCACCCCCACTTTAAAAATTGTTCCAGTGCCACTGAATAAATGTGGCAGCTTCTGTTAAAATGTTGCTTCAATGTTGCTCGTGTCTCCTCTGTCAAAATGTTCCCGCTGCTGCACTGCTACTGTATCACAGTAAAATAGCTGTGAAAACGGTCAGTTAGGTACTGTCCACACTCTATTTCTGTGCATGCGCCAAATACGTTACTGTTCTCAAAAAACACAATTTTTCTTAATAATGACATTCAGTCATCATTTGCCGATTATGCCATTTCATTACAGACATATTCGGCTACAGCGAAATAAACTTCAAAAGTTTGAGACATTTTAATAACGTATCACAAATCTACAAAACAGAGTGAACTTTGACACGGCTCCATTGACTCTAAAACAGAAGGGAGACCACATCAAAACAAGGGCAACAACTCAGGTAAGACAGCCATTAAATGTATTTATCCAAATGCTAGAAGTCTCAGAAACAAAATGTTAGAACTTGAAGCTACTGCACTAACAAGTAACTAAGTTGCGATAGGTGTTACAGAAACTTGGTTGTCTGAGAGTGATGGAGATGAATATAATATTAGTGGGTATACACTGTATAGGAAAGACAGGCAGGACAGCAGAGGCAGAGGGGTAGTGCTATACATAAGAAATAGCCTTGAAGCCCAGGTGTTAAATCAGGACAAAGAAAACAATGCAGAATCCTTATGGGTCAGAATAATGAACAAAATTCAAAGGGCATAATAATAGGAGCATGCTATAGACCGCCAAATTCAGATGCTGAGCAAAATAATCTGTTATACAATGACATTAGAAATTCGTGTAGCAAAGGAGAAGCCATACTAATGGGGGATTTCAACTTCCCCCATATAAAATGGGAAAATCCGGTGGGGAGCACGACGGATGAAATTGAAATGGTGGAAATGACAAATGACTGCTTCCTAACGCAATTTGTCAAGGCACCGACTAGAGGGGAGGCATGCCTTGATTTAGTCATTTCAAATAACAAAGACAGAATAACTAAAACAGAGGTCAGAGGCCATTGGCAAACTCAGACCACAACATGGTCTCATTTGAAGTGATTTTTAAAACCCAAAAAGTAATAACTAAAGCTAAGGTTTACAATTGTAGAAAAGCAAACTATGAAGGTATGAAACAGAGACTCACAGAAGTAGATTAGAGTAAAATAGAGAAAACATCCACAGAGTCCCAAAAGTAGACAAATCTAAATCTAAAACAAAATGGCCAAAATGGTTTAATAGATTAAATTAAAAAAAATTAAAAAAAAATATTCAGCGAAAAAAGGCACTTTACAGAGCGTTTTAAAAGTGACCAAAAATAAAGTACGCAGAAGTTCTTGGAACTGCAAGCGCAAGTTAAAAAGGAAGTTAGAAAGGCCAAGAGAGAGATAGACATGAACATTGCTAAGGGGGCTGAAACTAATTCCATATTATAACAGCAAGAGAACATTCAAAGAGGAGGTTAAATGTCTAAGAGATACAAATGGCAAAATCACAGACAGAGAAAAAAAATAGCAAAAATATTTATTAAATGATTACTTTTCACAAGTTTTTACAAAGGAGGATACAGACAATGTGCCCCACATTTCAACCTGTTCCTATCCAGTTTTAAGTAACTTTAGCAAAACAGCAGAACTGTTAAAGGTACTAGGAGCTCTTAAAATAAACAAATCCCCTGGGCCGGATGAGATCCTCCCAATAGTACTCAAGGAAATGAAAGAAGTTATATACAAACCGCTAACCAAGATCATGCAACAGTCTCTAGAAAACAGGGGTTGTACCGACAGACTGGAGAATTGCAAACGTAATACCGATCTACAAAAAGGGAGACAAAACCGAACCAGGTAACTACAGACCAATAACCCTGACTTCTATTATATGTAAACTTATGGAAACTATAATAAGACCCAAAATGGAAAATTACCTATATGGTAACAGTATCCTGGGAGACAGTCAGCATGGTTTTAGGAAAAGGAGATCATGTCTAACTAACCTGCTTGATTTCTTTGAGGATGCAACATTGACAATGGATAATTGCAAAGCATATGACATGGTTTATTTACATTTTCAGAAAGCTTTTGACAAAGTCCTGCATAAAAGATTCATCCTCAAACTGAACGCAGTAGGGATTCAAGGAAATGCATGCACATGGATTAGGGAGTGGTTAACATGTAGAAAACACAAAGTACTGATTAGAGGAGAAACCTCAAAATGGAGTGAGGTAACCAGTGGAGTACCACAGGGATCAGTATTAGGTCCTCTGCTATTCCTAATCTACATTAATGATTTAGATTCTGGTATAGTAAGCAAACTTGTTAAATTTGCAGATGACACAAAAATAGGAGGAGTGGCAAACACTGTTGCAGCAGCAAAGGTCATTCAAAATGATCTAGACAGCATTCAGAACTGGGCAGACACATGGCAAATGACATTTAATAGAGAAAAGTGTAAGGTACTGCACACAGACAATAAAAATGTGCATTATAAATATCATACGGGAGATACTGAAATTGAAGAAGGAATCTATGAAAAAGACCTTGGAGTTTATGTTGACTCAGAAATGTCTTCATCTAAACAATGTGGGGAAGCTATAAAAAAAGGCCAACAAGATGCTCGGATATATTGTGAGAAGTGTTGAATTTAAATCAAGGGAAGTAATGTTAAAACTTTACAATGCATTAGTAAGACCTCATCTAGAATATTGTGTTCAGTTCTGGTCACCTCGTTACAAAAAGGATATTGCTGTCGTGGTAGATTTCATGTGGTGGCAGCATTTGTCCGGGCAAGAAATATATGATGTCCAGCCATACGTCAACATGAATAGAGTGTACAAATAGAAATAATACATTATTTTAAATGATGGTACAGAGTGTTGTAAAAAAGAACTCAACTTGTGGTTTAATTTAATAATTTTATTCACGTGAGTTGCCTTAACGACCTTTGATACTGGAAGAAATTCCTCAAACGAGTCACCCAGACAAAATTTGCCATGACAGCACCAAAAACGGTTCCGGTAGTAACTGGAAAATAATTCCCTCTAACTAACACTGGATGCTTTATATTGGGCAGCCCTGCAAAAGCAGCAACATGCATACACAGCAAAAAATATACATGTATATAAGTGTTTCCAGATATAAGTTCAATATCCTTTTCACAGAACCCCCTTGTCCTTTCTGTAATACTATAATTTCATATTCGTAATCCTTGCTCTTATTTGGAGATTTAGAAGGCTATTTACAGGGATAAAACCAGAGTGTGCAGTCTGTTTGATTAACTATCATCATGCAGAGAACAACATTGCTATCCAGAACAGTACAAAGATGATATCTTAAGTACAACCACTTTCGATTGACAGTAAACGAATCAGGTTTTTTTCATATCTTTCAAAATGTTCAAAAATGACTGAGGATTCCTGCACAGGTAAAATATATTGGTGAACAATGTTACGTATTTTATTAAATTAGACCTTTGTGCTTTTGGGAAAAAATATGATTTAAAGAACAGCTTGGTATGGTTATGAAATATCAGAGTTATCTTAAAAAATATGTATTCCTCCCTAGAACACTCTACCCCCAGTGGTTGCAAGAAGTATTTGTTCCATGTAGTATTTCTTATTGATGTACTTCTTACATCCAAAGGGGCAGAGTGTAGCTGGTTCTTAGAGTCTTGTCATGATTCTCAGGGCCCTGTTCAGGCTGCATGGGTGCTTTTAAAAGTCAACGATATGTGAGGACTGAAACAGAAATTGTGTTAATGCATACCCAATGCTAATCGCCTACCAGATCAGTCAAGTTGTGTTTTAGAAGAGCTACTTACTAATATAAAGACATGAGCCTGCATTACTTATGCCTATAGCAGACAATTGGAAATGAGGAGCAGGTCCTGAACTCTTTATTTCGCTATCTGACTTACACTTAAAAAAACTGTGAATTAGTGAAAGGCCCTGTGGCATAGTGGCTGTGCGGTGACGTCAAGGGAGAAGCAGGAACGAAAAGACTGACACCAGGTACTGCATTTTTCAAATAATA
Source organism: Acipenser oxyrinchus oxyrinchus (assembly GCA_030684275.1). Taxonomy (NCBI): domain Eukaryota; kingdom Metazoa; phylum Chordata; class Actinopteri; order Acipenseriformes; family Acipenseridae; genus Acipenser; species Acipenser oxyrinchus. Next base: position 16,582,903 of record CM060254.1, on the reverse strand, counting down.
AAGACGCAGCTGGCCGCCCTTTTATTTAAATACAAAAATAAATCAAAAGTTTAAACAAAAATAAACTAATAAACAAAACCCAGGTCAGGCTGAGCAATTGCCTTCACTGTTCCTGGAGTTATTATGTTTAGTTTCGTTTCTGTTTCGCTCTCCTCCTCGCTCTCTATGCTCCTCTCGTACACCCACCACGAGTGCCGAGAGCTGCAGGCTTTTATATTCAGGTGACCATCTCCCGATTAGCAACAAAATTAACCACTTAATTAATTCGGGAGATGGCCACCTTCTGCACGAGTTTATTAATTATTCCTGGCAGAGGACGAGCACCAATCTCGCCTCTGCCAGAACACGTTTTAAAAATAAACAAAACAATAACACGGCGGTACGCCGTCATATAAATACATAAATAAAATCAAACAAAACAAATACAAAATACACTGCACAGGGGCGGAGGGGGAGACCCCGATCCAAAAATAAAATAAACAAATCAATGTACAGGGCTGCTCGCCCTGTTACAGGCCCTTATATAGGAAAACACAGGACTTTTACAGTTTACTGTCAGTGGACAATGATTTAACCTAATTAGTGAATTAGTGAGGGGTTTGTTTGTGAGTAATTGCAAACGTCATGAAAAGGTAAGGGGACAAAAAAAAGAATTCATTTGAAACGCCTTATTCATTCAGTTTCAACCTTGTGCCCCCCCCCCCCCCAAGTATGTTTTTCTGAGACTAGCTGCAAGGAAGTTAATAGTGGGATTCCAGGACGCTACAGCAACAACTCCCCTGGATGATTCCACGGCGAGTGGAAAGAAGTAGTAATGAACAAGGAAAGCGAAGGTTGCAGCTTTACTGAGGACATTTACTTCACAACATTGGCAAGTTATTTTTTGCATTTCATTAAATGTGCCTTGCCTTTATATTTTGTTGATCTGTTGATAGTTGTTATTTGCTTATTTATGTCACCTGCTTCTTTTATACGTACACTGCTGTGCAAAAGTCTTAGATATGTTGCATTTTTCTACTCTGATGCATTATGAGCATCAGCAATTTACTCAAAGCCTCCACTAGTGTTTTCTACTATTATAACAACCTTGACTTGCATAAAGAAGGAAAAACATTGAGTGAAATAACTCGCATCACTTGATTTTCAAGGTGTGGTATCCAAAGCACAGAGAAACATCACCTGTAATTAACAAACCCAGGTCTGGAAGACCCAAAAACTTGTCTAACAAGTAGGAGCAATACTTGAAGATAATATCCTTAAGGAATAGAAAGAAGACAAGCCTTGAATTGACAACAGAACTGGCAAAAGGCACAGGTGTCGTTGTCCATCCATCAACAGTATGAAGGTGACTCTTGAAATTAGGACTTGGATGTGTTGCAGTAAGAATACCTCTGTTAAGAAAGGGGAACAAGACTAAAATATGCCCAAGAACACAGAAATTGGACTATGGAACAGTGACACCTGGCCTTTTGCCAGTTCTGTTGTCAATTCCTGTTGATGCTCATAATGCATCAGAGTAGAAAAATGCAACATGTCTAAGACTTTTGCACAACAGTGTATATAGCATTTTGTGTATACACACACACACACACGTAATGTATGGCCTGCATTTCATCAAGGGGTTCTGTGACATCATAAACAAGCCCCCACCCCCGCCCTACCCCCCCGGTGTAGTTCCTGGTGCCGGGCCTGCTTTAGTATTAAAGCTTTTAATCAAACTCAGCATTTATTGTGTGCTATTAAGAGGAAGAATGTTGAAATTAAAAACAAGGTGTCAATACTTATGGCCATCACTCTACCTTCATATCTTTTCTTCATAACACAACACTGACAGCATGTAAGTATGTCCATCTTTATCTAGTTATTATTTAGAGAACGGAATTAGACAACCGTACGTCAATTTTGAAGCCAATATTTAAAACCCATTTTTAATCGGCTGCAACCTATTTAAATAAAAATGACACTGTTTTGTTATTCAAAAATTGTAAGGAAATGGAAAAAAACACAATGCAAACCGGTTTAATACTAACTTTTGAATGGCATTAATGAATCTGTTTAGTGTCACACACGTTTACTGCAGCAACCATAATATAAGATGTAACCACCATCAATGCAAAGATTTGCCCACAAATGTTCATCACATCAGATAGATTACAATACAAAATGCAAATAATAATAATAATAATAATAATAATAATAATAATAATAATAATAATAATAATAATAATAATAATAATATACTATGATGGTGATAATAAAGACAGCATGACTAGGAACCAGGAAATGAAAGGTAAATTTAACAATGTTTGTGACCTATTAAGATAGCATGGAACTAAACATTGTGTCAAAATACTTTTCCTTTACATTTGACAATAATTTTGACTAATATCAGTGTTCATTGGCTGTGTGCTAATATGTGTGCATCCCACTGTGCATTAAATAAACATACATTTTTTATTTCTTTTTACATTTTAATATATACAACAAAAAACACCCTTTTTCCCTGACACACACTCCCTCTCCCCTCTTCTTTCCCTTCTCTCCAGCAAGTTCTTAATTCACCCTAATCCTGGCTGAAGACAGATGCAGTTTGTGTGTAAAAAATATCTCTTTGCTTTTTCTGCCTCAGTTCATTATTTTTCTTTCTTGTCACTTAGTGTGATAGGTTGGACAGAAGCGCGGAGATGAGTACTGAAGACACAGTCACAAGGCCTTAATCTAGTCTTTAATGCGTGACTTCAGAGATGTCATTTATCTTGTGACTGCAGCAGGCGTCCACAAAACTTTATCTCTAATAATATATTGATGGATTAAAGGGGTCAGGCAGCAGACCAGGCAAGAAAAATTGCTTATTGACATCAAAATACAGTGGCTTGCACCTGATAAACATGAGGACAGGAGAGGAGAGAGGGGCGGCTGTGCGGAGGGGAGAAGGAGGGGGGTGCATTGTGAATATTTGCACTCTGTAATTTCCCCTTCATCAGAAGACCCTCCGGTGGTCAGAGCCCCTAGCCTGATAAAACTTGCTTTCTCGCTCACTAGCACAGCAGAGTTGCAGAAAGGAAAAGCCAACCACTGCCAGCTTCTGGTTTATCTGTGCTGTCCTTATACCTTATTAATCACACTTAAGTACCGTGCAAGTCTGGAGCACTTGTGGGGGCACTGAATGCAAAAGAGCTGGCTGGTACAGGCCTCTCAAGGCTGGTCCTGAATAGAATAAAGACTAAAAACCAAAGACCTGTGCAAACAATGACAAAGCAACGTTTCTGTGCTATAGGGAAATGGTTGGGCATCTACAATGGGATAGGGCTAACATGGGTAAGAACACGGTACAATGATAGCCTTCCCAAATGCTTTTCAATGTTTACAGGCACACAACTATAATCCAACTGTTGCTATGGTAGCAGAAGAACACCTTTTGTAACGTGGTACAGTTTTGAACAATGGCAACCACATCCTAGTGCTGACAATGACATGAGGCTGCCCCTGGCAATGTCGACCCAGGAGACCTTTTCGACCTGAAAAAAGAAACAAGGACCAGGGGTCACAAATGAAGATTAGATAAAGGGGCATTCAGAACAGAAAATAGGAGGCACTTTTTTACACAGAGAATTGTAGGAGTATGGAACCAACTCCCCAGTAATGTTGTTGAAGCTAATACCCTGGGATCCTTCAAGAAGCTCCTTGATGAGATTCTGGGATCAATAAGCTACGAACAACCAAACGAGCAAGATGGGCCGAATGGTCTTCTCTCTTTTGTAACCTTTCTTATGTTCTTATTGGTAGGAATACACCAAAAGTTGGCTAACTACAATATAGCTTTCCGAAAGGATCTTCAATGGCAATGCAGAAAGATTGTACTGTACGACTAGTATGACAACGATGGCAGCTACAGTTGTAAAAGGGTTAGATAGACTCTAAACATGGCATCACGACCGATGAACACAGTCCATTGCAGCACATTATATCATATCAGTAACAGACATGGTGTATCAGGCCCAGTGTACTGGGCAATATCAGTACCCAATCCACTATGTTGCCATTGCTGGTAAATTATACATCATGTTGTTATCAGTATCCACGAAATGGAGCACATGTATTTATATATAAGCTTTGTACGTTCAGTGGCTGTAGTTCTGTCATACCTTGTAGTGCTCACCTATAGGGCTTGTCTGACAACACTATACCCCTATGTAGCAAAGTGGTTAACTGTGTGCAGGTGAAGGTCATCAATAATCAGACAGACAATGATAATCCAGGTGCAATGGTGTTTTATTTTTATATTCCAACTGCCTGATGGTGAAACAGCAGTATACAATAACAATGTTAACAGGCAATACAGCGGTGTGTATTGCTCTGTTTATAATCCACGGGTTGGTCCCGAAATAATACACAGTCCCGTTCTTATTCACCCACACGTAACACAGACACAAGTCCACAGTGCGTGCTCTAGTGCTCACAGTGACAACACAGTTCTTCAGTGATACAAAGTGTAGTGATGTTGTCTGGTTTTAGTGTTGGCCTTTGGTGACAGCTCTGGATCGTATTCAGCCGTCTAATAATAACAAGCAGTGCAATTGTTTAGACACGACAGAACAAAACAAACAAACACATTTACAACATGGTTCTCCTTCCAGTTACCTTTAACCATTACAAAGGAACAGATCAGTTAACTACAACCCCTTAAATACCGTCAACCGTGACCCCTTGGTTAACGAGTGCAACTGCTCCTCCAATCCGCGAATGCCACATCGTTTCACTTCCGGGTCAATGATTTAGTGTACCATAGCTCCGCCCCCTTTCTAGATGGCCGGCTTCCGCCTAACCCTGGGAATTAACTGTCGGGCCATCCAGTCCAGGGTACTCTGTTCTCTTTACACAGCGCCCTCGCAGGTCGGGAGGGAGATCTAACACCAAGAATCATTCGATCTCTGTCACACCCTATTAGATCTACAGCAGCTGAACATTATAAACTGTCTAACTAAACAAACAAAACTTGTGGCAATGCCATCAAAAACATATGATCTATTTATTCTATTCTTTTACTTATAAGAATTACAGTAACTGCAATTCTTTTAATGTCTGTCAAACTACATTTTAACATCAACTGATAATTGAGAATCATAGATCATGTGGTGGTTGTCTACAGAGGTTTGCTGCATCACTGTACTTGGTACTTGTCTAAGAAACCTGGCTTTATGGGAAACACAGTGTAACCTTGAGCTGAGATGTCCACCTTAAATAAAACAAATATCTGCAGAATCCTAATTCCAAAATTCAGACAGTTTCTTTTTTTCTTGTGTACAGAAATGTGAGCCTCTCTATACCCAGGTGTGAGAGGGTGCCAATTATTACATTACCCAATGCAGAGTGTAAAGCTGATTCCAATGTGATTACTCAGCAAAAACATACAGTATAATTTGATGTACACCAACCAACAAATATATTAACTAATATATTATAGTAAAATCAAAGTAGTGAAAAAGTATACATTAGTGTAAAAGTAAATTAACCACCTCCGCAACAGTGACCCTGTCATATTAGCTTGCCATCAACTTTCAGTACATGGATATTTAAAAAAAAAATGTAAAAAAATAAACAGATAACACTGAAACAACTTTACAGCGTTCCTTAAACCATTTCACTGAGAATTTCCAAAATATGTACATCACAAGTTTATTTGTTCGTAATATGTAATTTGCACTAAATGAAAAAAAAGTTATTTTTTCATTTATACTAATATATTGTTCATATTCTTACATTTTATTACAAATTACTTTTTTTAAAGGGTTGATTCACTGTGGTTCTGAGGCAATTTTATGCTTAAATATTTCCATTAAAATCAATTTCTGCTTTGATAGGTGATGTCACCACAACATAAAGACAAAAATTCTAGAAACCCCGCTAAAAATGCACCAGGCAAAATATCGATTTCTCTTCTATTCTTCTGTATGTTCTAAAGCGCACTACTATTGAAAAATAAATTTCATTATGTTTTATCAAAATTTAACATGCATTTATTTTAAACTACTGTACAAGGGAAGATGCATGAGCTATTTTAATAGACCATGCTGGAAGATTGAAACACAGGCAGCCCAGTCTGCTTACACACACATCATCAATACAGTAAAATTAATAAACTCTGCAATTACAAGATAAACCTATGGACATACTATACTACAGCAGACGTATGAGCAGGCTAGGAATACCACAGACTCAGCACTCAATAAAAGACATTTGCGACCAGGAGTTTCAACAACACAGGCAAAAGATTTAAACGCTGCTAAATTAGGTGAGGCTTGAGAATGAAAGGTGCCTAGTAAGCAAGGAGATGCTTACTTAAAATGACAGAGTAGTTTATGAGAAATCATCTGCTGCTGCTAAAAAGGCGGAATGTATGTACCGATGTTTATGATCGCTACTCAAGATTAACAGAATGCACAATGAATGATGCAACAAACTAAAATGCAGCAATGTTCAAATATCCATATTTCTGTATTTGTTTTCTATAGAATTATGAAAATCAAGGCTTAAACAGGGTTTACAGTAGTAAAGTGGAAATAATCTTTAGTTTTGTTTCACATCAAGATAAAAACACATGTAAAGCAAATATACTGCTTGTATATAAATTTTAAATGCTTTTACTGTTTTGCTATTTATTTGTACTTTGCCTGGGGTGATTTATCCTGTTTCCATTACTCACATTACAGACGACATGAATCTAAGTGGGCTCCTGTAGTATGCAGGGAGAATATTGTACTTCCATTGAAATGATGTGGAAAGTTACCTGTGCTTCATATGCGTGGTATTATATCATACGTGGGGAGTCTGATTTGGGGTTTTAACCCAAATAAACTGACATACTCTTGCAGATTGGGTTTGCCGACCTGGATACTATCAACATGTATAAAATGACACACCGAAGTCTACCCTGTTATCAACATGTATAAAACAACACATCGAAGTGCACCCTGCAATTAACACGTATAAAACAACACATCGAAGTGTACCCTGCTATCAACATGTATAAAACAACACATCGAAGTGCACCCTGCTATCAACATGTATAAAACAACCGATCGAAGTGCACCCTGCTATTAACATGTATAAAACAACACATCGAAGTGTACCCTGCTATCAACATGTATAAAACAACACATCGAAGTGCACTCTGCAATCAACATGTATAAAACAACACATCGAATTGCACCCTGCTATCAACATGTATAAAACAACACATCGAAGTGTACCCTGCTATCAACATGTATAAAACAACACATCGAAGTGCACTCTGCAATCAACATGTATAAAACAACACATCGAATTGCACCCTGCTATCAACATGTATAAAACAACACATCGAAGTGTACCCTGCTATCAACATGTATAAAACAACACATCGAAGTGCACCCTGCAATTAACATGTATAAAACAACACATCGAATTGCACCCTGCTATCAACATGTATAAAACAACACATCGAAGTGCACCCTGCTATCAACATGTATAAAACAACCGATCGAAGTGCACCCTGCTATTAACATGTATAAAACAACACATCGAAGTGTACCCTGCTATCAACATGTATAAAACAACACATCGAAGTGTACTCTGCAATCAACACGTATAAAACAACACATCGAAGTGCACCCTGTTATCAACATGTATAAAACAACACATCGAAGTGTACCCTGCTATCAACATGTATAAAACAACACATCGAATTGCACCCTGCAATCAACACGTATAAAACAACACATCGAAGTGCACCCTGCAATCAACACGTATAAAACAACACATCGAAGTGTACCCTGCTATCAACATGTATAAAACAACACATCGAAGTGTACCCTGCTATCAACATGTATAAAACAACACATCGAAGTGTACCCTGCTATCAACATGTATAAAACAACACATCAAAGAATGTTGTTTTATACTCGGGTGTGTAACGGGGCAAGAAAGGCAATCATTGTTAAATCATTGAAATGCATTTCAACAAATAAAATAATCTGATCTCTCGTGCACCTTCTCTCTCGCTATGGCACCTCCGCTACGCGAAATGAGACTTCAAACCAGGGTACATTTGTAACATGTCGTGACCATTAGAATCAGTCATATGCCCTTAACTAATAAAAAAGGTTTTAATTAATATTTTAAATTGAATTATAATTAAAATGGAAAGCTTATTTGTTATTTATCATGGGTGATTTCTTTCAATATCGAGGTTGAAAAAAAGCTGGATAAAATCTTTATTGATTTTACTTTAAGTTTTTTTTTTTTAAGTTTAACGTTAAATAAGTGTAAATTTGCAGACACTTCCTGCGCTTGTATGGATGAATATTTGTTTTTCATGTAAGGTTGTGACTCTTACACAGTAACACAATAGCAGAGTATTATAAGACAGCAATGAAAACACCCACCCACTAGCTATTAATGGATCTAAAGGCATAATCATTTGCAAGCAGGCATTGGTCTTTATTTGCCATTTGTTTTGTTCAATTAAAACTATAGTCAAGGTGCATTAGTAGGGTTCTTTTTATCGGGTTACTTTTATTTAATCAACTGAATAACATATTCTCAGACGATGCAATGTGAATAGCAGTTCTTATATTGTATCACACTGTCTGTCTAGCACTGATATGGGTTTGTAATGGACTGCCAGTGTGTAGTGGTCCACTGTGACATCACTGACCTGTTCCTACTGCAGTGCCATTCTACTTAAGCAATGTACCATCAGTACAGAGCCATTGTAGTGCCACTGCTGTATATTGAAGAGTAGTGTGCTGGTATTCAAAGGCAGCGTCTGGGGTGTGGAGTGGAACCTAAATCTTTCCCCAGTACAGCACTTCCTTTTCTCACCTTGATGAGCACTTGGGAAAAGCAAAGAAGAATAATAGATCACACAGGCCGCCTCGCGCTGGGGAGCAATAAGTAGAGCAATTTCCCTGATAAATAATTTCTCTCCTACTTTGTTCGTCTACCTAAACACTCAAACAGAGGCCAAGGAGGTGACTCGCAGTAATCTACCTTTCGGCATTCGTCTATTAATGTCATTTCCATATTCACTTCCTGCTCCCCCACGCCAGCACCACCTCAGCACAGAAGAACACAAGCCACCGAGGCAAAACAAGCAGCTGCTCGGCCTAGCAATACCCCAGAGCCCAGTCGCCGAGGAAACGGAGTTCCGTCCTGACTCATTATTTAGCATGTCACTGCTATTTTACATGTTAAAGCCGTTTCTCTGCCCTCTAATTTATTGCAGGAATATCAAATGGGCCGCATTCAAATGGGGTCATTTGTGTCCTTAGAAAAAAAACGAAAAAAAAAGAAAAAAAAAAAACACCTCGACGGAAAACAGTCAAGGTGAAAACTTGTGTTGGTTGGAGCCTACAGAAGATATAAATCAGCTTTAGAACATTTCCAGAAGAAACAAGTTATTTGTGTGTGGTAAGTAAATATGCAATTATTTGTGTTGGTAAGTCAAAAAAAAATCCAATTTAAGTGCATGCACAAATATTTGTATAAAAGCAAGAGCTGTCTAATTATAGCAATATTCAATAGGAATGTCTAAAGGGGGCTAGGAGTGTATGAGTGTGAGCATTGGTGCAATATCAAGGCCGTTATCATGTTCACCATGTAGGGTGTGACACTGTTCAAGAGCTGAAAACAAGCTAAAAGGTTTAATTAAGCAAATGATCAGTTCAATTAAGGGTCTAGTTAACTAATTGAGAGCTGGGTTGGAATGAAAACCAGCAGCCACAGGGGGTCCCCAGGACCGAGTTTGAGAAGCCCTGCTCTAATCAGTCTTACCTGTTGTGCTCTTCCATTTGCTATATAGGTCTCAGATGTGTAGTTTTGAAAGAAACACACATTATGTCTTTTTAAAACATGATATGGTGTATTACACTGGGTTAAAGAAATCTCTGTTTGCAAGCCATGCTTTCAGGACATGTTGGACTTCCTTGGTCATGTCACATAAAAAACAAAGGCAAATCTTCCCCCACACTTTCACCACCAAAATAAACACTGATTCACTGGGCAGTGAGTGAAGCACTGTCTGGCTATCTTACTGAGTTTTGGTCAGGGGCCCCCCAGCTCACTGAGAACCCAGTGCTGCTCATCCTCTGGGGCTTTGCTTGCCCTAGAGGGAGATGCAGTTGCAGATGCAGTGGTGGTGGAGGGGAGGATGGAGGAAAAAAATGGCCCAGACAGTGAGAGAACTGGGGTTTTAATAGCTATCTGAAAGAAGGAAGGGGAGAAGCCCTTCTACTGCCCCATGAACCACACAATTGGTTACAAAAACAAAGAACACTATTTTAGGGGTGTCCTGGAAAAATGGGATATCCCACTATTTCAGATTTATTTTGCTTAGTATTACCATCACATTTTTGGGGGAATATTAAAAAAAAGGTAACCCACAAACATTACACATTTTAAAGAAAAGTTTCATAATAAAAGAAGGAATAAGCTTATATATTCATCTCAGAAAACTGGGAACGTAAGTCCAAAATAAGACTTTGTTTTTTTCTTTAACTGAATTAAAAAAAAAAATCAGAATACCGTTCCTTTAAATATTGGTAGACCAGAGTGCACAACCCCCCCCCATCTGATGCCCAAGGTCAAAGACAGATCATTTGAAAGAGAGGACAAGAAGGGACGAAGATAGAAAAAGAGAGGGGGCATATGTCAGTGCACTCCGGGATAGAGGATTGCTAAGCACTGTGAACATTCAGAAAATGATGTTTTGTGCCTCGAACATCTTGCTTACACCAGCAGGGTCTGATCCGAGCATTATGTGAGAAAACATCAGTAAACGTGCCCCCTCCTTCGCACTGCTTCCTCAACAGAAGTAAATTATCAAAACTGCTTTTGAAAGTGAATGAAGGGTGACTTTCTCTCTCTCTCCCTCTCCCCTTCCTACTTTGACATCTCAGTTTTTTTTCTTACTTGCCACCGTTTCTGGGCTAGGTGATAACCGCCAGTAATAGGATTAACATTGATTTCTTTTTGCAAGAACAGAGATGTGCCAGTTCTAGCTATTTATTGAACTGCTAGCTTTGAACTATCAAAACTGACTGCAGGAAAAAGACCTAATGCAGTATTTTAAAGAAAAGAAAAGCCTTTCTTTCTTTTTGTGCATGTGTGTGTGTGTGTGTGTGTGTGTGTGTGTTTTCTTTTTCTTATTGCGGGATAAAAGCGAAAACCTGGTGCCTGTGTTCTAAGCCTCAGTAATGACTTTATTTATTCACTTTGTATTCTTTACCTTCCCTGCTTAATATATTTAAGATTTGATCTATGACGTTGTTATTATGTTTTGACTTCTTTTTCACCTTGAAATGAAAGATCCTTAGAGACTTTTTTCAGTCTATGTTCCTCATGCATTTCTCAGAGCCAGTCTGCAAGTGATTTTATAGTAAAAATGCTTTACTAATACATCAATGCTAGTATTTAAAGCATACTCTACACAGTACTGATGAAATACTGAGTTTAGTATTCTCGCCTCTGGTTTATGAACTTGCTTTTCACTCAATCGCTCAATTAGTCACTTTCTCTACCTCACTTCTTTACTCATTTACTCAGTTACGAACACACTTAAGCCCCTTTCACACTAGCGCTTCTACCTGGGTCCCGACTCGGGTTCTGGCTCCCCAGGTCACAATCCTCAGGATGTGGGTCGACACCCTTTGACTCTGGTCGAGCAAGACAAAATGCACGATGGGCGTTCTTGTTTAACAAAGTAACAAACAGCCACGCCTGTGTAAAGCTATTTCTGTTAATTCTGTTTAGCCAGCTGCAGGAATGGCAATGAAGAAACATTCACTCTAATCAACATTTGGGCCGACGATTCAATCCAGAGAAGCTTGGACGGAAGCATCCGTAACAAGCACGCCATCTTGAAAGCCTGAACAGATGAAAGTGTGGTCATGTGAATGTTGCTGCTTCTGGGGCATTGGGTACTTTCTTCTGTCACCCAGGTCAGCAGCAAACACTCAGGTTGTGTACAAAATCCATAGAATTGTAGTCGATACATTTAAAAAAAGGTGTTGATTTAAACCTACATTTTGTGCTTAAATGTGAAAAAAACCTAAGCCAATTAGATCTAATTATATCTAAGCATGTACAGTATATTTGAATTCATTTGGTCAATCATTTTATGTTCCTATATCCTTACTGTTAAATGGTTTGACTTGCTTTTCTTATAATTGCACTGTGATAGAAGTGTACACGGCATACTGACCTTCCACATCAAGCTGCAATCTAAGATCAATACAGGCTGATTAAGTTAAACCTGTTTACACCCATAAGAGACTGTAGTGCTAGCAATTTAAAGGGGAAGACCTAAACAATATAAAAAACGTAATATTTAAGACTACTTGTACCTCCTTGTAGCTCAATATTCCTGTAATTTTTGCATCGTTAGATAAAGCATCAACAAGTTTTATTACCAATTGATCTAAACAACAGCTGAACTAAATACCGCCACTTTTTAAATAATTAATAAAGGGCCCAAGGTTATGAATATCAACCATCCAACACTGCATGCTCCTAATGTTTTGTAGTCTGTTAAGATATGAAAGAAAACTGAGGTAAGTTCTTTAAATGCTTTAAATGGAGGTGTTGTTTCGATCATGTGCTCTTTATATCACAAGCTGTTATTGATACTGCACGCATGAGAGGGAGAGATGGAACACAGCGGTAAGGTACATATGTGAGCACTAATAGAAATAGTATTGAACTAAGACACTGTGATTCAGAAGCCTGTTAGGAACCTGTATCTATGCCGTATCAGTCCTATGCATTGCATGCAGTGTGAACCCTGGGAGTTTGTCCTTATTTACCCTACTCAAGAATATACAGTTCCAGTAGCCTAAACCAAGAGGACGTTCTGCACAGATTGCGTCATACAGAAAATGCATTGCCTGCTGTCTTGCACTAAATGAAGTAGATGATATAGACAAGGGTAAGAAAAAATGTCTGGCCACAGCATTGTAACACTGATGGTGTAATGATGCACAAAAATACAAGTAATGACTTTGCAAACAAAATGAAGTATAGTTGTGTGCACCTGTTCAACACTTTTAGATTAGTGCAGGAGGTTGAAATAGCAGCACAGGAAGGAAGTGAATTTATAGTGATGGATGTGGCAGGAAAGAAATGGCCAGAGTCATGCTAATGAGAGGTAAGTAAGTGTTTATAGAAGGCTAAATCCCCTTAACATTTTTAAATAAGCACCCATTACAGAATGCCCATATGTTGTTCAAGGACTCGCTCTGTCTCTCTCTCTCTGTCTCTCTCTCTCTCTCTCTCTCTCTCTCTCGCTAGAGTCTCAGACTTAATTGTTGATCTTTGCCAGGAGTGTGTGGCCATTGATTATTGATAGGAATCAGTTAAAGACTGTAATTACAGATAACTCATACATGAGGAGTAGCTGTGCTAGTAATTGCCTTCTAATTGTCCTGTGCAATATGTTTCTCAGACTCAGCCTCGTTTGCATAACTAACCCCTCCCACCCAGCACTGAGAACACCAGGCAGATTTTAACACTTTCCTTCCCTGGATGGCGCCATTGTTTCAGAACCATATTAATGAATACAAAAATCATATTTATATTATCTACATTATATTATCTAGGTATTTACCATTACTGTTTTATATTGTTCTAGACTGTGCAACACATTTAATACAGGTAACACGTGCACACAAATGAATGCATGACTTGCAAATAACAAAATGAGATTTTAAAAAAAACACACTTCAGTACTGTAGTAACGTTGATTAGTTGTTGATTCATGTCTAAATAAAATCAGATTACTTAAATACAAGTTATGCATGATTACATTTGAACAGAACATTTTGTGTTACTTTACACAGTGTGGTTGGATTTAGGATTTCTACATTTTGTAATTACTCAAGTAAAACCCTAATAGCCTCGCTAGTGATTGCATTTTATTAGGAAACACCTATGGTGCACTCAAGACATTAGGTAATAATACTGCTAAAACTACGACTACAACTACTATGACTACTACTAATAATAATAATAGTAATTGCATTGTTTTGTTAAAATACAAAACTGAGACCCAAAAGGTTAAGTCAGCAAAACTGTGCCAAATCTCTTTGACACAAGTTTTCTAACACTGGGTTCTACTGTTGGTTGCATGGTGCACTGTAAGCTTCAACTTGTGAGTTATTTAAAGAGTAAACATGAAAAATAATACAGTTTAATAGTTATAATATCTGTGTTTTATTTGTAAAAAAGAAAAAAAAAGAAAAAAAGAAGCGACTTTGAAATAGCTCATATGTTAAAGCTTTGTGAACAGGGCCCATTAAAAGCAGTGCTTGTATTGTGGGGTGCCCGGTCCCCTTACTTCTTAAGTGTCCCCTCAATGCTTGTTTTGTCATTTATTTTCACGTAATACGGGTTAGAAGGAAGTGCGTTTAAATCCTTAGGATGTTTTTTGCTTACTACCTTGATATTACACAAAAACGTAATACCTTATTTTAATAAATAAATGTCACAAAAGATGGCTTTGTGGTGACATCAGACCAGGAAATGGACACACATAGTACTTTAAACAAAAAACTTTATAAACAAAAAGGCATGATGGCCAAAACAAACAGACAACACACAGTGAACAAGTATCATGCTGGTTTACAGTCAGCATGAATAGCAATTGTTTACTTTCAGTATCTCAGTTCTTACTTGTCTCATTCCTCCTCTGAACAACCCAGCCGCATTCAGCCAAAGCTGCAGGTTTTATACATGTGAACATCTCCAGATTAGCAATAGATGAATCAAACTGGAGATAGTCACATTCTGCATGAGGGTTTTTACTTTGCATGGCCAACAGTCAATTTGTCAGTAATCACTAACTGCCAACCATGTGGTCTCACCGGCTGTCTGGCAGAGACAAGCTGCTAAGCCCACCTCTGCCAGACCACATTTAAACCCAACCACAACACATTTTAAATCACCTGTGCTACATAACCCAAACAATACAAAATGACACAAAATACACACAGGGTGTACCCGTCACAATAAAGTATGTCCAGTAGTTTGCAAATAACGTTTCCATCATTGATATTATGTAACAGGGCGGTTAGTCAAACAAGTAATGGGAGCACAGCATTGAGAGGTACCTAAGCAGAATAAAACAATCCAGATTGTTACATTGGTGAATTTTACCATGTTTCCATGAACCACACAACTCGGGTACATGCTCGAGTTGCGTGAAACAAATGCACATAAATATCTAGATGGATTTATCTTTTAAATTGTTGACTATAATACCGTCTGCAACTAATTCACGTCTTGACCTTTAACTTGCTAGCATTTTTGGAGACAACCGGTACATTTCCTGGCCAACTCACATGATAACTCGGGTAACTCGGAAAAAACATGGAAACGCCTCCTTTTTCACCAACTCGACTTGTGGGAGAATTCAGGCCAACTCGAGAGTTGGCTGTCCATGGAAATGAGGTATTGGAGATATGGACTCTGTCAACGAAATGTATACAAATCAAAATAAATCGGAGCTCCAACTAAACAGGGAACAAAACCTAGTGAGTCCTCAATCCCACCTCCAATGCACTTCAAATATCAAGCATCGGGCATGTATTCTATTGGCTAAATAATCCCATTCTCACAGCTAACAAAGAAAGGAACTGGATTTTCATTTTACAGGCTAAACAATCACATAGGAGCCATTCTAGATCCCCCCCTACAACTCTCACTAAGGTCAAAACCGGTTCCGGGCTAAGAATGTAACAGCATTCATGAGCTGCAATTGCTATATGCGGATACACACCACTGCTAGTATACGCTACACTTTATAAAACTTCACATACAGCTCACCCTATTTCACACAAAGTAGCAGTTTCCAAAACCCCAACTGCCACTCTCACTTCCCAGCCCGGCATCCCTATCAGGGGTGTAGCCATGGCCCACCCAGTTTGCACACAGGCCAGCCCAAATCTGCACATATGTGAATGCCAAGTTTAAGTACATTTATAAAACAAAAATGTAAACTGTGCGCCCCGAAGGCGGGTGTTCAAGTTTAGGTCTAATAGGCTATTTTTTAAATGCCGCAGGCTTTAGCCAATCAAAGCAAAGTAGTCATTGTGATGCAACATTTGGGTGGGATCTTCCTCTCACACAACGAATCATGTGCAAGCCGCGTCTGATTGACAGCTTGCGAGGCAGTTGGTGCGGATCTGTAAGTCCCAGACGTTTCCATATTACAACTTTATTTTAAATGTGCAGTTTTTTAAGCAAGTTATTAGTAGTGCGGCAGTCAACATGGCAAAACAAATACGCACTTGATTTTGTTGGTTCAAAATTTAGAAAATTCCGATCCCGCTGATGCAAATAATAGTCTGTCACAAAGCTGTCACATTGGCACCTGTACAGGAGCGTATGTAAGTCTGTTGAGGAAGGCTTAAAACAGTCAGATGACAATAAAATGGTTATGTTGGGCTCCCGAGTGGTGCATCCATTAAAGGGGCTCCGCGTGGAGTGCAGGATGCGCCCTATAGCCTGGAGATCGCAGGGTCGAATTCAGGCTATCTCACTGCCGACCGTAACCGGGGGTCCATAGGGGGTGGCGATAGGGCGCCTGCGGTTCTGCAGTGGAGTCATCAGGTCTGTGTTGTCCTCCGGCACTATAGGTCTGCTGGCCTCACTGTGGATCCGTAGTGCGAAAAATGACAGATGACAGGAGCACGTTTCGGAGGACGCGTGTTCCAGCCTCCGTTTCCCGAGTAAGCCAGCAGGTTGCGGTAGTGGTTGGGGAGAAAACCGGGTAAAAAAAAGAAAAAAAACATTGGCGACAACTAAATTAAAAAAAAAAAAGGTTATGTTGCGCACTGTTTACGCCATGGTGAAAGACGAAATCCCAGACTATAAATGTCCAATGATGATGAAGCTGCAAAAAGTGAATGATAGCTCATACACTGGGGTCATTATTGACAAGAAGCTTATTATTTTTGTGCGCTGTGAAAGATGGGAGACCCAAAACTACTTCTCTAGCCAATGTTCCACATGTAGAGGCTGTAAACTGTAAATACTGTAGTTATGATATTGACTGCTATACCCGCAGTGTCATTGGTACATCATGTTATACAGCACTGATTTTTACATAGTGAATGGGGGGTTTTCAAAACAAAACGTTTTATGGTAAGATTGTCTTTGCTGTTTACTATTATTTATACTTAGCAGTGTAGTGTTTTGCATGTTAACTTTGTTAATCTGAAATAGTTACATAGGAAAATAATATAACTTTTGATGCAATATTTAAAAACGCAGCTTTATGGTTAAAAATGCAGATTTTGAGATGGTATGCTTTTTAAAAATGCACATTTTCAAAGGCTAGCGCGACCTCTGTTAAATCATGTTTGTAATGTAAACTATTTCCTGTGACAT
Organism: Acipenser oxyrinchus oxyrinchus; assembly: GCA_030684275.1. Classification (NCBI taxonomy): domain Eukaryota; kingdom Metazoa; phylum Chordata; class Actinopteri; order Acipenseriformes; family Acipenseridae; genus Acipenser; species Acipenser oxyrinchus. The sequence goes on along the minus strand of CM060254.1, from coordinate 16,565,479 downwards.
CAGACCTTTGGAACATGCTCATCCACCCTAAGTTGGGGCCCACCCAAATTTCCATTCCTAGCTACGTCCCTGCTCACACGAGCTGCTCTTTATCTTGAATGTCCTCCCAGCTCTCTGTTGTTCTTCGTAATCAAGCTTTAGTTTAAGTATCCTGCTACACACAACACGTGTTTTCAAAACATACCAATAAAAAATAATTAAGTGCAATGAAAAAATGAAATATCTTAAGTCATTTTAAATAGAAAAAAATACAATGCAAAGAAAGTTTACCCTGTTACAATTATACAATATTAATCAGAAAATAATAACGACGAAGACTAATTTGAGATAAGTTTCGCTGAATTTTATCAAAGCTAAGCATAATCATTGTAACAACGTGAAAGTAACAGCTAGGTCAAACTTAGACAATCCATTCAACTTTGCATGAAAATAATAGTGTCCCTATAACTGTTTCCTTTGTAAGATTTCATAGCCGTTTGTCTCAGCGATATTAATTTGCTTCAACAGGATTCTTTTTAATTACTCCCCAAGTTTTTTGGTCTTTTTCATTGTTGGATCTTATATGATCCAGCAAAGGTCATACAAGCAAGAAAAATGGGTGAGGGTGGCTGATTTTTTTCATACATTTTTATCAGTTTGCTGCAATGTTGCCAACCTTAAACCTGCGTTTTTTTAGCATTGAAAAGATAGTTATTTAACGATCTAACAGTAAAATACAAGACTTTTTAAAGTATATCTGTTTTTCTTCAATTTAATAAAGCTAAATATTTTAATCAAACAAACAGACAAATATTTAGATTTTTTATCAATAGTGCCTCCTGGAATATTGCGATTTACATACTGGAGTTCCTACACACACACACTTTTTGTCCCATAATTCGAGCACTGATAAACCTGGTCCAAAATGTCTCCTGCAAAACTTTAATTACACTACCACTATGCTTATAGCTGCTTTTAAAAATAAAATAACAAAACAAGCAACAACTGTGGTAATGACACTGTAGCTGATGGTTTGGGGCATTTTATACAGTTTTAGCAATAAATAATTGCACCTAGTTTACATAGAAAGCAGCTCCATAATTAAAAATCAGTCTGAGGGATATTGTACAGAACAGAGGCTCAAAGTTTAATTTTACATGTTATAAAATAGATGCAGTCTTAACATCTACAGTAAGTATCAGAGACAGAGAGAGAGAGAGAGAGAGAGCAAGAGCAAGAGTCACTGGTAAACCCCTTAGTGTTTCTGTTCTTCATAGCAGCTCTGAGCAATCTTGTGCCTTGTCTTTGACGTGCGTCTGTTACAATCATCTCAGGCCCGAAGCGTACAAATGAGTAACAACTACCTCTGTCACTAAAGATGTCCTTCCACCGCCCCCAAGACGCCTGTCAGACTGCTAATGTCCCTTGACAAAACAAGCAGTGAATTAGAATAGGTAGTAAAAAAACAGAGAGAGCGAGAGAACTCATCTCTGTCGAACCTTCCCCTCGGGCAATCGTAAAACGCAATCATTAGCAACTGGTGGCGCTTGCTCCTGCAAATCGCCGTTTGAGCGAAGATTTATGCCGACTCCTGACTAGTCATGATTTATTTATTTGAACAGGCTGTGATATCATTAACCTCCTCTAAGTCTCCAGAGAATTGCATCTGTGGCTCTTGTGCGGCTCAGACAATAGGGCTGTGCGCGTGTGCTTCTGTCTGACTCCCCTCACACGGAGAAGGGGGTGAGGGCCGTAGCTGGGGTTAGAGGCTCTGTCTGCCTCCTCTTGTGGGTCCAGAGGAAGCTGTGGTCTAATTTGGGAGTTAAGTAGGGTCAGTGAGCACAAGTGTTAGATGAGCTTTGGAGGCTGCTGAGCACCCAGTTAAACTGTTGCTAGGAGGCTTCTCGGGTCAAAATGAGACCGCTTCTTAGGGCCGAGATGTTGACTGCTAACCCATGGGGAGGGGGAGGTTTTGACATGGTTCAGCTTTAGGGGGCACTGTTGCCTGTACCTCACAGTGTTTAGAACAAGGGACTGGAAAGCAATATGACCATGTGAATACAGGTAGAGCTGGGAGACAGCACAGCATATTGCTAAGAGATTAGAACTGGGAAAAAGACTGGCCTAAGTACAGTATAAAAGTGCATGAAGGACTGGGGGACAATGTTGATCAGTGGTTACAGCTGAGGGATGGAAAGAGGACAGTGAGACCCAGTGGTCAGATCTGAAGGAGGACAGTGTGGTGTAGTGGTTAGAGTTGAGGGACTGGGAGGGAGACAGTGTGGCCCAGTGGTTAGAGCTGAAGAACAGTACTGTAGTGTTTGGAGAGGAGGGAATGGAAGGAAACCATTGAGACCTAGTGGTTAGAGCTGAGAGACTGGGAGAGAAGTGGTGTAGTAGTTGGAGTTGAAGGACTGTGAGAGGGGCAGAGGCCTAGTGGTTAGAGCTGAGGGACTGGGACTCAAAATAGCTTAGTGGTTTGAGATGAGAGACTGTGAGGGAGAAGGTACAGTGGCCTAGAGGTTATAGCTGAGGGACAGGGTTGTGGATTGAGATGAAGGATTGGGAGGAAAGCAGCGTCGTCATGTTCAACAAACAAAGGTCTCTTAAGGGCTGTTTTGGAGCTCATCTTCTCTAACCCCTAACACTGCAGGGGAAAGGCTGGTAACATGAATTAAATTCATACATTTAATGAATTTTCTCGGCTCCCAGATCCCAGTGGCTTGTTTATTTTTTATTTAAAAGACAGCCCCCGTTGCTTGTAATTCAACCCCCTCCTAAAATACAATTCTGCACCAACATGTTGTATTATTATTATTATTTAAACAGAGAGACAGAAGATTAAACATTTACCCAGACCTTATCAGCCAGATGCCTTGGAGATCAATAAATCACCAGTTTTATTAGGAGTAATAAAGCTGAATAACTGATTGGAACAGAAGTGATCTTGAATTTATGATGTATTTTTTATACAGTTTCATAATGTCCTTTGCTGACCATGTAATTGTAAGGTGTTTTTTTCAAGGGGAAAGTTCTTAAAGGAAGTTTTGTTCAATTTTTTTGTTTATTAACTGTTGATAGCTGGCTTCCTAACATGTAAACAAAAAGGTTTTGTTAATGGTTAGTTAATCAATTTGTAATCCAATAAAATAAGGGTACATAATATGCCATTCTATCCTTGCTGCTCCAGGAGTTCTGCTTGTATATAATAAGAACATGAGGAAGCCATTTAGCCCATCAATGCTCATCTGGTAAATAACCAATTTTACTTTATTAAAATGTCTCCAAAGTAAAGTTAGTATGAAGGCTTTTAGTAAGTTTATAAGCAGATTACAATACATAAACTAACCATAAATACAAATAAAAACAGTTCTTAATAAATTAGTAAGCTATTACTATCAAGCTAGTTGTTAAGTTACCAAATATGTCACAGTGATCAGACTGCCAAGACATGACAGCCCTGAGTCCAGACCTTTAGAAGAGTTTACCACAGTAAAAGCACAGTGAGAGCATGACAAAGCATAGGTAAGCATCATAATGCATATTTACAAACATGGTAAACTATGGTAAATGCATAGTATAACCATAGAAAAACTGCAGAAATACCGTGTAAATTTACTGCGGTAAACCTTTATAAGGCACGTTCAGGGTGTCAGTGGTAGAAACAGGAGGTCCTAAATGAGTGCTAATCGGGAGCTAGGAAACCTGCTGTCAATCATAAACTCTCCTGGAGTCGAGTAGATGGAAGGAACCTTTGGAAAAGAAACATAGGCATCACGCAAACCCAGAATCTAGTTGTTTGTATCTCTTTTTTTTAACAATGGACCCTCTTCACAAAACCCTTTTCAACTGTTTCTGAGAGGGTTAGGATTGTATTCTCATTTTTCAAAGAACTGTTTGTTTAATAGAAGAGTGTTATAAAGACTTTCAAAATCCTTATTGTTTTATGAATAGGGCCAATGAACTTCTCTGACTTTCAAAAGTTAATTACAGACTGGAGCAAACACTTTCCTTCAGTTTACCAGAGAAAGATAAAAAGAAAGAAAGAAAGAAAACCGAAAGGGATAGATTTTGGAGCACAGTGCAGTTGTATTTCCTGCAGCTTGCCAACAGCAGCCCCTGAAGTGTGGCACAGACATGCTGCCTACCTCTGGAAAGTCATGCCTGCCAACCTGGCTGATTTATCAGGGGGCTCCGTGATGAGCAGCCACAGCTCCCTGGAGGGAGCTGTTCTTTTATTGAAAACCTCCCTGGCGTCTCAGATAATGCAATCAGAGGAACAACAGAGCTAAGGCAATTTTACTCTTTGATAACCCTGTTTATCAAAAACCAGTGGCTTCACTGAGGAAAGTAAACAGCTGAAACTCAACGGCAAATAGTTTGACAGTGAAACTCTGCTATTAATGCCAATCAGCAGCCAAATAAAATGTTGCCATAATCATGGAGATACCTTACTACAGACCGGACACCAGGGATTTCTTGTAACAAGGTCATATTATGTATATGGAAAATACAGTGAAGAAATACAGCATCTGAAATAAATGGCCTACATTGTACATGTACTTCTATGTTTGTTAAACATTACATCCCAAATATTTAACACTTGGATACATTCTAAACTCTAAACTATTACCACCCCTTAATCAGACTGGGATTAATTCCCCACCTTATGGTAAATGAATTGAATGTACAATGTTGGGGAGTTTGCAAGAACTAACCCTCACCAACGTCCAATAACCTAACCCAAAGCTGATGGTGCTGCCTTTTTTCTACATCAGCTGTGGCTCAGTGTAACACTAGGATGGGGTCATGATGGGGTCGGCATGAATAAAGCCCATTGGGGCTTCCTGTCAAATGCATGTGATCTCAGAGGTCAGGGCCACTCAGATCTATAAACCTGTAATCAGCTTCTAGAGGCTGCGCCCTGTGTCTGTGGGTTATTGGTATTGGTTTATACAGTAGTGCCCAATTTGGCACTGTGGATCCTACAGAACAAAACATTTTGAATAAATAGTTTGTTTTTTATATTACACCTAGGACCAAAAAATCTAATTCAAGGTTTGTTTCGCATTTAACATGACCATGGAATCTAAAGAGCAACTTGGTCCTTGTCTGCTTCAGTCTTCACATCCTGGGGCCATGTAGATATGTTTTCACTCTAAGTACAACTGGTACACACGAGTGTAATCTTAACCTGTCTCCCTACAACACTCAGAATGTGGTGCTTCTTACATCCACTGAGGGCTGAGTGTTGCAGAGGACAGGTTAATAGTTACACTCTGCTGTACCAGCTATAAGCACAGAGAATACTGTTTCTGAGAGATCTACAGGTGTGCTTTAGACCTCTTTTAAAAAGTCCCCAGGATGTGAAGGCAGAAATGGGCCCGTTTCATAAAAGTCCTGCGATTGCGATGTAGTTTCGATGAGGTTGCGACGTTGCAGAGGTCGTCGCTGCATGAGTTTCACAAACCACTTTACAAGTGCTGTTGCTTGCGATCTGCGATGAGTGAAATCGATAACTTGGTAATCAATTTTAAGGCGCAGTGACCGATTAGGTAAGTACACAATGGCAGGGTTGCAAAAGAAAGCTTTTTTTTTTAAGAAAAAAATGATGCAATTATTGAAATGGTTGGTGAACCCAAATCTGTTCTATTTGGCAAGTTTTCTGGAAGTTTAAGTCGCGAAGAAAAAAATAGATGCAGACGATCACTGATGCAGTAAACACTGCTGGGCAGGAGGGGTGGGGGTGGTTATAAGACACAGAGACAAGTAAAGACAGGTTCATATTGTCATCAGAATGTTTTACTCGAGAAATCCGTTAAATAAAGTGTCGAGTTCCACAGCGAGCAAGTAGTACGAGTGCAAGGAGCTGCGATGAAAATTGCTGCGGCTGCTGTCTGGCAGTCGCAGGTTTCTGGTGAAAACTGGCGATGTCGCAACCGTGCGAAAGTTTTATGAAACCGAAGGTGCTTGCGATTGCGAATCGTCGCAAATCGCTTTTATGGAATGGGCCCCTGGATGATATACAACACGATAAATACATTAGCTGAAGACTGGAGTAGACCTCAAAAAAACAGCAAAGTTATTGTCCATAGAGGATAGCACACTATACTAAGCTTAATATGAAACACCACCAACTCGCATTAGCAAGGTGCATATAACAAATGAGACACATCCCAAATTCATTCTGCCTTTTTCTCAACAAATAATATCGATAGCAATAAATATTTAAAGTGACTGCAGAGTTTCCTCTTCTTTCAATGTTATGACGTTCATCTTTCCATATGGTTTGCAGTTAACATCCAGCCCTTTCCTTTCCATTCAATTCACTGGGCTGCCATGCCAATTTATTACAGGACACACTGTGTGTTGATAGTACAAACACTCAAGTGAAGAAATATTCAGAGGTGAATTATTTTAAAGGAGTTGTAAAATAGTCTAAATATATAACCTTGCTTTCAGCATCTTGTATAAAAAAAGGATTGGTTGTATAAATACCATCTCTTATAAAAGCTGACCACAGTAATTTTGCAGTTTGCTCATGCTTTCCGTTACTGCTTTCCCATAGCTTACCCTGGTTTGTCATGTTTTTTAATATCCTTTACCATACCTCTCTGAGATGTGCAATGCTTACCTGTGCTTTTGCTATGCTCTATTATACTTTGCTATGGTTTTACAATGGTAAACTTTTATAGGGGCCGAATTATGAAACAGATCAGTTATATAAAGCAGAGTTCGTAATTCATTTGTATTGTCTAATAATACTTTTCACTTTACCACCGCACGGTACAGACTGCTATATACATAAAGCTCTTCATTTTCAGTTTTTATTTTTGATCACGCGATGTCCCTTTTTTTAGCCGGCTTAGTTTGATTAAACTCTTGGAAAACTGTTGATTGTGAAACAAGTTCACTGGAATTTTTTCTCAAAACTTGACTCAGACTGATTCTGTTTCATTGATAATGTAAAGAAAAGACAGCTCCTTATCTATAATTTAAACCAAACGCAAACAGCAAGTGAAGTTACTTTGATTTAATTAAATCGGAATTAAGAGGAAACCTTTATTTGCAAAACAGGTTAGAACATTTTTGCAACAAGACATTAAGATTTTAAATCCCGGAAAAACAATTTCACTGAACTCAATTAAAAATAAAGAGCTGCCTTTTTTCTTCTTTTTTTACATTATCAATGAAACAGAATCAAAATTCTCATTCAAGTTATAGGAGAAAAAACTAAAGTGATCTTGTTTCACAATCAACGCTTTCCCAAGAGTTTAATTAAGAAACTGAGTCGGCTCAATATATAGAACGAAAACCAAGAGCCCTATGCGTACAGTACATTTGAACATGAGATGATTGTCTTTTGAGAGGAACCATGATATTTAGTCAGGAAGGAGGTTACGTGAGGTAACATGAGCAATATATTCTAGAAAATTGATATTTTGCGGAGCGGCTGCACTTGTGAGATGATCTGCTTATTAATACCTTTTTCATCTGAAGAGAAACATTTCTTTTCACAGCCCTATTAAATGCCTCTCTCTGTGTCTTGCTTTTAAAAATTCCTGCACACGTTTTTATTTTCAAGCCAGTGATTTACTTTTCAATTTTTTCCCAGTAAAACACATTCATAAATACAGTGCTTGCAATATTCACATTTTAAACAGTCTCATGAGCTGCGGTGTACATCATGGAGCGATTCCAGTCGCTGGCTATAGATCAGCTGCCTCTGCTTATTTCAATACAAGACATTAAATACATGTGAGCACTTGTCCAGTTTGCACAATAGAGAGCAACCCTTTATGCTATACATTAAGACCTTTAGCTGTCAAGGTCCACATCAAACACTTGATATTATATCCCAAAAGGGTCCATCTGTATGTGAAGGATGCCTGCGGAAAATGCAGTTTTTATTTTGTCTGGTGGTTTTGTGATGTGGATTTATGTGACGTGTTCCGCACTTGAAACCTAATCTGAACACCCCCTGAGTTTAACATGGTCTGGCAATGGTTAACCATGCTGAATGAAGGGCAAACAGGGGTGACCCTGTTAATAGTTCATGGTTGAGCCATGAAAATACCATGGGGTAAGATTGTCTGAACATTAATCAAATGTCTGGGCTATGCTGGTCTTGCTCATCCAAGAGGTCAGAAATTCTGCAACAGCATTAAGATGGTGTTGGTAAAACAGTAATTAGCGGTAGTCTTCTCTGCTTCAAAGTAATAGCTTATATTAAGGCTATTTTCTCATATTAATAAGGTTGTTTTCGCATATTACTTTACAATTTTGACATATTAAATTTTCTTGATGTTACAATATTAAAAAATATAAAAGGAAATGGAATACCTGCTTTGAAGAACATTCAAATATCAGACACACAATGTTATCCAAAAAGAAGGCATGATGAGACCAGCAATACCCTTTTTTTAATCATAAAGAATTATAGTCGCTGCTCTGAACCAATGAAGCCTAAACTCAAATCAAAGCACTGTATATTCCTATTCATTTTGTATATGTGTTCACTTATGCAAGGTAAATAAAGCACTACAGTTTAGTCTGAAGATGGTACAGGTCTTGATAGAGAACTCCAGTGCAGATGCTGCTATAGAAGTTGGGTATGTGGCAGACACTGCATCCAGTATTTTCTTTGTATGTTTGACTGTGGCCACAGCACTGAGGTTGCACGCATGCAGGACATTAATGTTCTACTGTACTAAAGCAGCATATCTTTTCATTTCTTGCTAGTAATACATTTCGTGGTATAATCATTTCTATTTCATTTTGGTTTTATTGTTCCTTTATGGTAAGGCTTCCAATTTTTTTCCAAATTCCTCTCCAGTTTCTTTTTTTTTTAATGGATCAATTTATTCCCCATTTCAATTTGTTTAATTTCAGTTTCTGTTAACGAGTATACACTGCTCAAGGGTGTGTTCGCAGAGTCACTCCAACACTCACTATTCTCTCTTTTTATGATTAAACAAGGGATGTTATGTCCGTACAGGCACATGTCTTGGCTGAAATGTAACCAGGGCTGAGAAAGATAGTGGTTCATTTTAAACCATAACCGTAAGTAGTAAATAACTTTACATAGCGGATATTAATTATATTAATGATTAGTATTTTAATATTAATTTATTGTGAGCAATACTCGCTGAGCCTCAATCAGATTATTCTAAAAAGAAAATACAACCATAGAAGGAACAATGCCAGATTGGACCAAAAGAGAAAAAGATCAATCATCTGTCTCTGATCAATACCAGTCTATCAATGAGTCACAATTGCATTATTCAGACACTTAAATCCAGTGACAGAAACAGATCATTGCCAGTTCATGGTGTAAATTGGTTATCAAAGAGCTGCTATTTCTGCATTACTTACTGATCAGGATAATGCTTTCTTTCACGGTTCCATTGATAACAATGCACTGCCTTTTATACTGTGTTTATATGCACAATCTAATCAGGTGTCTTAGGAAGGAATCCTCAAATCATCTCTATATTGTGCATGTAAAGCAGTTTCTGGAATTGGGTTCTGGGTGCAATTGGATTCAAGTGCACACAGTTTCAGAAGCATTGATTCCTCCAAACCTGATTCCTCCAAACCGGTTTGGCATGTAATTCCTTGCACATGTAAACATACACAATTTTGCAAACTGGTTCAGCTGTACTGGATAATGGTCACAATGAAACTGAGAAAATCACAGAGCACAGCTGTGTATCAAACCTTTATATGCATAACATATTTAATATTCATATTCATTGATATTTGGTATTCTAGGTAGTTGCTGGCTTCTTTTATAGTTTTTCGTAGGCCGTTTTATATATTTCTAAATACATTTTTACAATCTATAAATATATTTGGCTTAACTTATACAGAGAGCATATAAGATACTTAATAATACAATCTTTGGACCATATGTATAACGTATGCATTGTCATATACAGTATATTTAAAACACCACTGTTCCATATGTCAAGCTATTCCTTCGGATTCAATAAACGCATCATCAGTGATGCTGCACATTCGCTTGTTAATTACAGGAACTCCCTCAACGTTCCTCTCCAGCAAAAACACTAATTGAATTGGTCCTTAAGAAACACTGCACTTCAAGTTAAATCTGCTACTAACTGGAAGGAGCAACCATTTGTCTTTTCATTGTGAGACCCTCACAGAACCTCTCTGAATTGCTTTGAAGGAATCTGGACAGTTGTCAATCAACAGAAGTCCAGAACACTTGTTGAGACTAAGGGCCGTTTTAAATTATCTTTAACTATAAACTCAAAGTTAATAATACAAGATGAGAAGCCACCATCTTGATAGCTGAAATGTAACTAAAGCTTTGAAATCGACGTTCTTACATCTTGTTCATTTTATTACCAATATTATTTTATTGTGCTGAAAATATGTTGGTTCTTCACTTATTATTTAATGTTTATTCAGTATATAGAAAATATTTTAAAATACAACACTAGATAAACTGCTACTGTGCAGTAAATCCTCTTATTACAGTTACTCAAATATGGAGCTGATGCCCTGTTCTAGTTTCCTGTAACTTAGACTAGATCAGCCCAATTGTCTTTCCAGAAACACATGAAGAAATGTAATCATAAATACCTGTTCACTAGATAGGACTCCCGCGTGTTCGGGAGGCAAAATCTATAGGGGCTAGTTCTTCTCCGCGAGCTCCCTTATTGAAAGAGATGATTGGCTTGGCTGTGGGATTGGAGGACGTCCGTTGACCTTCATTTCTTCTGCCTTGCAGTGGGGACTGCTGCTGCGGCGAGAGAACATACAGTAATTGGAGAGATTGGTGAAACACTGTGGGTAAAATTGGGAAAGCTAGATTAATAAACACATAAAAATGGGGCCATTATTTAATATAATTCACATAACTTTTTTTCAGGATTGTTTGAAGAAGCTACCTCGTATATCACTGATCTCTACTCCCCACATTTTATTTACCTGAAATCAGGTGCCCTTGATCTCCAGGCCCCCTCACTTACAGGGCTGGGGACGGGACACAGACAGCTCTCCCGTATGATTAATGAGGTTGGACCTTGAAACGAGAGACATTAAAATAGAAAAAAAATGCTTTAGAGACTTTCTGACTTTTCTTTTTTCATTTCATTATTAGAAGAGCTGGGAGTCCTGAATGGAACCCCCACTCCCTCCTCTTCCCTCTCACCCCCCTCCCCTCTCCGGGTGCTAAACGCCTTGACAGAAGGGTGCCCAGGCCTCTGGCAGCCACTATCGACTGGAAAGAGGGAAGCTGCCAGGCCGTCTTGATGGATAGGCTCATTTAGCAGCCGGCAGCAAGTCTCGGCGAAGCATCCGTGTCATTTGTAATGTCAGCCAACAAAATGTAATCAAACATTCCAGCAGTTTAATCACTGAGGGCTGCTCAAGAGATGATTGTAGTGTCAATATAATGCTATTTCATTATCTGTTTGTATTTTATATTGACAGTGTCAGATAAACAGTGTGGAAAATTAAGATTAAAAATATGGTAATTTCATTTCAATCACCCTGCTACAGTTGCTGGCCCATTATGCGATTGATTACTTCTGAATTAAATTTGGGGCTGAATGTAAAGTTTAATCTTCTTTCTTCTTCGCAATTCAGTTCCCTAAAGGCCTCTTAGTAAGTAAGTACCCATTTCATTTGATCTTTAATGAAAAGTAATGGCCCAAATGAATTGTATAAATCAAGTCGCATGTATACCTAGATGGCATTCTGTTTCTTCTTGCACATACAACCTCTCCCCCCCTCTCTCTTTTTTAAATCAGGGATTTGATTTTCTTTTCAAAAAAGGAGTCTTGTGATAGAGTGTAATCCTTGCTAGAGTGAAGATCTTTTTTCAGACTTGTTCCGTCTTTTTTTCATAGCGGGGAAGGGGGATTATATATATTAAATAAACAGAAAAGAGGCAGGAATTGAGTACTTTTCGAGGTGCTTAACAGCTGAATTAAATGGAGTGTTTTATAGCCTAGAGAGTCATTTCGAAAACACATACCGCCTTGATACCAGTAGTGGCGTGATAGACGTTTTAATTACATGGTACATTTTGATATTTCTCTCTATCTCTTTCTCTCTCTCTCTCTCCTCTCTCTCTCTCTCTCTCTATGTATGCCGTCGTGCGTTTCAGATGCCAAGGATCCCCTGTTTTTTTTCTCTTTTCGAGCCGCACAACTGTTAAATAGGGCTCTGTAAAAAAGCCTGTCTTTGTGAGACCCATTCAGAGCGATTTGTCCCTTTGTAGTCCTAATTATGTGCCAAAGTAGGATAACAGAACTTCTCAACTCGGCCATTATGCCAGCACAAAAAAACAGGCACATACAAGACGCTGATCACTTTGGAATTAGCAAACATGATACTATATGAAAAAAAAATCATTAATACCATAAGGGATTAGAGGTTCTGATTAAAGACTAGCTTTTACCATATGCAAATGAGTGATAGGCATTTATCAGCACCTCAGCAAGCTGTCTTAGCAGCAAAGCCACATATGTTTTTTAGCTGATTAAAAAAAACTGCTTGAAGTTGCAAGCTTCTTTTTTTTTTTTGTAACGGGGGGAGAGGCAATCAACTCATTTCCTTTTGGCCAAATTCCTCCAAGAGCTCTGCGAGCATTTCGGCTTAATTCCCTCTTTTATCAACCGTGTTCTTTTGTACTTAATTAAAACATTTCTCAAGTGTGTGTGTGTGTGTGTGTGTGTGTATCTGTTTGTATGTTTTTTTTAATAACAACCACCGATAGTTCTTTTCTCCCCCTTGTAAAAAGGAAAACGCAAGTAACACAGAAAAAAACTGTATACAGGAACAACATAAAAAAGAGAGTTTATCTCCAGCCCACTATTGTCTCAGCCCTTGTATGGTTTACAGTATTATTATATATTTTTCTGACGGAGGTGACCCCTTTTGTGTTGACAAAGGAGGCTGGGATGAAACTGAGCACTTTGCTTTTCTTGTGCAGCTGATACATGTTTGTACTCTCCCGTCTCCCTCCCGTGCTGTAAAAACGGCCTTTTAATGGTACGTGCTTTTCATCTAAGCAAGAGACTCTTTCAGTCCACTACGGCCAAGGAATCTCCCTTGTAATCAAAATCCTGCATTGTAAACTTGTATCTTGCACAAATCACAGACACAGGATTCAAATAAAGTTGCAGCTGCGGTGGCCTAATACTCTAACCTTTCATGTGTTTTGCTTCCTGAGGCCTGGGTTTCAATCCAGTTTCTCAGGTCTTGATGAGCTTGCTAGTCTCTACTGTAATATAAGGGTGTGTAATTAAAATATAATTACAAATGAACGAGCATACGATTTAAAATTAAATTCAAGTGGAGTAAACAATAATTCATACTTAACCATTTTTTTTTTTATACAACGAAGAGGTATTGAATGGATCCTAAAGTAAAACTGATACTGATATGAATTCAATATGAAATCTGTAAGTTACATTTGAATTACTGACAGTATAGTGTTACCAGTGTACAGTATGTGTAATATATGGAAACATATAAATATTGACTATTCCTTTATATCCAAATCCATTTAAATGTTATTTCAATAAACAAACATACTGTAAATGTATTTTATTGTACATGGTAAACATATTAGCTTTATATTAAAAAATATCTAGAAAGCTTTACAATTATAAAGCATGTATGGACTAGGGGTAGAATCACTACTAATGTAACTAATAATTAAGAGTCAAATTCTTCAGGGAAAAATAGTCGAATATATGGAGTAGTCGCCACTTTAAGAAATCTGAATATATCATGTACTGCAATTCATAATGTCTTGTGCTCTGTTTGGGAATATACTGTTTTGTGCACTATATAACAGCTTGGATTTTTTAAAAACTATTTATTCATGTCACTTTTCTAGGCAACGATGCGGTGCTATCCTTAGTATGGCACGCATAATAAGACAGCATGCTTAAACATTACGTACAGCTGTGGTAAGTTAGTAGGTTCATTAAATCACACGTGCATGCTAACAACTAGCTTTTTGTGTTAGTTATTACATTAACCTATTTCTAAATTAATTAAAGGGTGTTATTATAAAATAAACATTTGCATGACATTACTACTGTAACATATTTAGCAGTGCCCTTAAACAAATGTAACCCTGTGTTAATTATGTCGTTGGTTTGGGATCCTATGTTGGGATCTGATGCTTGTAGTACAGTTTAAGATGGCCCTTTTCAGAAGTTGATAAATAGGTTTATTTTAACCATTCACAAAAATGTACATCTGTTAACATGTCAGTAAGCTATTTGTTAACAGTTTCTTTAAGCACAGTCTGGTCATGAGTATCAAAATGTTATATGTGTGTGTGTGTGGACAAACAAATCATGTGTTCCATATAATTCTAAGGCTGGAATGTACAGTATTTTAGCTGACATATTCTGTTGTGAGCTACAGTGAACCAATAGGGCTGCTATTTTCTGTCTGTCACAATAAACAGCATATGACTACTGATGCCAACAAGTCACCTCTTCTAAGAAGTCACAGCAGTATCTACACCTTATCTGTCTCACTAAATATCTCAATACAGACCCAGGCACATGTTGCCTCTGAGTTTACCTCCATCGCCACCTACTCTTCACTTCTAGCACTACACAAACAACACAAACAGCACCAGGGGCCTCATTTACTAAAGGTTCTTAAAAGTAGGCATAAAACACGTGTTAACACAATCCTGTAACACGCGTCTTAAAACTATAAATAAGTTGGTATTTACTAATGTGAATGCCGCTTATTAAGACGTGTGCTATCTAAATCATTAGCATATTAAGACATGCCTTATCACAAAAGATAAAGCGCGTCTAAATGAAATGACGACATAGGGGCCACTGAGTATAAAGGAATAAGCAGAGATTGAGATAAATATATGTATTGTGGCGAAATGGGGTCTCTTTTTTTATTTTAAGCAGAATAAATGGACAGACTCAGGGGTTGCAGATGCAAACGGAATATCCTCCTTGTTTAATTATTTTGCAGTACACTCGGTCTCTATAGGCTAAGACCACGCCAAAACAATAAACCCCCCTATTCTGTAGCTATCTAGTTCTCCACTCCACGCCTCTTTTAATTCTCTTAATTTCAGTGCTCCTCTTGGTCTCGCTCACAGCTCGTACTCAGCTCTCTCGCTCTATCTCTCACAGGCTCCTGTCGGTTCTTGGTCTTGCAGTTTGTCAGGTCGTTACTCACTGTCACTTTCACTTTCACTTGTCTCTTACTTTCAATCACCACTCTCTCTCACAACTCGCGCTTCAACTGACGCCCCTCCTGTTCTTGTACCACCCATCTGGCATGCTCCCCATCCCAACCTGCTCTCCTCCAATCACTGCAGTGCATCACTCTCTATGACTCCACCCCTCCCCCTCACACACACGCACACACACACTGCCCTGCTCTCTCAACCGAACCCTCCCCGACGTGGTCCCTGCCCGAACAATACATGCACCTGCTGTGAAACAAACAGACAACAACATAAAGTGTCCCTTCAGGCGCAGTGCCTTAAGCAGTATCCCCAGGTCGCTACAGTATTAAATAGCATGGCATTTGAAAGGCAGGATCGCAAAAATAAATAAATAGTTATAAACAATCCTACCTAGACACCGTCATTTTTTTTTTATCCATCATTGATTAGATCAGTCTGCAGCCCTTAGGCTACATGAATGAAACTGTGAATACAATGAAGTATGGAGTTGGCATTTAGACCAGGTGGCATTTCTGTACATTGAAATGCCGTTCACGTGTTTTACAACGTGGATCCCGCAGACACCAATTGCAAGAAATGCACAGGTAATAATAAACCCAATTTCCTTTATTTATATATATATACAGTACTGTGCAAAAGTTTTAGGCAGGTGTGAAAAAATGCTGTAAAGTAAGAATGCTTTCAAAAATAGACATGTTAATAGATTATATTTATCAATTAACTAAATGCAAAGTGAGTGAACAGAAGAAAAATCTAAATCAAATCCATATTTGGTGTGACCACCCTTTGCCTTCAAAACAGCATCAATTCTTCTAGGTACACTTGCACAAATTCAGGGATTTTGTAGGCATATAGTCAGGTGTATGATTAAACAATTATACCAAACAGGTGCTAATGATCATCAATTCAATATGTAGGTTGAAACACAATCATTAACTGAAACAGAAACAGCTGTGTAGGAGGAATAAAACTGGGTGAAGAACAGCCAAACTCAGCTAACAAGGTGAGGTTGCTGAAGACAGTTTACTGTCAAAAGTCATACACCATGGCAAGACTGAGCACAGCAACAAGACACAAGATAGTTATACTGCATCAGCAAGGTCTCTCCCAGGCAGAAATTTCAAGGCAGACAGGGTTTCCAGATGTGCTGTCCAAGCTCTTTGAAGAAGCACAAAGAAACGGGCAACGTTGAGGACCGTGACGCAGTGGTCGGCCAAGGAAACTTACTGCAGCAGATGTAAGACACATCATGCTTACTTCCCTTCGCAATCGGAAGATGTCCGGCAGTGCCATCAGCTCAGAACTGGCAGAAAACAGTGGGACCCTGGTACACCCATCTACTGTCCAGAGAAGTCTGGTCAGAAGTGGCCTTCATGGAAGACTTGCGGCCAAAAAGCCATGCCTCGACGTGGAAACAAGGCCAAGCGACTCAACTATGCATGAAAACACAGGAACTGGGGTGCAGAAAAATGGCAGCAGGTGCTCTGGACTGATGAGTCAAAATTTGAAATATTTGGCTGTAGCAGAAGGCAGTTTGTTCGCCAAGGGCTGGAGAGCGCATACGAATGAGTGTCTGCAGGCAACAGTGAAGCATGGTGGAGGTTCCTTGCAAGTTTGGGGCTGCATTTCTGCAAATGGAGTTGGGGATTTGGTCAGAATTAATGGTCTCCTCAATGCTGAGAAGTACAGGCAGATACTTATCCATCATGCAATACCATCAGGGAGGCATCTGATTGGCCCCAAATTTATTCTGCAGCATGACAACGACCCCAAACATACAGCGAAAGTCATTAAGAACTATCTTCAGCGTAAAGAAGAACAAGGAGTCCTAGAAGTGATGGTATGGCCCCCACAGAGCCCTGATCTCAACATCATCGAGTCTGTCTGGGATTACATGAAGAGAGAGAAGCAACTGAGGCTGCCTAAATCCACAGAAGAACTGTGGTTAGTTCTCCAAGATGTTTGGGCCAACCTACCTGCCGAGTTCCTTCAAAAACTGTGTGCAAGTGTACCTAGAAGAATTGATGCTTGATGCTGTTTTGAAGGCAAAGGGTGGTCACACCAAATATGGATTTGATTTAGATTTATCTTCTGTTCACTCACTTTGCATTTAGTTAATTGATAAATATAATCTATCAACATGTCTATTTTTGAAAGCATTCTTAGTTTACAGCATTTTTTCACACCTGCCTAAAACTTTTGCACAGTACTGTATATATATATATATATATATATATATATATATATATATATATATATATTACCGTGTTTCAATTATGTCTGGTTGAACGCAGTTATGTCTTTTTTTTTGTTTGCATAGTAAGCTTTTGCATGCTTTTTATGCCTATAGGCTTGTGACAGGGCGGAAGCCCTGCACATGGGGAATTGTGTATATTTGTAAATTTGAGATTAACTGTTGTAAATATGGATTTGTGTTAATAGATTAATTGAATTATTCAATTGTTATGGCACTCCGTTTGGAATCGTTACCTGTCTGCGTGGAACAGCAGCTGAAAGCAATCAGCTGTTCCAGCAGGCAGGTGGGTGTGTCTCACCGGAGCGTCAGTATGAAAACATGACGATCCCTAAGATCTGGGCAGCTGGTAGGCCTGTCGTTTTCACAGCATCTTTGATTTATAGTTTGCCATATTGTGTTTTATTTTTAGTGTTTGTACAGTCTTCTACCTTTGCTGGCAGCGTTATATGACATTATTGTTAACTTTTTGTTTGTGTTTATTAATTAAATCCTGTGCGCCTGTGTCGGCGTAACAACGTCAATCTCCCGACTTCAGTCTTTTTGTGAGTTCTCCTCGGCCGCCTGAGGCAAGTATACCAGGACACTGCCACAATGCTACATAAACACATTTATTTTCAATGTCCTGTTACTTATTTTGTTTGTAGAGTTGTATTTACCCATAATATACCTGTATGTAGACACATTTCTGTTCAAAAGTTGTTTTTCTTTATTTTATGCAGTTGGCTATTATATATGCGTTTTAGTATATAAACACATTTATTTTAAAATTAGTCTTATTTGCAGAGTTTCGGATGTGTAGTATCGTACATGCATATAGCTGTACCTTGTGCTGACAGACAGCTTTAAGATGGATCTCGGCTCCTAGCACCTGCTTTCCATCAGTGCTATCTAGCACGTGATTTAAGGTGTGCTTCATGGTAAGCACAGTTTCGTAAATATCGTCTGAATATCATTAGCCTCATTAGTGCTCTCATGCCACTTCATTTGAATACATCACCATACATTTTGCATATTCAGCAGATGCTAATGTACCCATCGTGTTATTTATAAGGCGTGCGTGCTAACTCACTTCTTATGCTTTATGTTGCGCTTTATCGTGGTTGATAAATAAGGGATTATCTAGCACAAGCTTTACCCTTGGATAACACGTGTGTTATCGCATAAGAACCTTTAGTAAATGGGGCCCTATAACAGAGTGAGATTCTGAAAAATATTTAGCAGCCACAAAATTTCCATACATAGCAACCCGTTTCTGAACTTGTTCGTTTTTGTTGTTTTTTAAGCCATCTTTTCTTCAGCAACCTGGATTCCTTCCCTGGATCTTATTGTCCAATGCTGGCACTCTGTCAGTATTAAAAATTCTGACCCTACCCTTAACTGTAGTTCTCCACAGACTCTCTCACCTGTCTGAACTCTACAGTGAACATCACTACTTATATACTCAAGTGGAACTGACAAACATTTTTATAAGACTACTGTGCTTTTATGACCTGCCAACCTTCAACCTTTCTTCCAGTGAATCCTTTCTTCCAGCATTGCATTATGGGGGTCATAATCAACTTTTTCTCTTCACCGTGCTGCAGCAGATGACACTGGCCAGGCACCTAGTCAGCTTTAACAGACATGCTGGGCCTTGTCCTCCAGGAGGCATTATCTCAACGACTTCCACTCTCAGGCTCCTGTGTTGACAAGGAAATTGGCTTGGGTGTGGTTTCTGAGAACGCCCTCTGACCTTTAGTTCTCCTGAACAGTTGTGGGGAATTGTAAGGGAATGTAATTACACTCAAAATTAATAAATAAATAAAAAAAGGTATTAAAGGTGACTGCTGTAGATCAGTAAGGGTAGGCAGATGCACTATCTGAAAATCCAAGTTGAAGGAGAGAAAGCAGGCAAAATATTTGACACAAAATGTCACATCTTCACTACACATCCTTGGTCATACTTTAAAAGTGGTTTGGTTTAATCTACATAAAATACATTTCCATTGGAATTGCAGACAACATTTTAGCATTTTAGTGTGAAACAGACAAAGTTTATTTTGAATCAGCTATCATGCCCAGCTGGAAACTACCGCCAGTTCTTATCAATCTAAAGCAGCACTGCCTATTGCTGAATTGACAAACATGGACACAGAAGTTAGCCAGATCAAGCAAAGAACACTACATCATATATTTGTGAAATGGGATGGAGAAATCGGTGCATTTTTTTTACTTTGCATGTAAACCAGCCAGTTATTAAAATGCTCCAATCAGACTTGAGCACACAGGCCTGAGAAAAACTGGAGAAGGAACAAGCTCTTTTCCCCCCGCAAGATAACCATTTCTCTTTTCTGTACAGAGTCAGCATTTAGACAAAAATGAGAAAAAGTAATGCAGTGGCCTTTTTAAATTCCTTTTTGTGCTTATGCTGGTGTTTCGAGGGATAAACACAGCATACAAAGTGCTGGGATCATCTTTGGCAGTGGTGAATGCGAGCTGCGATAAAGGGCAGGACATGTGGCTCTCCGAGTGAAGCCTTTTTTTCAAATTTGTGATCAATTTAGTTCTCTTGAAATGTGCTGGATTGCCAGTGCTGGTGACTGTAGTCCTGCGATTAGACACATCTGTATGCTCCCATTTTATATTAACTGGGCAATAATTAGCATCATTAAGATAATCAAACATCCTCTTCTACTGGCGTATCTATTAACATGTGACTCTTTAATAAATGAGTAATTGTGTATCAATTAAACATTTATATATGCCTAACAAAATAAAATAGTGGCCGCAAATCCATATGAATTCCAATAGAGGTTTATAGGATTGAACAACAAATGCTGAAGATTATATGCTTTTTAAATTGCCACACATTCATAATGAATTCAAGTGGACCACCACAGGAATAGCAACCCTGTTTAATATGATGTGTGTTCTGCATGTTTCTCTATTCCTGCTCCTGCTTCGATCTGAGCTGTCCATCTGGTTTTACTATGACCATACCAATGACCAGGGAGTTCTTAGAGACATACAAAATGCATATAGATACTGATAGCGATAGATCAAGGGCAAATTAAACAGCAAATCGCTTTATATCCAAGGAGAATCAGAATCCTACAGGATACTCAATCACTAGAAATACTTAATGAAGAAGAACCTTCATTGATAAACAGATAACTCACTGTTCTAATAACTAACTGCATTGTTTCGGATTCTTCCGAGAGCATGGTAGAAATAGGTAGACTGGCCTGATGTTGTTCTTTAAGTTGGAAAGTTGCACAGTGACCTAGAGACTTTCAAAATATTACTAACAGAGAATATACCAAAAATACAAAAATAAAATAGCAGACTGAATAGTAGTGAAGACATTAAAAAAGAGACTAATAAAAATATGGAGGAGGTTTAGCCAGACTGCATGTAGACACACAGTCAGTGTGTCTGTGCTCATTAAACATATGTTGTGTTCAAACAATCAGTTTTGTTGCATTTTGATTGTATTTGCTTCTACCAAAGACTACTTTGGTAAAAGCAAAGATTGTTATCATTTCAAAACCATTGAGCCATGAGATTGTGACAGGGCAGAAGCCCTGCACCGGTAAATAAATGTATAGTTTGTAAATATTATGTGTAAATATTAAATGTGCAAATATGAATAAAAAGTATGTGTTAGCTATGGCAGGGCTTAAAGTTAAGATTCCAGCCCTGGTTGTTTTGGGTGTGTTTGTGGTGGTGGTTGGCAGGGATATGGTTAATTCCTATCCTTGCCAAATACATGTGCAAAATGTGGCCAGGTGTTGATTGAATTATTAATTGTCAATCAACCCTGGCCACATGGTGTTTAAGAGAGGCAGGAGCTCTGCTGGGAACTGCCTGGGAGAGACATATGCACCTGAAAGTTCGTTTGCAACCTCACCGTGATAGCACTGCTTGGGTGAGGGTTATTTTTGTTGGTTAATTTTGTGGTACATGATTGTTTTGTTCCAACCTTTATTTTGCTCTGTGAGTTGTGTTTTGTTTTATTATTTTTGTTTAATAAACATGCGCCCCAGCGTTTAAAACCTGCAGTTACTGTCTCCAAGTCTCTATTCACCCAGCCATCCTGTCACAGAGATACTATACTAAATCAACAGAGTTCTAGTGGGGAGTTCAGTGAGAGCAATACCCCCCTGCCCCCCCCTTATAGGGGTCATCTTAACCCCCTGTATTACAAACCTTTTTTATGATGGCTTCAATTGAAATAATATTGCAAACTGGAAGAAAATGACCTCAGAAATGGTTGCAGCTAACAGTCTAACCTTTTTCTACCCTCCCCAAAACCCTCCAAAGTTTTTCACATTTAGGTCAGATTGTCTTGCTACATTTATAATCCACTCCTACCCATATTGTATGCTCCTCAGCTCCGATATACGGGGGACATTCTTAATGCAAAAGCATTTGTGATTAAAATATTATCCGGCACTGCAAGGGCGATGTCCTTTGATTTAACTCCAAAATAATTACATCCTAGCTGACAGGTGGAGATCCATCATAAACTATTAAACCAAGGACAATTTACTGCAGAAGATGGCAGATTAAATACGGAAGGACTATAAAAGCTGGGTGCTTTGATCCCTCACTAAATCCTAATGGGTTTGATTTACAGTGATACGGCATGTTTCATGTGGTTGAAAATATAGCACAGGCCTTGACACTTCATTAGAAATGTAAAATAAGGGGACGATTAGGTCAGCGCCAGCTGCCGCACCTAATTGAGCCTTCTAATGTACACGGCGAGGGATAAGCTTCTTGGTACATAAAAGCAACAAAGAGAAAACAGAGCAGAGCAAAGGAAAAATACTGAGCTTGATCAAATAATTACTTGACTGACTTATTTTACTGCAGTTAGGTGCCAAGTTTCATTTGGCATGGCTGGCACTACCCTTGTAACAAGTGCATTGCACTATACCCTTGTAAAAACATAGTGAGCATACCTTGATTGGCTACTTTATTAGGGCCTGTACCTAATGTCAGGATGGGCCACAATTTGCTCTGAGCCTTGACACAACATGGCATAGACTCCACAAGGTGCTGAAAGGTGTCTCAAAGGATCCATTCAGTTATTAACATTTCATGCAATTGGTTAAGAGAGGTAGGCAGAGGACGTGATGATGAATATCGTTGTGCAAATCTATCCCAAACATGCTCAGCTGGATTGGTGGCTGTCTCAGTTATGCTCTTAAAACATATGGCAGAATTCTGGATGGTGGACTTTTGTCTTGAAAGTAGTCACTGCCATCACGTGCAGCATTGCTGGATGGACTTGGTTTGCAAATAACGCTCAAGTACGGCATTTGTTTGGCCTTCTAGAGTAATCAAGGGACCATGCCCCACACCAGTGCGATGCCAAATCATTTGGGTTCTCAGGTCCAAATGATTTCCATTACATGAGAGTAGATGTTAAAACTTCATGCTGATTTGAACTTGGCTCTCGCCAAGATAAGCACCAACTAAGACGTAGCTTCACAGTAAACTAATGTGATCCATATGTGTCTCCATCCATTTGCGCTTCCTTCCATATGATGATGTAGATATCCTTCTGTCTGGTGTTGATGGCTGAAGTGTAATGCTGGCTCCAGGGATCAGCTTATTTTGCCTCCCTAGCGCATCAGCACACACAACGGCTGCGATGCTGGCTCCGGGATCAACCATAGTGCGGTCTCCCCAGCGCATCAGCATGACAACCGCCTGGATTGAGCTAAGTAGGGTACATCTCTGGGGTCTTCAAGTGGGCACCTTCCATCCTCGGTGTTTCGTCGACCAGCCCACGACACCTCAAGAGGGCTCGACGGTGATTCTGGCGTCCCAGCATCACCCCCTCCGTCCCCACTCAACTCAGCCCAGCTTACTTACCTGTACATCAGCCTTTCTTTCTTTCTATTGTGCTTGAGATCCCCAGCCAGAATCTTTCCGTCTCAACCACAGCCAGTTGCTGCTCCTCTCTGCTGCTTCAGATAAGTTCTTCACTGTGCGACGCAACTCTTGGCCATTGAATCCGACATCTCTGAGAAACCGGGTTGTAGAGTGTGCCACAAATCCTCGACATCCCACTTCATCTGGGTAAACCCAGACTCTCCATCCTCGCTGTTCCGCTTCAGTGGCTAGTTGAGCATACCGCAGTTTCTTCCTCTCATGCGCCTCATTTACAGCATCCTCCCATGGCACTGTTAACTCTACCAGGTGAACAAGGCGTGCTGATCCAGACCACAAGACAATATCTGGTCGAAGGTTTGTGGTGGCAATCTCAGGTGGAAAAATAAGCCGTTGACCAACATCTGCCAGCATTTTCCAGTCTCTAGCAGCTTCCAGTTGTCCTGGGCGAGGATTGGTTTTAACACCTTTTCTTGGTGGTTGCTCTCCTGGGGGAGGAACGTTGTCTTTGTGTGTAATGTTTTGATGGAACAGGTGCCAACTTATTGGTCATGTTACGCTTGTCTTCCAATGCTAAGGCCAAACATCGCAGCACCTGGTCATGGCGCCAAGTAAACCGTCCTTGGCTAAGAGCCACCTTACATCCTGTCAAAATGTGCCTTAATGTTGCAGGTGATGAACACAAAGGACATGAGGGATCCTCTCCTACCCAGAGGTTTAGGTTCTGTGGTGATGGGAGAACATCATATGTTGACCTTATAAGAAAACTGATCCTGCTCTGTTCCATTGACCATAGGTCTTGCCAGCCAATCTTGCGTTGTTCCACACTCTCCCATCTCATCCATTCTCCCTGCTTGCCCTGGGAAATGGCCTTTATACACCTCATCCTCTCTTCCTGCTTTTGCACCTCGTTGACTACAAGCTTCCTCCGTTGCGCTGGGGCTGCCTTGTGCCATGTAGGAGGAGCTGAACTGAGACCAAGACCCCTCTTCCATGCTGAACTTGCCCCATGATATCACCAATTTGAAGGGCAGCCTTTGCATCCTCCACAGCTTTCTTTGCCACCCACTTTCTTCCAGTTTTCAACACAGGTGCTGCCTCCCTTACGCATTTGTCGCGTGACTCTACTAATGTCATTTCCAGTCGGACCTTGGCGCACTTAAACTCCTCGGTTAGAGCGGAGACAGGTAGCTGCAGTATTCCTTTACCATAAAGTCCCACTCTGCTGAGGCAGCGTGGAACTCCCAACCATTTCCTGATGTGTGAACTGATTAAAGCTTCCAGCTTCTCTACTGTTGTCAAAGAAACCTCGTACACAGTCAGTGGCCACAGCAACCTTGGCAGTAGGCCAAACTGAAAGCACCAGAGTTTTAATTTGCCTGGTAAAGCGCTGCTGTCTATGCTCTTCAACCCTTCCACAGCTTGTTGTCTAACTTCTCCCACACGAACTGTGTCCTTTAGTAAAGGCAAAACATGTAACTTTATAGGTAAAAAGGGTTATTTATATCACAGTGATCTACAGTATATCATATATCATTATTTACCAGACTTACCAACCAATGTCCTTGAAAAAGCAAGATTTCTGAAGTGAGGTGGTTTTAGAAACTTTACAGTAGTATGTTCAACTCTGCAAAACACTGTTTCAGAGAGAAATTAAGTTATAGCTGCCCATCCTTATTGGTCATTATTCCAACCACCTCACTTCAGAAATCCACCTTAGGGATCTTTTCAGAAGCAGGCAAATATGAGAATAGTTACTAACATGATTAATAATAATCTAAGCAGAATCCACACAAGAAGGAAATGCAGGTTCTTGTCAAGGTCTTCTGAGAATAATTTTTTTATACATAATTAAACGATTAGATGTCATGATGCCCTGAGCACAAAGAGCCTCATTAAAAAGAATTAGGCTTCAAGAAAAATGCGTAAAACTTTCTAAACATATTCATTCTCTGGAATTCAGCTGCCTTGACCTTGCTAATATAGTGCTGATAGAATAAGGTGCTCAACAATGTGAGGCTGGGACCTGGTTACACTACATTTCTAAAGGGCACTATCATCTACACAAAAGCTTTTTAAATAGCACTGAGCTGACATTTGAATGGCTTTTTAAAAAATCGATTTCCAGTGCCTTTTTATCGCATACAGGGTTAGACCAAAAAATCGAAACACCTAACATAACATTGTCAGCAGGGCGTTAGGCTATCATGGGCTGCCAGGATGTCACTGATTCAATGGCATGATTTCCTCTATGATTATTCTTTAAGGGGCGATGCATTTGCAGCAAAATCTGCAAAATATATTTTTTGTCTTTTTTTTTAGTATGCCTGTGATGGAGTACCCCCCTGCCCCTGGGTGTATTTTGTTTAGTTTGTATGGTTTGGGTTATGTAGCACGGGTGATTTCAAATGTATATTTGTATTTGGGAATGGGTAATGCACAAAGTAGTTCATGTGCAGACTGTGCCGGAGCTAGATTGAATGATTAGCACAGCTGCATCAAAAAATCACAGTTCTCACACTTGGGGTTGTTGAGGGTGTTAGAGGGTTTAGAAGAATAAGATAAATAACAATTGCTATCGTGCTGTAAAACCAGCACGATACATGATTGGTTTTGTTTTGGCCACTGTGCCATTTTGTTTGTGTTTTTGTGTTTTGTTCCAACCATTTTATTTAATAAGGAAACAAGTGCATTTGCGTCTCGCCCCGCAGTACTTGCCTATTGTGTTGATCCATTCATTTCCTGGTCTGACGTAACCCACAAGTCATCCTTACCACATATGGTGTCAGTGCATGGGATAACAGCACCTCCACAGACTCAGGCCAGGAAAAGTACTGCGGGTACACAGTTTTTGTTTTTAATATTTTTTCTTGTTGAGTTTTTAAAGAAGAAGAATGTTAGATATAAAAATGGGAGAGTATATGGAGCGGTGGCAGACCACCAGCGGCAGCTGAAAGCCGCAGGGGCTGCATGGTGCCTCGCCTGTTTGGAGCATGGGCACTCCCGGACGTGTGCCCCTGGGAAGACTCCCTCTGCGTGAAGGCCCTGAATTGGGGTGAGGTGGAGACAACAGAGGAGTGGATCCGTCTGAAGGCTGTAGCATCGCCGCAGATGGACCAGGACACCTGCCTCATCTGCCTAAAAGGGGAAGAGTGGTGCTTCACACGTGCTGAGCCCGGGCACTGCACCGTGTGCGGCCTCGTGCATGGGCCCCTTCAACAACCTGCACCGAAGAGGAAGAAGGGGAGGAGTGGCCATCCCAGGAAGAAGGGGAAAAAGCAAGTGCAAGCTTCCAGCGCCAGGAGGGAGAAGCCCGAGCATCCAGCGCCCACGAGGGTGGAGCACGAGGAGCAACTGTCTTCTAGGTAGATGTGGGACTGGATGAGGGACCCTGGGATGAATCCCAATGGCGATCAACCTACTGTGGGCCACAGATGGGAAGCAGTGGGAAGACTGGGATCAGCAACATTGCCCAGTGTCCCTCCCAGACATAGCAGCCACGGTGTTTCATTACCTGGCTGCAGATATGGGAGTCGACCTGTTGCTTCCACCTCCACAGGAAGTAGGCACGTCCAAAGCTCCTGCTTTTACCGCCAGGGGGAGACAACCCACTTCTACCACCATCGCCACCAAGGGGAGACCACTTGTTGCTCCCACCATCACCACCAGAGGAGCTGAAGCTACTTCCCGAGTCAGCTCCCGCCCTGTCCTGCAAAGCCTGCAACGCCTAGGGCTGCTGAACCTGCAACGTCCGGGGAGGCCAGTTTGCCATCGCCCGGGGAGGCCAGTTTGCCACCACCCGGTTTTGTTGTGTCCAGCAGCAGCAGTTGCACTGCCAGAAATTCTGGGGATAGAGCCCAAGAAAAGGGAACCACCAGCTACAGAGAAGGGGGGAGAGGTGAGGAGACCACCTCCACCCACAGAAGTTTCATTGCCAAAGGACGCCGTGCCGCTGCCACTGCCGGAGTGTCCCGTTGTGAGGGCAGCATTATCATTGCCAGTGCCACCACCACTGCCAGAGTACACAGTGCGACCGCTGATGGATCCAGCCTTGGCGCTGTCAGCATTTCTGCTGCCAGAACTGCCTGTGGTGGAGGAGCCAGCCTTACCGCTGTCAGCATTGTAGCTGCCAGCGTTTTCACTGGCAGAATTTCCGCTGCCATAACCGGCACTGGCAGCATTTCCCTGCCAGGATTGCCCCAGCTGGAGGAGCCAGCCTGTGCACTGTCAGCATTTCCACTGACGGCATTGCCGCTGTCAGCCTTGCCGCTGCCGGTATTGCCATTAGCAGCATTTCCTCTGCCGGAGTGTGCCACCCCGCTGTCAGCATTTCCGCTGCCAGCGTTGTCACTGGCAGCAGTTTCGCTGCCAGAATTGCCCCTAATGGAGTAGCCACCATCACACAGCATTGCCCTTGACAACATGGCCCGTGAGCCCATTAACACCTCCATTCCTGGCCCAAGACTATGACCGGGACATTTGAGGGAGGTGGCATTTGAGGCCATGTGTGCTGCGCATAAGGGGGGAGATGTGTGACAGGGTAACCCCCATGTGTGTATTTTGTTTATTTTGTATGGTTTGGGTTATGTAGCACAGGTGATTTAAAATGTATATTTGTATTTGGGCACTGGTAATGTGCAAAGTAGTTCACGTGCAGATTGTGTCGGGGATAGATTGAATGATTAGCAATCAAGTCCTGGTACAGTTGCATCAAAGAATCACGATTCTCAGACTTGAGGTTGTTGACAATTACTATGGTTTTACACCAGCATGATACTTGTTTGGTTTTGTCTTTGTTTTGGCCATCGTGCCGTTTTGTTTGTGTTTAGTGTTTTGTTTTCTGTACTTGCCTGTTGTGTTGATCCATTCATTTCCTGGGCTGATGTCACCCACAAGCCATCCTTACCCCAATACCCTGTTATTTACTCCTGTTTGTCTCTCCAGTTAGGAAAGTCGTTCTGTTCCCTCACCGCAGCAATCCCCACAACAGCTGAACTGAAGTTCAGTGGGCATCCTCTTTACACCCAGGAGCTTGACAGCAGACATGTGTGCTACAGGACTCTGGGGGACAAAGGCCAGTCCCGTAGCACATTGAGGAGAAACAGTCCCTGAGAGAGACAATGCAGTGCTCAGTGAACACCAGCAAATTTGGACGTGATGCGAATCTGCACTCCACTGACTATGAATCACCCTGCACACCATGCAGTTGTGCCTTTACCAGATGAGCCACTTGCAAACCCAATTGTTTTTGACTTTTAATTGGATATTGAAGCATCTGCAAATTGAGCAACTATTGCAATTTGTTTTTAAAATAACACACACTCTTTACAGTTTTTGAGAGAATTTCTGCATGTTTAGCTTTATATACTCTGAATATGATATTCTGTTGTGTTTTTGGTAAGGTTGGGTGCCCGCTACACAAAGGGTATATATTCCCTCAGTGTCATAACTGCTGTCTTACCCATTGTGACAGAAATTACTTCCTGGAGATAAAGTTTTTAAATAGTATATAAAAATGAAACCGCTGTGCATTGAGCAAAATAGACAGCTAGTTATTTTCTGTTAACTTCGCCTGTTAAGGGTTCACTTTAGTATTTTAATCCCCTTCAATAAAAGTGCTCTACTGAAATTGTTCAGAAGTTGTAAATACACATTTTCTTAAAAAGATTGCGAGCTTAATTTGTTAAAGAAGGTAATCGGGAGTCATTCATGAATATCATCCGATTCAGAAAGGAGACATCCACTTATTTGTGAGAAAATGACAAAGAATTGATTTGGCAAGAGATATGTCTGGTGGCACATGAACATGACGGTTGACGAGAGGGAAATAAGTTATGCTCGATATAAACAACCATACAGCAGACAGTTACATAATACATTTATGTTTATAATTTGGTCCATGGCCTTATCCACTGGAGATCAATAGCTGCCCCTACAGTGCCTTGCATAAGTATTCACCCCCCCTTGGACTTTTCCACATTTTGTAGTGTTACAACCTGGAATTAAAATTGATTTAATTGGCATATTTACCATTTGATTTACAAAACATACTTAACACTTTGAAGGTGCAAAATATTTTTATTGTGACACAAAAGTTAATTAAACAAAAAAAGACATTTGTTGGTTGCATAAGTATTCACCCCCCTGAGTCAATACTTGGTAGAAGCACCTTTGGCAGCAATTACAGCTGTGCGTCTTTTTGGGTAAGTCTCTACCAGCTTTGCACATCTGGATCCTGCAATTTTTGCCCATTCTTCTTGGCAAAATTGCTCAAGCTCTGTCAAGTTGGATGGGGACCATCTTGCCACAGATTCTCAATCGGATTGAGGTCTGGGCTTTGACTGGGCCATTCTAAGACATTTAGGTTCTTGTTTTTAAACCACTCCAGTGTAGCTTTGGCTGTGTGTTTAGGGTCATTGTCCTGCTGGAAGGTGAACCTCCACCCCAGTCCCAGGTCTCTTGCAGACTGAAACAGGTTTTCCTCTAGAATTTCCCTGTATTTGGCTCCATCCATCTTGCCCTGAATCCTGACCAGTTGATGAAAAGCATCCCCATAACATGATGCTGCCACCACCATGCTTCACCGTGGGGATGGTGTTCTCAGGGTGATGAGCAGTGTTGGCTTTGCACCACACATAGCGTTTTGCGCTAAGGCCAAAAAGTTCAATTTTGGTCTCATCAGACCAGAGAACCTTTTTCCACATTTTTGCTGTGTCTCCCACATGCCTTTTGGCAAAATCCAAACGGGATTTGATATGGGGTTTTATTCAGCAATGGCTTTCTTCTCACCACTCTTCCATAAAGCCCAGCTTTGTGGAGTGTCCTGGTTATAGTTGCCCCATGCACGGTTTCTCCCATCTCAGCTGTGGATCTCTCCAGCTCCTTCAGAGTTACCATTGGCCTCTTGGTTGCTTCTCTGACTAATGCCCTCCTTACCTGGTCACTGAGTTTTGGTGGACGGCCTTCTCTAGGCAGAGTCGCGGTTGTGCCATATTCTTTCCATTTTTTAATAATGGATTTAATGGTGCTCCAGGGGATGTTCAAAGTTTGGGATATTTTTTTTATAACCCAACCCTGATTGGTGCTTCTCCAGATCTTTATCCCGGACTTGTTTTGATAGCTCCTGGTCTTCATGATGCTGTTTGTTTAGATATGCTCTCTAACAAACTGGGACCTTCCAGAAACAGGTGTATTTAATCTGAGATCATGTGACACTTTAATTGCACACAGGTGGACTCCATTCAACTAATTATGTGACTTCTGAAGGCAATTGGTTGCACCAGAGCTTACTTAGGGGTGTCACATCAAACGGGGTGAATACTTATGCAATCAAGACTTTTCAGTTTTTTATTTGTAAATAATTTTGAAAAATATGTAGATTTTTTTCCCCACTTCGACATTATGGACTATTTTGTGTAGATCAGTGACAAAAAATCCTAATTAAATCCATTTTAATTCCAGGTTGTAACACTACAAAATGTGGAAAAGTCCAAGGGGGGTGAATACTTATGCAAGGCACTGTATGCTGGCCGAACTACGATGAATGCAATACAGTGATTAAGAGTGACTTGGACAGCAAGCAGGACAAGTGGCACTTTGGCCATCTTCCCCAAAAGATAGTCTGCCACCATTTGATTGTATAGTTAACCACCCGGCCCACGATTAGGGAGACATGCGGGGAAAGTCCCTAGATAGTATCTTGTAAATTAACTATGCACTTGACCAGTCATCCAGCACGACAGCAATGCAAGATGAGATAGAGATCTTGCTTGTAATACTCCATGATGGTTACTTTTTTGGCCCTAGCCTGGTTCAAGGAACTGTGACGTTGCCCTATACTGACAGCATGATATGTATTTTATGATTAATGTAGATGCCAGCGGCGGGACAAGTGGCACTCTGGCCACCTTCCCCCAAAAGAACGAGGCCACCTAAGCCTCCCCCACCTTGCACATCTAAACCACCCAGCTAAGGTAAGGACAAACTCCCTACTCACCTAGAGAGGGGGAAACCTTAGGGAATCCATGGCCGAGGGTTATTCTTCCTCCGGGTTGTACAATGACACTTCAATACTTCGAAATTAGTCACATAGAGTTGTGTGCACCGATAAAGAATGTCAGAGACATTCTTTCGAATGTAGAGTTCGTATGCCCCTGAAGTCCATCTCCCCATAGCCTTGATTAGGTGTGGAGCAATGTTCCTGGAAGCAGCGGAAGTTGCAGCTCCGATCCTGAACGAATGTCCGGAGTAGTTGTCAGGAGGAAGGCTAGCACGATGGAGACACAGACGAAGGTGGTCACAGAACCAGTCCCTGGATGCTACTTTCCCTTCCGGGGTGAGAAACAGGGGATCCTGATTTTTGCATGTTGGAAGCATTGACAGATAGCTGAAAAGAGCAGAGACAGGACAAATAATATGATGAGTTTTTGATAAATGTTTTAAATGTAAAGAGTACATGACCTGAGATTGACGATGGAGATCTCCTATGCAGAGGTCCGAAGAAGGGTTGAATGACTGGTTCCGGCAGGTAATTTTGCCACATCGTAGAAACCCTCAGAAGGCCGAAACAAACATAGCTTCCAAAAGGGCATCTCAGCCTGAACGGTGGGTGGTGATCATAGATTCCAGGACTTCCTTTGTAATAGGCAACTTGGAAGATGAAGGTTTGGAAGCGAACCGGTGAATCCCACAGAGCAGCATTTGTATCCCATGAAGAGATGATGGGGGAGGGATATTGACTGTAGACCTCAAAAGTATTGGAGTATGGTGGAGCGAGAGAGAGTGTGTTTTGTGAGCAATATGTTCTATGATGGAAGATTCGGAAGTAAAGTGTGAATGTGATAGGGAGCAAAATTTGATGTAAGAATGCCACCCTGTATTATAAGCGACTCTGGTACTTTGTAAGACTGATTTTTCCATGAGATTGAATGCCTTTCCAGTTGGAGAGGAGGCGGGACCATAGGTTGATATCGGCCCGGCATCCAGCATTGATATTAACAAGGTGATGCAGTTCGGATACTGACTGGTAATTTCAGGAGATAAGACACAAATGATCGGCCTTGCAGAATGATCCTTGTAGCAAAATTAAGATGACCCAGCAGAGAGAGCAGTTTGTGTCCTGATAGGAATTTAAAACGTCTGTAATTCGATGCAGTTTGACTTGGGGGAGACAAGCTTCCATTTTCTTGGAGTCCAGTTCGATCCCGAGGAATTCCATGCAGGTGGTAGGTCCTAAAGTTTTCTCCTCTGATAGTGGAACTCCGAGTTCGCAAAATACAGTTTTTAAAATACTAATAGAACGAGCAGGGGGCTAGTCACTAAAGTCCACTAATAGAACGTTGTCTAATAGATAACACGAATGGTAATTTGAAATGATTTAGGAGAATTCAACACTACGCTTCAGATAGGGAATTGAAGATGTGAGGGCTACTTCTACAATAGTAAGTAAGGCGAACTGAAAAATATAATTGCTGTTTCCATTGTACTGACTGGGAAGGATGAATGGGCATGACTTTGAATGCATCTGTGATATCAGCCTTAGAGAGCAATGCCCCTTGACCTGCTATTTTAATGAAATGGATGATGACATCATCTATTCTGGTATAGTGTAGAAAGAACTGATCAGGGGGGAATTAGGTAGTTGAAGCTGGAATTAGAACCTGAATGAGGTGAGGAGAGATCAATAATGAGCCTTTTCCTGCCTGAATATTTGCGAATCGTGCCCCCCAGTGGACTAATGTGGAATGACTGGAAGGGGGGTACATGAAATGGGCCGAACATGAAACCTTTGGAAGTCTCTTTCTTGAGCAAAAGATCAACTGCAACAGGATTGTTTAGAGCAGATCTTAGATTACTGCAAATATGGGGAACAGAGGGAGAGTTAAAATCCCAGTGGGGAAGCCATCATTGAGTCCTGAAATAATATAACTTACGAAATCGGGGTGGTCAATAAGGTGGTCAATTAACCATTAGCATTTATTTCAATAGATATCAATAATCATCATTAATAACACCACATAGTATTTAAAATAGGTAACAACAATCACTAATAATACATAGTAGCAGTCCCTTGAGAATTAGTACACTGAAAAAGCACCAATCACTACCCACACCAATGGCTAGGGTCCTGATATCCTGAGGGGACACACAAGTACTTGTAGCTGGAATGGCCCTAGGCGGCCAAGCACAGCACCACCAGTCCCTCCTTACCTGAATGGCGTCATTTCATTGACTAAGCTTATTGCTTACATGACCAGCCAATCACCACCAAACTCTCTATTGTACAGAGGATGGTACATTGAAAAGCTCCTGCTCCCCTGCAGGTAGCAGCACTCAGTACACACCTCAGGACACCAGAAATACAATTTAGCCCAAATAACCTCCCTCCTGAATCAATTAAACACAGAGCACAACCAGGCTGGGACTGTGATCATCTTACCATTTACATACAACATTCATTTAAAAATCACAAACTTAAATAAAATACACAAAGGACTACCAATAAAACATATTGCACTCTCAAAACTAGTTTTTAGTTCTGTTTTGTTCAGTTTACAAGTCGATTGCATAATTAATTAAAGTACCTCCAATTTAGTTTTAACGCATTCTAAATTCCTGTACATTATTCATTAGACAGCATGTGAGCCTCAGTTTCACTGTATAAAGTAAAATAATCAAATTCGCGTCAAAACTGTTTGTGCAGCATTACAATTTCAACCCATTTTCTTTAACACAAGCCCTTTATAGCTCAGAACTTCTATTCTAAGTTACAGACAATATCTCTTTGCTCACGTAACAAAGTCCAGTAGTATAGTAATAATGAATATATGGTCTGCAACTTGTTAGATTTATAAAAATAAAACCTGAATTAAAAAGACTGAAGGTAGCTCAATATCACACACAAACAGACAAACAAACAAACAAACAAACAAACACTAGCGAACACAAAGCACAGGAGTGCTTTTCTTTCTGCCTTCTCCGTTCTCTCTCCTTCCAACCTGGTTTGTTGCTTTAAGTAAGCCTCAAGCGGAAATTGATTCAATCAATGCTTCTGATGCCATCTTGCTCCCGCTCTGAGTACAGCTGGTAATCACTAGAAATCGACGCCACCCTCTGAAATTCAGCAGGATCATTCACTCCAGGCACGTGCAGGGGTAGGAACGCAAAACAAATTAAATATTCACACACACTTTATGCCGATAATACGATAGTGAATAAACAAAAACAAGTAATCATAATACACAATACATCATAATAATAATTTAAGTGATACTAAATGACAAACTATATTGTGAACGTGAAAATAAAAATACATTAAAATAACACTGTGTTACACAGTGTCTTTACAGAGATGGCAGGAATGACTGAGTAACATATTTCTTTGAATAACAGTATAATAGGAACCAAGTTCATGCCTACCTGTGTAATTGTATACAATTATATCAACATTTCTACTAAACAGATGATCTGCCTATTTTGATGGCTGTCATCCGAGTGGGAAAATGTACTGCTCATTTCTGTCTTTCACGTCTCTAAGAAATGCTTGATAATCTTGTTTTCTTCTCATATGAATCTAAAATAAAATGTTTCTCCTTAAGTGTTTTGTTTGTTTCTAACTGTCTGTGCTTGTGATTATACAGATTACACTTCATCTTTGTACACGAATAAACCTGTAAATCACCACTTTCACTAAAAGCACTCACTCTGGACTTGTGACCGTGTTGTGTTGGTGTGGGTCTTGTTTAGTGTATTATTATTTCAGCACTGAACCCTGTGGTTTACCTGAACGATACACATCGTTGTGTAGAGCCAGGTATTATTATCTGTCAGCAAATAAAGAGCTGCTTTTTCACAGTGAACTGTCTTGTCTCCATCATTCCTGAGCACCGCATCACCTCTGCACTACAAACCACTTTGCCACAGACCATTATTGGAGAAACGAATGAGACAGATTATTTTAGATTCTTGAGCAGTAAAAGAGAAAAAAGAACTGAGCTATATGTGTGAAACAAATGTGACACAAGAGGAATGTACAATATGTTGAGTGAATATTGCACAAGGTATAGAAAACGGCTCCATATTTTTTGGAAGAAATGAAATAAAAGACATAGATGAGCAGTACATTCGTCCCTCAGAGAAGATAGGCCTGGTATTGTGTGGCCCGGAAGTCAGTTGGTTTCTCACAATCCTTGTATGTCCAAGTGCTACCAAACTTTGTCTCGTGGCCCCTCATGTCCCCCAACTAACGAACCATAGTAAAGTGAAAATGGATTCCTTACAGTCACCCTCTTTTAATGTACACACATGCTGTTTGCATGGACATTAAAGATACAGATTATACATCAATGATAGAGTGGATGTCAACGTGCTGTAGTGTTAAGTATGCAATACAGTAACCCCAAATGTCTAACAAGAGCTTTCATAAAAATGAATCCATGCCCCAGTGCAGCAGGGCAGCAACAAATAGTGTGTGTGTGGCAATGTAAGGTTGGCAGGGACAGGGTTAAATCTATCCCTGCCAGCAATCACAGGTGTGTCCATTCCCCAGTTAGCACTCAATTACCTAGTCAGATGTGTATAAGGAAGGAGAAATCCTTTGTCTGGTGGAGTGAGTAGGGTGTGTGTGTGTGTGTGTGTGTGTGTGTGTGTGTGTGTGTGTGTGTGTGTGTGTGTGTGTGTGTGTGTGTGTGTGTGTGTGTGTGTGTGTGTGTGTGTGTGTGTGTGTGTGTGTGTGTGTGTGTGTGTGTGTGTGTGTGTGTGTGTGTTGGTTGGTCAGTGATGGTCAGTGATGGCGAATGCCCAGCCTGACATAAGTGTTTGTGGTTAGTATTGTTTTGTTTTTATTTTGGCCCACATGCCCTGTTTGTTTGTTCCAGTTTTATTTTTGTTTCTTAATAAAGTGCGCAGCAGCGCTTTAAAACTACAGCTTTCTGTCTCTGGGTCTAATCCTACCAGTAGCCAGCCTGGGTCGTGATGCTATCCTGTCACATGTGGAGTCAGAAGTAAGAAGTACCCTTTGTAACCCAGAGCAGGACTGCAGTAAAAAAAAAAAAATACAATAAATAAATAAATACAAAAAACTGGAACAAACAAACAGGGCACAAGGGGGCAAAACCCCCAAAAACAAGGGGGTGTTATTTGCTATGGGGCAGTTGCCCCTCCAGACCTTGGTTTGCCCCCGACAATCTATATGACATTATGTCTTCCATTTTTTGACACCCCTCCCCCCCGACACATAATATAATCACATATAAGATTGTCGAAGTTTTCTTCACAAGCAAATAAAATACATTTTTGAATCATGATTCTTTTCTTACCCAGATCCAGAATGAAGTTGGTGCCGGTTGCTAAGTGATGTAATTGTTCGCCCTCAGAGTCTCAAGACGTCCGTCGGCGGTATTCATTAGTTTTTTTTATTAATAGTTCATTGTTTTCCAGTGATTATATAGCGACAGCAAATAATTACATTGCATTCTATTATTTCTCTATTAATATTATATTATTGATATCATGATGAGTCAAGTGCAAATGTCGGATATGTTTCTCACAGCAAGTGGAAAACGAAAGAAATTAAACACAGCGAGACAACAAGGAGGGATTCACTTGCGGATTAAACTATTAATATTGCTTATACCCAGGTACAATTATTTATACATGCTCTAAAGAAAAGGTACCATAGATTTGAAAACGAGATTTAGGCTCATGTATAGGGCTGTGCTGTCTGCTGTGTGTTTTGGGGTTTGCATAGCTGCTCTATAAAAACATCATTTTGTCTTTTTCACAGTGGATTGGCAGAAAATAATATTTAAGGTGGTACACTACAGCATTACCCATACGGAACAAATTTTTTTTTTTTAAATATATAATAAGAAATGTATGATACTTATATTTTCCCAACATCATTCTTGAATTAAATAGAATATAATAAAAATATATTAGCAATTTATTATTATACATTTTTAATACACCAAAATTGGCCCCTTTTCTAGATATGAAAAATATATGAGATATATGGTAAATATGTTTTATGTATTTAAAATACAGGTAGTGGACAAAAAATGGAAACACCAATGTAAAGTCACTAGGTGGTTGGGCCAGTATGGTATCCCGCTCTGTGGAGTTCTCAGCCGACCGTTTTTGATGAAACTGGCTGCTCGTGCCCCAGGTTGAAATTTGCAGTCAATTGATCTGCAGTTGCTCACCTGTTTTGCCTTGCACTTCGAATTAATGCACGAATATATCACGATCCTGGAGTATGCGCTTCCGCCCACTGTTGCCCTTTGCTGATGATGTCTTTCCCTCAGAGTTCCATGCTGACATCACCTTAGACACCGTTGCTCGTGAAACATCAGCAAGTTGAGCTGTCTTGGTCACTGAAGCTCCTGCCAAAGGCGCCCCAACAATCATCACTCTTTCAAAGTCACTGAGGTTATCACAAAAACAGTAATCAAATATTTACAATAATCAACAAATAATTGCAGTTTCCACACAAAATTCCCAACCTCCAGCATCCTTTGCAAGTAACTAATTAACATGAGTCTGCTCCGACATCCATATATGACAAATACATATGTAAAACAAGTAAAACTGTTTTGTAACCTTTCTTATGTTCTTATGTTCTAATGCTTTGTATAATAAATGTGTTGATTAATATTAAATGTTTCAATACAATTAAATATATAATTTATGTACTGTATGGTATATATATTTAGTTAATGTTTAATCAATGTCTAAGGTCACATCACATATTAGCATCATTATATATTTCAGGGAAACTTATGAATACATTCTTAATGCATTTTTATTCAGTTGCTAAATATTTACACCAATTTTTTGCTAAATATATATTTTTTATATATTTAAACAGCATCCATAAATAATGTTTTTTAAAATGTATAACAAATGTAAAGCAAAAACACAATTTATTTTAAATGTATGGTAAGCTTGTTGCAAATATATATTGATAATAATATATTGTAAAATATATTTTTAGTCTGTTAAATAAAATTAATTAGTAATGCATAAAAAATACATTAAAAATATCTGCTGCATTTGGAATATATATTTAAATATAATTTAATCTCTGAGCCATAGATTTATTTAATATGTTGAAAATATATGGTAAGGTTATAAATATATTAAAAATATATTTAACATGTTTACCATTCATAAAAAATATATTACACATATACTTTCTTTACATATGGAATACATTCTGGTTGAAATTTACTGTGATAAATAATAATTATTTTTTGTTTATTTAGCAGACACCTTTATCTAAGGCGACTTACAGAGACTAGGCTGTGTGAACTATGCATCAGCTGCAGAGTCACTTACAATTACGTCTCACCCGAAAGACTGAGCACAATGAGGTTAAGTGACTTGCTCAGGGTCACACAATGAGTCAGTGGCTGAGATGGGATTTGAACCGGGGACCTCCTGGTTACAAGCCCCTTTTCTTTAACCACTAGACCACACAGCCTCCTTTAAAATAATGTTTTTAAATGTTACATTGCTTAAATATGCAATTATGGAAAGAAATGAAGAGGCAAAGTTATACATGAAAATCAATGGATTTATTTTTAACATTTTTCCACCATATGCAAATGTTAGTATTAGTACAGCAAAAACATTAGACTTACAGGCTAGTGTAGACAAATTTGCCAGATGAAAGCGAGACACTACCCCCTTTTCATTTAGTTTATTCATGATTATCTGTGCAAACATGTTATTTAAAACTTTGCTACATATTTCTACTTTCAACATTCACATAATTGTGGTGCTTATTTAGCAGTTTAAGATCATTGGTTTATATTTGATACAAAGTGTCAGTCTTTGTGTAAAGCAGGTGAAATGTATCAAACTTGAGGTTGTAAGTATGTATAAAATCTGGTGAGATGTATTCGGATAGATGCTCTAAAATTGAGTTAAAATGCATTCTTAACCTCTGGCTCTTTTTGTAAAGCAGATGCAATAATAACTTTTCGAGTTTGTTTAAACCAGTGTTTAAAAATACTTGCATTGCACATTTTGTATAATTTATTTTAAGAAGAAGAGCGATGTTGACAAACTGCAAAGTGATGTAAACTGGCCCAATTACTGACTTTTTTTCTCATTCATGATGTTATTTGGGACAGAGAATGTTCAATGGTGACACAACTTTGCCCCCCCAAAATAAAACATTTAAACAAAACAATACTAACCACAAACACTAATGTCAGGCTGGACAGTCGCCTTTACTGGCCAACACACAGTGAAGCACACACACACGCATGCACGCACACTCACTCATGATTGCATTCCTATATTTGTGGGGACTTCGCATTGACTCTCAATAATAATTTTATTTACTATTTCTAACTAGTCAGACAAAAACTCCACACAAGGTGAAAGTCGACAACAAACTAAATATTTTGGCACTTTGTGGTGACTTTTTCTCAAATTTTGTCCACACATTGATAGTAATACACCACGCCTACTCCCTCCACCAGACAAATGATTTCTCCTTCCTTATATACATGTGGCCACTCCCCAGTGCTCAATTACCTAATTGGGGAGTGGCCACACCTGTGATTGCTGGCAGGGACAGATCTAACCTTCCATTCCCACACACACACTATTTACAGCAGCAGAGCTTCTGCCCTGCCACACCCAGCTTTAGGAAAACTGCTTCGTCATAGAGTGGTTTGAAAGAAGACCAGTTCATTTCTAACTTCTCCTTTTAGATTTGTTGTATAATTACAAAGTTACATGTTGTTTCTTAAAAGGTTTATAAAAATAAAAACTACATGTTGGTCTAACAGAGGTTTGACATACTTGGCAGTGGAAACGGTGGCCTTAATACTGAATACAGGGGTGGCCTTAATATTGCTGTCAATAGGAGCAAATCAGGACTGGAAAGAAATAGCCTTAATTCTGTGGTGGTCTTTATTCCCTGATCTCACATTTTAGAGATCAAAACTAACAACAGTCCTTAGTAAGTTCACATTTTGTTAAGGGGTGCACCAAACCAGAGTTACTGAAAAAGCTTTCTTTATAAGCTTGGTATTATTTACCTTGAACCCTAGCTACTACCTGCCTTGAAAGCTTCAACAAAAAGCCACTATTACACTGCATGTAAAGACAGAGTTTCATTATCAATGCCATGTAATTAAATGCATTGCAGAGGGCAGTCATTTTTTTTTTATTTCAAGGTGCATCAGGACAAGAATGAAATTACTGGGACAAAAAAACTACTGGTAACCTGCTGTACATGTTCTGTTAAAACCTTGGCTGAAAGTTTGAAAAGGCTGTTGTATTCCTCCTTGCGCTTTCATTTCCAAAAGAAAGAACAACATTAATAACTGTCCTTCACATTAATAAAAAGAAATTTCTCTTTTTAAAAAACAATCAATGTGAATACAAAACATGTAGAATGTTTAAATAATTATCTAGGTGCTATTCAACCTGTGGTAAACTAATTAAAAATTTACAACATTAATTTATTTTCAAAGAATGACCTTCAGCTATCTTGTTCAATAATACATTGAGATCTTTTTTGTCATCCTTAGTTTTTAATACATTTTGAATTCCACCAATAATTTCATTTTTCTGCTGACGGCTCTCAGATGAATCCATCTCTCAATAAACACTATTGTCCCTGAGCTGCTAGCTTGTTTGACGCACATAAAAATCTTCTTCAGTTTAATTCAAACAAGAATGTCTCCAAGTGGCTTACCTGGTAAAAGCACGGCTGCGTGGTGTGCAGGGCGAGTCTTACAATCAGGCGAGAGTAGGCTCTTGTGGCATTGACTCTGGCATTTCCACTGGAAGTGGGATTGAAGGATGTACGCTTCAACAAAACATACTCGAAGCTGGACTGTGAATCATAGTGGGCATCTAGAAGCCTGCAAGTACATGTTTGTGCTACTTGTTTGTTTCAGTAAAGTTCAATTTCTTTCGTGCAAGTACTGTTCTGTCATATGCTTGATTCTTTAGGTGGCCAGAATTCAGTATTACACTACCTGTACTACAGCTGCAGTGAACACATTCGTCTGAAATTCAAACAGCCTCAAACAAGCCCTTTAGCACTTGCACAGTTTTCAAGCTTTTGCCACTGTTTGTATGGAGCTTGTATCTCAAATTCGAACCTGAAGCTCTATAAACTGTGGAGCTCGGCTACATTTTATCCCCTGCATCCTCAGCTCGTCTACATTCAGGATGTTTGAGATGCACACAAGCTTGTTGCCACAACAAGTCAACACAAAAGAAAACATTTAAAAAATGAAAAAAAAAAAAAATCCAGTATATGCCGTCAGTCACCGTGTGTATTTTATTTTCTTGAATGGTGGAATACGGGGGACACACACTGATTTTTTTTCTGTAAAATACTGTAAACTAAACAGGCCTCCTACATTAGTTACATTTAATAGTTACAGGGCAGCAGTGTGGAGTAGTGGTTAGGGCTCTGGACTCTTGACCAGAGGGTTGTGGGTTTAATCCCAGGTGGGGGACACTGCTACTGTAACTTTGAGCAAGGTACTTTACCTAGATTGCTCCAGTAAAAACCCAACTGTATAAATGGGTAATTGTATGTACAAATAATGTGATATTTTGTAACAATTGTAAGTCGCCCTGGATAAGGGTCTCTGCTAAGAAATAAATAATAAGAAGAATTTGCAAGTTTGCTTTCTAGCACTGCAGTTTTAATAAATAAAAACCTTTCTCTCGGGTTGATTCGTTTACATCTCTGCTATTCTATCGAAAATCAAACAAAATATCTTATGTTCTATGATTATTTAAAAGTGAAATCCACCTTCACAGTAGGATCTGATCTCTTCTTTAAATACTGAAAAAAACAATTACAACATTTAATCACGATTGAAAGTGTGATCGGATTATCAAAGCGAAATCCGGATCACAGTAATCCCGATCGCATGTTGACATTCTGAAAAACCTAATTTCACAATATAATCTCGATCAAATGCGGAAATCGGATTACCAAAGTTTTGAAAAACCGTCCCATCAGAATATTGCTAGTATGCCCAGTGGGGGCCATCTCTCCGTCAGGCCAGAGATTTCCTCCCACAAGGGGTTTTCATTTCCACCAAGCGGTGAGATTAATCTTAAAAAAGAAATCAGTGGAGTTCAACATGTTTAGGGCAACAAATTATTTGTTTTCTATTAAATATCCTTACGCAAATAAATTAGTCCAATTTTTTACTTTGAACTACACACTAAGTTAAGATGAGTAAATTAATTTAATTGAAACATGCAAAAGAAAGCACATCTTTATTTTTGATATTGTGTACATTGCCACTGAAAAGATACACCAGGGGGCGGAGTTGAGACAGCACCAAGTTATTATGTTTTTCCTCAGTGCAAAACACTGTTTGAGTAGAACAGATGAGTGGAATAAAAATAAATTCAACAATGTCTCTGATTTCAGTAATATTTCAAGGTCTGCGTCAGAAGTGTGAATGATGTGCACAAGTATCTTTTTGCGTTTTTTTGTAGCATTTACAAATCACTAAAAAGACATTATTTGAAGTGACAAAGTCAGGGTGAGTGAGTATAAAGACAGCGATCTTCCATTTCATTTAATTGTTCTTCATCCAAATCGTCTTACTATTTTGGGGATTTTTTTGCTGGTAATTGATCACCAGTATTACAATTACTGTACATCTGTAACTGTAAACAAGATGGCTACCGGTACTTTAAATTCTGCGCAGTAATTTCAATATGTGACAAGGCTCCAACTGTCCGTATCCATCCAATATATGGACAGCTGGAACCTTGCTCGACCAATCACATTGCTTGTTTCACATTCCATTGCCAGCCCTGGATTATAAGTGTATATATATATATATATATATATATACAGAGAGAGAGAGAGAGAGGATACTGAATGATCATTCATGGTATACAGTTTTTATTCACCACAGAAGGATGTTTCAGTGAATCACGAGTCCCGACAGGGTGAGTGATTTATGTAAGGACATACTCCGAAGGGGAATAAAAACGAACACCACGAATGATCATTCAGTATTCTGTTTACACCACAAGTATATATTGTAACACAGCAGGTTGGGGGACACAGGCACAGGCAGAAAGGTAACTGGCATTTCTTGACTAAACTCATTCACAAGTAAATTGGGAGTCCAATTTAAAAAAACAATAGAAATTTGAATAACATTTTAAAGTTATTATAAAGACACATATCGGTGGCAGTATTGTTTGAACTGTCAACAAGCAGCACACCACTGGATTGAAATGTAAGCAAAGACATTGAAAACTAGTCCTGGTAAGCATGTTATCCACTCAGTGAGATAACAAAATATATCCCACGCTAGATATACCCACTCTTGTGATTATATATATATATATATATATATATATATATATATATATATATATATATATATATATATACAGTACCAGTCAAAAGTTTGAGTACACTTGCTGGAACTAGGTTTTTTCATAATTGACAATGTTTTACGTCGTATACGTTTCTGTAAATACTTGAAAATGAAAACACATGTTACAATATACAAAACAAAACATAAGGAGTATCAAAGCAATGTTCAAGAAAATTGAAAATTGTTTCTAAATCTTGGATTCCCCAAAATAGCCACCCTTTGCCTTAATAACAGTTTCAAGTTTCAGCAGGAAATCACCCGACATGTCTTCCCAGCTCTTCTGCAGCAATTCCCAGAGACGTAGGGCACTTGTGGGTAGCTTTGCTTTGACTCTTCTGTCCAGTTTGTCCCATACAAGTTCTATGGGATTGAGGTCTGGAGACTGGGCAGGCCAGGTCATTAGATTGAGTTGTCCTTCACTTTCCTTCTTCGCCAGATAGTTCTTGCACAACTTTGAGGTGTCTTTCGGGTCATAATCTTGCTGAAGAATGAAGGACTGCCCAACTAGCCATAATCCTGATGGAATGGCATGCCTCTGAAGTATGCTATGATAGCCATGCTGGTTGAGCTTGCCATGGACTTGGTAAAGATAACCAACTCTGTCACTAGCAAAGCAATGCCAGACCACAACACTGCCTCCTCCATGCTTGACAGTGGGAACCACAGATGCAGAACTCATGCGCTCACCCTCTCTGCGTCTTAAAAATACTCGGCGGTTGGACCTCAAATTTTGACTCATCGGTCCATAAGACCGACTTCCACTCCTCAAACGTCCAGTTGCTGTGTTTTTTGGCCCAAGCAAGTCTCTTCCT
Source organism: Acipenser oxyrinchus oxyrinchus (assembly GCA_030684275.1). Lineage (NCBI taxonomy): Eukaryota > Metazoa > Chordata > Actinopteri > Acipenseriformes > Acipenseridae > Acipenser > Acipenser oxyrinchus. The sequence continues at coordinate 16,520,929 of CM060254.1, read as the reverse complement.
CTTATTCTGCACTCTTAACAATGGTTTCTTTGCAGCAATTCTTCCAGTTAGGACAGCTTCACGCAATCTCCTCTGAACAGTTGATGTTGAAACATCTGTACTTCTAGTAGCAGTTAGCTGAGCTTGTATTTCAGGGGCAGTTAATCGACGGTTTTGCAGACTTGTGACTCGAATGAACTTGTTCTCTGATTCTGAGGTCACCCTTGGCCTGCCTGACCTTGTTCGGTCCTCATGAGTGCCAGTTTCTTCAAATCGTTTGATGGTCTTGGCCACAGCAGTTACAGACACTTGTAAAGTTCTTGCGATTTATCTTAAAGATTGACCTTCATTTCTTAAAGTAATTACAGACTGTCTTTTTACTTTGCTTAACTGAGCGTATTTTGCCATTTTCTGCTCCCTTACATTCAGGAATGACAAACGTGTGCCTCTGCTACCTATATTTATAGTAATCATGGACCCTCACCTGTTAACAATAATTGGTGACAAAAGGTTAATTAGGTAACATGCTAGTTAACGCAGAGAACATCTAACAAAGACACTTTTATACTTAGGCCAGTGTTCTAACATCGTGTTATACACATTTCAGACTTTTAACTGACTTGGACTTCAGACTGAAACCTGGTTTCAAGCAGGTACTCAATATATATATATATAGAGTAGGTGTTCCCGACCTTAATTGGAAGCTTTTGGACCCTGGGGGTTTAGGGGGTTTAGGGAACATCTCGGTGAGGGTATCTGCAAAAGGCAGCCATGTTAATGAAAATGGTGTAATTGGTTAATTGTAATTATATGATTTGTTAATTGTTTTGGCAGTTGGCATGACCATGGTAAATTAGACCGAGTTGGAGGAAGGGCTGCCGAGTTGAAGGAAGCAGAAGGCTGTGTGCTCTGCTTCCAAACAGTCATGTAAAGTAAGTACTGTGTGTACTGTGTGTTGTAGTTTCATATTGGTAAGCAGCTTAACTGCCCAATGGTCAGTCAGGGGCGGTACTCTGTTTAGTTAGTACATCTTTGAGGACTTAGGCTTTTGTTTGTTTTTTATTTGATGAATAAATATACAGGCCCTGTCCTGTTTAAATTACATCTGTGGTGACAGTGGAAATGTCCCGAATTGTGGCAAAGCACCCCCACTTTGTCATATATATATATATATATATATATATATATACCAGTACTGTGCAAAAGTTTTAGGCAGGTGTGAAAAAATGCTGAAAAGTAAGAATGCTTTCAAAAATAGACATGTTAATAGATTATATTTATCAATTAACTAAATGCAAAGTGAGTGAACAGAAGAAAAATCTAAATCAAATCCATATTTGGTGTGACCACCCTTTGCCTTCAAAACAGCATCAAGCATCAATTCTTCTAGGTACACTTGCACACAGTTTTGAAGGAACTCGGCAGGTAGGTTGGCCCAAACATCTTGGAGAACTAACCACAGCTCTTCTGTGGATTTAGGCAGCCTCAGTTGCTTCTCTCTCTTCATGTAATCCCAGACAGACTCGATGATGTTGAGATCAGGGCTCTGTGGGGCCATACCATCACTTCTAGGACTCCTTGTTCTTCTTTACGCTGAAGATAGTTCTTAATGACTTTCGCTGTATGTTTGGGGTCGTTGTCATGCTGCAGAATAAATTTGGGGCCAATCAGATGCCTCCCTGATGGTATTGCATGATGGATAAGTATCTGCCTGTACTTCTCAGCATTGAGGAGACCATTAATTCTGACCAAATCCCCAACTCCATTTGCAGAAATGCAGCCCCAAACTTGCAAGGAACCTCCACCATGCGTCACTGTTGCCTGCAGACACTCATTCGTGTCGCTCTCCAGCCCTTCGGCGAACAAACTGCCTTCTGCTACAGCCAAATATTTCAAATTTTGACTCATCAGTCCAGAGCACCTGCTGCCATTTTCTGCACCCCAGTTCCTGTGTTTTCGTGCATAGTTGAGTCGCTTGGCCTTGTTTCCAAGTCAGAGGTACGGCTTTTGGCCGCAAGTCTTCCATGAAGGCCACTTCTGACCAGACTTCTCGGACAGTAGATGGGTGTACCAGGGTCCCACTGTTTTCTGCCAGTTCTGAGCTGATGGCACTGCTGGACATCTTCCGATTGCGAAGGGAAGTAAGCATGATGTGTCTTTCATCTGCTGCAGTAAGTTTCCTTGGCCGACCACTCGTCTCACGGTCCTCAACGTTGCCCGTTTCTTTGTGCTTCTTCAAAAGAGCTTGGACAGCACATCTGGAAACCCCTGTCTGCCTTGAAATTTCTGCCTGGGAGAGACCTTGCTGATGCAGTATAACTACCTTGTGTCTTGTTGCTGTGCTCAGTCTTGCCATGGTGTATGACTTTTGACAGTAAACTGTCTTCAGCAACCTCACCTTGTTAGCTGAGTTTGGCTGTTCCTCACCCAGTTTTATTCCTCCTACACAGCTGTTTCTGTTTCAGTTAATGATTGTGTTTCAACCTACATATTGAATTGATGATCATTAGCACCTGTTTGGTATAATTGTTTAATCATACACCTGACTATATGCCTACAAAATCCCTGACTTTGTGCAAGTGTACCTAGAAGAATTGATGCTGTTTTGAAGGCAAAGGGTGGTCACACCAAATATGGATTTGATTTAGATTTTTCTTCTGTTCACTTACTTTGCATTTAGTTAATTGATAAATATAATCTATTAACATGTCTATTTTTGAAAGCATTCTTACTTTACAGCATGTTTTCACACCTGCCTAAAACTTTTGCACAGTACTGTATATATATATATATATATACACTACCGTTCAAAAGTTTGGGGTCACTTAGAAATTTCCTTGTTTTCGAAAGAAAAGCAAATTTTTTGTCCATTAAAATAACATCAAATTGATCAGAAATACAGTGTAGACATTGTTAATGTTGTAAATGACTATTGTAGCTAGAAACGGCTGATTTGTAATGGAATATCTACATAGGCGTACAGAGGCCCATTATCAGCAACCATCAGTCCTGTGTTCCAATGGCACGTTGTGTTTGCTAATCCAAGTTTATCATTTTAAAAGGCTAATTGATCATTAGAAAACTCTTTTGCAATTATGGTAGCACAGCTGAAAACTGTTGTGCTGATTAAAGAAGCAATAAACCTGACCTTCTTTAGACTAGCTGAGTATCTGGAGCATCAGCAATTGTGGGTTCGATTACAGGCTCAAAATGGCCAGAAACAAAGAACTTTCTTCTGAAACTCGTCAGTCTATTCTTGTTCTGAGAAATGAAGGCTATTCCATACGAGAAATTGCCAAGAAACTGAAGATCTCGTACAACGCTGTGTACTACTCCCTTCACAGAACAGCGCAAACTGGCTCTAACCAGAATAGAAAGAGGAGTGGGAGGCCCCGGTGCACAACTGAGCAAGAGGACAAATACATTAGAGTGTCTAGTTTGAGAAACAGATGCCTCACAGGTCCTCAACTGGCAGCTTCATTAAATAGTACCCGCAAAACACCAGTGAACAGTGAAGAGGCGACTCCGGGATGCTGGCCTTCTAGGCAGAGTTGCAAAGAAAAACCCATATCTCAGACTGGCCAATAAAAAGAAAAGATTAAGATGGGCAAAAGAACACAGACACTGGACAGAGGAAGATTGGAAAAAAGTGTTATGGACAGACGAATCTAAGTTTGAGGTGTTCGGATCACAAAGAAGAACATTCGCGAGACGCAGACCAAATATTAAGATGCTGGAGGAGTGCTTGACGCCATCTGTCAAGCATGGTGGAGGCAATGTGATGGTCTGGGGGTGCTTTGGTGGTGGTAAAGTGGGAGATTTGTACAGGGTAAAAGGGATCTTGAAGAAGGAAGGCTATCACTCCATTTTGCAACGCCATGCCATACCCTGTGGACGGCGCTTGATTGGAGTCAATTTCCTCCTACAACAGGACAATGACCCAAAGCACAGCTCCAAACTATGCAAGAACTATTTAGGGAAGAAGCAGTCAGCTGGTATTCTGTCTATAATGGAGTGGCCAGCACAGTCACGGATCTCAACCCTATTGAGCTGTTGTGGGAGCAGCTTGACCGTATAGTGCGTAAGAAGTGCCCATCAAGCCAATCCAACTTGTGGGAGGTGCTTCAGGAAGCATGGGGTGAAATCTTTTCAGATTACCTCAACAAATTGACAACTAGAATGCCAATGGTCTGCAAGGCTGTAATTGCTGCAAATGGAGGATTCTTTGTGAAAGCAAAGTTTGAAGGACACAATTATTATTTCAATTAAAATCATTATTTCTAACCTTGTCAATGACTATATTTCCTATTCAAACTCATTTCATGTATGTTTTCATGGAAAACAAGGAAATTTCTAAGTGACCCCAAACTTTTGAACAGTAGTGTATATATATATATATATATATATATATATATATATATATATATATATATATATATATATATGATAGGTATATGTATATTGTATTATTGATTATTGCATCATCGATTATTATCAGTTGTCACTAACTGACCTATGTTTTCCTTCTTTCCAGGGGTCTTCTGCAGTGGAAAAAAAAGATTGTAGGTGTTTTTTCAGTTTTTTAAGTCAAGTGTTTGATTCCTGTATCATTGTTTGCGAACGGTATCAAGCTTTTGAGGTTAAGACTCGAGCCTGTTCACGGGTCGAACACTAACAAGCTTGTGCAGCTCTAACCTATACTGTGGTGCATTTTTTGTGTCATGCTGTTTTTCACACTGTAGACTGTTTGTATTATGTCTGAGTTCAAGATATTGACATTGATTGGGTTAATATACAGGAATATAACCTGTGAAAGTGATGTGTAAAAAAAACAAGGTTCATACAGGCATTAGTAAGACTCTGATAACAATGGAAAAAACCACACCCTGAAAACAAAGGTTTGTAAAAAAAACTCAGCCATGAACCATTTTTTACTGAGTCACCTCCTCCTCTTGCAGAAAATCTTGATCCTCTGCAAAAGTTGAGTAATAGAGTAAATACATGTCGACTTCTCACATCAAATTGCTGCAAAAGATCCTTGTTGAAGTGTTTGCTAACATGTTTCTATAGTTTTATTCAACTAGTGTGTTGTAAGAAATCCACACCTATAGAGGGAGATGCACTCAAGGAAAATGCAGATAGGGTTAATGAAACAATCCTTTATCAACCATAAAAGACCCTGTGCTTGCCCCCAGGGCCTTGTGAATAGGGCCTGTACTACAAGACTGCATGAATACATTAGTGAAAAAACATTCTTTGTTGCCAATGAACAAATATTCATTTTCCTTCTCAAGGACATGTAATTAGTGGATAACAGCAGAATCCATTGCAGATGGTAATTGTTTTTATGCATGCAATGCTCTCTGTACAATGGATTGCTTTAATATGTTTCAGTAAGTTGTTACGGCTCTCATTTGGTCTAATATAACAACAAATGCCTCTTGTGCCATTAATTATAATGTTTTTTTTGATATGCGTACAGTTGTCATCACTTTGAGCCAGACTACGTCACCTGGCGGGCACCAGTTCTTGCTTCCCAGACACCTCAAGTACAATATAAAATATTCTATAATCACTAACATTTACCATTAACCGTTTCTTTTTCTTTTGAAGTTCTTCACTCTAGGTCCACACCTCAGGCACCGAACAGGAGACACGACACAGGTAAATAATTTAAAAATTGTATTTTTAATAAAAATAAAAATAGGGAGTTTCATGGTAAAATTTGCATGCAGAAAGAAACTGCATAAAAGTATAACAAAAAAACCCCAAATGTTAAAAAAATAAACACAACAAAAATAAAGTATTGCGGTTATTGCTTGCATGCAACCAGTTCTTTAGGATTAATGGAATAAAGAAAAAAAAAAACACGCTGATCTTCAGTAATACTGCAACCAGTCCTTTTTGCACTGGAGTCCCGCTTTAGCAGTGTAAATTAAACGAGAAAGTAGCGTTGATGTTTGAAACAGGAAAGCAGCGTTTGGTCTCCGCGGGCTCTCAGGTTCCCAGCAAACCTGTCTGGCCTCAAGCACTTTCTATTAGGGACAGAAGAGAGGAAAAAAAACAAAAAACAAACAAAACCATCCACAGCAAAATCCAATACGTTAGTGATAATAAAAATCCACAACAAGAAAAAAAAACGATAAGTACACCACAATATAAAAAATATTAAAACATGCAAAATGGTAAAAAGAAAAGGCAAAAAAGACTCACACAAGAAAAAAATAGTCCAACAACAAATCAATCTTTCCAACTAAAGCTCTCCCTCTTCTTTTAGATTAACTGGTTCAATTTTTTTGAATAGTTTAAAACAGCACATCCACTTCTACTTCTTATCCTGTTCCTTGTTCTTTCTTTCCTTCTCTCTTCCTGTTAATTTATTTTGAGGTGTTACACTTTCTGCCTTGGTTCATTCGTATCTTCTGCATGTCATTATATTACCTTCTGTGTCTCGGTCTGTACGTCCGGTTAGTGATCATTTCCGCTCCCCCTGTGCGTCCGGTTCATGGTCATGGTTAAAGAAAAGGGCTTATAACCAGAAGGTCCCTGGTTCAAATCCCACCTCAGCCACTGACTCATTGTATGACCCTGAGCAAGTCACTTAACCTCCTTGTGCTCTGTCTTTCGGGTGAGATGTAATTGTAAGTGACTCTGCAGCTGATGCATAGTTCACACACCCTAGTCTCTGTAAGTCGCCTTGGATAAAGGCGTCTGCTAAATAAACAAATAATAATAATAACAATAATTTTGTGACCTTTCAAACAAATCATTTGCACCTGAGCTGATTAAGGGCTGCAGTAGCAAAGGGGTTGAATACTTATGCAACTGAGATTAATCTGTCTTTCTCTGTAAATCTTACTTATTTATAATCTATATGCATTTTTTAACTTTATCAATGTGGAGTAGTTTGTGTAGATTCTACATGTAAAGTCTAATTTGAAAGCGCCGTGGAGTATGCTCAGGTGCAAACAAAATGTGAAAACTTTGCAGGGGGGTGACTACTTCTGCAAACCACTGTGTATATTATTATTATTTGTTTATTTAGCAGATGCCTTTATCCAAGGCGACTTACAGAGACTAGGGTGTGTGAACTATGCATCAGCTGCAGAGTCACTTACAATTACATCTCACCCGAAAGACAGAGCACAAGGAGGTTAAGTGACTTGCTCAGGGTCACACAATGAGTCAGTGGCTGAGGTGGGATTTGAACCAGGGACCTCTTAGTTACAAGCCCTTTGCTTTAACCACTGGACGATATATATATATATATATATATATATATATATATATATATATATATATATATATATATATATATATATATATATATATATATATGTGTATATATATTTGTTAAGGGAGCACCCGGTGGTCTGGCGAATCCTGAAGTTACCACTTTTTTCAGCACTCGCCCACGTCCAATCGGGCAAATCTAGATTGGCCCAGAACTTGAAAATGACAACTGTCCGAAACCCGGTTTTTCAACAGTTTTCACTGAATTTCAGGGCTAGCCTGGGCGAGTCTAGTGAAATGTTTTCAGCCTGTGTGTACTCAAAGTGGTTTAACTTGTAGATAATTTCCCTCAGGTATATAAAGACTTTCAATCTGCAACTCACATAGTGATCCAACAAAACAACCATGAAGACTAAGGAACTTTTGAAACAAGTCAGAGACAAAGTGGTAGAGAGGCACAGAGCAGAAGAAGGGTACAAGAGAATTTCAAAGGGGCTGATTATCCTTCTCAGCACAGTGAAGTCCATCGTTAAGTAGTGAAAGATGCATCATACCACCCAGACAGTACCCAGATCAGGTCGCCCTCCCAAACTGAGCAGCTGGGCAAGCAGGAAACTGGTTTGGGATGTCACTCTGAAGCCAACAATGACCTTGAGAGATCTGCAAAGTTCTGTGTCTGAGATGGGAGTCAGTGTTCACACATCAACAATAAGCCGGTCCCTACACAAAGCTGGCCTGTGGTAAGAAAGAAGCCATTACTCAAAAAGCCTCGTCTTAAAGCATGTATGGAGTTTGCGAAAAAGCATGTAGATGATACTGCAGACATGTGGAAAAAGGTTTTGTTTGTCAGATGAGACAAAAATTGAACTTTTAGGTCTAAATTCCAAGCGTTACGTCTGGCGCAAGCCCAACACTGCACATCAGTGCACATGTTTTTTATTTATTTACTTATACTGTATCAGCTATATTTAAACAAAATATATAATGTCGTATTTACTAGCCAACCTTGTCTCACTTATTTTTTTGACTGATTCATATATTAAATATGTACTGCAGACTCAGCCATAGTGGATAATTAAATGCCCCTCTGGAAGACTATTGTTACCTCCTGCAGCTTCAGGCATTATAGCCCCTTGTCGGTAACTAGTCTTACCTCGGGTCAATCATTTTCTACTATAGCCCTCCTCTCCAGTCCATATTCATTATATATATGCCCCACTTTAGCAATCTTTTTACTGTTCAGCCAATCATAAAGCTTACTGTATCCAAGCTATATAAGGATATTTATGTATTCGTCTAGTTGCCTTGACTCACAATTGGTACATGTGCTGTCTGCTTTCAGTCATTCTCTTTGACTCAGTTACTCCCCAATCTCATTCTGATGGTTTCTATTTGTAATGTACAGGTCTCAATCAGGCTTAAAATGTTTGAAGTGAATGATACATCTTTGTAAACACTTCCCTTTCTGTTTTGTGTTTTTCTTTTAAAAAAAAGAACAACAGTACTTCTTAAACTGAAATACAGGCGCAGCGGGCATAGATGTCATTGTTGCTGTGATGTGCTGAACATGTTTGTTTTTAGCTGTGCACAAATAACATGGTTTATGACAATGTATTCTTGCACGCGTTATATAAATATTTAAAACCTTTCTGTGACGTCACCCTTTGATCCTTTGAATAATTCAACAGAAAAGCGGATATTATTTTATTACACAACACTCATTTCAACAATTAGTTCATTATAGTATTACATATTTCAAATGTAACACTTAGAAAAGGACTTGCGATTTGAGTTTAGCATTTCACTTTCCTCACGCTCTCAAATGCTCCAATGCTTCTGACACCAGTGTAGCGAATCTACTACAATTAAGAGCCGTGAAGAGGTATGTGGTTTCAAACAGCAGTTCTTTATTAGACACATGTCAGGATCACACAACAATTGCACAGCACTCTTTCTCAGCACTTCTCTATACACCACCAATACACTTGCATACACTCCACCATGTTCCACCCAAACTCTCCTTAAATACCCCGCCCCCGCCCCCCTCTCCCCAGTATACAGTAGTTCCAACATTGTAGACACTCCAACCAATCAGAGCCCCCAACCCGTCAACTCCCTGCCTCTGGCCAGGTGCACCCCTCAGTCCCTTGAGTCCCTCACATCCGTTGAATCCCCTTGCCACTGACGAGGGGTCACTGCCGGTGCAAAGTTTCACCAATCTAACTCCATGGGGAGCAGTCTCCTGGATCCTGTGTGCTGTACATGGGGCAGTCCACGCAGATTTCTTGGGCTAGGTTGCAAGCCCCTAGCACCGCTTTCAGCTCCGTGCAACAGGAGCTCAGAGTCCTGCAGGTACAATGCGCTTTTGAACAGTCCCACAACACAACACAGACGCAGCACATGCATGGCTAAATCAGTCAAAGTGTCTTTATAGAAGTGAGAGCAAAGGCCACTTTGGCTCAAGTTTCGCTCTAGCTGGTGTTCGCACTTACTAATATAACGATAGCGTGGCTGATCTGGGCTATGTTACAGATGTCTATGGCAAAAAAAGCACCTGATCAAAAAAATGAAATCAATACAAAAACTACATTTGAGTAATTTCAAAAAGAACCACTCAGCATGATTGCAAATATTATGAAAAGAAAACAACAACAATAATACCAAAACATTCAAAACATTTGAAGTTGTGCAGCTAAATATGTAATTTCTCCACGGATTTAAAATTAAAGCTTTAATTATCTGCAACAGACTGCTCTTCGCAGTCTGGCCTAACCAAGCCAGTCAGCCAGCTACAGTAATTATAAAATGGACAATTCTTTCTTTCGTGTAATGAAAGCCCCACTTGGCAGTGCCTGAATGCTCCCTTGAGTGCTTCTGAGAGAGTTTCCCAAAGCCTCTGCTTAACAGTCAACACATTACGTTTACTCTGTAAACACAGAAACAAGGGTTTCCCTGGAGGGCTGAAATCAATAACTTCCTGCAAGCGAGACGCCTGGCTAACTTTACTCTTGTCTCCCAGTCTTCTGAGCTTCAGCCACTCCGCCTGCTGTTTAAATAGATTATTGACATAAAAGCAATCTCCAAACCATTTTAAAGAAACCAAAACCCAGTCAATTGCCTCGAGGAGTCTGACTAGCTATGAGTTAAAGATGAACTCCTGTGAAATGATGTTTTCTCAGATAAAATTGACTTGACTTTATGATTGAGCTAAGTATGTGTGTGCTACAGTAGTATGTTATGTACTGCCTGGTAAATTCCTTATTCCTGGTAAGGGTAATTAAAAAACCAAGCAGGCACATACAGAGGGTACTCAATATTAAATAATTACAAATTCACTGAAAGGTTACAGATATTTGTAGAAAATTAAGAGTTCATAGGATTGTAGACAAATGCAATCTGAAATATACATAGGAGGCCAGGAGTATATGCTAAACGTTTGGTGTAAATTGATTAAAAGTTTGGTGAAAATTGGTTTTAAACTAGATTATTTAGACAACTTAGTACACCCACTGCTTTAGAAGCTTATTGTACTCATAGAAATAAACTACTAAGGAAAGCTGAAACTTGAATGGTCAGAAAGTATTCCTCAAAACTTTTCAGATCCTCAGAAGTTTTGGTTTCTAATAAACAGTTCTTGTTGTATGTCAGACGGGTTAGTCTCAGCAGAGTTTGACAGACCTCGATTAGCACTAATCTGGACTCTCCAATGTTACTTTAGGTAAGGTAGTCCAGGATTACTGCTATTTGGGATCTGTGTAATTGGCTGTTTATTAGAGGATATACACTGCACCCCAGCTACAATGCTTAGCTGAACTGCTCAAACCCTTCTCTCTTCACTCTACACCCCCGTTAGGTGCTCTAATCTCCTTTGGCTTCTCCTACCTCCTTTACATGGATGATGCCCAGATCTTCCTCTCCTTTCCCTCCTTTGACTCCCACATCTCAACTTGGACACATTCTCACCACCTCAAACTCTCTAAATCTGACCCCTATTTTCCTTCTACTTCCTCTTGCTCCTCTGACCTCTTCATCTCGGTATCCCTTGACTCTATCACTCTCTCTCCATCTCCTGCTAAAAACCTAGGTGCTATTCTTGACCACTCCCTCCCCTTCTCTCAACAAATCTTTTCCCTGACATGCACTTGCCACTTCTTTCTTAGCAACATCTACCGAATATATCCTTTTCTCACTACTTATTCCACCCTACTGGTCCAAGCTCATGTATTCTCCAGACTGGACTACTTGCTGGTCTCCCTGCCTCAGGTATCTGCCCCCTTCAGCTCATTCAAAATTCTTTTGTTCGTCTTGTATTCTCCCAACCTTGCTACTCTCATGCTACTCTTCTGCTTCACACCCTCCACTGGCTCCCTATCTCTGCTTGCACTCGCAATTCAAGACCCCTGTTCTTGCCTACCACTCTCTTCACCACACTGCCCCTCCTACCTTCAATCCCATGCACACCATGCGGCTGTGCTTTTACCAGGTGAGCCACACTGGGACCCCAAAATACTTCCTTTTTAAGTCCTTTAAATGATATTTAGGTTTTCGTCCAAGTTTACTGAATGGAGCTGGTGTTTCCAAGTTCTTCTTCATGCTCCTGGATTGTAAAAATAAAACACCATTGCACCTGGATTATCATTGTCTGTCTGATTATTGATGACCTTCTCCTGCAGGTAACCACTTTGCCACATATATATATATATATATATATATATATATATATATATATATATATATATATATATATATATATATATATATATATATACACACACACACACACACACATACATATGCATTGTTAACACAGATACTTAGTACATCTCTAAATCTGCTATGTAATAAGGATAGCAGTGTAATCATTACAATGTAAATCCAGCCAGTTTCTAACAGTGCTCTTGAATAAAAGGTTTCCTTTTTAAGGTCCAGTGCTTCCTCCTATCTGTGACCGATATGACAAACTCAATTGACTGTATCCAGTATCTTAACTAGCTAATTGTGCAGAACTAAATGTGTGAATAGCCAGTTGATAACCTTGCTATCAATCCAGTTTATCAAAGAACCACTTTAGTGTGTGTGGCAGAAGGCTCAGCACTGCAGGTTGCTCCACCCTTTATGCCCATGACTTACACAAATGTGTACATTGCATCACGGTAGCAAACACTTTGCAAATGTGCCCCATTCTCATTTGTAAATTCACCATTCAAATGTTTACCACGGTAAGTTTGCACGATCGCTTTATTGTTTTCCCCATGCATTCCCCATGGTTATACAAAGCATTTACCATAGTTTACCTGATTTGCCATGTTTTTTTTTTTTTTTTTTAATATACTTTATCATACCTCTTTGTGCTTTATTATACTTGGCTATGCTTTTACTGTAGGGAAGTATTACAAGGGCTGTTACACACTGGACATGATGCAATAGGCAAACCTGTGCTGCGATTTAATACATAGTGGAACCTTGAATGTACTTGTGATAACCTCTAACACCACAGGTGACGTCGGGCCGTTACTGGAGTGATACGAAAACAGGATTTTATTTTATTTGTGTGTAAAATAGGACTAAGCAATCAGAGCTCTCAATCAAAGAACGTGTTCTGCAAGACAATGTCTGGTATGTGGTTAATGCTTATACCAATCATGATGGTTCTTATCTTGTGTGTACAAATAGGGCAGCAGTGTGGAGTAGTGGTTAGGGCTCTGGACTCTTGACAGGAGGGTCATGGGTTCAGTCCCAGGTGGGGAACACTGCTGCTGTACCCTTGAGCAAGGTACGTTACCTAGATCGCTCCAGTAAAAACCCAAACTGTATAAATGGGTAATTGCATGTAAAAAATAATGTGATATCTTGTAACAATTGAAAGTCACCCTGGAAAGGGTGTCTACTAAGAAATAAATTATAATGTTACGAACAAAGATTTTAGTCTGTTTGGTGAGGATTGGTGCAAAGTCAAGGCTGTTCTGGTGTTCACCATGTAGGGTGTAACAGACAGATAAACACAAGCAGTGCATATACCTGTCTGTAGAACTGAATCAGTCAATGTCTATACAAAAAATCCATGTTATATAAAATAGTTGTGTGGCATTGCATCTGTGTGGCCTCTGGTGTGTATGATCATATTGATTTTGTTGCCCTACAAGAAATTGCATCATGTCTGATGCATGGCAGCATTAATGCTTCAATTTCTTAAAGAGGCACCTATTATACAGTGGTCCTCAGCATGTTAATGATGTAACTGACTGGGCAGCCTAAGACTGAGTGAAAACAAAGAACAGGGCATTATTTTCTGGGTAAAAAGTACATTTCTAAAAGAGCTAGTCAAAATAAACATTGATTTAGTTTGCGATAGTAACCAAGTGTTGTAAGACTCTGTTACTACAACACAGGTCTGGTTATCATATTTCCTGACTGGAACTTTTCCTGAAGAAGTAAAACATTATAAATGAAGGAAGATATTCATGAAATGTTGTTTGCAGCTTGTAATTGCAATGGATGAGGAAATGCTTCTCAATATCATTCTCTTTCTATTACCTACAATGTGACTGTCTCCCTCTGGTGCCGGCTTCAACCCCTACAATTAGCTGTGATTTTCAACCTGACACTGAAACATACTGGAGACTGAGAGGTCGCTGGTCACATGCATTTCTGTTTGTTGTTCAGCAAAGAAGATCGGTGCAGATTGGAAAAAGGATTTTTCTTGCTACATAATCTGGACCTGCAAAACTGTAAATTGCGTGAATAAGGCATGCAGTTAATTTGACCATAGTAGGCTGCTTCCCCTATCAGCACTAGGGACTGTTATTACATCCTCGGATCTCCATGTAATTGCATTATCCTCAGCGTTTGCCATTCCTCTAAGTTATTATTGGTATGGACAAATAAGTCAATCCCAGCTACCAAAAAAGCCCCAAATGGTTTGTCGCGATACACAAATCTAAATGTATCATTTTCATTCCAACATCAACTAGAAAACTTGTTTTTGTGAACAAAAATGATGTGTACACCTGAGCCTCAGCCACCCCCACACAGCTCAGGAGAAATGAAGGTCAGTGTGGTTGTCCTCTGAAACCACGAACAAGCCAACTGCCTCTTTACACCCTGGAGCGCGACACTGATGGCAATGGATAACAAAGGCCAGCCATTAAAGACCATTACTATTAAGAGTATTTGATTCTGCAGATATATGGGGGTGTCTGTGTCTATACATCCATTAGTCTGTATATCACTCTTACAGTTTTACATCTTGATAACACAGGAAGTTATTCCACATACTGTAAATCAATTATTTTAATATACTTTACCATGACACAAACACAAACACAATTGGTGTATTATTATTATTATTATTATTATTATTATTATTATTATTATTATTATTATTATATTTATTTATTTATTTGTTTGTTTATTTATTTATTTATTTATTTATTTATTTCTTAGCAGACACCCTTATCCAGGGCAACTTACATTTGTTACAAAATATTACATTACAAAATATCACTTTACAGATAAGAGCAGTTATAAAACACAATAAAATCAAAAAAGAGAAAATTCAACTAAGAGAAAATAAAAAAAATCAGTAAATAATTACATTTGAGAGCGATTACAACTAAGAGCAGTTAAACAGTTAAATATTTGGTTAGAAGACTAAATTCCATTAAGAGCAAGTAATACATACAATAAATGAATAAGAACGATTTCAAATAAGAGCAATTACAAAAAACTTGAATACGGTTACCTTTAAGAGTAAAATCAAGTACAAGATACAGAAAATATAATTATGATTGAGAGCAGTAGTAGAATACTGTAAAGTGTGGAGCAGTTCAATGCAAGTACAAGATGATTCAAGTACTGATACAATTGGGTGCCATATAGTCCAGTATAGTCAAGAGTTGTGAGGTTGACAGATGTTGTCTGAACAGATGTCTCTTGAGGAGGCACCGAAAGGTGGTCAGGGACTGAGCAGTCCTGATATCTGTGGGTAGGTCGTTCCACCACTGATGGGCGAGAGTGGAGAAGGAGCGGGCTCTGGAGGCGGGGCAGCAGAGGGGGTAGTTACAAAATTACCAAAATTGCCAAATCCATGTGCGGAATGTGGCTGGGTTTTGATTGATTAATTGATGGTCAATCAAGCCCCCGCCACACAGTATAAAAGAGGACTAAGATCTGTTTGTTTGGGAGTTAGTTTAGGGGAAAGACTGAGAGCAGCAGGTTGTGCAGACCTATTATTTCATTCACATTCAATTATTTATTGCCATTTATTTTTCTACACTATTCTGTGATTGCTGTTGATCTACGTCATGGTCGTCAACCTTTTCATCATACTGATAGCTCTGATTTTAAATGTACAGCCGGGGGTTTAAATGGGTTTCAGTTTATTCACAGACCACAGGATGGGATCTTCTGTTCCAATCCAATGTCTCTGTTTAAAGAGATGTTGACATGATCTCTGGTGTTGGTGTGCTCTTGAGCCAGTGTCTGTCCGAATGCATCTCTTTGTGTGTATTTACAGCATGATTGTGATTCTACTTTAACTACACTAAGAGGCACTGTTCCCTTTCCAGGAGCGTTTAGGCCACTTCTTTCTCACAGACCCACAGGCTGATTGTATTGATGTTTTACTTCTTACTGGTTGTGATAGTGTAACTGGGAACCTGGTAGATTTACAGCTATAAAAGATATAAAAAAAACCAAACATAGACAAAATGTGTTTAGACAATTGTTAAATTCTGCTAACATTTTGAAGCTGGGAATTTGTTGGGCTTATTTTCTTATATTCTGGTTTAAAAATGTATGTGTGTGTGTCTATATATATATATATATATATATATATATATATATATATATATATATATATATATTCTGGTTTAAAATGTATGTGTGTGTATATATATATATATAGTAGTATATATATATATATATATATATATATATATATATATATATATATATATATATATATATATATATATATATATATATATATATATATATATATATATATATATATATATACAGGGTCAGGATGGTTATAGTGATTATAGTGAATTCTCTTTTTGTTCCCTTTCAATTTGAAGACGACCACCAACCAATACTTTTGGGATATGCCTGCCTTAGGTAGGTATTCGCTGAGCATTTTATGTCAGAGCTGCCGATAGGCCCCTCTGCGGAGTGATGTCCTCAGTCCCGCCTTCCCAGGGAATAAGCAGTTGCTCCACAGAGCTCATTTCCTCTTTTGCCTCTCACTATGGTAAGGTAAGCTATCAGTGTCACTAACCCGAGTGTATTTTTGAAAGCGCTCCTCTGAGTGACTGCAGTTCTCTTGCATTCGTGCTGAGAGCTGGCTTGCTGCTCTCGTAGAATCAGCAGCTCCATTTGAGTGTCTTCTTTCTTTTTCACGGCCTACTTCGCTTGTGTCGCAGGCCGTCTTTTCTCAGCTGTCCATCGTATGAGTGTGACTGCCTGTGCGCCATCCCTCCACCGGTGTTTGGCTTGCCACCCCCGCCATTGAGCAACAACAGCCAGTCAGCCGTGTGTCCTCCACCAGGGCTGTGTTCTAACCTGCCCCGCTGTCAAGTAGACATCGTCGGCTGCCTCGGCCCTCCCTTCTCCTTTTTTCTATTTACTAACTGAGCTCTCGTCCACTGCGGCTTCGGCCTGTGTGTCTCCCCTGGTGCATGCTGCATGCTGACCAGGTGGCTGACCACACGCGGTTAGGGTAGGCACCGATGCATTAGCTGCTCCCTGGTGCCTCGGTGCGAATAGCGCCTCGGTGCACGCCGCATGGGGTTCGGTGCCTCGTTGCCCTCTGCCTGTAGACAGTGCTGCACTCTGCTGTAGGCTACACGCTGCCTCGGTTGTGTGACTGCACGCAGTCCAAGCTAGACACCCTTGCCCAGTTGCTGTGAATGAGCCTGTGTGAAACAGCTCTCTCTCTCGAGTTTTCTGGAGTTCCCCTGCAATTTGTTGCTGGAAGCCGGCTTGCCACTTCCCTGGAATCAGAAACTCTGTGAAAATGCTGCACAACTGCACTACATTTAATCTTTTGCTTTTCTAACCTTACAGCGCTGGCTGTTTTGTGTTTTTTCCTCTGCTATCCTCCACTGGGCCCCGGCTCTGCCACGCCCCGCTGTTGAGTTGATTCAACTGGATTGTCTCGGTCTGCCCTCTCAGTGCGCTTAAAAATTCAGTTCACTCGCATTGCCGTGGTGACTGTTCTTTTTACCCTCACAGCTTTGCTGTTGTGTGCGTTACCCCAACATCCCTATTCGTCCAGTGCACAGGAAGTATCTCCACTTCGCCTTTCAGGGGAGCGTCTTTGAGTTTTCCGTGTTGCCATTCGGCCTCTCCTTAGCCCCCTGCATGTTTTCAAAGTGCATGGATGCCATCCTAGCTCCCTTATGGCTGCAAGGGATCAAGGTGATGAACAACCTGGACGACTGGTTGATCTGTTCCCAGTCGCAGGAAGGAGCAGTGGCCCACACAGCGATTGTGACAAAGGATCTGTTGAGGCTGGATCTCACCCTCAACAAACCCAAGAGCCAATTAACCCTTTGCGGTCCTATGTTGGACCAGGTCCGACATTCACATTTTTCCTTTCTGGTCCGATGTCGGACCCTGTTCGACATCATCAAAAAGGCGTTACTCACAGGTCCCTAGTCAGTTTTTCTCCGGAAAAAGCCGAGAAAAGCTTTCAATGGCCGAGAGAGGCCGAGAAAAGCCGGAAAAAAAAATGGCGGTGGATCTGAGCAATACGCATAATCCCTTCACCACGGACATAAACAAACAAGAAAGCTGCTTCCATATCCAGCACTCAAAGAAAATTGCAGACATTTGCCAAGATTTTTGAGATGTTATAGTAATAAAATAATGACTTGGATAGTATTATTGATAAATTTGGTGATAAATCGAGTGATCAGGAGACAATTTATCAGTATGCATGACTATGAAGAAATATGTGGTAAATACAGCGAACAAGGGGTGGGGCAGGACTGGAGATGCAATACTGAGTGTCATGTTGATATGCAGTGCCTTTTAAGCCTGTTTTACTGTGAATAAAATTAATTTTAAACAGCGCATGTAAAATAAACAGCTAGGGTGAAAATAAATTAGACCTGATGCGCCTGACAGGCGCTGAATAAATGGACCGCAAAGGGTTAATACCAGTGCAAAGTACGGTCTACTTGCTCTGGCTGGATTCCTTTACGATGTGAGCCTCCCTGTCGGACGACACTGTCTGGCCAGGTTTCAACAAGGGTTCACAGTACAATTGGTGTTATGTCAAAAACTATTGGGTCTGATGGCCACAGCTTCATCAGCCATCCAGCTGGGGTTACTCCACATCCAAGCGTGGCTCAGTGCCTTTCGGCTACACCCCAAGTGTGACAGACACCGTCGGCTGACTGTGTCTCTCCTATGTTGAGAAGCCCTACGCTGGTGGAGGAAAGCCTCTCACCTGAGCGAAGGCGTAAGGATGGAGTGATACACAGCCGTCAAGTGGTGACGACAGATGTGTCCAACCTGGGTTGGGGTGCGATCTGGGCAGGCAGAGGAGCCAGCGGGTCCTGGACAGGCCGCTGGACATCCCTGCACATAAATATGCTGGAGCGCCAAGCAGTGCACTAGCCAACGAATGGCCCAAAACGCTTTTGTACGCTTTCCCACTGATACTGCTGCTCCCTGCCTTCCTCAAGAAGGTCAGGAGAGAAAAAGCAACAGTTCTCCTGGTGGCCCCCAGATGGCCCAGGAGAATCTGTTTTTTCGAACCTTTGCCAGCTGCTGCAGGGCCAGCCCTGGGAGATCCCGCTGCGCAAGGATCTCCTCAGTCAGGCGCGAGGCACCCTCTGGCACACAGAACCGGGCAGACTCCAGCTGTGGGTCTGTCCGCCGTAGGGCTCTCAGATGCAGTCGTTAGTACACTGCAGAATGGTAGGGTTTCCTCCACAAGAGCACTATATGCTTACAAGTGGAGATGGCTAGAGGTCATGACCCCATCGACTACTTATTCCCTCGGTAGGCGGGACCGAGGACGTCACTCCATGAAGGGGCCTATCGGCAGCTCTGACATAAAATGCTCAGCGAATACCTAGCTAAGGCAGACATATCCCAAGAGTATTGGTTGATGGTCGTCTTCTCTTTCAGGGAACCAGGGTTACGGTAAGTAAACATTTTCATTGTGTGAATGATTCTGTTGAAATCTTGTTCTTCTTGTTGGAGAGGTAAATTATCTTCATGAAACGTTGCATACATGTAGAGACTGAGATGAACTAGGGAATGCAATTTCTTAGAAGATACAACTGGCACAAACATGGCTCCCACTTTTTAAAGCAATAAGCTCCAACTGTGTCTTCTTTAACTTATCCACTTTTACATTATTACGTCTTTTCAGTGCTGACCCTTTTTTGTAAATAATTTGGTTCCTTTTGTAGAGATCTTTTTGTATGGCTAGCCCCTTTATTCTAACTTGTTTGTTTTATTTGGACAGATGTTCTGAACAACTTTACCCAAATTAACTATGACCTCTTTCTATTAATGATTTAATTTAAAGTGTCAGTGTTCGATCTTGCACAGCTCTGTAAACTGTCTGCCTTGCGATTGCCATTTGCTCTGTTGTGGTTGCTAGGCGATCGTGGAATGTATCAGGTTATGGAATGTCATGCCTGCCACTTGCTTTGGAGGCACAGTTTAAAAGGTTCATTTTTCATAGAAAAATCATCATTCAAATATAATTTAAATGAAAATATCAGGACTCACTTACTATTTTTACTGACTAGTCTGCATTTGCACTCACAGTCTGTATTTTAAAATCCTTGATAACAATATGCCGTTAAGTGGTATTCACTTTAAAATACAAACTACAAAAATATAATTTATACTTTGTAACTATTTCTAGCAATCAATATTTGATTAAAATGAAATGTTACTGGGGAGAAGAAAATAGTTTAATAGAAGCTAGTATTCTGAAGCTTGTATTACAATGTCTTTTTTTAAGTAAAACTATTTATTTTATTTTAAATTAATTTAAAACTAAAAAAGATAAAAGCAGAGTGAGAACTTGAATGGATTTTGTACTTGATAAACCCCTTATAAAAGTCTACCACTGTAACTGCTTCTGAGAATTAAGACTTCATTACATAAAATGTTACAGAAAACAGTTTGGGGATGTTGGAGCCCACAATTCAAATGGAAAATTCTATTTTAAAGATTTTTTTTTTAAAGTCATTTTAACTGGGGCAGGGGAGGCTGTTGCTGGTGTTTGACAAATATCTGACAGTAGCTTTGCATCGCAAACCTGTTTAATGAATGCATAATCCTGTAAGGCAAACTGGCAAACTGTCACTCGCACTATTGTGGTGATATTAAGTTGATTTTACACAATCATCCTCTAGTAATGCTGGAATATTTGGATTTTCTTTAATGCATTTTATTTTTGAAAGGAACAGTGGTAAAATAAATCTGGTTTTCCTGTTCATTGGAACCCTACATTGACATGCCACTTTTATAGGTTGATAGTTAAAAGCTTTCCTAGTCCTTACAATCAAGGAAACAAACAAAAGCGTCAGTTTCACATTATTTAAGGACATGTTCAATACATTCACCTCTAAGCTTATGAGTCGCTGTAAGAGTCGGGTATTACAGCGTTGCAGATCTTGTAATTCAAATGAATAAAGACAGAGATATACAATTGCACTGTACTGTGTAGTGTGTATGAGTACACATCAAGCCAAAGATAAGCTAAAAGAATAAACCCAGCAGCTTGTAATCAATCAAGCTTGCTATGAAAATACTTTAAAGCTGTGTCCCACAACCATGTTCAGTTTTTTTTAATCATTCCTGGATTCTTACTCCATTCTTCTCTAGCCTTGGTAAGGTAGTTTTAGCAGCAGATGTAAGGGTCAGTATTGCACTGCCATTTCGGATTCTGAGCCATGTTGGTGAGATGAGGTTCTACATTGGCTGTGGCGCTCCTGCAGGTTAGGCAGGCAGTTTCTTTTCACTGTGCTACAGCGGCCCTTACTGGCCAGGCGCCCAGTGAGCTCAAAGCAGACATGTGCAGGGCCCTTGTCCTCCAGAGTCTGGTAGCTCAGTGATATCTGCTGTGGAGCTCTAAGGTATAAAGAGACAATCGGCTTGGTTGTGGGATCTGAGGCCGCCCACTGACCTTCAATTCTCCTGAGCGGTTATGGGAACTGCTGCAATGAGGGAACATAATCAAACATTCTAAACCGGGGAAAAACTATTGAATCTGGCACTCCCACAGGTTAGGGAGGCAGAAATGGCAGCGACTGTTTCTCCTGATCGTGCTACAGCAGAACCTTACTGGTCAGGTGCCCATTGAGCTCAAGCGGACCCCTGCAGGGCTGACCTGTTGTCTTCAAGGGGAATCTGTTCTTGAGCTCCAGGGTGTAATGAGGAAATTGGCTTGGTCGAGGGATCAGAGGATGCAACTGGTGAGCCATACATTCAATTCTGGCTCTTCTGCATAGTGGGTAAGACAATTGTGTAAATAAGAACTAGTGACACAAGTTTGCATTTTGTCTACTTTACTAAAGTTTTACATTTGAATTTAAGTGCACAACTATAGGTTTTTGTTAGTTTCCATACAGAGAGCGATGAAAATCCTTCTGCACCTCCTACCCATATACTTAGGGCTCATTCAGCTCCACAATGTGGCTCTTTTGATTTGACAACATGTTGTACTTGGTGGAGCAAGTCAAAGTGCAAAAAACAAATGTGTTTAATGAGTACAAAAATATGGAAGAAAAAAGGTACCAGTGATACAATTGCTGGTGCTAATAAAACCTTAAATCCTGTTCTGTGTGACACACAGGGAAAGGGAGGAGTGGAGAGAGAAAGCGTGATGTCTGAAAACTGGAACAAAGCAAGAGAAAGCAAGACGATTTTAAATATTACTGACCTAGCATTTACAAATTTGAAGCACAACAAGGCAAGTATTGAATGCTTTTTTTAGTTTGAAAATCCTTTCACCCTCTCGAGGCCAGCAGATTAGAAGGAAGCTTTAAAGATTTGGACAAAAAAAAAAAAATTCTAGTGGCTGCAAGCAATTCATCACAGAAATTGAGTTTCTTATGCCGCATCTTTCGAATCCCTTTTGCCCTGTCAACGTTTTAATACATTACATTGAGAATGTAAATCATGTTTAAAAAATAAATAAACTGGCTCTCCTTTTTGGATTTGCAGCTCAGAGTGCCTGAGGCCCTGTAATTCATTGGAGCAGAATAGAAGAGGATACGAAATCTAAATCTCATTATGCGTCTTAAGTTGTGATTGCTAGGGTGCTGTGGGTTTTCACACAAATACTTTTTTGCTAAACTTGTTCGTTTTCCTGCCTGTTTTTCTTTCCTGCCTGACAATGCCTCAGAATAAAAAATAAAAAAGGTTGGCTATTAGTCTTAATTTTGCGTATTGAATTCCAGTGGATGTCCTGTGGTTCCTCTTATGATGGAAGGTTGTTCTATGTATCAGTCTTTTTTCCTCACTTTACAATTTTACACCTACTCTGTCCTGAGAAAACTGCGATCGTCCCAGGTTTTAGGCTATTTTTTATTTATTTTTGGTCCTGGTTGGAAACAGTAAATTTGTAAAGTCGTTTTGCTGTTATCTTTAATCTTTTATAAATACTAAACTGTTCAGTGTGCTCAGAAATTAAATAAAATAAATACAAAATATTTTCTCATATGCTTTGTTTCCATAGTAACAAAGTTCTATGGTTACCTTTTTGACATCCCCCCCATTGATTCATACGGCCTTGGCTGGGCATTGCCTTCAAAAGCACCGCTTGCAGTCTCAGGGTTGCGTAGCTGTCGTTCCTGCAGAGCGGACCCTCTTCTCCCGAGTATACGCCGCTCCCCTCTGTAGCATGGCGTTGCACTTGCCACGAGCGATCTAAACCGGATGTTTTTAAACTGACGGACACTCGGTCGAGACCCGCCCACCTGCTGATTGAAGTTCCAATCAAGCGCCCGTCTGTACACAATCAACTAATCAAACAAAACAACTCTAAAAAGACACACAATAAACCCATTTTCACAAATAAAATTACACCAACACTAATTCCCACATGTGCAGGGCAATCGCCCTGCCACATGGAGCCACCAGCTAACTTAGCCTAATTCTATCTTCATTACCACAGACATTTTGAAAACAACTGCTTTTTTGCAGCTTTTTGTACATTTAACATGTTTTGGTCAGCTGATATAAGAAAGAAAACATTGAGTTGTTATGATCTGGAATAAATACACCATTACAAATAATATCACATTGTGATTGTGTTATTATATTAAGTGTCTCAACTACAAAAACATTCATCGGGCATATACCAGACATTAAGGACCATTTTTTCTGTCAATTAGGATAATTGTTCCCCCTAATTTTCCCCTCATTTAGAGTAGGGCCCACAGTCATGACGATGAGGAGAAACAGTTCCTGCCAGTTTTGCCTCCCTAACTTACGGGAGGGTCAGAGCCAATACAACGCTATTGTAGATTGTGTAAAACAATTTTGTCAGTGTTAAACATGAACCATTCTTTAAATAACCCACTGTAGTGGGTTGCAAATACCTTTATGCTACCAGGAATGTTCTGAATTTATTATGTTTGTCATTTTATTCCATTTGATTTAAATATCGCAAACCCTTTTTCTGAGCAAAAATGATTTCCTTCCATCAAAACTGCAGAAGAGGCTATTATGGTAGCGTGCGATATTCTGTGAGTGATAAAAACGATTGTTAGAATCCCCTTTCTTGCCAAGAGATATTCCAAGTTGAGAGAGAGAGCAAGTCCCTTTTTTCATGAGCATGGCAACTGAAATGATCATGGTTCTTTATCACTCTCAGTGAAGCCACAGTATAGAGCTGTTGAGTTAACATGGCATCTAATTGATGGCAATTCTACAGCAGCAGCAGGCTACCATCACAATAAAGATCTGAAGATCTTGGTGAGACTCAAGAAGTGGGTCTATTTGGTGTTTTCAAGCACTTTGCTTATTCGATTTAATGTGATGCAGACACACCAAGAGTCAATGGACCAATGATGAGAGGTCTTGTTATAAATATATTGTTAAAAAATTACATGACATAAGAGCGTGGTCTCTTTAAAAAAAAACAAATAGACACTGGGACTGATTTTCAAATGAAAAAAAACAAGTGACAAACACTGCAGGTATTTAATATAAGGCAGTTTACGTAATATAAAATGTTACCTTAACTTTCCTTTGGCTATTTGCATTAAAAAATGTCCTAACCTGTCTGACAAGTTGTATAATGTTTATGTTTAAGCTATCATTATCCACCTGTACACAAAGCCAATTTTTATTAATGGTTGAGAAACACCAGAATATTCTTGTTCCCATTCTTACATTGTTGTGTTATGTGAGCATTGCACAGCAAGGGAACAGCACTTATTAAAGTTCTTGGTTTTATGGTTTTGATGTCAGGGTTCAATGGATGGCCTGTCATGAGGCAGTGCATCTTTAAATAACTTTCCGAATAAAAATACACAGTGCAACGCGTGACACCAGAGAAAAGGGACAGTGAAAAAATTGATTTTCCTCTCAAAATATGTACTTACTGTATATAAAATACACAACAGCCATTGAAGGTAAAACCATGCTTAATGGCTTGGCATCTCAGCCAAGGGCTGTGCTCTGGATGCAAACTGGTTCAAAGACAATCATCTTACCATTCAGCTAAAGAGCAAGTTGAGTAGTCGAGAGGTTATCTACTGTAACTGTCGCTTGCTGCTGCCAGTATTATGAACTCTTCAGCCGCTAGGAGGATTCAAAAGATTTGAATCCAGGAATAAGCATGTATTTGAAAATGAGATGAATACATTAAGAATTGATGCTGTTTTGAAGGCAAAGGGTGGTCACACCAAATATTGATTTGATGTAGATTTTTCTTCTGTTCACTCACTTTGCATTTTGTTAATTGATAAATATATACTATTAACATGTCTATTTTTGAAAGCATTCTTACTTTACAGCATTTTTTCACACCTGCCTAAAACTTTTGCACAGTACAGTATATATATATAAATTCATTTCATTTTCAAATACATGCTTGTGTATATATATATATATATATATATATATATATATATATATATATATATATATATATATATATATATATATAATGATAGATTTGGTGTTGAATTAAGAAAAACAACATAAACCAGGGTGCTCAATTCGGTCCTGGAGGGCGGTGTCCCTCCTGGCTTTTGTACCAACTTTGACCTAAATTACTTAATTGGATCAATTATTACCAATTATTGGTCTAATTAAGTAAGTTAGAGCACAGTTGGAACAAAAGCCAGGAGGGACACCGGCCCTCCAGGACCGGAATTGCACACCCCTGACATAAACAAACTGGCTGGGAAACAAAGTATGTAGATAATGTGTTTGGGGATTAGAACTAACAAGAATTGATGAAATTAACCTGTAAGAAAAGTTTAAAAAAAAAACCCAAAAACAAATAAGTTTGGGTTTAAGAATAATATAATAAATGTCATTTTTTATTGGAATGATATATGGAGGCATTAAGACCCTGCGGGAACTACTAAAGTCAGGGTTGACTCCAGTTGGAGTAATCAGGGGTTTAACAAAGTGTTAATTGTCTAATTGTGTTGCCTTTAAAAAAGGGTTGGGTTTTACAACACTCGGGGTTGGTGTAGGAAAGGAGACAGTGGAGTTTGTATCTGAGCGAAATGCTTTTGGAATTGTGGGAAACTGAAACTTTGGAAACAGATTTTGACTACAAGTGTGATTGTGACTTTGCTGCACGGGGTACCAAGCTTAGCCTGCTTCGTATAGAGTATAGGGACATTTATTGTTTAGTTAGAACCCAAAACCGGGTTAGGTTTTGTTTTTGTTTTCTTTTCTTTTTCATTTTGTAAATAATAAACGTACGCTACAGCGTTTTCATGAGTAAAGAGTTGTGAGTAAAGACAAGACAACACACTGCAAGCATGTGAATCAGTCATAAGTGGAACCAGAAGTGGGGTATTTTTGTCTGTGTTTTTTTGTCTGCTGGTCAATTCAGACTCTTACCTGGGTTGTTATCTTGTTAAATTGCTAAAATGGAAGCAGCAGTAAATGCGTTGTTGCAGCTCACTGCTACACAGCAGGAAACAAATCGCTTGGTCCGGAAACAAATGGGTTTGCATCAAGAACAAGTAAAGGAACTTGTACGAGCTGTACTGGCGTCCCAGATCCTACAGATGATGACCGAACAGGGCGATGTGGAAGCATTCCTTCTGACCTTTGAATGGACAGCGGAATGGGAGAAGTGGCCTCGAGCTCAGTGGGCAGGGGTTTTGGCACCACTTTTAATAGGCAATGCCCAAAAGGCCTATTCGGATTTGGAATGTGATGCTGCTAATGATTATGAGCAATTGAAAAAGGAAATATTAGCTCTGGCCAGAGTCACTACAGCAGGGTGAGCCCAGCGCTACCACGACTGTCAGTTTCATAAAGACAAAAGGCCACCTCACAAATATTTGATCTTGTCCATTTGACCCAAAGGTGGCTGAAACCAGAGATCTATACATCAGCTCGAGTGCTGGAACTGGTTGTAATGGACCAATATCTACAAACTCTGCCTTTCCAGTTGCAAATTCCGCCGATGCAAATGAACTGGTCTCCCTTGTCCAAAGACATACCACGGCGGAGCGCTTGGCCGCTCTTTTGTTATAAGCAGAGCACCTCCTTCCTGACGAACCGAGAACCCATCGAATCGGGTAAGACTGTGTTTGGGAAACGGGGTGATGAAGAGCAGCCTCATGCTGTGAAGGGACCTGGGGTGGGGGTTAATTCTGATATATAGAGTTGTTCAAGTTTTCAGAGGAAGTGTTAAAACTAGATGTGGTTGTGGGGAAAGAAGATCGAGTACTAGAGAGTACTCAGACAATGAATCTGAGAGGGAAGTTAACAATACATCAGAACGGGGGGAACCACCCAGACCACAAAGGTTACCAAGTTGAAAATGCACTACGAAGAGTGTAACGTGAAAGCAAGGCTGATGACCTTGCAGGGGAATGTATCAGTGAAGATGTGGAATGAGTTACCTATCTCTCAGTTAGATTTTAAAAAAGAACAGGTAGCCAGCCCAAATGTGCGTGCTTCTTTTGAACAGATCTTTCAGGTTGATGATTATTATGAAAACTCTAGAGAAAGCCTACCCATTCCACATTTCATTATAAGACACAACATGCTATATTGTGTAAGCAAAATTGACAAAGATGATTGGTTGGAACAATTGGTGGTTCCCTACAAGTTTCGAGAGCTGTTTTTTCATTTGTCCCACAGTCACGTGTTGAGTGGTCACTTGGGTACCCATAAGACTAGGGAAAATATTAAATTGTTTCTTTTGGCCGGGGGTTTATCAAGACATTATTAATCATTGTAGTCAGTGTAAGGAGTGTCAATTGGTTTCGGAGAAAAAAACCTGCAGCAGCTCCTTTGGTTCCCCTGCCTATAATTGAGGTCCGGTTTTATCGAATTGGCATGGATTTGATTGGTCCCCTGGAGAAAACAAAGACTGGTAAGCGTTACATTTTGGTTATTGTGGACTATGCAACTAGGTACCTGGAAGCAGTTCCCATGAGAGTGCCTAATTTCAAAAACATAGCGCAAAGTTTGCTACAGGTATTCAATCAGGTGGGCTTCCCGAATGAAGTGATTTTCAGACCAGGGGACTCCCTTTGTGTCTTTAATATTGAAGGAGCTGTGCAAGTTGTGTAAGATCAATAAAATAGTGACCTCCATTTACCACCCACAAACACAGGGTTTAGTGGAAAGATTCAACAAGACCTTGAAACAAATGTTGAAAAAACTGATGCAGGCTGATGGGAAGGACTGGGACAAGTTTCTACCGTATTTACTTTTTGCATTCAAGGAGATGCCTCAAAGTTCCACTGGGTTCTCCCCCTTTGAATTATTGTTTAGGAGACATCCCCGTGGAATTTCAGATATAGTCAAGGAGAGGGAAGAGAAAACCAGTTCTGGGGAAAATGTAATTGAGTATATCTGCCAGCTGAGAGAGAGAATGGGAAAGGTAACTGAGATTGTTAAACAAAACATGGAAAGTGCGCAGGATACACAGCAAAAACACTACAATGCAGGGGCTATGCTGCGGAAATTTGCTGTAGGAGATAGTTATGATTTTGCTTCCTTCTCATGTACACAAGTTTTTAGCCAAATGGTAAGGCCCCTACCAAGTAATAGAAAAAGTCTCTGATGTGAATTATAGGTTATTTAAACCAGGCAAGAGGAAGCCGTATTAGTTGTTTCACATTAATTTGTTGAAACCGTGGAAGGAAGAGGCTCAGGTAGAGACATTCGGACCCGGAAAAGGGAAAGTCCGGGAATAACCTGCTTGGAGAGTGGTTAACTGAGACTCAGAAGGGTTAGATACAGGCTTTAATAACAGATCATTTTGATGTTTTTTTCAGATTTACCAGGGAAAACTAATCTAATTAAACACCAGGGGTCGTGGTTAGGAAGTCCCTGTATAGGATCCCACAGGCCAAACGTGAGAGCATGAAGGAGGAAATACAAGGCATGCTAAAAATTGAGGTAATAGAGGAATCCGACAGCAACTGGTCAAGTCCAGTTGTGATGGTTCCAAAACCAGATGGCACAGTTAGGTTCTGTATAGACTTTAGGGCTGTAAATGAAATTTCAAAATGGCAAGAATAGATGAAATGACTGAGAAACTAGGACAGGCTAAATTTATAACAACCTTAGACTTAACAAAAGGATATTGGCAGGTTCCTCTTGATGAAAGTTCTAAGGAAAAAACAGCCTTTTCGACACCCAAAGGCCTGTTTCAATTTACAGTGCTTCCCTTTTGTCTGCACAGTGCCCCCACAACTTTCCAGCGCCTTATGAATAGGATACTTCGACCACATCAGCAGTATGCCGCTGCATACCTGGATGATGTGGTCATTTTTAATGAGGACTGGAAGTCTCCATTTGCACCAGGTGAGGGCGGTGTTGCACTCATTGCGAGTCAGTAAGCTGACCGTAAATAAAAGGAAGTGTGTCTGCTCTGCAAGAGGCTAAATACCCAGGTTTTATACTGGGAAATGGGGAAATAAAACCCCAGGAAAATAAAGTACAGGCCATACTCTCTTGTAAGCAGCCAGCCAATAAAAAACAACTAAGAGCTTTTCTCGGGTTAATAGGATATTATTGGTGATTTTTAAAAAGATTTCGCTACCCAAGCAGTGCCCCTTACAGAACTAACCAAAGGTAACCAGTCAGATAGAATAGTTTGGAATGGGGAAGTGGACAAACATTCAGGGATTTAAAAGAGGCCATTTGTAAAGAACCAGTACTAGTCAGTCCAGACTTTAACAAACCGTTCATTCGACAAACAGATGCTTCAGCTGTAGGTTGGGGGGCTGTGTTGTCACAGGAAAGAAACAGAGAGGAACATCCAGTCCTGTTTCTAAGCAGAAAGTTGTTACGTAGAGAAGTCAAATATGCCACAGTGGAGAAAGAGTGCATGGCCATTAAGTAGGCCATTGAGGCCCTTAAATATTACATGTGGGGGAGAAAGTTTGTTTTGTTGACAGACCATGCACCCTTAAAATGGATCAGAATAAAGATGGAAACGCAAGTGTAACACGCTGGTTTTTATCTTTACAGCCATACTGTTTCGACATCCAGTACAGGAAAGGCAAGGAGCATATCAATGCTGACTTTTTATCAAGGTACCCCCAATGAGACACTAATTTGTTTGTGCAACTGAATGAGAGTATGAAAATAGGTTGGGTCTGTGAAGGAGTATAAGTTTCTAACCAGCGGCTACAAGCCCTAGGACCCTGGTTGGAAGCCTAGACTACAAAATTAAATGAATGTGCATACACACTGCCAGCACACAGGCTGGTCTCCCCTACACCATTCCAACACAGCTACAGTGTGATTACCTTCACACCAATCAGTGCTCGCTGTCCATCCCAGGTTTTCTAATTATCCTTTACCATAACAACATCATTCTGGGCCAAAGACAGGAACAGATTAGGGTACATCAATGACGCAGGCAAGAAAATATTATCAGCACACAAATCAATTAGGCCTCCGCTTAATGGAAGAAAAAATAAAACATTGAAAAGAACAAGCTGAAGCTGGTAAAGGAAGGCCATAATATTGTGTGTGCAGAAATATAACCAGTTAAGTTCTTCAGAGAACAAAAAACAATTTAGCAATATGTTTAAAACTGCAGTGTAATATCAATGTGTGCATACATTACAAGGTTTATACTGTAACTGGGGAGTAGTTTTAGAGGAATACTCCAGTGAGAATGTAAATATATAACATGTGGTTTGTGGGTTGTGTTTTAATCCATGCACTGAATAACTTACATTGGAGGCAGCACTTACTGACTTTTTTAACAGGGGTGTTCTGCTATTAGCAGTGTTAAAAGTAATTTAATTCACAAATTATTGTCGACAGTAAATTGTACAAGTATTGTACTTTACTGTATAAAGATCACTAATTAAAGCTTACTTTGGGGTTTCTTATCGTATTATCTCCCATTTTCTAGCTTTGTCCTTCTTAGTATTAATGTTTTAAAAGTGTTCCGTAAAATGTTTTACTTGACCTACCTCTTCTGCTGCTATTTCCAGTGGTTTAAATACTTCTTGATGTGTCGGGTGAGGTGTATGTCGTTTATGTTAGGCTATCATTAAACACCAGGGTACAACACTTTCTTTCATATTTTTTCCTTGCAGTTTTGTGTAAAGTGAGAATGGTACTGCCAGGGAATAGCACTTATTTACAATAAGGTCTTGGTTTTACGATTCTGATGTCAAGTCTGTTGTGAGGAAGTTCAGCTTTTAATATCAACTCCCTTTTAAATGAAATGTTTTCAAATGCATTTATAATATATGGTTTTATAATTAAATACCAATTCCCTTGAGCTAGTTATATGTCACAGGGTGATTGAATTTGCCACTCTCATGCAGACTTTTTAAGCACTTTTCTTTTGAGCATGTTACCACTTGTGTATGCGTGTATTTTTATTCACTTTTTGATTTACATTATTTGGAGCATGTTTTATAAATATATGTTTTTGCTTTATTATTATTTACACTTTTGTTTTACAAAGAGTATTGTTTGTTTTTGTACAGGTACAGGGCTGTATGAAGTAGTTTAGATGTGACGGCAGAGAGGCTGCTGTGTGATGTAGATTTTACTGAGATGGCTAAATGCAAACTGGTGATTGGATCGGATGCAAAATGAATTATATGGGCTGACTGACGATAGGTCAGCAGGGCAATAGGGGAGGAGCGTCCCTGTATTTAGACAGGAAAAGGAGAGCAGCAGGGGAGTGGGCAGTGAAAACAGACAGGGAGACGAGACGGAACGGAACACGCTGCGATTCGGGTGACCTGGATAGAGAATAGGGATGGAAGAGAACTGCGGAAGAAAGGAAGGATGAAAATGAAACTGCAAGTAACCGCGGGACGAGACACGAACGGCTTGGAACTGGGTCTGAAAGGACAGAAGAAGCTGCAGGGCAGCATAAGCAAGAGCTTGACAAACACAGAGTTCAGGGAACTGATCATGGGATTTTTTTTATTCTGAGGCATTTCATGATACAGTTTTACCCCGAGTGCTTTTATTGCATTTTGTGTATTTTGTTTATCCTTTTTTATCCCTACGTTTGGCATAGTAAGGAGCTCCAACACATAACTAAAGCCAATGCGATTTTAGTAGTGATTTTGCCAGTACTGTTTTGGTGACTTGTAATAAATATTGGTAGTAGCAGTATATTTTAACCTTGTATTTAGAGGAAGGAAAGCCATGGCAGGCAAGCATTGTTTGTGTTTTTAAACTGTTTATTAGCGTTTTTCTTTTTGTCTCCATAGAGCACTATTAGAGAGAGCCATGCAGTACCAATCCAGGCTGTTAGTGCACTGGACGAAATCCTCTTTTTTCTAGCTACTTTGCACTCTAGCAAAGGAGTGGGTGTATTTTATTTGTTACTTATCCACCCTAGCTATAATGTGGGTGGTGATTATCTGGTTTTAAATATTTATTTTACATATTATAAAAATAAAACTTTAATTAAGTACTTGTGTTGCCTGTCCCTGAGTAGGCTGGTCTCTGGTCTGCATCCTACTGTCACAATAACAAACAAACCTGTGCAGAGTAAAATTTTGGTTACTACAGTACAGTTCTACTGGGTCCTGGTGCCCACAACCACCAAGTGACGTAGTCGGCTACATCGGTTGTCCCTTGACACCCCCACCTCTTTCGACATTTATAAAACATCAATCCAATTCTTCTTATTTCTATTCAGCGAAGTGATGCATTACTATTGTAACTGATCAAGCAAGATTCCATCTTGGAAAGAATGTCAATGCTCCAAGTATTCATATCAACCCAATTCTCTGGTTTCTGTGTGTAATTCGTCCTCTAAGATACATTAGTGCAACTGCTGCCTCTGCATGTGCTCCAGCAAGGCCTTGTCTGTAGGTTTTCCTGCCAGGATGAAGCCTCTGCTCCTGCCAACAGTGGTGCCATGGATTCCTGAAAAGCCCAGCAGGCAGTGTTTTTGTCTAGTCTGCTGGGATTGAACACACAAAATAACACTATCTACTGTGTCTTTTTATGATTACTACTTATTGAACTTGCATTTACCATAGTTTACCCTGGTTTACCATTTGTATTAATATGCTTTACCATACCTCGCTGGTCTTTAAATTGCTCACAGATGCTTTGCCATGATTTCACTTTTATAAGGGGAATACTGTGGGTACTGCAACTACTGGGTTGGTCAAAGGTAATTGTAAATTAATAATAATAATAATAATAATAATAATAATAATAATAATAATAAACCTAGTAAAGGGATGACTGTGTGGCATGTAGGGTGAGTATTGTAGTCAGATCTGGCTTTGCCCAGTTGCCCCAGGGAGTGCCACATTTGGTCTGATGATCTTGAGCCTTAGCTCTCCAGGTAGCTGGTAGCCTGACCTCTTACCTTTTTATGATGTCTGAAATCCTTCTGAGCAGCTCTTATTGCACTGATGCTGTATTAGTTTGTTTTTGTTTTTTACTTTTTGATATGTTCTATGTTACTTTGACTTGAGTTCAGGAGATGCTCTTGTGTTCTAGTTGCCTGCCATAGACATATGTAACCAAGGCTAGAAGTGCCTGTGTCATTGTAAAGAGCCAGCCATAGGTAACACATAATCAGTTGTAGGATGAGGGGAGTGGCTATGAGAGGCTACACCCAAGTACCAAAAACAGTGCCTGAGAAAGACATCTTCAGAACATCACCTATCTGGCACTGTACCATCTGAATAACCCCACAGGGAAACATCACCTATCTGGCACTGTGCCCTCTGAATAACCCCACAGGGATACATCACCTATCTGGCACTGTGCCATCTGAATAACCCCATAGGGAAACATCACCTATCTGGCACTGTACCATCTAAATAACCCCATAGGGAAACATCACCTATCTGGCACTGTGCCATCTGAATAACCCCATAGGGAAACATCACCTATCTGGCACTGGACCATCTGAATAACCCCACAGGGAAACATCACCTATCTGGCACTGGACCATCTGAATAACACCACAGGGAAACATCACCTATCTGGCACTGGACCATCTGAATAGCACCATAGGGAAACATCACCTATCTGGCACTGGACCATCTGAATAACACCACAGGGAAACATCACCTATCTGGCACTGTGCCATCTGAATAACCCCACAGGGAAACATCACCTATCTGGCACTGGACCATCTGAATAACACCACAGGGAAACAGCACCTATCTGGCACTGGACCATCTGAATAACACTATAGGGAAACATCACCTATCTGGTAAAGGCGGGTTTGGATCACATTGCCCCATGTAAAAAGTACTCAAATAACTTGGTTTCATGGGTTTTAATGATAGTTTTTTATGGTCTGAGTAAGGTGCTTCTGCCAAAATTGCCCTCTTCCGTATACAACTGAGTAGTGTCAGTGCGGCTATTATCATAAAATCACACATACATGGGTGTTTGTTCTTTTCTTAAAAAATATATATTTGACCCTGTATTGAAGATGTGTGCAAATGGAAGACTTGGGGGGCTATTATAATATCACCGTGCAACAACACAGTACGCTGTGATAGTAACACTGATATAAGACCATGGGCTCTATTCACAAAGTTTTACTCATGAGGTTTTTTATGAATAAAATTAAGTTTGATATTCCTGGAAATTTCCTGGACTGTGGATGGCTTCATTAACAACAGTAAAGAACAGTTTTACTTTTTATTCATAAAAACAGACTTTGAAAACACATTATTTAAACAACTCATGCATTGGAGCTTTGTGTGTCTGATATTACAGTGCTGTAGTTAGATTTTTAATAGATTTGCAGTATTTGTGCCATTATACACACTCAATTCAACCTGGGCATGTGACTGGTAGCCATGGAGACAGTCTATACACTTCTTACCAGGAATAGGGAAGATAGCAACTTGGGTGGCAGCTGGCAATTTAAAAAAAAGCTAGAAGCACCATAACTGATAAGAATATTCATAGTTTTCCATTTTTGTTACCTTGTTGGCATCTTCTCTAGATTCACTTTGTGAACTGGGCCTAGATTCTGGAATATATATTTGTAGTCAACCACACGATATATTTAATGTCCAGAATATATTTCAGGTTCCAGATACCAACCAGTTCAGTTTTGTTTTATTTTTTTTACAGTGATACATCTACTGACCCTGACCTTGGTAATAGTAAAGACCGCACACCTTGTTGTTTTTCTGTCTGGATGGGGACCGACTGGGACCGTGGTTTCTTTAAATCAGCTTATTATAAACAATATTAGTATGATAGTGTCAATCGTTTCTTTAGTACACCAGTCCAATGTCAACCCTTCACTAAAGCACTTGACTGCTTCCACATATGTGATTACTGCTGAGCGAATACTCATAGTCTACAAGCCAGGAACGATTACTGAGCCCCAGGTAAGCAACTGGTGGCTTGCTCAGGGGATTCTGCCAGCCTTCCTACTAGCCAAGAATGGATGGGTTTATCTTGGGCCTGGAAGACCCAACCTCCCCCCCCCACCCACTTATGATGCCAAATGCATGCTTTGGTTGCTGAGCAGCAAGATCAATTTTGAAATGAACACAAAAAAACGTCTGTCCAAAATAAGCCACTGAGTGGGCAGAGGGAAAATGGTTAATATTAAATGATAATCCGCAATGCTTTTCAGAGATTAGTTCACCTGACTACAAGGCTGGATGCAAGCATAAACAAAGAGAGGCCAGGGGTGCTGAGATTAACTGAGCAGCGTGGCTAGGAAAACAAGCTTTGCCAGAGATTATCTGCATGAGCTTTCTGTATGGGAAGAGCAGAGCCACAGAGCTGAAAAGGATCGGACCTGTCACAGCTAACCACGTTTGTTTTTTTGTTGTTTTTTTTATTTCAGGGTTATTAAGAGGATAAACTTAGCAGCACTAATCTCTGTGAGATAACAATCTGCTGTTTTCCTTCGTTTTAGAAAATTAGTTTTTTTTTTGTTATACAGGTTAGTTCATTTTGCCATACACTACCTTGTCTTTGGTTGCCCTTACAACATGCTCATATATAACTGTATGTTTAGGTTAGGATTTCCCACACAAACCTAGAAAAATGGAATACCATTATACAATGTATTACCCTAAACACCCTATTATCCAGAACCATTGACCAGCAATGACATCATAATGGATTTGGAGCCTTGCACAGTCAGTAACCCTATAAAGGGTTACCATAGTAAAAACCTAGCAAACTGTTATAAAGCATAGTGAAAGCAGGGTAAAGCATAGGTAAGCACTGTAAAACCCAGAGAGGTATGGGAAAGTAGGGTTGTGCATATACTCATATTTTCTGAGTAATTCCCTTTACCGTTTTAAGTTCTTAGGTATTAATGAAATGGAATAAACATGTTAATTACTCCACACAAAACAAAGAGTTCTCTCGGTTGTTAGGTTCTTTGTACTTAACCATTGCTATTGAACATTTGGAAGGGGTACAGGGCTTCAAAGTCCAGAATGTGCTTCTGATGGCATAGGGCCCTATTCATATACACATAAAGAATTAAACCGTGCATGGAAAAGTGAAAATGATACTTCTAATCCTCTCTCAAAACAGTTGTGAAAAGGTTTCATGAACTGCAAACAAACATACATCTTACCTTTCATTCACTATATAGGTCTGAAATGTGCAGTTTTGAAAGAAACACCTATTACAGCAGACATGTATTTTCATTTTTAAACATGACACCCTGTATTACACTAGGTTAAAGAAAGTTATCAGTTTGCTTGCCTTGCACTCTAGGTCATTTCACTGGATACAAAATGTGTCAGTCATTATGGGAAGCAGCTGATTGGATAGCCACGGGAAGTGTAGCCTGCTTTCCAATCAGAGATGTCTTCACCTGGTGTAGTACCAGATTTACTGTTATAAAATGAAAAAACTGTTTCTGAAACATGTGGACTTTTTTTTTCAAAAGTGCACATGTGAGAACTGTATGTAGTAAATGAATCTGCATGGCTGCAAAAATGTATGTAATTAATTTAGAAAATTACTGTGTGTGCAGGATGATTAATACACAAACCAAACGAAAATATTATCATAGAACATTTTTCATTTCAAGTAAAAAGGTAAGAACAGGGACACATGCTGCACAAAATGCAAAATGCAAGTCAGGGGAAATGTATAGAATTGACAAAAATGCAGCGAGAGGTAAACAAGAGGAGTCTACCACCATACTTCATTCTTCACATACTGTAACATGTTTTCTATATCATTTCAACAGAAATGAATATTTAGGAAAATAAGCCTAACAAACTACATATCTAATACATAATCAATTGCAAACTACATATCTAATACATAATCAATTACTGTAAGTGATGTATTAAACATTAACAGGATCCCTGTTTCAGTCGGACCACTAATCTGGCTTACTGACTTTAAATATATTATTCACAAATCACAGACTTCATTTACACTGTACTCAGGGCTGTATTCAGGGTTGTATTCAGGGCTGTACACAGGGCTGTATTCAGGGTTGTATTCAGGGTTGTATTCAGGGCTGTACACAGGGCTGTATTCAGGGCTGTACACAGGGCTGTATTCAGGGCTGTACACAGGGATGTATTCAGGACTGTACACAGGGCTGTATTCAGGGTTGTATTCAGAGCTATATTCAGGGCTGTACACAGGGCTGTATTCACAGTTGTATTCAGAGCTATATTCAGGGCTGTACACAGGGCTGTATTCAGGGCTGTATTCACGGTTGTATTCAGAGCTATATTCAGGGCTGTACACAGGGCTGTATTCAGGGCTGTATTCACGGCTGTACACAGGGCTGTATTCAGGGTTGTATTCAGGGCTGTACACAGGGCTGTATTCAGGGCTATATTCAGGGCTGTACACAGGGCTGTATTCAGGGCTGTACACAGGGCTGTATTCAGGGCTGTATTCACGGCTGTACACAGGGCTGTACACAGGGCTGTACACAGGGCTGTACACAGGGCTGTATTCAGGGCTGTACACAGGGCTGTACACAGGGCTGTATTCAGGGCTGTATTCAGGGCTGTACACAGGGCTGTATTCAGGGCTGTATTCAGGGCTGTACACAGGGCTGTATTCAGGGCTGTACACAGGGCTGTATTCAGGGCTGTACACAGGGCTGTATTCAGGGCTGTATTCAGGGCTGTATTCAGGGCTGTACACAGGGCTGTATTCAGGGCTGTATTCAGGGCTGTACACAGGGCTGTATTCAGGGCTGTATTCAGGGCTGTACACAGGGCTGTATTCAGGGCTGTACACAGGGCTGTACACAGGGCTGTATTCAGGGCTGTATTCA
Source organism: Acipenser oxyrinchus oxyrinchus (assembly GCA_030684275.1). NCBI lineage: Eukaryota > Metazoa > Chordata > Actinopteri > Acipenseriformes > Acipenseridae > Acipenser > Acipenser oxyrinchus. Next base: position 16,482,807 of record CM060254.1, on the reverse strand, counting down.
GGGCTGTACACAGGGCTGTACACAGGGCTGTATTCAGGGCTGTACACAGGGCTGTATTCAGGGCTGTATTCACGGCTGTACACAGGGCTGTACACAGGGCTGTATTCAGGGCTGTACACAGGGCTGTATTCAGGGGTTATACACAGGTCCTTACCTTCACACAGGCAGCTATATCTTTGACACGTGCACTTTTATACTAACCTGGCTTGTTAAATTACGAACAGGTGTATTAGCTTAACTGACTGCCAGTTAATCAGTGATCTTGGATAGCTATGGCATTCTGAGAGATGTAGTTTTTCATTCCTCATTTAAACAGCAAGAACTACATTTTTTTTTACCCTACAGTCTAAGGTAAAGACTGCATACTATTCGGGGCCCTACAATAGCAATTTCATCATCACTTAGTAAATCTCCATCAATTACACAGACATTAGATTTAAATTCAGCTTTTGCATTTCTTTCCTGTCTTTAACCAATGTTCAGACAAGCTTACAGCCCACTTACATTTTGCTGGAGTACTTCTCGAAAACTGATCGCTGGCAATGACATTTAGGTCTTTAGGTTCTGCACTTTCATGTTATACATCTTAAACATAGTCCTCTCAAAACATCTTCTCTTACAACAGACACTTTTTGTCTATGTAAATGGAATTTCAAACTCAAACTCGTGGAATTCATGACAACATCCCCACAATATGAGAGATAAACATTTTAACTGTTTGAATTAAGCGTAACAAAAGAGCAAAAACCAAATCCAATTACCAAATTAGCAATCAATTGAATATCGTTATCGAACAACTATCAATGGAAGAAATATTTTCAGTCGCATAAACAATGATAAATGTTGAATCGGTAAGAAAATAATCCACAATTTATTGTGCCAGTTCATTATTTTTACTGATTCAACAATTGTTGTTTATCCCTTACTTAAAAAAAAAACATACATGAATTCAATACAAAAAAATATGTATCAACTTATTTTTTGTTTTGTTTTGTTTTACTGCCCCCTTACTTTTTTATGATGTTTGCAATTATTCTGAATGGCTCTTTTTTTTAAAAGTAAGTCTGTGTTAAAGTGCTTTTAGTTCAGGAGCTGCCCTTCATTTTAACTACCTGCCATATACATATGAAACTAGGCTAGATCAGCCACAGAGCCAGCTCCATCCAGCGTCCTCTAGTTCTGCTGGTGATACAGTGCTGTGCACTAGTGGTGATGGCATTTACTTACTAATATAAAGACTGATCTAGCCTACATTACAGTCTATAGCAGGCAAGTAGAACTGAACAGCAGCTCCTGAACTCATAATCAAAGCACCTTTAACACAGACTTATCCAAATAAAACACACACACACAAGATTTGAGTAATTGCATCAAGAACCACGCAGAAAAAAATATGACAACTGGAATATGCAGCTACTTACTAAGCTGTAAATTCCCATTAGAGTTCCACAGTTACAAATCTGTGTAAAGATATACTGTAACTGCTGTAAACTAAACGGTACTTTGTTGAACAATATTCACAACGCAAAATAAAACACTTCAGAAATCGTGCATCACGACAGTGTTCCTCATGTAGGAAATATTACAGAATGTACTCGAATAAACTGCCCAAGCATACAAGTGATTTCCATCACACCTAATAAGACTGGGAAATAAAAGATTAGAGGGCTTGCATTTAAATGTTGTGTATATACACACAGTAACACAATTTCCAGTAGCATACAGAACTCGGACATCTGTATGCTTTCTTATGTCTTCAGTTATTGAAATGTGTTGTACATTGACAGTGACACGGGCTGTTCAATGAAAGGGAATGTTCTTAATCAATACCTCATAGTGCATTTGATTTCAGCAACAATACCAGCACTTCTGTGTTTTTAACCCTTATTTTGCCAGGTTATTGGTGTGCTGCTAATTGTCACTGTTTATGCTGAGCCCCCTTTAAAGTAATAATAAGGGTTTGACTGTAGTTGTAAACTGAAGCTCTGTACATGTTTGATATTGACAACCATCAATCTTCTTTGCAAAACAAAAGTTTAAACCTGTGCATACCAAATACACTACAGTATAAATCATAGAAATACAGTCTGGTTTTGATATGGTCACTCTGAGCGAAGGCTGTTACCAATGAAATCCAACTCCTTGCAGCACTCACAGTACCTGTTGCCTTGCAACAAACTGACGCAGTGAAGAGCACACTTTAAAAAAGATTAAAACAAATAAAAAAGCAAACCGTACCGGTATGAAGTTACAGGCAGATGTCTCACCTCTTGAGGGAGGATTTGCTGTTGAAACTATTTGGCAATCAGGAATGAATTGAACAGTTAAGATGATAAAAGAATGTTTTGGAATCTTCAAACCCCGTGTTGCAGAGATACTGCTTTATCTGATGTTACCTTCGGGGAGCCCTGCTTTATCAGCTCCCAGCCTGTTACACTCCCTCACACAGTTACAACAAAAAGTGGGCACGAAACTGGGCCTTCAGCGCTCTCTGGTGGTCAAACTCTGAAATTGTTTTGGAGATAGATATATATATATATATATATATATATATATATATATATATATATATATATATATATATATATATATATGTGTGTGTGTGTGTGTGTGTGTTTTCATTGTATTTGCATACAGTAGAGTCCTTATTTGCTCTTATTTGAAATCGGTCATATCCATTTATTGTACTTACTACTTACTCTTAATGGAATTTACTTATAAGCAAATATTTGTACTACTGTATTAGTTTAACTGCTTTTAGTCAAAATCCCTCTCGAACGTAATTATTTACTGTATTTTTTCATTTTCTCAAATTTTCCTATTTACTATTGACTTTATTGTATCTTATAATTGCTCTTATCTGTGATGCTATATTTTGTAATATGATATTTTGTAACAAATGTATAAGGGCATCTGCCAAGGGATAAATAATAATAATAATAATAATAATAATAATAATAATAATAATAATAATAATAATAATAATAATAATAGTGTCAGTTATGTGTGGTCTGCTAATCTCAGTGAATATGTACAGCATATCAGATTACTGTCTAGTTCATATTGAACATGCTGAATTATCCTTAATTAAAGGTTTCCCATAGTAAAAGCAGACCAAAGTGTAATAAAGCACAGTGAAAGCATAGTAATGCATACACAGGCATTGTAAAGCTCATGCAGGTAAGGTAAAGCCTGATAAATGATGGCAAATGAACTGTGGTAACTTTTATAAGGAGTAATTTATAAAGTTATGCAAATCAAGTTTGTTTGTTAAGGACTCACAGGTTTCATTGACCATAGAAAATGTAGAAACGTTTTGCTTATTTATTAAGTGAGAAGGCTCCAAAGGGCTATTTTACTGATCTAAACACAGACTCCCTAACGACATAATAATCGAGTTAGGGTTCATATCGATCCCCCCACTGCTTAGATCAACAAATATATACAGTATTTAGTATTCAAATTGTGTTTTATTTATGCAATCCAATATAAGCAGACAGGTATTTGCACATTAGGTCTCTGTCTTTGACAGAGTAATGATGGCCCCTCCTCGTGGAAGACTGATGTGAACAGGAACATGTACAAGCCTGTTTGACAACCACGTAAACCAAAGTGTGAAAATATAATAATAATAATACTAGCAATAATAATAATTTTTAAAAAATGTGAATTAGCAGGGCACAGAGCCACTTTAATGATCACATTAATAGTAGGTAAGAAATAATATAATTAAACAGTGAGGAAATACCACTTTTTTTTTTTGTACCACATTTCTTACTACTGAAATTATAAATGTTTATTAAAACGGGGGTCTCAATCCCCAATCCCCCTTGCCAATTCTAACAGTGCACAACTGTACCCAGTTTTAATTCCAATTTTATTACATTTGTTATTACAATTTTTTTTTTTTTTACAAACTAGCCTTTTATCTTAATTTTTAATCTGTACAGAAACACAACAGAGAAGCACACATATTATTATAAGATGAGTAATAAGTACAAAATAAATAAAAGAAACAGGGATATATGTTCTAATTCAAGGCTGGCATTGTAGCATGACCAGGTCCTGTTGTAGGTGAGTACCCAGGATCTAGAAAGTATGGGGATGATTTCAGAGAATACTATGGAGATTGAAATGGCCAAGTACATCATTAGTCGTTGTAGTGCCTGGTAGATAATACATTTCAGGGGTATGTTATCCCTATATTGTGCATTGTTTGACTTGACCTTTTTGTATCATTTTTTCAAAGCACAGTTGTTTTTTATACATTTTTTATAACATCATCCCTTTTTTTGAATATCTTGAAACAAAACTCTGGACCAATGTCAATGACAAGAATTTACATACGTCAAAGATGAAGTTGGAGGAAATGTGGACATGAAATCCATACAGTTGGGAACTGTACTGGAAAACTATCGGGAAAAAAAGTCTAACTGTGAACACTTTGGTCCCTATTCATAAAAGTACTTGCCAACTGCCTTAAAATGAGTTTCGTTTAAAACACCGACAGTAGCCTAGTACCGAAATCCGAGTCTGCAGCTGTCAGTCACAGGCAGTTTGCAAAACCTGATTCCGATGCCCCTATCTCGTTTGCCAAAAATACAGGACATGTCATAATTTCGAAAAAAAATACTCCCTTTCGAACACTGATCTTGCAGTGTTTTTGCAAAGCAAGCTCAAAATTCCCACCGACTGCATCAGCAGCATTGGTATACTGTATAACCCGAAAGTACTACCAAAATAGAGTGAGAAAAAGGTGAGATGTATATTTCTTTTTCCATGGAAATTGCCCCAGTCTTACCCGTTTTAGAAGAAAATCTTCACTGTCTTGATTAGTTAAGTTATACCTTAATCCTGCCATGAGGCCAGGAACTGGTGAAAGATGAATTGAAGCAGCAGCCCAATCAGATCTTTCTGGAAATTACCTAGGAAGTCAAAATGTAACGTACTTCCTGTAAGGCATGGCAAGTAAACGGAGTTTCTTTAATCTAGTGTAGTACCATAATTATTATTATTGTTATTATTATTATTAGTAGTAGTTTTTTCTGTTTTTATTGTACAACATCGTATACCCACAACAGGTGAACACAGAACTGTTTTAACGGTTGGACTTGGCCACACGTTCCAGCTCATCCTTATTCTTGATGGTGTAGGAGTTGGATGAAGCCTTAGCAGCATTGATCAGCTCGTCAGCCAGACACTCTGCAATGGTCTTGATGTTTCTGAATGCAGCTTCCCTGGCACCGGTGCACTGTAGCCAGATAGCCTGGTTGACTCTACGCAGGGGGCACATGTACTCAGCCTCCTCACTGTCCTGGCCCGTCCAATACGGGTCGAGTCCTCACGGGGTCCGCTGTTAATGATGGCATTCACCAGAACTTGCAGGAGGTTCTCTCCGGTGAGCAGGTGGATGATCTCGAAGGTGTGCTTCATGATGCGGCAGGTCAGCAGCTTCTTACCATTGTTGCGGCCGTGCATCATCATGGAGTTGGTCAGCCTCTCCACGATGAGGCACTGGGCTTTGCAGAACCGCTTGGCAGTGTAGCGTCCCCTGCTGTGAGGGAGGTACTTGGCATATTTCTCCTTGCAGGCAATGTAGTCCTGAAGAGAGATGTTGTTGATCTGCACATCATCAGTGCTCCGTTTCCCAAAGAGCTTGATCTTAGGTGATTCAGCCACAGCAGCTGGGGCATTCTCCCACTCGATCATCTTGTGAACATCATGACTGGTTTATGATGATGATGAACAAGCGGTCGTTACCAGCAGTTAATGCTGAGACAGATAGCACTCTCATCAAGTAGTGCTAATGACTGATTTAGAAGGTTCTCCTGCTGCAACTGCGTTTTGTTCTCTGCCTCTGTAAAGCTCCAAACAATACACTATAGTGAGCTGTCTCTCCTTTTTCTGTGATTAGGTATTTTAACCCACTATTAAAAAACAATTCAGTGCAGTTTTTTACCATTGTGACTGTTTGGTGCCCATGATCAAAGCCGAGGTTGCTTCAGTCTTTGAGTGGCAATAAACCTTTTATTTGAGGGGTTTTCAATTTTTTTTTCTGAGTTTTGATTGAAAATAATTTGGTTAAAGTAATTTTTAATCAGGCTTTAATTCTACACATACAATATACAACTGTCCTATTTTTTTATCACACTCTTAACCCTGATATATTGTCATTTAAAGCACTTACTAATAAAGGAAATAACTTTTCTTATTTTTACAAAATGCAAAGCTATGTAACATTCAGACAGGAGACTTAATACACCCAATTAAAAGGTCAAGCCAACATTGGACTAAGGTGACTTCCACATTCATATAAGCCTTCAATCAGTGTCAGCTACCAGTAGTATTCAAGCCAGGTAAACTTAAACCGCCTCTCTTTTCAGTCTGTGCTGTGCATTTCAGTTTACCTCCTCCTTCCAAACCTCAACCTAATTTTCGGCCTCGCCAGCCTCCCTGCCGAGCGCCCAAACTAAGCACACCGAATGCTGTGATTAAAATGTTGTTTTTAAATGGGAAGTCCTGACTAAAAGGTTTGCGATCATTGATGAAGAAAGTGTCCCTTGGATATAAAAACTACACAACATTAATGAAGGGATCAGGTTTAACCCTAACAAAGTTTTGTAGCATAGCAAAATCAACAGCCAATGAGTAAAGTTGTAGAAGCACCACAAGAAAGGCCATAAATCTAAGTTTAATAGTCCTGTTTTTTTGTTGAGTAATTGTAATGACAGAGGCCATTTTAAATGCATGTTATTAGTGGTTCTCAAACTTAAAAGTGATGTGGGTCCTTCTGTGCAAAAACAACAACATTAAGGTAATATTTTTGAAATACACCTTTATGAAAATGTGGTAGAATATGTAGTATTACTGAAAAAAACTAAACTACCTTTTAAAACAAACATTTAAAGTCTTTTTTTCAATGTATTTTTGTGATCCCTCGTTTGAGAATCCAAGGTAAAATAAACAAGCAAAGCTTCAAGAGATCTTCTGCACAAGATAAAAGGGTGCTACGGCTGGAATTTGATTGTAAACCTGGGTTACACTAGATCCTGCAAGACATAAGGAATAATCAAAATAACCCCCGGTCTCCCTCTCCCAGAGCACTGCATTTATTATTTCAGTGGCAGTATTTCGATAGTCCACTGCACAGATCAACTGAATACACCCCATTATATCTTTAAAACTGTACGGGGCACTGCACCTTTAATATGTGCTTTCTGTTGCTACAGATGTAAAGAAATGGTTCCAAATTCTGCTTATTATGAGAGGATTGTCATGCACAAAATGCTTTTTTCTGTGCATTTCACAACGCCTATTATAAACCTGAAGAGTGATGATTGCTCCATCTAAAACCGCTGAGAAAATCTGTTAATGCGTGATCTTTTAAAAATCCACTTCCAATGGCTATACAAGCCTGCGGTGGCTTAGTCAGATTGGGGGTGGTTGTGTTTGTGTAGCTCGCCATCTTCTCTCTTTTGGTGAAGACAACCCCCGTTTTTTACAACAAGGGACTAAGTAAAATCAATTTTAAACAGCTTTTGAAATGTATTTTTCTTTGCCATTGTGTTAAAAAGCTGGATTCTTAGTACTATCATCTCAATTCAGCTCCCGTCACACTCAGGCGAAGGTATTGATCCATTTCGGAAAGTCTGTTTAACTAGTTGTGAACTAAAACATTTGGTTTGCATTCGCTAATGTCTTTTCTGTGGGTGAAAAAATAAAAGAATAAATGATACCTTAGGCAATAGCACTCTTTTGAAATGGTGATGACAGCATCAAGCAGACTAAATATAGACCTAAATCAGAGCTGTTTTCTGAAAGGCATAATAGCTTGTATGTCTTACGCTAAGGTAGTGTGCTATACATGCACTTCCCTCCTAGAGAATGAAATGATCTCCATTAAACACCATATTTTCTGTCATTAACCAGTCAGTAAATTATTATGCTTTGTGAAGATTCTGTGAAATTGACTATAAGCATTTGCCTGTTTCATTGAACCACTACACGGACACTTACAAATCAATTTATTATATCAAATAAAATAATCACAGATTGAATATCAGTCAGGAACCACTAGCAGGAATGCAAGCAGACTTCTAGCAATTAATAATCATTTTTTTTATTTGTTAAATCATTAAAATGCACATATCAATATCAATATTTAAAAAAAATACAAATTACCATACTTTTAAAAATAAATCAATCAATAAATAAAACACACATATCGATACCATGACAATACTAGGCTACTATAAAAAGTTAAATATTTTAAATAGACTGTATAGAATAGCCTGGGTTACATTCAGATAATAAGTTTACTTTAAATACAGTATTACAATAGATTAGGATTCTAGGATTCTGTTGTTTTTTGTGTCAGAATATTCAGAATACTTTTACCTTTCTTGTTTTTTAAGTGAGAAGTCTATGTTAATGATGTAAACAGTGGTGGGTCTAAATACCGTCGCTCTTCAACTCAGCTTTAATCCAGCTGGAGGGGGATTTATTAACCCCTTTATAGTATTACCATTACTACATACAACAGTAATGCAATGGACTGATGCATGTGAGAAATCAGGTTTATAAATTGTGCTATTATGAAGATCCACCACTGTATCTGAGCCACTGTGCAATATCTGTTCCAAATTCACAGTGTCTCCATTGCTGGTAATGCTGTCAGCCAATGATGTGATTCTCAGCAGACAGCTTGTCATTTCGCAAGGCTATTGTTGAAAACATACCGCTCTGAGATTATTCTCCACTTCTGTAGTGGAACTTTGTTTTTAACACAACTAGAGTGGAGAATGTAATAGTACAGAATTAGAGACCTCAGAACTTTCATGCACCAAACAAGAAGCTCCATGGCCCCACACGGTAGATGACCATGGAACACTCAGATAGAATGCCTTTAATTCAGTGTCTGGATCATGGCTGTTTGGTGCCGTCAGACCAGCAAATAAAACAAACACAAATGGTATGGGCAAAATGGCGCTGCTGCGCTCATATTTAATTTAGAATAAAAGTTTATGTAATAATTTATTAGGTCCTTCATGGATTAGGGCCATCCTATCAGAAAATATAGACCTTTTAGTTGTTCCAAAAAATCTTCTTAAATCAGCTGAAGCCAGAGCTTTTTGCTGTTGTACTCCTCTTAGTACAGCAGAATAATGTGTTATTTAAATCTGACATGATATGCATGGGATTCCTCAGCATGATATCTTTTTGATAGTTATCATAAATCATTTTATATGAATGAATATGAACATGGTCAGTTTTGCCTCGGAAAATTTCAAGCAGTGTTTGTTCAAATATTTTAATATTTTGTCCCTACACTGATTACACAAATACAGTATTTAGATCCCCGAGTAGTTTCCCTGGTATAGGCACGCCTGTGTAGTGTGCAGGATAAGCCAGGCGATCAGGGAGCACGGGTTTGCGTCCTGGCTGTGCAAAACCGTCAGGAAGTGTTTCTCCTCATCCTGCTACCGTAGACCCTGTTGGCCAGGTGTCTGATGAGCTGAGGTAGACACCTGCAGAGCTGCCTGTGTCATCAGCAACTTGTGTTTAGAAAATGTTAGTGAGGTGAAAAATGCAGATGAGCCCAGCTCTTTTACATAATGTTTAAGACGTTTGTGGTCGTGTTTGTGGTCACCAGTTTGCGCCCAGCCTCCACCCTGTTACATATGCATTTCCACTTGGAAAATGAAGGGTTCAAATTCAGTGCAACTTGGGCAGTGTCATATTTAATAAAACAAACTGGCCAGCATTTCATGAAATAAATGACCCCCTACGTACTCCCTTGGATTTCCATCAAATTGTCTCACAATGTTCAGAATCGTCCTCACTATATCATCTGGCTGACTCCTTTCTTACGTCCCTAAATTGATCCACATCCTTTCTCTTTCTAAACTCAGTGCTCTTCCTACTAAAGCGCAACTCAAAGACGATTGCCAGTCTTGCACTCTGGGGCCAGCTGCCTTCCTGTTAGCCGTTCACATGCAGGGACTGCGCTTGTCGCACCGATCAGGGGGATTAGGGCTGACTTCTGACCCCCTGGAATATTAATACAAATATAGAAAGCACCAGACACGTTGAAGCACAGGAGAGGAGAATGGATGGGAGGAAGGAGATTATAGATGACACAATAATTGTAGAGGGAGGTGATTCAGCGGGATTTAAGAGGAGGCCCTGCTAATCCAGGATTGAGAGTTAAGCACTGCTATCAGAGGATGTGCTTAAAGGTCCCGGGGTCTGAAGTGGACAATCTTAAGGGTCTAAATCAGGTTTGTCATAAAGGACACAGTGTACATGGGAAAAATAAATACCAGATATGGCCTCAAAATTGCCAAGGCTTTAAATCCAGTTTCTCACGTTTTATCAGAACTAGCAAATTTCCGGATACATACAAATAAATTGGTGCGTTTAATGGTACCGTAATGAGTGTATAGAAGCACTGGACAAATCGTTAATACTGTGATGGCACATGAAGGCACAATTTTACCTGAACACACATGGTAGCAGCGTGGTTAAAATGTTATGTGCTTCATTCTTGACAAAGTAACTGTTTATCTTGGTGATTATTATCAGTCTCCCTGTCAACAAGTACAGGTGATTATATTGTGACACAGCCTCTGTAACATGACCCAGAAAACACTGATGAGGTGAAATGACCCAAGAAAGGCAAGCGTAGAAACTGAGAATGTTCTTTAACCTAAAGTAGTAACAGCTTTAAAATGAAAACATACATTTGCTATAACATATTACTTTCAAAACCTAAGACCTAAGATGGAAGTAAAAGACAGGTAAGATTTATGGAATTCTTTTCTTAGCTGTAATCAGTTAAATGTTCATTGTCTAATAACAGGCTTTGTTCCAGTTTGGGTGCTAACCTGTGCTCTTGTTACTGCACATACAGCAGCATGCCATTGTAGTCAAGCGATTTCAGCTTTCCAATCGCCTCCTCGCCACAGCTTTCAAATCAAATACTAAAGTCGCATTTCTGTATTCTGGATGCAGGACAGTAATCTTGCTCTCCCCTCTACTTCAGAAATACTTGTATTGTCAGCCAGTGCTAATGTTTGCTTCTTTTTAATATATACACATACAAATATATATTTCAGTCAAAAGCATTGTTCAGAAATCATTGTAATATCTATTTAGAGTGGCAACAGCACTGGCTGCCATTGCTCAGTATTCATGAAGCATAAACCAGCCTCAAGACTTAGAGAGCTGAAAAGGCTTATCCGTATATTCTTAAATTTTCTTCTTTTATGTTGGTCTTAAGCATTAAGGGATAGGATTGTGAATAGCAATTGTTAGAGTGTGGCTGATGACTGTCTCTGAAAATGTGGGTGGGGGTATTTTAGTCTGAGTAAAAATCCTTTCTCTATTTTTATTACTGTAAACATTAACCAGATACTTAGCTCTTAGGCCATGAAAAAAATATAATCACAGATTGGCACGCAATTTTAGACTCAAAAGTCTTTAAAAATAATACAAATGCATATTTATTATTTTTTGAAATATTAAAAGCTGTAAATAAATATCCTATGGCCATTCAATAAATTGATGTTCATAGAATACTGTTGTGGGTACACTGAAGTTGAAGAGTCACAGATATCGAGGTGAACAGATAGGATTAGTAGGATTAGTTAAGTGAAAAACATTACTTTAACTGATTGCCTAAATTTAGCCTATGTAGCCAGCAAATGTCTCCTCCAGCTGAGGGACATAAAAGTGCTGGGAGAAACAGTTGCAGAGAAGAGAAAGAAGGAGAAAGCAGACCAGAGTGAGAAGCGAACGGGACAGCAAGATCTTTGCAGACTTTTCTACAAACAGGAGATTTCAACCCCAACACCAGCCTGAGGATTTGGATACCAGACCAACACCTAAAGTTTTGGGTTTTTGAAGTGACATTATTATTTGCAAGGGACTTGGCAACCAAATTTGTTTTGTTGTAAATTGTTTTAGTTGTTGGATTGCAATGCGTTTTGCATCAGGGCTTTGGGGAAACAGGAGTATTTTTTGTGTATTGTTTTATTTCAACCTTTTTGTTTTCCTCTGTATGTATGATTGTCGGGGGTCCTGTGGTGCCAGCAGATAATAGCAAATAATAAAACCCTGTGTAAAACTGAACTGTTCTCGACTCTGTCCGTTATTCCCATGCAATTATCTGTGCCTACATTCGACTATGTTACAATATATATTATCCAGCACAATTCCTAATAAGTTGTTGTAACACCATTCATGAGCAATACACAACAATCTTGTTATATCCAGACAAGTATTATTGGCATAGCCCCAACTTGATTAACATACAGTACCAGTTTAATGAAGAAGCTGCAGTCGAGTTTAGGATAAAAAATAAAAATAAAATTGTTATAGTCCTTTGCAACAGGCTTTTCGTATTTTTTTTTCTTTTTTTATCCACCAGTTTGTTTGTTTTCTCGACTTAGCTGGAAGAATATTTGTAGATTGCACCAGCCTAAGGGATAGGGACACTTCAATGCACATTTTACAAAACATTCTTCAATAAACCCTCCCTCACAATGTGTAACTCAAAATAAAGAACACCAGTTCAGGAGGCCCAGAGCCACCACTGCTCCTTAATTACCATACAATGACCCCACTGACACAGCACTGTGGAGTTTGTTGTAATACCCGCATACATGCCAACAGTCCATATATGGTCTGGACAGTCCTGATTTCCTAGCAAATGTTCCACGTCACGATGCATAGGAAGAAAAATCATTAAAAAAACCATAGAAAAAAAATCATTTATTCTGCACAGTAGAGTTAGTGAAAACCACACGCTGCTCTTCATGCGGCTGACACATCAGCTGATCACTAACTTATACAAAGGTAAGAATGCTTCATTATGTCTATTTTTACTGTCATTGTCATGTTGTGTTGAGTTGGGGGGATACGTCTATTATATGATAATGAGTGTTTTTTGCTAATAACTCCTCCCATGTCTAAGATGCGTATGACCCCCCCTTGAGACGAGCGTCCCACTGAACACTTTCCAAATGTTGGCAAGTATGCACCCACCATAATACAAAAAGGGGATCAGCTGATCCTCAGGTTTAGTACGCAGCAGAGGAACAAGACTATTTCTAAAGTTCGTGATAGTTCAAAGGATTTGTGATTAAGCAAATTGTTTTCAGCAAAAAATAAAATAATTAAAAAGTCATACATATGTAAAACATAAAAGTAATCATACAAAAAAAGTAATTGCATAGGCCTATGAATTCATTGTCATTCCATTAAAAAGCATTCATACTTAAACAAATAATAACAATAATAATAATATTGCCAATGAAATCGAATATGGATGCGTGTGCAATCTATGGCTCAATAATTCCAGTTTTTCCAGATGTAGAATAAAACGTGAACACGGCAAACAGTGCTTTCATGAAGAGCCGCTATCAGCTTTGAGATCCTGTGAACAACATGGCAAACGCAGCTTTCATGAAGAGCCGCTATCAGCTTCGAGATCCTGTGAACAACACGGTAAACAGTGATTTCATGAAGAGCCGCTATCAGCTTCGAGATCCTGTGAACAACATGGCAAACGCAGCTTTCATGAAGAGCCGCTATCAGCTTCGAGATCCTGTGAACAACACGGCAAACAGTGCTTTCATGAAGTGCGCTATCAGCTTCGAGATCCTGTGAACAACACGGCAAACACAGCTTTCATGAAGTACTGCTATCAGCTTCAAGATCCTGTGAACACGGCAAACAGTGCTTTCATGAAGAGCCGCTATCAGCTTCAAGATCCTGTGAACAACATGGCAAACAGTGCTTTCATGAAGAGCCGCTATCAGCTTTGAGATCCTGTGAACAACACGGCAAACACAGCTTTCATGAAGTGCCACTATCAGCTTTGAGATCCTGTGAACAACATGGCAAACAGTGCTTTCATGAAGAGCCGCTATCAGCTTCAAGATCCTGGGAACAACATGGCAAACAGTGCTTTCATGAAGAGCCGCTATCAGCTTTGAGATCCTGTGAACAACACGGCAAACACAGCTTTCATGAAGTGCCACTATCAGCTTTGAGATCCTGTGAACAACATGGCAAACAGTGCTTTCATGAAGAGCCACTATCAGCTTCGAGATCCTGTTAACACGGCAAACAGTGCTTTCATGAAGATCTACTATCAGCTTCGAGATCCTGTGAACAACATGGCAAACAGTGCTTTCATGAAGAGCCACTATCAGCTTCGAGATCCTGTGAACAACATGGCAAACAGTGCTTTCATGAAGAGCCGCTATCAGCTTCGAGATCCTGTGAACACGGCAAACAGTGCTTTCATGAAGAGCCGCTATCAGCTTTGAGATCCTGTGAACAACACGGCAAACGCAGCTTTCATGAAGTGCCACTATCAGCTTCGAGATCCTGTGAACAACATGGCAAACAGTGCTTTCATGAAGAGCCACTATCAGCTTCGAGATCCTGTTAACACGGCAAACAGTGCTTTCATGAAGATCTAATATCAGCTTCAAGATCCTGTGAACAACATGGCAAACAGTGCTTTCATGAAGAGCCACTATCAGCTTCGAGATCCTGTGAACAACATGGCAAACAGTGCTTTCATGAAGAGCCGCTATCAGCTTCGAGATCCTGTGAACAACACGGCAAACGCAGCTTTCATGAAGTGCCACTATCAGCTTCAAGATCCTGTGAACAACACGGCAAACGCAGCTTTCATGAAGTGCCACTATCAGCTTCAAGATCCTGTGAACAACATGGCAAACACAGCCTTCATGAAGTGCCGCTATCAGCTTCGAGATCCTGTGAACAACACGGCAAACAGTGCTTTCATGAAGATCTACTATCAGCTTCAAGATCCTGTGAACAACATGGCAAATAGTGCTTTCATGAAGAGCCGCTATCAGCTTCGAGATCCTGTGAACAACATGGCAAACAGTGCTTTCATGAAGAGCCGCTATCAGCTTCGAGATCCTGTGAACAACATGGCAAACAGTGCTTTCATGAAGTGCCACTATCAGCTTCGAGATCCTGTGAACACGGCAAACAGTGCTTTCATGAAGTGCCACTATCAGCTTCGAGATCCTGTGAACACGGCAAACAGTGCTTTCATGAAGTGCCACTATCAGCTTCGAGATCCTGTGAACACGGCAAACAGTGCTTTCATGAAGTGCTGCTATCAGCTTCGAGATCCTGTGAACAACACGGCAAACACAGCTTTCATGAAGTACTGCTATCAGCTTCGAGATCCTGAGAACAACACGGCAAACACAGCTTTCATGAAGTACTGCTATCAGCTTCGAGATCCTGAGAACAACACGGCAAACAGTGCTTTCATGAAGTGCCACTATCAGCTTCGAGATCCTGTGAGCAACACGGCAAACAGTGCTTTCATGAAGTACCACTATCAGCTTCGAGATCCTGAGAACAACACGGCAAACAGTGCTTTCATGGATGTTAATAAGATCTCCCCAACACGCAAGAAGGATCCTGTGGCATAAAATGGAAGAGTTATTAAAACCTGAAGTGCTGGGTCAATATGATGCCCTCCTCTTCCTCTAGTTTGCAGCCGTGGTTTCAGCCAATCTATCAGTCTTCTGACTGCCGCCTTGGATAAACGATATCACCTTTTAAACTCCTGTTCGCTGTACGTAACAAATGGATTTTGTAAACATCGAAATATCTGGATATCATTCTGGCACAGCGTACTCTTCGAGCATATAAAAAGTAACTGTAATCGCATAACATCTTTGCACAAATCGAATTGATGTAGATGGTAACAATGAGGCACACTTTTATATAGGAAACAGCTTAATGTCCAATTGACAGGTAGGTTAAAGACACCTCCATAATTGAGCGAGCCTGAAGTCACTAATAACAGCGTTTCATTATCGTGTTTTATTTAATTATATTTACTACCTTATTAAAATTTGAAAGCTCTGCTAAATGTTAGAAACATATTTTGCGATTTATTAAAAACAAACAAAACAAATGAATGTGAACGTGTGTGTGTGTGTGTGTGTATATATATATATATATATATATATATATATATATATATATATATATATATATATATATATATATATATATCATTTTATTTATTTAGCATTTACCCAAGGCGACTTACAGAGACTAAGGTGTGTGAACTATGCATCAGCTGCAGTCACTTACGTCTTACCCGAAACAAGAAGCACAAGGAGGTTAAGTGATTTGCTCAAGGTCACACAGTTAGTCAGTGAGTGAGCTGGGTTTTGAAACGGGGACCTCCTGGTTAGAAGACCTTTACTTTAACCACCATATATATATATATATATATACTCAGCTGTCACATTGTTGGTGCACCATTACAACAGATAGACATGCTTGAAAACAAGTTATGCCACAAATGTGATTTTAAAAGCAAACTTGACGTCTAAATAAGAGGGTTTGCCAGAATCATTTAACAGCCCCAGGTAAAACTCGACATTCAAAAAGAATGTTTTCTGCTCTACATCAAAACAAAGATTTGCCTCCTCAAGAGCTGTAAGCCCTCTATTTGATTTTTCTAGGACTAACTAGTTAAAAGATCAACCATGTAGTTTGACAAAAACGAGAGGAATCTGTGCTTACATATAAAGCATTAACCTGCCAAGCACTCAGAAAGTTCAAATTAAATTGGAGTCTCTTGAAGGTATCCTTTTCAGCTCCATACATATTTTTAACTATTTGTTTACTCTGGTTTGCCATGTTTTGTAATGTGATTTATCCTACCTCTCTGTGCTTTACAGTGCTTACGTATGACCAAGCGTTCACTTTATTACACGTTGCTATGCTATGAAAGGGGCACCCAGTGGCCAACCTAGTAAGCACATTACCATGAGAAGCTCATTGGTTCACATTTTGGGGCCGATGTAACAATATGTGCAAAGTGATTTGTGGCTGCAAAACACCCATATTACCACCAAGAACCATGTTTAGCTGGCGTAAAGTGGGACTTTAGCGGTCACTAAAAATGTGACGTATGTAAAGAATAGTTTTCACCTGGCATTCTGCACCCACTATCAGATTATCACTTTGCCATCATTAATCTATTTAAATTATATTGAAATGTATTCAAATGAAAAAAAGAGCATGGAATTGGGCAGGGGTCTGAAATACTAAGCAGGCGCAAACATTATAATGAGATGTAAGGATTTTGCCTTACACTTGGGCAATCGCTGGCCCCCAAAAGCTTTGCACCTCCTCTGACAAGGTGCAAACCATTGTAGAAGTGAGAATTTAAGAGCTGTATAAAACCACACACCTTAAGAGACTTGTCATTGGCCTCAGGATGGCTGCTGTGGTACACTTCCTGATGTGGCGACACTTGGCCCTTGTTGAGGATGTTCAGGAAAAACGGCAAGATGGAGAAGACCCTGCATATTCAAACCCAGGGTCACTTTGTTTGGGATGGATTGTCCTCTCCGCTTGCCTCTCCAGCTGTGTCAGCTGTGATGTGGATGGTGGCCCTCCTCCTGTTCCTGCTGCATGCCTGTGCTGTGTTCTACCTTTTTGAAATAAGATTTATTTAAAATGATCATATAATTCTGACATTTTAAATGCAATTATTTGAATAAGCAGTAAATGGACTGTAATAATAAACACCCGTGTGGCTGTACACAATGTAAGGTTTTGCACTGCACCCCCGTTTGTGAGCTTGGCCAAGATTTACCCAAAGTTGTATCCAACCCTTTTACAGATGTACTGTAAGCAGGTATCTGCACCTCTCACTCACTTCTATTGGTTTTTGTCCCTGGTTCGCTCCATTTTAGGCATCTGTTTTTGACCATCCATTTAGTTATTTTCATTTCAAGGATAAATTCTCCCTGTTTGTTATTATATCGGTGTTTTGTACTTTCTGTTAAAAAGTTAAATCCTATACAAAAATATTTATTTTGTGTTTGAATATCATATTGCAATATAAATACTGTATTTGTGTTTTAAAAGTCTGTGTGTGGAGGTAGGCACTTTATGTGTTCAGGATTGAATTAAAATTAGCATAGGCAGCCATCTTGACTTGATCTTGTGTACAGTGTTCTGAAGTGGCATCTAAACAGGCCATAACTTTAAGTGTGGTCATATCTTACTGTCTTTGTTCCTGTTGCTTATGCTAATATCATATTGAATCCTGGCACCTTCAGTAATACTTGTGTGCTGTTATTAAGAGTTCAATATTATTTGTATTTTTGGTCTTTGAATTTAGGGATGCTACTTGAATCATAGCAGCTTAATGTTAATTCTGGTTTTATAAAATAACAGTAGTCATGTTGTTAAACAGTTACCAATACTGGGACCCTGCTGACATTAAAAATACAAAATGTGGAAACCCGCTACCTACAGTGCTAACCAACTGAGCCACCCAACCCCTTGAGGTTCCACATGAAACAAATTACTTCTAATAGTCGAGAGAATCAATTCTGACTGGGAGCATTAGTAATTCTGTCGCCTGCCATTTCCTTAACCTTCATTCATTTGGGCAATGCACTTAATTGAGTAGCCCTTTCCTATAAATTGTATTCTGAATGCTAGACGAATATTTTAATCAGCATTGACTCTTGAGTGAATATTAAACCGTTTCCCACTGTGGACATCTTGTCAATGAGGAGAGGCCTATTCATGTTGCAAACAATTACAGCCAAGTCTCATATATCTCAAACACAAGACTGAGAATCATTTTTAATATGCAAATAGTCCATCGTGACAGTCAGTGGCTCAGAAGGTATGGCATTCTCACGGGCCTTGACCTTGACCGCCTGATAACCTTGTCCTGTCTAAACCATACACAACACTAACATGTCTGCATAAATCTTAATCTTATTTTCAAGAATTTCTATCAAGTTTGTGTGCACACTTCCTTAACGGATTACTTTGACAAAGACTGAGAAAGCACTGCAAGAACTATATTACAATGCTTTGCAATCATGTTCACTGATTTTTTTTGTATAGTAAATGTATAGTGCCATACTTTGGTGTTTTAGATACACTGTTGTACCTGGCATTGTTAATTTACAAAGCCCCAATGTTAATAAAGCAACTTCAGTGTAGTATAACTCCCTCCGAGATACAATATTTTCACATATCCGATGGACCTCTGGAACCAATTAAATTGTATATAACAGGTTTTACTGTAAATATATAGACATAAGGGGTTTTTAATCTTGACATTTTCTATTGTTCGATTAATCATCCAATGTACCATCGATTCATTGATTAATCACACCTGTTTGCAAGTGGTATGGAATTGTATTGAAAGACAATAAGAAGTAATCACTTTCCTTCTGAGTTGTAGTGATTGTTTGCATTTCTTTCACCCAAATGTCTAAAAGAAACATATTAAAAATACATCATCAGCGTATATATTACTGCAAATTACCAGTTACGCTACAACCTAGAATACTGTATTTAACAGATTCGTTTTTGGTATATCGTAAGCTTTCAAGTTTCAGACTAACAAAGGTAACTTACTGAGTGCTATTTTATTCAGGTTCTCTGAAGAGAAATGTAATTTATTGAGTGCTTTTTATTTTAGTTAGCTGAAGAAAAAGTACGATATAGCTGTTCATTTTCTGATACTGTTTGAAAGAAATATGTTGAATAATAAGACTAAGATGTTACAATAAACTTGCAGTACTGCCATGAAAGGAAAGCACCGATGGGCAAATGTTGCAAGATGCAGTCTTTTTTCTACATTCTGAGATTTTGTGAAATACTGGGTATATCTTTGTGACAAGGATGGCTGGTGGGGACGTCAGACCCGGATGAACACCCAGTACTGAGGGTAAAAGGAATGGAAATCACAGCAGACTGGGTAATGAATGCACTGCTGCGCTTTTATTAAATAAACAAAATAAAAAGGTTGAACAAACGAAAAACACTCTGACAAAAACAAACGGCATGTTGGCCAAACAAACAGAAACAAACGGGACAAAGAAGTATCCAGCACGAATAGCAATTATTTTAATTCTTGATTTTATTCTCCTTCTCTCTCTCTCCCATTCTTTCACCCTGAACACCCAACCCCGTGTGTGTGAAACATTCATTATTTTATACAGCTGTGCCGAGACTCGATTGCTAATCAATCATTCACTTGAATCTTAACAGAGTCTGCACGTGAGTTAATTGTGCACTTCCCGTGCCCCCATACAAATACCCACTTTAATCTGCACGTGAAGTGATTGTACAATCCCAGTGCCTAAATACAATTCTACATTTTACATCACCTGTGCTACATAACCCACACTCTGCGCACCACTACAATAATACATATAACAGACAATATTATCACGCCATATACAACATAAAACACAGTAATATGCACAGGGGCGTGCACCCCGCCACAATCTTCCACTCTTCTGACCATCTGCCAATGTCTTTAAAAGTATGTACCCTTTAAAAGTATGTACGACCTTTTTCAAGATTTGTTTTTTGCGCACCATATTTTGATACCGCACTCAGGTAAACAAGATTAAATTGGTCAATTACCTTTTAATCGATCAAAGCCCACAGGTGTGACTAACTGAATATGAATTAATCGATTAAAACCCCTAAAAAAAATACTGGCTTGTATCACACACTCATAAAATTTTTTTAAAAAAACGAGATAAACCAACCTGAAACATTTGTACCATGGTCAACTGAGGACAGAGGGAAATTCAACAAGGACCTAGGACAAACAAACACCCCACGGGAAATCTTTGAAGCCAAATTCAGTATTATAGGTTGTAGTGTAGCTGGTAATTTGCAGTAATATATACACTCTTGATGTATTTTGAATCTTTTTCTTTTAGACATGACTTTGGCTGAAGGAAACACAGACGGGCAGTACAGCTCAAAAGAAAATGTCAGATTATGTCACTAAAAGTGATTACTTCATATCCCTAGCAAACAGGTGTGATTAATCAATGAATCGATCGTAGATTGGACAATTAATCAATCAATAAAAAAATGTCAAGATTAAAAACAATAATATATATATATATATATATATATATATATATATATATATATATATATATATATATATACATTTATATTAAAAGGATTGGAGAACCAAATGAGGCGTCTGAATTTCAGCTTTAAAACTTTCTGAACCTCCTTCCTGAGTTTATACACAAAGTACTATCAATAGCAAGGACTGAAACAAAATCCATTCTGTTCATATTCTAATTCATTGCACCCCGTTGGCAAGAAGTCACCCTTTTTTCTGTTCCATCAAGGTGAACATGGCAGAGCTGGAGCTAGGCCACATTAGGGAGACAGAGGGGAAAAAGAAAGCCTAGAGAATTCACTGGCAGAGATGAATTAGTCCTGGAAATAGCCTACCTTCTGATATATCCAGTTCACTTTCCATAGCCGTTTTTTTTTTTTTTTTACCAATCATTCTGAACCTCGATCTTTTCCAAAAGAAAAAAGAGCAAGCAAGAAGGAGAGAGAAACGTACTGAGCGAAAGGCTCTATACTAAAAGAAGTTCAAAGCGAAGCACAGCTTTCAAGTCTCCTCGAGGCAATTTAGATAATCCATTAGACAGACGCAAGCAAAAATAATATACTTGACCCTTTTGTGTATGTATTTTGAGAAGTTTGTTATAATGACTAGCCCGGTAATAATTCACTGTACCTCATGTATAATAAGTAGAAATGCACAGGCCTTTATGATAAATTGCTAGGGTAACAGGGGGACACCTCCTTTGCATTTCAATGCAAGTAAGTGTCAGATTCTTATTTCATTACCAGTCGACACATTAGTGGATGGATTTTAATTTGCTTTTTTCAGAAGCTGGCTTGCTATCCGTGGAGACTTGGTCCGGCTACAGTGCGTTTGAAAGAAGAAAAAAAAATCATTGTCAACCACTTTTTTTGTATTACGAGGCCATCACAAATATATATATATATATATATATATATATATATATATATATATATATATATATATATATATATATATATATATATATATAAATAAAAATATAAATATACACAGCAGTGTTGTGCAGAATATTATAAGACATGCTGCCGTCTTGCTGAATAAACAGAAACAGCTTTAATTCATCTGCTGATAAAAATCTGAACTTACTTTTAACGAAGACATGCTGAGCAAAGGTATATTCGGCTGAATTCTGCATACCTTAGAATGGCCTTTTCTTCTAGCATAATATAGTACGTTAACATGCACTTAAATGCAGTATATGGTATAGTACTTTACACTGTGAAATAGTTACATGAATACAGAATTAACTGCTCTTTTTTAGATCATGATATTTTATTACAAATGAAGTATATATAAAAATCGAATCTGGCATAAAATGTATATTTCTGTCAACGTATTATGTACCTGAACTTTTTTCACAATAAAGGCTGTTGCAGGATAATTATTGAGACTAATAATTAAAGTTGATAGGAGATTATTGTATTGGTAGAAACAGATCAAAATATCACTGCTCCAGTGGGAATTATTGTAAACTATGTAACGTTTCCCTATGTGTGCTGGGTTTAAATGCATCTTGTTGAAAAGAGTCCAACATACATATAGGAAACTTATACATAAATTGATAACTGTTACAAAGGTCCCTCTGCTTTGTGCTAGGTGTTGTTCTGATCCACATCATTGTATTGTGCTGGAATGTTTAAACTTGCCTATTCTGAGAATGAGGCAGCATGTACATTCACTAGAGATTCTGTTCCAAAGTGTAAAATCCCTGACTGCACCTTACTTTACTGGGTGCAAGACATCGTTCTTCGACTTCCTTGAATCCAAACAGACTTTGACAAAAATAAACTGGCATGTGCTTGGAACAACTGACTTCTTTAAAACAAGAACCTTAAAGAATTCTAGTTGTGTTTCTGTTTGCATCTCAGTGGACTATGGTGTTCCTGAATAAATAGCATCTAATACATAAATACATCTAAAACTCCCACAGATGCATTGTAAAAACGTACCTATGTTTCTTGATATCCAAGCCGGTAGGTCTATTGATAGATACAAATAGGCTTATTTGTTTATTTATTTTTTGCATGATTATGTCTACTGTAGGAAAGCCTTCTTAATGAAAAAATGTAAATAATATTGTAAATAAAGTGTAAATATGAAGCACATATAACCGAAAAGGGTGTGAGGGTCTGGCTGGAACCAACTCCCCAGTAATGTTGTTGAAGCTGACACCCTGGGATCCTTCAAGAAGCTGCTTGATGAGATTCTGGGATCAATAAACTACTAACAACCAAACGAACAAGATGGGCCGAATGGCCTCCTCTCCTTTGTAAGCTTTCTTATGTTCTTATGAAAATTACTTTCTGTAATATTTAATAGAACAAAAGTAAAGACTATCAAATCTATGAATGCACTTCATAATTACACACAACTTTGCATTCATTAGCTGTGTAATATTATTGTGCAGTTGTTTTGGATTATTGGATTATTAAAAAAAAAAAATCACATTCCTTTTTTTCCCCCCATTTTGCACACAAACTGTGTGAAGACTGTGAGGATCCACTGATCCTGAACAAATTCAGTCTGAAACACACAGGTCTCTGTGATTAGCTGTAAGTGTTTAAAACATGTTCTGCTTGTGACTCATTTTATTCTGTGTTTCAGTTAAAATAGTGGAAAACATGATAAACTTCAAAAGTATATAACATAAGGGTTATTTTATTTACACAGATTGTCACAGACAAACCTTTAATTCATAGTTTAGAAATCTTTTTTTTTTTTTTCTCAGTGTGTAACATATTTAAAAATAATCTTTGGAACTTTGCAACATGTCAACATGAAAACAAAGTTTAGTACTTTTATTTTCACATAAGACATGTGTCTAGGCACCCCATTGTTAATAGAAAGGTATTCTTTTGTGCAGGCTTGTTTTTCCTTCGTGCAAGACACAATAACCTTGAAGGATCTCAGCAACAAATTGCTGGCTGTCCATCAAACCAGACGGCAGCTAAGCGGGGAAACATTTTTCACATTCATTTAAATTTCACAATTCCCATTATAGAAGTATTTATTAAAAACAGTTAAGAACACTTGTTCTCAGATATTAGTGAAACTATCCAATATGTACATGGCTTACATTTTAGTTACATACAGTAGTATAAGATCCATAATGTGCAATGCGATTCTCCTGCTGTTTTTGTTACGACACTCTTAATTATCAAGAAAAGCTCACCTGTTTCTAAAGAAGCTGAATTGTTGAACTCCCTTTAAATGTTATCTGGTTTAATATTAATATTATGCTTAAAAACACTATATATATATATATATATATATATATATATATATATATATATATATATATATATATATATATATATATATATATACAGTACTGTGCAAAAGTTTTAGGCAGGTGTGAAAAAATGCTGTAAAGTAAGAATGCTTTCAAAATAGACATGTTAATAGTTTATATTTATCAATTAACAAAATGCAAAGTGAGTGAACAGAAGAAAAATCTACATCAAATCAATATTTGGTGTGACCACCCTTGCCTTCAAAACAGCATCAATTCTTCTAGGTATACTTGCACACAGTTTTTGAAGGAACTCGGCAGGTAGGTTGGCCCAAACATCTTGGAGAACTAACCACAGTTCTTCTGTGGATTTAGGCAGCCTCAGTTGCTTCTCTCTCTTCATGTAATCCCAGACAGACTCGATGATGTTGAGATCAGGGCTCTGTGGGGCCATACCATCACTTCCAGGACTCCTTGTTCTTCTTTACGCTGAAGATAGTTCTTAATGACTTTCGCTGTATGTTTGGGGTCGTTGTCATGCTGCAGAATAAATTTGGGGCCAATCAGATGCCTCCCTGATGATATTGCATGATGGATAAGTATCTGCCTGTACTTCTCAGCATTGAGGAGACCATTAATTCTGACCAAATCCCCAACTCCATTTGCAGAAATGCAGCCCCAAACTTGCAAGGAACCTCCACCATGCTTCACTGTTGCCTGCAGACACTCATTCGTGTACCACTCTCCAGCCCTTTGGCAAACAAACTGCCTTCTGCCATCAGTCCAGAGCACCTGCTGCCATTTTTCTGCACCCCAGTTCCTGTGTTTTCGTGCATAGTTGAGTCGCTTGGCCTTGTTTCCACGTCGGAGGTATGGCTTTTTGGCCGCAAGTCTTCCATGAAGGCCACTTCTGACCAGACTTCTCCGGACAGTAGATGGGTGTACCAGGGTCCCACTGTTTTCTGCCAATTCAAAAGAGCTTGGACAGCACATCTGGAAACCCCTGTCTGCCTTGAAATTTCTGCCTGGGAGAGACCTTGCTGATGCAGTATAACTACCTTGTGTCTTGTTGCTGTGCTCAGTCTTACCATGGTGTATGACTTTTGACAGTAAACTGTCTTCAGCAACCTCACCTCGTTAGCTGAGTTTGGC
Organism: Acipenser oxyrinchus oxyrinchus; assembly: GCA_030684275.1. Lineage (NCBI taxonomy): Eukaryota > Metazoa > Chordata > Actinopteri > Acipenseriformes > Acipenseridae > Acipenser > Acipenser oxyrinchus. The sequence goes on along the minus strand of CM060254.1, from coordinate 16,457,425 downwards.
TGTTCCTCACCCAGTTTTATTCCTCCTACACAGCTGTTTCTGTTTCAGTTAATGATTGTGTTTCAACCTACATATTGAATTGATGATCATTAGCACCTGTTTGGTATAATTGTTTAATCATACACCTGACTATATGCCTGACTAAAATCCCTGACTTTGTGCAAGTGTACCTAGAAAAATTGATGCTGTTTTGAAGGCAAATATTGATTTGATTTGATTTAGATTTTTCTTCTGTTCACTCACTTTGCATTTAGTTAATTGATAAATATAAACTATTAACATGTCTATTTTTGAAAGCATTCTTACTTTACAGCATTTTTTCACACCTTTTTTGCACAGTACTGTATATATATATATATATATATATATATATATATATATATATATATATATATATATATATTTGACAGAATGTAATGAATTGGCATTTCATCCAATTGAATTGAATTGAATGGAGTGGCAAGGGCTTGACACGAACAGGAAACCACACGGTTCAAAGAGGAACGTCTTACCATTCAACTAACGAGCAAGCTCTGTAGTCAGGAGGCAAGTAGTATCTAAATACTGCCACTGAGATAAATGAAATGTGTGTACAATTAATCAAACATTTAACAATGCATGTGAGTCTCTTCAGAGCATTTCTCTGCAAAAATATGTAAAAGGGATGGTCTTTTCTAATGATTTGGGTGGTGGTATCTAGATTTGGAATTGACCCGTATGTCTTGATATTGGTCTAGAATTTTCCGACCACAACTACCATTTCACAAGTACAGAAACAGATACGTTTAATATTAGAATACAGGCCATATATAGGTGTGATTTTTTTAAGGGCCTACACGTTTATTTTCTTACTATTTTTTAACCCTAGATTTTAACAAAATAATCTCTGTGTTGCCTTTCATTCTGTATTGCTTGTATTTTTTACTTTATATATTTACTTTTTACAGATATCTCAAAGATAACACTAGCTGAATGGATGCTGCTGCTTCCTGATACCTCCTGGGGGGGCAAGTCAATCACACTAACCTCCCTGCAGGGTAGTACTGAATCTTACAACTCCTGACTTCCTCTCAAACTTCCCAGAACTAACTGGAGGAGGAGAAAAGCTAATTTAAAAACCAATCCCCACTGAATAAACTGAAACTGCTGTGCATTCTGTTTGTAACAGTTAAAACAGAGTACAGCACAAACATTTAAACAAGCACTTTTTTGTTTTACTTCCAAATTGTTGCTTTGCTTTCCTGGGCTAACCTACTGTAGCAGAAAGATGGCAGTTTAGCTGAGTGACCTAAAAGATTAAAGGAAAGTGTAAGTTAAAATAGTAAACTTGTTTCCACATGTTTATTTTTTTTACAATAATAATAATAATAATAATAATAATAATAATAATAATAATAATAATAATAATAATAATAATAATAATAATAATAATATTTTTTGTGAATCATAAAGTTAAAGTTAAAATCACAAGTTGTGTTCTTTAGTGAACACAACTCTTTTTTTTTATACAAGAATAACTGTAAATTGCACCTAATATGTACTAGCATCATTTTATAGGACTTTTTAAATGGTATTTTATTTGAGACTATCAGTGAAGGAAATTTATCTATCAGTTTTTGCAGATGCCTAAATGGTACACTGGTCAACTTCAAGAGGTCGTAAAAAAGAATGCAGTCAGCATTGAATTAACGTCAGTCATAGGAAAAGCATAGGAAAGGAGGAAAAAAAAGAAACTATATAAAAAGAAAGTAATTTGGGGAGTGGCTCACCTGGTAAAGGTACAGCTGTGTGATGTGCAGGGTCCGTCATACAGTCAGGGGAGCGTAGGTTTGTGTCCTGGCTGTGCAAAGTTACCTGTCATTGCTACAGATTCTACAGGAACCCTGGTACTGAATTGCTTGCAATACATTTGCTGGCAGTGTACTACTTTCTCTATATTTTACTAAATTGTTAGTCCTGCAGTGTTGTACATATTGAATATGCTGACTCTCAGGGCTCCGTTTTCTGTACTGAATTTGCTGGCTCCATGATCCTGTTACAGTTCTGTGTGTTGAATAGTGTCATCTGTGCTACCAATTGTTATAGCATTAACCGTAGGCTAACATAAAAGTAATTGGAAAGCAATGCATGCCAAGGCTTCAATTAATGCCCCGCTGAAGTTCCCCTTTTTGAATAATCCATCGTAATGGCTTCTTTTAGGGGGGCTTTTCATTTGCATACATCTAACTGTCACCGTCTGACACCAGCTGCTCAATTCAAAACACATTTTTCTGCTTCTTAATTTTCTTGATGCGTGTCTCATAATTGAACTGTCCTTAAACTGGAACCATTCGTAGAACGAGCCCCAGTGCCGACTGGAACCATTCATAGAACGTTCCCCAGTGCCGTCTGGAACCATTCGTAGAACAAGCCCCAGTGCCGTCTGGAACCATTCGTAGAACGAGCCCCAGTGCCGTCTGGAACCATTCATAGAACGAGCCCCAGTGCCGTCTGGAACCATTTGTAGAACGAGCCCCAGTGCCGTCTGGAACCATTCGTAGAACGAGCCCCAGTGCCTTCTGGAACCATTTGTAGAACGAGCCCCAGTGCCGTCTCTGAACCATTCATAGAACGATCCCCAGTGCCGTCTGGAACCATTCATAGAACGAGCCCCAGTGCCGACTGGAACCATTCATAGAACAAGCCCCAGTGCCGTCTGGAACCATTCGTAGAACGAGCCCCAGTGCCGTCTGGAACCATTCGTAGAACGAGCCCCAGTGCCGTCTGGAACCATTCATAGAACAAGCCCCAGTGCCGTCTGGAACCATTCGTAGAACGAGCCCCAGTGCCGTCTGGAACCATTCGTAGAACGAGCCCCAGTGCCGTCTGGAACCATTCGTAGAACGAGCCCCAGTGCCGTCTGGAACCATTCGTAGAACGAGCCCCAGTGCTGTCTGGAACCATTCGTAGAACGAGTCCCAGTGCCGTCTGGAACCATTTGTAGAACGAGCCCCAGTGCCGTCTGGAACCATTCGTAGAACGAGCCCCAGTGCCGTCTGGAACCATTTGTAGAAAGAGCCCCAGTGCCGTCTCTGAACCATTCGTAGAATGAGCCCCAGTGCCGACTAGAACCATTCATAGAACGAGCCCCAGTGCCGTCTGGAACCATTCGTAGATCGAGCCCCAGTGCCGTCTGGAACCATTCCTAGAACGAACCCCAGTGCCGTCTGGAACCATTCGTAGAACGAGCCCCAGTGCCGACTAGAACCATTCGGTGCAATTGGCTACCAATAGGTTTAATGGGATTTTTATTGAAGAGCTGCCTAGTTCTAAAAAGTCACCAATCCTCTTCCCTTATTTTGCAAAAACTGTAACCTACTGAAAAAATAGAAATCCCATGTATACAACAATGAAGTAACATGCTGTACAATACCTTTAAAACAAAGTAACAAACCCTGCAGTAAATAATGATATAAGGTATATTGAAGTCTCTCATATGCACAAATATTACTGTTTTTACAATATTTATATTTTTACAGATTTTTTAGCAATTTTCCTGCAGTTTATTTAAAAACAGTCAAACATACCTAATATCCCACCTGTTAATGTCACGTTTTGATTATTATCACTACATTGAAATGTCCTGAAGATAATTGGAGTCAATGGAGGACAGGCTCCTGATAATGGGTGTCAATGCAAGGCAAGCTCCTGATAATGGGAGTCAATGGAGGACAGGCTCCTGATAATGGGAGTCAATGGAGGACAGGCTCCTGATAATGGGAGTCAATGGAGGACAGGCTCCTGATAATGGGAGTCAATGCAAGACAAGCTCCTGATAATGGGAGTCAATGCAAGACAAGCTCCTGATAATGGGAGTCAATGGAGGACAGGCTCCTGATAATGGGAGTCAATGGAGGACAGGCTCCTGATAATGGGAGCCAATGAAAGACAAGCTCCTGATAATGGAAGTCAATGGAGGACAAGCTCCTGATAATGGGAGTCAATGGAGGACAAGCTCCTGAGTATGGGAGTCAATGGAGGACAAGCTCCTGATAATGGGAGTCAATGGAGGACAGGCTCCTGATAATGGGAGTCATGCATATTATCAATATCACACATTAAACAGTCAAACAACTGATTTCCACCCCACATAATTGAAAAAAAATCATAATATGAGAAGTTAGGTGCAGTACAGTACTGAAATGTCCGAAAGAAAACACATGGTAGCACAATATAGCATAATATAGCACAATGCAGCAAAACAGAAATATGTCAGCAGCTTTGCTTTGTTATACATGTATAGTACTGTGTAACTGGCTACAAATTAAAACAACATTTGATGAAGGGAATATTGGAAAAACTTGAGAACCCAAAATTATAAATTGTTTTTAGATTTACTTCATATTACCTGAATACAATTTTGAGACAACTGAAATGTTCAAGGGTTATAGTTTTTTCAAATCTTTTTTTAGTTTTACAGAAAGGATTTTTGATGGTAATGTTAAGCAAAATGAGGTGAATCAGAAACTTGTAATGTGACATTTTATAATGCAATATTTTGTACTGTAATATTTTGTAACAATTGTAAGTCGCCCTGGATAAGGGCGTCTGCTAAGAAATAAATAATAATAATAATAATAATAATAATAATAATAATAATAATAATAATAATAATAATAATAATAATATCAGGTTTCACCAGGACACCCCTCATTTTACAGTATTAATAAACACTACTGTATTGCACTATATTTGTGTGGCAGGTTGTTGGTGAAGCCCTAATAAAGTCAACTCTCCATTTAAGCGCAGATATTAAAATGGTCTGTATTCTGTCTTTAGTAGCCTGAATACACTGAAACTCAGAGGTGCCATGTATTCTGCTCTGTAATGACTAAAGCATAAGTTAGTATATATGTTGTGGACAGTACTTTCAAAGAACAAGTAAGCTCAATCAACCACATGGTCAATGGCAGAGACTAAACGGGACTGACCCTACTACCCCGATGGGTTCATAACAGACACCTGCCCCAAACATGATAGAATTATACACAAAGTGCATCAGCCTTCTCTATTCATGGGGTTAGCTTCTTCCCCTTTTATTTGAAGTACCTCTTGGGCAGTCATGTGGAGAAACTGAACTACAGTATGGGAATTGATCTGAAATAAAACAAACAAGAATCAATTGATCTTCTGCCCAAGAAAAAGGGGACCCAAGATAATGTTGCTAGTGCTAATTAGAGGTATTAAAAACAGATTTTAAAGCACTGGCAAGAACTTTTATGAGTTCCAGATCAAAAGGTCAATTGTTGGTTTTCTACTTATATTTTGTAAGCCCTGGGACCTCCCTAAAAATTAGAATCTGTCCTGATCCTGTAAATAAATATTGCGCTGGTTCACTATCGTATCTCTCATTCAGGCATACTGAACACAAAAGTGCTAGGCTGATGGGTGACTCAGGATACTGAAGCATCATGCCAACCTACAGTTTCAAATCCAAAATGCATACATACAGCGTATTTGTGTGTAGATAGTGTGACAAACCAGGGGAGGATACGGGGGCGGGGCGGTAACAAAAAAGGCAGAAGAATGGTCTGTAAAAGCGCTTGCCGCCTCTTCATCCTTAAATCAAAACAAACACAACAAAAGCAAACAACAGAAACACCTTCTATTCACCTGCGTCAGGGAAACTGGTATATTTTGTGTCACAAATTGGATTGAGGAAAATATTTTACATGGGATGAAAAGATCTGTTAAGCGTCCTAAATATAATCTAGAAGGTTTTCAATGAGGATCGAATCCTGTCTCCAGGTTTGGAGACCTGACGGTCTCTTTTGCTAAAAGAGTCAAGCTTCCTTTTTCAATGTAGTATCCATTTATGTTACCCCTGTTTTTCTATCTTCTCTCACCACTGTAACCCACTTACCAGTCCGGAAGACTAAAGTAAATGGGAGAACTCCACTGCCAGTCTCCCTGTCACCCTCCAAACTTAAGCAACATATTTTAATACAGTAGCTTCGCCAGTTGTCAAGGGCTCCCGACTGCATGACTCACCCTGCATTTACTAGCTGAGCCACTGGGGACAAGTCTCGTCTTTATATTACACAGCCATACCAGAGAGAGTTTATTTCAATGTCTACTAAGAACACATACCAACAATGTCTATCCAAACATACAGTACATCTCTGTAAAGGCCACTTCCTGTTCAAGTCCTTGCTAGTTTTGAGGCAATATACAATTCACCTGTCCCACAGTTTCACTAAGGGCAATATACAATTCACCTGTCCAACAGTTTCACTAGGGGCAATATACAATTCACCTGTCCGACAGTTTCACTAAGGGCAATATACAATTCACCTGTCCCACAGTTTCACTAAGGGCAATATACAATTATCCTGTCCCACAGTTTCACTAAGGGCAATATACAATTCACCTGTCCCACAGTTTCACTAAGGGCAATATACAATTATCCTGTCCCACAGTTTCACTAAGGGCAATATACAATTCACCTGTCCCACAGTTTCACTTAGCCACGTTTAAATTGTTGTCAAATCTGCGGTTTTGAAATAAATGTTATAGTAAACATATTTTTATTTTAAAATATCATATCTGGCACCAGGTTAATCTCTGCATGTTTTCCTGGAGGGTGACATTGTCCTCACCCCTTTAATGGCTTTTTATCCCTGTCATTAACCAAACAGCTGTACATTCAGACAAGTCAAGTTCTAAACAAAGAAAATATGGCTTTTAAAGGGGTAGCAAAGCTAAATGTATTTTTAAAGCTTAATTTATTACATCTTAACCTATATTTAATCTCTTTTTTTCTAGCTGCACGATCAACCCCCCTCAGGTAAATTACAGCAGCTGTACTGTGACAATGAAATTCATTTCAATGAGGCTTGAATTATAATCTTAATTACAGCAAACAGGAATTTAGGACAGCCTTCATTTTCTTACAAGAGATGAACACAGTTGAGTGGTTACATGGAACTAATAAAACAACGCTGACACCTCAGTGGGAATTCATTAGCTATAATTAAGGCTTTAGTTCTGTGTTTAAAAGATTTAAGACAAGATTCTCAAAGCTATTTACTCCAAATTGTCATTAGCATTTCATTTAAAAGTTAACACCCACCCAACGCTGTTATTAAACCAGAATAAAACAACTCAGACATTTCATTTAAAAGTTAACACCCACCCAATACTGTTAATCAACAAGAACAAAACAACACAGATATTTCATTTAAAAGTTAACACCCACCCAATACTGTTAATCAACAAGAACAAAACAACTCTGACATTTCATTTAGATGCTTTTAGCTACATAGTTCTCAAGTGTGCAGTTTTGAAAGAATCGCAGCATTAAAAAGTATGTAACTGCGGAGAGCCGTCAAAAGTCTACCAGAAATGGTGTGGCCTAATGGCCACTGGAAGTTGAGCCCACCAAACTCATCACACCTGAATTGAAGAAATGAGCCACGTTTCCATCTGCCACTGGTGTAGACTTGAAAGTATAGATTTGAAATCAGGCTTGTTCGATTCCATCAGCAGGCGATCAAGATCAGATCCATTTCAACTGGGACTCTGTCAGCCACAGTTAGGATTTCGGGCTGAGAGAATTCCATCTCTCCAAATCGTGCTGATGGTAGAAGTTACATAATGAGTGTCCAGAAGGATGTGAGGGTCAGGGTTCAAAAATATATGGAAATTGGTGAATTAATTCATAAGTAGCAATTATACAAAAACATGAGACATACAGGTCTGACTGTTGTGTAGGGTCCGGTTGCAGACTGTAAATTACCACATACAGTTCATCACATACATTTGCATTTCAATTTTGCAATTTTCCCATGGTTATATGATACATTTACCATAGTTTACCATGGTTTGCTATGTTTAATAATATGTTTTTCCAAACATCATTGGGCTTTATAATGCTTACCTACAGTATGTTTTACCATGCTTTCACTATGCTTTATTATACTTTACTATGATTGTATTATGGGAAACTTTTATAAGGGAAGCCCTAGTTTGATAAATGGAACTTAATTGTAGATAGAAATTAGCCTGGTGTGCCCCCTAGCCAGCCCCTTTGCTGAGAAACAATTAATTCAAGAACACTGCGACTCTCTTTTAGAAAAAAACAAAAGCAACTAAGCACCGCTTCATGCTACAAAGCATAGGTAGCCACCATAGCTACTCCTGGCTCTTGACTATCCTCTGAAAGCACTTTAGCACAGAGGCAACAGCTTTGCCATTCCCTTCGCCCTTAGTCTAACATTCAGTGAGCGTGTCCCTTTGTTATCAAACCCTTTCCCTGGCAATTATCACAAACTGCGCTTCACCTGCCCTCTGGAGCATTAGAACTGAGCAGGAGGAAAAGCTACATTTATAATCTTTTATTTTTTATATATATATATATATTGCTGTAGATTAATTTTCCAAGCGGCCTTGTCACTGCTGTGTGGGGAAGCGAGAGAGAGAGAGGGAAAGCGAGAGCGAAAGAGAGAGATTGGGGCTATGGTGCGCAAGCCATGCTTTTTTTTTCCTTGACAGATCATTTCCATTTCGCGGTATCAGGGGGTCTGGTCCGATAATTGGCATGCAGATTGCCGCTGATGGCGTTGCAATGCGGAAGAAAAGAATTTGCTAGTTAGAATAATGAGCTTGTTCGGCTGATGGATGGGGCAGAGAGGAGGTCATTGAAAGTGTTTCAGATACAATTCCTCCCCCACTCCCCTCTTTAATTTTGTTTCATATTCCACAAAGCAGTAATCTTTCATGATTTTTTTTTTCTTAAGCAGACAGAGAGGGCCGCAGTTTCCTTTTTTACATTAGACCTTTAAGCCATGCTTGATGGAAGTGGGCTCTTGGTTTAATAAACTATTTCATGTACACACAATTAAGACAATGTCATGGTTCATTAAGAGCCGGTTATCCTTAAGCACTCAGAGTTTTAATTACACTACAAGAATTAATTGTAGCCGCACATACCTCCACTCAGTCACACCTAATCCACTTTTGTGGGGGAACTGGTAATTACAACTAAATAATAATAATAATAATAATAATAATAATAATAATAATAATAATAATAATAATAATAATGTACACCATGTTGTACATAAGGCTGCAATTACACCAAGTGTTTCTAGTGAGATATAAACCAGGAGAGCATTCACACAAATGGTTTATCAATGTTAACAGAAGCCTGTGATGAAATTACCCCAGTATAAAAGCTTACCACATTTTGCAATTTTCCCATGGTAATGCAATACATTTACCATAGTGTGCCATGTTTTTATTTTTTTAATATGCTTTACCACATCTTACAATGCTTACCTATGCTTTACCTTGCTGTCACTGAACTTTATTACACTGTTCTCAGCTTTTACCATGGAAACCTGTTATAAGGGACAGCCTTATACAAGACGTTTGGTCAGGGTTATGTATCACTTCCCAGAGCTGTAATATTTCAATATTGTTTGAGTGATTACCAAAGCTCTTTACTTCAAATTCCCATTGGCTCTTTTTTTCAGAAACAAAAAACACAAAACCTGAAATAAACCACTCAAACATTTCAATTAAAATTGCGGTAATGACGATTTGGAGTAAATAGCTTTGAAAATGTAGCCCTTTAAGACTAAAGACATTTCTTACATGTATGTCTGGAGCTGATAATACCAGTTATTTGTGCTATAATGTGGAGAACCAGAATCAACGTTCTCCCTTGCTTGTTTTCTTTTCTTTGGAAGTCTGTGCAGGTTTGTTAAATTCAAGGTTAAATTCCAAGCCTACACTCATAATCTGTCACTGTCTTTTATAATATGCTATACATCCCAGTATCTTTATTAAAAGTAATTACATGTAAAAGAAGATGTATTTTTGGTATTTCTCCTGGTATTTCTAACATTGACGTTTCTTAAGTTTATCACATTTTTTTTTCTGTATTGTTCTAAAATTTTGACCAAGCATTTAAGAGTGAGTAGCTTTAACTATAATTTGAATTCTCTGTCACTTTTGATGATGAATAAAATCATTGTAAGCGGTTCTGCTGCTCCAGTATCGAGTCGTCTTCATTTCTCTATGTCTTTATCTGGCTCCGAGCTGGCTTTGAATTTACCTTTTGACCCTGCCACTGCTTACCAGACTGCCTTATTCCATTCAAGTCATGTGACAATGGGATCTTAGATGGGCCAGTTGAAAGGTCAAGAAATACTAAAAGGAACTAAAAAATATCAATAATAAAGTTTTGTCCTACTGTCATGAAGCTTGGTATAAGCATTATTTCTAGTTATTGAGAGTATCAGCTTCCGAGGATAGAGGGGGGTGTCTGTCAATTCACCCATCCATCTGTGTTACACTTACAGTTTTACATATATCTGGATAATGGAACCCTATAGAGGGCATTACAGTGTTTATTGTCATTTTAAACATTTCCGATCTCTAATTTACAGGTTTATCTACCTGTTTAATGTGTTGCTTGCTTTGTATTTCGCTTTTTAAAAGCTAGACGTTCTATCTGAATGATCTACCTGATTACTTAAATGGAGCATCCTCATTGGTGGATTAGAGTTCTGAGGTATGTTCATTGGTGCATACTATTGTGATTGCATTGTTACGCCTGAATATACAAATGTTCCACCAATGGCAGCTACCGCTGACAACATTGTAGTGCCACTGTTGGTGAAGATCAGTTGCTTAGGCTCTTTCTCTCCACACACTGCATGCCTGTGTGCAGCTGAGTGGTGAAACAAACAACCTAATCCACCAGTCTCTGCCAGGCCCGAAAGCCTCCAGGGTCTGTGCAAAGGTGTTTGCCAGCACCCCTCATTCGGAGGAATGTGGAAATCTGTTTCCCGGCAACCAAACTTTTAAGGGGGGGTGGTATAAATATCTTTCCCTAGCTCTGTGTGCCAGAAAGAGGTCTTGAGGGCGTGGTGAGGCCCTGTGTTTAAGTATATGAACACAAAGCTTCCTGTCAAATCCTGAGCACCCTCTGAATGCCTCAAAGTCTGATGTGTTTGACTCTGATTGCCTATAATCCGTGCAGCTGTATAGTTAATTAACCTCATCTGTCATCTTCACTGACACCCCCTCCCTGCTCCTCCCTTTAAACAACCTTTAAGATTCTGTCAGGTAAATAAATGGCGCTATTAACCTCGCAAAGCTGTAGCACATTGTGTTGTGCTCACCTGGATCAGTCCTGTCTAGTAAATGTTTCTTTTTAATCCTCCTTTTATCTGTTTCAGCTTTTGACATTTTGTTTTTGTTTTCAGTGAGAGGTATAAGCCCAAGTTTGCATACTTCATTTAGGTTAGCTTTTACTTAGATTAGTGAAAATGAGAAAAGGAACTGAAATGTGGCAGAGCTTTTTTGAGCTGCAGTGAAATGTTCTGAACATGGTTCCTGTCCTAGTGTACAGGTCGCTGCTTCCTAAAACCATCATCCCCTGGCAACAGTAATGAGAGGGTGGACAAATTATTAGAAACACCTGACATACCACTGTCAATAGGGTGTAAGGCCACTGTGGGCAGCAAGATGACAAGTCTATCATATGTTTAAAGGAGACATGTCTTTTAGATTGTATTTATCTTGCCTGAATTCTGTCCCTCTAGTTATCTATGAACTTTTTTCAGTGTGTTCAGAATTGTACTGGAAGTTGATATTGTAGTGTGCTGTGGAGTTCACTTATAAATATTGACACTAGCTGAATTCATGATAAAATCAGTTGGATTGGTCCACACAGGTTTTTGGAATGAAAGAAAAATCTTGCTGCTGACTTTTCTGTAAAGCTTTCTGGGTTTGTATGGCTTTTGATTATAATTAATCTTAAAGCCCCAATAAGACTTCCTCATACATGATCATCAAGGGTGCAAATTGTTTTGAAGATTGGTGCTGAACTGTTTTGAAAGTTTAGCATCACAGAGCCGACTGGAGCTAAATGATCAAGCCCCTTCACTTCCCACACGACATGAACCTTCTCTCCTGTCTATGTGGAGGAGTGTGGGGAGCCATGTGAGTAGTCCAGACCCAATGAGGAACTATCATCATCTATGGCTGCCAAGGAATACAAAAGATATATATTAAACATGTCTACTGGCACCAGAATTTAATGTTGCTGGCGCTATATGAGGTATATGCACCCCTGGATCATTCTCGCGATTGCCAGCCTCTATTCCCTCTTGGGTAGGTTGTATAGAGGGTGGAAATCTGTAATGAAGAGTCCAGAATGGCCTGTAAACTTGATGATTTGTTTAGTCTTGGATAAAGCCTCTTATAAAAGTTGAACATGATATGTTTGCAGTTTTCCAATGCTTTCCCATGGTTATACACTATTAATTTACCATAGTTAAGGATATAATTTTGGCACGGTGATTTTTTGTACATTTCACGGGCGAGTTGTGGAAAAAAAACATGAATTCACGGAAAGGCCATCAAATAATGTAGGTTTAGCTACATCACCATACATAAGGGCTTTTAAATAGTACAGAAAAACCAATAAAACAAAGACTATTACTTTTACTTTTCTTAAAAATATTTCCCAACATAAAACCAATGTCACCTTACAATAATTGATTTTGAGTTTCAGTGTTTTAAAATAAAATATCAAACAGAACGAAATTTCAATGTACCATTTGTAATTCAGTTATATGAGAGAATTGGTCAGGGGTCTGAATACTTTTGCAAGGCACTGTATATATGTATATACAAAATCAGCATATCAAATAATTGTTTTTATTACCATGTTCAAAATGAAACAGCATATACATATTCTTCAATAATAAGAACGAGACGTTTAAATTGGTTGTTTCTGAGCAGCCTACAGAGCACTGCCCCTTTAAAAATTAAAACAAAGAAACAAATAAAACAGAGAGTTGAAAAGTCAAATCACACAGGCAGGCACCATGTCCAAGAAGCGAGGCATCACAAAGATCAGAAAAAACAAAACTACAAAACAAAAAATAATAATTAACAAGTGCTGTATGTATGTAAAGATCACAACTGAGAGTTTACAGTAACATACGATCTGTGTTCATTTACATGCTTGCTCAGCTAATACAAATCTCATTTGCTGACATACATAGCTACACATAAATGCTGTGTGCAAACACAACCAAACAATTTACAGATACTCGCAGACTTGTACATTCATTTCCAAGATTTCACAGACTTTTGCTCAAATTCATGATTTTCACGGTTTCAGTGAGCGTCGTGACAAAATCATATCCTTAACCAGTTAACTATGGGTAGTCATGTTTTTTTAATATGCTTTACCATACCTCTCTGGGATCTGCAGTGCTTACCTATGCTTTACCATGTTTTTACTATGCTTGATCACACATTGCTATGCTTCAGTTTAGGAAACTAAGGGGAACACTTGACAACCAAGCACCTAAAATCTGTATCATGTGAAGAACTTCCCATTTAAACAAGCTTCAATGCAATAGTTTAATTTTTGTGTCCAGCCACCAGAGCTCTAATACAATGGCACCACAAATATTCAGCCACTAAGTTTAATGTCCAGTTGTATACAGCTGACAGCGTTTCTTAACGGGAAACCTTTTTTCATCTTTCTGTCACTCAGAATGTTTTTTTTCTGCTTGATCATTATTTCTCAGTCAGGACAAACCCTTGAATAAAAACAGCTGACATAAGAATGTATCTAAGCATTTTGACTTTTGGATTTGGAGAGCATCCTCATCTTTTAGGGCACTCAAGCGAGTCAGAAAATGAGGTGGCAGTTGGGGAGAGGGGGGTGAGCTCCAAGTACACCACTGATTATAAAGAGAGGCCCCTGAGTGAATGTGGGAGTTACCTACATAGCCTGTAATACATGTGTGTGCTTATTAAAATATCACACCCTCTTTTAAAGGAGTGCTGGCCAAGGCTTTAACACTCAGATCCTTACTTCTTATTATGACTGCAGCATTACCACTGCCCTCTTGAAAGAGCAAGTTACTTCAAGTCTCATTGCATTGACACCCCACCTTGTTATAATGTTTGTGATCATTCTTAATGGTTCTTAAGTACTCAAATAATGGTTCTTAATGTACTCAAATATTGGTTCTTAATGTACTCAAATATTGATTTCTTGTTTCTTACTTTTTGATATTTAGATTAGCCACACAGCTGTGTACTAGACGGCGCTGGCTATTACTTCTATAAAGCCTGGGTTATATAGGTGTAGCCCACCTGGTAGGACCAAGGCTAGGAATTGTGCTTCATCAGCATTGCTGCATACATGCTCTGATCCACACCAGCCACAGTGATTTAGGAATGCAAATCTTAACTATGGGACCTCCTCACATTTTAAATTCTTGTCAATCAATTGGCTGAACCTTCTAGAATATACATCTCTAATATTGTGCACATGTTAGTGGGAGTGTTCAAACCTGACTAAGAGATGAAGGCTGAAACAATTAGTGGAGGAGTTTGATCAAGACACGGGGAAGCAACGCAGCTTTTAGGGGAGTCTGAAAGGGAAAGAGCTGTGAAACGGAGGTCTGACGCTTTGCAGCCCGCAAGTGAGGAAGACCAAGAGGCTCTCAAGATGTTTGTGAACTTGATAATCGCCTACCTGTGAATCGGCCCTTCGTCAATTCAACTGTACTGCGCTGCAATCCCTTGTCCTGTCCAGATTGGGTTCCTTGCCTGATTGAAGCCGACAGCCTCAACTCCAGAGCTGGGACTGGCTTGTGAGTAACTACTGTGAGCAGGCCCTCAACACTCACTGATACAGTTAGTAAAAGAAAATGAAATAAATTGTAAACCACAACCCAGACTCTCCATTATCTAGTAAGTGTTATTATTGTTCACATTCATTGCTTTTTGGAGAGATATTTGTATTCCTTTTTGTTGTGAAATAATAATATTCAGATGTGTCCACTTGAGGGCGCTAGTAGTGAATGACATACGGGAATGTTACAATTGCTGTGTAAAAGTGAATGTGTGCTAAAATGGTGGAAGAATAAACGTTCTTTGCTTTTCTTACTCCTGTCTCGTGCTTAATAATTACTTGCCCGGTCACTACACTTTTAGTTAAATAATTTGTTTAAACGAGACCGTATATTAAGGAAGGATCACAAACCTCAATTTAATACATGTTTTGGATCTGTAATTACCGAGTTATTGGCGCAAGCGAGTTTCTTTTACTGAATGCAAATGTTTTTTTTCAAGCTCGCCATTGTTGGGAGAGTGAAAGTGTTTTGTCATTGTGCTCATTTGTGGTATTTTTCTGCCATCTACTGGTCAAAAATAAGAAGTGTTCCAGGATAAATTTTATATGCTAAACCTCAAGCATTTAATTTGTAAAACCGGGACTTTGACTATTGAGACTTTAATATGCTTTTTTAGATCACATCAGCTGCTAGGTGGTTCTAAACAAGCAGGCGAGTCAATGGCAAAAGGCATTGGTGTGTTTTAAAACCTCTGTAAATTAAATTGTAAGAGGTCATTTTTTAAATTTGTGTATAGACATGTAATTTTATCATGTTCATTGTTATTATTATATTACGGTACACTACAGAGAAGAACGAAGCACAGCTGTTAAAATGTACAGCAGAATAATACATCGGTGTCAACTAGTCCACGTATTTTTCATTAACATTATCAACTACTAGTATTCTTGTTTAAAAATACATTTTAAATCGTTGATATATACTTTACAAATAAATGATAATAAAATCCGAGTGTGAATTTACCGAAACTTGCCTCGACATTGTAGGTTTGAAACTTTGTTTGGTTTTCAAGACACCAAGTGTACCATCATTCACGAATGATTGTTAATCCCCTGATTTGAAAGAGTTTTCTACATTTTTAATTTGTTTTTTAAAAAGTCTATGCAGAAAACAATAAGAGCACCATATTGTTTAGAACCGCGTATCAACATATCCAAGGAAGTTAGTGTTTGTGACGAAAGCACTTAAGAGCCGTATTTTGTTACCAGCGTTAACTGCAGGGGAAAAGGACATTGTTAGACATTGTTATTTCTGATAAGTGGTATTTTTATTTCAAGAAAGAAGACATTCCTTTAATACTAGAACCACTGTAGTTATACTCATACCTAAAACCGCCACCGGCAGGCATTACGACGGTTACATTTTAAACAACATCAATATTAAAATGAAAAACAAACTATCGGATACAACTCTAGGGTCAATAGCAACAAACTGAAAGCAGCGTACTAACTGGGGATGATCCCGTGGTTAGTACGCAGCTCCGTACTTAACTAGTACGCAAGTTAAATACCAATTGCAATGAACTTGGCGGCTGAAGTTAGTCCCCAGCTGCATACTAAAAAAGGTCTCTATTGCAACAAAACGAAAAATAACTGCTGCTGCCCTCTAGAGGATACTAAGCACAGGACTAACTTAGTCTAACTCTTGCTATGGACTAAGAATTTTAGTATCGTACTAAGTGGAATAGTGGAAGCCATGTGAAAGTCCCAGAATGTACTGGCAGTTTATTTTTGCTGAAATAATGTTTTTCATATAATATACACATATATATGTGTGACAGGATGAATGGTGCAGTGCAAAGGATGTGGAATGTCCAGACCGTTGTCTCCCAAAGAATAATCCTTTTTAATTATTAACAAAAATATTACAAAATAATCCAAAATGAAAAATAATAATATACCCCGCTATCAGCAATGATATTGGGGTAAAATAAAACAAGTCCCGACTCAAAAAGTAAACAAAAAGGCACTCCTTAAACCACAATCCTCCGTGCACGAAACTGTGCTCTTCTCCTCGGTGGATCGTGGTGCGTGCGCTGTGCTGTGTTGTGCTCTGTGGTGAGGGCGTGCTCTGGGGTAAGTGCTGGCTCGCTGGCTACAGCCTCCCGTCCTCCGGCTCCTCTATTTACAGACAAAACAACAACACGTAATACACAAAAAACAAACATCGGCTCCGGCCGGTCGCTTTCGTTACCTCAGCGCAAGGGAGGTTTTGGCGTAGCTGCTTCCCCTTTGTACCCAGCAAACTCCTCCCTGCAGTCAACGCGTCGCCTGGTTTCTCCAATAGAGGGCTGCCCGCAGCTGACTGCAATGGAATCGTCCTGAGTACTTGCAGCTACGCGCCCTCCTAATATGGTTACCTTCCGGTTTCCAGCTACCACCGAGGTAGTAGATCTAGGAGGCAGCTTACCTTCCCCTTACACAGCGCCCTTTCTAATCGGGAGGAGATTTACAGCATCGATCCTTTCTCTCGCTATCACATATCTCACCCCTCAGAGTGATGCCGAAGGAACACTCGGCCAACTCTACATTCCCCAATGGTCCCCCTCCCTTGAAAAAAATCTGCGTTTTGATGCTCCTTACCCGCACGATGTTTCACAGTATAGTGGAAGGGTTGCAGCGCCAGATACCACCGAGTTATCCGGCGTTATTGTCCTTCATCGTATGTAACCACCTTAAAGGAGCATGATCAGTGATAAGAGAGAAAGAACGCCCCAACAGGTAATAGCGAAGAGCGTGAGTAGCCCATTTGATGGCTAAACACTCCTTCTCAATGACGGAGTAGTTAATCTCCCTAGGAGCCATTTTTTGCTCAAATAAATAACAGGGTGTTCTACCCGTCAACTTGTTGGGACAGGACCGCCCCAGACCAATGTGGGAGGCATCGGTCTGCAGGATGAACTCTTTGCCAAAATCTGGTGAAATCAGAGCGGGAGCTTGACAGAGTCAGCTTCTTAATCAAATCAAATGCTTCCTGACACTGCCCTGTCCATTTAACTATTTTTGGAGCAGCCTTTCGGGTGAGATCTACCAGGGGTTAACTATGGTGGCATACTCGGGGATAAATCGGCGGTAATAGCCGGCTAGCCCCAGTAGTGATCTCACCTGTGACTTGGTTCTCGGGATCGCCGTCTCCACCAGCGCCTGGACTTTGGAGGCGATCGGCCTCACCCGCCATTACCCATAATGTAGCCAAGATATTGGGTCTCCTGTTTGCCAAATGCACACTTGCCCAGCTTGGCTGTTAGCCCGCCTCCCTCAGAGACTGGAGGGCGGCTGAAATTCTAACAATATGCTCCTTCCAGGTGGAGCTAAAAATCACCACATCGTCAATGTGCGGCGGCATACTGATGATGGGGAGCCAAGACCTGGTCCATCAGTCTCTGAAAGGTGGCGGGAGCTCCATGCAACCCGAAGGGCATGGTCGGAAATGGAACAAGCCATCTGGGGTAGAGAAAGCAGTTTTCTCTCTTGAGCTCTGAGTCAGTGGAATCTGCCAATATCCCTTCGTCAGGTCCAAGGTCGAAATCAACTGCGCCTTACCCAGTCGGTCAAGGAGCTCATCCACCGGGGCATTGGATACGCATCGAACTTGGAGATGGCATTAACCTTTCGAAAGTCCACACAGAACCGAGTAGAGCCGTCCTTCTTGCCCACCATCACGATAGGACTGCACCACTCGCTCGGGAAGGTTCAATGACTCCAAGCTCGAGCATATCCTCCACCTCCTTGCGAACAGGAACTCTGCGACTCTCTGGGATCCGATGCGGTCTCTCCCGGACCCTGACCCCTGGTGGAGTAATAATGGCATGAGAAATAACATTAGTTCTGCCGGGCAAGTCAGAGAAAACATCATTAAACCTTTCCACCAACTGGTAGAGCTCCCGTTTCTGATCCGGAAGTAACTGTTCCCCATCGGAATATGAGTTGTAGCTGGTGGATTGACAGTGGGACCAAAATCCTCTTCCAAACTGTCACCGGCTACAAATAGGGCCTCCCTTTCATTCCAGGGTTTTAGCAAATTGATATGATAAATTTCGGTTTTATTTCGCGATCGGGTTGTCTAATTTCATAATTTACTTTACCAATTTCCCGAACCACCTCATATGGCCCCTGCCACTTAGCATACAACTTAGATTCCGATGTGGGAAGTAGCAACAGTACTTTATCACCTGGCGAAAAGTCCGAATACGTGCTTGTTTATTGTACTGTTGCTCCTGGCGATGCTGAGCTAGTTTTAGGTTCTCTTGTGCCAAGCGACCAACCAATGCTAGGCGGTCTCTTAACATAATTACATATTTGACTATGTTTTTAGAGGTCTTTGTTTGCTCCTCCCACCCTTCTTTCACAAGATCAAGGATACCTCGTGGTTGCCTCCCATACAGCAGCTCAAAGGGAGAAAACCGGTCGAACTCTGAGGCACCTCTCTCACTGCAAACATTAGGTAAGGGAGGAGTTTAGCCCAATGTTTTTGCTCTTGGTTGACAAACCGCTTCAGCATCTGTTTCAAGGTCTGATTAAAGCGTTCCACCAAACCGTCCGTCTGCGGGTGATAAACGGAGGTTCGGATCGACTTAATTTGCATCAATTTGTATAATTCTTTCAAACATTGTGACATAAAGTTCGTTCCGTGATCAGTGAGGATTTCTTTTGGAATCCCTACTCTCGATATAATGTTTACTAACTCTTTAGCAACTGCTGCGGCACTAGTGGATCTCAATGGTACTGCCTCTGGATATCTAGTCGCGTAGTCCACCACTACCAAAATGTGCGTATATCCAGAGTCAGACTGGCTCAATGGACCCACTATGTCCATAGCAATGCGCTCAAAGGGAACTGAGATTAGGGGCAGTGGGACCAGCGGGGCGGGCGAACTTCGCCCGGCTACTTGCTGGCATTCGGGCATTCCGCTACATATCGCGCCACCTCACTAAAACTCCCATCCAATAAAATCGAGCCAATATTCGTTCCCGAGTCTTATCGATACCTAAATGGCCCGAACAGGGGACATCGTGAGCCAACCGCATGATCTCACGTCGAAAAGACTGAGGAACGAGTAATTGTGTTACAATCTGGCTTGTGCTCGTGGCTTGGGATACTCTATATAGTAAGTGCCCGACAATAATGTGGTGGGGATATGTAAGCGGCCGGCTATCCTCTACATCCTTCCCCTCGATAGACCGAACCTGCCCCCAGATGTGTACCAGCGAAGGATCGTTCTTTTGTTCCAATGCTAGGTCCACATCTCGGTCCCAGAATTTCGGGATATCGAGCGGAGCTAAAGTAGCTTCAGCACTGGGGGCCTCAGTAACCTGCCCCCGCAGGTCACACTGAGTCCCAATCCCCTTACCCTTACATTTGACCGATTCTGAAGTTTCCCCTACCAAACCCCAGCCTTGTTTCATTAATGTTCCTTCCCATTTTTCAACCCTCCGCTCTCTTTTTGTTTTTTCGGGTGAAATCGGGAATGGAACAGATCAGTGTGCAGTGGAAAAATATTCCCAATAGCTTCCCCTGCTGCTCCCATGGTCTTACCGGAGACTGGCTTTACCGTTTTATAAATCATGCTGTCAAAATGCGGCCAGTCTCGACCTAAAATAACTGGATATGGTAACTTTTCTGCCACAGCCACGATTACGGCGGGTATGACATCCAACTGTCAAATCTAATTTGGTGAGGGGTAGTCCTTGTTATCCCCATGGATACAGGAAATGACCACAACCCCCGTGACCACCAAGGTACCCCCTTCAATAGAGCTTTCAAAATCAAAGTTTGCCCACATCCTGAGTCCACTAATGCGTGGGTGCTCACATCACCAACCCGTACATTAACAATACAAGGCCCCTCCCAATCATTACCCCTGGACTTACCTGGTGCTGTCAGGACATAATGGGAGGCCACACCACATTCCATGGCCGCCGGGCAGTTCCTGGCGAGGTGGCCGACCTCCTGGCACCGGTAACAAGTGGGGCGAAAGGGTGCCCACGGAGCGGTGTGTCCCGTTGCCGATTTGGCAGCGGGGAGGGGTACTCTGCTCTTACCCCGCTGGGGGTCGCCCTCGCTCTCCATTGTGTTGGAGGGAGGCCGCCCATGGGGTGACGCTGCAGTGCTGGTCCGTGGGTGGTGGGGGTGAAGCGTGGTGTTGGTGGTGGTGCCGCCGCTCGCGCCCATTGGAGGCAAGAGTAGGTAGGGTGACCACTGGAGCGGTAGGCAGGGCGTCCTCGTATCCTTCGGCCAATCTGACTGCCGCATCCAGCGTGGTGGGACGGTGGCGACTGACCCAGTTCCGGGTGTCCGGCCCCAGCACCCTCACAAATTGCTCGATCGCGATGAGCTCAGTCACCTTTTCCGCATCATTGGTGCCGGGGCAGAGCCACCGGGTCACGTGGTCCACCAGTTGTTGCGCCACCACGCGGGGTCGCAGTCCTGGGGGTCGCTGGTATTCCCGAACCGGCGACGGTGGGTTTCTTCAGTGATGTCTAATCGCTGGAGAATGGCCTGCCTCACTCGATCGTAATTGAGGGCGTCTTCATTTGTTAAGGCTTGGTAGGCTGCCTGGGCCTCCCCAATGAGATTAGGGCCCAACTGGGTAGCCCACCCATCCCGAGGCCACTGTGCTGCCGTAGCCTGCCTTTCAAAGGCTACTAAGTAGGCCTCGGGATCATCCTCCAGCGACATCTTCACCACCCTTATCCTTGGTACGGGTGGCGCTGGTTCAATCGCCGGTCCTCCCCCCCGATTGGCCTCCAGAAACATGGCATGCATCCGCTCCATCATGGCCACCATTCCTTCCTGATGTCTGCGCTCCTGTGCTCCATCCCGAATCCCTCTTCTGAACACCAACTGTGACAGGATGAATGGTGCAGTGCAAAGGATGTGGAATGTCCAGACCGTTGTCTCCCAAAGAATAATCCTTTTTAATTATTAACAAAATATTACAAAATAATCCAAAATGAAAAATAATAATATACCCGCTATCAGCAATGATATTGGGGTAAAATAAAACAAGTCCCGACTCAAAAAGTAAACAAAAGGCACTCCTTAAACCACAATCCTCCGTGCACGAAACTGTGCTCTTCTCCTCGGTGGATCGTGGTGCGTGCGCTGTGCTGTGTTGTGCTCTGTGGTGAGGGCGTGCTCTGGGGTAAGTGCTGGCTCGCTGGCTACAGCCTCCCGTCCTCCGGCTCCTCTATTTACAGACAAAACAACAACACGTAATACACAAAAACAAACATCGGCTCCGGCCGGTCGCTTTCGTTACCTCAGCGCAAGGGAGGTTTTGACGTAGCTGCTTCCCCTTTGTACCCAGCAAACTCCTCCCTGCAGTCAACGCGTCGCCTGGTTTCTCCAATAGAGGGCTGCCCGCAGCTGACTGCAATGGAATCGTCCTGAGTACTTGCAGCTCACGCCCCTCCTAATATGGTTACCTTCCGGTTTCCAGCTACCACCGAGGTAGTAGATCTAGGAGGCAGCTTACCTTCCCCCTTACACAGCGCCCTTTCTAATCGGGAGGGAGATTTACAGCATCGATCCTTTCTCTCGCTATCACAATATGTCATCACTATATTTGAAGCATCTGCTGCCTGTACGGATATTGTAATAGTAAAATAAAATGACATTACAACTACAATACTGTTAACTACTAATAATGAAGGAAGGTGTCGGCAGCATTACAGTCATGCATGTAGAGCCTGTAGTATGCGATGGTAGGTTTCACATTTGAGAGACGTATTTTTTTTTTGGGGGGGGTCTTTTCATTCCCTTTAATTTGAGGGGACTCGACATGGTTCTTAGGGACGAGCAGGGATATTGAAGAGTAGGGACACAGTGGGTAGAATGTGAGTTAAGTGTTATTTTACGTAGTAGGACCTGGGGGCACATTGAAAAATAAAAATAAACAGTGCTCTTCTCAGGGTGTTTTTAGAAGTGATTATCTTTGATACTTCTTCGGAATACCACACCTTCCCTGTTTTGTACTTGTGGTCCAATGAGAACGGTGTCGAAACAGCTTGTGTATGTTGACCACGGTTATCCTTTACTCCCTTTAAAACAGCCTGGGCCCCACCACACGAGCTGCAACTGTCTGTATCATGTATAAAGCTAATGTTGTAATCAAAAACAGAATTCAAAATTAAACCAGCTTAGCTAGTTTATTTCATGGCATTGCACTTGGTTGAGTATTTTATAGGCAGTCCGTGTGCCCTGATATGGAGTATTTTACCATGCATATATATCTTAAATAAAATAAGTAATTATTACGTAAATATATGTTAGAGACGAATTAATATTTATGTTTTTTTAACTGCTTAAAAAAGAATGCTGTTGAGCTTAAATTGCTTTGTGAAATAAATAGATGGCATCGTTCAATGGGGATAGTATTCAGCAGGCTTACAGTCCTGCCACAAACAGTAAAGTTCAAATGACCAGTACAGTAAAAAAAAAGAAAAAAATCGCTTTTTTGTTTTTATGTAATTGTTGTTTGGGTGATTTGAAACTAAATGAGTGTTTTATTTTTTTTATTATTGTTTTTTTGTAAGTATAATGTTTGATTAAAATGGCCTGGAGATACTGTAATTGTATAACTAAAAACTTAACACGTTTGAATTTATTGCAAACATTGGTTGCGTGTGTGTGTGTGTGTGTGTGTGTGTTTTTACCATCACTAGTATAGGTATGTTTTCTCTTGCGTGTGTCACTCGTTACGGCACAGAATATAGCTTTGCCTGGTGCTTTGCAGTTTTCTAGCGCTGTGGCTAACTTCAAGATGAAATCTCTCCTACCTATTATTTTTCCGGTCTCTCTCCTACCGATTATTTTTCCGGTGGACTCCTTATACAAACGAAGGAAATGACGGCTGCCAGGTCCAGTAGAGATGACAATAGGCTTGTGTTTGTGTGTGTGTGTGTGTACAGTATATATAGTAGGTTATATTCAAAATAAAAACATTGTAAAGGCAATCAAAATGACTACGTCGGCAGTTCTAGGTGGGCGGGATTATAACTTCCTTATTTAACGTTTCAAGTCACGTGATCCTTATCGCGTGTCTCGAGCTGGTGGTGGGCAGGCAAGCCGTGTCTCTGATTCACTTAAAGCGGTTTCAGAACTTAAATACAGTTTAGTTTGCTTTTATGAAAAAGTGGTGAATATTTGTGTAGTTATTTGGCTGTTGCAGTAGGCACGGATGAGACAGCGTTTCATTTTATAGGTTGCCGAGGGTTATACAATCGCAGAGAGAAACAATAGGACATAATGCAATGAAGATTAGGCAAGTGGCTAGCTAATATATCAAGGGCAGACCTGAAGGAGTGTAGCTACTTGTCCTCAGAGTGTGTTCACAACATTTCATTTTAGGTATGTTACTGAACAGTAGTGAATAGTAGTTATTTGAAATGTCCTGTTCCAGAAATATAATATAAATAAGTTACAGTAATATAAGAATATAAATTGAGCAACATATATTTTTTAATTATTAAAATACCTCATTATAGTATTTTTTTATATAAATACCACAATATATTAATAATTCCTGTATTTAATATATATATATATATATATATATATATATATATATATATATATATATATATATATATATATATATATTGGTTTCATGTCTTAGCAAAAACTCAAAAGGAAAAAGAAGCATTTGTAAACTTGCTATTTGTTTTATTATAGTGTTTGGGTCTTTTCAAAAACACGGGCAAAGGTTACTCACCCGAGTTTTAATGACACAAAGGTTGTTTATGATGCACGTCTTCACCTCTAACCCATCCACAGATAAGCTAGTTGTATAATTATAGTCCTTTGTAGCATCTCAAATCTTCGAGGGTGTATGGGCTAGGTGTACTAATCATAATTTATTATGTCCGGAAAACAAACGCTTGGCAATAATTGCACGTCTTGGCTCAATCTTTGCTCAGAAATAGCATACAGATCTTGATTACCAATTATATGTATCTTTTCTCTATATCTTTTCTTAGATGATCCATCTATTAACTAAAACAGTGAGAAAATGCTGCCGTTTCCGACATTATTCAATGATGTGTGTCAGTAAAATTCACACGAGCCCACCAACATGGCCGCCGTCTCTTTTAAGAACGGTTGCTAGGTGATTTATGACGTAATCAAAAACGATCTATTTAATATATGTATTTAGGAAAAGTACTAAACGGACAACCGCATGACTTTCAAACACGCAGAGTAATTTAAATTTGAAAACCTAAAACCGTCAAAATGACTGCCGTGGCGCTTCTAGTGTTAAAAGACTTTTCATTTTTAAAGTGACTGACAGTTATATTTTTTTATATTGACTAAAGTGTAATGTGGATGAATACCACCTCTGAGTGTTGCATCCCATTGCAGTTAGACAGTTTGGTAATTAAGGCAAAATGTTAATAACCAATTATTATTTGCAAGTTTATTATGTCTAACCTATTTTCTTTTCTCCTGTCGCCCTACAATGGTAAATACAATTGTTATCTTCTCCACAGGAAAGTGTTTGTTAACTGGAGGCTCCCAAGAAGCTGAAAAAGCACATTATATGTGTATGTGAACCATAGTCTACCTTGATAGTATCCTGTAATGTATAATTCTTTCTTGATTCGTTACCCTAACCTGGTTAGTTAGGTTCAGCAGAGTGGAAGCATCACCCTTTTTCTATTGTTGCTTGTATGGTTTGGTACCACTAGGGTATATTTTCAAATCGTATAGGACAGGAAATTTAGTAGGAAAATTCACCACACTTACCCTATTGCTTAGCTATATAGAACCCAGGTCCCATAGCTTCCCCTGAAGAGAAAACCAAGCATCTGGGAGAAGTGGGGTCATATATGTATATGGCAGGCAATAATCAGAAATGGTAAAGTACTGTAAAAAATAATCTTTGAAAATGTAATTTGAAGTTACATAATCTCTAAAGGATTGCAAATCAAGGATTCAAGCCTATTTTCTTACCTCATAATAGCACACGCTTTTCACTGGTCCTCCTTGAAAGGGGAAGTCAATTAAAATCGTATTTATCTTACCTGAACTCTGCTCTCCTTGTTAAACATACACTTTCATTCTACCTTGGTACAAACCTTGCGTTTTTAGTTTGTGTAAACATGTGTACTGTACAGCCCCTAATGGGTCCCTGCTCGCCACCCTGAGTGTGAGGAGATTGTTTCTCCTTCCCAGAATCCCATTGGAAAATGACATTATAATGTGGTGTTTCTCCTTCCCAGAATCCCACTGGAAAATGACATTATAATGTGGTGCTTCTCCTTCCCAGAATCCCACTGGAAAATGACGTTATAATGTGGTAGAGCATTTACTTATAAATATACAAATGATACAATCTGTATCTAATCTTGGTGTCAAACTTGATGAAACAAATCAGTTTTTGAGAAAATAGTGACTTGACCTATAGGCAATAATGGCTCATTGAAAAGCACTGGATCCCTACATAGTCTCATTGAAAAGATTTTAATAAATCAGATTCAGGGCTTGAAATCGGCTGCATTGAGGAGAAGGGAACAGAATTAGAGTTTGGTCATGACTGAAGCATCCGCACAAGTTTTAGGGGAAAAAATCTTTTAATTTGCAATTGCAAACAGATGTGTTGTGTGTTTGTAATGAATCTTATCAAGCCTCAATGAGACTTCCTCATTAAAGGGACCCTAACAAAGGCTTTTAAAATCTATTTCTTACCTCTTACAAACAGTGAGGGAGTGAGGTCTGATCAGGGAAGTGAGTCTAACCTGCAGCTCAGGAAATGGTGCTAAGAAGGCTTGGTTAGCACTCCTTTAACAGTGACAGTGGTGCGCGTGGCAGGAAACTCATTGCCAATATATGGTCATTTTCTAACTGCCCTGAGTAACTCTTCCTACATACAGGGCTTCTTTTTTCAATCAGAAAGTATTAAGGTGCTTTGCAGTGCTTCACCTGCATACGTATCCTGTAACTGATCAGGTGATGCTTGCACAGGACTCTACTGCCATCTAGCCGTGATGCTCAGAACAGCATACTGTTGTCTGTCCCGCACATACTGTAACTATAAGAGCTGCATCTACCTGTCTGACTGACATTGACAGAGGCTGTCATCTAGCAGGTGCTTCCTTATTCAAGAATGCACAAAGTGCTGATATTTCAAGAGGAACAGTTTAACTAAATTAGGGAAATTCTGGAATTTGACAGCTGAAAAGCCCAATAAGAGAGGTCCCCAATTATCTCCAGACAAAATTTTCATGATGTAGAAAAGGACAGTGATTTGAAAAAATAAATAAATAAATAAATAAATAAATAAATAAATAAATAATAATAATAATAATAATAATAATAATAATAATGTATATAAAAGAATTTACTGAATTAGAAAAATATACAGTACTGTGCAAAAGTTTTAGGCAGGTGTGAAAAAATGCTGTAAAGTAAGAATGCTTTCAAAAATAGACATGTTAGTAGATTATATTTATCAATTAACTAAATGCAAAGTGAGTGAACAGAAGAAAAATCTAAATCAAATCCATATTTGGTGTGACCACCCTTTGCCTTCAAAACAGCATCAAGCATCAATTCTTCTAGGTACACTTGCACACAGCTTTTGAAGGAACTCGGCAGGTAGGTTGGCCCAAACATCTTGGAGAACTAACCACAGTTCTTCTGTGGATTTAGGCAGCCTCAGTTGCTTCTCTCTCTTCATGTAATCCCAGACAGACTCGATGATGTTGAGATCTGGGCTCTGTGGGGCCATACCATCACTTCCAGGACTCCTTGTTCTTCTTTACGCTGAAGATAGTTCTTAATGACTTTCGCTGTATGTTTGGGGTCGTTGTCATGCTGCAGAATAAATTTGGGGCCAATCAGATGCCTCCCTGATGGTATTGCATGATGGATAAGTATCTGCCTGTACTTCTCAGCATTGAGGAGACCATTAATTCTGACCAAATCCCCAACTCCATTTGCAGAAATGCAGCCCCAAACTTGCAAGGAACCTCCAACATGCTTCACTGTTGCCTGCAGACACTCATTCGTGTACAGCTCTCCAGCCCTTCGGCGAACAAACTGCCTTCTGGTACAGCCAAATATTTCAAATGTTGACTCATCAGTCCAGAGCACCTGCTGCCATTTTTCTGCACCCCAGTTCCTGTGTTTTTGTGCATAGTTGAATCGCTTGGCCTTGTTTCCACGTCGGAGGTATGGCTTTTTGGCCGCAAGTCTTCCATGAAGGCCACTTCTGACCAGACTTCTCCGGACAGTAGATGGGTGTACCAGGGTCCCACTGTTTTCTGCCAATTCTGAGCTGATGGCACTGCTGGACATCTTCCGATTGCGAAGGGAAGTAAGCATGATGTGTCTTTCATCTGCTGCCGTAAGTTTCCTTGGCCGACCACTGCGTCTACGGTCCTCAACGTTGCCCGTTTCTTTGTGCTTCTTCAAAAGAGCTTGGA
The DNA here is from genome assembly GCA_030684275.1 of Acipenser oxyrinchus oxyrinchus. Lineage (NCBI taxonomy): Eukaryota > Metazoa > Chordata > Actinopteri > Acipenseriformes > Acipenseridae > Acipenser > Acipenser oxyrinchus. The sequence goes on along the minus strand of CM060254.1, from coordinate 16,429,282 downwards.
CAGCACATCTGGAAACCCCTGTCTGCCTTGAAATTTCTGCCTGGGAGAGACCTTGCTGATGCAGTATAACTACCTTGTGTCTTGTTGCTGTGCTCAGTCTTGCCATGGTGTATGACTTTGACAGTAAACTGTCTTCAGCAACCTCACCTTGTTAGCTGAGTTTGGCTGTTCCTCACCCAGCTTTATTCCTCCTACACAGCTGTTTCTGTTTCAGTTAATGATTGTGTTTCAACCTATATATTGAATTGATAATCATTAGCACCTGTATGGTATAATTGTTTAATTATACACCTGACTATATGCCTACAAAATCCCTGACTTTGTGCAAGTGTACCTAGAAGAATTGATGCTGTTTTGAAGGCAAAGGGTGGTCACACCAAATATGGATTTGATTTAGATTTTTCTTCTGTTCACTCACTTTGCATTTAGTTAATTGATAAATATAATCTATTAACATGTCTATTTTTGAAAGCATTCTTACTTTACAGCATTTTTTCACACCTGCCTAAAACTTTTGCACAGTACTGTACATTTTGTCATATGTACGAAGAGAAACTATGTTAATAAAGAGAGCCGTGATATACTAATTTAAATATTTGTTGTGTCATCTTAGCGAGCTCTCTAACATTGTGAGAGTCGTGCAACATTTTTTCAAATAAATAATGAAAGATAGTGTAATCCCATCAGATTCTATAGTTGGGCCCCCACCTTCACACCCAAATAAAAAATGTGTTTCTATCAAATAGCTTTTCATACAGTAGCCCCTCACTAAGCCAGATATGTTTGTCCAACATAGGGAGCCGTCGGGTTTAAAAAAATACATCGAGCAAAATTTATAGCGCTCAATGTATTTTAAATGTATAAATCAAATGTATAAATAACACTCGTGTTTTGGGTTGGCTACACATTACATTATGAAAAAAATATAAATCTGTACAGTACGCCTATTACTTTAGCCTGTAAGCTACCGGTAACACAAAATAAATCATGCTGCTGCATTGTACACATTGGTATACAATGGGAATAAAAGATTATTTAAAATTGAAACTAAATGATTTTAGTATTTTATTATTATTATTATTATTATTATTATTATTATTATTATTATTATTATTATTATTATTATTAATTAGCAGGTACCCTAACCCAGGGCGACTTACAGTTGTATACAAAAAATACATATCAAGAATTACAGTACAATTAAAAGCAAGATACAAAATACAATGACTTCAGTCCTAATAAGAGCAAATACAAAACACAGTATGATTTGATATTGGGGCAGTTCAAGAGCAGATAACAGTGTTGATAGTTACATCAGGGTTAGATACGAGTGCAAGTGAAATACAACATGCTACAGATTGGGTTAAGTGCAGGATTAAATACAGTAAAATAGGGAGCAGATAAGTGCAAGTTAAAGTCCATTAAAGGCAGACTGCTATTTTTTCCAGAAGGGAAGAGTTGAGTTTTACAGATGTTGTCTGAAGAGGTGTGTCTTGAGGAGGCACTGGAAGGTGGTTGGACTGGGCAGTCCTGACATCCATAGGAAGGTCATTCCACCACTGCGGGGCAAGGGTGGAGAAGGAGCGGGCTCTGGAGGCAGGGGAGCGTAGAGGAGGTACAGCCAGTCTTCTAGTACAGGCGGAGTGGAGAGGTCGGGTGGGGGTGTAGGGAGAGATGAGGGTCTGGAGGTAGCTGGGTGCAGTCTGGTCAAGGCATCAGTAGGCGAGTACAGGAGTCTTGAACTGGATGCGAGCAGTGATCAGGAGCCAGTGGAGTTGCGTGGGAGAAGCGAGGCAGAGAGAACACCAGGCAAGCAGCGGAGTTCTGGATGAGCTGGAGCGGATGGGTGGCGGACACAGGGAGGCCGGCCAGGAGGGAGTTGCAGTAGTCTAGGCAGGAGAGTACCAGGGCTTGGACGAGGAGTTGCATGGAGTAGTTGGTGAGGAAGGGTCGGATTCTTCGTATGTTTCTCAGGAAGACTCGGCAGGTGCGTGCTAGAGTGGAGATATGCTTACTCCGAGGTTCTTGGCTGTGGAGGAGGGAGAATGCGTGGTAGATTCCAGAGGAATGGAAATAGAGAGATCAGAGGAAAGGGAAGATGAGGAGGGGAAGAAAAGGAGGTCAGATTTAGAGAGGTTGAGACTGAGGTGATGCAAGTGCATCTAGGAGGAGATAGCAAACAGACAGGTAGAGATACAGGTTGGGTCAGAGGGGGGGAAGGAGAGGAACATCTGAGCATCATCAGCATAGAAATGGTATGAGAAATCACACAATGTGATGAGGGCCCCAGGGAGCGGTTGTAGAGAGAGAACAGGAGAGGACCTGAGACTGATCCTTTGGGGACTCCTATTGAGAGAGGGTGAGGTGTGTAGCCTAGACAATTAACACAAAATAGATCATGGAGACACGTGACAAGTTATGATACTTACAGGACATTCAATTCTCGTAATACAGATTTCAAGGGACCAGCAACAAATATTGCATTATACCACAAATTCATATTATCATTAGTTTTTGTTTAAGTTAGTCAGTGGTGCAGTGCTAAATTGTTCACATTTACAAACCAGCTGCACATTGATAAAATAGGCGTGTTTCCTATTCCTTTACAGATGTTCAAAATGAGCAGGAGAGGTTAGCGGCACATGTGTGCAGTCTATTGTTCCCAACACATTGGGGAAAGCAGAACTGTCATAAAAATGTGTTTTCAAGGCTTGTAAGTAAACCCTGTTTTTAGGGAAAAATAGGTATTTGGGTGTTTGCCTCAAAAATGCATTGAGCACAACTGGCAACGCACAAGAAAAAGCGGGCTGGGAAATGCCAGCAACAGCTGCCACAGTCCCCTGAAAGGACCCAGAGGCAAGATAATGCAGGGTGGACAATAGTTTGACCACTGCAGGGATAGCATGGCTCCAGGTCATCTTTTAAATCAGACAGCAGCTCAAGAATTATGTGGCTGCCGAGCCTACCTGTGTTTAATTTGGTCTTCATTTAAATCGAAGAGGGTAATGCAGATACGAAATACCCTTTCTCTTCTCATCCTGCAAATCACTCGCTCTTGCTGAGACTATGTCTCTTTTTTGCTGCAATCACAGCAGCCATGGTTAGGGAATAGTCTTTTTCATACTGCCTTTAATTGACTGTTTAAAACATGCTTTCAAAAGTTCTTAACAAATTGATGCAATTGTAAGTGTCGCAATTAATTAATATGTGAGAACCCTCATTTCCACCCTATGTTTGCGAATTTATACAGGAACGCCCATAATTACATATTCATCTGAGACTGAATTTATGCAGGAATGTCCATAATTACATATTCATGAGACTGAATTTATGCAGGAATGCCCATAATTACATATTCATCTGAGACTGAATTTATGCAGGAATGTCCATAATTACATATTCATGAGACTGAATTTATGCAGGGATGCCCATAATTACATATTCATCTGAGGCTGAATTTATGCAGGGACGCCCATAATTACATATTCATCTGAGGTTGAATTTATGCAGGAACGCCCATAATTACATATTCATCTGAGGCTGAATTTATGCAGGAACACCCATAATTACATATTCATGAGACTGAATTTATGCAGGAATGCCCATAATTACATATTCATCTGAGGCTAAATTTATGCAGGAATGCCCATAATTACATATTCACCTGAGGCTGAATTTATGCAGGGACGCCCATAATTACATATTCATCTGAGGCTGAATTTATGCAGGGACGCCCATAATTACATATTCATCTGAGGTTGAATTTATGCAGGGATGCCCATAATTACATATTCATCTGAGGCTGAATTTATGCAGGGATGCCATAATTACATATTCATCTGAGGCTGAATTTATGCAGGGACGCCCATAATTACATATTCATCTGAGGTTGAATTTATGCAGGAACGCCCATAATTACATATTCATCTGAGGCTGAATTTATGCAGGAACGCCCATAATTACATATTCATCTGAGGCTGAATTTATGCAGGAACACCCATAATTACATATTCATCAGAGGCTGAATTTATGCAGGAACGCCCATAATTACATATTCATCTGAGGCTGAACTGCAAAGAAAAGCTGCTGCTGCAAAGCATTCCCTAACAGCATTGCGCTTGTTTAGTACATTTCACCCTAGACATCCGACTCTTTTGCAAGTGGTCTACGATTATTGCGACAGCCGCAACACTTTAGTACATCTACCCTACTTTTAGTTTCACATTGATGATGCAAAAATGCCTTGTATTGAACTGCAGAAACATGAATTCATGGTCTTTAGTATATAACATATTGCTATGAACCATTCTGAACTTTAAATAAGTTTCAAGGATGTGAGGGAAAAAAATGGAAGCAATATAAAAATTGGAAACTAAATAACATTAATAAAATGGGTAAGAAAATGATTTTGTGCACCCTATTTATTCTACTTTTGGACAGGTTTGATTGCAGTAAACAGACACTTAGGAAGCCTGTTCAATGCTGACCATTGCTGTTGTGTTGAATCAAGGTTGACCATGTGCTAACAGTTTGAACCGTGGAAAATAGAGCATGTTATAAACATGATACAAATATCTGGGACTGCAGCTTGAAAAACCGTATAAGCTTGCACTTGATTAAACTCTCCCCAGTAACTTTATCTCTGTCTCTCCCCATGCAAATGTGAAATTGGCTGTTACACTGGTATGCTTCCAGGCACAGGGTGAGCAGTGCTGATGCGCTCTATACTGCAGACACCAGATGAAAGCCTTAATTGAAAAATAATTATAGGCACTTAATCATTTAAAGTGGTGGGGCTAATTGAAGTAAAAACAACAAGGCAAGCAGAGACTCTGAGAATTGTCGCATGAAGGATATTGTACAGCTTGATTCGTTCATAAGGCAGCCGCGTCTATACCCATTGTCTCCCAGATTAAATTGGCAAAGGCTATTAGCAGAGTTAATTGGTTCTCTGATTTAGACCTGAATACATGACGGATGTAGACCCATCAGCCAATAATGTGAGCACTTTGTCAATCTCTCCTTCTGTTGTCCGATTGGCTAATTGCAATTATTTGGCGTGTTTCTTTTTCATTTTTTCTGTTTGTTTTTCTGCTAATTCCCTTCTACATCACAGCAGTAAAACAATATCTGTCGACATTGCCTGCACCAGATGGCTAGAATCTGTTTAAAAGGAGTGACGACCAAGGCTTTAAGATATACATGTTTTTCTTATTAGCAATAGCAACATTATCACTGCCCACCTTCTGTTGGGCTGTTTATCGGTGGTGTTTTTTCTTTTTTCAGGATGTGTATTTGAAATACAATGATACAGATGACAAGTTTTAAGTTCCTGGTAAGTTTTCACAAGACCCCTGCTCTAGTTAGACCCTACCTACCATAGAATACTGGGTCCAGTGACATGACCTACTGTATAAGGGCTAGTTATAAAAATGAAATCTCTTCTGTTTAATTGAGTTAATAAAGTTAACAAATCCTGAATGGTCTAAATGAAGTTAGGACAAGATGGCATAAATGGAAGCTGTGTTTAACTGGCTCCTCAACCAGCACCAAGGCTACTGAACAACACAGCCAGCTGTAATGGAAGAATTTATCTTCAATATACTGCACAGATCTGGCATGCAATGAAAAATACAGTTTGATGCACATTATTATAGAAAACACTTCTAAACTGTATGATGTAATGAAAAGGACATTTATATAATTTTACAAACACAGAAACATGCACAAATCTTTCCTCAGTGCAAATGAAGCTCATCCGAAGAATGTGAAACATAGTGAATATGACCATGAAGCAGGAATACCACTGGTCTCCATTTTATATTGTTGTTTTTTTTTACCACTTCTCTTCCAACGAATGTATTGTGTGCATTGTGAATTAAATCAAAAGGGAACCACTGTTAAAAATGTGTTCAGTTTCATGTTTACTATATTCTTTCACAGCCTTCTCTGTGCTCTGTTTCAACAGAAACCAGACATTGCTGGCTTACCAGTTTGTTTATATTACCATACATGCCAACAGTCCCTCTACGGTGGGGACAGTCCTGATTTCCTAACATGTTGATGTTTTTTGTTCAGAAGAAAAAAGCTGATCCATTCAGGCTCCAGAATTAGTAGCAACATATTCATTCATACTCAAATATTTCATTAACGCCAGCAAATGGCTCCTTGGATTCTCTGCATTTACTGTTGGAACCTGCTTTTCTTCTCCACCCCACCTCCTGTCCCAGCGCTCCTGTAGAACAGTCTCCTTCTCCCACAAACTTGACTTGCATAACGAAGGAAAAACATTGATTGAAATAGTATAATAATATATACTCATCCCTAAGTCACAAAGCACTTCTGTTCTATTATCAATTCTTGAGGTTCTTCCTCCACGCTGCCCTTGCTCCTGTCCTGTTAATTTTCATTTAGTAGACACGTTTGTGTAAATAATAAATGAGATCAATTCAAGGTGTTCTGTTTAATGCACTGTAGTACTGATACAGGATATCTTCACCAGCTTCACACAGTCCTTTAGACATTGCTAGCATTCACAGTGAATACAAGCAGCTCACCTCCCTCCTTGATATTTACCCAGAAAATAATTAATAAAATACAAAAGGCTTTTCTGAAAAGGCTGCTCTGCTGCCCCTTGTGGATCTGTGCAGTCTCAACAGTGAGAGATTGCAAAAAGATTCAGTGAGCTTTATATCAATCAATCAAGTTTTATTTTATATAGTGCCTTTCATAGTGGACCACCATCACAATGCGCTTTACAAGTTACAGTAAAAACAAAACGCATAATACACAAGCTTACATACATAACCTCCCTTCTGTATCTGAACATGTTTGCTGATCCACTCACAATATTGAATGCACCCCCTGACAGGCAAGCACCTTTTAAGATGATAATGTTGCCAGTCATCTTCCTTGGCCTGGACTACTGCATCTCAATTCAACTAAGCATGAGTGGGATGAACTTGAACGTTGATCATATCCCCAATCTTCTGCCACCTGAATCAGTTGCGGGACCCAGTCTATTAAGGGTAGAATGGCTACTTATTTGCCAGTCAAATACTCTGGATAAAAATAGTTAATCAGTTGACTAGTGCACTAAAACACTTTTATTAAACACAAAATAAACGGGAACAAATAAACAAAGGCACAGGGGCCAAAATAAAAGACTCTAATAAAAGAATACACATTGCAGGCTGGGCATTCGCCTTCGCTACATTTACAAACTCCTCCCCCAAACTTGACTGATAATCAATTATTCAATTATTCTGCACACTATTTACACTGGCAGGGCTTCTGACATGCCACAGACACAAAAACATTATTATGTTGCTGCTACTGCTTTGAAATTGAAGCGTGTAATTAGTCGACAGCCAATGAGGTTGTCACTTTTAACCAGTCTACTTGTCGCCTGCACTGTCCTATACCACACTGACTACAGGTCCTCATAAAAATGCATAATAAACGAATGAGCCATGCGAGGAACTTACCATTTACAAACTATGTGTAGTTTGCACATACAAATGTTTTCCCTAAGGATACATAATCATTAGCAGAAAGTATATAACCGCGTCACTGCCCAAACCTTTCAGTGAGTTTTCAAGCTTCTGCCCTCTCTCTCGTCAATATATTCTCAACCAGTCCTAATCAAATTCAAATGTATGTCTGTTTGAAGTGAACAGGATACAAGCGCCAAACCCCTAGCCATTATGATTCATGCCTTAACCCCAAAACATTTTGAAGCAACTGAGTAACCATTCCGTACACATTTTGGTTGAAATTACAGGGAAACCAAATTATGAGCAGCACATACAAATGCTTCACGTGCATTAAATCATTGCGAATAATTCAAGTTTCATACTGTCCATCTGAAAAGCACAAACTTACAGTTCTAAATGAATCTAATGCTGCCAAACCTAACATTTCAATTGAATAAAAAAACTGTGGCCTATGTTCAAGGCCCTTTGTATTGTATTATTTTAATTCATTTTATAATTCACTCCTTTTTTTAAAGAACCAGCTTCATATGGTCACTCACTCAAATAGTTATATTAGTTATGAATATATGCAGCTCAACTCTCGCCCTGATATTTAACCATAAAAAATAATAACATTTTTAAAAATAAATAAATATTCAAAGGGCCTTAACATAGGCCACGGTTTAAAAAACATTTTGTACCATGTATGAATAAATAAATATCACTGTGTCATTGCAAACGCAACATTAAATGTTTTGTCTTCATAAAGTTCTACAGCAAAAGTCAGAAAATGCTGCTCTGTTGCCCACTTTTGAAAGGAAAACGTACCCATTAATTTACAAGAACAAGTTCATATTTAATAACTTCTCTTACACACTGACATGTTTTTTTTGTTTTACCTTTTGTAACATTAAGAGGGATTATTTAAAGACCATAGTAAATACTTTGAAAAATATGCCTTTTGTTTTACTATGTCCATATACACAACCAATGTGAAGAACTGAACGTGACTAACTTACTAAAGATCCACCCAGCTAATAATTTAAGAAAGTTTGAACTCAGATAACATTATGCTTTCATACTGTATGTCCTGGGAGATAAGCTTGGGCCATCCAATTCGTCCAATTTCACAAAAGAAATATCTGAAAAGCTTTTTCAAAAATAATATAAAAGATCTGATTTCAACACAGAAGACAAACATTGACATGGGTCACAAACCGAAATAACATATTATTCACTGTTTCAGGTTGTCATGGCTTGAGTAGAAACTGATAAGAACTGTATCGCTGCCTCACCTGAGCCTGGTTTTGTTGACAGAAAGATAAGGTCCTGTAAATACACGCCTTGAACTACCTCACCCTTGTGATTACGTTTCTGTGAGGCAGAGTGGCACAGACACAGTTTTGGTTTCTAAGTAAAAACATTAGGCATCACTACACTGTTCTGTGGTTGGCAAAAAGACCAGTGTTTCATGAGACTATGAGCAGACAGTGTTGACTCAGCACAGAAAGCAATTTAATCAGAGACCATTTTTTCTGGAGTAGCCAGTGTAGTTATATAGTGGCGGCCAGGCAAGGTTGATATAAATGTTAAACATCTGCTATTTTTGGGGGTCCCCAAGTGGCACACTGAAAGCATGCCTGCTTAGTGCGCAGGGTGAGTCATAGAGTCAGGGGAACACAGGTCTGTGTCCTGTCTGTGCCAAGTTTCAAATATTCACTGGAGATTCCACAGGGTGCTCTGCACTGGCTCTGAAGTTACTGTGGGTTAGGGACAGCAGGGACTGTTTCTCCTCAGCGTGTTACAGTGAACCCTGCTGGCCAGACGCCCTGTAAGCTCAGTGAAGATACCTGCAAGGCTGGCCCTCGAGCTCGCTGACATCCGCTCTCGAGTTCCTGGGTGTAAAAGAGGAAGCTAGCTTGGTCGTGGGATCGGAGGATGCCCACGGATCTCCTGAGCTGAGTGGAGAATTGCTGCTGTGAAGAGAAAAAATTATTGGACATTCCAAATTGGGGAGAAAATCAGGGGCAAAATATTTAGGCACCTAAATGTATTGAAAAATATAAAAAAAGAGAATTAAAAAAAAAAGTTTTAGTATCCGTCCATGTTCACTATGCATGGTACGGATATACAAAGTGTTAACGAAAGGCATGTCTCCATTAATAAAAAACAGGGCTACACTCTCACAGCTATTTCGTCCAATATGTCTTTCGCACAGTTTTTTTTTTTTTAAATTGTAATATCTATGATATAAAATCACAAGGTTTCAAGACCTCTTCTTCATGTGTAAGTGGACATTTACAGAAACAGATGTTATTATTTACATTTCTAGATCACCTATTTCTTTGAATTTCCACTTACACCTGAAGAACAGACTTTGAGGTCCTGGAAGCTGGTGATTGATTAATATCTTGATTAATATCTTAAGATTAATATCTTCAATTGTCTTCAACAATTCTTTTTGTAGGATGAAAAACTCCCCGCTTTTAAATTGGTTCAGCCTAAAGGTAATGCCTGTACAGCATCAGAATACAGAGAATTGATATTAAAAGTTCTGTTTTATTTATTTGGGTCTTTGTGAAAAGATTTGAACAGAGCAGTTAAGGTCAGTATACTGGCATGTCTCATATTACTGTGTCTGTGTGCGCAGTCCTTGCCCTATGATGAAAGGAATCAGCAGACAGAGTGCTGGTCCTGTAGTCTGGTATTCACCTCTCTATAGGACTAGTGCACAGCTAGGAGGGAGTTTCACCTCCTCCTCCGATGAGTGGGACTTCAGGATATGAGTAAAAACAAACCCTGCGTAATGTAAGGCCTGGTTAACCAACAAGACCCGAAAACACAGGGGCATATTTCTGGACCAGGTTAACAATGTCTTCAACTGCCGTTCACATCATTTTTATAAAAAAAAAATATGTTTAGTGTCATAAAACGTCATACTGTCAACCCGTTTTCATATCACAAAGTTAACGGATAAGCTGGCATTCTAATCTTTAAAAGACGGAAGAAGTGTTTATATAGCAAGTATGCTAGTTTTGCTGCGGACCTCAAAATATTCTACCATGTATTTTTACTCTAGTGTTGATTTATAACATTAACCTTTTATACACCATTAACTTTTTAAACCTAACAATATCATCGGGGATTGTGAACAGAATGACGTCACTGGCAAGGTGTGTCTACCAGGAAGGGGACTCGGTCACAAGAAAACTACAGGTTTAAACGCAAATGCACACGTTTAATTATAACACAAATAACAAAACAACAAACAAAATACTGGAACAAAACCAACAGGTTAATAAAAAGAATATACGCCTTCACAAACTCCCTGCACCCCAACGATAACTATTTATATATTTACACCACAGCACACAAAACCCTCACCTTCACCAACATGAATTCTCAACATCACTAATTCTCACTAATACCTATTTTATAGCCCTGCAGCTGGACCCTTAAATAATCATTTAAACATTTATTCAGTTGACGGCTCCAGCCACATTCCCACGTGTGTTTTTGCAGGGAGGATTTTAACTCTCTCCCTGACACCCAATGCTCCCCACACAACACACACCCTGCCATGCTGCCACACACCTGCACTAATAATACAAAATACATTTAAATAATAACAATAATAAAGCTACTCATAAAAAATAAACATAGGGACGGGCGTACCCCGTCACAGGGATATTTTGGATGAACAGAGAAAAAGAGCAATCTGTTCTTAAAGAACTAGAAGCTGGCATATTTGATTATTTTATTTTGCTATTATTAAAGATAACTACAATTTAGGTAATACCAAAACTAAAAGGCATTTTAGGTTATAATGTAAAATGAAAACACGTTTCTTGTTTGGGCACACCTATAAATTATTTTCTTATATTGTTTCATTGGGCCTAAAGAAGAGGCAATAGAAAATGAAATGACAAACAGGAATTTTTCAGTAAAATCTTGAAAACAAAGCGCATGGACCTCACTGACTTGTTGGCCTGAATTTCAAGAGTTTTCAAACCGAACGACCTCGCCTTGGAACCAACACACCCTCTACAGGTGATAAGATTTAGATATGAGAAGTCAGAGAAAGGGTTCTGCAGCACTGCCAAGCAGCACTTATGAATCAAGTTCTTTTACGTTTAGGCAAGGCTATGTATTCACAGTTGGCTACTATTACTATATATGGATTTGTTTGCATATTGTTGCGTCTGCTACAAATGTAACCCCGCACCGTATTCATTCATATTCATATTTATTTTAAATGAAAGCATTCTAAAACAATGATGAATGAACCAAGCAATCTCATCTGTATATATATATATATATATATATATATATATATATATATATATATATATATATATATACAGTACTGTGCAAAGGTTTTAGGCAGGTGTGAAAAAATGCTGTAAAGTAAGAATGCTTTCAAAAATAGACATGTTAATAGATTATACTTATCAATTAACTAAATGCAAAGTGAGTGATCAGAAGAAAAATCTAAATCAAATCCATATTTGGTGTGACCACCCTTTGCCTTCAAAACAGCATCAAGCATCAATTCTTCTAGGTACACTTGCACACAGTTTTGAAGGAACTCGGAAGGTAGGTTGGCCCAAACATCTTGGAGAACTAACCACAGTTCTTCTGTGGATTTAGGCAGCCTCAGTTGCTTCTCTCTCTTCATGTAATCCCAGACAGACTCGATGATGTTGAGATCAGGGCTCTGTGGGGGCCATACCATCACTTCCAGGACTCCTTGTTCTTCTTTACGCTGAAGATAGTTCTTAATGACTTTCGCTGCATGTTTGGGGTCGTTGTCATGCTGCAGAATAAATTTGGGGCCAATCAGATGCCTCCCTGATGGTATTGCATGATGGATAAGTATCTGCCTGTACTTCTCAGCATTGGGGAGACCATTAATTCTGACCAAATCCCCAACTCCATTTGCAGAAATGCAGCCCCAAACTTGCAAGGAACCTCCACCATGCTTCACTTTTGCCTGCAGACACTCATTCGTGTACGCGCTCTCAGCCCTTCGGCGAACAAACTGCCTTCTGCTACAGCCAAATATTTCAAATTTTGACTCATCAGTCCAGAGCCCCTGCTGCCATTTTTCTGCACCCCAGTTCCTGTGTTTTCGTGCATAGTTGAGTCGCTTGGCCTTGTTTCCACGTCGGAGGTATGGCTTTTGGCCACAAGTCTTCCATGAAGGCCACTTCTGACCAGACTTCTCCGGACAGTAGATGGGTGTACCAGGGTCCCACTGTTTTCTGCCAGTTCTGAGCTGATGGCACTGCTGGACATCTTCCGATGGTGAAGGGAAGTAAGCATGATGTGTCTTTCATCTGCTGCAGTAAGTTTCCTTGGCCGACCACTGCGTCTCGGTCCTCAACGTTGCCCGTTTCTTTGTGCTTCTTCAAAAGAGCTTGGACAGCACATCTGGAAACCCCTGTCTGCCTTGAAATTTCTGCCTGGGAGAGACCTTGCTGATGCAGTATAACTACCTTGTGTCTTGTTGCTGTGCTCAGTCTTGCCGTGGTGTTTGACTTTTGACAGTAAACTGTCTTCAGCAACCTCACCTTGTTAGCTGAGTTTGGCTGTTCCTCACCCAGTTTTATTCCTCCTACACAGCTGTTTCTGTTTCAGTTAATGATTGTGTTTCAACCTACATATTGAATTGATGATCATTAGCACCTGTTTGGTAAAATTGTTTAATCATACACCTGACTATATGCCTACAAAATCCCTGACTTTGTGCAAGTGTACCTAGAAGAATTGATGCTGTTTTGAAGGCAAAGGGTGGTCACACCAAATATGGATTTGATTTAGATTTTTCTTCTGTTCACTCACTTTGCATTTAGTTAATTGATAAGTATAATCTATTAACATGTCTATTTTTGAAAGCATTCTTACTTTACAGCATTTTTTCACACCTGCCTAAAACTTTTGCACAGTACTGTATATATATATATATATATATATATATATATATATATATATATATATATATATATATATACACTACCGGTCAAAAGTTTTAGAACACCCCATCTTTCCATTTTTTATTGAAATTTAAGCAGTTCAAGTCCAGTGAATAACCTGAAATGGTACAAAGGTAAGCGGTAAACTGCCAGAGGTTAAAAAAAAAAGTTTAGGTTACCAAAAACGGAAAAATAATGTACATTTCAGAGTTATACAAAAAGGCCTTTTTCAGGGAACAAGTAATGGGTTAACAACTTACAGCTGTTCTGCAGCAATGGAAGTAAATTAAGCCTTGAAAGTTGATGCTAACAATTCCTACAGGTGTCCCAACTTTTGTTGATTACTTACAAACCCTATGTCTGTATAAAAGCAGTGTTGGAACAGACTGTGTTACTACACCCTCTTAAGCATTATTTGGACAGTATTGTACTGCAGGAAGAAGTATATTGCTATCATAATGGCGAGAAAAAGGCAATTAACAAAGGAAGACAGACAGACCATTATAACCCTTAAAAGTGTAGGTCTTTCCTTTAGAGAAATTGCAAAGAAAGCCAAGGTGTCAGTGAGTACAGTTTCCAACACCAACAAAAGGCACTTGGAAACTGGAGGAAACTCTGACAGGAAGAGGTCTGGCAACCCGGGAAGACAGAAACATGTGCTTCCAATCGGCTTTGAAAACACTCCATGCATCATTTAATTGCCATTGATTGGTATTCAATTTTAAAGGTGAGGGAAGGAAAGTGTTTTGAAACCAACACATTAATGAATGGCTTTACTTAATACCTGCAGACAAATTACTCAGCAAATATACGAGTATCGGCACACCTTACTGTATATGTCATTAACTGTAGGTTACAACAAAGGTGACATTAAAAAAGAGGGCGTATCAGGCAAATTATGAATGAGGAGGCTGTGTGGTCCAGTGGTTAAAAAAATGGGCTTATAACCAGGAGGTCCCTGGTTCAAATCCTACCTCAACCACTGACTCATTGTGTGACCCTGAGCAAGTAACTTAACCTTCTTGTGCTCCGTCTTTCGGGTAAGACGTAGTTGTAAGTGACTCTGCAGCTGATGCATAGTTCACACACCCTAGTCTCTGTAAGTCGCCTTGGATAAAGGTGTCTGCTAAATAAACAAATAATAATAATAATGTTTATTTCTAATATATTATAAAAATGTATTGAATTATTCAACTTTTTTTAATGACAGCAATTATTTAGCACACCTCTTTAGTCTCGATCTGATCAAGTCTAAAGATGAAACACATGGAATGCTGGGCAATACCCGTCCACTCAAGTTTATATGTTAAGGAGGCCACTCCCTGAATTCTGAAGGGAACAGAGGCCTTGTGGAGGCCACAGAATCACATACAGCAGGTAAATCATTTTGTGAACACCTTTAGCATCCACTTTACACCTCTTAGAGGATTGTGTCCTTTGCAAAATAAGATGCATACAGTTTTCATAAAACAAGTGGAAACAAGACCAGTTTACGGTGTTGAGATATTTCTTCTATAGTCGTTCTCAAATCAATTTGATATCTATCTCAAACTTTCCTGTACAGTGTAGGTGTCTTAATTTTGTAAGAAATGTTCGTGCCTCTAGTTGGCTAGTGGTTGGCGCATGACTTATAAAGAATACTTGATATGCAGTATTGATAGAGAATTGTAATTTGTTTTCCTTTAATAAAATGACAGCTAGATTTCTGAAGCAACCAGCCCTGTACGTGATAATATATCTGATGCAGATCAGAGGTGATCAGGAATAATTTTCTTTGGGACCAGCCTAAGCACATGTACATTTCTTTAAGAGCCAGAATGTTAAGCATACAAAAACCACGCCTTTTCCTTATACATTACATAAAGTTATACATTTCTGCCTTTCTTGGAATTGCATGCACACAGCAAGCGGATATACATAGCCACTAGGAGCTGGGTGAATGTTGCTAGATCTGATTTTAAATAGAAGCACTAAACACTCAAGAGAAGCACAACTTTACATTCTCAAAGCACTAAACATTACATTCTACTGTATTTTGTTCCTAATGCTGTTGCCATTATCGTCATTCATACTGCATAGCTTGTGCTTTGGGGGCATGTGGCAGGCTGGCTCGCAGTGGTGACGTCACGGACCAGGAAGTAACTGAATCACAAACAGTGGATGGGCGGGTGAAGCTGAATGCTATGGCATTCAGCGTATTTATTAACAAACCAAAAACAAAAGATTTAAACAAAACACAAAACAAAAAGGCACAAGGGCCAAACGAATAAACAAAGACTGTTTAGCAGTCGTTTTTAAATGTTGTTTCCTCGCTCTCGCTCTCGCTCTCTCCCCGTACTCTCCTCTGTACACTCAACCAACGCAGAACAGACAGCTGCAGGTTCTTATACTCTGGCCGAGGGGTTAACTAGCTGTTAATTATCTTATTACCCCTCGGCCACAGTCTGCATCGTTTGGTAAGGATGCATGACTGTCAGCTAGTTAAATAATCAGTAGCTGATCAGTCATGCATCCTCACAAGGTTTTAAATATAAATAATAATAAATACGCTGGCGCTGTTATCCGCGCACAAACAATAATACAAATAATAATAATGGGGCGGGACACTCCGCCACACATGCCCCCTATGCGCAGCACACATGGCCTTTTCGGCCACCTCCCCCTTATTCCCTAAAGTCCCGGCTAGCAGTCCTGGCCCAGGAACAGGGGAAGCAAGGTGTCTCCGAGGCGGCCACGGCGGGATGTCCTCCTCCCACCCCAACAACTGTAGCGCCCTAGTGGACCACGCACAGGCCGGCTCCTCTGGCCAGAAAAATTTTGGGGGTGGTCTCCAAACCTGCCCCCTTCTTCATGGCCGGCAGCTCCCCTCCGTGGGGCTCCGGCCACAGTATTTCCTGCAGCGAAATTGCTGCGGGGAGCTGGTCTCCTGACCTCCCCCTTCTTCATGGCTGGCAGCTGCCCTTCATGGGGCTCCAGCCACAGTATTTCCTGCCGCGAAAGTGCGGCTGGGGAGCTGGTCTTCTGACCTTCCCCACTTCTTCGTGGCCGGCAGCTGCCCTTCATGGGGTTCCAGCCATAGTATTTCCTGCCGCGAAGTGCGGCTGGGGAAGCTGGTCTCCTGACCTCCCCCTTTCCATGGCGGCAGCTCCCTTCATGGGGCTCCAGCCACAGTATTTCCTGCCACATGGCAGGACTGGTAGCGACCCCAGGCAAAACAGGACCCTCGGGAGGAGACGGCAGCAGCAGCGGACTCTCGGGAGGCGACGGCAGCAGCAGCGGACCCTCGGGAGGCGACGGCAGCAGCAGCGGACCCTCGGGAGGCGACGGCAGCAGCAGCAGCAGCGGACCCTCGGGAGGCGACGGCAGCAGCAGCAGTAGCGGACCCTCCGAGGCGAACTCGGGAGGGAGCCCCTGGCCATGGAGGTGGCAGCGGAGCTCCACTTCTCCCTCGCACCCTATAACTGGTGGCTCTCCAGGCGATGCGGAGCAACAGGCAGCCCCAGGCGATGCGGAGCAACAGGCAGCCTTGGGCGATGCGAGGCAGGCATCCTTGGCGGTGCGAGGCAGGCATCCTTGGGCGGTGCGAGGCAGGCATCCTTGGGCGGTGCGAGGTAGGGCAGGAGCAGTCCTTCCCATGACAGTGGAGGTGGAACCAGCAGGCATTCACCCTCTGCTGGTGGAGCTGGGAGCGGCAAGCAGTCCTCCCACGGCGGTTGAGGCGGAACCAGCAGGCATTCACCCTCTGCTGGTGGAGCTGGGAGCGGCAAGCTGTTCTCCCACGGCGGTTGAGGCAGAACCAGCAGGTATTCACCCTCTGCTGGTGGAGATGGGAGGGTCAAGCAATCCTCCCACAGCGGTTGAGGCGGAACCAGCAGGAATTCACCCTCTGCTGGTGGAGCTGGGAGCGGTAAGCAGTCCTCCCACGGCGCTTGAGACGGAACCAGCAGGCATTCACCCTCTGCTGGTGGAGGTGGGAGGGGCAAGCAGTCCTCCCACGGCGGTTGAGGCGGAACCAGCAGGCATTCACCCTCTGCTGGTGGAAGTGGCGGAGGCAGAGGCAGCTCTTGCTGCTCTGCTCCTGGTGGAGACAGAGGCAGCTCCTGCTGCTCTGCTCCTGGTGGTGGTGGAGACAGAGACAGCTCCTGCTGCTCTGCTCCTGGTGGAGACAGAGGCAGCTCCTGCTGCTCTGCTCCTGGTGGTGGTGGAGACAGAGGCAGCTCTTGCTGCTCTGCTTCTGGTGATGGTGGAGACAGAGGCAGCTCCTGCTGCTCTGCTCCTGGTGATGGTGGAGACAGAGGCAGCTCCTGCTGCTCTGCTCCTGGTGGTGGTGGAGACAGAGGCAGCTCCCGCTGCTCTGCTCCTGGTGGTAGAGACAGAGGCGAGGGCTCCTCTCCCCCTGGCGCTGGAGACGGCAGCGACGGCTCCTCTTCCTCTGGCGCTGGAGAAGGCAGCGACGGCTCCTCTCCCTCTGGCGCTGGAGAAGGCAGCGACGGCTCCTCTCCCTCTGGCACTGGAGAAGGCAGCGACGGCTCCTCTCCCTCTGGCGCTGGAGAAGGCAGCGACGGCTCCTCTCCCTCTGGCGCTGGAAAAGGCAGCGGCGGCTCCTCTCCCTCTGGCGCTGGAAAAGGCAGCGACGGCTCCTCTCCTCTGGCGCTGGAAAAGGCAGCGATGGCTCCTCTCCCTCTGGCGCTGGAGACAGCAGCACTGGCTCCTCTCCTCTGGCGCTGGAAACAGCAGCGGGCCCCTCCCATATCTGCAGCCAGGTAGTTGAGCACCATGGCTGCGATGTCTGGGAGGGATGCTGGTTGGTGTTTCTGTTCCCAGGCCTCCCAGCGCCCCCATCTCTCGCCCACAGGAGGTTGATCACAGCAGGGAGGGCGACCATTATATCCCTCTCAGGCTCCGCCAGCCAGTCCCAGATCCCCTCAGAGGAGACGGGATTCTTCCGCCTGGGAGGATGCGGGTCCTCTCTCACCCTTGCTGGATGCTCAGGCTCCTTCCTCTCCTGCCATGGAGGGGGTTGGTCCGGTGCCACGTGCCCAACCTCACCAATCGCGAAGCACCACTCCTCACCCTTCAGGCAGGTGAGGCAGACGTCCAGCGTGGTAAGGACCCGCTGCTGTTGTTGCGCCTCCTGCTGCTGTTGTTGTTGCTGCTGCTTTCTCCTCCGGCTACACTTCCCCATTTTTTTTATTTTTATTTTTTTTTTCCAAAAAACACACAAAAAAATACTTTTGAAAAAACAAACAAAAACGTCCTTTTCCTTTCCTGGTCCGGCTCTTGGAGGCGTTGTTTGTCCCACGCAGGACACCATATGTGGCAGGCTGGCTCGCAGTGGTGACGTCACGGACCAGGAAGTAACTGAATCACAAACAGTGGATGGCGGGTGAAGCTGAATGCTATGGCATTCAGCGTATTTATTAACAAACCAAAAACAAAAGATTTAAACAAAACACAAAACAAAAAGGCACAAGGGCCAAACGAATAAACAAAGACTGTTTAGCAGTCGTTTTAAATGTTGTTTCCTCGCTCTCGCTCTCGCTCTCGCTCTCGCTCTCTCCCGTACTCTCCTCTGTACACTCAACCAACGCAGAACAGACAGCTGCAGGTTCTTATACTCTGGCCGAGGGGTTAACTAGCTGTTAATTATCTTATTACCCCTCGGCCACAGTCTGCACGCGTTTGGTAAGGATGCATGACTGTCAGCTAGTTAAATAATCAGTAGCTGATCAGTCATGCATCCTCACGAGGTTTTTAAATATAAATAATAATAAATACGCGGCACTGTTATCCGCGCCGCAAACAATAATACAAATAATAATAATGGGGCGGGACACTCCGCCACAGGGCAGTTTTGAAATTCCATTGTGCTATTGTACGGGGCAGCAAATGATTGCCCTGTAATATAATGATTTAAAGATACTGTGCAACAAATACCCTACCCCCAGACCTTCAGCATTATTAATTGATCCAAACATTGGTCTCGCATATCCCTCATATATCTTTTCTTTCAAAGGTGTTCTCTACTGTCTACTGTAACACTGTGAAATTACTTTTCAAGGGAAGTCAATGTGTAAAGTTTGAACAAGCTGTTATCACAGCTGCTGGTTGTATGTGTGTGTGTGTGTGTGTGTGTGTGTGTGTGTGTGTGTGTGTGTGTGTGTGTGTGCGTGCACCACTATCACGCCTGCTGAAAGGTACCTGGCGGGACAAATTTCCTGGTTGAATAAAACAGATTTATCTAATGAAAACAGAAGCAAGCAAATGGTGCGTCAAAGGGGCATTTCCTTAGTCACACAACAGTGGGGGAGGGCACTACAAAAACCACGTTAACACCCTGTCCCTGCTATAGACTGGTACAATTTCATCGCTGCCTTTCAAGAACTACACTGACATCACTCGGCATCTGAGGAAAGAATATGGCTACAACACTGTGTCAGGTAGCAGGCTACTTGTTGTCTGTCTTGGGCTTGGCAGGGGTCATTTCTGCTACTCTCATGAACGCGTGGAGTACCCAGGACTTGGAAGGAGACGTAGTGACATCGGTGTATAACACCAAGGGGCTTTGGAGAACTTGTGAAACAGGCAGCTCTGGGTTTACCGAATGCAGACCATACTTTTCCATTCTGGGGCTTCCAGGTAAGAACTAAAGTTATGCATTGCTAATTTGGGGGAGGGAAAGCTAAGAACCAACACTGATGAATGCATGAGCCGAAACACTTGCCTACCTGAATTTAATATCACATTTTATGATTTTGTTTTTGGAGTCATGGAAGGTGAAACTGTAGGTCTGTTTGGGCTACTTCTGGAGGTTCTTGAGATTAGATGAATTTGTAGACATGCAAGTGAATTATTTCAAGCCCAAGACCAAGTCCAGATGATCTCGTTTGAAATAAGAGTCCATGCAAACTCATCACAATCTTGGCCAAGCTTCACTGATTGCCAATTCTGTATATCTACTTCAAATTGCTGTTTCTCACTTACCAAGCCCTCCCTATTTTGCTCTGAGCTAAATTGCAGAACTTTTGATTCCTGCTGTCCCCATGTGACACCCCAGGTCTTTAGATGCTGGTGTGCTGACCTCCTCAGTATCTAGGGGGAGCTCTACTCAGCCATGCTCCTCCTTTCCTATGGAACTCTCTGCCCAGTGATATGGAGGATGCTGACACTGTTCCCATTTTAAATAAAAATATTTTCTCCAGCTTTTAATACTTGGCTTGCTCTGATAGCTAACAGTAAAGTGGGTTGGCTTGCTTTGGACCTGACTAACCAATCAATCCCCAGACCCCAAACCTGGTAGAAGAGTGTTCAGACATTTCATTGAAATATTCCTTTTTTCCTCCAAACTCTGTTCTTCCTAAGTTTCCGCCCTGTCCTAAAATACTCCACCAAATGCAACCCCAGAAGCTAATGGTAGCCATGGCTTAGCCTAGGAATGTTTTCTTTGAAAGTGAAGGAGAAATATTTCAACTAACATGGCATATGCGGTTATCACAATTGTATACAATACTTTTTTTTTTTACCAATGATCTACACATTATCAATGTAGAAGTATCTGCTATTAAGGGTGGAGGTGTAGTCACATTCCCCATAGAAATAAGTTTTGTCTGTTGGGATATTACCAACCAAAGTATTTTGAGTTTAATGCAAAGTCGCTTCCTTCTTTGACACACAGATCTCCTATTCTACCGCTTAGTCTTTTCTGGGTAGCTTTAAAATGCTGGGGATGGTATCTTGTACACTAACAAGTCATCTATTTCTGTTATTGAAAATATAATAGACTTTTTGTTAACCTTATATTCTGTTATTTTGCTGAAACTTGTATTCAAATAGGCAGGCTAAACTGATTGCTCATCTCATCAATGCTCATTAGGAACACCTGGTAATACTTTGTATAACTTTGAATTGATGCAAAGCTCAGAAAATTAAGAACAGGTCTTACATTTTAAAAACTTGGGATCAGAATCATCAAAAATAAATACATTAAAAAAAAAGGAAAATCAGTGTTGTGGGGATTGTCCTGGTTAAGTGAAATATATATGAATGCCCAGATTTAAGATCGTAGTTGTGTATTTATGATGTCAAAAGCTGTCTGGCTATGCCACTCACATCTCAGATGTTTCATTATCATCATCCAAAATGATCATCAAATACAGCAAGCCGGCGCAGCGCATTCTTTTCAAGATCCCCCACTCCCTATAAAAAAGGTTACAAAAGAAAAGTTTGCCCTCGATTTTCAAAATAAAATGATTTACTGTAACCTATACAGTCCACAAACACATAGACATTCAAGTAATGCTGATACCCTAAAACTTTGTTAAAAAAAATGCATCATATGAAGTGAAAAGCTGACGTTTTTGAGTGGTTAAGTCTGTTGTGCCTGTTTATTACTGTGTTTTAAATGTGTGCTGTATTTACAGATACAAATAAAACGAATGGTGCAAAAGTATCGGAAGAAAATAAAATGTTAGGTGTGGTCCAAAGCAGGAGTGAACTTGATAGTAATTTGAGGCAGACCGTGCTTTACTACCCGGCTCCAAAATAAGTCAAATAAGCATCTGGATTCAACAGGACGTTAGGGACACCTGGAGACTTGGTACAAATATCTGGAAGTGAATAAGATTATTCTGTGAGTAGCTCAGTTTATTTTTATTGAGCAAGGTTGTTTAATTTACTATCCAGGTACTGGAGACATGAAATTAGTTTCATTAGTCTCATTACATTGTTGCTTCTTTTTATCGGAACATTGACTTCAAGTTTAAGGGCATTATTCCTAAAATATAGTATTGTTTTGGGGGGGGTAGAGTGGTGGAGAAGGCTAGTTGGCAGTGGAACTACGCAATGATATTGAATAGTATTTTGTGATTGTTAGAATTTTCCAATCTATTTGTATTTATTTTTTTAGTTTACAACCACTTTTTTGTATGGTAAGGTACTGTTTCATCAACTTTTTGGAGAGGTCTCGCGGTTATTTGTACAGTATCTCAAACAGATCTTTAGACATAATATTACTGTATTTATTTGAACGAATTCTGTATGTATTTGCACACTGGGGAAATACAGTATAACAAATAACAACAAAATTGTCTGCCTTTTTAATTTAATAATAAGTGATACTGTATACCATTTGCCTTTCAAATTATCGTCCATGATACACACTTTTATGTTTTATTGCTAAACACATTTTATCAGAAAGGAACTTGATGGGCCCAAGAAAAGTTTTAAACATACTTTATTTACTGAGAAAAATAAATGGAGCTTGTTGGCGCTCCATTGCCGTTTAAATTCTTTCTGTGCGCTGTGTGAATGAAACATGCTCTCACAGGATCATTGTTCCCACCAAAAGTAAAATATTGTGAACTCTGATAAAAGTGACATCTTTGGTAACTGTAGTACTATTTCAGGAAGGCATGTGCCAATGTGTGTTATAAGTCTGTTTTAAGGTGCTTTTCCAGTTCAGAATCATTCACCAGCAAACAAATATTAATAAAACAGCAAAGAAACTGTACATTTGATAGGCGGTACCCGTCCTCACACTCTACTACATTATTAAAAATTACAAATGGGAACATGAATTAATCATAAAGCACTTGAGCTTAACTCTGTATAATGTGACCAATGCCTCCATGCAAATGATAACCTTGTAATTCACTACAGCCCATTTAAAATTCTCTATGCTCCCTGCTGAGGGGAATATTGCCTTGGTGTTACAAAAAACGGACCGAAACTGTGGAGCAAGTTTCACTGCCGATTCTCCCTTGTTTACCAAGCTGAGGGAGACTGGTACCCCGTGATACAGCAAAATACACATCAGATACGTGTTGGTATCACAGCCTGAACAAACAGGGAACGAACAATATGCTAAAAGCTTTGCATTAGAGAGGTTTTTCAGATAACAGCTTTTTACCTGGAAGTGCAGCAAATAGGATGCTGCTTTGAGCTATATTAATCTATGCTTTTGAGACCACTTCATAGTCAACTGGTAACTAACCTGTTCTTTGTTGTTGATAACATTGAGACAAACGACTTTGGACTATTTGTGTATAAACACCTCACCTCTAAAGAAATGTCTTAGTTTGTAATTCTTTAAAGCGCTGTGGGTGGATTGTCTTGCTACAAATTTCAGCCACCAATGTATTTTTACGGTGGCCATTGACAGGTGGTAATTGGAAAACTGGTGACCCAGGTTTAAATAGCAAGATTGGCAGGTATTTTGGCATGATAGAAATGGGGGGAAGAGCCCTAGCTCCTGTGCCCTGAACCACACTTAAAGGTTACAATTTAGATACAGTTTGACTGGACTTCGACCGAAGGTTACCGATTGGCGTTTTCAAACTGATTAAGAGCCTTAAATGGGTAAGAGAGTCCTATTGGGAAGCTCAAATGGTTAAAGAGCCATCCCCTGCTATAGTAAATAAAACACTCTAGAGAAAATATATTGTAAAACTAATTAATCTACCTAAAACAAGCTTTTCAAAAAACATCTGTAAATAAATTGTCTTCATCAATTGACCTAGAGTCTGAAAGCTTTGAATGTATTCCAGACCTTTTAAAGGAGAAAAATGACTTTACAAACTGAAACCAAATTCTGGTAGAGCCGCACATATTGAAGGTCGCTTAAGTACTCTTGTAACATTAATGTCAAATAAAGAAAATATATATTGGATTAGATTAAACCATTGAAACTCTGCCGTATTCAAACTCACAAAATATGTTTTCAGGAATGTTTTGTTAAGGACTGTTTAACAGAATAGATTGTTCAGAAACTCTGTTAAAAAAACAGTCCTAAGAATTGTGGGTTTCATTTAGAGCAAGGTCAATGAAGGCTATATACCCAGTCAAGAGGCATTACAAACCAGGTAGACCGTCAAAAAAATATTGAATTAATATATTAATAAGTTTAAACCGCTCACTGTGATTCTCAAATGCAGTTGAACAAACCCAAAGCCAATTTGGTGACAATTATGATGAAACACAATAACTTTTTATCAGAGGAACATGAAAACTGCCCAAAACCCCCTTGAAAAAATACAAAAACATATTTCTATAACACCCCCCGCCCCACCCCCTTCTGCGGCTCTCCCTTTCACAGGACAAGAACAAATAGACCAATTTCAAAAACAGGTGCAGAGGCGTACAGGGAACCGATTACAAACATATCTGAGTCAAGCAGAAAGTCAAACAAGTGAAACAGTGTTTAGCGATAAGACCGCATCGTTTCGGTAATCAAATAAGACAGAGAGTGGGTGCCATTTTATACCATTTGGCTCAAAGCTCAGCTTTGCTCACTTGTTGCATACAGTACTGCAATCGTATAATGGCGGCCACCATGTGTCAAGTGATGGGGCTCGTCCTGGGCCTACTGGGGATTGCGGGTGTCATCGCTTCCACAGTGATGGACCAGTGGAGCACTCAGGACCTGTACGATAACCCAGTGACGTCTGTCTATAACTACAAGGGGCTCTGGCGGTCCTGCGTCCGTCAGAGCTCTGGCTTTACAGAGTGCCGGCCTTACTTTACCATTCTCGGACTGCCAGGTAGGTCCACTGTTTGGGACTGGGGAACCATACAATTGATGCCTCATGGAGAAAGGATGGTTGGCACTACTTCTCTAAAACAGATTCGGGACACCATTTTGAAGCAAGCACAAATGTATATTTTTGCAATGGAATAAAACTAGAATGATATTAGCATTATTGTTCTGAATAGTTTTATGTTGTTTGTTTTATTTTTCTCAGAATATGTATTTTTCCACTTGCTTTAAAAAAGTACTTGAAGTCTATTACTGCCAGTGTTTTTGGTGACAGTTCTCCACTATTGGGATAGTATTGGGAAACTGTGCAGTACATTTTAATGACATGAGTAGTGGGGTCTAGTGTTGATGTCAGTTTGTTAGATTTGGAGATTTGTGATGCAACTATAGGGATATAACATGTTATATACAGTAAGTGTCATGGCAACTACATTTTATATTGGCAATAACACTGTGCAGTCTTTTGGTAGTTGTCAAAAAGTGAATTATTTTTTGTAATTATCTGGCAAAATAAGATAGCATCTTGCCTGGAATGGAAGCAGCAATAGTCTAGAACACATTTATAAATATCTTTATCTAGTTTATCAAAATTATATTTTAATAACTCACAAGCTTCTGCAGAGGTATAGTTACGGTACCACCTATTTCATGGTTACACAGACTTCATATATTTGGAAATATTGTGTGTAAGGGTTACCAAGATATTTATAGCTATCTTCAACAAACCAGTAACAAATTATTTCTACAAAACCTTGACACTCTCCATTAAAAATGGTTCTATAAAGAGAAATTGTACTTTATTATTTTGTGAATTTATTTTTGCATCAACTAGTGACTGGTGAAACGGGAAGTACTGTACCACATTCTAGTTGGATTTTATATTTAAAATATTATAGAAATGTCACTTTACCAATTTACAGACAGATATTCAGTAATATAGAACAGTGGATCCTAACTCTGGCCTCAAAGTCCATTCCTGTGTAGGACTTTGTTCCAATCAGGTCCTAAATTTAAGCCATTCCAATCAACTAATTAGAATCTGCTTAGGAAAAATCTGTACTTGAATGGATCTTTAGGGCTATCTTGAATTGGAAACTATTGGTATAGAACAATGAATGCAGGAAGCAACAGTAGACCAGAAGATGGTCTCCTTGGGTTCCTGTTGAGTACCGATAGAAATAATTTGATAAGCGGCATTATGATTTACAGGGGCCTATTCTCAAAGTGTATTACTGCTGTCTGTAATTTACTCATATTTTTAACAGCGAAAAACACATCTTCCTTATACAAAATTAGCAAACAATCAAGTAGTTGAATATAATTAGGAGGCTGTGTGGTCCAGTGGTTAAAGAAAAGGGCTTGTGGAGGTTCCCGGTTCAAATCCCACCTCAGCCACTGACTCATTGTGTGACCCTGAGCAAGTCACTTAACCTTCTTGTGCTCCGTCTTTTGGGTGAGACGCATTTGTAAGTGACTCTGCAGCTGATGCATAGTTCACACACCCTAGTCTTTGTAGGTTGCCTTGGATAAAGGCGTCTGCAAAATAAACAACTAATAAATAATAATAATGTCTATTAAATACTCACTGGTTTGAGTAGAGTACAATGCAAAGTCTATCAAAGGCTGAGTGTTTTGGGATGGGCCCAGCCCTGGCACAGGCGCCCTTCACTAGGGGAACATACTGTAATGATTTTGTTTGTACTGTGCCTAACATGGGGACTACAATATCAGCCTGTGAAATGATTCTTATCAGTTCTTTGGTTCGACAAACAGTAGAAACTCTTTAAGCCTCAAGGTGCTTTAAAGCAGAATATGATTCATACGTCCCGTGTTGTTTTGCTGCTGATGTTTTTGTTTTCCATAGTAAAGCCCATTTATCTTACCATAGACTGTTAAACATAAGTTGACCCACAATCCACCTTTGCGCATGTCCATTTCAAAGCAGTTACAGGTATAGACCTTTTTTCAAGCTAAGAATTTTCTCAATGGAAAACAGAAAATGACATTCATTAGGCCTTTGTGAAAAAAAAGACATTAGTCAAAAAAGATGGTGTATACTTTTATCTTTTTATAAGAAAACTGCTGGCCCCACCTATGGTAGTCAGTTTGAATGGACCGAGCCAAATTTCAAATTTCTACCTAGGGATCCTATTATCTGTAACACAGGAAGTGAATGCTTACTGTTGGCTTGGGCTTGAAATTAGAAACCACCAATCAGGAAAGTCCATTGCAGGTCAGTTCCACACGATAGATGACTGCAGAACTTTAAAACGGAACACCTAGCTTTACAAAAGCGAGAAGCAGTGGCAGGTAAATAACATGTTTAAAATAAGAATGAAAGCACTATTTACCAGTGTCTAATCACAATAAAGCAGTATCACCTTATCTGTATGGTAGTTCTTATCTTCCCCACACATCAACTACCAGACTGTAGGGCCTCTAATCAGGACTCTAAACTGTGCTCAATAGCAAAGCAATGCTGTTACACACACTGGAGTAAAGAAAACCTTAGCTGTTAACCTTTCAGGATACAATTACAATGATAATTCACAATTCAGAGGGTATTGTAGAGGGGAAAAGAGGGTTTTGAATAATATACAAGTGGCCATAGAACCTAGAATGTCTATATGGGCACTGAATACTTTAACAAACATGTAGTACAGTACAGCTATACCCCTTGCTGTTTACTTACCATGTACAGTCCCGAGACATAATATTAGGCATATTGAGCTGGATTATTTAAATGCTGACAGTTCTCATTTGTATCTATCATTAAAACCTGATGGTGTAGTCTGTATTTCTGCAATGTCCAAATGTGACACAGATTTCAAAGCGTCAATGCAGTTACATTCTGATAAGACAGAGGCCATGCTGGCCAGCCCCTTGACAGCTGTACACCACGTCGGGCATTCGAGTCCTTTCACAGCGAAGTGGATGCGTGTTATCTACACATGTCAGCACTTTTATGCTCTCAGGTCGTCATTATTTTTCTTGTAAAGCTGATAATCGCTCAAGCCTGACAGAAATAAGCCTCACCATTATAATACACTATGCCTCTTGCGTTAAACTAACTGGAGATGCAATTGCAATCAATACATAACTGGCTCTGATGTTGAAAATAAATTCTCATATAGGCAGGGAAATATGAGATTTTAGATACTGAGCATTTGATATTATCATAGTAACTTTAGTAACTGTAACTCAATGTGCTTCAGCATAAAACACACACGGAAGTCCAAATCAACACGCAGCAGAGAGCAAACAGAAACTCACGAATAACTTGACACTGAGGGTCAGTCCTGTTCTGTTTAGTAACTAAGGGGGAATCTTGATCATTCACTTTCCTGCAGGGAAGTATGTTTTTAGGGGGAAGTTAGCAAACTTCCCCCAAACTGAACTTCCCTCCAAGTTGATTAACTTAACTTCACACAACTTCCCAGTAACTTCTCAAAATGTACATAGAAGGATCATGTGTTTAAATTAGGGATGGTATCTACTCCCCAGTAGTCAATCGAACAAATTGGATTCCCTGTTCTTCTCATCCATAACTACTAAACACTCAATACTGCTAAATTTATAAATACTAAAAGAAACTTAATAAATTAATTTAAAAATGTTTAGACTAGAAGTCTTTCTCAATGTATTCAATGTCTATGCAAAGTGTAAACCTGATTTTAGAACACTTTTTGTGTACCACTGATATTAAAATCACACCGGTTTACTACAGGTGAGTAATTGTCTGTTTCCAGGTTGAGAAAGACTTCTAGTTGAAGTGTTTGTCATTGTAGTATTTCTAAATGAAGCCAATGTTGTCAACTACAGATGGTAGTTGCTCAAATCGAACATTCACTAAACTAATTATAATGCTTCATGGTGATCTTTAGTCATGTTTAAACTACTAGCTAACCTTGACCTTGAAGAAGATCTTGGAAATGTCCAAGTGAGAAATTGCTTGAAGGTCTTGGATTTTAATAATCTAAAATGTTTATGAATCAGGAATATAAAACCAGGCATTTCCCTTGATCAAACTCTCAGAGCTGCTGGTATTTAGGGGTTCCATTACAAACGATGAATATATGGGGACCCCCTGTTATTTCTGCCAATTTTGTACATGCATGTATATGTTTATCAGCTGTAAAGACACTGCTATATGCTTCATGAAGTGTGTTGAAAGATCTTGTAGGTAATGGAAGACATCAATGAATGTAGCAAACCTGGTACCATGAATTTACAAATACTGACTCATTATGTTCCAACTGCCAACAAAACTAGACTCCCATCCCACATTGTCTTGCGAACAGGAAATAAATAAAATTACCAAACAAAAAACCAGTGGTTGAAACTCCACTGGTGATGTTGTCAAATTTTGAGCAAACATAGGCTTCATATAAGTTTCGGGCTCTTTTGAGCACACTGATAAGGAACTAAAAGGGTTGGAGCGCTCTGTTAATACCAGACACTGGAGTCTTTCAGCGGAGTCTGGTAAACAGCAGCGAGAGCAGGAAATGGCGGCCACTATGTTCCAGATAATCGGGTTCATTCTGTCAGTACTTGGGCTAGTCGGGGTCATTGCAGCAACAGCAATGGACCAATGGAAAATTGAAGACCGGTATTATAAACTTGTAACTTCAATTTACATCTATGAAGGACTTTGGTACAGTTGTGTGGGTGAGACTTCTGGTCTCGTTGAATGTCGTCCATATTTTACCGTCTTAGGACTACCGGGTACGTTGTTAACACTATGGGTCAATTTGTCACCAGTTATACTACATATCATTTGTGAACTTGCTGCTGCAATACATTGGTAGTTTATAGTATAGAATGTTATTGTATTTAGTTTACTGTGATAAAGCTTGTTTTAAAAGTATATTGTGCTGTATGGTTTTCCAATTTTATTTTACAAGCAACATTTAAGAAAGTTGTCAAACCATATTGCAAACATCAGTTCTGTATTGTTTTCCAGCAATATTATATCAGTATAACGATACAATTTGAGATGGAATTTTTTTTTTTGTTTAAATCTGTTTTGCTTCCTAGACTTAAGTAATAGGCCATTTATGACCCTCTACTGCAGCAAGTAGTAGCATGTCATATATGGTTGGGTCACTGAGTGTTGTTTTAAAGGGTATATAAGGACCTTTTTATTTTATTGTGTTACATGTTCCCATGTGTTGCTACAACTGTTTAAGTAAGGTGTGTGTATTGTTTGAATTTTTTATTTTTTACATTTTGACCACTTTTTAATTTTTTTAAATTGCATTCCCTGCCTCAAGATGGCTTCACATGTACCAGAACTACATTTCCTATCATCCTCCTGCTCACTGGTAAATCCATCTCAGTTACATTTGTGAGCAGGAGGATGATGGGAAATGTAGTTCTGAGAGATCCATGTGGGTACATGTGAAGCCATCTTGAGACAGGGAATGCAATTTACAAGTTTATAAAAGTGGTCAAAATGTAAAATAAAAAAGTAAACAATACACACACCTTATGTAAACAGTTGTAGCAACACATGGGAACATGTAACACAATAAAATAAAAGGTCCTTATATATCCTTTAAGTGTGGAGGTAGCATGAGTCTCTGCAGCTGAAATTACCGTAGGGGGATGTAAATCTACAACATGTGTTCTGAATAAGTAGGTCGTTATAGAGAATTACATTATTTTGCAGTCTGTAACCCTTGTTACTGACTGCAACTAATATTAAAATACTTGACCTTTTACAGCAAATTTCTATTAGCTGTACAATGCTTAATTACAATAACAGCTATAATAAATGCTGCTGAACACTATAAACACCTTGTAAATTTTGCAGCAAAGAATTGCATTATTAAATTACTACATTTTCAAACAGCCTAACATAAGAAACACATGCGCAGAAGTTACTAGGAGGGGTCCAGTTTGAAAACAGCTCCTGGATACTTTTTGGTGTTGAAAAGTGACTGCCCCAGATGGTAAATGAAAGATACTAAAGTTTGTGGGATGGATATTCTCTCTCTTTAGGCAGCTTCCAGGCAGTGAGAGCCCTGATGATCGTGGGGATTGTGCTGGGGGTTATTGGAGCACTGATCTCCATATTTGCACTCAAGTGTATCCGAATGGGCAACATGGAGGACGCAATGAAGGCTAACATGACCCTGACATCAGGGATCCTGTTCGTTGTGGGAGGTAAGGTCTATCTGCTGCCGATTTATCTCACTGTATACAATAATTCTTGCTTTAAGAAGGTGAATTTGTTTCGGCGTCATTAATGGATTACTTTTAAACACTTCAATGAGGTTTGACACATGTGTAATTACAAAACTGCTTTGCAACAATATGAAGCTCATCATGCACACATATTAAAGGTGTGTATGAATTCAGAACCTGAATCTTAAACACACCGAATGTACATTGCACATGTCAAGACGAGAGACTAAACTCCATAAATCATGCTCGTCTCACCTCCACACAACTTATTGGGTTCTGTGAGCCATCAAGACCCCAGGATTTGTATAGTCAAACAACAACACAATTATTTTTCATTAAGCTTCTGCAGAGCCCATGCACAACAACGTTTCTGTGGGTGATAAAGTGAAGAACCCACACTTACTGGATCACTATTATAATGTTGCAGCATCAGCAAACTGTTTAATTTAAGAGAAAGTTTGAACACTCTAAAAACACAAATACAAAATACCCTCCTGGGGCGCACAAATACCCTGATTAATGTTAGAAATACAACCCGCTCAGCTCTTTTTTTAATGTTATGGAACACCTTTATTCCATCCATACTAGCAGATGTACCACCTATCACTTTTTAAACACAGGTGTATGTGGCATTGCTGGCGTGTCCATCTTCGCAAACCTGATTGTGACCAACTTCATGTTCACCACCACAACTGCCACCATGCAAGGGTCTCTCCAGCCAAGGTAAGTGAAAGCGTAACACAACACAAATTCCAGGGCCGCTATACACAGCAATATCAAACACAACACCAAAGAAATTGCATATCCCAAATGAATCTTTCGACTGCCACCAAAAGAAGATCACCATAAAAATGACACTTTCACATCGTTTCTCACCATATCAAATGGTTAATATAATCTAAGAGAAAACATTATGTTGATCATATATACAGTAAATCTGGACAGGAACCCAGAAATCTGATGCAACTGGTGAGTTTATGACTGCGTTTGTTATCAGTTTCAGAATCAGCTGTGCCAAAGCCTAATGGCTTACACATGTATATAATGTGTGTTTGATACATTTACAGCGATTACAGTTTTAGGCATTGACTTAAGGAGGGGGTGTTTTTACAGAGACCACAGTTGCACACTGTTACTACTTTTATGTTTAACAGTATGTTTTATAATGGGACATCAGCAGTACGTTAGAAGACACAGTAAAATGATGAGACCTGAGGCAATGAAATAATAAAGTAAAAAAATAAATAAACACAGCTGGAAGATATTCAGCATAATGAAAGGGCAACCAGTGATAATATTGCGATCATCTTGGTTGCCACAGTTTCAACAAAATAACCTGTTATAGGAGTTGATGACTTGTTAGAACTTATTTGGTAGCGTGTATTCTCGCTTTTTCTGAAATATGCTTTTCTGTGTGTTCCAGGTACACCTTTGGCCCCGCCCTCTTTGTGGGCTGGGTGGGAGGAGCAGTGCTGGTAGTGGGTGGGATCATGATGTGTGTGGCCTGCAAAGGAATGGCACCTGAGAAGACTCAGTAAGTTTCCACGGCAACCACTGTAACTTACTGTCCTGAATAACAGCCCTCAAAGGATACAAGTAGTATTCCAAACCTCACTTTTGAGTTCCACATGCAGTAAAAACTTGCTACTAAGGCAAAGGGGTTTAAAAGTTTAAAAACAACATATGTAGCCTGTACACAATTCTTTCTTGATATTTCACAATACGGTAATTCACCAATTGGGTTAATTCATGGTTAGGCCATTTTTACATTAAATTATACAAGCACTATATTTTACTGACATTCCAGCAACAAACTAAATGGTATTCAATGTTACTTTGCAAAAGTCATGGATTTTTTAGGGTAATTTGTAGAACAGGGTCTGGGTTGGGATTGTAGTATTTTTTTGTTAATGTTTTTGAAGCGGCAAAAAGATTATTTTACTCTTTAATTTTAATTCCTTGTCGCACAAAAAGTTAAGCTAGGGTTTCATTGGCTAACATCAGGCATTAAGTTCAGAGAAAGGGAAACAGATAGTTGGGAATATTAGTAATGTATATCAATGGGAAAAGCATGGGAACATTGAAAAATGACAAAATGTGCAAAAATACTATGGTCAATTCTTATCAGGGTAGAAGTGCTCAGAGTGTGTGTAGATACTCCTGGAGCCATTTTAAGTGGATGAACTGTGTGTCATGTAGCCTGAATTTAAAATGTTTTCTCTGTGTTTTTAGCTACAATGCAGTAGCCTACAAAGCGTCTAAGCCCAACACAATCTACAAGTCCGGAGATGAGCGGTCCAGACGGGGGTTTGACGATGACAACAAGAAAAGCACAACTCGCAGCGACGATGGCAGGCAAACACAGCCTTCTAAATTTGACTACGTGTAACGCTGGTCTGCAGCTAGGGGGGATATCGCTGAAATACAAACTGCAAACTGGCTCAGAACAGGGGATCAAAGATGGGTGTATGCAGCTTTCACTGACAAGCAGTTTAGCCAGGTTATAACAGATTAGGGATTTGACCAAAATCATATGATTACGTCCAGGTCATAAATGTAATAAATTATAGTAAAATGCATATTAATGTGAATTCTCAGGATATTGGTAAGCCTTATTATTAAATGTATTAATTTAATATTTGTGAGCCTGTTCGCAAACATTATACTTTGATTAAGGATTGCCCCACTGGCTCTAATTTTCTACTCCCCTTTATGGTGTAATAAATTACCTTTGAGAAGAACTAGCAGATTGTATAGTACCACATTATGTATTGAATGCACTGAGTCTCAGTGCATAATCAGCAGGTCCCTTTAATTTTTTTAAATTAAAAATCATAACACTGTTAAAGGCATTAGCTGATGTTGTCTACTTATTGTTTTTAATGTAGCTTTAAATGATAAAATCCCAGTTGACTTAAAAGTAACAAATTTAACCTTAAAAGGAAAGTGGAACGTGTGAATATATTCCCTATCCCCAGTTCTGATTTACAGTGCTGTGCTTGTATTTTATTATTTTACTAATTGTTATTTCTTGTTTTTTATACTTATAAACATACTTAAACATACCTAAATATACCCACAGAATTACGGTGTTTTTTGTATAACAAAAACAAAAAATATATATATTTTTGGGTTCTATGTTTTTTTGACCCATACTGTGCTTTTTATCAATTTTTCAAATTCCCCCCCTTCACCCCAAATAACACCCCAGGCTTGTGTATGGCCTGTGAAATACCAGGCCCTATGAGTTACATGAAAAGTCTGCTTTGATTAAACACATTGATATTCATTAATACAACTATTCTATGCTTTTTTTACAGACTAGAAAATATTTGTTTCTGTTTTTAGTTAATAACAAAGCCGTCTTATGCATTCAACACATAATCAGATTAATAGAAACTCCATTTTGTTTTATGCTGAAAAGCTTCTAGAAATGTAGGTTTAGGTAAACTTCAGTAAAATGTAGGTTTAGGTAAACTAGGGTATAAGCTGCTCTAAATGGTCCTAGTTATTAGTAAGGACTGGCTGATTATTATAGCTGAGAAGCATCATGTGTACGATGTCATATATCTTCACTGTTAGACTCTACCAAGATGCAAAGAATGGAAGTCACACCAACAGAGCTAACAAGTACTGTAATTAATTAGTGCTACATTATGGCTGTAATCATCTGTCTGTCTTTTGTTCATATTTGTGTGACTTCAGAAAAAAAAATCATTAAAGTTTTTAAAGTTTAAATTAATAACTTTTCTACATTTTGTATATTCTTGTTTCTTTTTTTTACATAAATGCGTGCTTTTAGATATAAAACAAGCCATTGAAACTGTCAGATTTAACTTAAGTGCACACAAAATACAGATAATCAATTCTGGT
Source organism: Acipenser oxyrinchus oxyrinchus (assembly GCA_030684275.1). Taxonomy (NCBI): domain Eukaryota; kingdom Metazoa; phylum Chordata; class Actinopteri; order Acipenseriformes; family Acipenseridae; genus Acipenser; species Acipenser oxyrinchus. The sequence goes on along the minus strand of CM060254.1, from coordinate 16,394,237 downwards.
AAATCAAATAGACCATGAATAAATTAATCGTTATAAGCAATAATAATAATAATAATAATAATAATAATAATAATAATAATAATAATAATAATAATATATTGATCACAGTGCAAATACTACCATATACTGCACTTTCAACAAGACCCTGAAAAACAATAAGGTCAAACTGTTTGGGTTTATCTGGCTAGTAGGGCATCTATGTTGACCTCGATTAAAGGGTCAGTACACTGGGCTTTGAAATAACTACTTTACATAACCGCATATTTCAAATAAAATATTTTAGTTATTTTTTTTATTAAATAAACTACTTGTCTTGTGAAACTTTAAATAAGCATCACTAAAAGAATAATCATAAAGAATCAAACATTTGCCTAAGAAATGTAAAATCAGGATTGTTTTATTTCATTAAATTTTATCCATACAACAAAATAATAAGATACTCTACCCTTGGTCCCGGTGATAAAGCAAATTGTGGATGCGGACCAACAGTCTGAGAAAGAAAGAAAGTTAGGTTCAATAAGATATATAGGGCAGGATTTTCAAAAAACAGTGTTATTGTATTGAATTCGTGGTATAGTAACGAGACCTTTAGTAGCAAGTGATTTTCAAACGAAATGTGTTAATTAAATCAATCTGTTAATGCTTTGAAATTCAGTAGATGAGGTCGTTAATGAACGCATTTCTCGTTAAACGTACATCACTTCCTGTCTCAACGACTGAATAAGAGGAACTTGTTAATCAAAATGCATGTAATCGAGATCAAGAAAAATGAATGGAAGCATAATTTGCTGTAATGGAAACTACTAGCGTACAGCGAGACGGCTCTCTCACCTGCGAGCAGCAGCCAAATGGAAATGAAATAAAAAATAATGGGAATATCTATTTTGTGTATAATTTGCTAACTTCATTTAAAATTGTGCATTTATCATGCCGTATGTACATTTAGTTAGAACACTTAACATATAAAACGCTGATTTACAATTATCTGGTGTGTGGGTAAAAATCACAGGTTTATAGGCTATAAATAAATACATTTGAAGTGACACTGTCACTTTCCGTTAGTTTTGCTGGCACTACACAGCAATGATCGTGATGGAGCTGAAACTAGCTAATATAAGACCCTTTCGCTGATCAAGCCAACATTGCACAAGTCTACGGCATAACTGGAACTGAACAGCAGCTCCTGAACTCTTTGTTAAAGCACCTTGACACAGAATTATAAAAACAGTTCTGTTAGTTCTTGAATTTGAACATAGAGCGCTTACCCGTCAATGTACAAGCCTCAGCTCATACACATCACGTGTTCCAGGCAGAACAAAAGGATATTGCTTCCCGATAGCAAACAAGCCCTAGTTCTGGGAATGGGTGGGACCGATACACCATGGAAGCAGCAGAGATAAGGAAAGCTAGTGGAAAACAATGCTGTGAGAAACCCCACAGCTGATAGGGAGTTTCGGTCACTTTGTAAAACATAAAGGCATTACTGACGGGGCTCACAGGAACCTCGAGCTGAGTCTTGAGGCGGCTCAAATTCAAATTCTGGCACTATTGTGAGGGCATGTTCCAGTCCTTAATAATTATTGACCCCACGTCATGAGCTCAAACCTAGTTTTGCGAAGACCATTTACTTACTAAATTAAATGAAGCGCTGCATCTTTAAAAACTATTTGTACTGATAGCGTTTTGCATTGATGTGGAGCTGAAAACAAACTGTTTTTATCTTTCCAATACAGTAGAAAAATACATTTAAAATATAGACATGGACAATTAATCAATGACGAGAACTCAAACAACGAGGTTCAGACCAGTAACAGAGGAATGAAGGGAAATGTTTTTAAGAGCAAGGAAAAAACACTTGCTTTGTACCAACAAATGTAAAGGAAAAAAGCTAGAAAACTTTCCAGATACACAAAAAGGACTTGGATAGACACCTTGTTTTATTGCTTACAGCAGTTTAATTTTGAAATCCTAATCATGTACATCTGTCCGTCTGTCACACTATACTGGATGAACATGATAACTGCCTTTATTTTGATTTGTTTTTATTGACGTTAGTTTTTTGTTAAGTCTGCACATTTATTGATCTTAACAAAACAAAATCTGTGTTAGAAAAATGGTTATAGTCGAAGTTAGCATGCATGATTCATGGAAATTCCAACTTTAGTTCTGCCCAGTAAATTAGTCCTGTATTATTAATACATTACTGTCTTTATTTTAGATTCAATCAGTCCTAGAATCAACTGTGCTAAGAGGTTCAATAAAAAATAGAGAATGCTTAAAGCCACCTCAGTATTAGGGCCACCATGCAATTGGGACACTTTTTCACTGTCCAGATTTGCTCCTATTGATGGCAATGTCAAGTCACCTTGAATATTAAGGCCTCCACTGTATTCAGTATTAAGCATTGAGTTACTTCTCCAATTAGACCAATCTTTTTAAAGAAAACTAACCATCTGAAAACTTGGATGCAACATGATAAAAAACAAAAAACACATTAAGAGTAAATGAATAAATTACCTTGATAATAATTAAAATCAATAAAGTGTCCACAAGTTAAATACACTGTTTAAACCAAGACCTTTTTAAACAAATAACATTCATTTGTCACAATAAATACTCTGTCCCATCAGTAGTAAGGCTGCCCCCTATTAAGGCCTCACAGTTCCAAGGAGGCTAAACTCCTGGCTTTTGTTTCAACTGTGCTCTAAATTACTTAATTAGACTAATGTTATTTGGCCCATGCCATGATGTAATTTACTGTACATGATCCTGTGTCAATCTGAGCTGCTAATTTCAAAGGTAGTTTGTAGTTAATCAGCAGTGATTTTTATAACGGACCCAATCCACCATTATAGGAGTAGATACCAAAACCAAATGTATTTTAAAAAGTCCCCCCGTTTACTGCATTTAATATTCCAAACCAAAATCCATTACCAAAATGGATGAAAGCCATGGCGACGATCTGTTTGGTTCAGAGTATTGGAAGTGAAGCTGGTTCCACATACAGTAATACAAAGCCATCCTCTGTGTTATAGTGCAAATGCATTGTCCTAATGAATTGCTTCAAGAAACAATCCAGTATAATCCATGTATTGTTGATTTTATTGCATGATTGCTCAAACTGACAAATAATAGCATATAAAAATAATAAATACATTTAAAAACAACAATAATTATAATATTCTTAATACTAATAATAATTGTAAAAAACAACATTTGATTTGCAGAAGCCCTTGGCTCCATTAATTGTACATTATTAATCTCAGCTGCACAAAAATATCAAACAATCATTAAACATGTATGACTTCACAATATCTTAAAATGGAAATTCCACTCTTAATATTGGTAAATGTTTAAAAACAGATGCCAACCAGTATGCTAGTGAAGTGAGATTTCAGAAAGGAGACACCGCCAATGAAATGAACAATTTATTGAATTGACAGATATATATGCCCATGATGATTACATTGATATTTAAGTTTGGCACATAGCCTTCCCCACTGGAACTTGTTAGCCTCCCTTATGCTGGCAAACTATGATGAATGAAGTATATGAATTAGATGAATGTCTAATGCCAGCGGGCAGGACAAGTGGCATTTGACCTTCCCCCTAGACAAGGCATGCTGCAAGGTGGAGGCAGGGGAGGAGGAGGGTCAAACAACCGAACGAATGATAAGGGCTGTAGATGGGTTGGTATGTGTGTGTGTGTGTATATATATATTATAGGAGTAGATACCAGATACCAGATATATATCTTTCAGAAATACAACTAAGTTTCCAAGGATTGGCCATCAGATATGGAAATCAGCACACACAGCCAATCAGTGTCATGGTTGAATTGTGGAGACAATCAGTGGATATTGTGGATAATGTTGTACAGTTGATCCCGTATAAATGGACAACTTGCACAAACCTTGGTATGAACTTGAACATGCAAAATTCAGGCCAAACCAAAGCATAGGTACTGCACTATACTCTGAAGTCTGTGCAACACGGATTTGCTTCACTTATTCACTTTCTCAAAAAGTAATTTTCTCCATGGAATCTTTTCAGAAAAGATGGTTTCTGGAATAATTCGTAAGCATGACAAATAATGATCGGAGCAGAAACACCAGAAAATAACAGAGAACACCCTTACAGGATATTAAAGAGAGAGAGAGAGAGAGAGAGAGAGAGAGAGAGAGAGAGAGAGAGAGAGAGAGAGAGAGAGAGAGAGAGAGAGAGAGAGAGAGAGAGAGAGAGAGAGAGAGAGAGAGAGAGAGAGATGAACACCCCCTGTCTGCCACTCTGGGCCTTAAACAGAGACTGGCAATTAAATTGTGTGTTGGCGTAAAAGACAAGAGAATTAACCCACTACGCCCTTCAAGCCAATCACTTTTAAGTGCTTCTGTCTCAGTAGAAAACCTTAAACGACACATGTACCATTCCTTATGCCAGCTATGACCAGCACTGTTTTATCGTGGTTTTTCAACTGGTCAAACTGGTTTCAATGGTGTTCTGGTATAGCACTGTAAACTTAGTCTAGTGATTGTTGTCTAAATGCATCTAACTGCTGTAAACCTGTGCTGGGGCTTGTATACCTGCTGGGTATCGGCTAAGAAAACAGGACATTGTTGGTATTTCTAGCAGGGATTTTTATGTATATGCTTATTTGTACCAAACTTGTCCATTCCCTGTGTTCAGATCAGACCATGTCCTTTGAGTGGGTGCCTGTTTGCCATGCAGACAGTGAAGTTGGTTGGTTGCCCCAGGCTCAGTCTCCTCATGCAGGGTTAGTGAAGAAGCCGGTCCCCTTGGGCTGCTCATAGGCCTCACCAACCTCCTCCCCTGCTGGCTGCAGAACTCCACACGCTGCTGCTGCCTGCTGAATCAGCACTGCCCCGCACTGCTGCCTCCTTGTGGTGGGAGGTCACCGTGGTTAGCTCCTCAATGGATGACAGGTCTAGGTCACTCTCCTCATCTGACAGCTGAAAGCACAGACAGACAGACATTAAAAACGTCTCCATTGACTCATTTCAATTAGTTGCCTTCAATTTGATCAAATCCACTGAAGCCACCCCATAGAAACTATTGTCCATCTTTATGGAGTGCTTTAAAATCCAGATTTTTACAGCTATTAAACACTCAATAGTACTACATTTAGAAACACTGTGCACTCAATTTATAAGAATCATTGATATAAAAATCAGCCGCATATAGTGATGAAAACCACTGGGACAAAATCATTCCTATACTAACCAATGTAAAATAATCCACTGGTAAGAATCAAGCAATCTGCTTATAAGAATAATTTTGGGGCAAACTGGCTACACGTAATAAGATACTTGATCAAGTGCAAGGACGTGTACAGCCAATAAAGCAGTTATTCCATTTGAGTTTGATCACATCTTGCATGATCAGGCATGTACAGAGCGTGGAACGTGCAATGATGCAGGAAGCACTGCATTGTTTGTAATCAGACAATAACTGCTCCATGGCATTGTGCAGGTATGTTGTTTTCTGTTCCTTGAGTGTGAAAATTAGTTTCAATAAAGTGAATACACATTCATTGAATACATACTGAGTACAGCAGTGTTATTGTGTGATATGCATGTAGAGGGAGTGGGATTGCGGCACGGTGAGGAGGAGGAGGAGGAGGAGGAGGAGAAGGGGGGGGGTTTGCGGAGATTTGTATCTCCACTTAATGAAAAACTGTGAGATTTGCATCGCAACAGAAAATAAGTAAGCCACAGATGCTTAAATGCACTGGTAGTCCTGACAGTAAACTGGCAGTTAAACTAGGCACCCTCACGAGACGATCGCTTCTCAAGTATACTGTAGTAAAATAGGAGTAAACATAATCGTGATCATACAACAAGTTGCTTACCCACGAGGACTTGTTTTGATGTATTGTCCTCAGTGATTGAGCACCATTGACATTTGTATACTGTACTTAAACTGCTGATGCGCGTAGGCGCTTTTGCCAATTGTAATGTGACGGGCAGTGGAAATGATCAGGCTGAAGTCTTGATTTACAGTTTAAAACCAGTGTTGGTTTTATTTTTCTTACTGTGCGGTGGGTAGTACAATTTCTTAGAACCGCTAATAAAACAAACAAAATAAAGCTAGCTCTCAGTTGGAGCACTAACTAAACAATACTTTTTGTGGTCCCCGTCTGACGTCAGGGTGGATAAGCCATTTACCCAACTAAACAAATACAAATCAAAACAATTCATACCTTCCCCCCGGAACTACACATATACTGTGACTAGTTTACTTTTGCACAGTATAGAACTGGAACAAACAGATCTTTTCTTCTTTATCGAGGTGTCATTAACTTTAACAAGCAGTTAACCAATTGACCATTATCCTTAATTCGTTAAGGAAACAGCTATGGATTTTCCAGAGGTCTGCATACATGCGGGAACTCATGACATCTAGTGGTCAACACATTGCACTGCAGGGAACAAAGCTTTCATTCTCAAACATACTGATTCTGCAGCACTTCACCACAGTAATCATATTGGTCCGCTTTTAAGAATCAACCTCTTATAAGAATCAAATCATCCGGGACGGACGTGATTCTTATAAACTGAGTGCACCGTACTAAAAGAAACTTCATAAATTCAATGACCAGTGTTTTGACTAGAGGTCTTTCTCAATGTCTCCAAAGACTTCTAGTCGAAATGTTTGTCACTGAATTTATTAATGTTCTTACTTTGTACTAGCACTAGCAACATTATCACAGTGATACCAGGGCTTTTAATAAGCACTAGCAGCATTATCCCAGCCCCCTTTAATGACGTTCTAAACAAGGTCTTTAAAACAATTGTATTATCTTTTATTAGCATTAGGAATAATATCCCAGGTCTTATGCCCTACCAAGAAGCATCAGTTTCATTTCTGTATCTATGGTGCTGTAAATCTGTTTAGAAACTTGAATCTTATGACCGGGTGGTTCAGTCTTTTTGGAACTTCCTACTGTGGTGTTTAAGAGTCTGTTTGTAAGTGCTGTCTTATGTGGATTGAAAACCAACAGTATCAACATCTTAACATTAAGGAGGCACATATATTCACAATATCTCTAAACCACTGACATCATTGATAACTACCCATTTTCTGATCACCTGTGTTTGTCTTTAATGGTGTTTGGCTAAGCCTAGTACACAGTACATATAACAACCCACCTGCAGCTGCTTCACAATGGCACTGGATTTTGGGGAGGTGCTAACATACGGTGGAATCACTTTAACTCCGCCCACAGGCTTCTTCATTGGCGTACTCAGCTGTCTCTCCAGGCTCCTTGTCAGTGACTGGACCACAGATCCTACACAAAGAAACAGAAGGGAGACGTTTGACCTACCCCAAACTATATTCACAGAATGGAAATGATAAAAGCAGTGTTTCCACTTTGTTTTGAGAAATTGCAAAAAGAATAAATAGTTAAATAGTTAAAACAAACTTGGTTTTAAATTCAGCTCTTAGCAGGACAGAATGGATTTATTCGTAGATAAAAATGGTAAAAATGGTGCATTGAGAATTTAGTTTCATTCATGTAAAACAAACTGACCAGTTAAACCATGTTCAATAAAAGCAAGGGATTAATATATTATAATTAGGGCTTCTGTTTTTCTGGTTTTATTAATTGTATTTTCCAGTGCTTATTTTAGCTATTTTCCAGTTTTATGTAAATCAGTTTTTTTAGGGGCTTTTGTTTTTGATATACAGTATGAAATTAGTGTTTTCGGTTACTTTCCAAAATGCTTGAGCGTTTTTTTTTTTGTTTTTTTTTGTATAGTATATTTTTTTGTTTATTTAGCAGACGCCTTTATCCAAGGCGACTTACAGATACAAGGGTGTGTGAACTATGCATCAGCTGCAGAGTCACTTACAAATACGTCTCACCCGAAAGACGGAGCACAAGGAGGTTAAGTGACTTGCTCAGGGTCACACAATGAGTCAGTGGCTGAGGTGGGATTTGAACCGGGGACCTCCTGGTTGCAAGCCCTTTTCTTTAACCACTGGACCACACAGCCTCCTTATAGTATATGTGCAGTACCGTACTGTGGTGTTTTACACGCACTGCTGCACCTGCTTACCGTGTTAATTTATAATGCCCCGACGTTAATAAACTCCCTGAGATGTGATATTTTCACATACCCGATGGACCCCTGGAACTAATTAAATTGCATATGACAGGTTCTGCTGTATATTCTAAATTACAGAACAAGTTGTGAGAGATCTAACAGTGAACAACTTTTATGTATTCAGTGCTTTTGACTGAATATTTCCATTTTGGAAACAACCTACCCTTATAAAAGTTTCCTACAGTAAAAGCATAGTGAAAGTATGGCAAAGCATAAGGAAGCACTGTAAAGCCCAATAGGGGTATGGTAAAGCACTGCAATATTACTGTGCAGATTTACCATGGTAAACCTTTATAAGGGTAGCATTCATTCAAATGACAAGAGCAGGCGAATCGAACTGTTCCTGACTATGTCGTGTTGATAAGCAGATGCTGAGCTTGATCTAAGCAAATTCTCAGAGTCCAGCTGTTAAAAGATTAAACATGAGCCTCGTCTTCATTGGTGGAATTACTACATCCCTGTCGCTCATGCAGTATCCTCATGTATACACCAGCTCAGCCTTTCTCATGTCAGTACACACACTGCTTTTGATTTTAGTAGTGTATGAAATGGAACTACATATCTATAAATGTAATACAATCCAATTTGGAGCCTTGCAGTTCAGATTTAGTCCACTGTTTTTTTCTTTCTATGAACACCATACATCTAAGTATCAGTTCAGTGAATAGTGTAAATTCATTATCACTGTATAGTAGTCTAAGAAATGGCTATTTGGTACAGCTGATAATAAGAATTCCTGATAAGAACAGATGTTGTTTTTTTATTCATAAGCCATCTATAAGAGATCTCTAAAACTAATGGTAAATGAATATTTTTGGTGCCACTGTCTGGGCTTGGTAACCCTGTGTGAGATTAGAAAGCCAACCCTCCCCTCCTGTTACCCTCAGCGTCCCTCTCTCAGTACCTTGTGACCCTCGGAGCCCAGCAGCAGGGCTTACTGGCCCCTCGGAGAGGTCAGTATCGGACCAGTCATCATCGCTGACCGCAGCCTGGGGCTGCAGAGGACCGGGTTTGACCACTCTCACCACAGGAGGGTCCTTGGCGGCTGGGCTGGTCACATAAGCACTGTCTCCAACAGACTCTTCTTCTGAGCTGAAGGGAGGGGTGCTGTGGGAACAACAAGGTTATTCTGCTGTTTTCTATGGCATTTCAATCACAATGAGTTATAAAAAGGATTTCAGTATGGACATCAGTAGCCTTTATTTTATTTGTATATTAGTTTTAAAATATAAAATAATATGCATTATTTTAATTCTATTCAAATTATTTCTATATATTACACAAATACAATTACAAATAACAAAAAATAACATAACATTCTTAACACAGAATTAATATAGGTAAAGGGTTTGCAAATACAGCTGCACTTATAGATATGTGAACATGCTGATATCAGTAATTAGTGATATAAATGTGTTTTTAAAATGCTAATATTATATAGATTGTTACTTCATTAGCTATATAGTAAATGACATCACAAAGACATTAGATTTAAAGAGAAATAAATGTGTGGTTACCATGGCATCAAAAGGCTATAAATACCTCCAATGTTTGTTTTCAAACACACCTTCCTTTGACAAAGGTATGTTAAACATACCGAAACGTTGGGAAGTTGGCTCTTAAGCAGCACAATGCATTTTTGTCCCAGATGGCTTTCCATAGAGATCACTATGCGTGCACATGCATAATCTGGTTTGTTTACTTTTTGGTGTCTAAAACTTTTAAATAGAGGCTCAAGAGCTGCTGTGTTGATCCTGTGTTGTTTATTTATTTATATATATATATATATATATATATACAGTACTGTGCAAAAGTTTTAGGCAGGTGTGAAAAAATGCTGTAAAGTAAGAATGCTTTCAAAAATAGACATGTTAATAGATTATATTTATCAATTAACTAAATGCAAAGTGAGTGAACAGAAGAAAAATCTAAATCAAATCCATATTTGGTGTGACCACCCTTTGCCTTCAAAACAGCATCAATTCTTCTAGGTACACTTGCACAAAGTCAGGGATTTTGTAGGCATATAGTCAGGTGTATGATTAAACAATTATACCAAACAGGTGCTAATGATCATCAATTCAATATGTAGGTTGAAACACAATCATTAACCGAAACAGAAACAGCTGTGTAGGAGGAATAAAACTGGGTGAGGAACAGCCAAACTCAGCTAACAAGGTGAGGTTGCTGAAGACAGTTTACTGTCAAAAGTCATACACCATGGCAAGACTGAGCACAGCAACAAGACACAAGGTAGTTATACTGCATCAGCAAGGTCTCTCCCAGGCAGAAATTTCAAGGCAGACAGGGTTTCCAGATGTGCTGTCCAAGCTCTTTTGAAGAAGCACAAAGAAACGGGCAACATTGAGGACCCGAGACGAGTGGTCGGCCAAGGAAACTTACTGCAGCAGATGAAAGACACATCATGCTTCCTTCCTTTCACAATCAGAAGATGTCCAGCAGTGCCATCAGCTCAGAACTGGCAGTAAACAGTGGGACCCTGGTACACCCATCTACTGTCCGGAGAAGTCTGGTCAGAAGTGGCCTTCATGGAAGACTTGCGGCCAAAAAGCCATACCTCCGACGTGGAAACAAGGCCAAGCGATTAAACTATGCACGAAACACAGGAACTGGGGTGCAGAAAAATGGCAGCAGGTGCTCTGGACTGATGAGTCAAAATTTGAAATATTTGGCTGTAGCAGAAGGCAGTTTGTTCACCGAAGGGCTGGAGAGCGTACACGAATGAGTGTCTGCAGGCAACAGTGAAGCATGGTGGAGGTTCCTTGCAAGTTTTGGGCTGCATTTCTGTAAATGGAGTTGGGGATTTGGTCAGAATTAATGGTCTCCTCAATGCTGAGAAGTACAGGCAGATACTTATCCATCATGCAATACCATCAGGGAGGCATCTGATTGGCCCCAAATTTATTCTGCAGCATGACAACAACCCCAAACATACAGCTTAAAGTCATTAAGAACTATCTTCAGCGTAAAGAAGAACAAGGAGTCCTGGAAGTGATGGTATGGCCCCCACAGAGCCCTGATATTAACATCATCGAAGTCTGTCTGGGATTACATGAAGAGAGAGAAGCAACTGAGGCTGCCTAAATCCACAGAAGAACTGTGGTTAGTTCTCCAAGATGTTTGGGCCAACCTACCTGCCGAAGTTCCTTCAAAATTGTGCAAGTGTACCTAGAAGAATTGATGCTTAATGCTGTTTTGAAGGCAAAGGTGGTCACACCAAATATGGATTTGATTTAGATTTTTCTTCTGTTCACTCACTTTGCATTTAGTTAATTGATAATATAATCTATTAACATGTCTATTTTTAAAGCATTCTTACTTTACAGCATTTTTCACACCTGCCTAAAACTTTGCACAGTACTGTATATATATATATATATATATATATATATATATATATATATATATACAGTACTGTGCAAAAGTTTTAGGCAGGTGTGAAAAAATGCTGTAAAGTAAGAATGCTTTCAAAAATAGACATGTTAATAGATTATATTTATCAATTAACTAAATGCAAAGTGAGTGAACAGAAGAAATATCTAAATCAAATCCATATTTGGTGTGACCACCCTTTGCCTTCAAAACAGCATCAATTCTTCTAGGTACACTTGCACAAAGTCAGGGATTTTGTAGGCATATAGTCAGGTGTATGATTAAACAATTATACCAAACAGGTGCTAATGATCATCAATTCAATATGTAGGTTGAAACACAATCATTAACTGAAACAGAAACAGCTGTGTAGGAGGAATAAAACTGGGTGAGGAACAGCCAGACTCAGCTAACAAGGTGAGGTTGCTGAAGACAGTTTACTGTCAAAAGTCATACACCATGGCAAGACTGAGCACAGCAAGAAGACACAAGGTAGTTATACTGCATCAGCAAGGTCTCTCCCAGGCAGAAATTTCAAGGCAGACAGGGGTTTCCAGATGTGCTGTCCAAGCTCTTTTGAAGAAGCACAAAGAAACGGGCAACGTTGAGGACCGTAGACGCAGTGGTCAGCCAAGGAAACTTACTGCAGTAGATGAAAGACACATCATGCTTACTTCCCTTCGCAATCGGAAGATGTCCAGCAGTGCCATCATCTCAGAACTAACAGTAAAAAGTGGGACCCTGGTACAGCCATCTACTGTCCGGAGAAGTCTGGTCAGAAGTGGCCTTCATGGAAGACTTGCGGCCAAAAAGCCATACCTCCGACATGGAAACAAGGCCAAGCGACTCAACTATGCACGAAAACACAGGAACTGGGGTGCAGAAAAATGGCAGCAGGTGCTCTGGACTTATGAGTCAAAATTTGAAATATTTGGCTGTAGCAGAAGGCAGTTTGTTCGGCCGAAGGGCTGGAGAGCGTACACAAATGAGTGTCTGCAGGCAACAGTGAAGCATGGTGGAGGTTCCTTGTAAGTTTGGGGCTGCATTTCTGCAAATGGAGTTGGGGATTTGGTCAGAATTAATGGTCTCCTCAATGCTGAGAAGTACAGGCAGATACTTATCCATCATGCAATACCATCAGGGAGGCATCTGATTGGCTCTAAATTTATTCTGCAGCATGACAACAACCCCAAACATACAGCAAAAGTCATTAAGAACTATCTTCAGCATAAAGAAGAACAAGGAGTCCTGGAAGTGATGGTATGGCCCCACAGAGCCCTGATCTCAACATCATCGAGTCTGTCTGGGATTACATGAAGAGAGAGAAGCAACTGAGGCTGCCTAAATCCACAGAAGAACTGTGGTTAGTTCTCCAAGATGTTTGGGCCAACCTACCTGCCGAGTTCCTTCAAAAACTGTGTGCAAGTTTACCTAGAAGAATTGATGCTTGATGCTGTTTTGAAGGCAAAGGGTGGTCACACTAAATATGCATTTGATTTAGATTTTTCTTCTGTTCACTCACTTTGCATTTAGTTAATTGATAAATATAATCTATTAACATGTCTATTTTTGAAAGCATTCTTACTTTACAGCACTTTTTCACACCTGCCTAAAAGTTTTGCACAGTACTGTATATATATATTAATCTCACATTTCACACTGAGCTCTTTTGTTGCCATTTTTTTAAACTATCGTGCAAATTCTGGCGAGGCGAATACATGTCAAAAAATATTTGTTCCAATATTCGGATATTTGTCTCAGCACTAATATATGATAATGATAAAACTTACAAGGTAATTATACAGGCATTAGTAATCTTTTTACCTAATGCAAATTATTATATGTATTTTTCTCATTGCAATTTTCATATAAGCACATATAAAAATCTTGGTTTCATTAATTGAGTGTTACATGTTAAAACTGAGAGAGAAAGAAAGAGCCACCTAGTGGTGAATAGAAGTATTAGCTCACAATAAAAGCTTAGAAGTACTTTCATGTTTTGTCTAAACATTTGTATCAGGGACACATAATAAACAAAACCTAATGTATTCTATCGTATTCTTTTAATGACCACACTATGCATATTTATTATAATTAAGTAGATAGCTAGTGTAATAGTGTGTAATTAACAGATTCTTTCTCTTGCCTGTTGTTGGTCTTGGTGGCAGGAGCCCTGCTTGCTGGGCTGGTGACAGTGGCTCTCGGGGCAGGCTGGGGAGTGTTTGATTGGACCAGGCGGGGCTGTGTCACCTGGGCTGCCCTGGGTTTCGATGAGCTCTGCCGGGGCTGGCTGCTCTGGGCTTTCCCTGCCAGAAACAGAGGCAGGGATGTTAGCTACACACATATCCCCCGCCATCTTATAAGAGAAGTGTTATTTCTTCTACCGATCAAGGCTGATTTATGACCCATGATGTCTTAATAAAAATATTTTTAAAATCTGAATTATGTTTAAAAATATATTACTAAAGCAGTGAACTGCCCCTACAGTATATCATTTTTGTTTGATTTTATTTTCATAAAACACACTGACACTATTTCATAGTTACAGTATTTTTTTTTAATTATTATTATTATTGCAAAGTTACTTAAAGAGTTAAGCATTACTAAAGTGAATTATTTTCTTTCAACTCCACTCCACCCCTGTGTATTATTAGAGTGGTGAGGCCTCCTTACTGCGGGCTGCAGGTGTTGGTGTGGAGCTGCCCTTGTGCAGCTTCCTGGTGACCTCGCGGGACAGACTCTCTCTCAGGCTCAGCAGCTCCGGGTAGCGCTTGGCTTTCTGCTGCCGCTGGGTGGACACTGTGGAGCTCAGGCTCTTGAAGGTCTGTTTGGGGATTCCTGTAGCTCCCTAGCAAACAAACACTCTCTGTTAGGCTCAGGCTGCACATTGTAAATGAATCAGGGCCTGCAGCTGACTTTATAAGCATTTGGTGCCACACAGTATAGTATACACCTTCATTCTAAATAAAAAACATGATTTGGTAATGTTATCTCTATTAATAATAAATTAATCGTGATTATAACAGCAGTGTTTAAGTATTCTGTAAATACTTAATCTAATAGTTAGAAAGTACAATGTGGGTCGGGTCTTGTTTTAAAAAAAAAATCGGCACAGACATTATATACAAACCAACGCAATACTGTGTGTGTGTGTATGTATGTATGTATGTATGTATGTATGTCTGTGTGTTTACTAGAGAGAGAGAATGCATGTCTCCAGTCATATGTGGTTTTCACAATCACGTCACATTAAGTTCTAGCCAAAATTGTAGATATTTATTACTGCCATAGCCTTATCTTTTTGCCTATTGATTCGCCCCATTGCCACTGTACTTGCATCCATGCATCCTTTCCTGCGATGTAATAGGGCAGTGTGTTCCGGGCTTCAGGTTACAAATTGTTAAAACAAGTGAACAAATCTGTTCAGACAGCACCTGTAAACCTCACCTCTCGACTATACTGGACTATATGGCACCCAATTGTACCAGCACTTGCATCAGCTTGTACTTGCCCTGAACTGCTCCATACCTTGCAGTATTCTACTGCTGCTCTTAATTATAACTACTTCCTGTATCTTGTACTTGATTTTACTCATATAGGTATCCATACTCTCATTTTTTGTAATCGTTCTCATCAACTTATCATACTTACTACGTGCGCTTAAACTTTACTCATATAAGCAAATATTTTTACTATAAATTAACTGCTCTTAGTCGAACTCGCTCTTAAATGTAATTATTTACTGTATTTTTTATTTTGCTCGTTTGAATTTGATCTTATTTTCTATGGATTTTACTGTACCTTATAACTGCTCTTATCTGTAATGTGATATTTTGTAATGTGATACTTTGTACTGTGATATTTTGTAACACTTGTATGTTGCCCTGGATAAGGGTGTCTGCTAAGAAAAAATAATAAAAAGAATAATACATTTTCACATATCCAATGGAACCAATTACATGGGATATGACAGGTTCTACAGTAGTTTATTTTAGTATTACTACATAAACCACCACTGTTTTATAGAACACTAACCTTTACACTAACCTTTACAAACAAAAAAGTTAAGAAAATACTCAATGTTCTTTACACTGATGAAAAGTTGTCTCCCAATACACTTTGATTAGGACAAGTGCACCCATACACCAAAGGGTGTGCATTATACCCGCACTGTTTAAAGTACCTTCCAGAGATGTAAGCAAGTCATTTTGCAGTGGCAGCGGGGTGACACTAGGGTTTCATACCAGCACCCCTTTCACAGGGATCTGCTCAGTGAGTTTAGACGAGGTGTTGGAATTAATCCTTCCAGTAGAAGCTCACCTTGCAGAGCCCCATGCTCTCCAGTTTCTCCTCCAGTGTCTCCTGCAGGATGGGTCTGAACTCCTTCACCAGGTTGGGGTTCCTCTTCAGGGCCTCCAGCAGCCTCTTCTTCCCATCTAGAGTGTCCAGCAGCTCTACACAGGAGGAACAAAGAGCCATCAGTGAGCCATAATCACACTGGCTGGGTCTCAGTGCGGATTCCTGACACTAGTTTAAAATTTCTGTAATTCATGTATACCTTCTTCCTCTTCCTCTTCCTCTTCTGATGACGATTCCTTATCTTGTTTCACTGGAGTGACTGCAAGTAAAACACACTTTTTAATGAACTGTGTTTTTTTTAATTTTTTTTTTATTTTTCTTAGAGCCCCTGCACATATAGTTGATGTGTGGTACGCTGTCTATTTCTGAAATGTTTGGTATGGCTCATTATGCTAAATTCAGATTTTCAATCATACATCAGAACATAAGAAAGTTTACAAACGAGAGGAAACCATTCGGCCCATCTTGCTCGTTTGGTTGTTAGTAGCTTATTGATCCCAGAATCTCATCAAGCAGCATCTTGAAGGATCCCAGAGTGTCAGCTTCAACAATATTACTGGGGAGTTGGTTCTAGACTCTTACAATTCTCTGTGTAAAAAAAGTGCCTGCTATTTTCTGTTCTGAATGCCCCTTTATCTAATCTCCATTTGTGACCCCTGGTCCTTGTTTCTTTTTTCAGGTGGAAAAAGTCCCTTTTCATAGATTCCTTCTTCAATTTCAGTATCTCCCATATGATATTTACAGTATAATGCACTGTTGTATTGCCTGCGTGCAGTACCTTACACTTTTCTCTATTAAATGTCATACCCCTAGCATTCACCCACTAACCACACAGCGTACTTTCAAGGTGTGACCTGTTTTCAAACCAATAATGGGCATGTCCAGTGCAGCGATGTACAGTGCAGAAAATTCTAACCTTGGATAAAATAATAATTTCCATTGGGAAATTGTTTTTTGTTTTTTAATTGAGAGTAATTACCTGTAACAGTTCTCGATGACAGTTTATTAATCTGAAGGGAAAAAAAAGATAATAATTAATAAAAAACAGTCAACTTTCTAAATCCGATTAACAGAATTACAGTTTGAACATACTGTACAGCGTGTCTACATGCACGCAACAATTTTGCTATTGTAGTTTTCCGGAAAACCAAACTGTATGTGGGCACAACAGCCTTGAAATGTGCAAATCACAGACTGATTACCAGGTGGTTTTTGTCAATAATGTTTTTTTCCTGTGGCATTTTTTTGCACAATGTTCAAAGATATTGTTCTTTATTTTTATCATAACTCACTAAAAACTCCTCCATTGATTTGCCCCTTTCCATGACTGAGCATACCTTCATAAGACAAGCAATGCAACTCCACTAGTTAAAACACTCGCACCTTGGGGTCTTTTTAATGATATAAACAGTGGACAGACATTAACACCAGCAGCCTAAAATGTATGAACCAGACTTCTCGCAGAACTTATTTCACTCTAATTTTATTGTACTATATTGTAGTGTTAACATGTGGGCCAACAAAAGTCCTCAATTTAGAATGTCCAATTTTCTTGCCAATTGCACCCAGGAGTTTGCCTTCCAATGGAAGACTGGTGACTTCACACAGCCAGGATGCGACCCTGCACTCTTCACACAGTCAGGACCCTAACCTGCACTCCATGAACAGTTGGGCCATAGGGACTATTGGTACAAATTCCAAGTGCACAGAGGGTGGTAATGAATGTTGCTGTGGTGAGTCCGTACCGTTTCCTCCTGGGTCTTGATGACCTTCTCCTTCTGTTTGATCTTGGAGCCGAGCAAGCTGATTTGCTGTTGGAAGCGCTGCACTGTGGATTTCTGGTCTGCAGACAGGGACATCCTCAGCCTCTCGTTCTCACTCTGCAGCTGAGGGAAGAACATGGTACCTTTTAAATGAGACGCTCAGAAGCAAAGCCTGATATGCTGGGCAAAGCTTTAGCTACACATTGTTGTTAGAAATTCTAAAAATATATACAGTAATCCGTCGCATATCCGACTGCGACAGGACCAGAGTAAGGGTGGATACTGTATGTCAAAAGTCGGATAAATGAATTGTGTTTTAAATGCCATTATACTCAGCTGTAACAATTACTATATTCACCCAATTATTGTTTTGAGATTCATCTTTTATTAGGGAGCTCCCCTAAATCCCTTGTTTAGACAAATACAGGGTATTAATGTTTGTGACGGAGTAGCCGTCTGCCGTGTGTGTGTGCGTGCGTTTACAGGGTGTGTATTTTATGGAGAGGGATTCTTCTGATCCATGACTACACTTATAGAAAGTAAGTCAGTAGAAAAGTTTTACCTCAGAATGTTGACTGATCATTATGGAATATTTTTTTCTTTCTGCATCGATTTGGAGTAAAAAAAAAAACTGAGAATATAGCCCTCTATGTGTATATGGAAAATACTATTGAAGAACATTTTAATATATAAAAAAAAAATGCCTCAAAGTGTACATGTGCTATAGTTCTGTATAAACAAAGACCTCCCGTGAAGTGGATACAAAGATTGTCAGTAAGAAATAAAATAATGTTAACCAAACTGTTAACTATTCAGAACAACCACGAGTCGCTTCTCCCTGCAATTGAGTTGTTTCTTGACTTATGCTGGTCCAGTTATTTTATTTCTGTCAGAAATGTTGTCTTAAAAAAGGGCCCCAACTCTAAATGGGAAATGCATATGTTTAATAACGGTTAAATGCTTACTCATAAACAATACAAAGGCAGCATTGCTGCTGTTTCTTTGGCCAACCCCTTTACAATTTAGAACTAATTTTAATCTGCATTATTTTAAGGTAACAGTCCAAATAAATAACTATCTTGAAGACAAAATCCAATTTGGTTACCTCTTCTTTTTCCTGAAGGTGTGCACCCTGCAGCTCTCGCATCCTCTTCTTCCATTCATGCTTCTAAAAACAATTTCAAAAGTAAAAAACATACAAGTCAGAAGAGTTCACAACAATCGCTTTCTTAGTCATGTTTTCATAATGTTTTTCATAGTGTAGTTTTCAAAGATGTTTTGCAAACACATCATGTGAAAATTAAACATTAACATTTAATGGGGTTTTGTAATGTCAATACTGTGAATAATGTATATATATATATACAGTACTGTGCAAAAGTTTTAGGTAGGAGTGAAAAAATGCTGTAAAGTAAGAATGCTTTCAAAAATAGACATGTTAATAGATTATATTTATCAATTAACTAAATGCAAAGTGAGTGAACAGAAGAAAAATCTAAATCAAATCCATATTTGGTGTGACCACCCTTTGCCTTCAAAACAGCATCAAGCATCAATTCTTCTAGGTACACTTGCACACAGTTTTTGAAGGAACTCGGCAGGTAGGTTGGCCCAAACATCTTGGAGAACTAACCACAGTTCTTCTGTGGATTTAGGCAGCCTCAGTTGCTTCTCTCTCTTCATGTAATCCCAGACAGACTCAATGATCTTGAGATCAGGGCTCTGTGGGGCCATACCATCACTTCCAGGACTCCTTGTTCTTCTTTACGCTGAAGATAGTTCTTAATGACTTTTGCTGTATGTTTGGGGTCGTTGTCATGCTGCAGAATAAATTTGGGGCCAATCAGATGCCTCCCTGATGGTATTGCATGATGGATAAGTATCTGCCTGTACTTCTCAGCATTGAGGAGACCATTAATTCTGACCAAATCCCCAACTCCTTTTGCAGAAATGCAGCCCCAAACTTGCAAGGAACCTCCACCATGCTTCACTGTTGCCTGCAGACACTCATTCGTGTACGCTCTCCAGCCCTTCGGCGAACAAACTGCCTTCTGCTACAGCCAAATATTTCAAATTTTGACTCATCAGTCCAGAGCACCTGCTGCCATTTTTCTGCACCCCAGTTCCTGTGTTTTCGTGCATAGTTGAGTCGCTTGGCCTTGTTTCCACGTCGGAGGTATGGCTTTTTGGCCACAAGTCTTCCATGAAGGCCACTTCTGACCAGTCTTCTCCGGACAGTAGATGGGTGTACCAGGGTCCCACTGTTTTCTGCCAGTTCTGAGCTGATGGCACTGCTGGACATCTTCCGATTGCAAAGGGAAGTAAGCATGAATTGTCTTTCATCTGCTGCAGTAAGTTTCCTTGGCCGACCACTGCGTCTACGGTCCTCAACGTTGCCCGTTTCTTTGTGCTTCTTCAAAAGAGCTTGGACAGCACATCTGAAACCCCTGTCTGCCTTGAAATTTCTACCTGGGAGAGACCTTGCTGATGCAGTATAACTACCTTGTGTCTTGTTGCTGTGCTCAGTCTTGCCATGGTGTATGACTTTTGACAGTAAACTGTCTTCAGCAACCTCACCTTGTTAGCTGAGTTTAGCTGTTCCTCACCCAGTTTTATTCCTCCTACACAGCTGTTTCTGTTTCAGTTAATGATTGTGTTTCAACCTACATATTGAATTGATGATCATTAGCACCTGTTTGGTATAATTGTTTAATCATACACCTGACTATATGCCTACAAAATCCCCTGACTTTGTGCAAGTGTACCTAGAAGAATTGATGCTGTTTTGAAGGCAAAGGGTGGTCACACCAAATATGGATTTGATTTAGATTTTTCTTCTGTTCACTCACTTTGCATTTTGTTAATTGATAAATATAAACTATTAACATGTCTATTTTTGAAAGCATTCTTACTTTACAGCATTTTTTCACACCTGCCTAAAACATTTGCACAGTACTGTATATATATATATATATATATATATATATATATATATATATATATACACTACCGGTCAAAAGTTTTAGAACACCCCCATTTTTCCAGTTTTTATTGAAATTTAAGCAGTTCAAGTCCAGTGAATAACCTGAAATGGTACAAAGGTAAGCTGTAAACTGCCAGAGGTTAAAAAAAAGTTTAGGTTACCAAAACTGAAAATAATGTACATTTCAGAGTTATACAAAAAGGCCTTTTTCAGGGAACAAGTAATGGGTTAACAACTTACAGCTGTTCTGCAGCAATGGAAGTAAATTAAGCCTTGAAAGTTGATGCTAACAATTCCTACAGGTGTCCCAACTTTTGTTGATTACTTACAAAACCTCTGTCTGTATAAAAGCAGTGTTGGAACAGACTGTGTTACTACACCCTCTTTAAGCATTATTTGGACAGTATTGTACTGCAGGAAGTAGTATATTGTTATCATAATGGCGAGAAAAAGGCAATTAACAAAGGAAGACAGACATACCATTATAACCCTTAAAAGTGTAGGTCTTTCCTTTAGAGGAATTGCAAAGAAAGCCAACGTGTCAGTGAGTAAAGTTTCCTACACCATCAAAAGGCACTTGGAAACTGGAGGAAACTCTGACAGGAAGAGGTCTGGCAGACCCAAAGCCACAACAGAATCAGAAGGCAAGTTTCTGAGAGTCAACAGCTTGCGTGATAGGCGGCTCACAGGACAACAGCTTGAAGCACAGCTTAACACTGGTCGAAGTAAGCAAGTCTCAGTTTCAACTGTGAAGAGAAGACTTCGAGCTGCAGGTTTGACAGGTCGAGTGGCAGTAAGAAAGCCATTGCTAAGATGGCAAAATAAGAAAAAGAGGCTTGCCTGGGCCATGAAGCACCGCCAGTGGACTACTGAAGACTGGAAGAAGGTCTTATGGACCGATGAATCAAAATTTGAAATCCTTGTTTCATCACGCAGGGTTTTTGTACGCCGTCGAGTAGGCAAAAGGATGGTTCCTCGGTGTGTGACACCAACTGTCAAACATGGAGGAGGAAGCGTGATGGTCTGGGGCTCTTTTGCTGGATCCAGAGTCGGCGACTTGCACAGAGTGACTGGCACCCTGAACCAAAACGGCTACCACAGCATTTTGCAGAGCCATGCAATACCCTCTGGTATACACCTAGTTGGTCAGGGGTTCATCCTACAGCAAGATAATGACCCAAAACATACCTCCAGGCTATGTCAGAACTACCTTAGAAGAAAAGAACAAGACGGTAGGCTTCAGATCATGGAATGGCCAGCACAGTCTCCAGACTTAAACCCCATCGAGCTGGTTTGGGATGAACTGGACAGAAGGGTGAAAGCAAAGCAACCTACAAGTGCAACACATTTGTGGGAACTTCTGCAACAGTGTTGGGAAGAACTTTCCGAACAATATTTGATTTCCATTGTAGAAAGAATGCCACAAGTGTGTTCGGCTGTTATATCTGCAAAAGGTGGCTACTTTGATGAGTCAAAAATTTAGATTAAATTTTGTTCAACAAAACGATTCCATGATTTCTTTTTTATCTCCAATTGTTTATTTGTTCTATGCTTTAATTTCAGAGTACATTGAGACATTGAACTGCGTAAATTTAAATAAAAACTGGAAAAATGGAGGTGTTCTAAAACTTTTGACCGGTAGTGTATATATATATATATATATATATATATATATATATATATATATATATATATATATATATATATATATATAATTTAGTGTTATACATCCCCATCTGTTGTTACAACTGTTTAAATAACGTACCTGCAATTTTTCTTTTTGTTGTTAACATCCTGACAAATTTTTACACTTACAACTTTAAAAAGTCTGCTCAAAGCTCTTTTCCAAATGTCCACTCTAGTGCACGGAAGTTTTAATCTGTCCTCTAAATCACATAACAATTATCTGGCTTTTCTGTTCCATACCACATAATGACTCGTTATTGCTGTGTTACCTGTTTGACAATGTGGGCAATAATCTTTACACTATGAGTGCACTAGAGTGGACATTTTGAAAAGAGCTTTGAAACAGACTAAAATAATAAGTGTAAAAAGTTGTCAGGATGTTAACAATGAAAAGAAAGATTACAGGTACGTTATTTAAACAGTTGTAGCAACACGTGGGGACGGGTAACGCTATACTTTTCGGAACCCCGCTACTTACTCTTTAACATCAATTATAGTACACCAGATACGGCAATCTCAAATAAAACATCATAAATGTATGCTTGTCTTTCCTCATTATACCTATCCACGTGTTCATATTGTACCTGGGTGAATGCTTGAACTGTGACCAAACCAGCTTGTTTCATCTAATCTCCCTTCTCATGAATTTAGTCAGTGTCAAGCACCACATTGGAATACAATGCTTTTCCATAGCCTATTAAACCCAATAGGGCAAGATGCTCTTTTCACATCTCACAACTGCAGGGGCTCTGAAACATAGTTCAGACTCGCTTAGTTTAATAACCCGCTCTCAGTCCAGTAGGATTCTGGGAAGGAGAAGCAAGTGTCTCTTACTCATGGCAGAGCGCAAGGGACAGTACAAACGTTTACACAAACTGAACATGCAAGGGGTGTACCAAGTGCCACGCTAATTACAGAGGAGAATTCAGGTAAGATAAATGTGATCTACAGACACATCCCCTTTAATTTAAATCATCCATGAACAGTTCATTAACGGAAGTTTGCATTCTGAAATTTCAAAAACATTCTAGTAGTGGCCAGGACTTTAGATGGCGGTTGTGTATTGACAGTCTACCGGCCTAGTCTCAATTTGCTGGTAGAGTACAAGCATGCAGGCATTGTACAGCAATGCTGTTTGAAGGTTAGAGCTCCATTTTGGTTTTAAACTGTTGCCCTGCAGTCCTTCCTCACCTGTCTTTTCATCTTTTCCCTCAGTTCCATCTCCTTGGCCTCCCTGTCCTCTTGGTCATCGTCGTCTCGCAGTGCTCCCAGGTTAGACGACGGCAGCCCACTTGTCTGCAGCTCCTGGAGTTTCTGTTCAAATCCAAATAGGCTTCTCCTTGAGTTCTTGTAATGATCCTTTACTAACTCTGTGACATGTATGTTATAGCATGGAACTGGGGAGCTAGGCTATGTATGCTCTGTAGAATTTGACTACTAAAACAAAATACTGCCTTCTGGCCAGGACTGACATTGAACCAGCCTTCCCAGTATTACAGTCTATTCCACTGTAGGGTAAGACAAGAATGACATTTTCAATGATCCATTATCAGCTAAAAATGATCACGATAATCGCAATTACCTTAAATCATGTTTTAATAATTGTGACTTTCTCTTACACACTCTTTTTCTTTTGTGTTTGTCTGTTTTTCATTTCTTGCAATTTTAAAATAGTCATACCACTGTCCCACAAAACGGGGTACTGAACTAAAGTCATTTTGATGCCCAGTTTTATGGACCAATTGGTTGTCTACAGGAAGAGAGAGGAACAAAACATCTTGGTAGAAGAGGGGCAAATCACAGTAACACAATAATTGCTGATAATATGGTTATCGAAAATAATCTAATCTCTAATGAGCCCAAGGATTCTACTGCAATCGTGCAATAGATATTCACAGCACCTGAGCTACCTCTACTGTAGTTCGAGGAAGAACACACATCCGTCATTACTTATACTATGCCGCCATCTAGCTGCAGAATGTTACAGCAAAAGAATATTAACAATATTACCAACAATATAAAGAAAACTATTACAACCTATTTGAAAGTCTTGAATAAATGTAGTTGTATTATATACAACCTACGAATAGAACATCATAACAACATAAAACAACATTTATTAATATACATAAATTTGCAATTTATGTGACTACGTTGTGTCTAGATTGCTTTGCTTCAGTCCTCTTGCCGTAACTGCACAAGATGACATCTCTTATAGCGACCCCCTACACATAACATAGTCACTTATCACATTGAGCAGTGGCTGCAGTGTTTCCCTCTGCAACAGAGGTCCTCAATGGCCCCTCACGCAGCTCCACTCACCATTTCTAATGCGGTGCTCTTGCTGGAGATGGCCTTGAATTCCTGGAGGAAGAGCTGTCGCAGGTCTGCTATCTCAAGGTAGAACTTCTTCCTCTCCTCCTCCTTCCATTTTTCAAACTGCATCTTCTCTTCCGCTTCCCTCTGACTCTGCTCTTTCTGCTCCTGTAGGGTCAAGGGGAACACAAAAATGCGAAAAGATTTCACGGTGAAGGTCTCCTCATTCTGTTACACTAAGAACCAGTCTCTCAATTCTAACCACCTGGCCACACTGCTTCCCAGTCCTTTAGCTCTAACAACTAGGCAATCTTGCCTCCCAGTCCATAAGTTCTTACCACTAGGTCACGCCGCCTCCCTCCCAGTCCCTCAGCTCTAACAACTGCACCACTCCGCCTACTTCCCAGTACCTCATCTCTTGCCACAAGGCAACACTTCCCTCTACCCAGTCCCTCAGCTTTAACAACTGGACCACACTGCCTCCCAGTCCCTAAGCTCAGGCCACCTCTCCGACATCATTTCTTGTACAGTGCATCTGTTTTTCCTATCGTAAGAGTACCTGAAGTCTCCTCTGAGCGTCTGCTTCCTGCTCTGCCTCCAGCTTAGACTGAGTCCTCTTCAGCCTCTCTCTCAGATCCTCAAGCCCATCCTCCATCTGCTCCACCTGCTTCTTCTTCTGGCGCTCTGGAGACAGCATGGATAACGAGTCACAAAGAGTCACAGTCTAGAACTAAGAGCACTCCATCCACAGGCAACTCTGAAGTAATCAACGCTCTTCATGTGGCATGAGAACAGTGTGGGGGCGGGGTGGTCATGGGGGAGCTGCACCATTCATTTTCTCAATTGTACTATTATATATGCACAGTATATAAGCAAGATATTTTAATAGTTTAGAGTGTAACGTTGTCCATTTGCATGTCACCTGTAATCTTTATACAGTAGGATATGTAAGGTTCAAAAGTTACTCAAAGTGTTTTCCATACACAGATACATTTTGTACATATGTAGTCTCATCCACATTAATGTTGTAGTGGATCAAAAAGCATCAGCACTCTAATGGTGGGTTTCTCATGATGGCTTTTTTAATTGATTACAAAAACTCTTAATATGTTAAAGTGTAAATGCTTAGGAAATTAAACACAATTCAACATCCCTAGTATAAGAATGGGAAAAGCAGGTAAACTTCATGCAAATATAACATGGGAAACTTTTCAATAAGGCTTAGTAGCTTTGTAAGGCTAATCTTTGATCGTTACAGCTGGCTTCAGTAGTGTATAGTAGTAGCAGTGCCCTTCTCACCTGCATCAGTGATCTCAGGATGCCTGCGCTGCAAATGCCCTTGAAGATACGAGTAGTTCATGAAAGACTTGTCACAGAACTGGCACTGGGGAAGGAATGGAATACAGTGAATCCTTAGTAAATCGGTCACTGAAGGGACTACACATTCTAATGCCATCCTCTTCAACCTTTTCAGAGGATGGCGGCCCTGGACCCTCTGCAGTGTCAGTGTATCAATGTGGAGTCCTTTTTAAGAACTAAAGACTCTAATCAACACTGATCATTTTAAATGCATCAAACACATTTTAGAAATGAATGTCATATTCGTTTGCACAGCGCTGTTTCTGAAACTGAAGAGCACAGCTATATATTTATAAAAAATAAAAACCCTCCACAAGCTGCAGTTTCTAAAATACTGACTGTAATCTATTTTCTCACTTAGGCTGGGACCAAATCAAAACTTTGACAACTCATAATCAAGATTTTAACAAAACTGTATTTACACGCTATTAAATACAGTTTTGTTAAGTGCGATTAGCAGGTTGTTCCCAGCCTTAATCAGTTTTTTTTTCTCTGGATTTTCACATTATTTTTTATATAGTTTATTTGTAAAAAGCTTAAATTTGTATGACATTTGCAATCATTCATTGTGGTTATTATTGCAATTACTTAAACATTAAACTTTTTTTGATAAAGTTATGTTAATATGTTATGACTATGAGTTGAGGAGCCTGTCAGTTCTAGTTGCCTGCCCTAGGCATATGTAGTGTAAGATAAATTAGATAAAGTGTCTCTATATACCCAGCACCATGTAGTGCGAGGGGAAACTCCTTTGCAAGTGTCAGATCACTAGATGGCGCTGGCTCTTGCTTCTATAAAAGACACTTTGACGGATCTAGTCTCAGTTATGTACAGTACATGTATGGCAGACAGTTAGGACTTGAAGAGAACTAAAGAGCAGCTCAATACAGGATTATCAAACATTACAACAGAAACTCAGTATCTGAGTGACTACAATTAGAGCCACTCAGAATAATTGCAAACATTATACAAAAGGTAAGGAGGCAAAAACAATGAAGAAAATGAAATGTAAAGCTGTTTTAATGGAACAACGTAACGTCGCAGTTCATACAACGGAACACCAGAGGGCGAACACTTACAGTGGCAGCGAAAAGGTTACATAAATGGTGTTTTACAAGACACTGGCGGTATGCATGCCATACAATCGGTCTTATGAGATACAATTGCCTCAGGATTCCTAAGGTGCAGGTGCTTCAATCACCATGAGTGACAAAAAATAATGGCCCACAAAATATTTTAATACATATAGCAGTACTATAAGAATGCATTGTTATGTTAAACTAGTTATTCCCCTTTTTAATGATAGGGGTTGGTGAATATGAACCACAACTAGACACCTTGATAATTCATTAAACAAAACCTGCCAAGGTAGAACTGGTTTCTCAGCATTCTATTGAGATCATACTAGCATTAGATACCCATAGTTTGTGATCTGTGTAGGAGGCATTCATATATCCAGTACTGTGCAAAAGTTTTAGGCAGGTGTGAAAAAATGCTGTAAAGTAAGAATGCTTTCAAAAATAGACATGTTAATAGATTATATTTATCAATTAACTAAATGCAAAGTGAGTGAACAGAAGAAAAATCTAAATCAAATCCATATTTGGTGTGACCACCCTTTGCCTTCAAAACAGCATCAAGCATCAATTCTTCTAGGTACACTTGCACACAGTTTTTGAAGGAACTTGGCAGGTAGGTTGGCCCAAACATCTTGGAGAACTAACCACAGTTCTTCTGTGGATTTAGGCAGCCTCAGTTGCTTCTCTCTTCATGTAATCCCAGACAGACTCGATGATGTTGAGATCAGGGCTCTGTGGGGGCCATACCATCACTTCCAGGACTCCTTGTTCTTCTTTACGCTGAAGATAGTTCTTAATGACTTTCGCTGTATGTTTGGGGTCGTTGTCATGCTGCAGAATAAATTTGGGGCCAATCAGATGCCTCCCTGATGGTATTGCACGATGGATAAGTATCTGCCTGTACTTCTCAGCATTGAGGAGACCATTAATTCTGACCAAATTTCCAACTCCATTGGCAGAAATGCAGCCCCAAACTTGCAAGGAACCTCCACCATGCTTCACTGTTGCCTGCAGACACTCATTCGTGTACGCTCTCCAGCCCTTCGGCGAACAAACTGCCTTCTGCTACTGCCAAATATTTCAAATTTTGACTCATCAGTCCAGAGCACCTGCTGCCATTTTTCTGCACCCCAGTTCCTGTGTTTTCATGCATAGTTGAGTCGCTTGGCCTTGTTTCCACGTCGGAGGTATGGCTTTTTGGCCGCAAGTCTTCCATGAAGGCCACTTCTGACCAGACTTCTCCGACAGTAGATGGGTGTACCAGGGTCCCACTGTTTCTCCAGTTCTGAGCTGATGGCACTGCTGGACATCTTCTGATTGCAAGGGAAGTAAGCATGATGTGTCTTTCATCTGCTGCAGTAAGTTTCTTGGCCGACCACTGCGCTTCACGGTCCTCAACGCTGTCTGCTTTCTTTGTGCTTCTTCAAAAGAGCTTGGACAGCACATCTGGAAACCCCTGTCTGCCTTGAAATTTCTGCCTGGGAGAGACCTTGCTGATGCAGTATAACTACCTTGTGTCTTGTTGCTGTGCTCAGTCTTGCCATGGTGTATGACTTTTGACAGTAAACTGTCTTCAGCAACCTCACCTTGTTAGCTGAGTTTGGCTGTTCCTCACCCAGTTTTATTCCTCCTACACAGCTGTTTCTGTTTCGTTAATGATTGTGTTTCAACCTACATATTGAATTGATGATCATTAGCACCTGTTTGGTATAATTGTTTAATCATACACCTGACTATATGCCTACAAAATCCCTGACTTTGTGCAAGTGTACCTAGAAGAATTGATGCTGTTTTGAAGGCAAAGGGTGGTCACACCAAATATGGATTTGATTTAGATTTTTCTTCTGTTCACTCACTTTGCATTTAGTTAATTGATAAATATAATCTATTAACATGTCTATTTTTGAAAGCATTCTTACTTTACAGCATTTTTTCACACCTGCCTAAAACTTTTGCACAGTACTGTACCTGTAGGACAAATAATGGATCTGAAAGTATGTAGCAGTACAGCACAGTTTACTTGTGTTTAGGGAACTTTTTGAGGAGTGACTTTAAAATGTCAAAACCCATAACAAAAAATAAATGTCACTTTTAAATAGGTCTTGAAACTCCAAACCCCTATGGCCTACCTCCCCTACACCCAAAATAAATCCCTTAGAACCAAAATATAGACAATTCAAGTCGATATAAAACACAACCCGGGAATTTCCCAAATTTGGTTCATTTTGTTCTGTACTGCTGACAGACAGTAAAAAATTAGAGGAGATTCAAAAAATAAACTTCTGTGTTACTTCCCTATTATATGCCGGCATTGAATCAAACTTCCTAATTGATCTATATTTATTATTTGTGTTTCAAATTACAGACTTCTGAAATTTAAAGACAAGTTTTGATCATGCAGTGAAGTATTGGTTGGTTACCTATGACTGGAAGTTTTATTAAATTGTGCCATAGAACATGGCAATAACGAGTCATAAAGCAGTGCTGTACTTGATAACTGAAGAGAGGACTGTAACCCTCTCAGATGTTTCTGTTACCTTGTGGTAGTTGTTGGTACTGGCTTGCAGAAGCATCTGCTGGGTGGCAAGCATCTTCTTCCTTCGGCGGCTCTCCTGCTGAGTGGTCTGTAGCTCTCCCGCTAGCCTGGCTTTCTCCTTCTGCTCTTGGTCTCGCTCCTCTATCACCCCCTGCAGACGCTCCTCCAGCAAGGCAACCTGGGTGCTCAGGTAGTCCTGGGAGTGGAGCAGGTACTCTGTGCTGAGCTGAGACATGCGCAGAACCTTAAGCAGCACCGGGTCCACTGGGTTCCGACAGTGCGGGCACCGCTCAGAGTCCAGGTCGCAGAAAGTCACGCTGCCGATGTGCTCCTGTAGGGTGGACACGTCCAGTTCTCTGGCCACGCGGTCCACGTCTAGCGCACTGAAGCGTCGCCAGTCCATTACCTCCCGCCGTGTTTGGAAGTGGAATGGCGGGAGACCTCCTGGACCCCATTGTTGGGCCAGGCTGAGGGAAGAGTGAGGGCTTCTGGGGGCTATCTGTCCAGGCATCGTGTGACTAAAGGGCCGGCCAGAGCAACCCAACTGGAGAGGGTAGAACAGGCTTCCGTAGAAAGGCTGAAGAAAAACAGTACAGGGTTAGTGTGTGGGAAAACTACATACAGCATAAAGGGGGAATAACCACAACTTTACATTGTCTTTCACTCATGTAAAGGTTTTAGTCCCATCTCACTTTCTGTTTTGTTTTGACTTTTTCTCTTTAATTTGTTAGAACAGCATCTAGATGTGCATTGCTTCCTGGTATTAGCAGGTATTAGTATCCCCTGTCTCACACCACTTAAAGTCCTACATGCAGCAAAGGCAGTGAATCTACAGGCTTAAGAGTTTTTGATGAGCGATAGTAACATGTTTTTTTAAACCCCTGGTAATTACCACTTTAACCGTCCCAGTGCCTTTGACTGCTCCTCTCTAAATATATTGTTACAAAGTTGCAACAGTGTATAACCTTCAAAATAAAGGGTGGTGTCTTATAAAAAATAAACTGCTCTTTATGGTCACTTGGGTCAGGGTTCGATCAAGTTGTTAAGTTGTGAAGCAATTTCAACTACGTGGGAACAGGTGCTCACGAAGAAACCAACTGCTAATTACAGTTGGTACGAATTTGTACTAGCTCAATCTCAAGCCCTTTTTATAAAACACTGCCTCATTATTGATCACTCTATCCTATTTCATCCGAAGAATCCGACCCTTCCTCACCAACTACGCCACCCAGCTCCTGGTCCAGGCCTTGGTACTCTCCCGCCTAGACTACTGCAACTCCCTCCTGGCTGGCCTCCCTGCACCGCCACCGCTCCAGCTCATCCAGAACTCCGCTGCTCGCCTGGTGTTCTCTCTGCCTCGCTTCTTCCACGCAACTCCACTGCTCCACTCACTCCACTGGCTCCCGCTCACCGCTCTCATCCAGTTCAAGACTCTTGTACTAGCCTACAGATGCCTTGACCAGACTGCACCCAGCTACCTCCAGACCCTCATCTCTCCCTACACCCCCACTCGACCTCTCCGCTCCGCCTGCACTAGAAGACTGGCTCTACCTCTTTTACGCTCCCCTGCCTCCAGAGCATGCTCCTTCTCCACCCTCGTCCCGCAGTGGTGGAATGACCTTCCTACAGATGTCAGGACTGCCAAGTCCCTGACCACATTCCGGCGCCTCCTCAAGACTCACCTCTCCAGAAAGCACCTGTAGAACTCCTCTGTTTTTCCCTCTGGACACCTATCACCCTTCCTTAAATGCGCTTTACTTGCTCTTATCTGCCCCCTATTTTTCTGCATTTAATCCTGTACTTTAGAGTACTGTAATCTGCCTAGTGTTATTCAACCTGTAGTATTTTGTATTTAATTATATCCTGATGTAACTATCACTGTCACCGTTATCTGCTGTATTATTGAATCGTATTTTGTCACATTTGTACTTGCTTGAACCAAAGTCATTGTACTTATCTTGCTCTTAATTGTATTATTACTTGTACTGTGATTTCTTGAAATGTATTTGTTTACGACTGTAAGTCGCCCTGGATAAGAAATAAATAATAATAATAATAATAATAATTTCACATCACACAAAGTAAGCCGCCAGTGTTATTACATCTATCATATTGCAGCCATGGTGCACTGTTAACGCCTATAACAGGGTTCATTTTCTTTATCATTAACCTACCATTTTACTTGTTGAGCCTTTTTTAAATCAAGTGTGATGGACTGGTCCACAGATGGCTATGCAGGAAGTTTTTTTCAGCGTAGATTTATAAAAAAATATATATCATGTTTTCAGACTTTTTCTCAAAGTCTAAAATGTCTTCACATCAGGGTACATACCAAATGACACTACAACAGTATCTCCCTTCTGTTGTTCAAACTGAATTTTATGTATGCAATGGACAGTGGGATCCTGCTTTTCCCACAACTCTGTAGTGGCTCTAAGAAGAGTTAACAGGCCAGCAAAATCACTATCTTCCAGCAGCAAGTCATTTTATTTGGCAGTATGAATGAATTTAATTTTATTACAATAACAAAGATATTGCCTCTCAGTTTGCAACAGTTAAATATCTGCAAAGTTTCTTCGCTGCTTGGTCCAGCGTCACTCTTGTTTTACAGGCTTAAAACATTTCAACCTGCAGTCCAACTATCAGATCATAAAGAAGGTATCCCCCTAATGATGGCAATCCTCAGTATCAAGTAACCAGTTCATAATATATTTCCTGCTGTGCTATACGTTTAATCTCCACCAATGTTAGTCAATTAGCATTCCACTAACCAGCCCCTAGATAAAGATGATTTACAAATGTCCTATTTTTCCATTTTAAGATTAACTCCTTCTCCACATACTCTGTGGCTCCGGTGGTGTTGTCCTGTTTAATTTAAAATATTCCTGGTTCACAACCCGCATTCTTTTTTGCCACCAGTTTTTAAGCTTCATGAAAATTCCATTGGACGTGTTTCAGAGAAAATGTTTATTCTAAAAAATAAAATCCAGTGCTCAGAAGTGAGTTAACACTGCTGGAACTGAAATTATTGCTTGCAGCCATTGGGTTGAGTCTCACAGAGGGATGTTTTTGTTGAGTTGCTACTTGGTGCTTAGATACATGTACAGGCCTTAAAAGTCATCAATGCCCTACCTAACAGGAAGCCAATCAAATGCTGATCGTCTAATGTAAACAAGTATTAGGAAACGGATTGGAGATTTCCTTTAACCTGATTGGTCAATATGAGGTCCCTAATCTCTGGTAAGGGACCTTGAATGTTATCTTTCAAACTATAGATTTAATCTTGCTTCCCAATCAATCTGCTGGACAATACGTAAATGCATTTTTCATTTATGTATTTTACCTTTCTCTGCTTGAAAGAAAATCTCAGTTCTAGTACACACCCTCTGCATGTTGTCTGTCAATGTAGAGAATAGTGTTTGCTGTCAGCGGCAACACAGTAACCACAACAGCAACAGCAACTAGTGTTAGGCTTGAATGACAAGTTGTAGAAATCAAACAACTGGATGCAGAACGATTACTTTCAGCAACTTTATTTCCAGCATATAACACCACAAGCAGGTGCCTTCACTAATAAAGCTAGGAGGCTTTGAATAAACTTAAACACATTGTGAACAAGCTACTGAACAAACAGCACAACCAACATTAAAACATGTAGGCTACCAGATATTTTTAATGACTAAAATATGTGAACAAGCAACATTTTTTTTTGTATTGAGTTATTTTTTTACGCTATTGGAAATACACACAAAGCTACTAAAGCCTGAAGGCTACCAGACCACATATGGAATTCTGAGCAAAATCTTTGTGTTCATTAGCTACAAAAACTAGTGCTGCATAAAATCACGTTATATGTTTGTTTGTTTTTTGTTTGTTTGTTTGTTTTTTTAAACACAGCCATTTTTCTAATAGCAATATAATCCTCATAGAAGGACTTTACTGTCTGGTAAGGCCCTTCTCATACCAGGCGGTAAAGCCCTCTTCCTCGGACTCTACTGCTTAAATACAACCCAATAAATGAATACTGGAAGTGTTTTCAGCACAGATACTGATAACCAGTTGCAGACTTTATTTTTCAATTATTAAAAACTTGCTGTTAATAAAATATAGCAGAAGTTAAGAAACTGAAACTTACTTTGTAGACTTTATTTTGCTCATATTTAACATCTAACTTTGACCTTTTTAACTTAAGTAGCTTCAAGTTTCTTTCTGTCGTCTTTTTCTAGTTGCCTGCCATAGACATGTTATGCAGTCAATTTCCATATCCAAAATGCTTTGTCCTAAATCAAATCGTGTGAGTTGAATCACTAACTAAATGATTCCATTATTTATATATGTATTACCATCACTGTGTAGATCTTACATTTCCCTATATAAAAGATGTGTGGTAGGAGCTCCCAAGTGGCGCATCCAGTAAAGGCGCTCCGAGGAGTGCAGGATGTGCTCTATAGTTTGGACGTCGCAAATTCAAGTCCAGGCTATTCCTTTGCCGACCGAGGATGGGAGCTTCTAGGGGTGGCGCCAATTGGCCGGCCGCCTCGGGGAGGGAGGGTTAGATCAGCCAGGGTGTCCTCAGCTCACTGCGCACCAGCGACCCCTGTAGTCTGGCCGGGCGCCTGCAGGCTTGCCTGTAAGCTGCCCGAGAGCTGCGTTGTCCTCCGACACTGTAGCTCTTGGGTGGCTGCATGGTGAGTCCGCAGTGTGAAAAAGCGTCGACTGACGGCACACGCCGGAGGACAGCGCAGGTTCGCTCGCCTCCCAAGTCAGCGCAGGGGTGGTAGCGGTGAGCTGAGCATAATAAAATAATTGGCCCTTTCAAATTGGGAGAAAATAATAAAAAAAATAAAAAATAATTGGCAATGACTAAAATTTGTTTAAAAAAAAAAAAAGATGTGTGGTAATACCTTTGGAACAAAATACCATTAACAAATCAAATTCAATTTGCACATGTTTTACATTGGAAAGGAAGAGACCCACAAAATGATGGCAATAAAAATACTGGGTAAGATTAACTGGAAAATGTTAGAATACCAGAGTGTTACTATCAGAACAATTAACACACTATATGTAATGGCAACACAATGGATTTGGAATAGCACAGTGGACCTGATACAGGGGCTCCTGTGTTCTGTGTGTTCAACCATATGCCAAAATATAAAAACTCTCCCACTGTGGGACCATTCTACCACTAGCAGCCTCATACCATTATAGCTACCCTAGTGCTACAATTTAGTACAGACTTATTCCTAGAGATGACACAATGAATTCATTATTGATTGCCATTATTTTGTGAGCCTCAATTAAACATTCCTTGATGGATTAATGGCCCCGGTGCTCTATTTGGAGCTCTCATGTATTATATTACCAGCACAGGCTTGATGGATTAATGGCCCCTTTGCTCTGTTTGGAGCTCTCATGTATTATATTATCCCTTGTTCGCATACCATTTTCCCCTACTGTGGGGGAACTCATTTCCATTGGTTTTTGTGAAGTGCCTACACATTTTTTCCCCTTCTTGCTTTTAAATAATAGTGTTCTCAATGCATCCATTGTCAAGGATTGTTACCTGTCCGATATACCTGTGCTGACTGCAACTCTAATGCCTCTGTCTACATGGAAGAGGATTCAGTAAACTGCAGTCAAAATACAGCATGTCAGTCAAATTGCAGTTATTTTTAAACAGTGTGGGCTACTGAAAAACACCCTAAGCATCGCCCTACCAAATGCAAGCACCTTCTTACCTTGTAGTAGTTCATTGAAGCAGAGACAGGAGACACGGTGTCTCAGTCTGAAGTAATAAGATTGTAATGAGTGCTGCACTGCAGGTAACCTAGCAGCGTTGTCCCAATGGACACCTCATTAAAGTCTTGGGTTCCCAAGGTGATTGCTATTGTTTTCAAGCAAGCACCATTATTTTGGTACTGCAGTGTTGTGTTCCTCTCAGTAAATGCAAGTACAGCTACCTGTAATTACTGAACTATTTGCTGATGAGTTCACACTGAGAGAGCAGTAGTCTAGGGTGTTGATAGAATCATGTGTAAATGTTTAACTGTGATATATCATTATTTATATTTTTCTCCATGTGTTTATTTTTGTCTGCCTTTATTTTTTTTAATTTACATTTATTTGTTTATTCATTTTTGAAATTATGTTTGACCCCTGGATTCATTAACAAATGAATGTGAGCTCATGAACCACAAGTAATAAAATGTTTTAATTAACCCTTTGTTGCACACTTTATAAACAAAAAACGCAAACCTGATCAAAATTGGTCTAACCTCAAACAAATCCTTTCCAGGTCATTCCCCCTTTTTTTTAAATGAATAATTTTTGAAAAAAATAAATCTTACTGTTAACACTATAAATCTTTGCCTGGAGGAAGAACTAAATTGATTGCCTAGCATACTAGACAAAATGCACCAAACAGTTCAGACAGCTTATAAAAGAAAGAATGATCTGGGCCCGGGGCATTTAAAAGTAAATTAATAACCATGTGGCGTTAATTCTCCCAGCTGGTCATTAATTCCCAGAAGAAAACCCAGGACCTACGATATTACTACAGCAAAATGTATATTCCACCCATAACAGTCTCCTCTATTACTGTGAATGCCAGTAACAGTGATATGATCTAAACAAGTGGTAGAGCATTGTGTTAGTTTATAAATGCATGGCTCTATTCCAAGTCAAACAGCGTTGCCATTAAATCAGTTCCCAAGCCACGCTCTCGCTCTCTGACTAACCCCCTCAAGCCTCTGGAAGCTCAAACAAAATGGACTGCCTGTTCACTCACTTGTTGCCACCTCCTCCTGTGTGCAGACCTTTGTGTTGAAATGTCAGCTAGAGCAATGTTCCCGAGTGAGGCTATTAAAGAACTCTTATCTATGCATGCAATGCCAAGTGTGTTTGGGAAGGTATAGCAACAACCTACACTCAATCTCTACTTCATTAGCCACAAAATAAACACAAGCAAAACAATAAAACAACTATGGGTGTCAATGATGTTTAGCATTACCAGAATTAAATACTTACAAATTTTGTTTAACCTTTTAATAATGTAGTTAATGCTGCTATAAATATGCGTATCTGTTAGCTTTCTTAAACAATGATCTTTTTTGTAAAAACAAGAACTGTTATTACAGTCGGGACAACTTCTCAATGCCTAATCCTGTAATTGCGTCCACAATTCTGCCATCCCCCAAAAATCAGTAGCCCCACTTATGTGATTTAAAAACAGTATTTAAATCGGAGAATAAAAAAAATAAGCATGTATCACAGCATTGTGCCTTGCTGGGTTTTGACGTTCGGCCTCTTTGTCTTCTGAGTGTCAATCTCAATATGCAAGAAGAGGTAGGTTACTATTGGCAACTGCCACTGATTGAAGGTTGACATGAATGAGGGCGTCCAAGATTTTCCTGTCAATCAAATTATCTTTCTTGCATGTGCTTTTACAGTATCATGTCTGAAACTTTTTAACTAGTTTATTAATGCAGTATATTAAAATGTAAACCTGGTTGAGTATGGTGAAGTAGTACCCCTAAAAATATTAAAAGCTGTTCTGTAATATTTGTACATTGTACACTTTATTTAGTATAACGCTTATTTTTCCACACAAAAGTGCTGTGTACATAAACACACAAGGTAATATTATAACAGTAAAGGAGGCCTAAGGAAAATAACTCAACTCAAAATAGCAGACTTTTAGCAGTCTATGAAAACAGTTAACCAGGCCCAGTACTGGGTAAGGCCAGATGCAATGTTTGTTTAAATATTTGACATTTTCTAAATAAGACACAAACTATTTTATTATTTAGAGTAGGGTTTGCAAATTTGCTTGCAGCAGAATGGATGTTTTCACAAAAACACGTTTCTTTTACCCATAGCATTCTGACTTAAACCTCTTTACCATATCGTAGTTTTAGCTGGGTTACTGTTTAACCAACGTGAGGAGAATGCAGGTTAGAGCACTCTGTCACTGTACAGTCAAGTCCCTGCCACCTGTTCCAGAGCACCTGTCGCTATGACAACTGCAGCTACAACAATGTTTAACAGCTGTTCTTCCTGTTATGTCTACCTTGAATTACAGTAAGCAGTCAAACGTACAGAGTGCTTTATCACAAGGTGAAATGAGAAGATTGTCTTTCAACTCAGGTTTGGTCACAAGTGAATTTGGTGGTCTCAGCTTATCCATGCGCAAAATAAACTGTGCTTGCTTGAAAACAAAAGCTGACTCTACCGCTGTGGGAACCCAAGACTCTTAAACAATTTCGACACATTAAGTCAGCTGTTTTGTGTGGGTAAATGAGCTGCCCCTCACATGATTTATATGTTCAAATTCCTCACTGATGTACAAAATGCTGCCTGATTTTTTTTTTTTTTTAACCTCCATTAATTTCCAAAAGGAATTAAACATACTCTATCTAGCCAATTATGCTGCACTAACACACACACACACACACACACACACACACACACACACACACACACACACACACACACACAGCAACTTGAACATCTTGGTAACAGTGAGACTGATTCTTATTAGCTTATTAGACTAAACAAATTATCAAGATGATCAAGATAGGAACAGAACCGATGATCTTTTATACAGCTGCAGAGCTACAAAATTGTGAAACGGAAATAGGTCAAGGTCCATTTTCCTACTCTCATAGTAGAACTGAAGATTCGATTTGAATATAGTTACAAACATTACGGCACGGACTTGCATTAGTCTTCAAGGGATTCTGTTAAACAGAAGTCATGCCCGCCATCTTCTGCCAGGCACAGGTGCTCCATATGACGGTGTTGTCTGTGTAAGATAATGGCAACAGATACCAGAATGCATTTCAGTTGCATCTTTAATCCTGTTGATTAGTCGAGAGAGCAACTGCAAAGACAGGCTCTGCTAGTCTGCCTGTCAGTGCTTGCTCATCTTTCAGGAGCTCTACAACAATAGGAAGCAGGGCTCAAGTTACTCTCGAAGGGCATGTCAACCAGCACGATGAGTGACAGAGCTCAGGGCCTAATGCCACCACTCACCACCCAAAGTTCAGTGCTCAGAAACTAGAAGGTATCTGAAACGGTGCTCTGCCACGTACTGTTTTATTGACATAATTAGGATTGCTGTTACATTATTAGGGTGTTACAATATTAGATTTATAGTTTGTTATTGTAAAATAATAACAAAAAACACCAGAGTGTGTCTTTCGAGTGAGGCAGTGGTAAACTCAAAGCAGAGAGGTAGGTTTACCTGGCTTGCAAGCTGACAAGATTGTGGGAGTTACCTCTGTAGTTGTGTCTGCTTGACTTTTGGGGATGGTTGCAAGTATTTTCCTGTCAATCGTTTATCATATTTTCAGAGCTTCCTGACTGACTTCCTAAACTTGGTGTAGCTTTACATTCCTTGGTTTATAGTTTTGTTTTGCTTGCAGGAAAGCTCACCTGTGGTACTGGTAGAGGTAGCCCCATCAGAGAGTGGACAGACAGCTTCCTGCTACCTTAGGTTATGTAAACAAACTGCTATGCCAACAATGTCCAGTTTCTGATGTAGCAGAGTGCATAGAAAACTATACAAGTAACATGCACACAGGAACCAACTGTGTATAATTGAAAATGAGTTGGGACACTGTCCTCAGCCTTAAATAACTGAACTGGAATTGTTTAGAAAAATGTAACAGTGGGTAATTTACTGTACCATTTTAACCTTCTGATAAAGTGCACGCTAAGGATCTGCAACACAGATCGAAATAAAAAAAAATAAAGCCACGAATTCTCAGTAAAGTATTTTCCCCATTTAAAAAAATACCATAATGCTTTCAAAAAATACTATAGTTTTCTGTAGTATACGGCAGCACCTGATTTGGTATATAAGAAACTATAGTGGTTTGTGTCTACATAATGATATTTTATATATGGGTGAATTAGGTATTTGATAATAATAATAATAATAATAATAATAATAATAATAATAATAATAATAATAATATCACTGCTAAGTTATGGCGCTACATAAAATGACAATGGATAACTGTTTTCAAAATAATGCTTATATCAAAAGATGCCACTACCAACTCTTTAGATAAGGATTTTTCTGATACTAATCTCTGTCTGATACTACAGTCACTGATATTTTTTAAACGAATTAGTAAGGTCTATGTTATATTACAAACATTTACTTAGGGACAGTTGTCCAATTGTGTGGATTCTGGCAAAGGGTAGTTAAATCCAATCATAAGAATAAATTAACATTGTACCCTATCTTTGAGAATTGTCTTGTCAATACCCCAAATAGACCCAAATAGATCCAAAATCAAAACAAACTTCCTGTTACAAATTGGCAGATACACAAAAATGCACTTCCTTCATCTCGGTTGGCACCATGCCCAATAACAACTCTCCACTACGTTGAATCATTTTCTTTATATCTGAACTCTAAAAGCTATACTTGTAATGCTTCAAATAAGTATGCAGTGAGCGAATCGAATTTTAAACGATAAACTCTACAAGCGTTTGAAAAGTAATCCAGAAGCGCATTGCTGCCAAGTGGGTTTTTTTTTTAAATTATCACGTAAATACGATATAAGGATCACAGTTGGGAGCGATGGTCTTCCGTAAATCCAGCATTACTTTTGCTATAAAATAAAACGTGTTCACTCAAGCAGAAAGGCGAACTGCAAACTTTTTTTAATGAAAGAAGTTTAAACAAAACTTTTAAAAATATATATGCAATTAAACATTTCAGCGTATAATAGACAGTACAACCTACCTACTTATATAAACGCAGGAAGCTCGCCCATCTGACGCTTGGCGTGAAAAAAAAAAGTTTTTTTTTGTGTGGTGGTAGAGAAGTCTGTAGTTGCTTGCAGCTTCAATGAGCAGACTGAAATATTCAATGTAACTCTACACCCGAACTTCCAGCCGGGGAAATTAAACCCCACTCAAAGAACAACTTGCAGGTCGAGACGAGTGCACATCACATCATGCACTGCTTACTGCAATTCTGTAGCGCAGACTTATCGAGTGCTGTTGGGAAACAAAGCCTGCTTCCACCCTGGTTAAGCAAGCAGCCACAAGCCAAGCAGCAAGTGTGTTACCCAGGCAACGTAAACGCCGTTTTATAGCATCGTATTTATAGCATGCACCGCCCTGGCTTGCTCCGTATGTGAAATTAAATCTGATTATAGCTGGTCAGAGTAACTCACATACATTCATTGAATGGTCCGTGGCCATGGGTGTTTATGCACATATGCATGTACATACGGAATAACTATACAGCATAATTCCCACAAATGCTCCACGCTAAAATGCAGATACAGAACATATAACTACCACTACACATTTGAAACCTATACAATGAATAGATGTGCACAAAAGGTAAGATTTAAGGAAGCCTATTGTTAGCTACAATACCTTTAAAAGTATTCCTCCCCTCTTCCTCCCCCACTGCTGATCTCTCTATCTCTATTCCGCTTGAATCCACCACCTTGTCTCCCTCCTCATCCACCAAAAACATTGGTGTCACCCTTCACCCCTCCCTCTCCTACTCAGCACATCTCTACTCTGGCACGCTCCTGTCGCTTCTTCCTCTCCAAGATACGCAGAATTTGCCCCTTCTTCACCGACTACTCCATGCAGCTCATAGCTCAGGCCCTGGTACTGTCCCGCCTTGACTACTGCAACTCCCTCCTCACTCATCCAAACTCTGCTGCTTGCCTTGTCTTCTCACTTCCCCGTTTCTCCCACACTACATCGCTGCTCCGATCTCTGCACTGGCTCCCTTTCGCTGCTTGCATCCAATTCAAAGCTCTTGTACTTGCCTATCGCTGTCTTGACCTTTCTGCTCCCTCCTATCTCCAGACTATCATTTCTCCTACACCCCTCTCGCCCTCTCGCTCCTGCACCTCCGGCAGACTAGCTGTACCCCCCTCTGCTCCCCCACCTCCAGAGCCCGCTCCTTCTCCACCCCTGCCCGTCAGTGGTGGAACGACCTACCGACGGATATCAGGACTGCTCACCTTCCGGCGCCTCAAGACACACCTGTTCAGGTTCAGACAGCATCTGTAAACACTACAACTCTCAACCATGCTGGACTATATGGCACTAACTGCTCTTAGTCGAATTTGCTCTTACTTATATAAGTTACCGTATACATTATTTTGCTCTTACGTGAATGATAAAGTGTGTAGAACACGGCTAGTTAGCATTGTTTTAAAAAGAGGCCAAGCATTTGCTTTCCATGAAAACTAATCCTACAATGTGATGTCATCCTCTTACAAAAATCCTTTACCACCCCTCCATGCACAGAGCTTCTGTTGCATAGCTCTTTTTGTTATCAGCATTAGAGGTATAATGGTGACTTGTGGGGTTAATTTTTAATCTTTTCTGACTGACTAACTAAAACACTGGGTCACCTGCAGTTTGTTCATTAATAAAAATGTTTTCACCGTACAGTGGAGGCTGGGGTCAGGGGACAACCTCAGTGGTAGAAGCACTGTCCAGTGGATCTGTTTCTTGTTGGAAGCGAGATGTTGAAATAATACAAATATATTAAACACACTGAATGTACTCAGAAATTTAAATGTGTGTTTATTTCAATTTAAGTTGTCCCTGAATCTAAATCAATCCCAAGTTCAAAGACCGAGAACAGGAAACAATGATACCTTAAATGGAAGTCACAATTAAGGCAAAAAAACCCCAAAACATTGTAATTAACAATGAAGTAGACTTTTTTCTTTTATTTTCAGGAACCAGCAGCTAATTTATATAGACCTAAGACTGATCAGCTACAAACAAACAGAAAAAAATAGCAATTTAAAAACACCTAAGAAAAAAAAAGCCTAACCCAGCTATCAACAAGATAAAAAAAAATAATATAAAATACTGTCGCGATCCTGGTTCCCGCAGGCAGGAGCATCACACAGGGCGAGGCAGTCCACACACAGGAGGCGCGCAGGCGCGAACCCGGGACCTCTCGCACTAAAGCATAGCGCCGATACTGCTGTACAAAGAGCCGGCTTCTTTATGTCACCTACCAGCCCTACTGCTGCCTTCCCCTGTGCACGCTACAATATGATATGCATTATATTAAAATAATACAACTATACTGTACGGTATATTTAGTAACCGATAACAAACCAAAAAAAAGAAAAATTGCAGAACACAGCAAGATATTACTGAGCTTATGTGAACGCACTGCTGAAGAGCAGCAGCCGCGGAGAAAAAGGGTCAGACGGCGCAAAATAAAAGCAGATTAAAACTGTGAAAAGAACAAAGTTGAACAAATAAGAGTATTCATAAACATTAATTTGAAGTTAGACCAAGATAATCTACTTGTGAATTTTATTTTAATATTTAAACAGCTTAAACGTTTTCCGTTTTCCCACAGAGCAACACACCACGCAAGACTGAAGACGAGCCGAAGTCCTACTGCTCATATTTATAGCCGATCGCTTGATCACCGTGTTTGCTAACCGACTGCTTTCCATCCAGACATTTTTAAGCCAATCATAGCCAGTCCTGGCTGACGACAGGCTGCTACTGCGCATGTCCACGGCGGATTTGTTCGCTCCCATTTCTGAGCATGCACAGCCGCTGTTTCAGCCTATTAAACAGATGGGATGAACGGCATTGTTGATGTGCCAGTGTCACGTGAGAGGGGGGAAATGAAACGCACATCACCCAATTCGAGACTGCGGGGTTCAGCGATCAAGCGAGCATTGTTAACCGGCCGCCCCTATCACCTTAGCATACCCAATTACACCAAATAACAACGTGGGTTATTAATTTAAGGACTCAAAAGTGTGCTGAAGCTGTTTGCTACTTGCTAACAGTTTTATTGTATTTTATTCTTACCCCTTTAAGAATATGATTTTCCTTTTCTGATAAAATGCTGGATGAAACATTTTTCTGGGAATCTACATTTCAAAAGCAAATCATGGCCCAGCAGGTTGCAGTTTATAAAGTCTTGCCAAGATGAACAATTCTATTAAAACCCTGGACTGGAACAGCGGGGAGTGTATACTGTATACATCGCATTGCATTTTTTATGAGAAAGCACAATTTGATATCTCTGGCAAGAAAACATGAGAGAATATTAAAAAACACATCCATCTAATTTATTGAGTTATATTATATTTCAGGTTGTAATGTATCTGTGTGACACATTCATTAAATATGAAGGGATTGGGTGTTTAAATTGCTCTGTATGGATACATGGCCAATCCTCAATGATCAACACCTATAGTTCCTTCATAAAAGTAATGGGGGTGGGAATCTACTGCAGAATCTGTTCTGCAGGATTGCCTGGAAATATCTTTAATTTATACAGTCTTTGATATGGAAGCACCTAGCAACCGAGAACCTATCAGTCTATCAAAGTCTGTCATACATGCTGTCTTGTTGTCCCATTGTGACTGAAACAGAGATAGGCCACTGGGATCAACAGAAAACTATGCTACCTAGCCACGTTGTTGATGCTGAATCACAGGGATCCTTAGACCCAACTTGACAACGTTTTGAGATCAGCTATCTACTAGGAACTGGATGAGCACTAATGGGCCGAATGGCCTCTTCTTGTTCGTAGATATTCTCATGTTCAAATCTTATGTATTGTTTCATAGCCCTGAAATACATGCATAACCTTTTTTACCACTAGATGGAACCAAAGCCACGTGTTTCTGGCACACTGACATTTCAGGTGGGCAAAAAAACTTGTTTTCAATGCAACCTAATGCTTCGAGCTAAATTATGTTATTGTATGAAAATAGCTTCTATTATGTTGATCTGGATAAACCCACACCTGTACATTTAGCTAACTCTGTTTTCCAGAAAGAATGTGTGTTGTCATGGAAACAGAAGCACCTGTGTACCGAATGCCTACTGTCAGCATTCTATAATATCTATGCTACAAAATAGATGTCAGAGATGCTATTTTGCAAAGCACTGTCGTTCATGTTTTGGTTCAATGGGC
Source organism: Acipenser oxyrinchus oxyrinchus (assembly GCA_030684275.1). NCBI lineage: Eukaryota > Metazoa > Chordata > Actinopteri > Acipenseriformes > Acipenseridae > Acipenser > Acipenser oxyrinchus. The sequence continues at coordinate 16,349,672 of CM060254.1, read as the reverse complement.
ACTGGGTAGTCAGGGTAACAGTGTTATTACTGGGTATTTTGGGCAAACACAGTGGCAGATTTTAATACCATCACTCCAATCTTACAACACTTCAATCAACATGATCACAACTTCAGACAGCTTGTCTATCAGTTCTATACGCTACCAAACAGAGCTGCTAGACAGTCTTTATGCTTATTTTTCTTCTATGTCTATTCTAGCTTCTACTTTATTACCTATACATTTATTACCTATAATCGTGTTTAATTTTGAAATACTGTGTCAATACTATGTCTGAGAGAAGCTTATAGTCAAAACGTTTGTCATTTAATGTATTACGTTTATTTTAGTATTGTAAGGTTAATGTCTGATACGTGCCAAATCAGCATATTTCTCCTTAAGGGACCATAAAAAGATCCTTCACACTTTATCACACGAGGTGGTGTCCACATCCCGCGATGATATAAAAATATGAACCAAAACAAACTTCCGCATTGAAAACATTAAGAGACCTTTAGGCAAAAGGGTTTTCATTTGCTTTTTTCATTCAATTACGTTTTTCTAATATTATTTCTAATTCACGAGTATAAAGCTTACTAATCATATTACTTTTCTCAAGTGACAGCAATGTACTTTTTTTACAGCCCAGTCTTTTACCCTGTCCACTTCCAAGTACCTGTACGGCTATGGTAACTGTGAGTAGGACACCCCCCGAGTATTTAATTATGATATTGTTACACTTTAACTTGTTCTTCTTTTGTATTGTGAGATCTAAACATTAATTTATTCATAATTTAAACTATATTTTTATTTGAAATAAAGGCGGTCGTCTTTAATATTCATAGTCTCATTGACTGAAAGTTTGAAAGGGTGTTTTTCAAAACTACCACTAGGTGGCACATTTGAGCTGTGTTTACAGCTGGAAAAACAAAATAAATTCAAGATGCATTTAAACTACCAGGTATCTGTACCAGCCATGTTCTTAATTCCCTAATGGTTTAATTGGACCAGTGCTATGGGAGTGCCAGAGCCAATGCAACGACCACAGAACACCAAGATGGCACTTGCCAAGGCAAAAGAAATGGAATCGAGCTAAAAACAAGAAATAAAAACCCTTGAGTTTACCATATTAGCATAGCAATGTGTAATAAAGCACAGTGAAAGTATGGTAAAGCATATTAAAAAGCATGGCAAACCATGGTAAACTATGGTAAATGCATGGTATAACCATGGGAGAAGCAGGGAAAAAATGCAACATTACTGTGGGAAACTTTTATAAGGGCAATTATTAGCATTTCAAACATTTGAAATGCTAATAATTTAAAAACAGTAATAGTAACATGTTTTCAGAATAGAATCTGGTTGAAGAGCTAATGTGCACTCCTCGAGGTTCAGCAGAAGAGCACTGCAGCATCTTGGAGTATAAAACAGTATGCAAAGCGTTCATTGCAGATTCCACAGGGCCATGGTAAAGGGTCAGCTTTCTTCATGCAAGTCTTGCAAATAAGAACTAATTAAGCTGCTGTGAATTTAAAGCATGAAAACAGAGTACAACTTATTGCTGTAATTGAAAGCAGTAATACCATGTGGTTGAATTGAAAGTTTCTATGTAGCATTAGATTTCACTGACAATGTATTAAACTTAATTTCCACTACCATGAAAATGTAACGTGTTTTGTTGATCATATTTTTCCTCATTACATGTAACATTTGCATAAAGCTAATGGGTTATTTAAAGCAGTACTACCTGCAACTGTATCTTTAAAATTGTAACATGTATGTGCCTGTTAGCTATCTTATCAACATCAATATACTTCTTAATTTTTTTTTTTACTGGTTGCATTTGAAATAAAATACATTTAATACAATTTGTTGCCACTTCTTTTCCACATTTCTGGAGGCAGTATGGTTTATAGGAGGCAGTGTGGTGCAGTGGCAGGGGTGCTGGAATTAGGGGTGTTGGGGGTGCTAACACACCCCCTGGCTTTGCATGGCTTCCATCATATACAGTGGCTACAGTTTTGTTCAATAGCTTTCAGCACCCCCACTTTAAAAATTGTGCTAACACACCCCCTGGCTTTGCATGGCTTCCATCATATACAGTGGCTACAGTTTTGTTCAATGGCTTTCAGCACCCCCACTTTAAAAATTGTTCCAGTGCCACTGTCCAGTTGTTAAGGTCCAGGGCTTGTAACCAGAAGATCACCGGTTCAAATCCCATCTCTATCACCGACTGACTCTCTGTGTGACCCTGAGCAAGTCACTTAACCTCCTTGTGTTCCATCCTGCGGTTGAGATGTTAAATCAAGGTCCTATTGTAAGTGACTCTGCATATAATGCACAGTTCACAGCCTACCTCTGTAAAGCGCTTTGTGATGGTGGTCCACTATGAAAGGCGCTATATAAAGAAAGATATTCCCTGCATGGCCACTTTATTAGGACCTGTATCTATTATGGGATTGGGGCTTGACATGACATGGACTAGACTCCACAAGGTGTTGGAAGGTGTCTTGACAGTTGTCAATCCATTCAGTGATTAATGTATTAATGTGTGCTGCTTCCACAATTTTATAGTGCTGCAGGGATCACATGTCACATCACATGATCAACCTATTTTGCATCTCTAATTGAGGGCAATGCCAAATCCACTGTATGTCATCATCTAAGGCTGAGGTCATTGCTAGGGTTGCTGCAGTGAACGTGTGATGCAAGAGCAGGGATTAGTAGGTGGCAACGTTTTTTGTGTGAAAAAGTATTATTGAAATCATTAAAGCTTTGTGAAAAGGACCTTGTAAATGACTGTCAGAATCCACCAGTAGAGAGTGCAAAAGAGACAGAGGGATCACAGTTTCAGTCTCTGGCACAGACTCTGAGGTTTTATTCTTTATGAGAATACGGTATGTATAGTGTTCCGCATTTTCGTAAAAAAAAAATAGTTTTTAATTGAAACATCGGTAAAATCTCAGTATACGCACTTTACATGTGGAATATGATGCGTAGCAGTTCTGGGTTCTAATTAATAATGTCCCTGGCATGTATGATGAGCATCTGTGCAAGTCGAAGCCACATTTTCCCCAAGTTAGCTGATACTTTGCGAACGTTTGGGCAATCGCTGTGCTGATGGAGATAGCATCTACAGAAGGTATGAACATGACAACAGCACAAAACAAGCCAGGTTTATTCGCCTTGAAATCATAAAAAGAAAAGAAAATTGACAGAACTGGGTGGTGCAAGCCATCGGGAGACGCATCGTAAATCACGCTGGACATTTCCATCAATGAGTTCCATAAGTTTACCAACTAAAGCATCACCATTTTCTGTCATATTTACGATTAAGATTGTCGGCGTTAGGCAGTGATTTAGCTGATGGACGGCGTTAGGCAGTGATTTAGCTGATGGACAGACAGTACTGTCGCACGAAGTCACCAATACATACAGTAGTGTGCAAAAGTTTTAGGCAGGTGTGAAAAAATGCTGTAAAGTAAGAATGCTTTCAAAAATAGACATGTTAATAGATTATATTTATCAATTAACTAAATGCAAAGTGAGTGAACAGAAGAAAAATCTAAATCAAATCCATATTTGGTGTGACCACCCTTTGCCTTCAAAACAGCATCAATTCTTCTAGGTACACTTGCACAAAGTCAGGGATTTTGTAGGCATATAGTCAGGTGTATGATTAAACAATTATACCAAACAGGTGCTAATGATCATCAATTCAATATGTAGGTTGAAACACAATCATTAACTGAAACAGAAACAGCTGTGTAGGAGGAATAAAACTGGGTGAGGAACAGTCAAACTCAGCTAACGAGGTGACTGTCAAAAGTCATACACCATGGTAAGACTGAGCACAGCAACAAGACACAAGGTAGTTATACTGCATCAGCAAGGTCTCTCCCAGGCAGAAATTTCAAGGCAGACAGGGGTTTCCAGATGTGCTGTCCAAGCTCTTTTGAATTGGCAGAAAACAGTGGGACCCTGGTACACCCATCTACTGTCCGGAGAAGTCTGGTCAGAAGTGGCCTTCATGGAAGACTTGCGGCCAAAAAGCCATACCTCTGACGTGGAAACAAGGCCAAGCGACTCAACTATGCACAAAAACACGGGAACTGGGGTGCAGAAAAATGGCAGCAGGTGCTCTGGACTGATGAGTCAAAATTTGAAATATTTGGCAGTAGCAGAAGGCAGTTTGTTCGCCGAAGGGCTGGAGAGCGGTACACGAATGAGTGTCTGCAGGCAACAGTGAAGCATGGTGGAGGTTCCTTGCAAGTTTGGGGCTGCATTTCTGCAAATTGAGTTGGGGATTTGGTCAAAATTAATGGTCTCCTCAATGCTGAGAAGTACAGGCAGATACTTATCCATCATGCAATATCATCAGGGAGGCATCTGATTGGCCCCAGATTTATTCTGCAGCATGACAACGACCCCAAACATACAGCGAAAGTCATTAAGAACTATCTTCAGTGTAAAGAAGAACAAGGAGTCCTGGAAGTGATGGTATGGCCCCCACAGAACCCTGATCTCAACATCATCGAGTCTGTCTGGGATTACATGAAGAGAGAGAAGCAACTGAGGCTGCCTAAATCCACAGAAGAACTGTGGTTAGTTCTCCAAGATGTTTGGGCCAACCTACCTGCCTTCAAAAACTTTGTGCAAGTGTACCTAGAAGAATTGATGCTGTTTTGAAGGCAAAGGGTGGTCACACCAAATATTGATTTGATGTAGATTTTTCTTCTGTTCACTCACTTTGCATTTTGTATAAACTATTAAAATGTCTATTTTTGAAAGCATTCTTACTTTACAGCATTTTTTCACACCTGCCTAAAACTTTTGCACAGTACTGTACCTCTCTGCAATAAACAGTGGCTGTCCAGCAAAGCACAGCGCTCAAACTCATCAGCACAGTCATTCTGCGCTCTCTTTTATTAAAGAGTGTGTAAAAGCAGCATCAGTTCACTTTCTTGTTTTAGTTTAATGTGTCGCTTATTTTCCAGTATGTTATTTTATTGTCAGCGCGAACATGTAGTCCTCAATGCAGCAGTGTTTGCAGCGCTATGCATCCGCTGCCTCATCTGACCCACTTCTGCTGTTTGCTTTTTGTACACTTCCACCAGACATTTGTTTTCTTTTGAATATTCATAAAACTGATTTACGTTTTCTCCCCATTCCTTATCCAGTAAAATTTTTTATATTTTTGTGTAAGTATTTCATTTTAGTTTTTGATCAAGCTAGTAGTACGCCCAGCAATTGCCGTCAATAATCAAACTTTGACTGGCCAGCATAATCAGGTGATAATGTGTTTGAGACTTGACGAACCACGTTTGAACGTTATTTGATCCTGACATCTAAACGTTTGCTGTATCCTAGGATATAGTGTTGGGTTGCTTATTACAATGTCGGAGTCAAAGTAAAACAGCATTTTAATCAAATTCCTAGAAAACTGTACTGGGAAAATATTGAATAATGACTGACGTCCAGTAATATTTGGAATAAACCTGAAATTCGGAACACTAGGTAGGTGCAGTTTCAGTTGCAGGGGGGTGCAATACTATGCGCCGCTACTGTGCCACCAGCAATGTCACTCGGGGCTGGTTGGTTCTTCTGTAATGCCGTGATGACCACCAACAACGGCAAACCATCCAGTTAATTTGACATTGAGGTCCAGTTTCTATTTTTTCTTCTTCCTGCTTCATACATTCCCGCCCAATCAGACAAACGAAGCAAATCGGAAAGCTGTACTGGTCTGATTGATGGAAACGATCCTCGCAGGAAGTAATCCCGCCCCCGGGCAGGTACGTGCTTTGGGTAACTAGGAAGTAAAACAATGTTATTAATTTAGAGAGGCAGTTAACGCAATAATAATAATAATAATAATAATAATAATAATAATAATAATAATAATAATAATAATAATTTGTGGTTTAAGTTTAAAGTGTCCTGTAATTATTAGGACAGGAGACATAACTGAAGCGTGCCGAAGTTGTCTGTTATTGTTGCTCATTTAAAAAAATGAGTAGTGTACCTAAATCTGTCTCTAACCAAAGAATAAACAAATAATAATAATAATAATAATAATAATAATAATAATAATAATAATAATAATATGTCTCTGCGGGTAATGTCACACATCTTTATTGAACACCTTTTTCATAAAGAGTTCCCAGGTTATCCTCTGGCAAGAATTGCCTTGTGAGCTATAGCTGTGTAATAGAAAAGAGAGTGGCGCTTAATGTACAGGGGCTGTCAGCAACATAACATGGGGTTGTGAATACAAATGAGTTTCAGCTCGTAGTGTTGATGTCTAATTAGTAAAAGGCTGTCTTGCTCCTCCACTGGGACTCACAGAGAAAATGCAGCTCAAGCACTTTTCAAATATACATTTTAAATCTTCTGAGAAAAGGGGATGTTGATTTGGAATGTTACATGTGATTTCAAAGAGTAACTTTGTTTGGGTAAGAAATACCAGAGTGATTTTAAAGATCCAGTTATCATAGTTTAACCTTCATAACACTGCCCATTACAATTCTAAACTGTTTTACCTTACCTGAAAAAGGTGCTGTGTTTTTCCGTTCTCCTGTTTTCCCATTTTGGAGAAACATGCCGCCTACTGGGTTAGATTCAGATCCCGGGAAACAAATTCCAGCTGGAAAAGTGCTACTTGAAATAACACCTTTCAAAAGACTGCAGGAATCAAGATGTACCTGCTCTGTGCAATAGAAGTGACCTGCCATTCATACACTGCCACCTTGTCAGTGGAGGAGAACAACACACAGGTTAATTGTTTTCTAAACATTTGCTAATTATTTATTAAGATGTACATTTTCATGATCCATGGTCCTGACCACAGTTGAGAATAAGAAGGATACATATAGGCAAAATAAAATATTTTATTATTTAGCAGATGCCTTTATCCAAGGCAACTTACAGAGACTAGGGTGTGTGAACTATGCATCAGCTGCAGAGTCACTTACAACTACGTCTCACCCGAAAGACAGAGCACAAGGAGGTTAAGTGACTTGCTCAGGGTCACACAATGAGTCAGTAGCTGAGGTGGGATTTGAACCGGGGACCTCCTGGTTACAAGCCCTTTTCTTTAACCACTGGACCACACAGCCTCCTACATGCCTAGTCTGCACACACGCCTAGTCTGCACACACGCCTTAGTAATAATATTAACAATACGTATTTACAAAAAAAAAGTGAAATGCTGTTTTGTTTTATTTCTTGCTTCCTCAATATACACTGCAGTCTAAAATATAAACATACCACCAAGCTTCGTGATAGCCCGGAGTTGCCCAAAGCAGTTCATTATGCCTAAAAACAGCACAGCAAGGTCCAATACACCTTACAGGTTTTGTTAGAAATTACCGGTATATAGTTAATGTGATATTGACTCTTTAAAGTGATTGTAGCTTACAAAATAAATCATATCTGTTGTACACTTCTATTCATTTTATAAGTCTCAACTGTTCAGTTTTGAAAGAAACACGTTCTAATAAACATTTGAAAACATGATAACATACATCCTGGCTGTAAATTCAAAATCAGAGCTCTCAGTATAATGAAAAAGTTGAGGACCATGATGTATAGCAACAGTATTACAGAATAGTGTAGTGTAAAGAATTTGACAAGCAATTCTCCAGATGAAGAGTGAGATACAGATGGATGGATGAACAGACTTACAGGCACTCCCTATATCCCCGGAGAATTCTCAATAATGAATAATCTTACTACCAGGTCTTATGACATTGTATAAGAGGTTCTTCAGATATATGCCACAGTGTGTGAAGTGTGGCATACATACCTACAACCAGCCCGCTGTGGGATAATACATCTCTTTGCAACACATGCTTTCGGTTAGTGTTGCACTTGCTTGGTCTTTTACCTGACCATCAAATCATTAACCTCTCCCCCCACGACACTCTGCCCCTAGTGGATATGAGAAATAGCACATGCTGCATTCTTACTAATGTATTGCTTACATCCACTGGGGAAAGTGGCTACATTCTGGTCTATCAGATGTACTTGCAGGTTAGATGTGATTCTGAGAGCTTTATTTGGGCCACAGGAGTGCTTAAACCTTTAAAAGGAAAGTGAATCTAAACAACAACAAAACCACATTAGTTACACTTTTTTTCTTGTCCATATCAAGTTTCTGTTTAATTGGCCCGCTGTAAACCTGTCCACATCCTCAAGTTTCTTAAGGATAATACAAAGTTTCAAGGTTTCATTGTATTAAAATATGCATTTCATTCTCCTGCAGATGTAGATTTTCATGGTTTTGAAAATCATAAAAACTCATAATAACAAGCACTGCAGCAGGAATTTAATCCAGAAGATGACACTTCTGCATAAATGGCCTCAGGCTCTTGACCGTTGGTAGATTTTCAGGTATAAGAAAGAGAGCCTTGTGGTTTGGGTACCTTAACAATGGACGTGGCTACATTTAATACAGTATGTAGCACTATGTAAAATAATTTAGAGCATATATTGGAAGTCATAGTAGTCACCCCAAAAATGACAGTGACTACCTAATTCAAGTTGGTACCCGTCAGGGTTTTTACTATCCCATTATGAATTATTAATTTGAGAATTAATAATTGAAACAGAAATTGAAAAGCTAATGACAATGCTGTTATTGTGCAGTTTAAGTATTAAACTGCACAGTAACAGCATTGTTGTCATTAGCGTCTCTTGACTGAAGGGTTGTGGGTTCAATCCCTGGTGGGGACACTGCTGCTGTACCCTTGAGCAAGGTACTTTACCTAGATCGCTCTTGTAAAAAAACCCAACTGTATAAATGGGTAATTGTATGTAAAAATAATGTGATATCTTGTAAGTCCCCCTGGATAAGGGCGTCAGCAAATAAATAATAATAATTATAAAACCCCATCCAGTGTTTACAAGAAACACAGTACTTTACCTTTGCTGTATCCCATGTTAGCCCATTGTTCAACATAATTCCAGTTCTTTTAATATTCTTATTCACACATCATGGGGGTGGTGTAAGGATACTGCTGCCGTAAATCGTGTTTAGCAGCTGTAAAGTCTGATTCTACCAGCTGCTAAAAATGCAATGTATGTAAAGAATGCTTTTCACCTGGTGTTCTGCGCCTGCTGTCAAAGGTGCACTTTGCCATCATTAATCCATTAAATTATATAGAAATGCATTCAAATGAAGATAAGAGCGTGGGATCTGGATACTAAGCTGGCGCAAACATTATAATGTGATGTAAGGATTTTGCCTTGCACATAGGCAATTGCTGACCCTCCAAAACCTTTACAGATCTTCTTACAAGGTGCAAACCATTATTTAAGTGAGTAAGTAAGAGCTGTATAAAAGCACACACCTGCAGAGACCTGACATTGGCTTCAGGATGGCTGCTGTGGTACACTTCCTGATGCGGCGACACTTGGCTCTTGTTGAGGAGAGGCAGGAACACGTTCGGAGGAGAAGGGCAAGGCGAAGCAGACCCTGCATATTCAATCCCAGGGTCACGTTGTTTGGGATGCCGGAGGACGCGGTGCTAAAGTGTTATCATCTCGCTCCGCAGGTCATCCTAGACCTAATAGCTGAATTGAGGGATGAGCTAGACTCCTGCATCAATCTAGGGACCGCTATCCCTGCACATGTGAAAGTGCTGTGTTCTCTGCACTACTTGGCCTCTGGTTCATTTTAGACCACAGTTGGAATGTCTGGATGGATTGCCCAATCCACTTTTTCCAGAGTGCTGGGCAAATTTCTGGATGTCATTCTGAAAAGGGCAGGCCAATACATATCATTTCCTAAGGAAACTAGCATAACTGATGTTGGCTGAGGCTTTTCCAAACAACTCCATTTCATGCTGAGTGACCTCAGCCGTAAGGACCCTCAGCTCCTTTTTTTCCTGTGCGCCAAGAGGACTTTGCTGCCCTTTCTCAGCCATATTTTTTTTGCTTTGTATTTTCATGCTCCACAAATGTCATACAGTGACTCCTGCTCTCTGTACTCCTAACGCTAAATAGACTGATGCGCTCATTGAGACCCTCAGTATCATAATTGCTGATCATTATTTGTACGTTTTGAGTAATTTGCATTGCTCTTAAACTTACATCGGGCGCAGTGCAAAATAGTTGCCTGGCCACAATGCAATTTGAATTTTGCATCCGCAGTTATTTGCACTGCGCCTATACTTACATCACCCCCTATATGTGTTCCCTCTTGTAACAATGCTGGTGCTCTGCTTGAAATGGCATTGCTGGGAGTATGATCTTATTTCTTCAACATGGAATGATTTAGTAATGTCATAGTTTTCAATTGTGAAAGAGGCTACACACTTCTACAGATCTGAAGAGAAGAAAGGTACTACTGTCCATAAAACATTTAACTACACAAGCCCTGCACATTGGGGAAGGTGTGTTTTGTGGCTGCTTTGCACAGCCACAATGCAATTTCTTTAATTGATGTATTGTTTTCTTGAGCCAGGATGTGAATCACCTGGCACTAATTTAAATAAGGACACCTGCCTGTAATTAAGCAGGCAGGTGTATATAAGCAGGTCAAAATGTTTGGTGTGGGTCTGCGTTAAGGTTAAGGCCTGAGAAGAGACCTGTGTGGTATACTTGTGTGCATAAGTGTAGGTTTGGGTGACTGGTAAACGGCTTAGCCATCCCGTTTAATAGTTAGAACTTGGGAAAAGTTTAGTTAGTACTCCTGGTTGGAGTTTGTTTTTTGTTTTGTTTGATTAATTGTATGTGTAAATAAATATACAGACCCCACCCTGTTGAATCATAACTGTTCTGAGTAGTGCTACTTTTACAATAAAGGTCCCAAAAAGTGGCAAGCTTACCTCGGTTTGCCAGACTATGCATTGTGCATTTATTACCTGAATGGTACCTGGGTACCTGGTTCTACATTTTCTACCTGTACCTACCTCTACTACCTATACAGGTTCATATACTTTTTGGTACATCTAGGGTATTGCCTCAGCTTTCACAGTTGTTTCAGCGCCTTTTACATTATTTTTCTGGACGGTTCAGCTCAACAGTCTGGCCTCACTCACAAAACAATATAATAATATCCATGGGTATATTAGGAGAGATGGGCAAACAAAAAGTGGAACAACAGCTTGTTCTTCTAGTTCTCCTTGTTGAAGAGGCAAAACATCCTGCATAGTAAATGAAGACAGGTCTTTATGAAACCTGGCATACAGGCAGAGATTGGGATGAATGAGGGAATGCAATTTCTTTGTAGCACTTCTATTATTTTTTCCCTATGCTTTTTGTGATTGTAATAACCTTTTTTTTTTTTTTTTTTTTTTAAATAAATGTAGTAATCGCCAATTATTTTATTATTTTCTTCTAATTTGGCATATCCAATTATTTTTAGGCTCAGCTCGCTGCTACCACACCCGCGCTGACTTGGGAGCGGCGAAGACAAACACACGCTGTCCTCCGAAGCGTGTGCCGCCAGCCGACTGCTTTTTTTTCACGCTGCAGACTTACCGTGCAGCCACCTCAGAGCTACAGCATTGGAGGACAACACAGCTCTGGGTAGCTTACAGGCAAGCCCGCAGACGCCCGGCCAGACTACAGGGGTTGCTGGTGAGTGGTGAGCCGAGGACACCCTGGCCGACTTAAGCACCCTCGGGCGCACTCAGCCAATTGTGTGCCGCACCCCACAGGGGGCTCCCGTCTACGGTCAGCAGTGGAACAGTAATAACCTTTTTGGATCATAATAACCATACTCAAGCCAAGTTTGAATACATAAGCAATTTGAGAAAACAGCATGGTCTAGTAGCCTAAAGCACTGTGGATTTTTAAGTAATTGTTTTAAAGAAAAAAGAAGAAAAAAAGGAAATGATACCTGTCTACAAAAAATGTCCATGTTAGTGGAAAGGAACCAGCCATAAAAAGATGGGAGGGGCCAAAGTGGTAGCCATGTAAAGATGCTATGTAAGCATGACTCAATTGGGGCAGGCTGCCAAGACTACAATGTGTCAACAGCTACAGTAGCCAGTCACCATTACAGACACCTGTGATGCAGACATTGGGCTAAGGAGGGAACTCATTCATGTCAACCTTCAATCAGTGGCAGCTACTGTACCAACAGTATTCAAGTCAGATTGGCTTAACCCTTTTTACAGTCTGTGCCATGCTTTGAGTTTACCTCCTACCCCACAGCCTCCACCTCATTTTCATGCTTGCCTATCTCTCAGTGCCTGAAAAAGATGAGGCAAAACGAAGCAAGTCAAAATGCTGTGATTATTATTATTATTTGTTTATTTAGCAGACGCCTTTATCCAAGGTGACTTACAGAGACTAGGGTGTGTGAACTATGCATCAGCTGGAGAGTCACTTACAATTACGTCTCACCCGAAAGACGGAGCACAAGGAGGTTAAGTGACTTGCTCAGGGTCACACAATGAGTCAGTGGCTGAGGTGGGATTTGAACCGGAGACCTTCTGGTTACAAGCCCTTTTCTTTAACCACTGGACCACACAGCCTGATGCATGCTTATGCCAACTGTTTTTATTTTCTTAATACAATTTTTTTTTTTTTTTTTAATTTGCAGAAGTCCTGACTGCATTGGAAAGAACTATGGTTTAAGCATTTTATCTCAAAAAACATACTGATACTTTCAGTAAACTCTTGCAGTGTTGTATGATAATGATGTAGAACATTGCTTCATTACTGTAAGCCGACTATTTTGTTTGTTGAGGACAGAAGCGACTTTTCCTGTGCTTGTTGCTGTAGACCCGGCCTGTGTTTAGTGAAGGCTAAAAGGATTATACAAACGTGACTTGTGCATTGCTTTGTTTTTCAATTACATCAAAATGAATAGGAAATTAAAATGCAATTTTCATGCACTGCGGAAGTCTGGCAAGGTTGATGTTCAGTTACATCCCAGACTCCGAGTAATTTGTATTTTAATTGAATACCACTTGATAATATGAAACCTTTTGAATGTCCTGCAATCTGATTAGATGCCATAGCACGGCTTATGGAAGCGACACCATTAGAGCCACAGGTAAGCAATTATTTTGCATCCTCTCTAGACTGAGGTGAAGAGAAAAAGAAAAAGAAAAAGAGGCTCTAACATCCTCCCTCTGTGCTGGTGGAACAGAGAAAGAGAAAGTGAGGCTCTTATACTCTCTGAACAGCCTCCCTTGTGCTGGTGGAGCAGAGTAGGAGAAAGGGAGACACAGGAGAACTTACTTTGTGGAGGTTAAAATAAGAATTAAAAAATATATTTCTTCAGCTACACAACAATTGAGAGCAGAGGTAAAATAGTAATGAAACAAAAAAAAGATAGGGTTCTTAACAGCTGAGCAAATACACTTTTTAACCACTTCAACAGCATCACGTACGCATGTACGTCAAATGAAAACCCACTTACAGTACCATGCTGTACGTGCATACGTCAAGTTTCCCGTTCTATTCTATGATCGGTTTCTCAGTCTAGCGTTTCAGGTTTCATTCCCTAAGGCAGTGCTAGTACTGTGGAATGTGCATTGAAAGTCGGGGGAGGGTCAGGTGACATTTGTATCCATTGTCGTGTAGAGATTCCAATCTACCTGTGGGTAGATATATTGCGGAAGCCATTAAACATTTACAAGTATATATATATATATATATATATATATATATATATATATATATATATATATATATATATATATATATATACAGTACTGTGCAAAAAGTTTTAGGCAGGTGTGAAAAATGCTGTAAAGTAAGAATGCTTTCAAAAATAGACATGTTAATAGATTATATTTATCAATTAACTAAATGCAAAGTGAGTGAACAGAAGAAAAATCTAAATCAAATCCATATTTGGTGTGACCACCCTTTGCCTTCAAAACAGCATCAATTCTTCTAGGTACACTTGCACAAAGTCAGGGATTTTGTAGGCATATAGTCAGGTGTATGATTAAACAATTATGTAGGTTGAAACACAATCATTAACTGAAACAGAAACAGCTGTGTAGGAGGAATAAAACTGGGTGAGGAACAGCCAAACTCAGCTAACAAGGTGAGGTTGCTGAAGACAGTTTACTGTCAAAAGTCATACACCATGGCAAGACTGAGCACAGCAACAAGACACAAGGTAGTTATACTGCATCAGCAAGGTCTCTCCCAGGCAGAAATTTCAAGGCAGACAGGGTTTCCAGATGTGCTGTCCAAGCTCTTTGAATTGGCAGAAAACAGTGGGACCCTGGTACACCCATCTACTGTCCAGAGAAGTCTGGTCAGAAGTGGCCTTCATGGAAGACTTACGGCCAAAAGCCATACCTCCGACGTGGAAACAAGGCCAGCGACTCAACTATGCACGAAAACACAGGAACTGGGGTGCAGAAAAATGGCAGCAGGTGCTCTGGACTGATGAGTCAAAATTTGAAATATTTGGCTGTAGCAGAAGGCAGTATGTTCAGCGAAGGGCTGGAGAGTGTACACGAATGAGTGTCTGCAGGCAACAGTGAAGCATGGTGGAGGTTCCTTGCAAGTTTGGGGCTGCATTTCTGCAAATGGAGTTGGGGATTTGGTCAGAATTAATGGTCTCCTCAATGCTGAGAAGTACAGGCAGATACTTATCCATCATGCAATATCATCAGGGAGGCATCTGATTGGCCCAGATTTATTCTGCAGCATGACAACGACCCCAAACATACAGCGAAAGTCATTAAGAACTATCTTCAGCGTAAAGAAGAACAAGGAGTCCTGGAAGTGATGGTATGGCCCCACAGAGCCCTGATCTCAACATCATCGAGTCTGTCTGGGATTACATGAAGAGAGAGAAGCAACTGAGGTTGCCTAAATCCACAGAAGAACTGTGGTTAGTTCTCCAAGATGTTTGGGCCAACCTACCTGCCGTGGTCCTTCAAAAATTGTGTGCTAGTGTACCTAGAAGAATTGATGCTTGAAGCTGTTTTGAAGGCAAAAGGTGGTCACACCAAATATGGATTTGATTTAGATTTTTCTTCTGTTCACTCACTTTGCATTTAGTTAATTGATAAATATAATCTATTAACATGTCTATTTTTGAAAGCATTCTTACTTTACAGCATTTTTTCACACCTGCCTAAAACTTTTGCACAGTACTGTATATATATATATATATATATATATATATATATATATATATATATATATATATATATATATATTTATGTTATTATTTTTTGTTTTATTATTAGTTTTACTTGTTTAGTTGTAGTTTATATAGTTTTGATGATGATGATGATGAAGAGGATGTGGAGCCAAGAACAGCAGGGGACTGGGTGTTTATTACTGATCCCTACCATGATGCCAGTCCGCCATCATTTGATTTTGCCACCTGTTTACACAGATGTGCACCCTGCCGTGGAACTTGAGAGTTTGCAATCTGCATTGGAGTGCTTTTTGGCTTTTGTTCCTGAAAAGCTAATCACTTACCTTTGTGACTTTACAAACAAAAGAGCATGCAGCTACTTTACAGGTAAGCCAGCTGCAAACGGGAAGGTGTTTGGTTTGAAATGGCAATGCTATGATGAAATACTATCAAAACACAGCACTGGGTACAAGGCAATGAAGCAGGCGTCTGCGGCAGCCATATCCATCACAATGCCTGCACAAAGTAGCGTCATTTATTTGTGTTTTATTCATCATATGTTAACATTTTATAGCAATTTCAGGTTTGAAAACATTATTATTATTATTTTCAAAATGGGGTTTCATTTTTACATCTGGAGTTGAAGTGGTTAAGGACCATCTTAAAATATCCAGCTTTTTGGTTGTTGCTTGAGGAGCTCTGCAGCAGGAAATGGAAATTGTCCACAAATACTAAACCTCATATTTCTTTTCTCACTCTTCAAAAGAAGCAGAGTTTCAGCTGCCTTGTTAGAAATGTAGTAATCTGCCCTTTTTTCTCTATAATGCCTGCAGTGCGAGAGACGTACAAGATGAAAGCAACTGAGCTCCTGAGATTTTCAAAAGGAAGCAGCCTCGTCTTTGTGAATCTGCTGCAAGGAAGCATAATACATTAGGGACTTCAGAGTCTGTTCAGGATAAATCAGAAAATAGACCCTGTTAAAAAAAAAGTGTAGGATCATATAAACATTTACCATTAGACTCTTCATAAACCTGAAACCATTGACACAATCCACTGGGGATTCAATGGAAAGACCGATCGTCCTAGAGAAAGTAAGAAAATACTGTCCCCTTGGTCCCTATACCCTGTAAGAACCAAACCAGACCTTGAATCTCACTTTAAGCAGAAGTTAGGAGTTTTAACATCTTCATAACTTACTTGAGGGGGTTTGTGACAGGGTCTACGACTGGTAGGAATCACATAGTGTTTATATTTATAGTTACACGCTTTTTCTCAGATTGCAAGCCATGTTTTCAATTAGTTTTGCACTTGCTTGGTCATTTCACCCAGAGGGTGAATTTGTCCCCACCCCTTTACTTGCTTCTTTCCTGTCCAGCTACTTCCCCTGTTGACTGACATGCTTTCAGCCAGCAACATGCTTTGACCCAGAAGACACTGTTGAAGGGAAATGACCCAGGATGTGCAAGAGTAACAGATATCCTGAGCAGATCAACTGAGAAATTTCTTTATCTAAAGTAGTACCAGATATCATTTTTTTAATTGAAAATACCTGTTTGCGATACCACGTGTTTCTTTTAAAACTGCACATTGAGACCTGTGTTGCTAATGGACGTGAAAAGCTTTATGAAATTATTTTGTTAGCTACCGTTACTTTAAAAGGACCACAGAAATACTTGCCTTCCTCCTCCATCTCACAGGACTGCAGCCTTATTATACAATTGGCAAATGGCAACAAAATAATATATATTTTTTGATCAGCAGCTGAAATCTGCCTAGCAACACACTGTAGGTAGAATTCTAACATGGAATAGAAGAAAGAAGTTTGCATACTGTTCTGAACAAGTTTTTAAAAATAAAATAAATATTAGCAAGAGCCAATGAATAGTGTGCCTCCCTATTGACATGACCATAAAGTCTTACCAATTAGTAACTGTTCAGTGAGATTGGGTCTAGAAGCATTAATAATAAATGCAAAAAGTATTTGTTAGTACTCATTAGCACTATTTTTTTCCTGTCAGAAAAACTGAAATAAACAACATAAAAATACCCAAGACTGTGGAATTCATCCAAAGAGTTTCTCAGATCTCTAAAAAAAATGCAGTTTGTTCTTTTGTTATAAAAAGCTGCCATTTGGAACTCAAAGCATGCAGCCCTGGTCTGTGCCACACGGTGTATGCCATGCTTGTTACACAGTGCCTACCTGCAGTGCCCAGCCCAGGCCCCATAACCTTCAAGACTGCCAGGACTCTGCTGTACTGTCAGCTCCCACTGTTCAGGGTAGATTACCTCGTCTGAGCTGAGAAAGAAAGGAGACTTGGAATTGATTATTCCTGACTTGTGAAGTCAAGAACACAGCACTTTTGTACGTCTTGTTAAAAGAAAAGATGATCAAAGCAACCCAATGTTGCCTTTATTCTTTCTTTTGTTTTTTGGAGAGGAAAGGAATGGAGGTTCAGATCTCAACAAAAGCTTTGAAGATTTTGAGATTAACTTGAAGGATGGAACCTCTCAGATTGCCCTTGTAATTGCCCTGACTGAAAATTCCGCTGGGATCCTATTGTAATCCCAGTGCGTTATCTTAAAGGGACAAACCATTAGCAGATCACAGCATTACCTACAATGGCAACACAATGGATTGGGAACACATATTGCACTGAGACATGGTATGGTGCGGATACTGGTACCAGTTTGTATCAGTTTATCCATTGCAATGGCCCCATATAAAAATGTGGAAGTTTCAAACACAAGTAAAATAAGTTTAATTGTCTCAATGTGGACAAGTCCAAATCAAAAAACAATCACATATTTTTGGGTATATAACATATTGAGTGAGGTCCAAAGCTGCATGTTAGGCAGGGGGTGTTCAGGTCAGGATTGAGTTGTGCCCTCTCACTTGTAATGCTGTGAGGGGAACCCATCTGCTGGCACTGTGCAACAACTATAGCCAGTACCATATAGCCACATCACCTTGACCAGGTTGATCACTTTTTTTCTATTAAAATCTACATGAATTTCCACTTCTTCATTTACATGGAGACCTATGGAAATGCTCTTAATGTTAGGACTTTAAGGTTTGTGGAACAATATTGGTTTGGCTCAATGTGACAAAGAGAGAATGAACTCTTGTCTTAGATCTCCCTCCCAACTGGTGAGGGCGCTAGGGAGGAGGAGCAGACATCCCCAGGGAAGGTGGAAGTCAGCCATCTGGTAAGGGGGCGGGACCACAGTGCGCAACGTCATCAACCCAGAGGGGAAGCGCTGTGGCAATCACGTATTGGCTGATGGCGGTTGCCCTCGCTGACCAATGGGAACGGGATGGAGCGTATAAAAGGGGGCGTGGACCAGGGTTCTGTTCCTTCTGGCAAGGTACAGTGTGTGCGAGAGAGAGAGAGCGAGACTGCGAGAGAAACGAGGGGAATTATAAACGGGGAAAAGGAATAAAAGGAGTTACATTGTGTGTTTTGTGGATATACCTGCTAACCCCCTCACCCTTTGTCTGTCCATAGAGCAGTAACGGGACGCTCCGGGAATACATCGGAGGAGCGCCGACCCGGAAGTGCCGGACTGTTTACCGTTGTTCCCCGATTGGATTGAGGGGAGACGGACTGTGTTTTTGTTGAGTTTATTGTTTTTGGTTTCGCTTTTCGTTTGGGACTGCAACCCTTTTCTCTTTTGTTTGTCGGGTTACACATTGTTGTGTATCCCGGCGTTCTCATTATTGTTTGTCGGGTTACACATTGTTGTGTATCCCGGCGTCCTTTATTATTTGAATTACTGGGGCAAAATAAAGCCGGGTGCGAGTGCAACGAACCTGGACTGGTTGTCAGTCATTGTTACACCACACACTTAGCCAACCTGTCACACGTGGTGTCATCGTGGGATGGATCCAGCCACTTTTGCGGCGGTCCTGGAGGCTATGGACAGCCAGAGGGGGATCGAGGAACAGAGGAGGGAGGAGCGATACACAGCCCTCATTGAGAGGGTCGGGATGGGGATGACGTCGGCAGCAACAGCGGGGCCCGTGATGGTTGCCCCGAAGGCCCGGGCCCAGAAATTGACGGCGGAGGATGACCCTGAAGCCTACCTCGTGGCATTCGAGCGGCTGGCCACCACTGCAGCCTGGCCCCGGGAGTACTTGGCGAGCCAGCTTGGCCCCTGCTTGGTTGGGGAGGCGCAGGCAGCGTATCGGGCCATGACTGACGTCGATGCTGCCCAGTACGACCTGGTTAAGCAGGCTATACTCCGCCGTCTCAACATCACAGGGGAGACTCATCGGGTCAGATTCCGGGAGTTCCGGCGGCCACCTAACACCCGGCCCAGGGTGGTGGCACAACGGCTATGCGACCACATGGCGCAATGGCTAAACCCCAGCCAGAAAACTGGGGTCCAGATGGGGGAAGCCATTGTGATGGAGCAGTTTTGCCATGTGGTCGGGGCTGAAACGCAGGCCTGGATACGCCGGCACAACCCCACCACCCTGGATCAAGCTGTGGCGTTGGCCGAGGACTCCCTCATGCCCGCCCAAACCACTCTGCTGAACTGCCCTCTCCCTCCTCTACCAAGGGACCATCACCACACCCCCCCGGACCAAGACCTGCCCGACCACCGGCCCCGTTGGGCCATCCCAGCCCCTTACCATGGAGGCAGAGGATGGCTCCCAGCTGGGGTAGAATGGTTTCCCCCGGCCCGCTGCTATACCAGCAGGGGGACAAATATGTACCGCCCTTGCCCTCTGCCCCACCAATCTGTTTCAGGTGCCAGCAGCCGGGACACATTGCCAGATACTGCCCGGCCGCAATGGAGTGTGACGTGGCTGCGTGTCATCTGGCTTCGGAAGCGGGTAAGAAATGGGGGAATGGTCGGGAGGGCCGGTGTATTGTTGATGTTGTGCTGGGGAATGTGGAAACCCACGCGTTAGTGGACACAGGGTGTGAGCAAACTTTGATTCGGACAGCTCTCCTCGGCGGTATATAGTGGCAGCCACAAGGTCAGGTGGCGATCTCCTGTATCCATGGGGACACGGCGACATACCCCACCCTAAAAGTATATCTATCGGTAGGTCCGATAAAACACCACCTAGTAGTAGGGGTGGCTGAAAGATTATCACACCCAATTATTCTGGGTCGAGACTGGCCGCAGTATAAGGATTTGCTAAAAGTATCGGCAGCCTCGACCGCACGTGTAGACACGGCAGATCCCCGGGAGAAGGAAGTAATTGGCACCATTTTTCCTTTTCATGCAGAACTGTTCTCTCCACTTTTTCGTCCTAGGAAAACACACAAGGAGAGACGGAAGGAAAAGTGGGAAGGCGCATCGATCCGACACGGTTGGGGTCTGGCGGGGGAAGGTTCTGATGGTCCCAAGCGCCAATCGAAGGGGGTGGGAACACAGTGTGACCGGGCGGGCGAGTTTACTGGACTCTCGAGGGTAGGGACTGCTCCAGCCCCTGTCAATATCCCGGACGTGTGGGCCTCCAGCGCGGACCTAGTGTGGGAGCAGAACAACGACCCCACACTGGTGCATGCTAGGGAGCAGGTCCGGTCTATTGAGGGGAAGGATGTTGACGGCATCAGGACGCTGGTATATCCTCATTTTGTTGTAGAGGGGCACTTACTATATAGGGTAAACCTAGCCCCGGGCACAGGGCAGCCTGTCAAACAGTTGATGGTTCCCCCGTCTTGTCGACCAGAGGTCATGAGGCTGGCGCATGACGTCCCCTTTGCAGGACACCTTGGTGTTGACAAAACGAGGGACCGGATACTGGCTCGATTCTATTGGGCGGGACTCTACACCGAGGTGGCGAAATATGTAGCTTCCTGCCCGGAATGCCAGAGAGTAGCACCGGTCGTGTGCCCGCCCTCTGGTCCCACTGCCTATTGTCTCCACTCCCTTCGAACGCATTGCAATGGACATAGTTGGGCCAGTGCTGCCTTCTGATTCCGGGTACACGCACATATTAGTGATGGTGGATTATGCAACGCGGTACCCGAAAGCAGTTCCGTTGCGGTCCACTAGTGCCACTGCAATTGCGAAAGAATTAAGTCAGATTATGGCTAGAGTAGGGATTCCCAAAGAAATCCTCACTGATCACGGAACAAACTTTTTGTCTAAAACGCTACAGCAGGTGTATCAGATTCTAAAAATACGTCCCATCCGAACGTCCGTTTATCATCCCCAAACGGATGGTCTGGTGGAACGTTTCAACCAAACATTAAAGCAAATGTTGAGACGGTTTGTGAGCCAGGAGCAAAAACATTGGGCTACTCTTCTTCCTTACCTACTCTTCGCAGTGAGAGAGGTGCCTCAGAGCTCAACGGGATTTTCCCCCTTTGAGCTGTTATATGGCCGGCAGCCACAAGGCATCCTTGACTTGTTGAGAGAGGGTTGGGAAGAACACAAAAGCTCCTCCAAAAATGTAGTGCAGCATGTGCTCCTACTGCGGGATCGCCTTGATTTAATTGGTCGATTGGCTCAAGACAATCTTAGGTCGGCTCAACATCGGCAACAGCAGCATTACAATACTAATGCGTAATTGAACCTTTCGGCCAGGAGATAAAGTAATGCTGCTTCTTCCGTCATTGGAATCGAAACTGTGTGCTAAATGGCAGGGGCCGTATGAGGTGATACGGGCAGTAGGACTAGTAAATTATGAGATTAGACAGCCCGATCGCCGAAATAAAACGGAAATTTACCATGTCAACTTATTAAAGCACTGGAAGGCAAGGGAGGTCTTATTCATAGCCCCAGGCGAGATGGAGGATGACTTAGGACCCTGCATAGAGGCCCCTAGCCCCAGCCAGGTTTCAGTGGGGGAACAGTTACTTCCGGATCAGCAGGCAGAGTTGCGTAAGTTGATTGGGAAATTTGGGGATGTGTTTTCTGATGTGCCCGGCAAGACTAACCTAACCAAATACGCTGTTATTACTCCGCCAGGTGTCACTGTTCGGGAGAGGCCCTACCGGATCCCAGAAAGTCGACGGAGTGGTGTCCAGAACGAGGTGAGGGCGATGCTTGAACTTGGGGTCATTGAGCCTTCCAGAAGCGAGTGGTGCAGTCCCATTGTTATCGTGGCCAAGAGGGATGGCACTAATCGCTTCTGTGTCGACTTTCGGAAGGTCAATGCTATCACAAGTTCGACGCCTACCCCGTGCCTCAGATCAACGAACTCCTCGACCGACTGGGGACGGCCATCTCAACTCTGGACCTGACGAAGGGATATTGGCAGATCCCTTTGACCCGCGATTCATGTGAAAAAACGACATTTTCAACTCTGGATGGGCTGTTCCATTTTAAAACCATGCCGTTTGGGCTACATGGTGCGCCCGCCGCCTTTCAGAGGCTGATGGACGAGGTGTTACATCCCCATCGTGAGTATGCAGCAGCGTATATTGACGATGTGGTTATATATAGCTCCACCTGGAGAGAGCATGTAAATCGACTTACAGCCGTCCTTCAGTCTCTAAGGGCTGCCCGGCTGACAGCCAACCTGAGGAAATGTGCGTTTGCTAAATTAGAAACCCAGTACTTAGGATTTATCATGGGAAACGGACGGGTGAAACCCGTGGCCACCAAAGTCCAGGCTTTGGTGGACGCGGCGGTCCCCAAAACTAAGTCCCAGGTGAGGTCACTACTGGGATTGGCTGGTTATTACCGCCGCTTTATCCCCGAGTATGCCACCGTGGTCAATCCTCCGGTAGACCTCACTAAAAAGTGTGCGCCAAATTTAGTCAAGTGGTCAGAAGCATGTCAGGGGGCGTTTGAGACCATTAAGCAAAAACTGTGCCAGGCTCCTGCGCTAATATTACCAGATTTTAGCAAGAGATTCCTCCTCCATACTGACGCGTCAGGGGTTGGTCTGGGGGCGGTCTTGTCTCAGAGAGTTAACGGGGTGGAGCACCCCATTCTTTACATTAGTAAAAAAATGCTTCCTCGGGAGCGTAATTACTCGGTGGTAGAGAAAGAGTGCCTGGCCATTAAATGGGCTACCCACTCCCTCAGGTATTACTTACTGGGACATTCATTTGATCTGGTCACGGACCACGCACCACTCAGATGGTTAAGCACCATGAAGAATAGCAATGCTCGAATAACTCGGTGGTATTTGGCATTGCAGCCTTATATGTATCATATGGTACATCGTGCAGGGAAAGATCACCAAAATGCGGATTATTTTTCCCGGGAGGGGGGAGTAATGGGGATGGTAGATTTGACCGAGTGTTCCTTCGGCTCCACTCTGAGCGGTGGGATATGTGACAAAGAGAGAATGAACTCTTGTGTTAGATCTCCCTCCCGACTGGTGAGGGCGCTAGGGAGGAGAAGCAGACATCCCCAGGGAAGGTGGAAGTCGGCCATCTGGTAAGGGGGCGGGACCAAGGTGCGCAACATCATCAACCCAGAGGGGAAGCGCTGTGGCAATCACGTATTGGCTGATGGTGGTTGCCCTCGCTGACCAATGGGGACGGGATGGAGCGTACAAAAAGGGGCGTGGCCCAGGGTTCTGTTCCTTCTGGCAAGGTACAGTGTGTGAGAGAGAGAGAGAGAGAGAGAGAGAGAGAGAGAGAGAGAGAGAGAGAGAGAGAGAGAGACTGCGAGAGAAACGAGGGGAATTATAAACGGGGAAAAGGAATAAAAGGAGTTGCACTGTGTGTTTTGTGGATATACCTGCTAACCCCCTCACCCTTTGTCTGTCCATAGAGCACTAACGGGACGCTCTGGGAATACATCGGAGGAGCGCGGACCCGGAAGTGCCGGACTATTTACCGTTGTGCCCCAATTGGATTGAGGGGAGACGGACTGTGTTTTTGTTGAGTTTTATTGTTTTTGGTTTTGTTTTTCGTTTGGGACTGCAACCCTTTTCTCTTTTGTTTGTCGGGTTACACATTGTTGTGTATCCCGGCGTTCTCATTATTGTTTGTCGGGTTACACATTGTTGTTTATCCCCGCGTCCTTTATTATTTGAATTACTGGGGCAAAATAAAGCCGGGCGCGAGTGCAACGAACCTGGACTGGTTGTCAGTCATTGTTACACCACACACTTAGCCAACCTGTCACACTCAACAACAAAACAAAGTTCAGCGTTTAGCTAACCCCTTTCTGCCCAGCAAGTATGAACCCTGTGTTGTCGTTCTACACATCCAGAATCTCTGATGCTGATGGAGTTCAATGGAATTTTGCAGAATTTTCTGAGAGTAAAAAGTACAAAACACATCTGTGAAAAATGTACCTGGAAATGCAGATAATTCAGATACAGGGCAGTTAGTGTAGAAATACTGTAGAATCTTAGTAAGAGTTCCGTTCAGGTCGTCATTATC
Source organism: Acipenser oxyrinchus oxyrinchus (assembly GCA_030684275.1). Lineage (NCBI taxonomy): Eukaryota > Metazoa > Chordata > Actinopteri > Acipenseriformes > Acipenseridae > Acipenser > Acipenser oxyrinchus. The sequence continues at coordinate 16,325,309 of CM060254.1, read as the reverse complement.
TGAGTACAGTTGTAAATTAAAAGCAGGCTTTACCGATTCGACTACATGCTGCGAATATAAAAATGTGAATTAGAGAAAGGACTCCTTTTACAAATGCTGGTTGTTTTCAGGAGCATGTCAAGGTTGTCATTTTTAAGGTCTAACTTGTAAGTTACTTGTCAAGTTTTCTAACGTATACAGTATAGTGAAATCTTGGGTACCAGTCTTTGTAAAAGTACTAACCCTACTCCAGTTCTCAGTATGCTAACTTTAAACCTATTGAGTTGGTTTTACGTTTGAATTTCTACCTTCTGTAAGCTTTTAATCTTAATACTGGGCAGAAATAACTGTGTAACTAGCAATCGTTCCTGCTCTTAAATGGTAACTGCTAGTGGAATAGGTGTGTTATTACATGGAAGTGGCCAGGACAATGGTCACATTATCTAGATGTTTGATATTAAATTTGGAAATATTTTTTCTCCTTTCAGAAAATAAGAGTTAAATAAGACAATGAAACTATGACCCTATACGTTTAACTACAGCACTGTGAATAAAATAATATAATGCTTCATCCAATATGACTTCTTTCTATATAGAAATGTAAAATCTTTGTTAAGTATTGGCAAACCAAACTAGCATATAACAAAAAAGCATAACCAGAATACATTATGTTCCAATGTAGAAAATGGTTTGGTTTACATGCAAAAATAAAAATAAGTCTCAGCTTTTTGTCACGCTATTTTGGTAGTGCCTTTTGGGCAATTTGGGTTTACATGGTTTTGTTTACATGGTGGTTTTATTTTAGGGAGAGAAATTCTCCTTTAAAATTCAGTTGACCTAATTAATATTAAAATATGGGAGGGTATATTTCAGTATTTCTGTCAGTGTTCCGATTTGGCCTTGCGTGACAACTGATATCATGCAGCTTTTATAAACTGGGTTTTCAAGATGTTTTTAGGTTGTGTTGAAGAACCGCACTTTAGGTATTAAAGTGCGGTTCTGGTATTAAATCTACAATTGGCTATACTTGCCAACATTTGTCTTATTAAATAAATTTTGCCCTATGGATTAGTTTAAGAGATTTTGTGGGTTGCACTGATAATCAGAGCCAGACACAGAGCATTGGGGTTTGAAACGCCACACAGGCGTGCAGATTTAATAAACACAAGTGCCACAATAAGGGAGCGTCAGCGTAGCGCACGTCCGTGTAAGATCTATGTCAGCGTAGCACACGTCCGTGTAAGATTTACGTCAGCGTAGCGCACGTCCGTGTAAGATCTGTGCAATACGGGAGCGCCAGCGTAGCGCACATCCATGTAAGATCTGTGCAATACAGGAGCGTCAGCGTAGCGCACGTCCGTGTAAGATCTATGTCAGCGTAGCACACGTCCGTGTAAGATTTACGTCAGCATAGCGCACGTCCGTGTAAGATCTGTGCAATACGGGAGCGCCAGCGTAGCGCACATCCGTGTAAGATCTGTGCAATACAGGAGCGCCAGCGTAGCGCACGTCCGTGTAAGATCTGTGCAATACGGGAGCGTCAGCGTAGCGCACATCCGTGTAAGATCTGTGCAATACAGGAGCGTCAGCGTAGCGCACGTCCGTGTAAGATCTGTGCAATACAGGAGCGTCAGCGTAGCGCACATCCGTGTAAGATCTGTGCAATACGGGAGCGTCAGCGTAGCGCACGTCCGTGTAAGATCTGTGCAATACGGGAGCGTCAGCGTAGCGCACATCCGTGTAAGATCTGTGCAATACGGGAGCGTCAGCGTAGCGCACGTCCGTGTAAGATCTGTGGCGCAGTGGCTTTTTGAACAGGCAGTGGGCTCCCCAGGCACGCCATCCTGCTTAATCAGCGGATGAACCAACGTCAGGATCTGCTCTGTCACACAGTCGCTAAAGCCTGGTGCTGAGGTCGGTAGCCTGCTGCAATAATATACACCACTGGCACGAATTCCCAGCTATGCTATTAATACAAAGGTATAAAGGATATGTGTTTGTGGATATATGTTTTTTATAAATTTTTTTTTTACTATGTAGTAGCTTCAGTATTTTTTTTTTAATCATTTTAGGAGTCACCTGCAAATGGCAATAATTTGAAATATTAAATAAATGGTGTCACATAAAAAAATAGTGAATGAAGAGGTCTCTAAACCCCTGCTACTGTATGCTGAATTTTTTCTATTTGGTCTAAGAAACTTGCCAGGATTACTTTCAGCAGATCTCAGTTGTCAATAAAGAATTGCTTGGTATGGCCTTTAGTTATAGCAGAAAGTTGCATCACAGACAGGATCTTCACTGCTGAAGTCTCATGAGCATGGTATGGCTTTTAAACTTGTTAACATGCAAAAAAATGCTTTGGTCAAACTGAGCTGATTTTTTGCTTGAGAAGGTGATTTTCCTGTCCTTTTAAGCCGCACCATGCTTTGGTGGTGTACTTCCTCTAACGTGAGGAATGTTTGTGGTATGTGCGTGCTATGTCACATCCTCTCAACAATGGAGAGAGAGTTTTAGTTTCTAAACTGCATGTAAACCAAGCCATCATGTGTTTTTCCATAAGGGAAATATTTTATTTGGGGTTCCCTAAATGTTCACTCTGTGGAAACTCAGTAATGATGGATTTAAAAACCTTGTAGACTTGACCCTATTGACAGTGTTTTTCAGATCCCGACAAAACAAAAACAAAACTCGTCTCTCCCACTTGATGTCACTGTGATCCAGGGAAACTGACTGATGAAAAAAACAGTGTCTAGACTGGACCTGCTTGTTGTAACTCGGCTTTTGTCGATATTCTGAAGCTTTGGAGGGCTCAGCGGAGAACACCACTTGATTGCAGTTTGTAAAATTGCTGATCGAAAGTAATATCTCAGAGCCAGTTTAATTGCTGTTGCTAAATACTGCATAGTGCATGGTGTGCTATTAAAGTAATTGTTTGTTTCAGCGGTTTTCACAAACCTGATTTAAAAAGTAAACTCTCTGTCTGTCTCTCTCTCTGACTCTGCCAACCTTTCTCTCTCTGCAACTAAAGTGAAGTATATGTTGTCAAATAAGACATCACAGTGTTCCAGTAAAATTGTTTTTGTACTGCTTACTGGCTAGTTCCAGTTTCCTCTGGGTAGTTAAATGACATGTAGGAGAAAAGGGCAGTGGTTGCTTCTCAATAAAACAACATCATAATTAGTGCTGAAATAAAGAAATCAAGTCAGTGCAAAAGTGCTCAAACAAATGAATACAAAGGTGAAATCCATAATATATCAGATAATAATAATAGAGTGTCTAATAACATAATTAATGAAATAATAAATGCAACACAGTAATATGCAACCTTCCTTGTATTTCTTCACCAATTACAAAGCTTCCCTTTCATTGTTAAAACTAGTAGTATTACCTTTCTGCCAGTAACATTTTCAACAAGATACAAGAAAACCTAAAACCATTTAAAAAATAAAAGCATTTTACCAAGAGCAACTGCCGCCTTTAAGCAGTGGTAAATTCAGAGCATGGATGCAATCCATGTGATTGCAAGGGGGAGGTCCAATGTACTTGGTCTTATAAAGATCACCTTGTAAGATGAATTAGTCGGCCAGTCTGGGTGAAGCGAGCGACTCCACAGGAATAGAAATGAGTTCTACTTTTCCCGCCAGTCGTGAGTGACTAGCGTGAAACAGACCAATCAGAAGCAAAGTCAGTTCCCAACACAAAACCACACCCAGTATCTGCTTCAGTCCTATGTCCAGGCACAGCCCCAGGGTCAGTCCCAATCCCTGCCCCAACCCCAGTTCCAGGATAAGTCCCACCTGCAACAGCTGTATGGACTGTTGGGACTGTGGGAGAGGGTGAACAAGAAGGGGAAATTATGTAAATAGTTGTTTGTGTACGGTTTTGTGGGTGCCGGGGGTGTATTACTGTGAACGTGATTGTGTGCGTTTTATCTCTTCCCCTTCAGCAGTACCTCTCTCTCTCCTGGTCCTGGGTGTATGGCGACTTCGCCTGTCATTTCTCTCTCCTGGGTGTGTTGGCTTGTTCTGTAGTCTATGTGCTGCGTGATCACATCAAAGAACACAAAAACATGTGAGTCATTTAAGATGCAGTGATTAGCCTCTGGGAGTCAATGTGCAGGATTTCTCAGTAACCAATCGCGGTTTTCAATGACTCAAAAGACCTCTTCATCCGTACATGTTGTTCATTGCTAGAAATCAATACAATTAACTAACTGTTATGGTTCCCTTTTTAGACAGGTAACAAAATGGGGTAACGCATTACATTTTAGTGAAAAAATAACATTTACTTTTAGTTCCATTTAAAAAAAAGGCATGCATAACACCAGAAATTGCTTCAGCAGGCAAGTCAAACCTTACATGTCCAAGTGTCTTGTAAATGAAATGTGACTTCCTCAACACTGTATTTCCCATGGTTATGCTCTGCATTTGCTATAGTTTACCATGGTGTGCAATGTTTTTAATAGGGTTTATAATTCTTATCTATGCTTTAGCATGTTTTCACTATTCTCTATTACTCTTTTCACTATGCTAATGAACCTGATGAACTTGCAGTTACTACACTAAAAAATAACAACTCCTTCCCATCACAGACACAAACTGCCTGTGGTTTGTATGTTACTGACTTAAAATAATGCATCAAATTCCTGCAGGCAAATCACACATAACAAACACAAAACCAGAGAGGTTACACTGCACCATTTATCACAGCTCCACACTACTCTTTTGAATGGCCTTGTTTTTTTTTTTCCTTTTTTGCATCTTTACTGTTGACACAAGCCCTGGCTGTTCAATATTCATCCAGCAAGGCTCTGTGGGTGCGAACGCCAGGGAAGTGTTTGTGTCATTGCCTCAGCGAAAGGAAAAGAAAGGACATCAAAAGCAATTGCTCACAGCGCCAGACTTCACTGTGACTGTTCTTGTAAAGCTCCTTAAGCTCCCAGTGTACCAGTTCAAACACCTTGCCTTCCACTGCTTAATGAAAACAGCAAACGAGGGACGTGTTCCCATTACATATAGATGCAGTGTATCAATACTGCTGTGGGTACTTCTCTTCATGGTTCCTGACAATCCCCACATGAAAATCTTGTATCTTTGTAATGTATGGGAATGTATGGACACACTTTGTTTCAATTAGAATTGTTGTTATTTATTATCTTACCATGTGTGTACTTTCTGTCATGATATAGGTATCACATCTGGGTTTTGAAATGTTATAGCAAGCATTTGTTTTCATTTTAAAACCTGACATCTGGCTGTACATAAGGTTAAAGAAAGTTTGCTTGGCTTGTTACTGCTTTACTTCCTAGGCTAATACACCCCAGCATTGTCTTCTGAGTCAGGTCATCTTACTGGCTCCAAAGCATGTCACTCATTAGGGGAAGCAGCTGATTGGTCATTGACAGCAAGTGCAATCTCAAAGCATGGCTTGCAAACAGATTTATTTTTAACCTATTGTAGTACCGGATATCATGGTTTAAAATTAAATACATGTTTGCTAAAACATGTTTTTTCTTTCCGAACTGCACACTTCAGAGCTATATAGTTTGTATGGAAATGTTTGGAATTATTTTGTTCACTACAATTGCTATAACAACTAGCCTATTAAACAACTAGCCTGTTAAACAGTTCCTTGTTTTTTGAAAATGGTTAGTAACCTATTATTTTAAGTGTAGCGTACACTTTACCTGAAAATGAGAAACTAACCAACAAATAATGAGACACAGTCATAGATGCAATTTTGACATAATACATTATATTGTACCAAGATATTACTGCTTGATAGGATTTTAGGTCACAATTATATAAATAGGCCTGAAGTTGTTAAGAATAAATGTAACTAGTTACAGTAACATTTACAAATAATTATTTATCAAGCTCAGTTGACATTTTACAGAGATTTTTGTTTCAGTTCGATCATGGCTGCAGCTCAAAATATTATTTAAAGATCCATCCGTCAAACCCAGGGGACAGGGAGACAAATGGGGTTTATTGCTTAGAGGCTGAAATAAAGTCTATGAAGATGGCTTGCTAGTAGTCATGGCAACTGAAAAATACAAAGATTATCTGTTTATGTACCAACTGACAGCATGCTGAATCTCTACTGGCTCATAAACCATCACAGGCTGTTCACATCAGAATTGAAACTTTAAATGCTTCTGGTCATTTTGTTCGGTTTAAAGAAATCAATGGGAAATTGCCACTTTTCCTTGCGCTTCCCTGACTGTATGACTCTCCATAGCATACGGCCAGGTGAGCTACTTGGGGACTTCATAAAACAAGCATAATCCTTACTTTTATATTGTGTGCGCTTGTGTGCAAATCACGGTAAGGAGTAAAATATTTGTATTGGTATACACTACAGGCAAACTATTATTTGAAGTGCTTCCAATTGTTGTGTTCCTTTCCCTTTTCATAGGGCCGAAGGTGCTAACGCACATTAACAAAAGCAGTATTCCAGCTGCTGTATCTGCTCAAACAGCTTGAAGATTATTTTTGTATAATGTAAACAAGCAGAACAACGGCTCACTTTTCTTTTCTTTGGGGTGTGAAGCCAAACATCATAAATATCTGGGAACACATCTTCCAATCCATTAAACACTGCAAATCAATTGGTAATGTGTCTGGAAGCTGAATTATTTATCAACACAGGATGAGTACCAGGACTCATAATCTGATTCTCAGGGCACAGTCCAACAAACGCATCTCCAAACCAGGGTCTGTCCTCAAGTCTGCCCTCAGTGGAGAGTAGACCACATCATAAAGCACCAGAGTAACACAGATGTGTGTGTTTCTTCAGGCCAGGATGGTGGAATGTTTTGTGGAAGCTCATAGAGTTGTCATTTTGCCAATGCATTCCGTTCATGCCTTGTTTCCATCTCCCACAGGGAATAGCCTATTTAAGGGTAGCATTGTGGTTAAGGCTAGCTCACCCAGAATGAGGTTCAACAAAGGGTTCAATGCAGTGGAAACAAGGCTTCAGGGTAACAGTCCTGTCTGCAGCAGCATTATGTTTTGAGTCCTCTCACTCATTAAAACAATTTGCCTATATTGGAAGAGGGGATGATTAACTTTTCAGTGATACAAAGAAATACATAATTAAGTGGTCTGTGTGGGTTACAATGCCCAAAGCACCATGGGTTTTTTAATGTGTAGGTAGGCCAGTGTATCTCTACTCAAAACACGTTTTTTTTTTTTTTTAATTCTAACTTGGCTGAAGTCACTACCATAAATCTGTATACCGAACCATCTGCCTTCTATCATTAAAAGCTAAAGAAAGGAAAAGGGGAAATCAAAATGCATATTTGAGAGGCTGTTCAGAGCTGGGAATTGTCACTACTTTTAGAGATTTAATGAACTCTGTGTCCTGCTTTCAAATTCCTCTTCATAGACCCTCTTTATTTAATTTCAAAAGGATTTTAATACTTCAAAGAAAGGTGGGCAATTTTGTGATTTTAAAACAATTGAAAATCAGCCTGATAATGTACTGAAAAATTCTGGCTTGTGAGGCGGGATTTAAAAAATAATACTATAGAAGTATTGTATTGCCTATTGTCCTAATTCTCCTCGACCTCTTGACACAGTCGACCACTCTATTCTCCCGTCCTCCCTCGCTGACCTGGGACTCTCTAGCACTGCTCTTTCCTGGTTTCTCCTCCTACCTCTCCGATCGCATGTACCGGGTGTCCTGGCATGGTTCACCCTCTGCCTGTTGCTCTCCTTTGACAAGTATCCCCCAAGGCTCAGTTCTGGGACCCCTCCTGTTTTCTCTTTACACCCGCTCCCTTGGGTCACCTCATCTCCTCCCATGGCTTCTCGTATCACTTCTATACTGATGATGCCCAGATCTTCCTCCCCTCCCCCCCCCCTTCCCGCATCTGACTGACATTTCCTCCGCATCTCTACCTGCCTCTCGGCCATCTCCTCCTGGATGAACTCGCATCATCTCAAACTCAACCTCTCCAAGTCAAACCTCCTTTTCTCTCCCCTCTTCCTGCCCCACCGCTATCCTCGACCCCTCCCTCTCCTACTCTCAGCACATCTCTACTCTAGCACGCGCCTGTCACTTCTTCCGCAGCACCATACGCAGAATTCACTGACTACTCCAAGCAGCTCCTTGTTCAGGCCTTGGTACTGTCCCATCTTGACTACTGCAACTCCCTCCTGGCCAGCCTCTCTGCCTCTGCTATCCGTCTGCTCCAGCTCATCCAAAACTCTGCTGCTTGCTTTGTCTTTTCCCTTTCTAGTTTCTCCCACACTACACCGCTGCTCCGCTCCCTCCACTGGTTCCCTATCGCTGCTCACATCCAATTAAAAACTCTTGTACTCGCCTATCGCTGTCTCGACCTTTCTGCTCCCTCCTATCTCCAGACTACACATCCTCTCACCCCCTCCGCTCCTCCACCACTGGTAGGTTAGCTGTACCCCACCTCCGCTCCCCTGCTTCCAGAGCCTGCTCCTAAATTGCTATTCTGCTGCTGCTTTGAAACTGAAGCACTGCTGCCACCGGCCAGTTATTTGCTTAACCGAAAGTAAAATTGTGCTCCATTCTTCTTGCCTCTCATATTTTTAGGAATGCAGAAGCTACAGCAACTTTAAACAGCCATTGTATTTGACATGTCTGCATATCTCAAAGTAGCGCAAGTAAGAGGTATGGACCAGAGATAATGCTGCTAGCGCAAGTAAGAGGTATGACCTTGGTTAGCACTCTTTAAATTTTACAATGTTTTACTTTCTAGAGCAAAAAACTATACAGTTGTGTTTTATATTGTTCTCAGCCAACTAATTGTAAAGTGCCAAACCAGACATACTGCCAATATATCACTATGCTTTATTGACGTGCAGAATGATATGGAATGGTGTCATGCATCACATCTACATACATCTGGTATTATGGCATCATTATGACTGATTATGCAAGGTTTAGCAGTGGTGATTTATCTTGTGTGACTGGAGATCCAAATGAGGCACTCATACGGAGTAATACAGAAATACAGGGTTCATGCACTTGTGTTTGCTAAGATCAATTAATATCTTTCTTGCAGGTATTTCAGCACCGGCCATATCCCTCTTCAAAATGTAATGAATTCTGCCACTAGGAATAAAACAACTGAACACATAACACCTGTCTATGCACCCTTGCACTGTCTGCCAGTACATGTCCTTGACTCTGTATATCTAAACACGCTGATCACCCCATACACTCACTTCTCTCTGACCTTGCTCTACTCTCCATCCCTGTGTATCTAAACACGCTGATCACCCCATACACTCACTTCTCTCTGACCTTGCTCTACTCTCCATCCCTTTGTATTTAAACACGTTGATCACCCCATTCACTCACTTCTCTCTCACACTGCTCTACTCTCCATCCCCTGGACTAAGCACTCTAGGTGACGAGCTCTCAACAGATCATCCAAAAAGTCTTTATAAAAGTAAGAGCCGGCGCCATCTAGTGATCTTTGGATGATGTTTCTTTTAGTTTAGCTAGCAATACGCAGCTGTGCATTGGTGAGTACTGGCGTATACTAGTACAGTAAAACCTGTCTAATCCAGCCCTTCTACAAATTCTGTATAATTTGGTAGAATTTGTGGGTCCCTAATCCCTATTGAAATTAACGGTTTGATTCTGGAATCTGGCATGATTTGTAAGTCTTGCCTGCATAAAATAAATGTAAATCTGACTGTGAAGTCCGCCACCAAGTCATGTGATTGTTCTTTTCTAAATTGATAATCAAATACGTACATGTCTGTGGCAAAGTGGTTTGCAGTGCGCAGATGTAGAGGTGATGCAGTGCTCAGTAATGACAAATACAACACAGTTCGCTGTGAAAAACAGCTCTTATTTGTGCTGGGTTGCTTGTTTGGCAATACCTGGCTCTACACAACAATGTGTACAGCGCAGGTAAACCACGGGGGTCAGTCCTGAAATAATAATACTAATAACGACACACACTTTATACACGCACGATCACAAGTCCAATAGTGAGTGCTCCTACGGCAAGTGGTGATTTAACACAATAATCGGTGACAACAGTAGTGCAGTGTAGTCTGGGTTTGATGCTGGCTTAACGTGACAGCTCACGGATATTTAGCTGTCTAGAATAACAAAAAAACAACAGTTAAACAGACAGATAAGACAACAATAAACACCCATGGTACTTTTTCGTTTGTATCGTAACTATAACAAAGGAACAGATTGCTTTGCTACATCCCCTGATATACCCTCAGTCACGCCCCCTTCGGTAGCGAGTGCAATGACGTATCCACCAATCCATGACTGACGCATCACCTACTGGATTAAGGCGATGACTTCTGGTATTGTGACTCCGCCCCCTTTCTGGATGGCCGACTTCCAACTGATCCTGGAATGAACTGCCAAACCATCTAGTCCGGGACACACTGTTCCTGTTATACAGCACCCTCACAGGTTGGGAGGGAGATTGTCGACTAGGATTCATTCACTCTCTGTCACAATGTCCCTTTATTTTTTAGGTATTACAGTACCTCTGTAAACTAGCATACTGTATATTGTGGCATCATTTTCTGGTCCCAAGTAATGCTGGATTAGACAGCCTAGGAAAGGCAACTGGAACTGAAAAGCAGCTCCCAAACTCTGGTTAAGGCACTTTAACCCACCCTGTTTAAACTGCAGGAGTCTTAATAGTTCTTTATGGCCGTTCTGTGGAGAAGCAGACTACTTTCTCTTAGGAAGGACACGAGATTAAGCTATACAAAATCACTTTGAAAAAAAAAATCAAGGTTTAGCACAAAGATCTGAGAAAGGTTAAGAAGTCATAAAATTACTCTTTTGATGAAAAGCTGATATGTTTCGTCTCCTGCGTAATTCTCTGTGTGTACTGCATTAATCCATTTTTAATTTCTCTTCTTGAAGTTCAGAGGGTTGAGGCACAGCTTTGGTCAGGTTCGAAAGTAAGAGATAGACAGCTAGGGGGAGTGGAACTGCTCTCCCACATTTGGAGTCTCATCTCTTTTTAACACAAAAGGAAGTGTGAAAATCTTGTGTGTAGGTTGTAATCCACCAGTGGCTGTTTTCTTTTAAATTCCCTGGCTCAGAGGTTTTTAGCTGGAATGCTAAATCAAAAGGAAGAAAGCCTTTGGAAGTTATTGAAGTTTAGAGTGTCAATCGATACATAATGTTGATTGGGAAGTTCATGGTGGAACCGTAATATATATATATATAGAGAGAGAGAGAGAGAGAGAGAGAGACACACACACACACACGTGTTCTGGCCCCTCACTGGGTTATTTAATTCTCCCAAGGGTTTTACGCTTTCATTTTCTAGAACCTATTAAAGAATTATTTAAAAATGTCCTTAGAAGTCTCCAATCTCTCTCCGCCAGGCCAGGTCTTCAAAGGAATGCTTGTATTTTTCTACTTTAAAGGGATTATGAATATATTAGCTTGTGAGTAGCCGTTTTTTCTTCTTTTTTTAAGGTTTCCATAATGTTACCTTCTTCGAAATGTCTTGCAGTTTAACTAGTCCAGAACCCCCTTTCGATTTAAGGAAGTTTTAGTTTTTAAGACACACATTTCAAGAACAGTACTGTTTAATGTCTATTGTAAATTAAAATGACAGGACAGCATTTTAGAAACACATGCCACAACACTGTCAATAGGGTGTAAGGACACCATTCTTCATTGCTTACTGGCTTTCACTCCATAGATTAGATAGAGGTTGAAATCTGCATCAAAATCTGTTCCACAAAATTACACATTGTATCATTCTTACCTGGCATGCACTTTCATTGCCAGTATACACCTCCAATATGCAGTTATAATTATGATATTTAATACATTTCATTTTGCTTTTTCAATCTGGTACCACACTAGATTAAAGAAAGTTTGCTTGCCTTGGATTTCCTCAGCAGTGTCTTCAGGGTCAAGCCTTTTACTGGCTGCAAAACATGTCAGTCATTAGGGGAAGCAGCTAGTTGGTTAAAGACAGGAAGAAGGCCCTGAAGGGGTGGGGATAATTTCACTCCAAGTGACCATGAAAGTGCAAGACTATCCAAAAGCAAGACCTGCAAATGGCGAATTCTTCTGTTTTTAAATGTTAAAAATTCACCCTTAAAGTAAATGGAGGTACATGCAGTGGGGAATGTATGGGATTCTTGTGTTAGCTACAATTCCTTTAACAGCCACCACTCTGGAGTTCAATTATTAATTGGATACCGAAGACCCTGCCAATAGAGCACCCAATATCAGCTCTCAATCTGTGGTGCCTGAAAATGACTTCAATCAGGGAGATGCAGCTTTTATATAGCAAGGAAAACCTTCTGCATAACACTGTATGTTCAGTTTTATTTCAGATTTTATGAGTTGAGTGTTTGAAGTTATGGATGCAATACTGTATATCACAGAGAGCATGCCCCCTGTATAACAACGTGTCAGTGTCAGTGAAGAGCTTTTATTTGAGCTCTTATTTTACTGGTCTATTCCCAGTTATTTTGTTTTAGTCATTTCTTAGGCATTTTTTCCAATGGTAATCAGCAGGCAAACAGCTGGTACAAAGGGAAACACATCCATTAGATGTAGGAATTACTAATGTATGCACAATAAATAGTTTGGTAACTCAAAAATTGTTTGCAAGTTCACCACTTGATAATGCAATTTCAGGCCTAAATGTAATTCCTTGCCAACACCTCAGTATGAAATAATAAAAATGTAAAAATCTGTTTCCCTGGTGCAGATGGAAATGCAGCATTAGTCAGCATACAGTTACTTATATGTGTTGCTGTTTTTTTATTGCCCCCATACGGAGCATAACTGTAAATGCATTATTTCAAGATAAATAAACAGTAAATGTTTCCTTCTAGTTGCATGGCAAAATCATGCTAGAAAACAAAAGGCATACCAAACATATTTTTCCATGGGTCTTGCACATTATATACAGTGCCTTGCATAAGTATTCACCCCCCTTGGATTTTTCCACATTTTGTAGTGTTACAACCTGGAATTAAAATGGATTTAAATGGGATTTTTACCATTTGATTTACACAACATACTTAACACTTTGAAGGTGCAAAATATTTTTTTATTGTGACACAAAAGTTAATTAAACAAAAAAAAGACATTTGTTGGTTGCATAAGTATTCACCCCCCTGAGTCAATACTTGGTAGAAGCACCTTTGGCAGCAATTACAGCTGTGAGTCTTTTTGGGTAAGTCTCTACCAGCTTTGCACATCTGGATCCTGCAATTTTTGCCCATTCTTCTTGGCAAAATTGCTCAAGCTCTGTCAAGTTGGATGGGGACCATCTTGCCACAGATTCTCAATCGGATTGAGGTCTGGGCTTTGACTGGGCCATTCTAAGACATTCAGGTTCTTGTTTTTAAACCACTCCAGTGTAGCTTTGGCTGTGTGTTTAGGGTCATTGTCCTGCTGGAAGGTGAACCTCCACCCCAGTCCCAGGTCTCTTGCAGACTGAAACAGGTTTTCCTCTAGAATTTCCATTTGGCTCCATCCATCTTGCCCTGAATGCTGACCAGTTGATGAAAAGCATCCCCATAACATGATGCTGCCACCACCATGCTTCACCGTGGGGATGGTGTTCTCAGGGTGATGAGCAGTGTTGGCTTTGCGCCACACATGGTCTTTCGCGCTAAGGCCAAAAAGTTCAATTTTGGTCTCATCAGACCAGAGAACCTTTTCCCACATGTTTGCTGTGTCTCTGTGACAGGTTGGCTGAGTGCGTGATGAAATGATTGACAGACCAATCCAAGTTTGTGGTACCATACCGGCTTTATTTTGCCACAAAATAAACAAGAAGTAGGACGCCGGATACACAACAATGTGTAACCCGACAAACAATAATAAGAGCCGGGATACCCAACAATGGGTAACCCGACCAAACAAAAGTGAAAAGGGTTGCAGTCCCAACGAAAACGGAACCAAAACAATAAACGCAACACAAAAACACAGTCCGTCTCCCCTCGATCCAAACGGGGTTGCACACGGTAAACAGTCCGCACTTCGGTCCGCTCCTCTCACGTAATCCCGAGCGCCCCGTTAGTGCTCTATGGACAGACAAAGGGTGAAGGGTTAGCAGGTATATTTACAAGACACAATCAAAAACTCCTCGTATTCCTTTTCCCCTGTTTATAATCCCCTTTGTATCTCTCGCAGTCTCTCTCTCTCTCTCTCTCCTCACACACACTGTACCTTGCCAGAAGGAACAGAACCCTGAGCCACGCCCCCTTTTGTGCGCTCCATCCCGTCCCCATTGGTCAGCGAGGGCACCGCGCCAACCAATGCGTGATTGCCACCGCGCTTCTCGACCGGGTCTGTGACGTTGCGCACCGCGGCTCTGCCTGCTCCTCCTCCCCAGCGTCCTCACCGGTCGGGAGGGAGATCTAAAACAAGAGTTCACTCTCTCTTTGTCACAGTCTCCCACCTGCCTTTTGCCCCACTTCGACATTATGGACTATTTTGTGTAGATCAGTGACAAAAAATCCTAATTAAATCCATTTTAATTCCAGGTTGTAACACTACAAAATGTGGAAAAGTGCCTTACAAAAGTATTCAGACCCCTGACCATTTCTCTCATATTCCTGAATTACTATTTCAGTTTTTTATTTTTCTTAAAAATATTTCCCAACATAAAACCAATGTCACCTTACAATAATTGATTTTGAGTTTCAGTGTTTTAAAATAAAATATCAAACAGAACGAAATTTCAATGTATCATTTGAAATTCAGTAATATGAGAGAATTGGTCAGGGGTCTGAATACTTTTGCAAGGCACTATATATATATATATATATATATATATATATATATATATATATATATATATATATATATATATATATATATATATATATATAGCAATGGCTTAGAAGCAGACTATTCAGTCCCTATTGCATGATGTGTAGGTATTTTATTCAAAACTGGGAACAGTGAAACTGGGCAGGAGATTTTTCTCGAGGAGATCAGTGATAAATGTGTTCCTCACCTCCATGGGAGACTTGGCAGGTCTGAAATACCCTTCCCTGTCCCCGAAAAACATAAAACTTTATACTGTATAATACACAAGACTGATTGCCCAAAGCACTGAAAACAAAAGCCAACATACCTCCTCTTTGGTTTAGAGGCTACCTTGTTGGCAGCCAGACCTAAATCTGTCTTCCTGAGATGTGACCTTCAGGTCAGTACCTTAAAGGTCTAAGCTGAGATCCTGAGGTGCCTCCTTTCCCAGAAGACCAGATCAATACCCTCACATTTGGGCTGAAATGTAAGATTTGCTGCATCGCACATCTTGAAAAGAGCAGCAGTGACAGGATGAGGTGTCTGGGGGATTCAGAGGCTCCTCTCGGACATAGAATTGCACTTTTTGTGTCGCCTCCCTCACCAGACTTTCTGCAGACATGACGCACTCATGCTGCTGAGAGAAGCGCGCCCTGCGGCTCTTTTGCCCTTTTTGACAACTCTGCAATCTTCATTGCTCTTCAAAGGATCAATAAGAGGAATATAATATACTACAGGGGTGTAGGAGCTTTCAATTCAGGGGCAATATTTTAATATTTCAATATTTAATTTCCATTGATGTGTGCTGCCTTCATATACAGTTTGTGGCATTTGGGGAGGGATTTAGGCATAATTCAATGAATCTGTGGTTCTCAGGGCTGTTAGCATCGCAAACTAAAGGCTTTTCAAGAATTGGCTCATTGTCTTCAGTTTTTATTTCAAAAACCGCTACATAATGCAGCATTTAGGAGTCTTTTCAGAAGAAGCCACCATGGTTGAAAAGTGCCAGCAGTTAGTGCCTATTGGTCTAAGCAAATGTTCTATGCAGAAACAGCAACAGAGAATTATACAAACCAAAAATCACAGAATATTAAACAGGTGAGGAAATACATTTTCAGAAAAAATATATGGCATAAAGTTAATTATCCCTTACATTTGTATTTTATTAGCATTATTTTTTATCATTGAATATTGGGTTTTGAAACATGTGTGAATACAGTGTCTAATTATTTCTGTTTTATAAAAGCAGTTAGATTTATAATACAGTACACCCTCGCTATAACAAACCTGTTGGGGTCCAAGCCTTTTGTTCGTTATATCGAGGGATTCGTTATAGCGAAAGGACACTCAAAATGAAGGATAAACTGTTGGAGTAAGTTAATGAGATGAGATTGTGAATAAAAGAAGAATTACATGTACCTGTTCGTCTCATGTATGCAGTATTCTGCCTTTGCTTTATCCTATTCTTTAAAGAATTAAAAGCAAAAATCTTGAATTGAAGCTAAACTTTTATTCAAAATCAATCTGCCATGAATCGTTTCAAAGTGCAGCAAATCTTAATCCAGCATGCAAGAATCCCAAACTGAGTTTTTATTCCAAGTCAACCTCACATGAAAAGCTTGACATGAAAAGTTCATCAGATCCTCAAGTTTTTGTTGTTGTTGTTTTTTCTTTAATCAACTTTGCTTTGCCGCTTGATTGCTGAACAAGCCAACCTATATTCACGACAGAGATACACCTGCGTCACTACTTTTTTTCAACCGATCAATATAGTTTCCAGCTTTGTTGCAACATAAAATTAATTTCGTTTTGGAGGCATAGTTACACAGCACGCTTTTTATTAAGACAAAATAGTTGACTTCACTGTGGAGGTGGCATCCTGTGTGCACAGACCGGGATGTTGACTGTGTGTTTATATTAACTTTTATATTTTTTTTATTTGGGGTCCAAGGGCCAGGTTCGTTATAGCCAAAGGTTTGTTATAATGAAGGGTGTATTATTATTATTATTCATTTCTTAGCAGACGCCCTTATCCAGGGTGACTTACAATTGTTACAAGATATCACATTATTTTTACATACAATTACATTATTTTTTACACATTATTTTTACATACAATTACCCATTTATACAGTTGGGTTTTTACTGGAGCAATCTTGGTAAAGTACCTTGCTCAAGGGTACAACAGCAGTGTCCACCACCTGGGACTGAACCCACGACCCTCCGTACTGTACTGTAGCTTGTTAGGCCTGGCAATTTATACAGGGGGAGGGAACCACGATATCCAATGCTGCCATCTAGTGAAGCTGCAAGGGAAGTACATTTGACACCTTCATGTTCATTGGGTATAGATGGTGCTGTTTATGAATATGCAGTTTGATAGCAAAGCTGCATGTGAGATACGGTATTTAGAAACTACATTGTTTTTTTCTTGTGTCGACTGGGTGTTCAGTTTGTAATGTATCCATAACTTAAAACACAATCCTAAATAAAAGTATCTTATTTTACTCTAGTAAAATGTTGTATTTTACTCTAGTTTTTAAGTTGTCCATTTATTTTTCTTAACATCACTATTTCCATACCAATTTCCAAAGAGAGATTAACAAAGGAAGCTGCAATAGCTAAAGGTCATTTTCTTAAAGAGCCCATAGCTTCAAATATCATTTTAATTTATTTGTTCTACCTTTCCCATGTCTTTTTATGATGTTTTAAATCATTAAGAGTGGTTCTGGGTTCTGATGCTGCAAGAGTCAAGTCATCATTATTTTTCTCTAAATCTCCCTTTACCTGGCTTTGAACGTGCTTTAAGCTTGTCTGGAGAAGCCTAGAAGCCTAGCACTGAACAGTCTCCCTCATTCCATTCAAACCATGTGACTTTTCAACTCTTTTGGCCAAACCTAATCTACAAATACAGAGCGGGCGAGTAGGTGTTACCAGAGGAAAAGGGCCATTTTGACACACGATTTGAATGGGATGAAGTCTATTCAATTTTAGGGAGTTAGCATTTAACAGACAAACTCACAGAGAGATATAAAATACTGATAACTCAACACTGTATCAACAGAACCCAGAAGCACTCAGCATGGTTGCAAACATCATGAAAGGACAAGGGAAAGGTGAAAACAAATAGGAAGACATTTAAAGCGACAGTACTTGCTCTTTAAAACTGCACCCCAAAAAGACCAGGCTGGCTTTTAACAACTCGGTGTGCTACATGTTTAGAACATGTCTGATGGGGTTTAGCTGCTCTTAACACTTTCAGAGAAGTGAGAGTATGCACCCTGAGGAATGTACAACAAGGTGATAAAGAGCAAGTTTGAGATGAACCCACAACATTTACTTAATGGTAATATTTATTTAGGGACACTGTGGCAGGCTGGCTTGAGCAGTGATCTGGAAGAAACACACAGCACTGCGAGTGAAATGAAGGGAAATCCACAGCAGATTGGGGTAATGAATGTGCTGCTTGCGCGGTTCAATAAATGAACAAAATAAACAGTTTGAACAAAACACTGAACAAAACAAACACACGTTGGCCAAAACAAATAGACAAACAGAACACTAACAAACAACAAGTACCGTGCTGGTGCTTCCAGTACGAGTAGCAATTGTTATTCTCTAATTCTTGGTTTCTCCTCACACTCTCTCCGGTTCTCTCCACACTGAACACACAACCCTGAGTGAGTGA
Organism: Acipenser oxyrinchus oxyrinchus; assembly: GCA_030684275.1. NCBI lineage: Eukaryota > Metazoa > Chordata > Actinopteri > Acipenseriformes > Acipenseridae > Acipenser > Acipenser oxyrinchus. The sequence continues at coordinate 16,306,873 of CM060254.1, read as the reverse complement.
AACACTGCATCTTTTATGCCCTGGTACCGAGACTCGATTGCTAATCAATCATTCAACTGGAATCTCGGTACATCTGCACGTGAACTAATTATGCTCCCTGTGCTTCCAAACTAATACGCACTTTAATCTGCACGTGGAGTGATTGTGCAATTCCTGTACCTAATGCAAATATACATTTTAATAACACTCGTGCTACATAGCCCCGCATTATATCCTGTGCACCAATACATAAACACCAACATTAACACACCAAACGCAACATAAAACACAAAAATACGCACAGGGGTGGGGCACCCCGTCACAGACACATTTACTGTGTGGCTGTAATCTTTTTTTCCAGTTCACTTTTTCATTTAATGCTTATGCAAGTTGAGTGACAATGGCGACACCTCAGTTCTGACCTAAGCACACCTCAGTCCTGACCTGAACATCACCTGCCTCTCTGCTTCAAGCTGTCAGTTGTACCAAAATGTGTTTGTTTTGTAATGAATATCCACTGAGGGCTAGGTATGCAAGTAAACCAAACTTGTGATCTGAGCAGCTAAATTTATACCCAGGCCTCCAGAGGTGAAAGGCGACTGCTGAATTAGACCACTGTGCCACGTATAGTGCCTGATAGACTACAGTCACACTCAACACACCTTTGGGGGCAGAAATTACTCTAGTGAAAAGCTCTGGGCTGAACACTGTACTTAACCAAATATAAAGGGTGGTTATTTCTGCTCTGTCATGGTCTCGGCCTACAATGAAAAAATCATGTAAGAGCTCCCCACCAGAGGGTATGGAAACTTCCCATCTGTGCCATTACACAATGCATGCTGGCACCCAGTGGGTTGCAATACTCTCCCTGACACAGGCTGATATTAACCATCTCCCTCAGGCACTCTCATTTCAAGGCATCTTAAAGGTCATTTTAAAAAAAAGTCAGTCTATGCTTGGTCCCTGAAAAGATAGTATAGGTCAAGTTATGGCTTTTAAACGGCTTAACTGTTCCCCCCTTCCCATTTGAAAAAATAAGCCTTTCTATGAAGCAGCTACCAGAAATGGCCTTTATAGAGGAGACAAAGTTTCTCAGATGCCAAAAAATCTAATACATGTTGCTATGTGGATGGATTTGTATAGATTGGAAGTGATTTTCAATGAGCAGATCACAGACTTTGAATTAAAATAAAATAAGTATGTCTTTATTAACTACAAAACAAAATAGTCCTGCCCAGAGTGATGGGGCTCTTCCTTGGATCCTGCTGTCCTATGTAATCTTACACTCTTGCTCAGAATCTACACTGAACTGTAGTTTTCCACAGACCCTCTATAGACTACTCTGCTCCCAGGAACTTCCAGAAGACATTGTCACACCTACTGGATTTAATGAAGATGTTATCAAATATCCAATACTTACAAACAGACAAAGCAGGTAAAAAACAACAAACGTGTCTTAGTCTCCTTACTATTACAGTAATTACTATCATACTGTTTCAAAATTAACCAATTACATCCAAGCATTTATGACTACCAGAGGATACCAGCACACAAAACCGTACAGTTATCAGACAATAACAGCACTATTTTCAAAACAAAGGAACAGGCAAACTCTGGTGGTGAAGCTTTCGAGAGCAGACTAAACAGGGAGGCATATGGGAAGAACAAGACACTGTATGACCTAGACAAGGAACTACAACCTGAAGAGGCAGGTGCTAGGCTGTTATATGAGTGGAACACATGAAAAACAGCAGAGGTGCAAGCAGCAATCAATTTAATATGCAAACATCAGGCATGTAATTAAATCAACAAATCGATGAACTGAGAACATTTTTCAAAAGCAAGAAGCAGAACAAATGTGTGGACTTCAAATACTACTGAAAGCAAGCATGTGCATATTAATATATATATGAAGGCTATATTTGCATCCTGAGCCATTCGAAAAAAAGGCATAATACTGCAGTAGTGACGTCAAAATGGCATATTCATCTAGAAGATACTTGACCTTTGACCCATATTTGACTCCTGTGCACCCCGACCACTTTCAAACAAAATGTCTAATTTCAAATCACTCGACAACACCCACAATTCGTGGTTTTTAGGCACTTTTAACAAATCTGTCTCTGAAGATTTGCAATCATCCTCCACCAATGGCAGCACCAACCAAGCGAACAAGACAAATAATCTTAAATAACATAAAAAGCATACCCCATTGAAACACCTTTTCCTTAAAAATACGTTATTTTTTGCAGTTCATTATCTACCCAGTTTAATTCACCATTCCTGAATTATCAAAAAGAAAATTATATTTAAATTATTTAATATTGACTTAATTGATGTTATTATTATTCATTAAATTCACTTGCAATTTGAACCTCAAAACCTGTTTATTGTCTTTTTTTATTACAGATACTAATATCCATGTACTATAAAAAATAATAGATGGGTTTCAGTGACTAAAAGGAAAATAATTCCATCTCGGGTTTCTGTTACTCGACCTAATGGTCTCGTAGTTTATGACATCACATAAACCCTAGATGGAATTATTGTCCTATTATATCTATCTATCTATCTATCTATCTATCTATCTATCTATCTATCTATATCTTGTGAGATATATTGGTTCTGAACATCCTAAAATAGTGGTTTTATTAAGAAAATCATTGGATGATTGATGTAGAAGCAATACTTCTCACTTAATTGTATAGTTGGTTTAAAACGAAAATACACAAAGCACAGTAAATGTAAATAGAGCATACAGCTTTAAGAAATGGTGGACCAATTTAGAAGACTGCTTGAACCTAAATTGGACAGGTATTTAAGAGGCAGCTTCTGCACACTGAGAGGTCTGTGAAGGCTATGCCCAGCCAGAACAAGAGAAAGAACAAGAACATGAACAAGATTTCCATTACATGAGAGCAGATGTTAAAACTTCATGCTGATTTGAACTCGGCTCTCGCCAAGATAAGCACCAACTAAGACATAGCTTTACAGTAAACTAATGTGATCCATCTGTGTCTACATCCATTTGCGTTTCCTTCAATCTGATGATGTAGATATCCTTCTGCCTGGTGTTGATGGCTGAAGTGTAATGCTGGCTACAGGGATCAGCTTATTGCCTCCCTAGCGCATCAGCACAGTGTGTGAAGACAGCAACCAAAGACTTTTTTTTTTCATGCTTGTTATATTACTGTGGAGTACGAGAGTTTTTTGGTTGACTTTTAAAACAACCAGAGAAGGCTGAACAGGAGTGTAGAGTTCAGCCACAGAGACGTTTTCTTTAAAAGATTTCAGCTTAATCACGCACTGTGGAGTTTGCAAGACCATTGTTTACCTTTTAAAACAAAGCGCACTAGGAAGGCTGAACGTGGAGTGGTTGGTTCAGCACAAGCACCATTTTAAAAGTAACTCTGGCACCAGAAACTGTGGTTTTAAAGACCAGGACAAAGTAGCATTTATTGACCTGGTTTGCAACAAGGATGGTACACTGTTTAAACCGTCACCAGGAAGACTACAACCACTAACCCTTTGCGGACCATTGTCGGACTGGGTCCGACACTGCAATTATTCCTATCAGGTCCTTTGTCGGACCCTGTCCGACATCATCCAAAAAACGCAAAAAAGTCGTTTTTCTCCGGAAAAAGCCGAGAAAACCATTCAATGGCCGAGTGGGAGCGAAAGGAGCCGAGACAAGCTGATAAAAAAAAGGCGTATCTCATGAATAGTCATACTTGCCCCTGGCATCAGATAGGGGCGGTCATAAGGAAACAAGCTGGGTGTTACTGTATCAGCGCACAGAGACTATCACAGACATTTGCAGAGCTTTTTCGAGATGTTATAGCAATAAAATAATGACTTGGATTGCATTATTGAGGAGTTTGGTGATAAAACGAGTCATCAGGAGATGATTGATCGGTATGTACGACTATTATTATTATTATTATTTATTTGTTAGCATATGTGAAAGCGATAGCGAACGAAAGGGTGGGGCGGGGCTGGAGATGCCTAGTGAGTGCTTTGTTGATATGCAGGGCCATTTAAACCCGTTTGACTGTGGAAAAAAAATACTTTTAAACAGCTGCCTAAAATTAACTGCGCGTGTGAAAATAAATTAGACCTGGCGAGCCTGACGCACAATTAATAAATGGACCGCAAAGGGCTAAGACTAGGAAAGAGACATTTACCTGGGAGTCCTCCTAGTGGTCAGTGGTGGAAGTACAGTCAAGGCGAACCTGGAAATAAAAGAACCGAAAGCACACCCAAGAGGTGTTTTCACTCTAGTTTGGTCTGGGGCTAGCCCAGCCCAAACTATTAAGACAAGGGCTTGGAAGAAGTCAAGACTAGGGCCCGATGAGTGCACTTGGTTTTTATTTTCTTTTTCACAGTTTTATTTTTTGTTGTTCCCTGTAAATAAAAACTGCACCTCTTCACTTTAATTACTGCCTCCTGCGTGATCTCTCGCACCAGTCACCATCCTGAATACAGCCTCAAGTACATGGGTGATTCTCATGAAACTAACCTTGAACTATGGCGGTGATGATTTGAATATAAAAATCATTATGAAACTAAATGGTAAAACCTTAATCCAATAGATATACATGTATTCTGTCTTGCACATAAAGATATTAAAACATTTCAATGGGTTATTTAAGATTTTTTATGCATTTTCCAGTTAATTTCTCATTACTGCAATGTGTCCCGATTCAAAATGATGGTCATCTAATGAATTACGAGTAAAATAAACTCAATCAATGTATCAATGTATGTTGTGCCTAATGTCCAATAGTTTTATTCTCCCATGATGCATCAGCAAGAAGAGAAGTTCAAAGATGGACACAAGGTATGTTAGTCTCCTCACTTTTATTCACTAAAAATGTTGTACTTGTAGCTATACCCCCTGTTCCCGACACTATAGATTCTCATTACCGCTATTGATGATAAATTGGTATCAAAATGATTTTGATTATCAATTTTTGATCAATATGACAGTCTTTAAATTGCTCTACAAGATGATGTAATATTTTTTGCTGAGTCATAATGGCTGCCCCTATTGTTAGCATTTTTCACGAGGCCTCCTCATCACCGCAATGTACTTTCTCATTACCGCTATTTTATGATACCCATTTCGGTAATGAGAACCTCAGTTTGCGGTAATGATAAAAGGCATATTTCTCAGTATTTTAACTTTAACTTGTCTTTTTATCTGTAATATTAATGTATAATATTATTAATATTAATGTATTACGTTGTTGCCCAGGTTGACAGGTAGTGAGAAAAGGAGAGCTGCTGCAAAAGCTAGCTTGGCAAAGCATAGGGAGAAGATCTACAACAACCCAGATCTGTTGGAGGAATATATCTTTATATATCCTCTGATCTTTCTATCTCTGTTCCTCTGGAATCTAACACACTCTCTCCCTCTTCCTCCGCTAAGAACCTCGGAGTCACCCTGGACCCCTGCCTCTCTTATTCCCAGCACATCTCCACTCTGGCACGCACTTGCCGATTCTTCCTGAGCAACATCCGAAGAATCCGACCCTTCCTCACCACCTACGCCACCCAGCTCCTGGTCCAGGCCTTGGTACTCTCCCGCCTAGACAACTGCAACTCCCTCCTGGCTGGCCTCCCTGCGTCCGCCACCCGTCCGCTCCAGCTCATCCAGAACTCTGCTGCCTGCCTGGTGTTCTCTCTGCCTCGCTTCTCCCACGCAACTCCACTGCTCCGCTCACTCCACTGGCTCCCGATCACCGCTCTCATCCAGTTCAAGACTCTTGTACTAGCCTACAGATGCCTTGACCAGACTGCACCCAGCTACCTCCAGACCCTCATCTCTCCCTACACCCCCCACTCGACCTCTCCGCTCCGCCTGCACTAGAAGACTGGCTCTACCTCCTCTACGCTCCCCTGCCTCCAGAGCCTGCTCCTTTTCCACCCTCGCCCCGCAGTGGTGGAATGACCTTCCTACAGATGTCAGGACTGCCCAGTCCCTGACCACATTCCGACGCCTCCTCAAGACTCACCTCTTCAGAAAGCACCTGTAGAACTCCTCTGTTCTTCCCCTGGGACACTTATCACCCTTCCTTAAATGCGCTTTACTTGCTCTTATCTGCCCCCTATTTTACTGCATTTAATCCTGTACTTCAGAGTACTGTAATCTGCCAAGTGTATATATCTGTAGTATTTTATATTTAATCATATCCTGATGTAACTATCAATGACACTGTGATCTGCTGTATTATTGAGTTGTATTTTGTCACACTTGTACTTGCTTGAACCAAAGTCATTGTATTTATCTTGCTCTTGATTGTATTATTACTTGTACTATGATACTTGAAATGTATTTGCTTACGATTGTAAGTCGCCCTGGATAAGGGCGTCTGCTAAGAAATAAATAATAATAATAATAATAATAATAATAATAATAATAATAATAATAATAATAATAATAATATAGAAGGAAGGAAAGAGAGAGGTAGCTTGAGAGAGGAATTTCAAGTATTTTAGCTGGTATTAACATATTTGTGCACAGTTCATTCTGACATGACGTGTTACGAGTCAGTGAGTGTTAAGGGGGCTAGGCCTAGGGAAAGAAAAAGTATTAAGAGTAGGCAGGTAGGCAGACGGTTGGTAACAGATTTTAGGTGGATAGGTGTTGGTTTGCAATAACTGTCCTACCTCTAACCTCTTTTTTGTTGCACTCATCACACTTGGTCAGGTACCAAAACAGGAAGCTAAATGAGAAGCTTAAAACGGCTGACAAGATGGGGAAAAAGCAGAAATGGAGACAGAACTCTACCAGGTACTACCAGAAGAGAAAATCTGAAGAAGCAGTCCTGGACTTAACCCCTCCATCATTTGAAAAGCCAGCCCTAGATTATCCAGCAGTTGATCGACCCAGGCAGCCATTAGAACCACTAGGCCTAAATGTCTCAAATCCAAACCTCAGATCCACACCCAAGTCGAAAAATAAAAGAAAGTGCACAATCTCAAGACTGAGGACAAAGCTGAGAGATGCAGAGGCGAAGCTTCAAAAAAAGAACACAGAAATGAAAAATTTGAGAAGAAAGCTGAACAGACTGGAGCAAAGAAAACAGAGAAGAGAACCGGTAAGTGTGGCGGAGCCAGGAACGTGTCCAAAACGTCAGAGAAGAGGACCAATGAACCACAAGAGGAATCTGCCAATGAACAGCCAGAGGAGACTGATGGAAAGCTTGGTGCGGCACTTTCTGCAAAGAGACGATATCAGCACTGTGATCAATGGGAAAGCTGGGGAGATCAGAAGAAATGGTCAGATCTACCGAAAACGCTCCCTTACAGACACAATGGAGCACCTTCATATGAAATTTGTTGGCGAAAACCCCCGCCACAAAATTTCTAGGGCCCAGTTTTGCAAACATTTTGGATCGACAGACCAAAAGTGTCTGATCGTGAAACTTGCCTATGTAGGACACATAAAAACTTTGGCTCGAAGGTCAAGACACTGCACCAGGTCGGCATAATCTCCACACCATCTGCGCCAGACTTGGTTGCCATGGCTGTGTGTGACCAAAAGAAAATGGATTGTATGTATGGGCAATGCCCACACTGCAAAGGCTAAGCATTCCTGTACTCTTTGGACCCAAGCACCAAAAACAATGTAGTAGGCTGGAAGGAATGGGTCACACGAAGCATACTAATGACCATGAAGACAAAGGATGGCACAGAGGAGTATGACATGAAAGTGACAGCACTGGAGAAAAAGTTTGCAACAGCTGAAAAGCTGTTGGACTTCACCAGGGACAGTCTTCCCAACTTCTGTGTCCACATCTATAGCATTGGTCATCAGTATGACAGAATGAACAAACTTAAACAGAGCCTGGCAGACGAAGAAGCTATTATACATATAGATTACAGTGAGAATTATAGCTGCAAGTACAATAAGGAAGTCAAAGAAATCCGCTTTGGAGGGTCACACCAGCAGGTCACCCTGCACACCGGTGTCCTCTATTTGAGTGGTGGGAGGGTCGAATCCTCTGCCTCTCTCTCATCAAGCCTACAGCACGATGCCGTTGCCACTTGGGCGCACCATGAGCCGGTATTAAGAGAGATAAGAGAAAATCACCCAGCTGTCAGGGCCGGCTCTAACTTTTATGGTGCCCTAGTCGAGATTTTGGATTGGCAACCCCAAATACCAACTTTAAGTAAAGGCGTGGAATGAGATTTATTATGAGAGTCAATGGTACTGAGGGGGGTCTAGGGGTCTTCAACTTCTACATCCATTATCTTGTAATTATACATATTTAAATGAATTCAAAAGTAGGCAATATTAGACATAAAATCAAGTAATATTTTTTTAATCTCAAACCCCCTGGATGGATGTCGGCCTAGGTTACCGCCTGTATAGCCTATGCCTGGAGCCAGCCCTGATTAACTTGAATTCAAGAAACATTTCCAGTGCTTTATGCTTTGATATTGCTATGCTATTGATGCTACACCATATCTATACATTTACACTGCCTTTTGATTAACATGAAACATGAAATCAAATACTATTGCTCTTTACATTGGCTACTCAGTTATTCTCATTACCGAAATATTCACTCTCATTACCGCAACCTGCTTATCATTACCGAAATATGAAATAATTTCATTATTATTACCTTAATTGCACCTTCAATTAAGCTTTCAATAATATAGGCCAACACTATGAGTTAAGCTGCTGTAGGAACTCAACAAAATGTGGTAAGTTAAGTAATTAAACATGAATTATCCCAAATGTTATGATCGCATTCTTGAGGTATATTTCGGTAATGAGAATATCTTGAAAATAAAATATATTAAGAAAGTAAAGAATTCTGTTTGTCCATTACTATAGCTAGCTTAGAGCTACTTATTATCATAGCAATTAAAAAAACATGTGAAAAAAATCACATTTTCCACTCTTGTGCTTGTGAAATGTTATTGCGGTAATGAGTAGTTTCATTCAGTTGGTACGAAAAAAGCATTAAAACGCATAATAATCATTAAATAGTCTCTTTGAAATCAACATGTATAATGACTTTAGACCCTACTAAGCATACTCCGAATAAAATTTGTTGGTCAATATCTTTAAAAAAAATCTCAAAGTAGATCACTCTGAAATGAGAATTTCGTGAGAATCACCCATATATATATATATATATATATATATATATATATATATATATATATATATATATATATATATATATACAGTACTGTGCAAAAGTTTTAGGCAGGTGTGAAAAAATGCTGTAAAGTAAGAATGCTTTCAAAATAGACATGTTAATAGATTATATTTATCAATTAACTAAATGCAAAGTGAGTAAACAGAAGAAAAATCTAAATCAAATCCATATTTGGTGTGACCACCCTTTGCCTTCAAAACAGCATCAATTCTTCTAGGTACACTTGCACAAAGTCAGGGATTTTGTAGGCATATAGTCAGGTGTATGATTAAACAATTATACCAAACAGGTGCTAATGATCATCAATTCAATATGTAGGTTGAAACACAATCATTAACTGAAACAGAAACAGCTGTGTAGGAGGAATAAAACTGGGTGAGGAACAGCCAAACTCAGCTAACAAGGTGAGGTTGCTGAAGACAGTTTACTGTCAAAAGTCATACACCATGGCAAGACTGAGCACAGCAACAAGACACAAGGTAGTTATACTGCATCAGCAAGGTCTCTCCCAGGCAGAAATTTCAAGGCAGACAGGGGTTTCCAGATGTGCTGTCCAAGCTCTTTGAAGAAGCACAAAGAAACGGGCAACGTTGAGGACCGTAGACGCAGTGGTCGGCCAAGGAAACTTACTGCAGCAGATGAAAGACACATCATGCTTACTTCCCTTCGCAATCAGACGATGTCCAGCAGTGCCATCAGCTCAGAACTGGTAGAAAACAGTGGGACCCTGGTACACCCATCTACTGTCCGGAGAAGTCTGGTCAGAATTGGCCTTCATGGAAGACTTGCGCCAAAAGCCATACCTCCAACGTGGAAACAAGGCCAAGCGACTCAACTATGCAGGAAAACACAGGAACTGGGGTGCAGAAAATGGCAGCAGGTGCTCTGGACTGATGAGTCAAAATTTGAAATATTTGGCTGTAGCAGAAGGCAGTTTGTTCGCGAAGGGCTGGAGAGCGTGCACGAATGAGTGTCTGCAGGCAACAGTGAAGCATGGTGGAGGTTCCTTGCAAGTTTGGGGCTGCATTTCTGCAAATGGAGTTGGGGATTTGGTCAGAATTAATGGTCTCCTCAATGCTGAGAAGTACAGGCAGATACTTATCCATCATGCAATACCATCAGGGAGGCATCTGATTGGCCCCAAATTTATTCTGCAGCATGACAACGACCCCAAACATACAGCGAAAGTCATTAAGAACTATCTTCAGCGTAAAGAAGAACAAGGAGTCCTGGAAGTGATGGTATGGCCCCACAGAGCCCTGATCTCAACATCATCGAGTCTGTCTGGGATTACATGAAGAGAGAGAAGCAACTGAGCTCATAAATCCACAGAAGAACTGTGGTTAGTTCTCCAAGATGTTTGGGCCAACCTACCTGCCGAGTTCCTTCAAAAACTGTGTGCAAGTGTACCTAGAAGAATTGATGCTTGATGCTGTTTTGAAGGCAAAGGGTGGTCACACCAAATATGGATTTGATTTAGATTGTTTTTCTGTTCACTCACTTTGCATTTAGTTAATTGATAAATATAATCTATTAACATGTCTATTTTTGAAAGCATTCTTACTTTACAGCATTTTTTCACACCTGCCTAAAACTTTTGCACAGTACTGTATATATATATATAGTCATACAGCAAAATGGAAAAACAGCGGTTCTTGTGCTATAGTGAATCTGCTGCAGTACAATCTAACATGGAAACAGCAGTTCTAGTGCTATAGTGAATCTGCTGCAGTACAATCTAACATGGAAACAGCAGTTCTAGTGCTATAGTGAATCTGCTGCAGTACAATCTAACATGGAAACAGCAGTTCTAATGCTATAATGAATCTGCTGCAGTACTATCTAACATGGAAACAGCAGTTCTAGTGCTATAGTGAATCTGCTGCAGTACAATCTAACATGGAAACAGCAGTTCTAGTGCTATAGGGAATCTGCTGCAGTACAATCTAACATGGAAACAGCAGTTCTAGTGCTATAGGGAATCTGCTGCAGTACAATCTAACATGGAAACAGCAGTTCTAGTGCGATAGTGAATCTGCTGCAGTACTATCTAACATGGAAACAGCAGTTTTAGGGCTACACTGAATCTGCTGCAGTACAATCTAACTTCCCTGTGTGGTTATTTGTCTGAAGTCGCTTGCAGAAGTGACAGGCGAAATTTACCAACAAAATGAAAACCGAATGAATAGTAGCAGGACTGCAATGGGGAAAGAGAAACTTCAATATGTTCTGTCGTGTGTGTATTTAATAGCAACCATTAACAACATCAATATATAATACCTATTGATCCCAGACTTTCAATCTACATTTGCTCATTTACTTAACTTATTTTACACTGTGGTCGTGGAGCACTGTCAGGTCAATAATCCCTATTAAAGAGGTATCATTTTCCTACTATTTCATTTATTTCCTGTTTAAAGCCTATTATGTGTGTTATGGATGATGATTATATGCATACTCCTCGGTATGAATCACTTTTAGTTCGTATTATCTGATACTCTATTGTTTTTTTTTATTTATTTTAGTTTAGTTGCCTCAATATTTTAGCCCCTCACTGCAGCAATCCTAACAAAGGCAAATTTGTCTGTAATGTTGCAGCAGAAACCTTGATAACTAATTAAATGGAGGTTATTTCTAGTGAATCGATTCAAGTGTTAATTAGTTGATTGGGTGTATTAACCCTAGGTCAAGATGAAGGATTGATCTGCTGATGTTACAAAGTTGTTGTTTTTTTTTTTTGTTTGTTTTTTAATTTAGTCTTTGCTAATGTTTACCCCATTTGTCTCCCCAATTTAGAATTGCCAATTTTGTTATTATTAATCCCGGTTCACTGCTGCAACCCCCCGGCGACTCGGGAAACGGCGGCTGACACACGCGTCCTCTGAAACGTGTTCCTGCCAAGCCATCTTTTTTCGCACTGCGGATCCACAGTGAAGCCACCAGACGTATAGTGCCGGAGGACAACACAGATCTGAATGGCTCCACTGCAGACCCACAGGCGCAGGGGTCGCTGATGCACGGTGAAGCGTGGATTGCCCTGCCTACCTAAGCCCTCTCTACCTGGGTGGCGCTCGGCCAATTGTGCGCTCCCGGTCACTCCCGGTCACATTCGATAATGACATAGCCTGGATTCGAACCTGCGATCTCCAGGCTATAGGGGGCATCCTGCACTCCACACGGAGCGTCTTTACTGGATGCACCACTCCGGAGCCCCCCCGTTACAAAGTTTTAAAACATTTGTACACCCAGTTTCCTTTAGCATGTGTCAAGTTCACTGCAGTCAGTATACCAAACTGAAGTTAGTTTGTAAAATGCATTGTTGACAACAGTTAAATGATATTACTGACATTTGACATGAAAATGATCAGGGAAAAGAACTCAATCTATTTTCATGTCAGATGTTAGAACTTATAGAAAATTATTATAAGAAGCAATTATAAATGCAAGTAGGGGCAAGAATACTGTAATCATGGGTGATTTCAGTGTTTCCAATATAAACTGAAAATCCACTGGGATGTGGTAATGTAGAAACTGAACTGATTGATGCAGCAAATGATTGCTTCCTGACCCAGTGTGTCAAAAACACAACAAGGGACAGAGCAATTTTAGATATGGTGTTCACAAACAACCAGGACATGCTGTGTAATATAGAAGTTGAAGAACCACTAGGGTCAAGTGATCAGAACATGGTTAAATTATTTGAAGGGATGAGACAGGAACTGAGAAACAGACTACGCAGGGAAATTGGAGGATAGGACAGTTGAAGTTCAATGGAACAGATTTAAAGTTATAATGCAAGACATGCAGGACAAGTCTATACCTAAAATGAAAAAGAGCAGGTTTAACAAGCAGTCACTAAACTGTTTAACAGACCAATAAAAAATAAACAAAGGCAGAGCAAACAATTGGGAAGAATACAGGAGTATGCTTACAGAGGTACAAATGGATGTTAGGAAAGCCAAAAGAGATCTAGAAAGAAATACTGCCAGGGATGCAAAACATTATCTTAAATAAAATCTTCCAATATTATAAAAGCAAAAGAACTGTGAAAGAGGAGGTTAAGGTATTAAGAGATTAATATGATAACGAGGTTTATGAGCACTGCAGAATATCGGATGTATTAAACAAATATTTTTTGTTATGTTTTCTCCAGAGAGGATACAAATAATATGCCGTCAGGGATCCCAGTTTCTGCACACACAGGTCTTAATGATTTCAGCATCAGTGAAGTAGAGGTATTAAATAAGCTACCAGGAGCTTAAAAAAAAATCACTGGGCTCAGATGAGATTTATCCAGGGGTGCGTAAGGAAACATGGGTGGACCACTGGCTACTATCATGAATAGTTCTATAAAACCAGACGAGGTCCCTAAAGCTTGCAAATGTTGTGTCATTATACAAAAAGCATGATAAGACCGATCTAGGTAATTATAGACTTATTAGTTTAACTTCCGTAACATGCAAAATGACTGAGACAATATCAAGAGGTAAGCTTGAAGATGAGGACTTTGAAAATGATCTCAGGGTTATAGTGGATTCATCATTAAAAGTATATTGCTAATGTGGTGAGGCAATTAAAAAGGAAAATATAATTTTAGGCTATATTGCAAAAAGCATTGAATATGAGTGTGACGGGGTAAAGCGATCCTGGGCTGCAATTCAACCTCCCAGCCACCAGGGGACTGTGAGTCAACCCTGGTGCTCCCAACAGAGATCACGTGACGCAGGTGTTGTGAAACCAAAACTAAAGTTTTGGTCAAGCGGCCGCCATCTTTGTTGGGGGCAACAACTCAGGAGTATTCCAGAACACGCTCTGATTGACAGGTCATTTAACACTAGTTTCTGATTGGTGTACGGAAATGAGGGTGTGTTCAAGGGAGTATAAAAGGGCCTGGGTTGTCAGAATGGGGAGGATGTTAGGAAGGAGAAGGAAGCAAGAGAGAACATGCGTAGGAGAGAATTAACACTTTTAAAAGATTACCAGAAGATTACTTATCTATATAGAACTTTTGTTGTAGACTGGGAGAAAGACTCAAAAGCCCTAGGACAAGCCGGAGAGGACCCACGAGGGGGCGCTGTTTCCCAGAAGCCTACCATTTAAGGAAGCATCAAAGAAAGAGAACATGTTTGTTTTGTTTGCTGATTCATTTTCGTAAAGTAATCTTCTGTGCTTTATTTTGGGACTACCACCCCGGTTTGGTTCCCTTGTTTTTGCCCACTCAATACCATTGGTGGAAGACAGTGAGGTCAGTTTGAATTTTTGTTGGGTTTTTTGATATTTTGTTAAAAGGAGAATAAAATATATTCTTTGAAACACTACCCTGCCTCTAGAGACTGATTACTGCACACCATCAACCTGTGACAATGAGTCTAGAGAGGTTATGCTAAGATTATACAATGCCCTAGTTTGACCACAACTATAATACTGTGTGCAGTTTTGGTCACCTTACTAGAAGAAAATACATAATTGCACTCAAGAAGTTACAGGGAAGGGCAACTAGACTACGGCTATGTGGAAAGGTTAGAATAATTAACTCTTCAGCCTAGAAGAAAGAAGGGAAAGTGGGGACTTGACTGAAGTCTATAAAATCATAAATTTGGCACAGAGAGTAGAACAAGAGGCATACATTCAAACTGAGTAAAAGGAAGTTTAGAATAGAAGGTAGGAAGCGTTTTTTTTACACAGGGAGTTATACTTGCAAGGAATAGCCTACCAGGTGAAGTAGTAGGACCCAAAACACTGGAAGCATTGAAAGAAAGACGAGATTCTGTGCTTTTAAATTAGACACCCGCCCAGTAGGGGAGAATGATGTGCTCACAAGAGACAAGCCTTGATGGGCCAAATGGCCTTGTCTTGTTCACAAACGTTTAAGGTCTTATGTTCTTAATATACTTTTCTTCAGCTTGACAGTTGGAGGGAAGGTTACTGGTTTATCTTTAGTCCTTGATATGTGGGTTGTAGCAGTGACGCAACAGGGGTAAAAATGATTAAAACATTGAATTTCTTCGGTTTGAATTGGGCCTAACCCAATGGAGTTTCACGATGAGAATGGAACAGTTGAGTTATGTGACATCTGAACTAATTTGCATATACAATGTGCTTCTGACCAAACTGTCACGTAGCATAGCACCTGTTTAGTTGCTTAACTGTTTGTATTTGCAACCAACACATTGTGAACTGCCAAAAGCTAAATACTGTTAGTATAAAAAAAAAACGATTTATTTCAACATATCCCAGTACATAGCAGAAGATGGCAGTCTGTTTCTTCCTGAACAGATTCTAAAATGTTCTCACATCCAAATATTGATGTTTCTAGCTGATAGCTGAAATGTATTTTGGCTTTAAAATTACATTTAACATCCAAGAAGAAAACCTGCTGAAAGCCTAAATGTTATTTCTGTAACGTTCTGCAAAATGCTTGGCACTACAGTGCTGCTGTAGTATTGACACACAGTCAACACTCAATCAATTAGCTGTACTGTTACTAGTGTAACGGGGTTAAGCTTTCTTTGCACTTTATTTTGTATTTAAAATGATTTAAGATGTTTCATTTTTTTATTGCACTTTGATTATTTCATATTAGTATATTTTGAAAGCACATGTGAATTTATGTAATTAATCAATTTGCCCAATTGTGTGCAGCAGGATACTTTATAAAGCTTGATTATGAACGAGAGGGAGAGCTGGGAGGACATTCAAAATACAGGAGGCTGTGTGTTCCAGTGGTTAAAGAAATGGGCTTGTAACCAGGAGGTCCCCGGTTCAAATCCCACCTCAGCCACTGACTCACTGTGTGACCCTGAGCAAGTCACTTAACCTCCTTGTGCTCCGTCTTTCTGGTGAGACGTAGTTGTAAGTGACTCTGCAGCTGATGCATAGTTCACACACCCTAGTCCCTGTAAGTCGCCTTGGATAAAGGCGTCTGCTAAAATGAAAAAAAGATAACAAGCAGCTCGTGCGAGCAGGGATGCCGGGCTGGGAAGTAAGGGTTCTGGAAACTGCTACTTTGTATATGTGAAGTTTTAGGTGCCCTTCAGTGCTTTACAACCTGTGATGCTGACTTGTGAACAACGCTGTCTGTAATTTGTGTAGCTGGTGTTAACTAATATGCCTCTGTTTTTATGAAGCCCTGGAAAATGAGAAATTTGATATTATCTCTGGTTGTAAATGCAAAAAGAATATTTTATTTTATAAATAAAAACACTGAACTCTATTTTTGCATTGCTCTCTCCCAATAGAAGAACCTGTGCTGTTAAACTAGGGCAATATTGGGAAACATTATATTTGAGTTGCTCTTTTATAGACCTGGTATAGTCAGATTACTGCATAGCGTAGCGGTGGTGTTTTAGACGGAGCATAGTTGCTCCTGCTGTCACTGTGCTTACTCCCCTTACTTGTCTGACCCCCCCCCCCCCCCCATTACACTAGTAAATAAGTATTTCATTCAATTTCAATTGATTTGATAGCAATAGGCATTGTTTTTAACATTAGTAGAAAATAAAAATGCTTGGAACTTTTTATTTTACACTAATAGTTTTAGTCAA
The DNA here is from genome assembly GCA_030684275.1 of Acipenser oxyrinchus oxyrinchus. Classification (NCBI taxonomy): domain Eukaryota; kingdom Metazoa; phylum Chordata; class Actinopteri; order Acipenseriformes; family Acipenseridae; genus Acipenser; species Acipenser oxyrinchus. The sequence continues at coordinate 16,290,168 of CM060254.1, read as the reverse complement.
GACTTTTTTAGTGATACCCATTCATTGTATTAAAATGTGATATGTCCTCCTTTGGAGCATCTTCCTTTGTTTATTTTATATATATATATTTCGCATTTTTCTACTCTGATGTATTATGAGCATCAACAATTTACTCAAAGCCTCCACTAGTGATTCTACTATTATAACAACCTTGACTTGTATAAAGAAGGAAAAACATTGAGTAAAATAGCTCACATCACTTGATTTTCAAGGTGTGGTATCAGGTAACACGAACAGAGAAACATCATCTGTAATTGACAAACCTCGGACTGGAAGACCCAAAAAGCTGTCTGACAAGGATGAGCAATACTTGAAGATAATATCCTTAAGGAATAGAAAGAAGACAAGTGATGAATAGACAACAGAACTGGCAGAAGGCACAGGTGTCGTTGTCCATGCATCAACAGTCCAAAGCATCTTTGACCATTGTTCCATAGTCCAATTTCTGTGTTCTTGTGCATATTTTAGCCTTTTAGTCTTGTTCCCTTTTCTTAACAGAGGTATTCTTTCTGCAACACATCCTTTAAGTGCTGATTTCAGGAGTGCCCTTTGCACTGTTGATTTGATCTCTACCTTTTGATACAGTATCTGAACTGAAGAAAAGCTGCACTGGCACTTTATAACACAGACATCTTATTCAGCATTATTTTTATAACTCAATAAATATTAGGCCTATTACATGGTTATCTTTCCTAATGTATTTACTTTTTTGCTGTGAGAGGAGTTGCAGCTTTCTCCGGGAGACGAGACACTTCTGGTTCACTTCAGCCCCTCTCCGGCAGCCGAACCTGGGGCGAGCCCATTCCCTCTTCCCCTCGCCCAACATGCTCTCCTTCTCGCCCTTGGTTTACTTGTCTGTCACTTCGAACTCCTGATCACTGTTCAGGTAGGCTATTTATAGTTTAAAAACTGCTAATTAAAATGATCCACGAGTGAGAACGTTACTTTTTTCTGTAAAAATATAGCGTTGATTACATGGTGCTTTATGCATGGTTAATTCACGGAAAGTTACATTTTTCCTTCACTATATGTGCATTATAAAGAGGGAGTTATTTTATTTTGAATTTTAGTCAGATGTGTGTTATGTGTTTATGCATTAAAATAGTTTTGTTTTCATTTATCTACACATCCTACCCCACAACTTCCAAGTGAAAAAAATATTCTAGAAATTTGTAGAAAATTAATTAAAAATAAAAACTGAAATATCTTGGTGGATAAGTGTCCACCCCCCTTGTAATAGCAATCCTAAAAAGTTTTGTGGTCTGACGAAACTAAAATTGAACTTTTTGGCCTAAATGCAAAGCGTTATGTTTGGCGCATCACCCAAAGAACACCATCCCTACTCTGAAGCATGGTGGTGGCAGCATTATGTTATGGGGATGTTTCTCATCGGCAGGGACTGGGGCACTTGTCAGGATAGATGGGAAAATGAATGGAGCAAAGTACAGAGAAGTCCTTGAGGAAAACCTGCTGCCCTCTGCAAGAAAGCTGATACTGGGACGGAAGTTCACCTTTCAGCATGACAACGACCCAAAGCACACAGCCAAAGCTACACTGGAGTGGCTAAGGACCAAAAAGGTAAATGTCCTTGAGTGGCCCAATCAGAGCCCTGACCTAAATCCAATCTAAAATTTGTGGCATGATTTGAAGATTGCTGTCTGCCAACGCTCCCCAAGGAACTTGACAGAGCTTGAACAGTTTTGTAAAGAAGAATGGTCAGTTTTTCATTTTTAATATATATATTTTTTCTCAATAAAACCTTTTTTCCCCTTAACAGTGTGGTGTATGGTGTGTAGATAAGTGGAAAAAAATCCTCATTTAAGTGCATGAAACTCTGAGGCCCTGACACAACAAAATGTGAAAAAAGTTCAAGGGGGTGTAGACTTCCTGTATACACTATATATATATTGTGACAAACCAAGGGGCCGTGTTATAAATGGCAAGTATGTGAGGGCGGAACTGCTAACAGGGCTCTGTCCTCTCACTGGATTGCGACCAGAGGGGGGACTACAATCCGCAAAATGGCCGCCCCAAAAAGACTACAAGCCCCAACAGCCAGAGCAATGTGCCGAGGCGTGGCAGCCACACCCACAACAGTCATGGGGTGTGGCCGGCCAATATAAAAAGGGTCAACACAGACCAGGAGGGGGAAAGAGAGAGAAGTAGAAGGTGGTGAGGCATTGGGGAGTGTGCTATTACTGTTTTGTGGATTTTGAATTGATTTACTGTGTATGACCTGGACCGACTGAGAACCCTACTGGCTGTGAACTTGATTTATACGGAGAACCAGATTTGTGAACTGACCCTTGATATCCCTGACCCTGTGGGCCGTGTGTCCAACCCGGCACAAGGTAATAAACTGACAAGCACCGTCTTGTTGGAACAAACTTTATTTGTGACTGTACCTTCTTGTGTGTGTCTCCCATACCGATTGGTGTACAAGTTCGCTTACCCAGCAAGAGCCTTGTCACACGTGGTGGAGAATGCAGGCGCTCTAAAGACAACACCCAGATCACAAAATGGAGGCAGTTGTGCAGGCACTCTTGCAGGCTGTAACAGCTCAGCAAGAAGCGACAAGGGTTCACCAAACGGCGCAACAAGAGGCAATGCGAATGCACCAAGAGGCGCTGGAGGTCCAGCACACTACAAATCAGCTGATCAAAGAAGAGCATGAAAGAAGCACCCGTGAGTTGAGAGAAAGCATACAAGGGCTTGCTATACAAATGGGGGCACAACCACCAACAACAAACCCCCAGAGATCAAATCAATTTTTACAAAAAATGACAAAACAGGATGATGTGGAAGCATTTCTTGTTACCTTTGAGAGGACCGCAGAGAGAGAAAGGTGGCCAAAGGAAGAATGGGCGGGGCTACTAGCACCTTTTCTAGCAGGAGACGCTCAGAAAGCTTACTTTGACCTGGAGCTGAAAGACGCACAGGACTACGACAAGTTGAAGGAAGAGATCCTGACTCGACTGGGAGTCACCGATGCCGTGAGAGCACACCGTTTTCATCAATGGGTCTATAAAACCGGACAACCACCCCGAACACAGATGTTTGATTTGATACACCTGGCACGGAAATGGCTGAAACCAGAAATCAAGACGCCCAGCCAAATCGTCGAAACCATCGTGCTCGACCAATTCCAACGAGGTCTACCCGGAGGTTCGACGGTGGGTCAGCCAGAACGAGGCACTTTCGGCCGATCATCTGGTAGCATTGGTGGAGCGCTTCTGCACGGCAGGAGCAATGGATCAAATCTTGGAGGAAAATCCCTGTTCCCAGGCCCTGGCGAACCAGCGGACAGGGTAAGACTGTTACAGTTTCTGGGGAGAAGGAGCAGCGTGCGCTGCAAGAAAAGTGCAGGACTGGGGCGAGACATTCCGGCAAGAGCCGAGAACCGAGAGCGAGGGTTCAGGGTTCTCCACCCAAACCCAATAATCTGCTATAACTGCAACAAAGCAGGACATATTGCGGCATATTGCCCTATGAAAGAGGAGCCAATGCAGTGTAACTTAGGTGAAGGTAATACTGATGATGATGTGCTGTATGCTTGCCCTGTAGTGACTACTGTACATAACCATAACAAAATGAACACATGTGTGTGGTAAAGGTTGAAGGAAGGAGGTGGCAGCGTTGCTCGATTCGGAAGTATGATAACCTTAGTTGCAGCAAAATTAGTGCCAACTCACAAACTGGATAAAGACCAAAACACCAGTATTACGTGCATACATGGAGACACCCACCGTATCCCACAGCTGTGGTAAACTTGCAAACTGAAAGCGGGTGTTTGGAGTACGAGGTCGGAGTAGTCCCCAATATGCCGTATGACGTAATACTGGGTAGGTACTTTCCCAACTTTGCCAAGTTGGGCCAAAAACAAGGCATATTTGCAAAGCCGAAACCCATTCCCGGGCAACCAGTAGCCTCAAGCCCTCAACTAGATCCAAAAGGGGGCGTGGCCTCTGAGGGGCCAGCGCCACAAGTGTTAGTTGGGGAAAATGATGGAGAAGTGGAAACCCCTGTAGGAGGTGAACAGGCTAGCAACAGTGGGGTGGAACCGGAGCCAAAGGGCTCGGACGAAGCGACCCTAGAGATCTCAGACCTGGGGGGGTCCCTGACTAACTCGGGACAGCCCAGACCCAGGATCTGACACTGCAACAGCCTAGAACAGACATACAAGTCATAGATGGAGTACCTGTAAATGACGGGGTTATGCCCTCTACATTTCCACACTTTGTTATGAAAGAAGGGTTAATGTACAGGATGGATAAAATTGGAGTAGATATAGTGGAACAATTGCTAGTTCCAGTGCAGTACCGGAGAACGGTGCTAGGCTTAGAGCATGGGCATATATTGGGAGGACATCTAGGGGCTGAAAAAACCTGTGACCGGGTTTTAAGGAGGTTTTACTGGCCTGGGGTCCTGGCTGAGGTCACCAGACATTGCGGGGAGTGCCCCGAGTGTCAGCTTACAGCACCCAAGCCAGCATTTAAAAGTCCATTAGTGCCCCTTCCCATAATCGAGACGCCCTTTGAAAGAATAGCGATGGATATAGTTGGGCCACTGCCCAAGTCTGCCAGGGGGCACCAGTACATCTTGGTTGTACTGGATTATGCCACCCGTTACCCAGAAGCCATTCCGCTTCGGACCATGGCATCTAAAAATATAGCCAAAGAGATTATGCTTATGTTTAGCAGAGTTGGGATACCAAAAGAAATCCTAACTGATCAGGGGACCCCTTTCATGTCTCGTATTATGGCAGATCTTTGCAAGTTGTTACACATAAAGCAGTTAAGAACTTCAGTCTATCATCCTCAGACAGACGGTCTGGTTGAACGGTTTAACCGCACACTTAAATCTATGCTCAGAAAAGTAATTGACAAAGATGGGAAAAACTGGGATTTCTTGCTGCCGTACTTAATGTTCGCTATTAGGGAGGTTCCCCAAGCGTCACTAGGGTTTTCACCATTCGAGTTAGTTTATGGTAGACACCCACAGGGGATCCTAGACATTGCACGGAAACCTGGGAACAACAAGCCTCCCCTTTCACAGCGCCATAGAACACGCCACGGCCATGCAGCATAGGATTTCCACAGTCACACCCATAGTTAGAGAACACATGAGGCAGGCACAGGAGCACCAGCGCATACATACAACAGACAAGCAAAAGTTAGGTGTTTCAACCTGGGGATAAGGTGTTGTTACTTGTTCCCACAGTAGAGTGTAAATTTTGGCCAAATGGAAAGGGCCTTACGAGATTATAGAAAAAATAGGAGAGGTTAACTATCGGGTCCGACAGCCAGGGCATCGGCCCCAGAGCAAATTTATCACGTGAACCTTTTAAAAGCATGGAGGGAAAGAGAAGCACTGGTGGTCACTTACCCCATTACCCCACTAGGGAACCCAGCTGTGCATGTTTCACCAACACTTTCCCCAGCACTGGCACAGGAGGTCAAAAGGTTGGTGCACTATAATAAAGACGTCTTCTCCGGAGTACCAGGGCGAACACAAGTCACTGCACATGATATAATTTCCATACCAGGGAGGAAAGTGAGCATGAAACCCTATAGGGTGCCCGAGGCTCGACGAGCCGCAATCAGAGCCGAGACAGATAAAATGTTAGAGGCAGGGGTTATTGAAGAATCCCACAGTGAATGGTCTAGTCCCATAGTGATGGTCTCCAAACCAGATGGGTCGTGGAGATTCTGCAATGATTTTAGAAAAGTTAATGAAATCTCCAAGTTTGACGCCTACCCCATGCCCCGGGTGGATGAGCTGTTAGACAAGACTGGTAATGCCCGGTATATTTCTACTTTAGATCTAGCAAAAGGGTACTGGCAGATCCCATTAACCCCAAGGGCCAAAGAAAAAACGGCATTTTCCACCCCTGACGGTCTGTTCCAGTACACCGTCATGCCCTTTGGGTTGCACGGAGCCCCAGCCACCTTTCAGCGGCTAATGGATCGGGTTTTGAGACCTCACAGAGCATATGCGGCGGCTTACATTGATGATGTAGTCATCCACAGCACCGACTGGGAATCCCACCTACCACGGGTTCAGGCTGTGCTAGATGACCTGAGAAAGGCGGGGCTCACGGCAAACCCTGCAAAGTGTCATTTGGGTGTGGAGGAGACAAAATATTTGGGCTATGTAGTAGGCAGAGGAGTCATTAAGCCTCAGACCTCCAAGGTTGAGGCAATTAAAAATTGGCCAAGGCCAATGAATAAAAAACAAGTGAGAGCCTTTTTAGGGTTGACAGGGTATTATCGGCGGTTTATCCCAGATTACGCCACAGTAGCCACCCCACTCACTGATATGACCAAGGCAAGGGAGCCAACAATGGTTGAATGGGACAAAAAAGCAACTAAAGCTTTTGAAGCCCTAAAAGAAGCCCTCTGCAGTAACCCAGTGCTGGTGGTCCCAGATTTTGAAAAATAGTTCATTGTCCAGACCGACGCTTCCGAGGTCGGGTTGGGAGCTGTCCTCTCACAAGAGGAAGGGGGCGTAGAACATCCCATCCTGTTTCTAAGCAGAAAGTTGGAACAAAGGGAAAAAAACTATTCTGTAATGGAAAAAGAGTGCTTAGCGATAAAATGGGCCCTAGAAAGCTTAAAATATTACCTACTAGGGCGCCACTTCACTATTATAAGTGACCATGCTCCGCTCTCTTGGATGTATAGGGCCAAAGACAAGAATGCCCGGGTGATGCGGTGGTTTTTAAGCCTCCAGCCATTTAATTATGAAGTGGTTCATAGGGCTGGCAAAGAAATGGGGAATGCTGATGGTTTGTCCCGAATGTATACATTTTTTGCAGCGGTAGCCCGACCCAGGGAGTCGAAGCTAGGGGGGAGGATATGTGACAAACCAAGGGGCCGTATGTGAGGGCGGAACTGCTAACAGGGCTCTGTCCTCTCACTGGATTGCGACCAGAGGGGGGACTACAATTCGCAAAATGGCCGCCCCAAAAAGACTACAAGCCCCAACAGCCAGAGCAATGTGCCGAGGCGTGGCAGCCACACCCACAACAGTCATGGGGTGTGGCCGGCCAATATAAAAAGGGTCAACACAGACCAGGAGGGGGAAAGAGAGAGAAGTAGAAGGTGGTGAGGCATTGGGGAGTGTGCTATTACTGTTTTGTGGATTTTGAATTGATTTACTGTGTATGACCTGGACCGACTGAGAACCCTACTGGCTGTGAACTTGATTTATACGGAGAACCAGATTTGTGAACTGACCCTTGATATCCCTGACCCTGTGGGCCGTGTGTCCAACCCGGCACAAGGTAATAAACTGACAAGCACCGTCTTGTTGGAACAAACTTTATTTGTGACTGTACCTTCTTGTGTGTGTCTCCCATACCGATTGGTGTACAAGTTCGCTTACCCAGCAAGAGCCTTGTCACAATATATATATATATATATATATATATATATATATATATATATATATATATATATATATATATAATCATACACTTTTGCCACTTTTGAGTATTATTATACACTTTTTTGTTTTGTTTATGCTATTGTTTATAACCACTTATAATGGCTCCCTAAACTAAAGTGTTACCAACATTTTAATGTCATTATTGGCTTTTAGCATGTTAGCAAGCGCTTATTGTCAACTGTAAAGTTGAAAGAAGAATGGTTAATCACAGTGCAAACATACACACACTGCATAAAAAGCAATGACTCCTTGTGGCAGTGTGCCCCGCCCCTGTACGTGTCTTTGTGTTTCATGTAGTCTGTTGCACAATCACTTCACGTGCAGATCACGTATGTAATAGTATGTGAGCATGGGGATTGCACAAATTAGTACTTGGATTCAAGTGAATAATTAATTAGTAATTGAATCCCAGCACAACTGTATATATACTGTATATTGTTTGTTCAGTGTTTTTGTGTTTGTTAACCTTTTTATTTTGTTTATTTAATGAAAGAGCTGAGCCCCATTGCGCCTCAGGTTCATCTGCAGTTGCTGTGTGTCTTGCATTCATTTCCTGGCCTGACGTCATCCCAATAGCCAGCCTGTTCACACTTCTTTTGCTACGTGAAACAGTGCAGTTAATACAAGAAAGCCAATGTTGCAGATTCCAGATACAGAAAATATTGTTTGCATGAATATTGCTGATTGCGTTTGGAGAAATATGGCTTGTTTAACATGAGTTCCAGTAATACATGGAAGGTCCCTAATTAATTCTATAGCACTACTGTATTCTGAGTCTATTGGTTTTACTTAGAACACTGGTGAAATAATTATCTTGACAGCAAACACTGTGGGAATGCTAATGCAGTTACTGAACATGTAACCAATCACAAGGATGATTTCCCAGTGTTACGTCTGTATGGCCAGTCTTTGGGGAGAATTTGTCATGTGCTTAGTGTCAAGTGTAACGGGAAACATACATAAGGGTGCAGAGTTATGGTTGTGTGGCTAAAAGCACAGACAAGTTAACAGTTTTAATACCGACAGCAACATAGATTTGTTTGTAGAATGGAACGGTATCATTGAACTCCCGACCGTACCATAACAACAAAAGTAAGGGGGAAAATGTAAATCGTATTTCCTAAATTAAAAAATGAGTATTAGTTTCCCCAGTGTTGAAGGCATAAACACAGAAAACATTATCACTGATTACCAATTTGAATCCAGACAGAAACACAGCTGTGACCCGTTGTGACAGTTTGGCTGAGTGCGTGATGAAATGATTGACAGACCAATCCAAGTATGTGGTACCCGCGCCCGGCTTTATTTTGCCACAAACTAAATAAGAAGTAAGGACGCCAGGATACACAACAATGTGTAACCCGACAAACAATAATAAGAGCGCCGGGATACCCAACAATGGGTAACCCGACCAAACAAAAGTGAAAAGGGTTGCAGTCCCAACGAAAACGGAACCAAAACAATAAACGCAACACAAAAACACAGTCCGTCTCCCCTCAATCCAAATGGGGGTTGCACACGGGTAAACAGTCCTGCACTTCCGGGTCCGCGCTCCTCACACGTAATCCCGGAGCGTCCCGTTAGTGCTCTATGGACAGACAAAGGGTGAAGGGATTAGCAGGTATATTTACAAGACACAATAAAAAAACTCCTCGTATTCCTTTTCCCCTGTTTATAATCCCCTTTGTATCTCTCGCAGTCTCGCTCTCTCTCTCTCTCTCTCTCTCTCTCTCTCTCTCTCTCTCTCTCTCTCCTCACACACACTGTACCTTGCCAGAAGGAACAGAACCCTGAGCCACGCCCCCTTTTGTGCGCTCCATCCCGTCCCCATTGGTCAGCGAGGGCAATCGCCGTCAACCAATGCGTGATTGCCACTGCGCTTCCCGACCGGGTCTGTGACGTTGCGCACAGCGGCTCTGCCTGCTCCTCCTCCCCAGCGTCCTCACCGATCGGAAGGGAGATCTAAAACAAGAGTTCACTCTCTCTTTGTCACATATCCCACCGCTCAGAGTGGAGCCGAAAGGAACACTCGGCCAAACCTACCAACCCCATTACTCCCCCTTCCCGGGAAAAATAATCCGCATTTTGGTGATCTTTCCCTGCACGATGTACCATACGATACATGTAAGGCTGCAATGCCAAATACCACCGAAGTTATCCGAGCATTGCTATCCTTCATAGTGCTTAACCATCTGAGTGGGGCGTGGTCCGTGACTAGATCAAATGAATGTCCCAGTAAGTAATATCTGAGGGAGTGAGTCGCCCATTTAATGGCCAAGCACTCCTTCTCTACAACTGAGTAATTGCGCTCCCTAGGAAGCATTTTTTTGCTGATGTAAAGAATGGGGTGCTCCACCCCGTTAACCCTCTGGGACAAGACCGCCCCCAAACCAACCTCTGACGCGTCAGTATGGAGGAGGAATCTCTTGCTAAAGTCTGGTAATATTAGCGCAGGAGCCTGGCACAGTCTGCACTTAATGGTCTCAAACGCTCCCTGACACTCTTCTGACCACCTGACTAAATTTGGTGCACTTTTCTTAGTGAGGTTCACCAGAGGATCGACCACGGTGGCATACTCAGGGATAAAACGGCGGTAATAACCGGCCAATCCTAACAGTGACCTCACCTGGGATTTAGTTTTGGGGACCGCCGCGTCCACCAAAGCCTGGACTTTGGTGGCTACGGGTTTCACCTGTCCGTTTCCCATAATAAATCCTAAGTACTGAGTTTCAGATTTAGCAAACGCACATTTTTTCAGGTTGGCTGTCAGCCGGGCAGCCCTTAGAGACTGAAGGACGGCTGTAAGTCGAATTACATGCTCTCTCCAGGTGGAGCTATATATCACCACATCGTCAATATAAGCTGCTGCATACTCACGATGGGGATGTAACACCTCGTCCATCAGTCTCTGAAAGGCGGCGGCGCACCATGTAGCCCAAACGGCATGGTTTTAAAATGGAACAGACCATCCGGAGTTGAAAATGCCGTTTTTCACATGAATCGCGGGTTAAAGGGATCTGCCAATATCCCTTCGTCAGGTCCAGAGTTGAGATAAACCCGCCGTCCCCAGTCGGTCGAGGAGTTCGTCGATCCGAGGCATGGGGTAGGCGTCGAACTTGGCGATAGCATTGACCTTTCGAAATCGACACAGAAGCGATTAGTGCCGTCCTTCTTGGCCACTATAACAATAGGACTGCACCACTCGCTTCTGGAAGGCTCAATGACCCCAAGTTCAAGCATCGCCCTCACCTCGTTCTGGACGCCACTCCGCCGCTTTCTGGGATCCGGTAGGGCCTCTCCCGAACAGTGACACCTGGCGGAGTAATAACAGCATATTTGGTAAGGTTAGTTCTGCGGGCACGTCAGAAAACACATCCCCAAATTTCCCAATCAACTTACGCAATTCTACTTGCTGATCCGAAGTAACTGTTTCCCCATTGAAATTTGGCTGGGGCTAGGGGTCTCTATACAGGGTCCTAAGTCATCCTCTATCTCGCCTGGGGCTATGAATAAGACCTCCCTTGCCTTCCAGGGCTTTAACAAATTGACATGATAGATTTCTGTTTTATTTCGCGATCGGGCTGTCTAATTTCATAATTCACTAATCCTATGGCCCGTATCACCTCATATGGCCCCTGCCATTTAGCACACAGTTTCGATTCCAATGATGGAAGAAGCAGCATTACTTTATCTCCTGGCGAAAGGTTCAATTGTGCATTAGTATTGTAATGCCGCTGTTGCCGATGTTGAGCCGATCTGAGATTATCCTGAGCCAGTCGACCAATTAAATCAAGGCGATCACACAGTAGGAGCACATGCTGCACTATATTTTTAGAGGAGTTTTGTGTTCTTCCCAACCTTCTCTCAACAGGTCGAGGATGCCCGTGGCTGCCGGCCATATAATAGCTCAAAGGGGGAAAATCCCGTTGAGCTCTGAGGCACCTCTCTCACTGCGAAGAGCAGGTAAGGAAGAAGGGTGGCCCAATGTTTCTGCTCCTGACTCACAAACCGTTTCAACATTTGCTTTAATGTTTGGTTAAAACGTTCCACCAGCCCATCCGTTTGGGGATGATAAACGGATGTCCTAATGGGACGTATTTTTAGAATTTTGTACACCTGCTGTAGCGTTTTCGACAAGAAGTTCGTTCCATGATCAGTCAATATTTCTTTTGGGATCCCTACCCTAGCCATAATCTGACTTAATTCCTTCGCAATTGCAGTGGCACTAGTGGACCGCAGCGGAACTGCTTCCGGGTACCGCGTTGCATAATCCACCATCACTAATATGTGCGTGTACCCGGAATCAGAAGGCAGCACTGGCCCAACTATGTCCATTGCAACGCGTTCAAAGGGAGTGGAGATAATAGGCAGTGGGACCAGAGGGCGGGCGCACTCGACCGGTGCTACTCTCTGACATTCTGGGCAGCTAGCTACATATTTCGCCACTTCGTGTAGAGCCCTGCCCAGTAAAATCGAGCCAGTATTCGGGTCCCTCGTCTTGTCCACGCCAAGATGTCCTGCAAAGGGGACGTCATGCGCCAGCCTCATGACCTCTGGTCGACAGGACGGGGAACCATCAACTGTTTGACAGGCTGTCCTGTGCCCGGGCTGGGTTTACCCTATAAAGCAAGTGCCCCTCTACCACGACATGGGGATATACCAGCGTCCCAATGCCGTCAACATCCTTACCCTCAATAGACCGGACCTGTTCCCAAGCGTGCACCAGTGTGGGGTCGTTGTTCTGCTCCCACACTAGGTCCGCACTTGAGGCCCACACGTCCGGGATATTGACAGGGGCTGGAGCAGTCTCTACCCTCGAGGGTCCAGTAACCTCGCTCGCCCGGTCACACTGCGTTCCGACTCCCTTCGATTGACGTGTGGGACCATCAGCACCTTCTCCTGCCAGACCCCAACCGTGTCTTATCGATGCGCCTTCCCACTTTTCCTTCCGTCTCTCCTACGTGTTTTCCTAGGACGGAAAAGTGGAGAAAATAGCTCTGTATGGAAGGGAAAAACAGTACCAATTACTTCCCTTCCCGGGGTCTGCCGTGTCTACACGCGTGGTCGAGGCTGCCGACATTTTTATTAAATCTTTATATTGCGGCCAGTCTCGACCCAGAATAACTGGATGTGGCAACTTTTCGGCCACCCCACTACTAGGTGGCGCTTTATCGGGCCTACCGATAAATATACTTTTAGAGTGGGGTATGTCGCCGTATCCCCATGGATACAGGAGATTGCCACCTGGCCTTGTGGCTGCCACGACATACCGCCAAGGAGAGCTGTTCGAATTAAAGTTTGCTCACACCCTGTGTCCACTAACGCTGGGTGTTCACATTCCCCAATACAACATCAACCGTACACGGGCCCTCCCGACCATTTCCCCATTTCCTACCTGTCTCAGACGCCAGGTGACACGCAGCCACGTCGCACTCCATGGCCGCCGGGCAGTATCTGGCAATGTGTCCCGCTGCTGGCACCTAAAACAGAGGGGTGGGGCAGAGGGTAAGGGGGTACATATTTGTCCCGCTGCTGGTATGACAGCGGGGCAGGGGAACCATTCTACCCCAGCTGGGGCCAACCTCTGCCTCCATGGTAGGGGCTGGGATGGCCCGATGGGGCCGGTGGTCGGGCAGGTCTTGGTCCGGGGGTGTGATGATGGTCCCTTGGTAGAGGAGGGAGAGGGCAGTTCAGCAGGGTGGTTTGGGCGGACATGAGGGAGTCCTCAAAGTTCTCGGCCAACCCCACGGCTTGTTCCAGGGTGGTGGGGTTGTGCCGGCGTATCCAGGCCTGCGTTTCAGCCCCGACCACATGGCAAAACTGCTCCATCACAATAGCTTCCCCCATCTGGACCCCAGTTTTCTGGCTGGGGTTTAGCCATTGTGCCATGTGGTCGCATAGCCGTTGTGCCACCACCCTGGGCCGGGTGTTAGGTGGCCGCCGGAACTCCCGGAATCTGACCCGATGAGTCTCCCCCGTGATGTTGAGACGGCGGAGTATAGCCTGCTTAACCAGGTCGTACTGGGCAGCATCGGTGTCAGTCATAGCCCGATACGCTGCCTGCGCCTCCCCAACCAAGCAGGGGCCAAGTTGGCTCGCCCAGTACTCCCGGGGCCATGCTGCAGTGGTGGCTAGCCGCTCGAATGCCACGAGGTAGGCTTCAGGGTCGTCCTCCGCCGTCATTTTCTGGGCCCGGGCCTTCGGGGCAACCATCACGGGCCCCGCTGTTGCTGCCGACGTCATCCCCATCCCGACCCTCTCAATGAGGGCTGTGTATCGCTCCTCCCTCCTCTGTTCCTCGATCTCCCTCCGGCTGTCCATAGCCTCCAGGACCGCCGCAAAAGTGGCTGGATCCATCCCACGATGACACCACGTGTGACAGTTTGGCTGAGTGCGTGATGAAATGATTGACAGACCAATCCAAGTATGTGGTACCCGTGCCCGGCTTTATTTTGCCACAAACTAAATAAGAAGTAAGGACGCCAGGATACACAACAATGTGTAACCCGACAAACAATAATAAGAGCGCCGGGATACCCAACAATGGGTAACCCGACCAAACAAAAGTGAAAAGGGTTGCAGTCCCAACGAAAACGGAACCAAAACAATAAACGCAACACAAAACACAGTCCGTCTCCCCTCAATCCAAACGGGGTTGCACACGGTAAACAGTCCGGCACTTCGGGTCCGCTCCTCACACGTAATCCCGGAGCATCCCGTTAGTGCTCTATGGACAGACAAAGGGTGAAGGGATTAGCAGGTATATTTACAAGACACAATAAAAAACTCCTCATATTCCTTTTCCCCTGTTTATAATCCCTTTGTATCTCTCGTCAGTCTCTCTCTCTCTCTCTCTCTCTCTCTCTCTCTCTCTCTCTCTCTCCTCACACACACTGTACCTTGCCAGAAGGAACAGAACCCTGAGCCACGCCCCCTTTTGTGCGCTCCATCCCGTCCCCATTGGTCAGCGAGGGCAATCGCCGTCAACCAATGCGTGATTGCCACCGCGCTTCCCGACCGGGTCTGTGACGTTGCGCACAGCGGCTCTGCCTGCTCCTCCTCCCCAGCGTCCTCACCGGTCGGAAGGGAGATCTAAAACAAGAGTTCACTCTCTCTTTGTCACACCCGTGTGTGCTGAACTATATATTTAATGTCTCCCTATTCAGTGCAATGGAACGATCGCAAGTCACTCTGCCTAGCAACGACGTCAGACAGCAGTGACATAAAACCATTATCTTTGGGGTTCAATTTCTGTAAAACTAGGACCCCCCCCAAATATATTAATACCCCGTTGCACATCTACACCCCCGGGACTATGTGTATGCTGAGCGTACACATATTATCTTAATCATTAAAAAAAAAAGCAGCTGTTTTTTATGCCACTCTGTATCTCAAAAAGCATTCAACCAAATGCTACCCCTTTCACAGGGTTTGTTGAACCTGCCAATTCGACCACACATAAAATTTTCAAGCATAGTGGTGGGGTTTTGCCCCCTTTTTGAGCTGGTTGTAAAATCGACTTTAAACAGTACCTTCGTTCAAACCTTGACCACGACCGCGCAGTCATAATATCTCCATAGCTCTGTATGGTTAATATTATTCCTTAGTGGGCTGATGTATTGGTTAATGTACGTATCAATGGAATCCCTAAAATAATACAATGAACATAAGAACATGAGAAAGGTTGCAAATGAGAGGAGGCCATTCAGCCCATCTTGCTTCCTTGGTTGTTAGTAGCTTATTGATCCCAGAATCTCATCAAGCAACTTCTTGAAGGATCCCCAGGGTGTCAGCTTCAACAACATTACTAGGGAGTTGGTTCCAGACTCCCACAATTCTCTGTGTAAAAAAGTGCCCCCTATTTTCTGTTCGGAATACCCCTTTATCTAATCTCCATTTGTTACCCCTGGTCCTTGTTTCTTTATTCAGGTCGAAAAAGTCCCTTGGGTCAACATTGTCAATACCTTTTACCTACCTATCAGATCGCCACATAGTCTTCTTTGTTCAAGACTGAATAGATTCAATTCTTTTAGCATTTCTGAGTCAACATAAACTCATCTTGTTCATCGATTCCTTCTTCAATTTCAGTATCTCCCATATGATATTTATAATGCACATTTTTATTGCCTGCATGCAATACCTTACACTTTTCTCTATTAAATTTAATTTGCCATGTGTCTGCCCAGTTCCGAATGCTGTCTAGATCATTTTGAAGGACCTTTGCTGTTGCAACAGTGTTTGCCACTCCTCCTATTTTTGTGTCATCTGCAAATTTAACATTTATTATACCAGAATCTAACTCATTAATGTAGATTAGGAAGAGCAAAGGACCTAATAACGATCCCTGTGGTACTCCACTGGTTACCTCGCTCCATTTTGAGGTTTCTCCTCTAATCAGTACTTTGTGTTTTCTACACCACTCCCTAATCCATGTGCATGAATTTCCTTGGATCCCTACTGTGCTCAGTTTGAGAATTAATCTTTTATGCGGGACTTTGTCAAAAGCTTTCAGGAAATCTAAATAAACCATGTCATATGCTTTGTAATTAACAATTGTCGATGTTGCATCCTCAAAGAAATCAAGCAGGTTAGTTAGACACGATCTCCCTTTCCTAAAACCATGCTGACTGTCTCCCAGGATACAGTTACCATATAGGTAATTTTCCATTTTGGATCTTATCATAGTTTCCTTAAGTATACATATAATATAAGTCAGGCTTATTGGTCTGTAGTTACTTAGTTCGGTTTTGTCTCCCTTTTTGTGGCTCGGTATTACGTTTGCAATTCCAGTCTGTCGGTACAGCCCGTCTCAAGAGACTGTTTCATGATCTTGGTTAGCGGTTTGTTAATAACGTCTTTCATTTTTTTGAGTACTATTGGTAGGATCTCATCCAACCCAGGGGAATTGTTTATTTTAAGAGCTCCTAGTCCCTTTAACACTTCTGCCTCTGTTATGCTAAAGTTATTTAAAACTGGATAGGAACAGGTCGACATGTGGGGCATGTTGTCCATGTCCTCCTTTGTAAAAACTTGTGAAAAGTAATCATTTAATATATTTGCTATTTTTTTCTTTTCATCTATGATTTTGCCATTTGTGTCTCTTAGACATTTTACTTCCTCCTTGAATGTTCTTTTGCTGTTATAATATTGGAAAACCTTTTTGGAATTGGTTTTAGCCCCCTTGGCAATGCTCATTTCTATCTCTCTCTTGGCCTTCCTAACTTCCTTTTTGACTTGCGTTTGAAGTTCCAAGTACTCTTTCTGTGTACTTTGTTCTTGGTCCCTTTTAGATGCTCTGTAAAGTGCCTTTTTTTCTCTGACTTTTTTTTAAAATTTATCTATTAAACCATTTTGGCCATTTTGTTTTAGATTTTGATTCCGCTACTTTTGGGATGTAATTGTTTTGCACCTGCACCTGGTTTCATGAAGTCAGCTCCTAACAGCAGCATAATATTAAAACAGGAAATGGCGATATTTTTTCAATGACTCTCCTTTACTTCCTCTCTCCACATATGTACCGCTTCAAATAGATCACGACCGTACCCAAACTGTAGTTATACAAAATGGCCACTAGATGACAGCCACTAGATGGTAGCATTTAACCATTTGCTAACCTTACCACAGCTTCAGACAAGAGCCTTAGCAAGCACAAGTCAGGTGGATATCCTTTGCCACTCTTCTCAACAGATCAGCTTCAACAGCTCAACTCTTGAAGACCGTCTTCTTTTCAACACCCACCTTGATCCAGCAGTGCAATTGGATTTAGAACTGAAGATAGTCTAGACTATGAGCCAAGAACATTGATGTTTCCACCCCAGTGTTAATGCATTTAATCAATATCTACATTTATAGTGTGCAATTCAAGTGAAGAATATTGTACTTAACAGAGGATGTCAATAATTATGGGCATCACTAGAATCACACATAAGTTTAGAATCTATCGAGAATATGTAGCTTCAAATTATCATAAAAACTACCCCAGATCAAGTAAAGAAATCAAAATACTGTATAGTTCCCCACTACCTCTAAACTCTGGCCAGGCACCCCTAGAAAATAGATGTTGCCTGTCAGTGCCTAATCTATACTATATACCTGTAATCTTAAAAAATAACAAGAAGAAGAAGAAAGAATAATATAAGTTCAGTTCTTGATAATAAGGCTTAATTCTATCCAGGTATCCTGGTGACATATAAAGCATGAGAGTGCTAGCTTACCACACCAGTAGACAGATAATTGTGGCAAATTCAATAGCAGACTTAGAAAGGGCCGAGTCCACCAAAGCCATGATAGGCTAGTAAAAAGACACACATGGAATGCACCTCAATGTTATGCTGATTCATCCCACATTGCTGAACGTCTATCCTGACGGACCGGGCGCTTCATGATGGAAATTCCACCGTGCTCTTGTGGTTCGCCTGTATCGCTATCCTAGCGAGTATCTGTGAGATGAGCTTGAACATTGCCCTCGCTGCCGCAAATCTTATCCAACATCAATGTCCAGCTGCAGGGCACCTTCAGGCAGCTTGTGCAGTCTATGTCGCGTCGACTTGGGGCCTTCACTGCAGCAAAATTGTGGCCCACATTTCATTTTCTATTTTGTTGTCCAGCCCCAGTAGAAAGGGTATATCTACACTGACAGCGTTCACGTTTCTTTAATGCTTGAATGAAGCAGTGAACCCTCCACCTGAAACAAAGTGTATCTATCAAGTGATTCACAGCTACAGGTCGAGACGGTAGTTACAGACTCAAGGGAGAGCAATCTAGCAACATACAGGTCCACAGGATACCTCCACTAGCAACATACAGGTCCACAAGATACCTCCACTAGCAACATACAGGTCCACAAGATACCTCCACTAGCAACATACAGGTCCACAAGATACCTCCACTAGCAACATACAGGTCCACAAGATACCTCCACTAGCAAAATACAGGTCCACAAGATACCTCCACTAGCAAAATACAGGTCCACAGGATACCTCCACTAGCAACATACAGGTCCACAAGATACCTCCACTAGCAACATACAGGTCCACAAGATACCTCCACTAGCAACATACAGGCCCACAAGATACTTCCACTAGCAAAATACAGGTCCACAGGATACCTCCACTAGCAACATACAGGTCCACAAGATACCTCCACTAGCAACATACAGGTCCACAGGATACCTCCACTAACAACATACAGGTCCACAAGATACCTCCACTAGCAACATACAGGTCCACAGGATACCTCCACTAGCAACATACAGGTCCACAAGATACCTCCACTAGCAAAATACAGGTCCACAAGATACCTCCACTAGCAACAAACAGGTCCACAAGATACCTCCACTAGCAACAAACAGGTCCACAAGATACCTCCACTAGCAAAATACAGGTCCACAGGATTCCTCCACTAGCAACATACAGGTCCACAGGATACCTTTGCACCAGATGATTGGAAACCATCAGGCAATATTGGGTTGACCTTTTTTATAGTGTAGTGATGTAGGATGTAGGATTCAAGAATGATACATTTCATCTAGTTTGGATTTTCACTCAATCAAACTCTTCAGCCATTGAAATAGAGATCAATCAGACAGACATCCCAGAGATTGCATTCTCATTGTTAAACAAACACAGTAAACACAATTAAAACAGTAAAAACAACAACAATACAAGCTGCACAGTCCAATTACTGTAATAGGGAAACGGTGAACTCAAACAGCAGCTTCATATAACAGTGTGTCCTTTACTAAAACAACATTGCATTCAAACTGCAGTACACAAATAAACATCTTGACTGCTTTATTTTTCTGAAAGCTTGGTTTTTTGCTTTATTAGACACACAACATGTTTTTTCAATTTCAAATAGGTTTCTGGCTTTTTAAAACTGTTCTAAGCATATATGTTGTAAATGTTGATCATAGTAAAAGCACAACAACGTGTAATAAAGCCTAGTGGAAGCTAAGCACTGTAAAGCTCAGAAAGGTATGGGAAAGCATTTTCAAAAACATGGCAAACTATTGGAAACAATGGTACATGCATAGTATAACCATGGGAAACTGCAAATTTACTGTGCAAATGTACTGTGTATAAGGGATAGAGAAAACAAATCAATAAATGTTTCAATCACAGCACTCAGAACTACCATTGGAGGTAAGATAACATATAGATATAATTTGACTTGCTCTTTAAATGTGTTTATTTTGTTGTTTTTTTCCCCCCACTTTTAAAATTCAGAACACTAAGTTAGGCACTGGAATATTAAAAGGATAACGTATTGCAGAAAGGGCTGCTTCATTTGCTGTGTGTGATAGTAATGCAGATAACAGCATATAACTGGGTACTGTATGTTGGACATTGACAATTTAACTGTGTCCTCTTTCATATTCAATTCAAACAGGTTTCTATTTCACTGAACAATGAGAGGCCTTTTAAAAAGAGGTAATATACTTCTTTCTCTTTTTTATATTAAAGGCTAATTGGTTTTCTGATTCATTCCTCATCTCCAGTGACTCCCCCTGAGAGGAGAAGCTGTTGAGAGACCTGCTTTCATTGCAGGTTTAGAAACTGAAGCCTCCCTTTCACATTCACATTCAGCGTTGATTCTCCCCCACAAAAGAAATGCACTGGATTTGAAGAGCCGCATTAGGGTGAAATATTCCCTGTTGAAAATAATACATCCACGATCCAAATGAAACCCAGCAATTATGACAAGGTCAGAGAGATATTAAATACTTTCTCAACTTTGAAAGGTCTGCCTCCACCACAAGCAGTCAGACAGGATTTCAACTGCTTACAATGAATTCAAAGTTATAGCATTAACTACCAAAACCTCTGCAGCCTGTTATACTATGAACAGATTTTAATATAATTGCAATGAATATTCCGGCTCAAAATAAATACATTATTCTAAAAGGTGAGTGGCTAATTACAGTATTTTGGGCACTCAAAGATAAACACTGAAACAATAAGCTCCAAACATACCAAAGATAGAACGCTGGTTAGCTGTTTGAATAGGTTTCATAAAATCGAAATTTGTATTAAGTACTTGGGTGGAGTAAAATATGTAACAAATTCCCCATCCCCTGTGGTTCTAAATGTCTTCATCTGTCCCAGCATAGTACTTGTAGGGATAGTGTACTGCATAATAAGCTTTACCTCAGTAACACTACAATCATACTTAGGCGATTACATACAGAGACATCACTTGAACAGTGAACCACATTTAATGAAATCAGGTGATGCAGAGTACAGTTACATAACCAGGAAACAGACAGTTCCAATTTCACCAGAAAATGATAGCTTAAGAGAGAAAATAAGTAATTTGTGTTGAAGTAGTTCATGCTGCCCAGCTCAATCCTTGTTTTTGATGCAGCCTCTTGTCCTTGGTGTTCAAGTTGCAGACACACACACAATAGCAGTGGATTGGCGTTTTGACACAGATATAGAAATTCTTACAGTACTGTTTTTAAAATGGTTATACTCTGACAAAAAACTGATTTCATTTATGTTACATTTACTGTACTATTAACATTGAGCTATTCAATCCAACTGCAGCCCAACACTTTCTTTAACCACTGAGCAGAGTTGTAATGACTCGAGTCATATCTTGTTTCCACGATTACTATTTCCCAGGAAATTTCTAGTCATCTCTAAATAGCCTTGCGCAGCGCTCGCTACGTCATGCAAGAGGTCAGGGCAGCGCCAGGAGTTCCATTTGGCAGCTTCGCTTGTCAATCTCCCCTTTTTTTCCCGATATTAACCTAGCACTACTTCCTCTCTTTGTCTTGTGTTTGTTTTTTGTTTTACAGCAAACGCTCAGACTCCGTCATTCGTGCTTCAGCTTAACATCTCCGGTAATATTTAAAACCTCGCTTCTTTCACTGCAGGCCATTTGTCTGCACAGCGCTCCCACGATAGTATCAGCTATTTTCCTACCTGCTCAGGTGATTCTTGTCATCATTCAGCTTCTCTATTCGTCTGCAGGAGCTCCAATGTTAGCCTTTCCTGCGTCATCCAGTCTCCAGCCCAGCTACAACGCTGTTCAAAGCGCAGTTCCATTACTTAGCTTGGTCTGCCTGGTCAGACCATGGTTACCATGGCAACGCCTCATCGCGTGACTACTGGGACCAGGCAGCTTTAACAGGCACTGTGAGTCTGTGCCTCACTACTGTAATCTTCTGGCTCCTGCTGCTGCGCTTTTGCAACGTGAGAGGGAGTTCAACTCGCCGAATTGTGACATCTAAATACTGCAGTCTCCTCTTGGAGACCTACATGAACTTATTTATATACATCACTAACTGTTCTAAAGCAAATGTTTTATACATAGAAAAGGATTTTAATCGCAATAACCAAATATATGCTACCCTGCTTCACTGAAGCCAATAGTTTCAATTCCAATCACAACCTCTAGATGGCAGCATAACACCACAAGCGCTACATAATTTAAGCTGGTTTGCTATCTCTGTGAATCTCGCACACTCCAAACTTTCAATCAATTCCTGCAGTTTGTCAGTTTATTGTTACTCCGAGGGATGCTCAGTCCCCTCCTGCCTGAACCTTTTTGCTACCTATATTAACTTTTATTCTT
Organism: Acipenser oxyrinchus oxyrinchus; assembly: GCA_030684275.1. Classification (NCBI taxonomy): domain Eukaryota; kingdom Metazoa; phylum Chordata; class Actinopteri; order Acipenseriformes; family Acipenseridae; genus Acipenser; species Acipenser oxyrinchus. Next base: position 16,268,118 of record CM060254.1, on the reverse strand, counting down.
CAAATCCAACCCCCCCCCGGACTTGGTCATGAAGCCAAGCTTATCGGCTTTCTTAGATGCTAAGAATCCACCATTGCGTTAATTTCCTGCTTCCCTGCATCAGGCCATTCCTGCAACCTTCTTGTTCCCAGATTCATACTTCCTCATTTGCCTCCAACTTCATCAAGGCACTTTATACAACTTTCAAAGTCACCATTTTATTCAATATGAGCTGCCAGTCAGATACGTAAAACATGTTCTACGATTATCAGTGTTTCAGTCAAAGCGTCCTCCTACACTGCAATAGACAATACACTCATAGACTGCTCCCGATCAAATCAATAGGTTTTGCAGCAGCCTCAGATCAATGCATTCTTCATCTCTGCCCACAGGCATCCCATCTCCGACCTCATCTAAAACCACCTTAACTCTCAAATACCGATTTTCACTGCTTCAGCAGATCTCTGCTCTCTACAGCAAGCCACTGCACACTACTGACAGCATTCCATCGTTTACTCCCTCAGATCTCTGCCTGTTCAGCAGATCTCGCCTCTATTGTTAATCACTCCTCACTACAGCAAATCTCAGCTCCCTCTTCAGATCTGCTCACTATTGCAGCATGCAAAAGTTGCTTTAGTTTACTGTTTAAAGCTGCAACTGCTCTCCTTCAGAGCTTCCAATGCTCCAGTTTTCCTCCAATACTCGGATCTCTAAAAAAAAAATTTTAAATAAATATATACAGGGCGCTTGAGTCATATGCCTGCTCATCCTCTCATATACTACAAGCATTAACACATGGTGAGAGACATCGTATGAGAAATCTGTCTTGATTATGAGTTAAGGAGTTCCAATATTGGGAGAATGACTGGAGTTGTGAAACCCAAATCTCCGAATGTGAGTTCACCTTTTCCATTCTAAGATGGTAGCAAACTGCTGACCGATCCAGTATTAACTAACACATAGGATGGTCGGCATCTCATCTCTCTGCCTTTGTTTTCAGAAATCAACTCAGCAGTTGATTCCATATATTCGTTCAGCTCCAGCTGCCCTCATCAAACTCTGCAACACCGACATCTGCTGTTCAACTAAATACAACACTCTCCAAACTTCTGCAATCTGCTCGCCACTACATGGCAATAGCCTTAGCCCCAGTGACCAAATCATCGGATGTTACCGGATAGAAAACATTTGCAACTTTCAGCACTCAAAACCAAATACATCCCATTCCGATTTAATGAGCAACAGATTCTAGACTCTATCGCCCATGCAAGGGATTCTCTTCACTTCGCCCCCACTACCATTAAAGCCTACATCTCCGGAATTCAATATTTAAACTGCCTCCACTCCGTCCCTTCCCCAACACTCCTATCTATCCCATCAGTTCGCTTGACACTCAGAGAGCTCCTCAAGAGCCCCCCCTGCTGCTCAATAGACATCCTTCACTCTTTAATCTCTACCCTCAGAAAAGGCTGCTCTGTCTATTCAATGACCTGACCATGGAAGTACTATGTCTAACTGCTCTTGTGAAGCACTTCCTCTGCAGGACTCCTGAAGGAAGACCACCCTGTGAACTTACCTTGACAGCACCAGTCGATTTACCAGTGAGTGGGAAAAAAAAGCAAGAGTTACCAGGACATCAAGGGGTATACAACGGATAGACTTGAAGCTTAAGCCATATCAACTATGAAGTCTTGTGAACCATTCCGTGCACCCAGATACTGGACTTTGACCAGCTGTAGTAATTTTACTACAGAATACTACACCTTGCAGTAAAAAAAAAAAAAAGTTAACCATGCCCAGTGTTAAACATGGTAGAGGTTGTGTGATGGTCTGCAAGGTTCACAGCCCGGTCCCAGAAGCAGACCCCAACCCGCGACAAGTTCCTCCTTTCAATCAGCTGGTGTTCCACTAAACTCCACACTCTCCAGCCTCCTCCAGTCGACCCACATCTTCAGGGAGAATGCTTTCACCCCTTCCACTCACTCTTCTTATTCTACCGCCTGGTCCTCCTTCACCACATTCTGTGCCCAGAATCGGATCTCTCTCACCACCTATAACCTTCAGCACCTCCTCGCCTTTATCACATACTTCCAGGCTATCCTTTAACCTGAGCCCTTCCTCCATCAGGAATTACCTCTCAGGTAAAAAAATTGACTCTCCTCTCTGTCCCAGCTGTGCCCTAACCAAGTACCTCGACACCAGGAACTCTTGTCTCCCTTCAGATCCTCTCTTCAAGAATCGTCTTCACAGGACATTGGTTTGCTTCCCATCTCAACACCCTTTTGTCCAGGTCCGGGCTCTCCCCTCAGTTTTATTCTCTCCACTCCTTCCGGATCAGAGCAGCCACTTCTGTAGCAGGCGCCAGAATCAACCAGCACCTGATTAAAACCATGGGGCGCTGGTCCTCTTCAGCAGTGGAGGCATATATCAGGTCATCTCCTACAGACGTTGCAGCAGCTCACCAGTCCCTCGTTAGTATGCCCGGAGTGGGGGAGCCCTCTCCGCCAGGTCCACCAGAGGTTTCCTCTCAATGGGGGTGGGGGGGCGGTGGAGCGTTCCTCTCCACGGCGGATGGCCTCAATTCATAGCCCATCATACTAACCTCTCTTTGTTTTGTTTCTCTTTCCAGCCTTGTCTATCATCTATGTGCTTCTCCGCAGTCTCTTTCCTATCTACACGGTGTGGTTCTGCGGGGGCGGGGGTCTTTCTTTTGGGGGAAGTGAGTCTCACTCCCCGACCGACTGGGTGGGTGGGGGTTCTCTTCCTTTGTGTCTCCAATACGGACCCGAGACACTTTTCCGTAACTCTCCACACCACCCAGCTGCCAGTCGATGCTGTCTGAGTAGTGACGGGATCTGTCCTTTTGTCCTCTATGTCTCATTCTTCTTGTCGCCTAGCAGCCAGAAGATGCTGCCTGACCTGGCCTGGACTTGAGAGCTTCGTCTTTCGTATGTTCTGTCTCTCATCCTCCAGCCTGTCGTATGTCTTACATTATTGTCACTTAAGCAATCGCATGCTTCAAGCTCGCTGCCCCTCACATCTTTCTTTACTCTCAAGCCTTCGTAGGTGCCCACTGAATTAAGGCCTAGAAGCAAGATCTCTATATTAAATGCCACAAAATGTCCTTTCATATGGTTAAGGTATCAGAAAAAAACTATCAGGGAGTTTCACTGTTGAGAAAAGGTTAAAAACAACCATTGTAAATAAATGGTTAAATGCATTCTTTTGTTTACTGTATATCCTCCCCAATTGAGCATTGTTAAAATGGCCTCTGTATGGTCAATAACAAAATATGCTTATAGATAGGTCAAGGAAGGCAGAAACCTTGGACCTTCAATGGTGAACATCAGTGGGGAAGTATGGCCACATTATTGTGCATCTCAATTTTGTATTTTTCATTGAAATGTTCTTTTTTAATTGTAGATTGCTAATCTCTTGTAAAATTAATCTGAATAAATCAAACTGACTCGAACTGTCAGAACTAATGACTCGAATTGACTTGAGCCAGATAGGTGACTCGACTCAACTCGAGCTTGGCATGTCAAAGACTCGTCGCTTTCTTTAATCGATGAGCTTCTCTAACCTACTACCTTCCACACTGCAACCCAGCTTTTTCTTTCAACACTGAACAACAGCCCTGTGTTTTAGTGACTCAGATACTTAAAACTTTCTACACAACAGCCTGGAGTCCCAACAACTAGTTCACTAGCTTTATACTTTCAGCACTGCAGTCCAGCCTCTCAAATTGAATAGGATATCAAAATCCAATTTCCATCTTAAAAGCTTGCCTGCAAATGACAAACTATTCTGTAAGCCAGAACGATCCTTTCTGTGATGTGCAAATTCTTTGTAAAGTCTCTTTGATCTGCCTTGCTTAATGCTGGGTAATCTTACATTTAGCATGATGCACGAGCAAAAGGCTTTGATTTAAAAAAAAAAAAGCATCACATCAGCAAAGCAGAGCCACTTCTTTGGATTTCTTAACCTTGAGATGTGAATGCGTTGCTCAGCACCTCTGATAACAGCTGCAGTTCACATCTTGCATCATTAGAAACAGGAGAATACACAAATAAACCATCTGTTTCAACATTCAAGAGAACATCTTTTAAGTGTTCTCCGCTGGCCCCCTTCTCTGTTGATAGCACTGTTTGTTACTAAATGACAGGTTTGCCAGTAGCAGCCCTCTTGAAGTAACAGCACTGTCCACTTGTTACATGAACGACAGGGCACTACTGCCATATGATTAGCCTCCTAACCTAATGGATAGGGCACTTGCCTCTGATCTCCGAGGGACTAAGATCACATCTATTTTTTTTTCAAATTAATTCATGCTATATAGTACTGGTGGCCTTTCTTTCCTAATTGCATCAATGTAGAGCTGAGATTGTAATTCTTTTTAGAGACAAATTTAGCTTCAACTCTGTGCTAAAATAATTTGCATTATCATCTGGCATTTCAATTGAGGTTTTAGATCTGTGAAAAAAATACTATTTTGTTTAACAATTAACTGGAATGCCAGTGAGTCAGTATGTGAGTGCAGTACAGTACAAACATAAATCAGAGATAAATGATACAGACTTGTCATCTGCTTCATATTAGTTTATTAGTAGTAAACCAAACATATGAGTTTATGCATTTAAAGGTGGCAGCCTTAGCTATATAAAAAATGCACTTTGAAAAACATAAACTGCCACTGCTCAATTCTGAATCTAGTGCTCCTTTTTGGGTTTGTACAAGGCTTGTGCATATTTAAGTCAGCTTGGCTGTGGCAGGGCTGAGCCCCTGCACCTGTAATTATTATTATTATTATTTATTTCTTAGCAGACGCCCTTATCCAGGGCGACTTACAATTGTTACAATTGTTTCTATTGTTCTTCTGCAAGCCTGGCAGTGAATGGGAAGAAGTCTTACGACGATGTGTTTAACCAGGGTGAGCTACAGGCTATCACTATGTGTAGACCGGGATAACTACAACTTTAGAAGAGGAGTTAGTTTAGGGGATTTTTAACCCCAGACAGTTTATTTGAATGTGTGTTGGGCAGAAGGTTCCTGGAATGAGACCTTTCTTGCAGTGGGAGCAGTGCTCAGACACTGTTTTGGCCAGCTTTTGTTTTTGTTAGCTGTGTTTTGTAACAGTGTTTTGTTTTGCCTTTTTGTATTTTTTTAGTTTACACTTGTGTGAATGTCCTTCCCCACAAGCAATACCACTGTAGCCTAGTAAACATTGTAAATAAATCCTACACGGCAAGGAAAACGCCTGTATCTCTCCTGTCTGTCAGCGAATACCCACACCCCTATCAAACCGCCTGTTAGATTGGCCAACAAAAAAAGCAGGTGTGGTTATAAAGAAAAACAAAAGTGCATGTCAAACGACCAAAAAGGTGACCATATGGCTTCGTGTTCAGCTGGACAGTTTGGGACCGGGGACAGTGCCTCAGGTTCCCGCAGACACTCCAAATCCAGGCCTGTAATTTGGGGGGTGGTGTCTGGCCTTGTCTTTACCTGCTTTTCTGAACGTTTTCATGACTGACAGGAATACCTTCTTGTTGGTTTTAAACTCGTTATCAGCAGAGATAAAACTTATCTCTAGATAAAACTAGAGTTAAAACTTCTAATGTTAAAATATCTATTTAGTTCAGCTCAGCGTTATAAAACTGGAGACTGAATACTGGTCCTCAGCTGAACTTCTTGCACTGGCATAAAATTCCCTTATGTTGTTGAGATTTTTTTGACTTATTTCCTTAAAATTAATGTCCATATTTTTTTCTTTAAACCAGTCTTTAAGTACATTAACAGCCCATGCTGTAGTTTTTAGTGTTTTTTCAATTTGTTTTCTTCCATTATATTTAGCTGTTCCTCATCTACTGTTATGTGTCTACTCTTGACAGTTGCTGGTGCACTGATTTTATTTATTTACTGCTGTCTGCACTCAGAAAGTTGGTGTTATACCAGTTATCTGTTTTCATCCTCAAATATATTGGAAATAGGTGGAATGTCACTCATGTTTGGCAGTGGTTTTGTAATAACAAATAAAATGTCAGTTTGTCATGGAATTTAGAATGTAGCAGTGCGTAGTGATTTATTCAGTGTGAAGCGGCTCATTAGTATGCAAGCCATGCTATACGGTATATATATATATACGCACAGTCATGTGATGCTGTTTAACCAATCAGAGGTTGTTATTTTTCCAAACCGTGTTATAAATATTTATTCTGCTTACAGTTTCTGGGTTTTGGTGTTTTATCCCAACTTGCATACTCTCCTTTAAGAATTCAACAGATCCCCGTTAAGCCATTCGTGAATCTCAATCTCAGCTGATTAATGTGTTAATTGTAAAATGTATTTCATGTACAGGTTTTTTCTGTGAAACAACTAAATGGGCTTTTAAACCGTAAGTCATTTTCATTTAAAAGCAGAAGCGACCAATCTTTATTAATGTAAATACAGTTACGCATAACGACTGTAATAAAGTCCAGCATAAAATACTTTATTGTTCATTATAGCTTCAATAAAGATTAGTCACTTATTAAAATGATGCAATCTCGTTTGTACGTTCTGTTTGTAAATGAATAATTAAGGCTTGGCCTATTTTAAAAGACAATTTAGTTGTTTCAAAGCATAACCCTGTAAATTAAACCAATGTTGCTGTTAAAAAATGCCCACTTGTATTTTAGATACACAAAGGGCTCAACAGGGATCAACTGCATTTTTAAAGGCGAATAGAAAAGACGGGGGAAAACCAGAAACCCTATATATAACTAACTTGAATATGTATTCTGCAACTTAATTTGCTGTCTTTCCGTTTCTGTTTAAGTAGATATTTTAAAGCCCTAAATTTTCACCAGTTCTTCCACTTCACTGACAAAGTCAATATTTATATTTTTCTTTCATAACGTTACCTCATCAGCAAATAAATACTTTTCTAGCAACTCATTAATCATAAGATTAATTCAAATTGGGCTAACGACACTGTCTTAAGATGTCTGTAATTTAAATACTGTCAACATGTGGTAATAGTACATGTGGAATTGGATTTGTTCAACCAATTAAAGTGGTTTTAGTGAACAAAACCACTTTCATAAATCTTGATCCTGTTAAGCAATTCCATTGACTAATAGGTCTCAACTACACAGCTTTGAAAGAAACATGCTATCACAAACAAATATTTTCAGCTTAAAACATGACATCTGTTACTACACAGGGTAATAGAAAGTACTCAGTTTGCTTCCCTTCCCTTCCAGGAAATCTGTTACACTTGGACCACAGGAAGTGCAAGTGTCTCTGGGGTCAGGCATCTTTCTGGCTGCAAAGCATGCCCATTATTAGGGGACAAATGACCATGAAAGTTTAAGGAAACTAAATTGTGTACATGTTCTGTGTGAAGGAGCGCACATGTAACTAGGCTATTTTGCTTAATCATTATCATTAGACACAATAATGAGGCCACTAGTATAAGCAGAAATTAAGCAATAATTAGTTATCTAGTCTCTGGGAGGGCATCTTACATGGCGCTGGTGTGCTTCTCAAATGCACTCCCAAATGCCTCTAATATATCGTACCTAAACATGTGTGTGAAGCTAGACCTTGTTTTTGAAAGGTCAGGTACTTATCCAACAATGATATATTCTGTGTGCTTCTCTGTTGTGTTTCTGTTTATATTAATTATCAAGAACTACTCCAGAAAAAAAAAAATGCTTTTGAAAATTGATTTTTCGTCATCGCATCATCATCTTCTCAGGATATTTTTAAAACAGATTTGCTAGTCAGCAGGGATAATACTTAAATTAACACTCTACCTCTCTACATTATGAATCAGCATAAAACCATTTAAAAATGCAACTGTGACAAAGATGGCTTGGTTGTGATGTCATACCAGAAAATTCACACAGACTCAGTGCGGGCTGAAGCGATGATGCGCATATTTAATTATAAAATAAATGGTTAAAACAAAACACTTTACAAAAACAAAAGGCACGATGGCCAGAATAAACAAGCACTTTTTAACAAACAAATACCTTGCTGAAATCCAGCACGAGTAGCAATTGCATTTTATGTTTTCTCTTCATTCCTCCTCTGAACACCCAACCCCGGTCAGCAAAAGCTGATGGTTTTTATAACGTGGTCGAGGGATGAACTGGCTATCAATGACCTTGTTTACCCCTCGACCACATTCTGCACAGGGCTTCTCTCATAGGCGTGGTCGACAGCCAATCTGTCAATAATCACTAGCAGCCGACCACACATTCTCACGATTTTACCTGGATGGGGCATTTTAACCCCATCCATGCTGTAAAACAACAACAACCATAAAACAGTGTTTAAACACAAAACAGCACAATTACAATAATTATCCATACACACACAAAATACTCACAGGGGTGGGGTGTACTTCGCCACAGCAAGCTGCTTAGTTTAAGAAGACAAAGGGAGAGCAGCAGGTGTGTTTAGCTGCTACAGCTTTCATCAACATTGGAGAAGAGAAATCAAGAGTTACTGTAATCGAGCACTTTCAGATATACAAACTAAAATATTTGTAAAAATGTTACATTAAGATCAACAATAGTGATTACTGTTGTTGTTTAACAGCTGCTCGTAATTTAGGTACTAGGAGCTCTTAAAATAAACAGACCCCCTGTGTCGGATGAGATCCTCCCAGTAGTACTCAAAGAAATGAAAGAAGTTATTTACAAACCGCTAACCAAGATCATGCAATAGTCTCTTGACACAGGGGTTGTACCGACAGACTGGAAAATAGCAAACGTAATACCGATCGACAAAAAAGGAGACAAAACCGAACAAGGTAACTACAGACTAATAAGCCTGACTTCTATTATATGTAAACTTATGGAAACTATAATAAGAACCAAAATGGAAAATTACCTATATGGTAACAGTATCCTGGGAGACAGTCAGCATGGCTTCAGGAAAGGGATATCGTGTCTAACTAACCTGCTTGATTTTTTTGAGGACGCAACATCGACGATGGATAATTGCAAAGCATATGACAGGGTTTATTTAGATTTCCAGAAAGCTTTTGACAAAGTCCAGCATAAAAGATTAATTCTCAAACTGAGCGCAGTAGGGATTCAAGGAAATGCATGCACATGGATTAGGGAGTGGTTAACAAGTAGAAAACGGAAAGTACTGATTAGAGGAGAAACCTCAAAATGGAGTGAGGTAACCAGTGGAGTACCACAGGGATCAGTATTAGGTCCTCTGCTCTTCCTAATCTAAATTAATGACTTAGGTTCTAGTATAGTAAGCAGACTTGTTAAACTTGCAAACACAAAAATAGGAGGAGTGGCAAACACTTGCAGCAACAAAGGTCATTCAAAATGATCTAAACAGCATTCAGAACTGGGCAGACATATGGCAAATTACATTTAATACAAAAAAGTGTAAGGTACTGCACGCAGGCATTAAAAATGTGCATTATAAATACCATATAGGAGATGCTGAAATTGAAGAAGGAATCTATGAAAAAGATCTAGGAGTTATGTTGACTCAGAAATGTTTTCATCTAGACAATGTGGGGAAGCTATAAAAAAGGCCAACAATATGCTCGTATCTATAATGAAAATTGTTGAATTTAAATCAAGGGAAGTAATGTTAAAACTTTACAATGCATTAGTAAGATCTCATCTGTGTTCAATTCTGGTCACCTCTCTACAAAAAGGTTATTGGTGTTCTCGAAAGAGTGCAAAGAAGAGCGACCAGAATTATTCTGGGTTTAAAAGGCATGTCATATGCAGACAGGCTAACATAATTGAATCTATTCAGTCTTGAACAAAGAAGTCTGCGTGGTGATCTGATTCAAGCATTTAAAATTCTAAAAGGTATTTACAATGTCAACCCAAGGGACTTTTTCGACCTGAAAAAAAGAAATGGAGATTAGATAAAGGGGCATTTGAGGTCTGATGTAGGGCACAAGGAGGTTAAGTGACTTGCTCAAGGTCACACAATGAGTGAGCCTGAATTTGAAGCAGGGCCTATTGGTTACAAGACCTTTTCTTTAACCACCAGACCACACAGCCCCCTTGATTATCCTTATACAGCCAATTTAACAAAAGTATCAGAAGAATGTGAAGTGTTGGGCTTCTCTAAAGTCAATGTGCAAATGGAACTGATTGCCCTGCTATATAACTCATCATTAAAGGCAATGAGAAATGACATAATAAGCCTTGCAATTTGGTCTCTGATTCCTGACCAGAAATACCCAACAACAAAGGACGCTGCTTTGAAGGTCTTTTCATTATTTGGATCCACATATTGCTGTGAAAGTGCTTTTTCCTCAACAAAGCAAGTGGAATCCGTGCATCGCAGTACTGTGAATGATTCACACCCACATCAGCTATTAAGACTGGCAGAAAGTGATACATTGCCGCAGTTCTCAAATATTTCAAAGGAGAAAAAGAAAACTCAGCTATCCCATTAAACAGGGAAGCATTTGCACATAGTTATTTGAATGTACTCTGCATTTGTAAAGGACCCTTGCTAAATTGGAGAAATATGTTTGGGTATGTCCAGCCCTCGTGAACTTTCATTTGTTTTTTGGGGGGGGAAAAGTCAGCCCTCACAAAAGTTTTCTTGAGTACCCCTGCCATAGACAAATGTAACGCAGGCTAGATCAGTGAAGAATCTGTGTAGTTACAACAGTGCCAGCTAGTGAGCAGGTACAGTTATTGACAGCAAAAGGAAACTTGATTATCATAAACATACACTTTGCTGATCTAGCCTGTGTTACATACAGTCTATGGTGAAAGAGAATCTGGCAATTATGACTCAAGAACTGAACTCACATCAATGCACCTGAGCACAGAATTTATCACAAATTGAACTTAATATTTGAAATTACTTGCATTGTCTTTCCCATGTACAAGGCCATTTCCAGTTATGCTTTTCTTTTTCTTATTTCTCATTACCACCAGTGGCCTTCCTTCGTGTTCCGGTTCACTTGTAACACTGCTGACAGCTCCAGCTTGTTTGAGGCATATTAATTCTTCTGCTTCTGTACTGGATGCCCAAACGAGTTGAGCAGTTTCCTGACTGACGCAACACAAGGGACAGGGGAAGTGAGGACAGGCTGTGACTTTGTGAAACAGTTCAACTCGGTGAAACTTTTACTGATAGTAATAGCCTTTTTAAACAGATTTTTAAAAGATGAGGGGGAGTTTTTTATATATCTAGGTAACTGCTTACACTGTACAATTGCTGTACCTAACTTGGTTAGAGCATTCCTAACCACAATAATATGAATATCAGAATATGGGGATATCTGGAGTAGCATGTCTCTCTGTCTGTTTGTCTGTCCATATTTTACACAAACATTTTACAAGAAGAGTAAGTAGCTTCAAATGTGTTTACAATTCCCTTGCTGTTGTATGCTGTTTGCAATCATTCCCAGTGCTTCTGGGTTCTGATGGTCCAATACTAAGTTCTTTTCATGTTTCTCTAAATATGCCTTTGCCTGCTCAAAACCAGATTGTAAGGAGTTTCTGTCAGGACAATTTTTACTAATTGAGGTAATTTTTTGGGGGATTATTGCAAACAAAAATGTAAGGGGACAGACAAATAATGATGCAAAGCTACTTTACTAATGATGATAGGGTTGGAAAGACCTGCACCTTAATGCAGAGTTTGGTTAACAGGTGGAACACAACAACGAGCTTACATTTTCTTTTTTATCCTAGATTCCTATAGATATATTGGATTGTATTTGGTAAATAACAAATGTATCAATTTTACCTTTTTAATAGCCAGGTTATGAGAGCCCTCTGTATGTTTGCGTGTGTGTGTGTGCGTGTGTGTGTGTGCGTGCGTGCGTGCGTGCGTGCGTGTGTGTGTGCGTGCGTGTGTGTGTGTGTACTGGATTAGTATTGTGTTTAGAGAAATGCCTGAAATGCACAGGAACTAAAGCATCTAATCTTCTTAACATACAAAGAATTGAGCAATCAGCGTTTGCATACTTGCTGAGGCAAAGCAATACAAACAAACTCCTGTAAGAATGTTAATAGCTTGGGGATGCAATGTGGGCAGATCCAGCCTATGCAGTGCACAGTATGGGGACATTTCTACATAAAAAAGAAATGCAAGAGAAAACATATTGCATTAACAGAGAACAACCAGAGATATTCAACAGCTGCAGAGCCCCTGATCTGAATCTGAATGTTTCGACCGAGCGCACAAATTATGTTTCAAGGTTATGAGAACAAATGCCCCAGTTGAGTGAACTGAAAAAAACAATAGGTTTTTAATGTGAAAAAGCATCTCCTAGGGACAGCCTAATCCAATCCCCCAGTATCAACTTGATTGTTTCATATCCATATTAATACGAAGAGGCACTTAAGTGGTGTTTATTTAGTTGATTTATTCTTTTTTTTTTAAAGCAGCACTGCTCTTTATTTGAAAGCCTATACAAAGGTTTGTAAAAACAAAGCTGCAGCCTTCCTTCTGCACTTAGCATTACTGCCTCTTTTCTATTGGTCATTTTTACTGGACCCCTGCAACAAAGATGAAGTCCTCTTGTTTTTTTGTATTCATTGTAAATATACAGCATATCTGTTTGCAATCTCAAATACAAAGCACCTGGACTGCATTGTACTTGTTACAGCTATCCGCATGTTTTGACGGCTGTGCTGCAAGTACCTGGCATGATGTGCCATTAAGCATTGCGATTTCTCTTCAGCTTGTTTCATCTAATTTAGCTTCCTTCTCATTAATTCTGCCGCGTCAATCCCCTAATCACATTTTTGTTTTCGACTATGTAAGGGTCCAGTGCTTTTCAATGAGTTATTATACCCAATGGGTTGAGCTGCTATTTTTACATCTCACCACTGCAGAGGCTGTAAAACAGATGTAAAAGCGACACATTTTGTCGAGTTCATCCCTCTCTCAAAATAGCTACCTCACTCCAATCACTACCATTTACCAGTAAGATATTGGAGGAAAGATAAACTTGCTCTTACTCATGGCAGCGAGCAAGGACTCACAGGGGCTGTACCTGCATGTACATGAACTGGAAATGCAAGGGGCGCACCAAGACAGAAAAAAAATACATTTTAACCAGAGATCTATGAGATACTTTCCTTTTAAACAGCTTGACAGGTTATTCCAATGACAGTTTAATCAGCAAAATCTATCCATTAACATCGCTTCAGGTATCCCACCATCTTCAGTTAAAATCTGTTTTTTTTATTTATTTGTTAACAAGCTTTGCATATATATATATATTTCATGAATCTAGCTTTGATCTCGTCGGGACGTTGATATCTCCTGATATGTTATAGCCAATTGGGTTTAAGGGAGATGGGTTTAAAATGCAGCTGCGTAGGTTAACTGTAGGTTATTTCTGTGTATGTTGCACACTGTTTCAAACTTTAGGTTAAACAACATTTTTATGACGAGTCATGGCACATAGGAGAGACAGTAAAATTATGGGACTTTTCATCAAAGGCATTGAAAAGATTAAATAAGAAAATCCTTAACACCAGTGCAATGCATTTCAGCCCAGCTGACTCCTTAAGAAGCACGATTCTGCTCAAAGTAGATGATCTGGGAGTTTTAACCCCACACAGTGTCACATCTTGTTTGCCAGGTGTCCTCCAGCACATGCAGGCACTGTTTCTCTGCATTGGTTGTGAAACATCTTTATCTGCTTTTATCTTTCTAATGAGAATTGATACAGAGCCTTCAGCTTGACAAGCATGATGCTCCAGATTACCTCCCCCCCCCTCCCCTCCCCATTCTTTATAGGTGCATTTATTTATCTATTAACTTTATTATTAAAAATGTAAGAATATAAAACATTTTGGGACAAGAAGATGCTGTTTGGCCCATTGAGGCTTGTCCCTTGCTAGTAGCACACTATTTGTCTCCTAAAATGGAATCGGGTGATCAGAATGTATTGTTTTAATTCAGTCTTCATTTGTGTCTGCTTGTCCTACTAAATTTGATTAAGGTCCCTTATGTAAGTTTCCCATAGCAAAAGCATAGCATCGTTTAGTAAAGCATAGTGAAAGCAGAGGTATATTAATGCATATTAAAAATATAATGAACCATGGAAAACGATGGTAACTATACAGCATAACCATGGGAAACACATTGGAAAACTGCAAGGTGAAATTGAATATGGTAAACTTTTATATGGGGTTAACCTAATCTGCATCTTGTGAGATTGTATACCCATTTAATACACCCCCCGTTACCTGTCCAGACTGAAGAGAAGTGCTGAGTTGAGTGAGGGACGGAGGGGGGTGATTCTGGGACGCCAGAATCACCGTCGAGCCCTCTTGAGGTGTCGTGGGCTAGTCGACAAAACACCGAGGATGGAAGGTGCCCACTTGAAGACCCCAGAGATGTATCCTACTTAACTCAATCCAGACGGTTGTCATGCTGATGCGCTGGGGAGGCCGCACTGTGGTTAATCCACGGAGCCAGCATCGCAGCCGTTGTGTGTGCTGATGCGCTAGGGAGGCAAAATAAGCTTATCCCTGGAGCCAGCATTACACTTCAGCCATCAACACCTGACGGAAGGATATCTACATCATCATATGGAAGGAAGTGCAAATGGATGGAGACACCTATGCATCACATTAGTTTACTGTAAAGCTACGTCTTAGTTGGTGCCTATCTTGGCGAGAGCCGAGTTCAAATCAGCATGAAGTTTTAACATCAACTCTCGTGTAATGGAAATCATTTTATTAACCTATCCTCACACTTGCTGCACTAGATTAGCCTGGTAGGTGTTCTCATTGCCTTCTCAGCAATGTTTTGTTGCAGTGAATGGAGCAGCTCTGAGCAGTATTCTAAGTAGAGCATTATAGCTGAACTTCCCTTGACTTATTTTTCACTCTTGTGACATTATGTTTTCAGATTTGAATCTCTGCATTCAGTTTTTGTTATTGTTTTATTATTTATGATGCCGGAGTGCCATGTGCTTTTTATTTTGTTTTGTTTAAATATGAAACCTTGTGGTAATGTGTGGCTGTCGGCTAGTGCGTTGTTAAACTAGCCGGCAGTCACACATAATTAATAAACTCGTGCAGATTGTGGCCGAGGGGTAATAGAATAATTACTAACTAGTTAAACCCCTCGGCCATGATATAAAAAGCCTGCAGCTCTCCATGTTCGGGGTGGGTGTATGAGAGGAGCGGAGAGAGCGAGGAGAGAGAAAAACGAAACTTAAAAATATACAGGAACAGGAACAGTGACAGCGACTGCCCAGCCTAGCCTAGCCTAGCCTAGCCTAGCCTAGCCTGACCTGACCTGTATTTATTATTTTGTGTTCGAGATTTGTTCTGTTTAACCTTTTTATTTCGCTCTGTGAGCAAGTCTTTTTGTTAAAACCTTTTGTTTTATTTTTGTATTATTTAAATAAAGCGGCGCCGCCACGTCTTTTGTTTTGGAATCTGCAGTGTCTGGTGTCAGTGTTTACGTTTCTGCTTCTGCCTTGACGTCACCACCCAGCCACCCTGTCACACTTACCTTAAATATATAATCCGACAAAGAATTTGAATAATGTGTTGTCTTTCGTTGACTATATCTGATTGCTCTTTTTTATGTTCTACATTATTTTTCATTACTGTTTTTTATTATGGTAAATTACCAAGCTTATTTAGGCACTCTACGACTTTAAAAATAAGCAATCCTTATTGTTAAAGGCACAGTAGCATCTGCAAGACGGGCAGATCAGGTTTTTTCAGACGGGCGACGACAGCCACTTCGCCCGGCGGCCCATCCGGCTGAAAAGGCCTGAGGAGAACCCGGGCATTGACAAGATACCATAAGAGTCCTAACTCTGTTTCAATGCCATTTTCATCGACTGCAGCTCTACAGCTCTTGCTGCAATTTACAGGTAAACTATTTTTAGAGATGCAGGATTAGTTAGCAGTTTCCCCTAACCAGTATTGTAATCTAGTCACAAAAATTGGGATTCGAGTCAAGTCAAGTCATTGGGGTGTAAAACTCGAGTCGAGTCTTTGACATGCCAAGCTCGAGTTGAGTCGAGTCACCTATCTGGCTCAAGTCAATTCGAGTCATTAGTTCTGACAGTTCGAGTCAGTTTGATTTATTCAGATTAATTTTACAAGAGATTAGCAATCTACAAGTAAAAATAAAAGAACATTTCAATTTAAAATACTAAATTGAGATGCACAATAATGTGCTCATACTTGCCCTACTGATGTTCACCATTAAAGGTCGACGGTTTCTGCCTTGTGATTCGTCTCCATTTCAGTGAATTCACGATTCCTTGACCTATTTATAAGCAGGTTTTGTTACTAACCATACAGAGGCCATTTTACCTATGCTCAATTGGGTTGGATGTACAGTAATGGATACCACAAAACAAAAGAATACATTTAACCATTTATTTACAATTTTACTGAGTGTTTTTCACCTTTTCTCAACAGTGAAACTCCCTGATCATTTTTTTTTATATAACTTAACTATATGGAAGGATACTTTGTGGCATTTAATTTGACATTTGATATAGAGAGTTTTAAAACCATTGCATACTCACACATATATGCTCCAGTTCAAAACCAATAAACTCAACCTAATTTGCTTAATATTACAGAAAGAAATGTATCTTGAAAGGCGAAGAGTTTAGCATAATAATGCATGTTACAGAATACTGGTAAGTAATTTTCGTTATTTTCAGATAAAAAAGGGTTGTTCACTAATGCACTTAAAGAAATAGTGAAAATATTTCACAAAGAACACATTACACCATAAACCCTTTAACCACCTATACTTAGCACAATAATATCCCAGTTTGTCAGAATAAAATCATCAATGTCGTTAAAATGTGCAAATGTACAGTAATACTAAGAGGTCAATTGTATTTTGAATAACCCTACTAACGCAAAAGACTGGTATTGTAGCTGCTGTTTCATAAACACATGCAAAATACCTCAGCAGTGCAAATGAACACATTTTTTACCGGTGTAATAATTGATCTGTTCACCCACTATGACAAAATCCACAGACCACTTCTTAAAAATGCATTGAAAACAATGCAGTTCCGTCCTCAACCTCCTTTTGTCTGGCAGTGTTGATTGTGCCTGTTCCCAAAATCATGATGTTGTGGTCTGGTCTGCCCATTTTCCTTTTTATGAATGTATTCATTAAAAAAGCAAAACATTTTTAACCAAACTAACTCTAAAACATCTATCCAGGATGCAAATCCTGATGTATTAAATTAATCAAACACGTCTACAGCTGATTAACTCAATTCAGGAATTTCGGAAAACAAAGATGACTGTGCAACAGCTTCATTGATCATCTGTACCGTGTGCTATAGTGCCAGTGGTTGTAGAAGGCTACAGGAATGTAAAAAAAATAAAGCTCCATGAGGGTGTGTTAATTTCTTGTACAGTGCATTATTACGTTAAATTTCGTATACAAAACTTTTTTTTAAAGTTTATAAGCTTGTACATGTGTTTGGATTCGCAAGTGGTAGTTTAGATTTTAAAAACAATGTTTTTTGCAAAATGTGGCTTTTTTGCCAGTTCTTTTGTCTTTAAATATAGTATATTATCGTTAAATATATTAAACCAGACAACAAACACTAAACCCCTTTTCCACCGCATTTAGGTTTTAAGCTATAATAATAAAAAAAAAAAGATCAAAAAGGGATGTACGGAGCCCTCACGGTGCAGTTAAGGGGAGTCTGGGTTGTTTTTCCACTGCAGAGCTGAGCCGTGCTACTGACGTCACACGCAACGAAAGACACTTGTTATTAATTGTTATTAATTAACTCAGTTTGCCAAAAGATGCGTAAGCAAATGGTGTTCAAAAATTAATACACCAACAGTACAGTTGTATCTTGTATCGCTATATTTTGTAAATATATTTAGGAATGTCTTTATAATCAACACATTTTACTGATTATATCGACTTACTAAAAGTTAAATTAGTTCTGTTGAAGGGAAAAAGGTTTTAAAATATGATTTGCCAAAGATTAAGGATAGTTGTTTTTCTAGTTGTTTTTTTGTTTGCATGCTTAAAAAATAATCTGTCTTGGCCTGCTTGAGCCGTGGTTGTATGTATGGTACAGCTGTACAGTATTTTGTTTGACTATTTTTGTTAATAAGTTTAGAATTGTTTTATTTTCTTTAATATATTAATATAATAAAGGTCAAGGATGAGAAATTTGGTAGAATTTTGTGTTTTTGAATGTCAGTTAAGTGTACCGTACCCACGGTTTATGTCCATTTGCTTCAAATTGTCAGAAAATCAGGAATAAATGTTCTGACGCACGACTCCAGATCTTCCTGAAGTAACACTTCTATCTGCCCACAGAGAAACTAGAGCCTGCACTTCCTCAGCGTCCCAAGGCTGTACTTTTCTCTCATCACACTCGCTGTCCGCCATGTTTGTGTTATGCAACATAATGACAAAAATCCTTTACCCCGCCCCTTGCTCAGCTCGCTACCGGATTTAGATGTCTTGTGAGGCTAGAATTTCACGGTTTGGTTCTTGCTCGGCTTGACAAATAGCCAGTGGAGAACCACCCGTACCGTACCGAGCCAGTGGAGAAGGGGTATATGTTGTCACATGTTCCTCTCACTCATAAAGAGGCAGGCCTTGTACGCATCAGAAGAAGGGCTGCAGTTATTGAAAACGAAACTGATCATGCAATTTATTTTATCATAAAGACTGACGAGTCAAGTGGAGACTTTTGGGCCAGGACTCGAGTCGAGTCGAGTCTTTTCTTGCAGGGACTCGAGTCAAGTCATTACAACTCTGCCCTAAACAATGCACTTCCTTGAGAAACCGTCATCACTCAACAATAACCAGTGAAGAATGATAATCCAGCTGGTGTGGTACTGGAATCCAGACCGCAGAAAGTTCAGACACCAACACAAACAGACCAGTCCTAGCTTACAGTTGCATGTCACAGAATCGGATGCTGCGTAAATAACAAAATGATTCCATAAATCCTACCTTCCATTACCTACAGAGGTCTCAGGTGTGCAATTTAAAGAAATACATGTTACAACAAATATATTTTCATTTTTTGCTCTCTGGAAGTACTTTAGGTTACAGAAATGATCAGTTTCTAAGCCTTATTCTCCGGATAGTACAAATATACTTCCTGGGTCATTATACCTCAGCAGTGTCTTCTGGGTAACAGCATGTACAGTAACTGGCTGAAAGCATGCCAGCATTCGGGGAAAAAGCTGGTTGGTTAATGACAGGAAAGAAACCATTGAAGAGATACAATTTCACCCACCAGGTGACAAGTGTGACACTAACTGAAAGCATGCCTTGCAAACAGAGATTTCTTAAACCAAGTGTAGTTCCAGATATCATGCTAAAAAAAAAAAAACACATTTCTTTCAAAGCTACACATTTGAGAACTACATGGTGAAAGTAGCATGGCAGAGAAAATGTATGAAACAATTTTGTTGGCTGCATTCACATTAAGGTGACATAGTACAAGGGCCTTCCACCTAGTTACCACGGTTACAGAAAATCCAGCCCATATGCCAGGTTTGTCCACTCCCGGGGCTGACACATGTAATACCATCAGTTTGCTATTTCCAGACCAGCATCACGGAAAGAACATGTAATCGGCCTGTTGAGTTGTTTGCTGCAGCCCAATGTATAGAAATACTGTGAGACCTAATGATATTGTTACATTTTAAATAAAGAAGATTACTCATACTATATAATACTGATAACCTTAAGTTACATCGATCTGGAGTCGAGAGTCGTAAATCTTTTTGTAGATTAATTTTCCTACAAACTGTAAAACACCAATTGAAAGATATGTAGAAAAACAAATGGTTTGACTAGAAGTCTGTATCATAGTGGATGAGCTTTGTGTGTATTTTTATGTTAGGGGTTTGTTGTTGTATCCTGTCATCCTCCTATATTTCATCTTGTACTTAATTTCAATAAGACAATTTATTGGAAATCACCTGGGGGTCAAATCAACACCTGTAGCATATCATAAACCTCAATATTCCATGGGAATACCTTAAATGTTTGACTTTTTTTTTTTTAGTATTTCAACATATATAAGAGCTTCAACAGAAAACACCATCTCTTCATTGCTACCACTTCATCTCAACACTGTGTAGGATGAAGCCTCACAGTTTGATTACTGAGCTCTCTGAAACCACTATTTTCTGAACGTCGGGGGCGGGCAGCGGCTTTTGTTTTGTTTGTTTTTGTGTAATTGGTAAAAGTGCGCAGGAAAGCGCACAACCCAGCCTTGGCTGGGGGCTATATCACATTGTAAAGTCAACTATTTGCTGTAAATCTTGCCTCAGGATTTGTATACCCTCTAGGTGCCCAGTTCCCAGCCCATTACTGGTCACCAGCTCACCAGCAATTGCTGGCGTTTTCCAGAGGGTAACCATTAAAAAAGCAATATTTCTTACCTCCACTGGGGGTAGTGTTGGAGTCTGCCTGGTGTACCAGCTGTAGAGACATGTTTGACAGCTCTATAGTGTAAGAGATGAGCTTTTAAAAAGTTCCCAGGATGTGATAACTAAAACAGAAAATAACATACAAAGTGATTCTAAACCATCACTTCTAAAAAAGAACAAGAATACATGAGTTGATATAACTATGATATTTCACACTCCTACCAAGTTGCTCTCTAAGGTTGTAACATTATTAATTATATATAGGTAGTGTCTAGAGTGATGGTATTGTGTACTTTATATTAAAAATGCTTAGTTACAACATTAGAACAGTTTGCAAAGAAGACAACTAAAATTAGTTATATCTTAGTAACATTATTTGACAACTATTTGGATTGTGTACCTTCAATATGAAGGCCACCACATTTTGTTGGTCCCTGGACTGTTCTAATAGGTTTAATAGGTTTCACTGTAGTATAAATAATATGTATACAGTATAAAAAATAATGCTAGGTGTTAGTTGTCAGATGGAATTCATTTTCTTTCTTTCATTAACATATTATTTACAGAATATTCCTCACACAATATAGTAGTGATAGTAGTCTTTCCTGACAATTTCATTTTTCATCGTCACAAATGTTGTTTCAGGAAGTTTCTGTCCATAGCAGTACACTGCATTTTCAATACAATTCTCTAAACATAAACTTAAATGGCATAAAACCTCTCAAAGTGGTAAACCTACATAGACAAATATGAAACCAAATGAAATCAAGCAGGAGTTACAGCTAATCGATAAGCAAATTAACACAACTAGCAGTTATGAAGGGAGTGGCTGCTATTGACTCAGTGCAGCCTCCATTTTGAAGTGTTGTTAGTTTTGAATGTGTTGCTAATATCTACAGAGTTCCTATTGATTTTGGTTGTGGCTTGAGATACTATCTTCTTCTTGGGACTATTTCAACTCATAGTGTGCAGTTAAAGCCCCTGTGTGCAGCTGTGCCTCCCTTCAGGCATCATCTATTTCAGTAATGGTGACATTATTCTCAGTACACCCATCGGAACCATTTGCCAGTGTCTCAACGCATTAATATTTATAAACGGAGTTATTGGGTAAACTATTAGGAACAGATAAATGGTATCAATGATACAAATTAAAACATTAATACATAGAGTGCAAGTGATGCACTGTGTTCTGTTACTTATAAGGATTGAGTACACTAATTCTATTCATTTCAATTGTGTTGCATAGCCTGCAAAAAATTTGATTAAATAATTGAAAGACCAGGGTTTTTGTTTCCATGGTCCACTTAATCTCCAGCTCTGAATCCAGTTGAGTACCGTTGCCGTGCTAAAGGAATGGTTTAATCAACTTATACCCCACTGGGATAATTGTTTTCTCAAATAATAATAAAACTAGAAAAGATTTCTTACCTGGTTCCAAATAAAGCGTTTGGTCATAATATATATCCTTCTACATCCTGGTGACTTTTTTAAAAAGTGCCCCCGAGACCAGTATGAAGCTGTCAATCATGTCTCAGCGGGTACATCAAACTGTAGCTACACACTAATCCCATAACTCATAGAGGTTGTGTGATTCTATTGATATCAAATGGACATTTTTGAAAGAAACACTTAAGTTATAATAAACTTGCATTTTTATTTTAAAACATGATACTGTATTTAATACTACACTTGTTTAAAGAAATCTCGACTAACCATGCTTTCAGTTAGTTGTACTTGCTTCATCACTTGAAGGGAGAAATTGAGGCTACTGAATGGGTCAAGCAAGTGCAACTAACTGAAAGCACAGTTATTGTTATTGTGTCATGTTTTCTATGCATAGGGTGATATTTGTACACAGGATAAGATGTACTGAAAGTTTTGACAAATCCTTAACAGTGATTGATTTCGAGATTGGTTGTTTATTAAACATGATTTATTATTGTTGGCAGGCCCGCTGTCGCCTCACCACCTCACCTCACCCCCTAATTCCCTGTTGTATTTTTAGATTTAAGCACAAAAAATCTAAATAGACTTTATTAATCTGTTTTAACCTAAGAAAAACGTCTTAAACCATTAAAAAAGCCTTTTAATTTGCAAAAATCTACTAATTATTTAACAGGAAGCCCATCTTTGATTAACTGTGCACATTGAACTAACTGAGTTTCAATAGTAAAAAAAAAGAAAGATTATAGTAAAATAAACATCACCAATTGCTGACTTGGTTGTACAATATGTTGTTACCAAGACACAGTAGAACAATTGTTATTTTTTTTCCTCCTTGATTTGAGTAATAAGTGTAATAAGATTAGACATAACAAAATATTTTATGCATATTGCGGTAGGATAGCTGCTTGGGCCCAGAAATGAGACTCAGAGACAAGGAGACTGCAGTTCAAGCACTTGTGTGCACATATATTAAACAAACACAAAGAAACAGGGCATGGGGGCCAAAACAAAGGTTCAAGCAAAAAGATTAGTTGGCTGTTGGCTGGGAAATCACCTTCACTACATGTAGTCAAGATAAGATCATAAGAACATAAGAATGTTTACAAACGAGAGGAGGCCATTTGGCCCATCTTGCTCATTTGGTTGTTAGTAGAATCTCATTTGGTTGTTAGCAGAATCTCATCAAGCAGCTTCTTGAAGGATCACAGGGTGTCAGCTTCAACAACATTACTGGGGAGTTGGTTCCAGACTCACAATTCTCTGTGTAAAAAAGTGCCTCCTATTTTCTGTTCTGAATGCCCCTTTATCTAATCTCCATTTGTGACCCCTGGTCCTTGTTTCTTTTTTCAGGTCGAAAAAGTCCCTTGGGTCGACATTGTCAATACTTTTTAGAATTTGGAATGCTTGAATCAGATTGCCGCGTAGTCTTCTTTGTTCAAGACTGAATATATTCAATTATTTTAGCCTCTCTGCATATGACATGACTTTTAAACCCGGAATAATTCTGGTTGCTCTTCTTTGCACTCTTTCTAGAGCAGCAATATCCTTTTTGTAGCGAGGTGACCAGAACTGAACACAATATTCTAGATGAGATCTTACTAACGCATTGTAAAGTTTTAACACAACTTCCTTTGATTTAAATTCAACACTTTTCAGTATATATCCGAGCATCTTGTTGGCCTTTTTTATAGCTTTCTGAGTCAACGTAAACTCCTAGGTCTTTTTCATAGATTCCTTCTTCAATTTCAGTATCTCCCATACAATATTTATAATGCACCTTTTTATTGCCTGCGTGCAGTACCTTACACTTTTCTCTATTAAATGTCATTTGCCATGTGTCTGCCCAGTTCTGAATGCTGTCTAGATCATTTTGAATGACCTTTGCTGCTGCAACGGTGTTTGCCACTCCTTATTTTTGTGTCGTCTGCAAATTTAACAAGTTTGCTTACTATACCAGAATCTAAATCATTAATGTAGATTAGGAATAGCAGATGACCTAATACTGATCCCTGTGGTACTCCACTGGTTTCCTCGCTCCATTTTGAGGTTTCTCCTCTAATCAGTACTCTGTTTATTACATGTTAACCACTCCCTAATCCATGTGCATGCATTTCCTTGAATCCCACTGCGTTCAGTTTGAGAATTAATGTTTTATGCAGGACTTTGTCAAAAACTTTCTGGAAATCTAAGTAAACCATGTCATATGCTTTGCAATTATCCATTGTCGATGTTGCATCCTCAAAAAATTCAAGCAGATTAGTTAGACATGATCTCCCTTTCCTAAAGCCATGCTGACTGTCTCCCAGGATACTTTTATAGGTAATTTTCCATTTTGGATTTTATTCTAGTTTCCATAAGTTTACATATAATAGAAGTCAGGCTTATTGGTCTGTAGTTACCTGGTTCGGTTGTGTCTCCATTTTTGTGGATCGGTATTACCTTTGCAATTTTCCAACCCCTGTGTCAAGAGCCTGTTGCATGATCTTGGTTAACACACAGGTTACATTTGCCAAACTCCCTCCCCCACACAAAGGATTGCTCCTTCCTTATATACACGTGGCCATTATATACACATGGATATTTTTCATGCTCTGATTGGCAGATTTGCTGTCAGTCGGGTCTGTAGAAAGCTTGAAATTATTATTTTACTCACCAAATGATCATGTAAATAAGATTAAAAATAATAATAATAATGTCCTCCACCCCCAAATTTATTTCCAAACGACTCCCTGGTAATCCAAAGAGGTTCATTCTCAGAGCATCGAAACAGCTAAACTGAACTTTCTTCAGTGCACAACCTTTACAAATTACTTTTTGGTTTACAATCAATTACTGTATTTAATGGTTTTCAAGATTGTCTTTGACACCTGATTGCTGACATGGAAGGACCCTATTTGTCTTAGCTTCTTGCTGCAGTTTTCAATTTTCAATATATATATATATATATATATATATATATATATATATATATATATATATATATATATATATATATATATACAGTATATATATAAAAAGATGAATGTAAGGTTAATTTAAGGATTTCACCTTTCTTATCAGGAACTACACAAAACAAAGCAATAAGAATAAAGTAATGATTTTCTTACACCTGTCCTTCATGCTCCGAATCTGACAAACTAATTAAGTTATAGAAGTGATTGGCAAACAGGTGAACTACACTGCCCAGCCACTTTATTAGAAACTATACCCAATATCTAAGATCTTTATCAACAGGAATAGTTCCTGCTGCCTTCAAAACTGCTTTGGTTAAGCCTTTACTCAAAAAAATCTAACTTAGATTCTACTGACTTGAAGAATTTTAGACCAGTTTCTAATTTGCCTTTCTTAGCTAAAGTTCTTGAAAAAGTAGTAGTCAAACAACTTAACATATACAGTGCCTTGCAAAAGTATTCAGACCCCTGACCAATTCTCTCATATTACTGAATTACAAATGGTACATTGAAATTTCGTTCTGTTTGATATTTTATTTTAAAACACTGAAACTCAAAATCAATTATTGTAAGGTGACATTGGTTTTATGTTGGGAAATATTTTTAAGAAAAATAAAAAACTGAAATATCTTGCTTGCATAAGTATTCAACCCCTGTGCCGTGGAAGCTCCCAGTTTACACCGATGAAAGAAATTGCCCTAACGAGGACACAATTACCTTACCATTGGCCTCCACCTGTGAACCATTAAAGTTGCTGTCACATTTTCTGGATAAAAACCCCACTGTTGAAGGATCATTGGTCAGGCTGTGAATCTGAAGGAAAATGAAGACCAAAGAGCATTCTACAGAAGTTAGAGGTAAAGTAAGGAAGTAAGGAAGTGGAAGCTGCATCACGCCACCCAGGCACTGCCAAGAAAAGGCCGTCCCACAAAATTCAGCGCTCAAACAAGAAGGAGACTTGTGAGAGAAGCCACAGAGAGGCCAACAATCACTTTGAAGGAGCTACAGAGTTCAGTGGCTGGGAGTGGAGTAATGGTGCTCCAGTCAACCATATTAAGAGCTCTGCATAACACTGGCCTGTATGGGAGGGTGGGAAGAAAGAAGCCGTTACTCAAAAAGTACCATCTGAAAGCACGTCTGGAGTTTACCAGAAAGCATGAGAGTGGCCCAGCTGCGATGTGGGAAAAGGTTTTGTGGTCAGATGAGACCAAGATAGAGCTTTTTGGCCAAAACTCAAAGCGCTATGTGTGGCGCAAACCTACACTGCCCATGCCTCAAGACACACCATCCCTACAGTGAAGTATGGTGGTGGCAGCATCATGCTGTGGGGATGCTTCTCATCAGCAGGGACTGGGCATCTTGTTAAAATTGAAGGAGCAATGGATGGAGCAAAATACAGGGAAATACTGCAAGAGAACCTGCTTCAGTCCGCTAAAAAACTGAAGCATGGGAGGAAATTCACCTTTCAGCATGACAATGAACCCAAGCACAAGGCCAAAGCAACATTGGAGTGGCTCAAGAACAAAAAGGTAAATGTCCTACAGTGGCCCAGTCAAAGTCCTGATCTCAATCCCATTGAGAATCTGTGGCACTATTTGAAAATTGCGGTCCACAAGCGTCGTCCAACCAACCTGAACAACCTGGAGCAAATCTGCTAAGAAGAAAGGGCCAAAATCACCCCGACACTGTGTGCAAAGCTGGTACATACTTACCCCAAAAGACTTAAAGCTGTTATTGCAGCGAAAGTTGGCTGTACCAAATATTAATGTGTGGGGGTTGAATACTTATGCAAGCAAGATATTTCAGTTTTTTATTTTTCTTAAAAATATTTCCCAACATAAAACCAATGTCACCTTACAGTACTTGATTTTGAGCTTCAGTGTTTTAAAATAAAATATCAAACAGAACGAAATTTCAATGTACCATTTGTAATTCAGTAATATGAGAGAATTGGTCAGGGGTCTGAATACTTTTGCAAGGCACTGTATCTGGACAATAGCAATGTCCTTGAAAGATTTCAGTCAGGGTTTCGATCTGCTCATAGTACAGAGACCTTGTCAGAGTGGTGAATGACTTACTGATGAGTGCTGACTCTAACTCCATATCCATTCAGACCTCAGTGCTGCATTTGATACTCTGGATCATGCTATTTTGATTGGGACGGTGTTAAGGATTTTTGTCATTACGTTGCATCAGTCAGTACACTTCAGAAAGAAAAACAACAAACATGGCGGGCAGCGAGTGTGATGAGAGAAAAGTACAGCCTTGGGACGCTGAGGAAGTGCAGGCTCTAGTTTCTCTGTGGGCAGATAGAAGTGTTCAGGAAGATCTGGAATCGTGCGTCAGAAATGAAAAAGTTTATGCCCGAATTTCTGACGATTTGAAGGAAATGAACATAAACCACAGGTATGGTACACTTAACTCACATTCAAAAACACAAAATTCTACCAAATGTCTCATCCTTGACCTTTATTATATTAATATAAAGAAAATAAAACTATTCTAAACTTTTTTACAAAAATATAGTCAAACAAAATACTGTCCAGCTGTACCACACATACAACAACATCTCTCGTTGCGCTCGCGCAGTTTCTTTTTTTAAGCACCCAAACAAAATACAGCTAGAAAAAACAACTCCTCTCCTTAAAATGGGATATCTTTGGCAAATCATATTTTTAAACCTTCTGTTTTCCCCTTCAACATAACTAACTGAACTTTAGTAAGTCAATATAATCAGTAACATTTGTGGATTATAAAGACATTCTTAAATATATTTAGAAAATATAGCGATACAAGATACAGATGTATCGTTGGTCTGTTAATTTTTGAACACCATTTGTTTGTGCAGCTTTTGGCAAACTGAGTTAATTAATAACAATAATTAATAACAACTGTATTTCATTGCGTGTGACGTCATAGCACGGCTCGGCTCTGCAGTGGAAAAACAACCCAGGCTCCCCTTAACTGCACCGTGAGGGCTCGGAACGGCCCTGGCGTGGCTCAGTTGTACAGTGGAATAGAGGAAATATAGTCTGGGGAGCTCAGGTTTGCATTCTAACTGAAAAGTTGCTGGTCTCTGGGGATTCCAGGGGGTGCTGCTTTGGCTCTGGCACTCCAGCAGATTAGGGAGGCAAAACCAGCAGGGACTGTTTCTCCTTATTGCGCTACAGCAGACCCTGTGTGGGGAATTGCTGCGGAGATGGTAATAGGACATTTGAAATTGGGGAGAAAACTCACGTGTTAAATAATTGAGTACTTTAAATTTAAAAAAAAATAGGCATAGTTGTGCCTCTCAAAGTAGAAGTAGAAGTAGAAGCAATACAAAGTCAGATAGGAATACTAAAATAAACATTAAGAATATGAAGACATTGATAAAGACTTTTGTCTAAGAACTTAACTAGTTTTTTATAGTGATGGATGGAACTTATATACAAACTGCTTCCTATTCATTTTCAAGGACAATCATTAAATGGAAGTAGGTCATGACCACTATCTTTGAAAAGACAGAGTGCCAACGCTGTAATGATGTCCTCTGTGTAAGGTAATGGCTGCAGATACTAGAATACATGTGTCTTAAAACCTAGGTTATTTTGTACAATATGAGGTTTTGTCTCCTGTATGGTACATTAAAATTGCATTTTCAAATTTTTAACTGCCCTCACCATTTTAGTAAGTGGTTCATAAAACAATCACTGTATGCATATATATTTTTATTATTGTCTGTGTTAAGGTACCTAAGTTCAGTAGCTGCTCTTGCCTGCCGTAGACTAATATTATGTAGGCTAGATCAGGCAAAGTGTATTTATATAAAGTGCTCAGTTCTGTATCACAAGCAGTACAATATGAATATGGCCGATCATTAGATGGAGCTGGCGCAAAAAAATCTATTTAAAAAATGGATGTAATTTGATACTACTTACTATTTAGTTGTCAGCAGCATACTTGGGCTGTTAGAGAAAATGTGAGCTTGAAATATGTAATATCCAGACCCGATTAACCAATATCAAGCCATTTCACATTTATGGAAAAGTAGGCCTAATAATTTTTTTTTTTAAACTGTCTAATCCAGACCCTACAAACTAGCATCCTGTATAATTTGGCATCATTTTTGGGTCCTGATCAAATCCCTATTGAAATGAATGGTGTGATCTCCTTTACAATCCTGAACCTGTTTATTCTGGTATCTAGGTTTGTAAGTCTTGTCTGCCTAAAATCAATGTGAATCTGACTGTGCAGTCTGCCACCAATTTATGTATGGTACATCTACAGTAAAATCCATGTTTACATAATAGAGAAAGTTAAATTTAAATAAATGCAATACTTGAATTATACAGGTATACCTGTACTGTAGTAAAGTAGTTTGTCATTTATACCTTTTTTTTAGGCACAGTATTATATTTTTCAGTTCCTCTGTAAACTAGCACACTAGTATTATATTTTACAGTACCTCTGTAAACTAGCACACTGTATAAGGGCAGCAGTGTGGAGTAGTGGTTAGGGCTCTGGACTCTTGACCGGAGGGTTGTGAGTTCAGTCCCAGGTGGGGGGACACTGCTGCTGTACCCTTGAGCAAGGTACTTTACCTAGATTGCGCCAATAAAAACCCAACTGTATAAATGGGTAGTTGTATGTAAAAAAAATAATGTGATATCTTGTAACAATTGTAAGTCGCCCTGGATAAGGGCATCTGCTAAGAAATAAATAATATAATCCAGACAGATAATTCTCTATTCCCAAGTGATACCAGATTAGATAGATTTTACTGTAATATATAGAAAGTGAGTGTAAGGTGGGTCTGATTATTGTAACATTGTGGCAGAAAAAAAGGAGCTTGAAAAATATCAACAGCAACAAAGGGACTTGAGGCAGCCTACTGTACATACAGTGCATACAAGAAAAACATAATGACCCTAGATTTCCCTAGACCCTAGAAGTCTGGTCGCTGTTATTTATACATTTTAGTTTTAACTTTACAAGAGTCGCTACTGTGACTATATTATACACAACATAAAAACAATTGCTTTTAAAATAAATCATCGCTGTCCATCTCAATCATCTCTGACACTGACTGCAGATCCCCAGCGTCTCACAGCACTGAACTGTGGTTTAGTTTCTCTGCCTTGATCTGAAATCGAAAAAAAAACTTGGGGCCTCTGGTTTGATATGAACTCATCCCTTTGAAGACAGCCAGTCTCAATTATGCATAATATCCCCTTGTCTTCTGTGTATGGCCCAAGAGATCTCTCCTCACTCATCAGGCTCAAGTTTTATTTTCGTGGTGGCCTTCATGTTCATCTTAGCCCAGGTTTTTATCTCCCTTGAAATGGGGAGTTATCCTTTTGCAGTATCATTCTGGCTCACTCCCTTGTTTATAGTTGGATTAGGCAGCACAGAATGTGTCAGAAAGAAATGAAAATAAAAAGAGGAACCATACCGTGAGGCAAATGACATGGAGTGGTGGACCATCACACAGGACCTGTTTGAAGAAAGGACTTTGATGATGCGAGGAATGGCATTCCTGGGAGGAAAAGGAAACAGGAGTTGTTCAGGCACTGTGGAGCCTGAGCTGCGATTGATCCTGAATCAGCTCTGCCAAACAAAGGAGGGTTTATTATCATCACAAGCAGTGGTATTAAAATCTAGGCTGAAGGTCAACGCAACCCAACACGTCCATTCCACTGAAACTGCACTTTTTTTTAACTAAACAATTTTAGAGTTTTACTTTTATTACTTTTCTTTTCCTCACTTTCCTATGTGACCAACTGTGACAGTTGACCTTTTAATACAGGTTATTGTCCAATATGTGCAAAATCTGCAAAAACACATCACACAGAGGTTTAACATTGAAGACATTTCTTTTAGCATTTCTCAATTTCAAGTTTTATTCGTGTACAATTTGTGTGGTTACTGTAAAAAAAATATTTCTAAAGCACTACGCACTTCTGCAATAACAACATGCTCAGTGACCCTTGTTGATTAATGGTATGCTGAAGTCCACATCTGAGCAAAGTGAAGTCCAATTTTTTACTATTTAGTTGAAACCGTACCAAGTTAGAAATGACTCAAGGTAGTAATATATATATTTTTAAGTACTGTATACATTGTAATAAATCAGTTCCAATGTTTTCTTACTTGGAATTCATTTCTGTATAACAGAGCCTTAACAAATGATGCATTTAATTGGATATTTTGTTTTAAATAAAAAGCAGTAAAGACTAAATAAGTAAAAAAAAAAAAAAAATTAAGGACCAGTACTGTAGCTCAAGCCTGGACTTCAGTCATGTATCTCTGAAGCCAAGAGTTTCTGAGGCTGGGATCCGGTGTATGGGGATTTCGCTTCTGTAAAAAATTGTCTCAGTGCATGTGTAACATAGTGGAGGCTAGTTGTGAAACTAACTGTAAATAATGCCATAAATCTTACATTTTTGCATTTCCATTTGTTACTTAGGTCTCAACTTTGGTGTGCAGTTTTGAAAGAAACATAGTATAGAAAACATTTAAACCAAATAGCTGGTATTTCTTTAGGTTAAAGAAAGTTCTCAGTTTATATGCCTTTCTCTCAGGAAATCTGTTACACTTGCACTTCCTGATTTATTTAACCTCTTGTGTCTTCTAGGTCAAAGCATGTTGCTGGCTGAAATCATGTTAGGCAGTAGGGAAGCAGCTGGTTGGTTAGTGAGAGCAAAGAAGCCATTGAAAAGGTGGCAGAAATGTCACCCTCTATGTGAAATGACCAAGGAAGTGCAACACTAACTAAAAATATGGCTTAGAAACAGAGATTTCTATAACCATCTGATAGAGAACCAGATATCAAGTCTATATTTAACATGTGCTTCTTTCAAAACTGCACAATCTATACAATGAATAGAACTGCATAACAGGTAGTATCTGTGGAATTATTATTATGAATTATTTGTGGAAAGCAAGGTGGCTTTAGGAATGACCACTAGGGGGTGTGCAACTGTAACTAGGTATTGTAAAGCGCTATTGAGCAGATTTCATCGGTGATCCGAGTGAGCAGAAAAATTCTCGCTCTGAGCCGCTCAGTTACTTAACGCACCCACTTATGCAAAACACACATAATAGGATAATAAACAGGTAAGGAATTACATTTTCTGAAAATATTGATTGGATGTTGTTTTCTTTTAATGTATTGTGACAGAAATACAACGTTTCTTGATTGTAAATCTCCCTCCCGACCTGTGAGGGCGCTAAGCAGCGAGAACAGAGTTCCCTGGACGGGCTGGCCTGACAGTTCTTTCCCAGGGTTCAAGGGAAGTTGGCCAGCCAGGAAGGGGGCGAGACTCTGTTGCAATAACGCATTGACCCGGAAGGGAAATTACGTGGCAGCCGCAGATTGGAGAGGCGGTTGCACTCGTTTACCAAGGGGTCATGTGTGACGGCATAAAAGGGGATGGAGAATCGTATCCTTCGCATTTGGTTTGAATTGCTAGAACCGAGAAGGACTGTGAGAGACCCGTATTACAAAAAGTGTTTCACCCACAACGAGCACTACTGCACGCACCCAGGACTGGCGACCGTGTCTGTATTATTGTGGGGTGGATATTGTTTATTATTTGAGACTGCAATCCCCTTATTTACCCCGTGCAGTACACATTGGTGTGTATTGCCGGGGGATTATTGTTTGGTCGCCAGACCTGGAATATAAATAAACCGGATTACAAGGCTCTGTCTGTTTAATTACCGCACTGCATCACTCCTGCACCTGTTCTCACTCAGTCACTTTGCTACATGTATGAACAGGGATTTTAAACTCTTTGAAACAATTATTCCACCTTATCTTTGCAGTGAGAGACTGAGTGACATCTACACAAAGATAAATGTCTCTTGTTGCTTTACTTCATTAATTACCCGCATTCAGAGCCTACACACTGACAAACCAACTTGTTCTATTTGTTCCTCTATGATATGTGGGCTTTTTGTATCCTTACACCATATTAGCATTCTGAGGATAAACCAAAAGACATCATTCTGTGAAGTCTTAGAAAGAAAGAGACACAATGCGAAATTTGGGTTCATGGGTATATAACAGTCCCAAAAGGCTAAAACTACATTGTATATTTTGTATATAATGTATAAGTTGAAACTGAATCAAAATGATCTTTTAAAAACATGTCTGTATTCTAAAACACTTAGCCGAGAAATATGGTAATGTACAGTAGTTATCATGTCTTGTGTAGGTCTTGCCCTACACAATACACTTCAACACGAATGCTGTGACTCCTATCAAGTAACCATGACTACACAGTGTTCAGTATCACTTTCTAACCTTTGATAGTTTGATATAACCATTTGAAGGTATCTCTGTCCTCTGAATAAAACCTAGGTCAACGTATTTGCCCTTCAATTGAGGGATTTCGGTGTACTCAATTCAGGCAGCAGTGTGGAGTAGTGGTTAGGGCTCTGGACTCTTGACCAGAGAGTTGTGGGTTCAATCCCAGGTGGGGGACATTGCTGCTGTATCCTTGAGCAAGGTACTTTACCTAGATTGCTCCAGTAAAAACCCAACTGTATAAATGGGTAATTATATGTAAAAAATAATGTGTAAAAAAAAAATAATGTAATTGTATGTAAAAATAATGTGATATCTTGTAACAAATCACCCTGGATAAGGGCATCTGCTAAGAAATAAATAATAATACTTAGAAGGGATAAACTAGACTTCTTGCTGTTAATATGATCACATTAAATCCTTATCATGCTGTTAAAAATAGGATTAATTTGAATGGCTACATCTTGTAAAAACTTGAAATGTACCTTTCTGAACCACAGCCTGGAATGGTAAGTGCAATAAAAATGTTATTAATTGAATTATTAATAATCCATTAGTTCCTTTTTAACTGCACATTTATCAGTTTTACCCTGACTTTCACCTCCTGACATAAGAAATAGATGTTACCAAGCTCCAAAACCCTGTAGCCTTGGACGCCTCTGTCTGCATTCATCTAGCATCTCACCAGCAGGGGTCGCTGATGAGGTAAACTATTCCTTGTTTGTCTTTGACCCTAACGCCACAAGAGCTCAACGTTCTTACTCATATGACTCACCCTGCACTCCAAGTAGCCGTGCTTTTACACTGTAAACCAATGGGGACCCCCTCAATTGCAGTTTCATGTTTCCTGTCCTATAAGTGTCATAGCATCACTATTCATATACAGCAAACATCATTATTTTTAGGCACTATTTTCATCACTCCAATTCAAACACAATTTATCACTGAAGAGTATCAATTAAGGAGAACATTTCATAAATATAGTCTTGAAAACCACTTATACTTCTCAGGCTATTCTCCTGGTCAAAAACACATTTTTGTATCAATATACTCTATATAAAATAAATTGGATTTCAATCAGTGTCAACATTGTGGCGACCAATCAAAATGTAATAGGTCTTCAGGCGCTTGCTTTACACGTACAGCCAATTATATGTCTTGCTGCACGTGACATGGTATCTTTAATCGAATCAAGGTCTGTGTTGCAAAACCCCAAATCATCACTACACCTCATTACTCATTTCAGTTTCACAGTACATTGACAGAGTCTCTTCTCTTTCACTTATGGATCCTGTGAGGGAAGCAATCCTTACAAGTCTCTCTTAAATGTACTATTGCTCATTTTTATTTTGGACCAATGGTAAAATATATGTGTTGTCATTGAAAGTTACATCATTGAAAGTTAATGACGCATTTCATAAACTATTAACAGTACATTTAGACAACATGATTGAATATCTGAAACCACTGAGTGTAAATGATGTATATTTCTGTTAGAAATGCTGTTGTTTTATACTAGCTCTACATATACACTGTCTGGCTAATTTATTAGGACCTGTACCGAATATCGGTTTCGGCCATTGTTGCCCCGGTCACAGTCTTGACACGATGGGGGTAGACTCAAGGTGCTGGAAGGTGTCTTGAGATCCATTCGGTCAATAATATTTCAGAATTGTCCTTCGGTCTGTTATTAACTGTCTTGGTGACCACTTTCCCTTTGTTTTGTCATTGCTGAAGACCAAGATCTTGGAGCAGCAGCCGCCTAACTAACATGACTGCCCTTGCTACTGTGGCTCCTGCTTGACTTTCAAATACTGTTCGATCTTTACCCAGTTCTGGTACAATGCTGTGACAGTGTCCTAATGCTGCAGGGATCACATGTCCCATCACATGATCAACTCATTTGTATCTCAAATTCAAACTCTAATTCCGATTACATTTAGCGGTTTTGCCTGATTTGGAATGACATTATCAGAAAATAAGCAGAGGAACTCAAGACATTTCTCCATTTAGGATCAAGCAAAATCTCTGTTTACTTTGAAAAATAAAAGACAATAATATGCCTCTTTTCTAACAGGAACATGATCAATAATCAATCTCTACCTTCTGTTATCTCCTATGCTCTTCAAAGCTCACTGACTATGTAATAGATCTTTATTGCCGACCAGGCTGTTACTTATTTATAAGCAAACACAATCTAATGGGGTTTGTTTCCCTAAGGGGGCCCAGACAAACCATTTCACTGCTTTCTGCTAATAAGATTAATGAATTTTTGCAGGTACTAATTACTGTAATCGATAGATAAACTGCACAAAAACATTGCCAGCGGAGATTGTTAATCAGCTTGATTAGAATTGCAGTTTTTTGCTCAAGCATGCTGACAGACATTTGAAGGACAGTGATAAGGTCACTGTTATCATGTGCTATGGAAGGAATATTCAGAACTCCAGCTGTTACTGTGTGATGGAGAATACAGCCGCTCAGCGTTTTGCTTTTATAGATCGCTAAAGAAATATAGCTCTTTTTTTTTACATCAATTGGTTTTAACATCTGAACAAGATCTGTTTTAAATACCAAAGGAATTAGTAGATAGAAAAGATAAACTTTTAGGTTTACTTACCTTGTGTTTTGGGAAACAGCACCAGAAAAAAAAAAAAACTTGGGCCAGAATAGGTCAGGCGCGTGTCTACATTCTTATAAACAAAGTATGGGGTGAGAACAAGGCCAATACACGTGTATGATGGGGGAGCGAACAGTAAATGTACTATTGTTTCATGGCCTTTGTAAATAGAATATGTTTTTTGCATATTGAATGGTGAATTGAAATAAGTATTAATGTAATGATATAAGTAAGAGTATTAAGTATGCATTATAGTTAGCATGTTCCTTGGGGAGGGGTTAACTGCGTACAACCTTTTAGAAGTCAGTCAGAGTCCGACTCAAAGAGAGAGGCTAGAGGAAGAGTTTGTTTCACAGGAAAAGCCTGTAAAAAGATTTAAACTTGCTTGAGTAATATTATTTTTTTGTTTACTATTTATCTGTAAATAGTTGAAATTTAAGTTCCTCTGTTAGCCAAATCAAGTTATTGTTTTTGTTTCACATCACTCCTGACTTTTGTTCATTTATTAAAATGCACAAGGAGTGCATTCATTTCACTCACATTTTTTTTTGTGTGAGAAGAGTGTGGGAAAAAATGGACAACTGGATCTGGGGGAACCGCAACACAGCCCAAATTAAGTGGGATAACGGGCTGGAGGACCTCCTCAGTGGCCTTGAGGAGCGAGGATGGTGCCTTGCATGTGGCAAGCATGGGCACACAGTGGTATGCTGCCCCCTCCAAGAGGAAAAGGAGGAGCTGCTGGCCCAGAAAAGGGGGGGGGAGGACGAGCGTCCAGCACCCAGAAGGGGGAGGCCAAGCGTCCATAGCCCAAGAGGGGTAAGCCTGCGTCTCCAGCGCCAAAGAGGGGGGATGCCGAGCGTCCACAGCCCAAGAGGGGTAAGCCAGTGTCCAAGAAGGGGAAGCCCGCATGTCAAGAGCCCAAGAAAGGGAAGCATCAATCTCCAGTGAATGAGGGAGAGCCGCACCAGTCTCCAGTGACTGAGGAAGAGCTGCATCAGTCTCCAGAGATAGTTGACTACCTGCTGCTCCTGCCTCCACCATCAGCAGGAGACTGCCTGCAGCTCCCACCTCCACCACAAGAGGGAGACTACATGTTGCTCCAATTGCCTCCCAAGGATCAACTCCTGCCCGAGCCTGCAACGCCTAGGGCTGCCAAGCCTGCACTGCCTAGGGCTGCTGAGCCTGCATCGACTAGCGCTGCCGAGCCTGCAAAGCTTGGGGCTGCCGAGCCTACACCAAGGGATGCCACACCTGCAATGCCTAGGACTGCTAAGCCTGCATCGCCTGGGGAGGCCAGTTCGCCATCGCCCTGGGAGGTATGCTAGCCGTCGCCTGGGGAGGTCTGTTCGCCGTCGCCTGGGGAGGCCAGCATTGCCGCATAGCTGAGTATCATCAGCTTAACAATAGAAGTTCACGCCATGTCTGCGGATAATGTCACCTAAAGTTAACATAGATAAAGAAAATAACAAAAGACCTAAAATGTAGCCCTGTGGAACACCGCAGACAACTTCAGGCAATGCTGATTTCACCTCCCGAACAGAGATGAACTGAAACCTATCAGAAAGATAAGATCTGAACCAAGATAGGACACCCCCTGACAATCCCACTGAGCTTTGAAGATGATTTAATAAGAGAGAGTGGTCCACACTATCAAAAGCAGCACTTAAACATCCTGGCAACAGCAAGCACCTTAAAAATCTAAACTGCTTCAATAATTTAATTTTCATCGAACGGACAAGCCCCTGATGGCTTTATAGCTGCTTCTCTTATTCTTTTTTTTTTTTTTAAAGAATTTTAAAATGCAATATATAAATTGGGATTAACCATTTCAACAAACAATACATGTTACAGCTTTACGTATTCCCATTGTACAACATTTAAAGTGTTTGACTCAAATAGTTTTTTTGTTCTTTAAATAATTAACAATTTGTGTAAAAACTACTTCCCCTACATTTGATTTTCATCATCCCACTTTAGATCTGCTTAATTTCCATCTAATTGCACTCATTATTAACCAAATGAGCTCTCTTTGTGCTTCACTTAAATCTTTCAAAATCCCATAAAACCGAGTTCTTTATTTCCACGTCAAGTCCAATGCTTTTCATTTTTTCACACAACAGCATTATCCTTGTTGCATTCCAGTAAAATATTCTAGTGTTTTATACTGGTCACAGCCATTAAAAGGGCATTGTTTTATTTTCACAAAACAATTCCAGGCCACCAGTGTTCTCAAAGGTAAACATTGCATCGTTGTTAAGCAGCTACATCTCTCTTTTACTTTCACCCTGTTCTCCAGAGCTTTATCCATGTGTTCTCATTCATACAGGGCTGCTTTCACAGACCCCAATCAGCACTAAACTAACATTAGCTACATTATTCTTTCCCCCCCGAGTTACCATAAGCCTAGATGTCATAAGACTCAATTTCCCAATTAGAGGCATAATCACCCCACCCCCTAACATAAATAGATAAAACATTAATCAAATGTTACTTTAATTATTATCATTTTTTCAACTGATTCACAATATTTTGGCCACTAAATAACCATTTATATACCACAGACAAACATAAACTCAATCATTTTAAACACAACAGTCCCTAACTAAAGCTATATAATGGCAGAAGTCACAGTGTCACACTCATTACTAGTGTTGTGCCTCACAGTAATCTAGAGTACAAACCAAATGTTTCAACTCCCCTTTCTTACCTCTTTTTTTAGCATCAGCAAAATGAACATTTTCTTACTGCACCACCGGCCTTTTTTTTAGAGGGAAGACATACATGTGTTCAAAATGCAAATTGCAGTGCAATGGCTTTTCAAGCTCATGTGCAGAGTAACGTCAAACTCAATCAGAAAATCTGCATTACTTAGTTTCTTATGTTTTTGGGTTTTTTTTTTATCTCAGAAGGCAAAGCACAAAGGGTACAGTTTATTTATTAAGCTCTTCCACGCCTTCAGTCTCCATTTCAGTCAGGATTATTCCCTTGCAATTTAAAAGTGCTAAGAAATTGTTCACATTGAGAAACTAATTTAGTTCCATTTATTGGAATTTACTTTATTGGTTTCTCTTTGATACCAGTGGGAATATTTGAGGCTCAGTGCTAGAACTGTTTCAGTCACAATCACTATTAAGAGAATTCCCTTGCTGTGAACAAGCTATATGAATTAGGAATGTGGATGGCAACTGAGGTATTATTATTATTATTATTATTATTATTATTATTATTATTATTATTATTATTATTGAATGTTCA
Organism: Acipenser oxyrinchus oxyrinchus; assembly: GCA_030684275.1. Lineage (NCBI taxonomy): Eukaryota > Metazoa > Chordata > Actinopteri > Acipenseriformes > Acipenseridae > Acipenser > Acipenser oxyrinchus. The sequence goes on along the minus strand of CM060254.1, from coordinate 16,229,193 downwards.
TATCTATAATTTTAGGAATTTACTGTGCAGCCTTATAACATCTGTATAAACCAACTGACAAAATAAAAAAATAATTAAAATACAATAACGTCCAGATTTCAAATTATTATGATTCAAGATGAGCAGCAACAAGAGAAATTAATCAATTGATGTAAAACTAATTATAACAAATTACACTCTGTTGTACACGTATGTAATTCCAGCTCAGGTTTTTTGGTGGCATATAAATTGGGAGCACGCCAGATTTCGAAGGAAATACAGCCTTATTATGTTCAGTTGGATGTACATTATTCCTTATATTATTATTAATATTATCATACTAATACACTGCTGTGCAAAAGTCTTAGAATGTTGCATTTTTCTATTCTGATGCATTATGAGCATCAACAATTTACTCAAAGCCTCCACTAGTGTTTTCTACTATTATAACAACCTTGACTTGCATAAAGAAGGAAAAACATTTAGTGAAATAGCTCACATCACTCGATTTTCAAGGTGTGGTATCCGAAGCATAATCATCAAGTACACAGAAACATCATCTGAAATTGACAAACCCAGGACTGGAAGATGCAAAAAGCTGTCTAGAAGGATAATACTTGAAGATAATATCCTGAAGGAATAGAAAGAAGATAAACGTTGAATTGACAGCAGAACTGGCAGAAGGCACAGGTGTCGTTGTCCATCAAATCAACAGTATGAAGGTCACTCTTGAAATTAGGACTTAAAGGATGTGTTGCAGTAAGAATACCTCTATTAATAAAGGAGAACAAGACTAAAAGGCTAAAATATGAACAAGAACACAGAAATTGGACTATGGAAAATGGTCAAAGGTGCTTTGGACTGTTGATGGATGGACAATGACACCTGTGCCTTCTGCCAGTTCAGAGCTCAAAGGCAGTGTCCCAGTTGCCTGCAATGCTATTATGATCTTGTATATCATTCAGACAGATTTGGTCAGCAGTAAATAAAAAACAAACCTTTTTATTTCCAAGATAGATGTAAAGGTCATAGAGTTACCTTACACTCACTAATTCTCAAACAAAAATGTGACCCCAACATTGGGCTAATGGCAGAGAAAGAGAGACAGCTTTGAAATGAAGATTTGGTCTTAGTTGATCTTTCTTGCACACAGCATGCAGTCAGAGGAAATCTGCTTGAGATACGTGTAGCAGCTTTGAAAGTCTGTTCAATATTCGCACACACATCCCCTCGTCTGAGTTCTGCGGAGGAAGGTAATGTGAAATGCACTGCAAGAAGTGGTGAGAATTGAAATGTATTAAAAACCCACATTTCGGTAAGATTAGGATCATTGTCAATATCCCTTTAAAGTCGTGCTAAGCCAGGCTTTAAAATATTATCTCTACATTAGCCCCAACAAAGATGCAACCGAAATACCAAGACGGCACTGGTCCTGGTATTCCAAGATTATTTTCTTGCAGAAAAATCTGAATATGGTAAAAATGCAAAAAAAAAGTTACTTTGTAAAAATTCATTTTACTTAATATGATAGAATCTAAGAACCCAACCTTAAGTCTGTATCTGAGTTGGATGCCAGCGAAACATATCTCAGTGGCATCTCCTGCAGTTCAGGGAGGGAGTTACTTAAATGAAAGCTCAAAGAAATGAATTTGCATGTGTCATATATAAATGCATTTTTTTACAGACTTTGAACACATTTGCAAATGGTTTATTAAAATGCAAATGTGTTTAGCCTAGGGCCTTTCTCAAACACCCTGACTAAAAAGAATAAGGAAAATGAGAAAACAATTGAGCACAATACAGTAGAATGTGAGGGAAGGAAACTCAGGAGCTCAATTCAATTTGAAACATTGAACAGGGGGTGCAATGTTATATTTCCTTCTCCATGAGCCCATCCCTTCACCCTCTCCTGTCATCAACCAACTAGTTTCTCCTATTGACAGACATGTTTTTAACTTCTGACCCAGAACACACTGCTGAGATAAAGTAAGGTATGAGAACTGTAAACTTTCTTTGTCCTAATTTAGTACCAGAGATCATGTTTTAAAATCAAAGTGCATTTTTTATATAATATGTGTTTCTTTTGTAAACTGTACATTTGATACCGATGTAGCTCACGGAAGTGCATAACAGGCAAATTATTTTGTTATTTTGTTGTCACATTAAGTAAGTGTGAGGCCAGATGGTGTCCTAATCTGCTGCACAGGAAGGAAATTAACTTTTAGTGTGGCAGGTTTAAAGGGCTTAATTTAAGCCCAGTGATAATAAAGTAAACAAGTTGCAGATCCTCACTGGCGATTCCACAGGGAACGTAACACTGGCTTTTATGCTTACGAGGGTTAGACAGTCTGCTTCTCCTCACTGTGCTGCAGGCAACCCTACTGGCAAGGCACCTGGTGAGCTGCTGCTGGCCTTTGTCCTCCTGAGACCGGTACAGTAGTTCTTGGGTGTAAAGAGGCCATTGGTTTTGGGTTCAGAGGATACCCACTGTCCTTCAGTTCTCTTTGAAGTTCTGCTGTTCTGAGAATTGCTGCAGTGAGGGAATATAACTGGACATTCTTAACTGTGGATACAAACGGGTAAAAGAATTGGTCACTCGAAATGAAAAATAACAAACTCCAAAGTGAGAAGGTTGTTGAGAGTTAAGGCATAAGCCATGAAACCTTTAATTAGCAAGGCCTTGCAGTCTGGCTTTGTAAAGTACATGTCTTGGCTCTGTGATTTTCAAATTGAAATCAAGAAAACTAAGCTGGTAACCCTGGAAACATCAGATGTAGAATTACAGCATAAAGGTTCAGGCATATCTGTTTTTTTTTTTTTATCAGTACTTCAGAGTTTACATTCATATTTACATTCATTTTAACAGTTTTTATTTCCACAGAAGTACCACAGTGTATGGACTTGTAACTCGCAACAAAATAATAAACAGACTTTTTATGTCTTTGAATATTATCTGTGTTATCTGGACTCCACCATAAGATATAATTTAAAAAAAACAACCAGAAAAAAACAGTTAGACTTTTCAGCATGTTTTGAAACAATACATTTACAACATCAAAAAATATAAGTATGATTGCCCTAAAAATGTAAGGCTCAATCTGTCAGAGAAAAAGACGTGGGTTTGGAACTCATAGGTGCCTGTGCAAGTATCTGTCTTTATCTTTTGTTCTCTCACTAGTAGTGGCACAAAGGGAAATGCAAACTGGAAGTGACAAAAAAACTAATACAGCAGATGAAACCCTGTTCCGTATTAACTGGGAAGGAAACACTGCATTTTATTATCAAATTTTATTTATTATCAAATAATGAACAGTTCTGTAAATATGTAGCTTAATGTAAGAAAGTTGTCCCGATAAAATGAAGCACGTGCGTGACATTTGTTGGACAACCTGATTCTATTTGCCTCATTTTTATAACATGTTGTTCACTGTATTTAACACAGTATTTGTTTTTAGCTGTATTAGGAGAGTGCTAGCTTCATTTGTTCAGATATCTTCTCTGACCTCTACTAGCATCTTCAGAACAGCCACATAACTAGATAAGCTTGCAGCTAGCATCATGGGATCTCATTATAACCCCAGTGTATTGGCCAGAGGAAAACCTAGCAGGACCATTACCAACACAATAGATTTCAAACAAATATTGCAAACAGTGATCCTGATACAGCAACACACTGCGGGCGGGTACAGATATCATACCATGGCACTGCAACAGGTAAACAGCAGTGTGTACTGGTTCAGACGATGCACGGAAGTCTTCAGTGCAAGTACAGAGAAAACAAGCTTCTGATGGGCTGTGATTGTGACAGAAGTTACAATCTTCTGTTATTATTATTATTTATTTCTTAGCAGACGCCCTTATCCAGGGCGACTTACAATCGTAAGCAAATACATTTCAAGTGTTACAGTACAGGTAATAATACAATAAGAGCAAGATAAATACAATGACTAGTTCAAGCAAGTACAAGTGTGACAAAATACAATTCAATAATACAGCAGATAAAAGTGAGTGATAGTTACATCGAGATATGATTAAATACCAAATACTACAGTTTAAACACTTGGCAGATTACAGTACTCTGAAGTACAGGATTAAATGCAGTAAAATAGGGGGCAGATAAGAGTAAGTAAAGCATATTTAAGGAAGGGTGAAAGTGTCCCAGGGGAGAAACAGAGGAGTTCTACAGGTGCTGTCTGAAGAGGTGAGTCTTAAGGAGGCGCCGGAATGTGGTCAGGGACTGGGCGGTCCTGACATCTGTAGGTAGGTCATTCCACCACTGCGGAGCGAGGGTGGAGAAGGAGCGGGCTCTGGAGGCAGGGGAGCGTAGAGGAGGTAGAGCCAGTCTTCTAGTGCAGGCGGAGCGGAGAGTTCGAGTGGGGGTGTAGGGAGAGATGAGGGTCTGGAGGTAGCTGGGTGCAGTCTTGTCAAGGCATCTGTAGGCTAGTACAAGAGTCTTGAACTGGATGCGAGCGGTGATCGGTAGCCAGTGGAGTGAGCGGAGTAGTGGAGTTGCGTGGGAGAAGCGAGGCAGAGAGAACACCAGGCGAGCAGCGGATTTCTGGATGAGCTGGAGCGGACGGGTGGCGGACGCAGGGAGGCCAGCCAGGAGGAGTTGCAGTAGTCTAGGCGGAGAGTACCAAGGCCTGGACCAGGAGCTGGGTGGCATAGTTGGTGAGGAAGGGTCGGATTCTTCGGATGTTGCTCAGGAAGAATCGGCAAGTGCGTGCCAGAGTGGAGATGTGCTGGGAATAAGAGAGGCAGGGGTCCAGGGTGACTCCGAGGTTCTTAGCGGAGGAAGAGGGAGAGAGTGTGGTAGATTCCAGAGGAACAGAGATAGAGAGATCAGAGGAGGGGAGGAGGAGGGAAAGAAAAGGAGGTCAGATTTAGAGAGGTTGAGTTTGAGGTGATGCGAGTGCATCCAGGAGGAAATAGCAGACAGACAGGTAGAGATACGCGAGGAGATGGTGGAGTCAGAGGTGGGGAAGGAGAGGAAAATCTGAGCATCATCAGCATAGAAATGGTATGAGAAACCATAGGATGCGATGAGGGGCCCAGGGAGCGGGTGTAGAGAGAGAACAGGAGAGGACCCAAGACTGACCCTTGGGGACTCCTGTTAAGAGAGGGTGAGGTGTGGAGGTTGCTCCACGCCAGGTTACCTGGTAAGTGCGGTTGGAGAGGTAGGAGGAGAACCAGGCCAGAGCAGTGCCAGAGATCCCCAGGTCAGCAAGAGATGATAGTAGAATAGAGTGATCAACAGTGTCAAAGGCAGCAGAGAGGTCGATGAGAATTAGGACAGAGGAGAGAGAGGCAGCTCGGGCAGACTTAAGTGAGTTGGTGACAGACAGGAGGGCGGTTTCAGTGGAGTGAGCAGAGCGGAAGCCAGATTGGAGAGGGTCGAGCAGAGAGTGGTTGGACAGGAAAGCAGAGAGCTGGTGGTGTACAGTCCGGCCGAGGGTTTTGGAGAGGAAGGGTAGGAGGGAGACAGGACGGTAGCTCTGGAGGGAGGTGGGGTCGAGGGTAGGTTTTTGATGATGGGAGTGATAGAGGCTTTTTGAAGGCAGAGGGAAAGAGACCAGAAAGTAGAGAGGTGTTGAGAAGGGAGGAGATGAAGGGAAGTAGAGCAGGAGCAGCAGCTTGAAAGAGGTGAGTGGGGAGGGGGTCCAGGGCACACGTGGTGGGTTTGTGACCCTGGAGCAGGGAGGAGAGGTCAGTCTGAGAGGGGCAAGAAGGTGGAGAAGGAGGGTGAGTTAGTAGGGGATGCAGTGGGTGTAGGGGTTGGAGCAGGAGGAGGTGCGGGGGAGGGAGAGGTGTTAAAGAGTTTGCGGATATCTGAGATTTTAGAAGAGAAGAAGGAGGCAAAGTCATCAGGGGAGACAAAGGAGGGAGGAGGAGGGGGGGAGGGTTTAGGAGGGAGGAGAAGGTAGAGAATAGTTTACGTGGGTTGTTAGTGGAGGCTTGGATTACAGATTGGAAATAAGTACATTTAGCAGAGGAGAGAGTAGAGGAGAAGGAGGAGAGGAGAGTGCGGTAAAGGTCTAGGGCAGCAGGGAGTTTGGTTCTCTTCCATTTCTTTTCAGCAGATCGCAGTGTGATTCTTGCCGAGCGGAGCGCAGAAGAGAGCCAGGTATGGGGAGGGGAGGGGCGAGCAGGTCGGGAGGTGAGGGGACAGAGGGAGTCGAAGGAGGAGGTGAGGGAGGAGAAGAGGGTGGAGGTAGCAGAGTCTACGGAGAGTTGTGAAAAGGAGTCGATAGGAGGGAGGTGAGAGAGAGCAGTGGAGGCAAGGACAGAGGGGAGAGAGAGCGGAGGTTACGGCGAGAGGTGACAGTGGGGGTAGGAGGAGCAGGGAGAGGGGAGAGACAGAGAAAAGAGATGAAATAGTGATCGGAGAGGTCCAGGGGGGTGACAGAGAGGGTGGAGGGGCAGCAGGCCCTGGAGAAGATGAGGTCCAGTTGACGGCCAGCTTTGTGGGTAGGAGGGGATGGAGAGAGACAGAAGTCGAAGGAGTGAAGGAGAGGGAGGAATCCAGCAGAGTGGCTGGGGTTGGAGAGATGGATGTTGAAGTCACCTAACAGGACAGTTGGGGTAGACAGAGAGGGAAGAGAGGAGAGTAGATAGTCGAGTTCATCCAGAAAGTGAGCGAGAGGCCCAGGGGGGCGGTACAGTACAATGAGCAGGAGTTGACAGGGAGAGGTTAGTTGGACTGCATGAAATTCAAAGGTATTGACAGAGAGTGAGGAGAGATCGGAGGGACAGAAAAGAGTAAGGAGGAGAGAGGAGAAGACCAGTCCCACCTCCCCGTCCAGTGAGACGCGGGGTATGGGACAGGACATAGAGAGAGGACAGGGCAGCAGGAGTTACAGTGTTATCAGGGGACAGCCAGGTTTCAGTGAGAGCAAGGAAATCGAGAGAGAGGTGGGAGGCAAAGGCAGAGATGAAATCAGCTTTGTTAGCAGAAGAGTGACAGTTCCAGAGTGCACAGGAGAGTGTGTAGGAGGGGGGGAGAGGCAGAGGGATGAGGTTAGAGGGGTTGGAGGAGCAGCAGCGGAGAGAGGGCAGAGGACGGGGATGAGAGGACAGAACAGGGATGTGAGAGACAGTCATAGCAGGACAGGCAAGACAAAAGGCACAGTAGGAGCAGTGGGGTGGAGGGTACAGTCCTGACTAGTAGATGGCTTCTTCCAGAGCGCTGTTAGGTTCGGATCTATTCCAACAGCGTCTCGGCGCAGGCCTCCCCTTGCTGGACTCCCACAGCTAGACTCCCGGCTCTTTTGTTGAGGCTCTTCTGTTTGCTGGCGCTTCTTGCTGGCACGGAAATAGGCTGCTTGATTAAATGTTACGACTGCGTGGCAAAAGAACCAACTAAACTGTGTGGAAACCAATCAAATAGCAAATCAACTTCTAATCAATTTAACCACTCACCTGGTACTAATCACACACTAACTCAGCTAATTCAAACACCACCTTACAATGTTACCAAATGTAGTTAGTTTAAATTTACTTGAAGCAGGAACTTACCTATCTGCCTCAGTCCCTGGTTGCCTGTTACAAGTTAAATAAATGAAGCGTACTAAGCCCGCCCCTTTAGATTGTTCAGGACTGGCTGTGACAGTTCGGCTCAGTCTGAGAGAGCGAGAGCATAAAACTGCAGAGTTGTAAAAAACAACTGTACTATAACAAGCCTTGTTAGGTTAAGGTAATGTGCATCATCTGTGTTTGATGAAACCGGAAAATGTGCTGGACCATATGTAGTGACTATGACTGAAGCATATGCACTTAATCACCTAATTAGTAAGACAGTTGAGTGGACACTGGATATGGAGTGATTTCAGCTGTTGAATTGCAAGCTTGAATAAAAGCAATAAAGAAAATCACAGAAAAAAAAAACCAATATGCCACATCTGTCAAGAGAGCAGCGCCTTCGTGCAATCGGCATGTTGGAGGCTGGACTAGGGCAACGTACTGTGGCTCGCTGTCTTGGGTGCACACAAGCCACCAATTTCAAACCTGGCAAGACAATTGTTAATCAGCACAATAAAAAGTCACTGCACCTGCTCTTAAACAGAGTTTGTGATTTTTCGATCACATCTAGTGAATTTTATCCAAATATAAGTGATGCGCTTCTTTTGATGCTCAACTATAAGTGATACGTTTCTTTTGATGCTCAAATAAACAATACCATTGTTATTAAAGAAGTAATTCAACAAGTTAATCAAGGGTATAAAACAGGTCATTTATTAATACAATTGTTGAAAGAGATTTGATGATCCAACAGTGATCATAGATATGAAGATCTGATATGGTTTATTAGATCATAGTTACATAACAGTTAATATAATAAACAGCATCAAATGTTGAAATCGATCATAAATACAAGAACACAAACACAGCCAACTTGTCATGGGTTAATTGTTTCTTGTAATTAATGGTAACAATAGTTAACTGCAAATTATGTAGGTATTCTCTGGTCTTAATGGTATTCTAATAAAATACACCTTTTTAGTGTGAGCTGCATTAGAAAATGTTATAAAATGGCTTGGATAAATTAAGTACTGTGATTGGCTGAACAAGATCACATGACCGTGCGGTAATAATTGTCATACCACACAGCTATGACATCATAGACCAACTTACTTACCTGATCTATTAATATTACTACACCTAAATAGTAACAATGATCTAAACTGTGTTTCTGTAGGTAAAAATGTCAACATACTGTACAACTGAAACAGCATTTAAATCACTCAACATTTTTTTTTTTTTTCATCCCTGTCACTAAGAATTACAGAAAAAATGGCAAATATACTGTGTCAGGGAACAGAACAAAGAAAACTCCAAGGCAAGCAGTAGCAGTAACACTATTCAAAAGCCATCTGAGAAATCACCACGCAAATCTCACTCAGCATGTAATATATACGGTATATGCAGCAGCGGCATCTACTTATTAAACTAAATATCGCCTTATAAAACCTACTAGTGAGTAAGAAATGTTTAAACTAGACACAACAGATACATCTCACCACTACCCTACGACTTCAGAAACATATTTAAAACAAAATTAAAATCTCTCCTGCTCTGCTGACACAACCGTTGGGCTTTTAAACAAGGTCGGGTTCGGCATAGAATTCTATTGCGCTCGCCGCGGACAGGAAGGACTGTGGCACTGTGCAAACTGACATGGAAGTCGTTTAGTCCACATGTCATCTAACGCTGGCTTACAATCTAGGGAAATGATGCCGGTTACCGGCCATCGGTGTGGAAACAGCCTCAGATATTATTGGTCAGCTTTTCATGAAGATCGCAAAGCCTGTGTAGGATCATTTCCTACAAAAATAATAAAAGAAATCCACTCGGAAGCTCAATTCCCAAATGCCATTTAATCTATAAAATTTTACTATAAATGGCAATGTTCACTGTATTGTTTATGGGAAATAAAAAAAGTTAGTTTCTTAGTGGAAGTATACATAATATATTTCTTATTTTTTTCCTTTAAAAAGCTATTGTGTAATTATTTTCAAGTGTAGCCATTTTATAAGCAAAATAACCCACTCCACGGTGTGCAGTAAGACCATTCCTACCGCACTTCCTGGGTGGGTTATTTCACAACGCACCCAGGGCGTGCGATAAGAACTGTCTTACCACACACCCTGTCGTGGGTTATTTCTTACATATGCTCCCAAAATTCAGTAGGCATTGTACAACAATGTTAAAATTATAAGTTTTAAAACCTACTAAACCTAGCTAAAGGGACTTCAATTGCATGCTGTGAATCCTGCTGTTTTATATAATTGGCCATAAACTTTGTCATACTGATAAATCTCATTCTGAATTTACAGCTGTAGCGGGAGATGGATGTTACTGACTTAGTGGCTCTTTAAGGTTATTGATGTTGTAGGAGTGACTGTGGCACTGTGACACAACAAACTTCAGCCACAATTTGATAACTAGATGATGTGTACTGATGGCTTAAATTAAGAACTGACATGAAAGTTGTGATATCCTGGGGAAACAATTATTGACATAGCATCGATTTGCATAACAGTCTGAAAGTTCTTATTAATGTTCTATAAATTAAAATACAATTTCAACATGTTAGAAGCCATGAAACCCTGACAGCTGTTTTGGGTAGACACACAAATAAACAACTGAATCAAAACTGTGTATGTTCAAGTGTGTTTCATTACAAATTCCAGACGCTGTACAATCATTTCATTCTTGTCCTCAAACTCACGGATATAGGTGTACCATTAAACATGTGGTCTAATTATCATAGTGCGATTGTTTTTAAGAAGAGATTACATTATCCAGCTGTAATCACAAATACAATGTTGGATACTGTATATTAAATTAAATACTTTATACACTCTGAATGTATATAATGAATGTTGTGTTTGGAAGGCTGGAGTGTAGGCAAATGGCCAGCCTACAGCCACGTATTGTTTTGTTAAAACCTTTTATTTTGGCCCTTGTGCATGTTTATTTGTGTGTTTTTGTCTGTTTAAAATGTGCAACAGCATCTGAACTGCAGCTTTTCTTGTCTCTGAGTCTCATTCCTGACTCCATCCTGCCACAAACTGCAAGGAAGCGATCATGTGCATGATCCAGAGTGTTGATAAATGAAATGAAGAGAATACATGCGTGCACACACACAAATGATAAATATAGGCCCAGCATATTTACCATTGTCTCTGAGCAAGCCTGAGCAAGGTGGCGTTTTGAGGCCAGTATAAAAATGGTAATTCCCCCCTGAAACAGTGAGTTTGTTAGATGTGTTCCCTTGCAAATCTTACACCGTATTATTTCAGGGGCAGAAATCACCAGTGCACATCCCTAGTGGACATTTTTTATACTGGCCTCATTACACCTTGAACAGGCTTGATCAATACTAGTATGAGGCTGTTGTCTTATCATAAACCTTTACGCTCACACTGTATAGTGAATATTTAATTTGAAAGGTCTTTTCAGCTAATCGGAAAGGTACACTTAAGTTTACCCAATAAAAATTGGGTTCAAACAGACTTGTTTCATCTGGTGTAGCCCACTTTTCACAATAGTGCCAGTGTCAAACCTTGAATGGCCATTTGTAACTAGCTTGTTGAGGCTATGTATCCAATGCATTTAAATTGGGATATTCTACTAGTGTATATGTGCTTGGGGGTAGCTTTTTGGGGATCTCAACAATTATGATGATAAGCGTTGATCATCTGCCAAAACACTGTCAATACAGTGTAGAGACACCTTAGGCAGCCAGGGTGGTACTTTTTAATCTTTGGGGGTAAGAATCTAAAAGAGTCTGTTCTCCAATCTCCCACACTGTTATTTGTGTCAAATCAGGAATTTGTAGATTTAGATAAAGAAGCACCTGCCAGCCGAGCATTGGCCATTAGCCCTTTCTCAGAGTCTGTGAAATGTGCTGGCTGTCTTGTGTTGAGACTGAAACTGACTTGCAGCAGGTAGATAGATGCAGCTGTTATATATTACAGGACACATATCCCACCCAATCAGTCTGCATTGGTATTAAATGGGTAACATTTGGCTTATTGCTGCACTTGTGTGATGACTTGTTAAATTCAATATTTTTGAAGAGGGAAAATGATCTATTCAGGGAAATCAAGCGGTCATTTTGGCTCAAGTGGGACACATTCTGGGCAGGAGTTTCCTCTTTGTAGTTGATGATGATCAAAACCACAAGTGCAGAATAGGTGTATGCATGAAAAAAGAGCTGTTGGACTCATGCAGATCCTCATGATGAGAATGTGTAAAGTTCTAAAAATACTAATTACTACTAATGTAATACTAATGTGGAGGATAAGCTAGATAAATAACATTACCATCATTTTAAAACCCTGTTTTAAGGACTTTCCTATAGGAATCTGGTCCACAAGCTCAAATGACCCCAAGATATACAATGAACAAGGGTATGGTTGAGGTTAAATGGGCAAAATGGCCCATCCACGTTTTAAGAGGATGGTTATTAGAAATTCAACAGGCAACAAATGCCAAAAAAACAATACAAGTGTATGCGTACTGTGTTTGTGTGTTTAATATACTCTATTAAACCATGAATAGTTCAGCTCTGGAAGCCTGAGGCAAAAACAAGAAGTTTATTTGTGGTGTTGTTTTAACCCTGCCACATACCAAGCATTGACAGCCCATACAGAAATTAATGTTGTTACCAAACTTTATCACAATTAGATAAGCGTTTCTTTAGATAAATGTAAAAATTCAAGTATGACTTAAGGTAAAGACAGGTGAACAATCTGCCATTGCACATTAAAAGGATGTTCCCAGATTGAGATGCGATACAATAACTTTTGTAAACAATGTCCTCACCATGTTTTATCACAATAGTATAAGCAGTTATCCTGATGGATGTAGAAATGTAAGTGTGACTTACAGACAGAGCGGCACCTCCATATATTGCAAGATTCTTGTGTAAAAGAATGTCCTTACCAAGTTCCATCGTAATTGATAAATAAAAAAATTTAAAAAAGTGTGTTTGCATGCAAGCCATTTGGGTATTATTTAACATAATGTTAATAGATACCTTATTATAAATCACATATGAAAAACCAACCACCGTTAAGGGATGATCCTGTGTATAGATGTCATCTCTTCAATAGTACATACAACACAGCTTAGTTCTAAAGTTGAACACTTTCCTATGTTTAATAGCACGTCATAGGCACAACATGAATTACAATACAGTAATTGTATGGCCACACACGTGTAGGCAGCGCTCTGGAGGTTTTGTGCCATTGAGTAATTTACTATCCACTTTAGACACCATGCAGCATATCACATTTTGTCCACTTGATGTCTGGTTCGTTTAGTTTAAAACAATGTATCAGTTTGCTTGATGTTCACTTATCTGCAACCAAAAGGACTAAGTTTGTTTCGATGCAAGCTAAAGTTTGTTTTTTTGTGGTGCTTTTCCATTTTATTCAGGACTGAGTTTGTTTGTGTTCACAATGTGTTTTCAAGTGCACTCGTTTCATTTATATAGTGTGAACTGGATGTTTAATATATCCTGCAAGGGATATTGAAAGATGGCAGCTGTTAATGTATTGCTCTGGTTTTTAATAGCATGTTTTAGATTCTTTCATATTGCTGTTCAAGAAAGCACAGGGGGAGCATTTCGCTAATTTAATGAATACATTTATTGAATGCCTAGGAGAATAATGCAGTTTATAAAATTACGCATGGTTCTCCTACTGTCGGCATTAAACAAAATCATTTGAGAAAAGACTGAATATATTTTACTATTTTTGTGAGTTTTGTCCACTTCAGTTGGATTTTGGTGCCTGACAACATTTCTACTAGAGCTTCGGTTTCTTGCATCCAGAGAAAAATTGGGACGTTTTATTTTCTTCAGTTCACTGATGCCGAAGCAACTCTGAAGCCAATAAAACAAGAGTATATAATAACATAAAATTAAACATTTATTTATAACACAACATAATAAATGCTTATCTTACAGGAGGCTGTGTGGTCCAGTGGTTAAAGAAAAGAGCTTATAACCAGGAGATCCCTGTTTCGAATCCCACCTCAGCTACTGACTCATTGTGTGACCCTGAGCAAGTCACTTAACCTCCTTGTGCTCTGTCTTTCGGGTGAGACGTAATTGTAAGTGACTCTGCAGCTGATGCATAGTTCACACACCCTAGTCTCTGTAAGTCGCCTTGGATAAAGGCGTCTGCTAAATAAACAAATAAATAATAAATAAATAAATGGATCTGCTATTAACTTGCTGAGCACACTGATACAGTTTTGTACCACTATATATATATATATATATATATATATATATATATATATATATATATATACATACAGTACTGTGCAAAAGTTTTAGGCAGGTGTGAAAAAATGCTGTAAAGTAAGAATGCTTTCAAAAATAGACATGTTAATAGTTTATATTTATCAATTAACAAAATGCAAAGTGAGTGAACAGAAGAAAAATCTACATCAAATCAATATTTGGTGTGACCACCCTTTGCCTTCAAAACAGCATCAATTCTTCTAGGTATACTTGCACACAGTTTTTGAAGGAACTCGGCAGGTAGGTTGGCCCAAACATCTTGGAGAACTAACCACAGTTCTTCTGTGGATTTAGGCAGCCTCAGTTGCTTCTCTCTTCATGTAATCCCAGACAGACTCGATGATGTTGAGATCAGGGCTCTGTGGGGCCATACCATCACTTCCAGGACTCCTTGTTCTTCTTTACGCTGAAGATAGTTCTTAATGACTTTTGCTGTATGTTTGGGGTCGTTGTCATGCTGCAGAATAAATTTGGGGCCAATCAGATGCCTCCCTGATGGTATTGCATGATGGATAAGTATCTGCCTGTACTTCTCAGCATTGAGGAGACCATTAATTCTGACCAAATCCCCAACTCCATTTCCAGAAATGCAGCCCCAAACTTGCAAGGAACCTCCACCATGCTTCACTGTTGCCTGTAGACCATCATTCGTGTACCGCTCTCCAGCCCTTCGGCGAACAAACTGCCTTCTGCTACAGCCAAATATTTCAAATTTTGACTCATCAGTCCAGAGCACCTGCTGCCATTTTTCTGCACCCCAGTTCCTGTGTTTTCGTGCATAGTTGAGTCGCTTGGCCTTGTTTCCACGTCGGAGGTATGGCTTTTTGGCCGCAAGTCTTCCATGAAGGCCACTTCTGACCAGACTTCTCCGGACAGTAGATGGGTGTACCAGGGTCCCACTGTTTTCTGCCAATTCTGAGCTGATGGCACTGCTGGACATCTTCCGATTAGAAGGGAAGTAAGCATGATGTGTCTTTCATCTGCTGCAGTAAGTTTCCTTGGCCGACCACTGCGCCTACGGTCCTCAACGTTGCCTGTTTCTTTGTGCTTCTTCAAAAGAGCTTGGACAGCACATCTGGAAACCCCTGTCTGCCTTGAAATTTCTGCCTGGGAGAGACCTTGCTGATGCAGTATAACTACCTTGTGTCTTGTTGCTGTGCTCAGTCTTGCCATGGTGTATGACTTTTGACAGTAAACTGTCTTCAGCAACCTCACCTTGTTAGCTGAGTTTGGCTGTTCCTCACCCAGTTTTATTCCTCCTACACAGCTGTTTCTGTTTCAGTTAATGATTGTGTTTCAACCTACATATTGAATTGATGATCATTAGCACCTGTTTGGTATAATTGTTTAATCATACACCTGACTATATGCCTACAAAATCCCTGACTTTGTGCAAGTGTACCTAGAAGAATTGATGCTGTTTTGAAGGCAAAGGGTGGTCACACCAAATATGGATTTGATTTAGATTTTTCTTCTGTTCACTCACTTTGCATTTTGTTAATTAATAAATATAAACTATTAACATGTCTATTTTTGAAAGCATTCTTACTTTACAGCATTTTTTCACACCTGCTTAAAACTTTTGCACAGTACTGTATATATATATATATATAAAACACGACTTGGAAAAATAACAACCTCTGATTGGTTAAACAGCATCACATGACCGTGCATATATATATATAGTGTATAGCATGGCTTGCATACTAATGAGCCGCATCACACTGACTAAATCACTGTGCACCACTGCATTCTAGATTCCATGACAAACTGCTATTTTATTTGATATTGGTTACAAAACCACTGCCAAGAATGAGTGACATTCCACCTATTTCCTTTAATATATTTGGGGATGAAACTCCAGATAACTGGTACAACACCAGTTTTCTGAGTGAAGACAGCAGTCCACCTGAAAAATAAATACAAATAAAATAAGTGCACCAGCAACTGTCAAGAATAGACACATAACAGTAGATGATGAACAGCTAAAAAAAAAAAAACCTACAGCATGGGCCGTTAATGTACTTAAAGACTGGTTTAAGAAAAAAATATGGACATTCATTTTAAGGAATCAGGAATCTGATCAGTTAAACCAATTACTGGGATCACGAGTACTTTCAATAAATACTGTACATACTTTAATGCCAACTTATGGAGTACGCATTAACTACAACCTACTATTTTACTATAATGTTACTTTGAACAACTGTATCAAAACTTGGTCTTACAATAAAAAATAAAAAAAATTGATCACAAACAATATGGCTGTGAAATAAACAAACACACAAACAAACTTGTTTTGTTAATTCTAACACTGCAGATGGAATATACTTAACAAAAGACAAATATATATATATATATATATATATATATATATATATATATATATATATATATATATATATATATATATATAGCCGTGATTTCGGAAGTTAAATAGAATATTACATATTAAACACATAATTAGAATGATTAAACAAGTAGGTTTCTTTATTTTATTTGTGTATAAATGACTGTGCTGTCAACTTTTGTACTAGCAAAACCTGGACGATCTAACAATTTTACTCTTTCTGACCGGGACAAAAAACAAAGGCTGAAAACTGGGTCAAGGCCAGTTTTCTCGGGACGTCCGGTAACCCTACTCACGTGTCTGTTGTGGCTTGCTTGTCGCTGACTGACAATAAAGAAAATATGGTCCTATGATCCCAGTATTTATAAATCAAGTTTGGAGGAGCCATTTCATTTCTTCGTTTTTATTATCCATTTTTTTTGTGTACTGTTGCAACAGCAGTGTAAAACAAATGAGTACATTCTGTGTGTGTGTGTGTGTGTGTGTGTGTGTGTGTATATATATATATATATATATATATATATATATATATATATATATATATATATATAGTGTATATATACAGACACACACACATAAATCAGAAAACGAAACACGAGTAAAAGTACTTTCACAAAAATAGTGCAGATCCCCGTTTTTTTGTGCTCTCCCCAAGCTCAAATAACTTCTTTACTCGTGTATATTTTGAGACCTACATAGTCAGTTTATTTATAAAATAATTACATTAATCAACTGCCTTTTACATTAGTCATATAATGTACTACCACCACAACACTTTTAAGTCTTTCTAACACTTTCTCACTGCCGACAGTTCCTCAGGTCCATTAAGGACCTCAGTAGGTTTGCCCATAGAATAGCCTGACAAAAAAAAAAAAAAGTTGCATCTGTCAAACGACGGTAAGAAAATAACAAAGCGACATCAGGAGAGTGAATGACTGTGTGAAAAATTACAGTGAAAAGCAGAGGCTGCTCAAATCGACTGTACCTCCTCTTACCTACATTTGACCAAGGCATATTAAGAGACAGTCTGCTTTTCCACGCTTAGGAAGTGACGTTGGAGGTGCGGAAATATTCCTTTGTTAAAAGTTTATAAATGCGTCCACTCCTATTTAAAGCAACGTCGGCCATTATTAAACCTGGAGAGGCCACAACGTAAAGAAACGCTGTGGATTTGCAATATCTAGGAAGGGTAAGACTGTATCGTATTACAAGCAACTGTTTTGGTATGAACAGAGATTCATTTAATTTGTAACCCAGCCCATTGCAAAGCTACTCTGAAAAAAAAGCTTTGTTTTTTTATTGTTTGTTTTTGTTTCAGTTTTTTTTTTTTGTTGTTGTTGATTTTATTTTTATTTTTATATTTTTATTGACTACAAGCTATATATTGGTGAAACTTCCATCAACCCCCTGCAGGACTGGCATTGTGAGATTGTAAGCTTGCACAGTAGTGTGTTCATTAATTCATACAGAGACTGCTATGGAGCTGTGAAGTAGGGTCCTAATTGACTGTGAAAAGAGCAAGAAAAGCTATTTTGAGCACAGGAGGCTTGTGCAACAGCATGTCTCTGCGAGTGGAGACGGTAAAGAGATGGCAGGTGGAGCTGAACCCTGCCCAGGACTGGTTGCAATATGAGGTGGGGGTGGATGGCTGCTATGTGGTCAGGATCCAATGTGGCCTATGCAACAAGCACAAGGCAAAGATCAAGGATCTACGCAACTTCAGCCCAGCCTTTGTCAATGGGATTGAGGGTGCTTCTTTGAAAAAAGACAATGTCAAAAAGCATTTCCAGAGTGAGATGCACCAGAAGGCCGCTGCCCTTGAGAAACTCAGCGGAAACGTCCCTAACTTGCCGTCGGCGCTGGCACAGTCCATCGAAGAGGAGCACCTCACCCGGCTCTTCGATATAGCCTACACAGTCGCCAAACTGGAGCT
The DNA here is from genome assembly GCA_030684275.1 of Acipenser oxyrinchus oxyrinchus. NCBI lineage: Eukaryota > Metazoa > Chordata > Actinopteri > Acipenseriformes > Acipenseridae > Acipenser > Acipenser oxyrinchus. Next base: position 16,211,112 of record CM060254.1, on the reverse strand, counting down.
GCCGCTGGCTAAGTTCTCACAGATTGCCAAGTTGGAGGTCCGACACGGGGTGGACCTGGGGCAGATGTCTCTCACTGAGCAGAAATGTAAGGAGTTTCTGGAGTACATAGGCAGGTCCACCAAGGTGGAGTTGATCCGCGCCATCCAGGAGTCACCCTATTTCTCAGTGCTCGTTGATGGCTCTGCGGAAACTGGAGCTACAGAGAAAGGCATGATCTATGTCCTCTATGTCGATCACACTGGCTTGCCGTGCGTTCGCTTCTTTGGTTTCCGTGAGGTTGAGCATGTGCATGCTGACTGCCTGAAACGAACCGTGCTCAATGCTTTCTTGGAAGAAGGCATCGACATTGAGAGGAAGCTGGTGGGCTACCTGGCCGACAGCGTCACCGTCAAGGCCGGGGTCGCCACCCTCTTGCAGAACGAGATGCCTTACCTCATCCACATGAACTGCATCAGCCACCGCCTAGAGCTAACCATCAAGGAGATGTTCCAGGGCACCAGCTTTGATGATGTCACAGAAATGTTCCTCCTGCTAGCCAGGCTGTATCGGACTTGCCCCGGCCGCATGCCAGAGCTCAAGAGCTTGTCCCAGATCATGCAAGAAGGGGACATCAAGTCCCACCAGGCTGAAGGAACCCGTTGGGTGCAGCACAAACAGGGAGCCACCAAGGCACTCCTACAAGCCTATCCTGCTGTTGTGTGCAACCTGGCCAATATGTTAACCCAGACTGTCCTCCCTAAGGAGAAGAGCATCTTCCAGGAGTACTTGCAGACGCTGCGGAGCTTGAAGTTCATCCTCCATCTACTGTTCATGTCGGAGATGCTTGAGCCGCTCGCAAAACTCTCCCGTTCTCTACAGAACAGTAACGTAGACCTTCTCGACACCGCAGCCCTACTGCAGAAGTTCTACGTCACCTTGGGTCGTATGAACAATGGCATCCTGCGTGGGGCCCTCAGTGAAGTCTTGAAGCACACAGAGAAGGACCCCCAGTCAGTCTTCTTCGGTGGGACACGACTCCAGGCTGACCTTGAGGAGGCCCGGGCCTTCAAGGAGAAACTTCCCTCTTACGTGGCGGCCGTGTCGGACTGCATCCTGCAGCGGTTCGGCAGCCTGCACCACATGGAGCCCATCCAGTGTTTGAAGATCTTGGAAGTGGACCTGTGGCCAGAAGCCCAGGAGGATCTGGAAGACTATGGGACCTCTGAGCTCCAGATCTTCACTGGCCACTTTGAGAAGCTGCTCTCCCTCAACCATGTGGACAGAACCAAGCTGCCGGAGGAGTGGCTGCAGTTCAAGCAGTTTCGTAAGGAGAACCTATCCCAGGTTTCCAGCCAGCAACTGTGGCAGAACCTTCTCACCAGCCAGCAGAGTCGCTTTCCAAACCTTTACCATGCAATCTACATCCTCCACTGCTTCCCTGTGTCCAGTGTGGTGCTGGAGTGGGGATTCTCAGCAGTGACCAGGCTAAAATCCAACGGAAGAGGCAAAATGTCCATCAACATACTGGAGTATCTCACCAGGATCTCCGTTGAGGGGCCTGAGCCTGATATGTTTGACCCCGGGCCGGCAGTCAGCCTGTACTGCTTTGAGCAAATGGGATTCATCACCGAGCCTGGGTTCAAAAGAACATCGCAGTACGCTTTCTCAGATGAAGAGCCTGAGTCTCCTAACAAGAGACAAGAGGTTTGTTTCTTTGAAGAAGAGTACAGTAGTGATGATTAAAACTCCTGCCCCTGGTTATGCTCCTAGTTTATAAGGCTTTTTTTTTTTTTTTTGGCAATAATTATGCTTTTTTAAGCTGCAAAAGGGCTTGATTTACTAAGCATCTGTACACAACATTTGCACCACTTTTTCTATAAGGAAAACTTGTTACTGATATATTTTTAGTTTGTATTATTAAAATGTTAATTGTTAATTACACATTTTTTGTGATAGACAGTTGAATTAGAAACTAGTGTAATTACTAGACTTTTGTTTTTATCTAATAATTTAGTGAATTATAATTGCCAGGACCCCTTGGAAATGAGATGTATATCTCAAGGGTTCTATCCTGTTTAAACAAATACATTTGAAAAAAAAAATCAAAAACTAAAATTGTAATTATGTTCACTGTCAAACGTCAAAAACAAAATGCAAACGCTATGTAGAGGGCAAAGCAGGATATGTCAGAAAATTGCCTGTATGAATTGATATGTTTTGTATGCAAAATATTATTAGTTGTCTCACATTTTAATTTGGGATCCTATTAATAGTGACTGATAGAGATTTTAGAAATACTGAAAGAAACATTATAATTTAATGACAAAAGTTTCGACTAGAAGTCTTTAGAAAGACATTGGAGGCACTGAGAAAGACCTCTGGACGAAATGTTTGTCATTGAATTTATTAAGTTTCTGTTAGAATTTCTAAATGTTAACAATATTGAGTGTTTAATAGTTATACTTAATATGGTTTTGTCTATTTTATTTGTATGTCAAAATAATGTTACCTTATTAACCAATTGTGTAAATCCAGTGATTGGAGAAAAAAATAAACACTTGCCATAGCATTGTTAATATGTTGTTCACTTCCATTTGCTATGTTGATGTTTTTTAAAAAGCAGGTGTAGGGACACCATAAGCAGCCTGAAGGCACTGATTTGGCCTGGCAAGTCTGCATCATGTTTAGATTGTTTTGGACAGATAATGACCATTTCTTAATGCTAATTTGTGTAGATATGGATGCAGAATCACCTGCCAATTGAACAGCGACCATTCGCTTCCTATCGGCACCTGTGACTAAAACTGTCTTGAAATATGGATATACAGCTTTTATATAGTACAGAACACAACACAGTCACCCTTATTAAATCAAGGTGGTCCTACAGCATATTACAGTGTTATGGCAGGTGTTTCAGTTTTGATTTGGTGTACAGTAACAATTTCAGTGGATATGCCACATTTAATGTAACTTAGATTATTTTTTAGCATTGGCATATGAGATGCTACCTACGTAACCTACATTTTTTCTTTCCTTTATCTGTAGAATATCTGGGTAAAGACTTCAGTGTTTATTTCAAATCTGTGCATATCATTTATTTTCCTGTTTTGTTTTCCTTAAATATCATAGGGGATGTTGGCAGGGAAAAGGCCAAGATGTTCGTAACCATATTTTAATGGTTTTGTTAACTGAATTGAATTGTAGTTACTAATGGTACCAGATAGTACTAGAAGTTTAGTCTGTAATAATGATGAAGTAAAATACTTTGGGCTAGTTTCACAGACCCTGATTAGCACTAATCTTGGACTACTTCACCTAAATTACTATTATGTAGTCCAAGACTAGTGCTAATTTACGAAATGTAAACATGGTTTGAAAAGTATCAACATAATATTCTTGCATTTGAGGTCCTTTTGCTTTCTAGGTCATCTGGGTCTATGTAAGACTGCCTATGCCATATAAGTAGTTTTAATACAAGGATTGGCTTTCTTTAGCATCTTGAAGTCTGAAACTGTTAAGAGTTTATCTTGTAATTTTTTTTCAATGTATTTTTGTGTACTGGATGTAAATACCTTGTTAATAAAACCTTTCCTTTTCCATATACAGTCTAATGGTATGACTGTTAATACAGGTTCATGTATTGGCATTGCGTATTAGGAATCCTGTAATTTTAAAAAGAAAAATGTTGCATAGTCTTTTAAAGGGGTTATAGCTAATAACGTAATACAGTGCCTTGCGAAAGTATTCGGCCCCCTTGAACTTTGCGACCTTTTGCCACATTTCAGGCTTCAAACATAAAGATATGAAACTGTAATTTTTTGTGAAGAATCAACAACAAGTGGGACACAATCATGAAGTGGAACGAAATTTATTGGATATTTCAAACTTTTTTAACAAATAAAAACTGAAAAATTGGGTGCAAAATTATTCAGCCCCTTTACTTTCAGTGCAGCAAACTCTCTCCAGAAGTTCAGTGAGGATCTCTGAATGATCCAATGTTGACCTAAATGACTAATGATGATAAATAGAATCCACCTGTGTGTAATCAAGTCTCCGTATAAATGCACCTGCACTGTGATAGTCTCAGAGGTCCGTTTAAAGCGCAGAGAGAGCATCATGAAGAACAAGGAACACACCAGGCAGGTCCGAGATACTGTTGTGGAGAAGTTTAAAGCGGATTTGGATACAAAAGATTTCCCAAGCTTTAAACATCCCAAGGAGCACTGTGCAAGCGATAATATTGAAATGGAAGGAGTATCAGACCACTGCAAATCTACCAAGACCTGGCCGTCCCTCTAAACTTTCAGCTCATACAAGGAGAAGACTGATCAGAGATGCAGCCAAGAGGCCCATGATCACTCTGGATGAACTGCAGAGATCTACAGCTGAGGTGGGAGACTCTGTCTATAGGACAACAATCAGTCGTATACTGCACAAATCTGGCCTTTATGGAAGAGTGGCAAGAAGAAAGCCATTTCTTAAAGATATCCATAAAAGTGTCGTTTACAGTTTGCCACAAGCCACCTGGGAGACACACCAAACATGTGGAAGAAGGTGCTCTGGTCAGATGAAACCAAAATCGAACTTTTGGCAACAATGCAAAACGTTATGTTTGGCGTAAAAGCAACACAGCTCATCACCCTGAACACACCATCCCCACTGTCAAACATGGTGGTGGCAGCATCATGGTTTGGGCCTGCTTTTCTTCAGCAGGGACAGGGAAGATGGTTAAAATTGATGGGAAGATGGATGGAGCCAAATACAGGACCATTCTGGAAGAAAACCTGATGGAGTCTGCAAAAGACCTGAGACTGGGACGGAGATTTGTCTTCCAACAAGACAATGATCCAAAACATAAAGCAAAATCTACAATGGAATGGTTCACAAATAAACATATCCAGGTGTTAGAATGGCCAAGTCAAAGTCCAGACCTGAATCAATCGAGAATCTGTGGAAAGAACTGAAAACTGCTGTTCACAAATGCTCTCCATCCAACCTCACTGAGCTCGAGCTGTTTTGCAAGGAGGAATGGGCAAAATTTCAGTCTCTCGATGTGCAAAACTGATAGAGACATACCCCAAGCGACTTACAGCTGTAATCGCAGCAAAGGTGGCTACAAAGTATTAACTTAAGGGGCTGAATAATTTTGCACGCCTAATTTTCAGTTTTTATTTGTTAAAAAGTTTGAAATATCCAATAAATTTCGTTCCACTTCATGATTGTGTCCCACTTGTTGTTGATTCTTCACAAAAAATTACAGTTTCATATCTTTATGTTTGAAGCCTGAAATGTGGCAAAAGGTCGCAAAGTTCAAGGGGGCCGAATACTTTCACAAGGCACTGTACATCTTACCTGTAGTTTTAGATATTTTGAAAGCTTGTTCTAGCAAACCTGTATTTTCATTAACGTTTAAGTGCCTTAATTTCAGGTACTCTTGCATTTTACCTGGTATCAGATGTCATTTTCTATCTAAAAATACATGTTTGCTATAAAATGTTCTTTTAAAACCACACATTTTAGAGGGTTTGTTGGAATTATTAGCTAGATCCCCTTTAAAGGTGTACCAACCAAGGCACTAAGTGTAATCAGATTTGGTTCTATTTACTGTAACAGAGGAAGTGAATGGAAAAGCCAAGGCCGTTCCTCACACATGTATTGTTGTGGCATGTTAAATGTACTGAAGCAGCAAGGCCCACTTCAGTTTCACCCTGTCAGAGCAGCCTGATCATGGGACAGCTATTTGTTGACTTCTTCTCTTACAACAAACTCAGACCTAAAGGAGCTGGAGAAAAACAAAAAAACACCCATGATACGTAACACACCTATCTTTGTTAATGACATCACCAGATGCATCTCCCTGTTGGACGTTTGCTTATAAGACTGCACACATTTCTGATGTTTCAGGAGGGATAGTATCAAAAATGGCTTCACTACAGATTTCCACCCCAGTACAACTTCACAGCAATTAGATAATCATTGTATAATGGTCACGTATCCCTCCAGAACAATTTAAAAACCTTGCAGACTCCTCACGTCCTGGCTGCCCATGGTGGTTACACACCTTATTGATAGCATTTAAGTAAGTATGTCTATATTTCGTCCAATTCTGGATATTAACATTGCATTTACACACAAACTGAACTGATCATGAAAGATGATGTGCTTCCCTGTACCATTAAAAGTAAATATAAACTAACGCTAAGTTATCCTGGGGTATGGTGATGCCGTATTAGCTGTTGTTGTATTGGCAAGTTCATTAGTGAGTGGAGAGATGGAGGAAAGGGGATGCTGTATGAAATGGTAACGATGATGCAGAGATCTTATTATTTATTAATAGTCTGTGGGAAAACAATACATAATTACCTCTTCTTGGGCCATCAACAGTGAGGACGAAATAATGAGCTGACAATTATTTTAAGTGTATTTAAAGTTAATGATGGGGTGATAGACAGCATGCATAATAGATTATGCACAGTGATGATGTTTACCTCATGCAACTCAGAAAATCCTTTGACTGTTGTGTGATCAAGGTTTTTCACTCATCTGAAAGTTAGGTGGTGGTGGGAGTTATCATAGACCGAGGAGGATTTGTTTGTTGTGCACTGGCTTGTCGGAAAAGCATTCATATTTTTGCCTGCATTTTTTTATACATGTCAAGAAGTAATGTAAAAAATGTTGTTACACAATTTACTTGGCTAACTTGGCCCAAAGTTTTCAGTTACAGTGAATAAATCCCATTAAAGATTTCAAGATCTGCCAAGTTTTTTAAATAAAAATTGAGGGACAAGTCGTTTCTTATATCTTTAAATTTTCGTCGTACTTTGCCCCTTTTGATAGATACTACATCTTTCTGCATCTGATACTGTTGTGTGTTCCTAGATATGATATCACATAGTATAAGTATAACACTTAAGGGTACATTTCCTTTATCTACGGTATTGACTTCAAGGCATTAAGTTGTATTCAGGAAAAATCTTAAACTACTAGTTCAATGCCTCCCAGTCCCTCAGCTATCACAACTAGGCTACACTGCCACCCAGTCCCTGCTCTCTAACCCCTAGGCCACACTGTCTTCCATTCCTTTAGCTATTATAACTAGACCATACTACCTCCCAGTCCCTCAGCTCTAACCACAAGACCAGACTGCTTCCTAGTCCTCCGTTCTAACCACTTGTCTGCACTGTAACCCAATCTGGCAGCCACATTACTTCCAAGTCTTTTGCTCAGATTATTAGGTCACACTTAATTCCAGCCCCCTGCTCCGACCTCCAGACCAGCATGTTTCATTACTGTCTGCAGCACACTGGATGTAAATGTGGATTTCATTACAGTCCCTGCTCCAGCCTTTTCTGATACTACATTATTCATCAGGAAAAGGCTACAGAATGTTTTGTACCCTGGGGTGGTTGTTTAATATCCATTCCATTCTTCGTTCCAGCGCGGGGGAGGTGGCAGAGCACTGAACCAAATCCTGATGTCAGAACCAACTGCTTTAATAAAACTACAGCAGCGAGCATATACATAATCCACTGACACCAGCAGGCTGCAGAAACTGACTGAGGAAAATACTGTTTTCATAGGGAGCGGAAAGTAATATATACTCTGGAATACATACATTTCATATTTGTTGAAACATTTTTACCAGACTAGAAAGTGTGTTATTATAAGCTTGCAGCACACACACACTTTCAATGAAAGCTTGTGACTTGATTGATTTGGATACTTTTATACAGCATCACAATGGGGGACCAAACACACACTTTTTTTTCCCCTTTGGAAGAACATGCCCATCTTTTACACCTTGAGCAATGCATGCAGTCGCTTTAACTGGTTCCCAAAGGTCTGCAGGTGTTACAGGATCCACTATCTTTAGAGGCAGTGTCAGGGTTTTTCTCTGGTATACTGTACAACTGCTGGAGGTACAATTAGCCATCGATGTTGACTTAAGTAAACCACACTGGTCCCTTCACCTTTTTGAATATATAATTTATACATGCCGACGATCTAGTTATTAATACTGCTCAAATATTAAATAGAATTTCCTGTAAACCCTAATTACCATCAAAACAAACTCCAGCGCCTCCTTCCCCTGGAGGGCAATCAAGCTGCCAGGCGGAAATCTGGATGCAAACACCATTAGCACTGGGCAGGCAGGCCTATATCCCTGTAGCTTTACAGGATGTGGTCTCACTCCACAGGAGTGATGGCAAAGCCTTTTTATTGCTTTTAAATTGGGGCTGCAATCCAAGCTTCTAGCCTCTTTCTCTCCATCATACTGATGTCCTTTTTTTCTTAAATATTACAGTTTCTGAATTGAGCCCTATATTCAAAACCTTAGCATATTCAAAGAATGCTGTTTTTTTTTTTAATTTAGTAGTCGCCAATTATTTTTATTTAGCTCAGCTCACTGCTACCATTCCCACGGTGACTCGGGAGTGGCAAAGACGAACACACGCTGTCCTCCGAAGTGTGTGCCGTCAGCCAACCGCTTTTTTCACACTGCAGACTCACCATGCAGCCATCCAGAGCTACAGCGTCGGAGGACAACGCAGCCCTGGGCAGCTTACAGGCAAGCCCGCAGGCGCCCGGCCAGACTACAGGGGTCGCTGGTACGCGGTGAGCCGAGAACACCCTGGCTGACTTAACCCTCTCTTCCCCGGGTGCTGCTCGGCAGGTTGTGCGCAGCCCCCTGTGAGCTCCCGTCCGCAGTCGGCAAAGGAATAGCCTGGACTCGAACTGACAACGTCCAGACTATAGAGCACATCCTGCACTCTACTCGATGTGCCACTCGGGAGCCCAAAAGAATGCTGTTTTAAAAGTCTACTTTAAATAAAAGAAAACTAGAAATGCAGATCAGCTCATCACTCTGATTTGACCATTATATGCTACAGAGCCGAAGCATACCATTCCCCAGATGCAACACCTGTCTCAACATGAATACAGTCTTTCATTAAAACCCCCTTTCATTTATGACATGTTTTGCTTCTTCAGAACAAGAACACAGTTTGTACCCACCTTTTGACTGCCTATTTCTCTTAATTTAAAAAGGCTGTTGTTCATGTAATTTTAGTGTCTACATCTGTTCAGAAACATGAGAATTACATGAAGTAGCAAGCTTGGTCCTGTATGCAGTTCCAGTAGTTTTTCTCCACCCTTATTCTATGTGCCTCTAGATCGACCTTAAAAAAGTTCTTCCAGGAGTGTAGTTCCAGTTTACTTGTTCACAGGGCATCTTGCACGGCAGTGTGTATTACAGAGAGATCACAACAGGATAAAGAATAAATGAAACACTGTGTGACACCACTGAGAGCTACATCATTGAGAAAGAATGCTCTTGACCTGTTTTATAATTAACCCCACTGAAACCACCATTAGCTGGTAACAAATGTACACATAGAGTGCCTATCTCCTAAGACTGTGTTGCTGGGATCACGAAATCGGCCCACAGACCTATAAAACCTCCAGTTTTAGGGTGTTTTGCAGCCTTCCCTGGTTGCCCACTTATAAACTATTTCTCATCCAAATGGAATAGTGATTTAGTGCCCCTGGGGGCAAAGCATTGCTACTACAGGCCAATTAAAGGAACAAAAAAAGTGCACCGTGGAGAGAAAAATGCTGTAATATAGAGACTTAAACACCCTTGGAAAGGCAACTTATCATGGAGATAAAGTGAAGGTATCTCTACTACTGACACTGCTGTTCACAGAACGTTCATCTGACATTCAAGAAGATTCATTACTTAGTAATGTTGCTGCCTGGGAAATAGAGTGCTGTTACACTACACTTTAATCAATGTACTTCTACTAGCATGTAACTGGGATGTTACAAAGCTGTTTTGTATCATTTGGTTTAAAAGCTATAGTTTCCCACAAACTGGTTCAATTTTACACTGCAATATTATTCCTGAGTGGCTGTTTATTGCACTCTTTCATAGTTAAACCTTCTGTGCACTCTGAATCATCAGAAACCACCACTGTTGGCTTTTTGCTTACATGACCTACAAGGTATTGTTTTTTTTAAATGTACAGTGTCCAATTATTTTATTCCCTCATCGCAGTAATTCCCCACAACAGAGAAAACGCAGATTGCCTCTTTACACTCAGGAACACGAGAGCGGATGTCAGCGAGCTACCGGCATCTGGAGGACAAAGGCCAGCCTTGCAGGTGTCTGCTTGAACTCGCCAGGCGTCTGGCCAGAAGGGTCCATGCTAGTGTGATGCAGAGAAACAGCCTCTGCCGGTTTTGCCTCCCTAATCCATGAGAGTGCCAGAGCCAGTGGTACACTCCCTCTGGAATCCCCAGAGAAGACCGGTGACTTAGTAAAGCTAGTACGAAATCTAACCTGAAATGCTGTGCTACTATTATGGCTTCTGGTAGACTGATGTTAAATAAAAGATATAACACACACCACGGCTGTGCGTTCACCAGGTGATCCTCTACAGGTAGTTTTAGCTGCAGGTAGACACACTTCCTGCATCCTTATAGCTGGTCACGGGCACATAATGCAAACTGAACAGTCATCCACCTGCTACTGAGTGTTTTGTATTGCGATTGCTCAAAGTGCTCAAAGATTGTGTTTTTATTTTGTTGATAAGGCTTTGATTTGTTTTAGTTTATTCACTCTGTGCCCCTCAAGCCTAGCCCAGGTATATTTCAATAGCGTGAGCACTAGCGATGCAATAATTAATCAATGCATCAATTATTGATTATCCGTCCTTAAATTTCCAGGGCTTCAATTGCATATTGTTGAATTGGTGCTTTGAGTTCAGAGGCTGTTCTTTAGTTTTAGCTGCCTGCCACAGACATGTATATTTTTTGGCTAGACTGGCACCTTCTAGTGCACTGCAGTGTCTTGCCAGAAAAAAACAAAAGGAAACTTGATACCAAGTGGCAAATTGCTAGATGGCGCTGTTGCATTTTTTTTTTTATAAAGACACTAATCTATCTTACATTACAAATATTGAACAGCAGCTTTATACTGTAAATAATAATAATAAAAACACTTTCAGTATAATGATAAACATCATAAGAATGTAAGGGAACGATACAAAAAACATACATTTAAAGCTACTCTTTATTAAGTTAGGTTAATCACAGAATGTATCAGTTCTGTATGGAGTAGGTTTCTCAGAGTCTAATCCACTAATCAGAGTGCGGCAGGGCTGAGGCTGTGCACAGGTGTCTGTATAGTTTTTTATTTTACCTTTTGTGTTTTTGTTTTTGTTATTTAGTCTGGGACATGCTAACCGCTGTGTTTGGTTGTGGGGTAAAGTACCCCGGCTGGGCGTCTCGCTATGAAAAGGAGCACCCCAAATACACCTTCTGCTACTAGCCGGGACAAAGGAGTCTTGCCGGGACCTGAGCAGCTTGTCAACTGCAGCTTCCGTGTCTCCCTGCCTGTCTGTCAGCAGATAACGCACACTCCCTGCTGCACAGAGGCTGGCACACTTTTGGTTTTGGAGAACCCTTGCAAAACATAAGCAAGAAAGAAAAACTGTATTAAAATAAAATGTTTGATGTATTCTGTCTGTGAAAGACATTGCGTAACTGTGAATGGTGATACTTTCTTTACATGCCATATCATTTTCTAATAGAGGTATGTATCATTTGTATCGCGATACCAACAGCACAATGAAAAATAAGTGTGTTTTATAGCTGTTATGAATACATATTCTCCCTAACAAAATAGTCCACCAGTAAATGATCATTTGATCTTTTTATGCATCATAGAAAGAGTCCATTAGGAACACCACATTGTGAGTATTGTTACCCCCTACTCTTCAGACCCCAGTTTGGGAACCAATGCACAAATACACGAACATTGTAAAGGCGTCCTACTCATCAAACCTTTCTGTAAGGATTTAATATAATCACTCAGCCTCACCTCAGTGATAACATGCAATCCTCCTCCCCAGCCAAGGAGTTTTTGCTTTGATTATCTTCAATAGGTCCCTTACTACACTAACCAGTGTCATATCTGACCTTTCCAGGGGATGTTGGCTCATTTATTCTATCTACAGTGTTCTGCTTTCTATTCCTTTGGCAACCCTTTGATTTGCAGGTTAGAACAAAGTAAATGAGTGTTCAAGAGGTAGGTTAGCGCTGAAGCCGTGACAGTCCAGCAAAGGAGAGCTTGCTTAACCCCTTGTAGAGAAACCCTTCAGTGCATTTCAAAGTGCTTTACACTATAGGTCCGTCAAACATAGGGAATATTCCATATCGTAGGATAGTAAGGAAGTCATGTGCATTGTTGAATTAGCTTTACAGCATATCCAAGTGCAGAGGGACACTTTTTCTGTTGCTCATTTCGACAAATATATTAAATTGTATTACATTTTGTAATCGACTGTTTTTAATTAAATGGTTTAATTGTTAATTTGTGCGTGTGTGTGTGTGTGAGTGAGTGATCCTTGTGATGAAAGGTGCTACAGAAATACGACCTGTATTGTATTTTATTGTCTACGTATTAAATATAGTTATCATTGTACAGGTATGGCCAACAGTTTGGTATATAGAAGAGAGACATAATTTAACCCTTTAAAGGCCGTGATCGTGTAAACACGATCATACTGAAGTGTCTTTCTGGGCCCGCGATCAGGTAAACACGATAAAAAACGCACTTCAGTTTATTAACCTACTAGGCCACCATACTTTGCCGTACAGGTTCGAAACGCATAATATTGGATAGGTGAAGGATTTCATTTCACTCCCTGATATTTTTTTCACTGAGACGGGCATTTAGATTTTAAAGGCTGGAGAAAGTTTACAGCATGTAGAAAGAAAACATCACAGGAACTTGTTTAGAGATAAGAAAGAAACAGGAAAATACTGTAAATCTGATGTATTTGACTTCTAATTATATTAGAACATTTATTCTGTCTCATGTGTTTTAATATATATTGTAGAGGCGGGTGTAGGCGGACCGGCTTTGACTGGGGCTGTATTGCATTCTGGAACTGTTGACTTGTGGGATTGATTGCTTGCACCATGCGGCAGGGTGCTGGGATTTGGCGCTGGATCAGGCAGTCTACACAGGGGTCGCCAGGTGCTGTTCACGTGAACTCCATGCGGTACAGGATTTTGATTCGGTGAGGAACATGATAATCTGTTACATTGTTGCTAGTTAAAGGTCAGTAGGCGCCGATTGGTCAAAGCCTCACATACATACAAGAAGCCCCAAGAGGGCAAAAGTCACTCAGGATTAGGGGATAAAAAACAGGACAGAAGCCCAGGGGTCACACAAGGGGTTCAATGGTCACACATTTACAGAAGCCCAGGTGTAGTCACAGGATTAAACAGGCGACCCTTCTAAAACGCATGGCGTTATAAGAGGGGTTAGCCAGGCAACTCTAGGACCACCCAGTTGCCTCCGATACAACCCAACCCCCAACACGAAATCCAGTTTGGCCCACCCACAGGAAACAAGGGAAGTTTTGGAGGAAGGAATTGGGTTAAAAGGGGGAGGGGCTTTATTTAAGGGGGGAGGTGGCAGTTGGCAGCAATGTGTGCTTTGCACAAGGGGGAGGTGTGTAGCAGGGCGGAAGTGGAGTGGCCACATTTATAAAAGGAACCAGAAATCATTTGTTTGTTGGAGTTTGCGTACTGTTTTGAATCTTTACAGTGAAGGCAAATGCCCAGCCTGAATTGTTTTGTTTTGTTTTGTTTGAATCTTTGTTTCGGTCCTAGTGCCTGTTGTGTTTGTTCCTGTTGGTTTGTGTAAACGTGTGCATACGCACTTGAACTGCAGCTTTCCCATTCCTGTCACTATCCTTTCACACTTGGCTATAGGTCATATAGTCTTATTGCAGCTAGACCATTGGAGTGAGTTTGATGTACAACATATGACGTGATTGGGTACGATGAAGCAACTTTTTATCTATAGCATAGCACTGACTTTGAAAATATCTGAACAGCATAAAGTACAAGCAAAGAACAAAACATGTTCAAGGATAAAAATGGGGGGATCAGTGATTACACATAAAATAAATGGATTGTAAAACCTTGTTAACACTCTTTTAAAATGGAATTAAGCTCAAGCTTCCCAAGTAAGTGAAAAGAAAACACTGGTCACAGCTCCGGAATACAAATCCAACCCCCACCCCCCATACGGAAAAAATATATATGTTTAACATGTTTTAAAATATATATATTATTAATATATTGCATAATATACAAAATATAAGAATATATTAAACATGTTTTTATAATATAATAATCACATATGAAACACACACTTAATATATATATTATACATGTGTGATGTATTTTTTTGCCAAATCGACGTTTATTTTAGAAAAGAATTTACCATTTATTTTCAGTTCAAGTAGAGAGAACAAGTGGGTCTTGAGAGTTGATTTGAAGCTAGCGATTGTGGGAGCTGCAATCACTACAGCTGGGAGAGAGTTCCAGAGTCCGGGTCGTGAAGCTAAAAAAGTGCTTTCCGAGTGTGGCGCGCTTTTGCTTGGGTATAACAAGCAAGCGAGAGTCAGAGTGGAACGGAGACGGGACAGACAGTAAGTATAAAAACTAAACTATAGATGATTTCTAAATTGTTATTTTTGGTACGAAAATAAAAAAAATAGCGACGTTTATCCTATATAAATTTATTTCACTCGAACTCTAATTTTTTGGAAATTCGACGTTTAACAAGCTTTACCGATTAATATCGAAAAGTAGCAAGTCTAATTATATATTACTAACACATGACATCATATATATATATATATATATATATATATATATATATATATATATATATATATATATATATATATATATATAACACATGATGTAATATATAACACATAGAAAATATATTTAAATAAATGTATGATATAATATTTAAATAAGTGTTAGCAATGTGTTTACTCATATATGAAAACATATGTGTATTTACATATGTAAAGATGTGATACAGGAACAGAGTAATACAATTATTATTATTTATTTTTTAGCAGACACCCTTATCCAGGGCGACTTACAATTGTTTGTACTGACTGTACTGATTCCATAGACTCCAGACTCCTTTCAATTAGACCTCCATGTAATATTTCTTGTGTGCCACGTTCTGTTACTATGCACAAATACTGTAAGACCAATGAATGGTATGCTTGGCTATTATATTACAGTATACCTATATTAAAAGGGATTCTACCAGCAAAGTACTTTCAACACTGGTCTATAGTAGTGGATTGTATTTCAGTACTGCTTGGTGAATGCATTATTTCTCACCAGTTAGACCGCTGTAGTGCTGCTCTCATTCAGTTTGTTGTTTTAATGGAAAAACTGTATGGAGTCCAGCATGTAACTTTCAATGTACATTTACTGCTTCACCTTGTCAAGAGTGAGAAAGATTGGGGTCCGTTATAGGCACATTCCAGCTTTTTGTATGAATTATACAACACATGCTTACTGGTTATGATTAAAGGCACACAAGGCATTCCATGTAAGAAATTCCTAATTGAAAAGGCTTTGCCTTTGTATGCTCACAATATGCCATGGACTGCTAAAGGGGAACTGTTTAACTCGCTAATAAAGAAAAAAAAAAGAGAAGTGAACTTCAGTGAGAAATCTGGAGAAGTTGTAGCTCAGGGTTCTTCAATAGGGCCCATGGCCAAATCCGCCCGCGAGCCTTTCTTTTGGCCCGTCAAGCATCAGCTGTCCTTCATTACAAAAGCTGAAATTGCTGATACGCAAGATTATAAAATCACCGTAATCTACAGGGTATTTGTTTCCCCTAACAATCGTTTTTTGGCAGCCTAATACATTTACAAGTCAGCTGATTGGCCAAGCTTTATTTCTGATGAGCTATCATTTTAGCATGTGTCACAAATCTCCGCCCATTTACGTAGTTTTAGTGCCTCATTGGTTGAGCAATGAGAGAAGGCTTCATGCAAAATGAAAACAGCGGTAGTAATATTATTTTCTTCAGTGCGGTGAAACTATCTGAATATTCTTACAAACATTGCTGCACATTAATTCGAAACCAAAAATCTACGTCTGTGTCTAAAATGGCAAGTAATGTGTGAGATTAACATAAAAACCAACAACAACAAAGTGATGCTTCAGATTTGGCAAGCGAGTCAGAAACGAGGGAAACAGACAGCTGCAGGTGCACGTCGCACGTCGCTCGAAAGTGCTTCACACTTTCCAGACACTGGCAAAAGGTAAATGCTACGTATAGTGATCAGCGTTTTGTTTTGTTGTGATCCTATTTTCTGTTATGAGGAGAGTAATAAACGAAAATTGTGGGGGGGTTTTGTACAACGCCACCTTTTCCACATATAAATTTTTGAAGAGTTTATTTAAACTTAAATTTGACAGTTTTCACTTGCATGCACAGCTTAAAAAAAAGTAAACCCCAGTAATGCTATTACTTCATGAAAATGTGTAATTTGCCACTTTGTTTATTGCGAAGAAACTACAATGGCAGGGATAAAAAAAAAGAAAGAAAAAAACCGATATCTACTTATGTACTGTTTCTGCCTGAAATACACACGTGGAAAGTATAATTTTAAGTTTGACATCCTCTGCTTTATAGTTAATTCAGTGTAGCAATGTAAAGCCTTCACAACCTATTCTGGAATAGTACAGTTTTACATATTATTTTAGGATAAATAGTATTGGAAATTGCTTTAATGTTGTAAGATTTAGCTGGGAATTGTGCAGCATGTGATTGGAACAGGAAAGTGAAAGTACTTGTTGTGTTCATTTAACTTAAATACGTTCGTAATGTACTTTAGCTTAGGTATTCTATTAAATTACATGATTGATTAACCTATTACGTTTGACCTGTTGTCAGAGCAATAACATTTTTTACCAGATGTTTGTCTCCAGTTTATTGTAGAAAGTCTTGGGAAGTTGAGTGGGAATGCTGTATGTTTAAAATGAGTTTTATTATAGAAATACATGAAAAAAAAACTTAAGTGCATATGTCTATATTTCTTATATTTTGCATATGATAAACTAAGTATTGTTAGGAAAATTAGCAATGCGGCCACCAGTAAGTGTTCAGTCACAGGAAATTGTCCGAAGAAACCGAGCCTGTCAAACATCTTTTATTTAGGCTTAAAAAAAGCTGTTTGGCAACAGTAAGAAATGCACCTGCAGCACGCCTCTCAAAGATGGCACAGTGGATATGCGCTTAAGTTTATTTCCCACTCTGTTTACTGTCATGCCATGTATTTAATTTAGAAACTTTTCATTTACTTTTAAACACATTTGAGCCTGAACATGCATATTTAGACACCGTGCTACACTTTTAATCAGGCGCTTAGTAAGATGCTTATACAACAGAAGAGCTTTCGTTAGTTAACTTGAATGCTTGCAGCACAGTAATTGTCAGAACATTTTCTAGTTTTAATAGAATTAAAATGAATAACATGCTGTTTTAATAGCATTACAGTGAGATTTGTATAATTGTTGTTTGCAAGATGTCGTTTGAATACTGGTCAGGAAATGATATTTGCTTAATATTTTTTATTATTAATGGTGATCAAACATTGTATCTTGTTAAGTAGTTATTTCTGAGTTGTCTTAGTTGATTGGTGCAAGTGCAGTGTGCAACGTTTTGTTACTGTATGTAAAGTCTGATTGGATAGTCAGATTTTCATGACCATTTAAACAACCCCCCACCACTACAAACATCTTGAGCGCCCTGTGGCCCCCCAAGGTTTGGAAATGTCCTTATCTGGCCCGCCAGAGAATGTAATTGAGTACCACTGTTGTAGCTTGTAGTTGAAGACCTCATCAGAACCTTCTGAAAAGGGAACATTACCTTTCACTTCACAGCATTGTTAATGATGTGGATTCAAAAACTAATGTCAATTATTATAACAGAATAGTGGTTGGTAGTGAAATACTTCATTCAAAACTCTATGCTAAAGTACAAAAGTGTAATAGTTGTAACTGTAGTCTTAAAGGATGGCTCATTTTTCTCAATAGAGACTTTTACTGTTGTTGATCTTGGTACTGGCAGGAAATGCTATTCATTTGGAAGGTACTTGGAAACTTTGAGGTATAATATATGTTCTAATTCTGGAGTCACTATAATGCTAAGCCACATTGTTCCAGTCTCTCTTGAGTTGGGACATCTTGTTGCAGTGGAAAGCAAACTTAAGCAAGAGGAATGTGTTTTTGTGCAAATTCCAGGGCAAAATCTAGCTTTTGTTTGCAAACAACCAAATTGTGTTGAACTCCACAGCTAAATTGCATCACATACTGATATGAATCGAAACAAAATATTAAATGGAAGAAAACCAGACATTTTAAACATACATGTACGTCCCCCTTTAATAGAATAGTGTATAGCGTCTATTTTAATTTCTCACTTCTAATATATTTGTTTTGTATGCGACCTGCTCTCCCAAGACCAGTTTCTTCAGGATATTCCTCAAGTTTATATTTTTGATTCTGGCAAATACGTTTTGCATATATCTTGAGTTTATGAGGCCATATCTTTAAAAATGTTACATAAGACTCCTTTATAGCTTCTTGGTAAGATTAAAAAAAAAAAGAAAAAAAACCTAAACACTGAGAGCTGGCCTCAGAGAGCCTGGTTTTGTGAGAGCAGGTCATGTGACTGATGTTGTTTCTTCTTGTTCAATTCATTATACTGGTAATATGCTAAATAAATAAATAAAATATTGGTGGAATCAAAAAAGATGAACACATTATTGAAATGAAATTAAAGGTATTTCCTATCACATAAAAATGTTTTACACCTGAAAATAAATATACGCTCCTGTGCTGAGGAATACAGTAATAAAGTCAATGTGTAAGTAATATTGAAACCTTTCAGTAAACAGCTAGAGACATGCATTCATATATTTTTGTACATATTTTAATATATGGCATTTTTAAAATATATATTCCATATACAGTATATTGTGGCAGTCTAGGGGGAGGAAGAGAGGAAGATGTAGTCCAAGAGAAGCCAAAAGACTATATTCCCCAGAATGCCACGGGAGGGAGCCAGGATGGGGTTCACATGGCTCTGATTATTAATGAAGGTCACCTTCCTGCAATTAGCAGTCAGGTATTTAACCTGGGAAAATGGTTGTTCTGGGAAGTCTGCAATCTGTGTGAAGGAAAGAGGTGGCCATTGTGAAGAAATCTATGTGGTTTAACAAAAGGGACTGTGTGCACCTTCTGGTTTAGTTAGTACTCTGTGTGGGAGTTAGGTTTTGTTTTGGTGTTTGTTTTTATTACTATAAATAATAAAAGTGTGCAACAGTGCTAAACTTTATATTCTGTATATTCCATATTTGCAATATATGAAAGATATGTGGTTTTTCTGTATGTGCCAACCCCTTCTATTTACTAAAGCAACATTAATCTGATATCCCAAACATCAATTCATTTTTTTAAAGTTCCATTTTGTTTCTCCGTTTGACATATGATTTAAAATTACAGCCACCAGACCAAATGATTTTTGACTAACTATTACTATAATATAATAGATAGCTTGGTGTCACAAACAAGGAAGTGATTAAGTGAAGAAGGTTTAGTTGACGCCGGTAAAGCCATGCTTGTCATTTTTAATTTACAGTTGAGGCTCGCTAATGGCTGTTTAAACGGCACATTCATTCTCTTTGAAGGCAGAAGATAAATTAGCTACTCAGTGTGTAATGTGAACAGCACACTGATTCCACAGTTTCATTCCTCTTCAGTTTATAGGGAAATAAACAAAGCTTTGAAATAATGCCTTTCAGTGCTAGTCTAGGGGTTTCTGATGGCATCTAAGGCACCTTACAGGCAGGTTTTTGTGATTTAATAAATGTATATGCTGTTTAAAAACTGTTTATGGTGTAAGTTGTTATTGTTTTATGAGTGACCTCCAATATTCTCCGCACTTTAGAATGTCCAATTATGCTCACTCACCACAGCAACTCAGGAGCACTGAAGGTCAGTGGACGTCCTCGGATCACATGACCAAGCTATCTTTACACCCAGGAACTCAAGAACGGTTGTCAGTGAGCTGCCAGCCTCTAGAGCACAAAGGCCAGCCCTACAGGTGTCCGCTTGTGCTCACCAGGCGCCTGGCCAGTAGGGTCTACTGTAGCGCGATGAGGAGAAACCGTCCCTGACAGTCCCTGAGTTCAGCTGCCATTTGCCTAATGTTACGTGTAGCAGCTGGATGAATCACTTGACACATCCCTATTGTTCTTGTAAAAATAATTTTGCTTATACACTATGGGCCCCTGTAGATTTGTGTTCCAACTAACAACTATTACAATCAATCCAGCAGCTACTGGAGTGCCACTTTAAAATGCAACTTATAAATGTCTACTGGATAGATTTAAACCTGTGACGATATTTCCCAGTGGTTGCTTGTGCATCATGGAAATGGCATCTCCTCACAGTTTGTGTTCATAGTTGAGGTGAGCAATAAGCCTGGATCTTGGTGTTTGCTGCTCCACTTTGATTGGTATTCTTATCTGCCTGTCACCACAAAACATTAGCATCGATACACACTGTCTGTCCCATGTTGCACTGCAGTCACTGAAACAGTCCACTTCCACAGGAAATAACCTGGCAAGATTCTGGGATTGGATAGTAACCATTCGTGTCATGTTAGGCTACTGATTTAATTTCCTAACCAATGTTTGCTAGCAGGGTAGGACTTTTGAGGTTCTTGTTTCTGTTTGATAGATTTGAGCTATTTTACCTTTAGGTGAGGCATGCACAGGATACATTAGTACAGTTTGGACATTATTTTACAGTATCAAACTAGCAAGAAATTACTCAAAACTTAAGCAGTAACACAAGTGTGTCCAATTACAGTGAAATACAAGGACTCCTCGGGTGCGTTGTGAAGCATGAGGGGAAGCATAGTAGTATGCTTAGAAAAAAAAAAACACTTTTGTTTTTTTTTATTGAATATCCTTTGTAACAAAAGCCTTACGGCTGAGGCTCACTTTTCACCCTACACACCAGCGAGACAGACACAGAACTGATTTTTATACAGCAGCTGCATGCACTTTTATTAATTAAAATAACAAATAAACAAAAAAACAAACAAAAACCTAACTCCACTTTGGAGTAATAACTAAACTTTTCTTCTTCAGCTAACTGTTTACTAGACAACAAAACACTTTGTTCACAAACACAAACACAGTACCTCGTTTTCATCAAGTCTCTTCAACAGCTGGCTTGTACTCCATCAGCCAGGCTGCCTATGGCTGTCTCTCCCTCAGCAGTAGCCCTGACTGCAGGCTCTCTCTTGCCTTTATGCAGGCTCAATTGGGTCCAAGTGCTTCTGATTTCCCCTGCAGTCCCATGGCACTCTGGGAGTTGTAGTCCTACAGCTCCTTCCTTGGACTATAGCTTTTCTAATTTCTCACCCTACTCTGCCACGCATCCTCCCCCTTGTGCAATGCACACCGGCCAATCCAAGGCCCCGCCACAAAAAAGCAAAACACAACCACCCTTGTTGTGGTTGGGCTTGAGGGTGGGTCGATCCATGTTGCGGCGCCTCCAGGACTGCGAACTGGCGACAAAGGACCCAAACGGGGTGAGAGGGCGACTGGAGCGCAGTACAGTGAACTGGAGGTTTCAGCAGCATTTGGAGGTGAGAGCCCAAGAACTGGCCAGCGAGGTCTGATGCTCCAGGTAGAAAGAAGTATAAGGCAGGGGGAACACCAGTGATGTTTGCCGATATATACAGTGCCTTGCAAAAGTATTCAGACCCCTGACCAATTCTCTCATTATTGAATTACAAATGGTACATTGAAATTTCGTTCTATTTGATATTTTATTTTAAAACACTGAAACTCAAAATCAATTATTGTAAGGTGACATTGGTTTTATGTTGGGAAATATTTTTAAGAAAAATAAAAAAAATGAAATATCTTGCTTGCATAAGTATTCAACCCCTGTGCTGTGGAAGCTCCCGGTTTACACCGATGAAAGAAATTGTCCTAACGAGGACACAATTACCTTACCATTGGCCTCCACCTGTGAACCATTAAGTTGCTGTCACATTTTCTGGATAAAAAACCCACTTTTGAAGGATCATTGGTCAGGCTGTTAATCTGAAGGAAAATGAAGACCAAAGAGCATTCTACAGAAGTTAGAGATAAAGTAATACAAATGCATAGATTAGGGAAAGGGTACAAAATAATATCCAAGTGTTTGGATATCCCAGTGAGCACAGTTGGATCAATAATCAGGAAGTGGAAGCTGCATCACACCACCCAGGCACTGTCAAGAAAAGGCCGTCCCTCAAAACTCAGCGCTCAAACAAGAAGGAGACTTGTGAGAGAAGCCACAGAGAGGCCAACAATCACTTTGAAGGAGCTACAGAGTTCAGTGGCTGGGAGTGGAGTAATGGTGCACCAGTCAACCATATCAAGAGCTCTGCATAACACTGTCCTGTATGGGAGGGTGGCAAGAAAGACGCCATTACTGAAAAAGTACCATCTGAAAGCACGCCTGGAGTTTGCCAGAAAGCATGAGAGTGGCCCAGCTGCGATGTGGGAAAAGGTTTTGTGGTCAGATGAGACCAAGATAGAGCTTTTTGGCCAAAACTCAAAGCGCTATGTGTGGCGCAAACCTAACACTGCCCATGCCTCAAGACACACCATCCCTACAGTGAAGTATGGTGGTGTCAGCATCATGCTGTGGGGATGCTTCTCATCAGCAGGGACTGGGCATCTTGTTAAAATTGAAGGAAGAATGGATAGAGCAAAATACAGGGAAATACTGCAAGAGAACCTGCTTCAGTCCGCTAAAAAACTGAAGCATGGGAGGAAATTCACCTTTCAGCAGGACAATGATCCCAAGGACAAGGCCAAAGCAACATTGGAGTGGCTCAAGAACAAAAAGGTGAATGTCCTACAGTGGCCCAGTCAAAGTCCTGATCTCAATCCCATTGAGAATCTGTGGCACTATTTGAAAATTGCGGTCCACAAGCGTCGTCCAACCAACCTGAACAACCTGGAGCAAATCTGCCAAGAAGAATGGGCCAAAATCACTCCGACACTGTGTGCAAAGCTGGTACATACTTACCCCAAAAGACTTAAAGCTGTTATTGCAGCGAAAGTTGGCTGTACCAAATATTAATGTGTGGGGGTTGAATACTTATGCAAGCAAGATATTTCAGTTTTTATTTTTCTTAAAAATATTTCCAATGTCACCTTATAGTAATTGATTTTGAGTTTCAGTGTTTTAAAATAAAATATCAAACAGAACGAAATTTCAATGTACCATTTGTAATTCAGTAATATGAGAGAATTGGTCAGGGGTCTGAATACTTTTGCAAGGCCACCCAGCTCCTGGTCCAGGCCTTGGTACTCTCCCGCCTAGACTACTGCAACTCCCTCCTGGCTGGCCTCCCTGCGTCCGCCACCCGTCCGCTCCAGCTCATCCAGAACTCCGCTGCCCGCCTGGTGTTCTCTCTGCCTCGCTTCTCCCACGCAACTCCACTACTCCGCTCACTCCACTGGCTCCCGATCACCGCTCGCATCCAGTTCAAGACTCTTGTACTAGCCTACAGATGCCTTGACCAGACTGCACCCAGCTACCTCCAGACCCTCATCTCTCCCTACACCCCCACTCGACCTCTCCGCTCCGCCTGCACTAGAAGACTGGCTCTACCTCCTCTACGCTCCCCTGCCTCCAGAGCCCGCTCCTTTTCCACCCTTGCCCCGCAGTGGTGGAATGACCTTCCTACAGATGTCAGGACTGCCCAGTCCCTGACCACATTCCGGCGCCTCCTCAAGACCTACCTCTTCAGAAAGAACTCCTCTGTTCTTCCCCTGGGACACTTATCACCCTTACTTAAGTGCGCTTTACTTGCTCTTATCTGCCCCCTATTTTACTGCATTTAATCCTGTACTTCAGAGTACTGTAATCTGCCAAGTGTTTTTTGTATTTAATCATATCCTGATGTCCCTATCACTGACACTTATCTGCTGTATTATTGAATTGTATTTTGTCACACTTGTACTTGCTTGAACCCTGGATAAGGGCGTCTGCTAAGAAATAAATAATATATATATATATATATATATATATATATATATATATATATATATATATATATATATATATATCCCTAAAGTCCAACTTTCACTGCCTCAAAGTGGCAGGAGGGTGACAACAGGGTCCCCTGACTCTGGCAGGTTCAACCAAGCTATGAAAGCTTGAGTAACATACTTGGCCAAAGTGGAAGGGGCATTCACCAACCTGCCTGGCCAGCGTGGTGAGTTATGGCCAACCCCCGCATGATGAAAGCACAGACAAAAACATTCCCTGGAGGCTGGATTGCTGCCGACCAAGGCAGCGGGTGCTAAGAATCACCAGGTTCCGATTTTAGGTGAAGCAAGAGTTCGAGAGTTGGAAGAAGAACTTGGAAGAATCAAGTGGGACATCGTAGGACTAAGCGAGTATGGCAAAAAGACTACTAGGCTATTAGAACTCAAGAGTGAACATCTCTTCTACCGAGGCACTACAGATGGACGAACAGGAGGCGTTAGATTCATTGTCTATAAGAGAATTGAGAATAACGTAGTAGAGATTGACAGAGTGTCAGAGAGGTCTGCAAGACTGATAGTGAAAGTTTCAAGGAAGTATGAACTTCAGGTCATCCAAGTATATGCACCAACAACAAGCTATTCGGATGAAGAAGTCAAAGATTTTTATGAAGAAGAACAAGAACTACACAAAAATGGGAAGAGCCACTATAAGTTAATCATTGGTGACTTCAACGCCAAAATAGGAACCCAGCAAGAAGACACGAATTTGGTCTGCAAATTTGGACATGGCGACAGGAACGAGTGGGGCGACAGACTAGTCGAATTTGCAGAGAACAATAATTTATTCATCATGAACACCTTCTTCCAGAAGAAACCCATCAGGAAATGGACATGGAGAGGATCCAACAGAGTGAAGGATGAAATTGACTACATACTCACCACCAAGAAGCACATCGTACAAGATGTCTCAGTGCTGAACAATTTTAACACAGGAAGTGACCACAGACTTGTAGATGCAAAATACACCTAAACACAGCACTGGAGAGAGCGAAACTCGTGATGATGAAATCCAACACAATCAATGTAGAAATGCTCCAGAAGCAAAGCCAGGTGTTTCAACTGGAAATGAAGAACCGATTCAGCGCTCTTCAAGATCTGCAAAAAGATTGAGGTAAACAAAATCTATGAGGAAGTGATGCAAGTAAGTGCAGAAACAGCAAAAGATATTGCTGGAACAGAGTACAAAATGCGACCAGAAGATCACAAAGAGACAAAAGACCTCATGAAGAAAATAAGGGAAATGAAACAAACAGCAGCTCTGAAGTCAAAGATTGAATACATTGAGCTCTACAAGACAGTAAGAAAGCGCATTACTGAGGATACACGGTCGTTCAACTGTAGGTTGGTAGAGAAAACTATTGAAAACAACTGAAGCATGAAGAATGCAAAACAAAGACTAATCGTTGGGAAAAAACAGATTTTAGCAAACAAACAAGAGGACGGGACTTTCATCAAGAACTGCAAATTGATTTTGAAGAGAGTTGAAGACTTACACAAAATGATATCAAGATGAAAACAGCAACTTAGCAGACGATGAAGACGAGACGAAAAGAATGCAACCTGAGGAAGACCTTCCAGACGTTCAACCAGAAGAAGTGAAACATGCTATCAAACATATGAAGACAGGAAAGGCTCCCGAAGAAGACGGGATAATGATTGACATCATGAAAGAAGGAGGTGAAGAACTAACAAAAATACTGTCGCGTATTTTTACAGATTGTATTAAGCAAAAGAAAGTGCCAAATGACTGGAACAACACATTGGTGATACTTTTACGTAAGAAAGGAGATAAAGAAGACCTCAACAACTATAGACCTATTAGCTTACTTCCTATAATCTACAACATTTTTACCAAGATACTCACCACAATCGGCACAATCAGATGAGCAAGCAGGATTCCGGAGTGGATTTAGCACAATGGATCATCTTCAAGTTGTACGGCAAGTAATTCAAACCAGGAACGAGTACGAACTACCACTTTGCTTGGGATTCATTGACTATGAAAAAGCCTTTCACTCTGTTTACACAAGATCTGTATTAAGCTCACTGAAAAAAAAAACAAGGAATTGAGAAAACTGAGGCTTGATCAGCAACATCCACAGTAAGACTCCATAAAAACAGTGACAAAATCAAGATAAGAAAAGCTCTTCACGGCCACCCAAGAAGACATTTTCAAACACTGAATTGGGAAAATAAAGGGCTGAAGATCAATGGAGTCTACTTGAATCAGCTGCGATTTGCTGACGACATCCTCATATTTACAACGTGCCCAGAAGAATTACAAACAAGAATACAAGAACTACATGAGGCTAGCAACAGAGACGTTTGAAGGCGGCAACAAACAATAGAAATGGAAAGCGAGATCTTGGGCCAAATGTACAAACATTCCTGCATAAATACATGTATTTGCACCTAACCCTATCGCACCTTTCCATTTTGAATAACTGCAACAGTCATCACAGGAACACTAGCATTTTCCATGTACTGCAATGGATGTGCCTCAACTGAATTGATCTGAAACCATATATATATATAAGCTCCTTGAGATGAATTATTACTATTGAGTTGATAATAGGCCTCGCTAGTGCTTGCAGACCCCCAATTCATCTCTCACAAACACACAACGTTGCGTGCTGAGACAGCACTGCACAGCCAAGCATTGGTAAGCTCGTTTGTCAGGGAGAAGAATCTTTATTAAATACTCCTTCCCAGATGTTTAACTTCCTGCTTCTCATTCATTACTGTCACCGCCACGAAGATTAATTAAGAAAAGCAAGATGTACGCTTCCCACCCACACTTCCTGGGACACAAATGAATTATTGCTTGGTGTCTGTTTGTTTGTGCATCACCCCCGGCACCTGTTCACAGACAGCGGAGCACATTCTTAGTGCCAGTGGTGAACAGACTGCCCACATGTAAAGCCATTAAGTGGCAGGCGCTCATGTGTTACACCTTTTCAGATGTTCTCAGTATGGGGCTTTAAATGTCTTTCAGCCATTTTATTCAGTGTTTCAAACTGCCTATAGATAATTGGAACATGCTCCATCTGGCAACAACCCCTTCAGCGTAATCTGGCAACAAATTAAATCGGCCAAAAAGGAGAGGAAGGAGCACCATGTGACATTCCTGGATTTGGCTAATGCAGTGCCACATGAACTTCTTTGGGCAGTATTTGATTTTTTCAGTGTACCGATGACAATAACAAACTTAGTGAAAGCCTACTTTGGAGATTTGCAATTTAGTTTTTCAACTTCAGAATTCAGCACTACATGGCAATGCCTAGAAGTTGGAATAATGGCAGGATGCAACATTTCTCCACTGGCTTTTACCATGGCAATGGAAGTAATTATTAGGGCGTCAAAATGAGTAGTGGGAGGAGACTGCTTGGCTTCTGGAATGCAACTACCACCAATTCAAGCATACATGGATGACATGACAACCATGACTAAAACAGTAGCCTGCACTAATCGGTTATTGAGCAAATTAACCAATAATATCGAATGGACACGAATGCAATTCAAGCCCACTAAATCAAGGAGCATCTCCATAATTAAAGGTAAAGTAGAAGATAAAAGGTTCTACATTAATGGTGAGGCAATACCAACAGTGTCTGAGAAGCCAGTGAAAAGTCTTGGGAGATAGTATGACGGGGATCTAAAGGACACAGTTTGTGTGGGAGAAATTAGACAACAAGCAGTGGAAGGGTTGAAGAGTATAGACAGCAGTGCTTTACTGGGCAAACTGAAACTCTAATGCTTTCAGTTTGGTCTACTGCCAAGGCTGCTGTGGCCACTGACTCTGTATGAGGTTTCCTTGACAACAGTAGAGAAGCTGGAAGCTTTAATCAGTTCATACATCAGGAAATGGTTAGGAGTTCCATGCTGCCTCAGTAGAGTGGGACTTTATGGTAAAGGAATACTGCATCTACCAGTCTCTGCTCTAACTGAGGAGTTTAAGTGCGCCAAGGTCTGACTGTTAAAGACATTAGTAGATTCACGTGACAAATGCGTAAAGGAGGCAGCACCTTTGTTGAAAACTGGAAGAAAGTGGGCGGCAAAGAAAGCCGTGGAAGATACTAAGGCTGCCCTTCGAATTGGTGATATTATGGAGCAAGTTCAGCATGGAAGAGGGAGTCTTGGTCTCAGTTTAGCTCCTCCTACATGGCACAAGGCAACCCCAGCTCAACAGAGGAAGCTGGTGGTCAACTAGGTGCAAAAGCAGGAGGAGAGGGTGAGGTGTGTAAAGGCCATTTCCCAGGCCAAGCAGGGAGAATGGATGAGATGGGAGAGTGTGAAACAACGCAAGATTGGCTGGCAAGACCTATGGTCAATGGAACAGAGCAGGATCAGTTTCCTCATTAGATCAACATATGGTGTTCTCCCGTCACCAAAGAACCTAAACCACTGGGTGGGTGAGGATCCCTCATGTCCTTTGTGTTCATCACCTGCAACATTAAGGCACATATTGACAGGATGCAAGGTGGGTCTTAGCCAAGGATGGTTTACTTGGCACCATGACCAGGTGCTGCGATGTTTGGCCTTAGCATTGGAAGACAAGCGTAACATGACCAATAAGTTGCCACCAGTTCCATCAAAGCATTGCTGGAACACCAGAATCGCTGTCGAGCCCTTTTGAGGTGTCGTGGGCTAGTCGGTGAAACACCGAGGATGGAAGGTGCCCACTTGAAGACCCCAGAGATGTACCCTACTTAGCTCAATCCAGACGGTTGTCATGCTGATGCGCTGGGGAGATCGCACTGTGAGAGCCAGCATCCCAGCCGTTGTGTGTGCTGATTCGCTGGGGAGGCAAAATAAGCTGATCCCTGGAGCCAGCATTACACTTCAGCCATCAACACCAGGCAGAAGGATATCTACATCATCATATGGAAGAAAATGCAAATGGATGGAGACACAGATGGGTCACATTAGTTTACTGTAAAGCTACAACTTAGTTGGTGCTTATCTTGGCGAGAGCCGAGTTCAAATCAGCATGAAGTTTTAACATCTACTCTCATGTAATGGAAATCATAAATATAATAAAGGGTAGATGTTATTGTTCCTTATTTCTATACTGATGCACAATGAAATAATGTATAATATATTGTCACAAAGACGGCCAGAGTGGGTGACGTCAGACCAGAGCCAGGAAATAAAACAACGAGAGGTGGAGTTTGGTGGAGCTGAGCGAATGGTTTCGCTCAGCATTTAATAAATGAACAGACAGCCAGAAAATAAACGGTTGTAACAAACACAAAAACACACGGCACATTCACCAAAACAAAAGAGACAAACAAAACGGACTATACAGACAAACGAACAAACACGGTGAGTGAAAACATATATTTATAATATTTCCTGATTTTTTTTTCCCATTTCACCAACTAACAGGTCAATTCTGTCTTTGTGGAAATTTGTCTTCCTTTTGTTTTTGGCCGGTGCCATAGTTGCATCAGTGTGGGAGTCTGCAGAAGCTATAGCTCAGTCCTATTATATACCGTCAGTTTTCTGATACAAAGCCCATCTTTTCAATGTTACAGTTGACTTGTTTAACCGTCACAGCCCGCAGTTTTTTTTTTGGCATGGCAAATCAGTCTTTAATGTGCACTGTAGTTACACAGCGCTTCCTCCAAAAACAAAGCAAATGAGTGAAGACAATCTATTTATAATGAGATGCAAATTCAGATCTCTCCTGTATAATGAGCAGTAATTTATGCAGTTCAGTAAACTTGCGTGATATTACAGTAGTTGTTCACGAACAATAGCTGTTTAGTACATCGCAAGCAGAAATTCTGCGAAGGAAGAAGGCTACGAATTCACAGTATTTAAAAACACGTAAGTAATATTAGGACATAGAGACCAGAGTATTATTATTAAACCTTTATTATACTAGGTAAGCACATTGAGATTCAAATCTCTTTTACAAGTGCGACCTAGCCAAGAAAGGCAGCAGCAACAAAATAAAATATGGTACAAAAACACAGATACAAAAGTAAAATACAAATCATAATAATACAATCAACAATCAATGAAACAGTCAACAATAAAATAGTAACAAACAGTAACAAGTCTACTCAACTACTGAAAACATGCACAACTCTCAAGTAGATAATCGTGCAGCTTACTCTTAACCACTTCAACTCCAGATGTAAAAAAACACTTCCCAGGTACCAGATTTTGATAATAATAATAATAATAATAATAATAATAATAATAATAATGTTTTCAAACCTATAATTGCTATAAAATGTTAACATGTAATGAATAAAACACAAATAAATGACCTAAACTGTGTTTTTCATTAACCCTTTATGCTCCTGGGTACTACATATCCATGTTCAATATAGAGATAAAAACATTTATTTTTATTTTTTTTTTTATTTATTGTTTGAACAATGAAAACACAAACGCTGCTAATAACGCTAATAACAATAATAATCAGTAAACAGCAAATATCAAATAAAAATCAAACAACATCAAAACGTGTGCCATTATCGACTTGCTCTGTGCCATTTATTGAAATGTTCAATATAACAGAACCCAGGGTTGCCTTCGCAACCACTGCACATTTTCCTTGTGTCCTTTCTTTTGTTTTCATTTTCGTCGCAGACCATGCACCTTTTTTGCGGTCTCTGCTTCCCTTGTGTTGGAGGGATAGTCACAAATGTGTGTACAGGGCTACTTTCCGCAGGCATTGCGATGGATCTGGCTGCCGCAGATGCCTGCTTCATTGCCTTGTACCCAGTACTGTGTTGTGATAGTATTCCGTCACAGCACTGTAAAAGGTAATCCAGGAACTGAATCTTACCCTCCCCCTCTGAAAGCCGATACAGCACTCTACTGTTCAGCATCATCCGGGACATGATGTGGATGCCTAGTTTTTTTAACCTGGCAAGACCTTCTCTGCTAGGATCATATGGCTCTCAGGCATCCACGGCTCCCATCAGTTTGTTGTACTTGTGGAATGGCTTTTTGAAAAATACTGTTGCTCAACACAGGTCTTTTCTACAAAGCCAGCTGTGTACTTTGTAGTCAGTACATTCACATCCCTTTTGTCGTGCCACCTCACCAACAATAAATCAGAGTGTCTAACAAAACATGCATGTCCTTTGTCCAGTTTTTCTTCAGTTGCTTCCTTTGGTACTCCTCTGTTGGTTCGAATAGTCCCACTGATGTGTGTATTTGGTCTAAGCAAAAATGATCCTAGTCTTGTAGACATGAACCAATTATCAACAATAATATGACACCCTTGGTTCAGTACATGATCAGCCAAATAAACCACAATCCTTTCAGATAAACTGAGTTCACTTGGTTCTGGATAATGCGAGACATCATATTTATCCTTGCCGATGTAAATTTGAAAATTCCATGTGTAACCCCTCAGCCTTTTATCACTGGGACAGAGGCAGAAAAGTTTGATTCCGAAGCAAGTTCTTTTTGTTTTTATGTACGGCCGAAAGTGAAGTCTTCCTTTTCACAAAACAAGTGCCTCATTAATGGCTATATTCTGTCCCGGGTCAACTAAATCCATTGATGTCTCTCTGAGCATGAAAAGAGACGGCTCTAGTCTTGTAAGAGGGTGGTCTGTGCGTACATTGTCTATATTAGAGAATCGTAAAATGATGCTGAGAAAGCGGTTTCTGCTCATCACCACTTTGCAAAAGACAGGGGGGCCCTGCATCAACAGGTGTTGCGACCAGTATGCAGACACCCGTGGCAGCTTGTTTATGCCCATTAGAAACACAAGCGCAAAATACATCACCTTGGATTCCACGTCCTGCCATTTCAAACCAAACACCTTCCTCATTTGCAGCTGGCTTACCTGTAAAGTAGCTGCATGCTCTTTTGTTTGTACATTCACAAAGGTAAGTGATTAGCTTTTTGGGAACAAAAGTCAAAAAGCACTCCAATGGAGAGCGCAAACTCTCAAGTTCCACGGTGGGGTGCACATCTGTGTAAACAGGTGCAAAATCAAATGATGGCGGACTGGCATCATGGTAGGGATCAGTAATAAACACCCAGTCCCCTGCTGTTCTTGGCTTCACATCCTCTTCATTATCATCGCTGTGTGATGTTAGCATCACTGTCGCTGGTATCGAAATCCTCCGAACCAACTTCGAAATCTTCATCACTCCCGTTGTCACTCTCCACGTACGTTGCCATGTTCAGCTTTCGCTAAAAACTATATAAACTACAACTAAACAAATAAAACTGACAATAAAACAAAATATAATAATTTAAAACACTATGTATATATAATATATCTATCTGCAATATATCTCAGTCTTCTAAACGCCCACAGGTAGATTGGAATCTCTACACGACATGCAATTGGGTACAAATGTCACCTGAAACTTGAAACGCTAGACTGAGAAACTGCTCATAGAATAGAATGGGAAACTTGACGTACGCACATACGGCATGGTACTGTAAGTGGGTTTTCATTTGACGTACAGTACTGAGCAAAAGTTTTAGGCAGGTGTGAAAAAATGCTGTAAAGTAAGAATGCTTTCAAAAATAGACATGTTAATAGATTATATTTATCAATTAACTAAATGCAAAGTGATTGAACAGAAGAAAAATCTAAATCAAATCCATATTTGGTGTGACCACCCTTTGCCTTCAAAACAGCATCAAGCATCAATTCTTCTAGGTACACTTGCACACAGTTTTTGAAGGAACTCGGCAGGTAGGTTGGCCCAAACATCTTGGAGAACTAACCACAGTTCTTCTGTGGATTTAGGCAGCCTCAGTTGCTTCTCTCTCTTCATGTAATCCCAGAGAGACTCGATGATGTTGAGATCAGGGCTCTGTGGGGGCCATACCATCACTTCCAGGACACCTTGTTCTTTCTTTACGCTGAAGATAGTTCTTAATGACTTTCGCTGTATGTTTGGGGTCGTTGTCATGCTGCAGAATAAATTTGGGGCCAATCAGATGCCTCCCTGATGGTATTGCATGATGGATAAGTATCTGCCTGTACTTCTCAGCATTGAGGAGACCATTAATTCTGACCAAATCCCCAACTCCATTTGCAGAAATGCAGCCCCAAACTTGCAAGGAACCTCCACCATGCTTCACTGTTGCCTGCAGACACTCATTCGTGTATGCTCTCCAGCCCTTCGGCTAACAAACTGCCTTCTGCTACAGCCAAATATTTCAGATTTTGACTCATCAGTCCAGAGCACCTGCTGCCATTTTTCTGCACCCCAGTTCCTGTGTTTTCGTGCATAGTTGAGTCGCTTGGCCTTGTTTCCACGTCAGAGGTATGGCTTTTGGCCAAGTCTTCCATGAAGGCCACTTCTGACCAGACTTCTCCGGACAGTAGATGGGTGTACCAGGGTCCCACTGTTTTCTGCCAGTTCTGAGCTGATGGCACTGCTGGACATCTTCCGATTGTGAAGGGAAGTAAGCATGATGTGTCTTTCATCTGCTGCAGTAAGTTTCCTTGGTCGACCACTGCGTCTCACGGTCCTCAACGCTGCCCGTTTCTTTGTACTTCTTCAAAAGAGCTTGGACAGCACATCTGGAAACCCCTGTCTGCCTTGAAATTTCTGCCTGGGAGAGACCTTGCTGATGCAGTATAACTACCTTGTGTCTTGTTGCTGTGCTCAGTCTTGCCATGGTGTATGACTTTTGACAGCAAACTGTCTTCAGCAACCTCACCTTGTTAGCTGAGTTTGACTGTTCCTCACCCAGTTTTATTCCTCCTACACAGCTGTTTCTGTTTCAGTTAATGATTGTGTTTCAATCTACATATTGAATTGATGATCATTAGCACTTGTTTGGTATAATTGTTTAATCATACACCTAACTATATGCCTACAAAATCCCTGACTTTGTGCAAGTGTACCTAGAAGGATTGATGCTGTTTTGAAGGCAAAGGGTGGTCACACCAAATATGGATTTGATTTAGATTTTTCTTCTGTTCACTCACTTTGCATTTAGTTAATTGATAAATATAATCTATTAACATGTCTATTTTTGAAAGCATTCTTACTTTACAGCATTTTTTCACACCTGCCTAAAACTTTTGCACAGTACTGTATGTAGTTCCCCTATATAACCACAGCCAAAAGAACAGGAAGAGAGAGAACACAGAGGGAACACACTGGAACCGGACTGGGACCATTTTGGACATGGAAGGAAGAGAAGCAGCACTGGAGCCTAAGTAACAAATACATTGAAGAGAAGCAGAAGGAAACAAAATGGCACAACTAAATGCAGTGAAGACTCTACGTCACAGAACAGAAAGTACTCCTTGCATTGTCGAGATTAAGAGAATACTGTTTCATAACGGACTGCGAGTATAACTCGTGTCGTTTACATAAGTGTCCCGTTGATGGATGCTGGTGTTCTAGTTATTGTTAACTGTTACATGACTCCAGTACATAGGGACTGTGAATGTCAGACTGGAAGATATCTTTATTGTATTACTAATGCTGATGCATTGCAGTTTGTCTGTCTCCAGGGCTTGCCTTCTCTTTCCCTACATTCCAGAAGAAGGATTGCAGAGAAGACAGACTGCTGTATTACCTCCAGACACCCCAATAAGCAAGGCTCTCACCTACTAGAGCTAAGTATTAGTGGCCGGGTTGGTAGACTAATGCTCTTGTAGGGAGGCGCCGAATGTGCGGTGTGTGAATTAGCCCCACTCAGAGAGTGAGACGGGGAGGGTAGAGCGAGCATTAAGGACGGATTGTTTTCGGATTGTTTTTCCAGGATCTACGTCATAGAGGGAGGGAGGAAGCACCCTCTGGAGGCAGGCATGGGATCTGGATGCAAAGTATTGGCAAGGAGTCAGTTGGACTTTCATGGACAAATTAGTGGACAAGTGCCTGTATTATGGTGAAGACCTCTTTGGAGAAGATCGCCTTTTGTCCTTTGAGGAACGAGACACTCTGTGGCCATTGAAGGTCAGGTGACACACTCCTGACCATACTCCGGTGGGACTGAACTATATTTTTAACTTATTTATATCATTAAATTAGACTCCATGGACCATATTTTCAAAGTGTTTATTACAGTATTTAATTAAAAAGATAAAACACCTTAAAAAAACTAGAACCAAGCAACAAAGTAATATGATCCAAGTTCTCTTTAGCACTCTCAAGGCGCTTTTCATTTTGTAACATTAACATGAATTGTTCTTCTTTCAGAAAAATAGGAGTGTATTAAGAATGGAGGAACATATAATGGACACACATATCGTAGCGGTGAAAGACAGTAAAATTACTTTATTGCCTTGTTTAAAATTGAGAGAAAGCCTGTGTCCCCAAAGAGCTAAAACGACTTTTGTTGAATGTAAACTCATGTAATAACTAGCAGCAAGGTGGATCTCTGCAGAAGTGGAGTGCATAAAATGCTAAACTATAAATGGAGGCAGGAAACAGACACAGATTTTCTGTCTCCTAGCTGCTATTGGCCACCATTAAAGTCAGTATAATCACTGCATGTTGATTGGCCAAGCTTTCATTCTGATTAGATTTCATTTTGGCATGCGTCACGAATCTCTGCCCATTTCGCTTTGTGTCAGTGCTCACTGGTTGATCAACGAGAGAAGACTTTAACAGTGAGACGTGAAAACAGCGGTATGGAGTAATTACTATTTTCTTAAGTTCGGAGTCTGAATATTCGAACAACCATTGACGCACATGAATTTGAAGGCAAAAATCCACGGCAGTGTCCGCCTTAAATTACATAGTTGATAAATATTACAAATAATTATCAAAATGTGCTTTGTCTTGCACCGATTTCCTTGCCAGAATTTGCGCAAAAAAAATTATAAAATGGAAAGTGATGTGTGGGACAGTAGGGATTAACATAAAAAAACAGGATCAACAAAGTAAAGTGCTGCTTCAGATTTGGCAAGCGAGTCAGAATCGGGATTAGATGCAGGTCTGCTTTTACGCTTTCCAAACTCTGGTCCAACTTGCAAGGAAAATGTTAAGTATAGTGATCAAAGTTTTGTTTTGTTGTGATCCTAATATTTTCTGTTATGAGGACTATAAATGAAAACCAAAACGGTGAGGTGTTTTTTTCTTTGTACAATGCCCCCTTTTCTACAGTTTATTTAAATTAAATTTGAGTTTGCACTTGCGTTTTTCTGCCTGAAATACACTATTTTTGTGTAATAGATCATGGTATAATTAATCTACACAGAAACACAACAGAGAAGCATGCATAATATATTATTGCAGGATAAGTAATCAGTAAAAAAATAAAATAAAAAATAACAGGGATATATGTCCTAATCCAAGGCTATCAATGTTAGCTGGCCAGGTCATGTTGTAGGTGAGTACCCATGGTCTGGAAAGTATGGGGATGATTTCAGAGAATACTATGGAGATTGAAATGGCCAAGTCATTTTTTTAAGACTAGTGCCTAGTACATTAAAAAATAGAGGGGTATTTCAGCCCATATTGCACATTGTTTGACTTAAACCTTTTTATATCATTTTTTCATAGCACAGTTGTTTTCTTTGTACACATTTTGTATAACATACCCCTTATTTAGGATATCTTGAAACAAAACTCCCTCTCTACAGCAATTACTGCATAGTGTAATATTTTTTAATGCTTATCATTTAAGGTTTAAACTTAAGTGTTATATTACAGTACACGACTGAGTGATACATGCAGAGGGTACAAAGCTTTCAGTATTTTCAGCTTCTTTGTTTATGATCAACTGGTTATATTTTATCAGTTATTTTTTAAGGCTTAATTTGTATTCATAAATGTATTGTGTACCCGTTGTGCATATGAGTACCTGCACTTTTTGTGTCTGCATTGCCATTGTAGTGTCCCTGTCTGTTTGCATTGCTGTTGTAGTGCCCCTGTCTGTCTGCATTGCTGTTGTAGTGCCCCTGTCTGTCTGCATTGCTGTTGTAGTGCCCCTGCCTGTCTGCATTGCTGTTGTAGTGCCCCTGCCTGTCTGCATTGCCATTGCAGTGCCCCTGTCTGTCTGCATTGCCGTTGTAGTACCCCTGTCTGTTAGCAAAATGTAGTTGCATTCTACCATTGGCAGTCTCATACCATTGCATTGCCATTGACTATAATTTAATGTACTGTACTGTGATCCAGCAGGGGTATAGAAGTTTTCAATATATTAATTTAAATTTTACCACTGTAGCCAGGTGAAATAATTGCATGGGAAGGTATTGATTATCACTTCAATATTGGTTATTGGTTTATAGCGTCTGTGTTGCACCTGGGGTGAGTAAATCAGCACATCAGTGAGTATAGTTAAGAGTTGTATTTTCTGTGTTTATTTGCAGGGCCCAACTTCATAGCACATTTTTCATTTGCAACTTTGAAAAGAACACAAATACATTTTGGTTACTCACGACCACTAAGTGCAGCAGCAGGTCAGCATTGAGGGCAAACTCCCTTTACTTAGTCATTTTAGTGTTCATTACTTTTTATGTCTTTTTCTCAGATGATAACAGCGTCTCCGCTTCCATCAACTTCTTTCTCCCTTTCTCTACAACTTGCGGTCTCTCTCGCCCTGCTTTCGTGCTAACTCACTAGTGATCTGCCCCTTTGTGTTCAGAGTTAGAAAAGATCAAGCCTTAATGCTAAGAATATCATAATAACTGCATATTCAGACCGCTTAAACATGAATACATTTCAACACAAAAGCATGAATATTTTTCTTATGTTTTGTTTTACAACTTCAATATACACAGTTAACAATATTTATCTTTCTGATGCACCATTTCACCTGAGCTGCAAGTCATAACAGCTTGTGTCTGCATTCTGTTAAACATTACTTTTTCTTTTCAGGTTCTACACCTGCTCTGATTTGTATTTAAGATGGTTCACCTGCAGGGATTGACTGCCTGCATTTCAAACCATTGCAGGGAAGAAGAGCTTCAAAATCTTATTTCAAAGTTTTCTACAAGGGACATTCTTTTTTGCTAACCAGAACAAGTCAGTACAGTGCTATGAGCTCTGTTCTAATTTCGTTATTTGATATGTATAAAAAAGGTTTATGTT
Source organism: Acipenser oxyrinchus oxyrinchus (assembly GCA_030684275.1). Classification (NCBI taxonomy): domain Eukaryota; kingdom Metazoa; phylum Chordata; class Actinopteri; order Acipenseriformes; family Acipenseridae; genus Acipenser; species Acipenser oxyrinchus. Next base: position 16,173,100 of record CM060254.1, on the reverse strand, counting down.
CTTGTCTCATATTTTTGTATTCATTTTCAGAGGAGGAATTGGCTTTCTTTACCCATGTTTCTTTTGTCGCACTTTAAATTGCTTGCTGTGTAATTTATGGATCACCTAATTTGTGTGAGATTAATAGAAGAGAGTGGTGATTTCTTGTTTTGGTAAATATGAATTTAATGAATTTCAGAATAAACTTGACTCTCATCGCTGAAATCAAATAAAGCGTGGAATCATTTATAAACCCTATGCCTTTGTGTCTCCCTTTCCTTCATTTTGTTGGCTTTCTACCCGGCCACATGCTGGTCCCATGCAGTAGTAACTCAGGTATTACAACAATTGTGCATTCCATACAAGCTCAGTAAAACACAGATGTACGCACAACATCTTGTATTCAGTCATAGGCCTTTATCAGCATATCAAGTCAGTTTCTTTTTAAAGATTCTACTCTGCATGGACTTCACTTTACCCTTGTCAATGTCTTTAAATTAGTGATAAGATGATCTGGTATCAGTTTATTCCCATTTTTATACAGGAACTGATATGAATGCAGTATATGTCTCCCAGTCAGCCCAGTCAACTCAATCATTCCAGTACACTTCCTGCAAAGAACAAGACCAAGTAAAGCAAATCCAGAAAGAACAGCCAAAGAGAAGGAAATACTAGAATCACAGAGGGGACCGCCCAATATTACACCTGCTCATTTTTCAGATGTATAGTAATATAGTAGTCCTTTTTTGTTGTTTGCCTGATCTAATATTTATTCGGCCAGGTTTGTACTGATTAAGAAAAAGGCTGAAGAATGAAAAATATATAAATATATTATTGGCCGTACGTTTAGAGAAAATATGAAAAATGTTAACATTACTGGAGTATTTCAATCTAATCAAGTTCTTGATTTGCTCCTTGACTCTGAGGATGCTGGCTGATTACTGGGCTGTCAGACCAATGACCAGCCAAAACAATGGACAGGGACCGATAGTATACACTACTGTCTAGCACAGCCCATTGTATATAGAGGGCATTTATTGACAGCTGGAATCCCTCTGCCATTTGTTTAATTGGGATTCCAAAGCCAGCTATCCTGAAATTAAACGATACGGTACAGTTTGGATTTACAGGAAGTCAGACAGAACACAAGCAGCACTTAACAGGAAAAACAACAAAAACTTGGCCTTAAAACAAGGAGAAGCAAAAGCACAGTCATATAATAGCTATAAACAATATATTGTATTTGAAGATCTCTCTCACTAGTACAACATCCTCAACTTTGTCTCGTATATTATCCAGCCTGGAGACTGTCCCTCATACCCTCTAGTTATCGCACAATTAAACCTTCATGCAGATATACAGAATATAGAGTATTACAGGTACATTTTAAAGAGAAATACAGCAGTGTGGTGGATATTGGAGAGTCCTCAATACAAAGAACACATTAACGCCTGAAGGTGTCACTGTAGCCCCAGGTTAGGTGACCTGCAACCCTGCTAAAAAAACTGTTAAAGTCCATGGGCACAAAATGCACATTTAACTGTTATATTACCTAATTACCTAATGCCCTTTGTCTTGTTACCATAATCCATTTCTAGCTTATTTACATACATTGAGCTGGATTGGCGTTATTGATTTCAATGGGAGAATAAAGTCCCGCCACTTGCTGGCAGACCCCTGAATAATCGCAATGCTGTTCAATTAAGGTCATCATCAGACAGTGTGCTCTGTAAAATTGATTTGGTGTTTTCCTTTAACACAGACATTTCTGTTGGTTGTTTAGTTACAGTAGCTTATATCTGCTGTGGCTGTTTTCTTTGTTATGTTAATATATTTAATTAAAACTGTACTAAGCTGGAAACTCTCTGTCCCTGTGTGTTGCAAACCCTGAGCTAGATATTGTACCTCAGTTGGTCTGAGTAAGATCATTTTAGTTTGCTTTTCTCTTTGTGGTATAAAATATTAAAATGTAAAATGGTGGTTATCTTGCAATGTAACAGTGCTTGAACCTGTAATCTTTTGTGTCCCAGTTATATAAAAATACACAGACTACCTTTAAAGAATAAATAGTGAGGTTCCGAAAAATATAGTGTTACACGTCCCCACGTGTTGCTACAATTGTTTCAATAATGTACCTGTCATTTTCACCACTAACATCCTGACAACTTTTTACACTTATAACTTTAAAGTCTCAAAGCTCTTTGCAAAATGTCTGCTCAGTGCACAGCAATAACGATCCATGATGTGGTATGGAACAGAAAAGCCAGAGCACTTTTTATTTTTTGTATTGCTCCTGCACTGATTTATAGGACAGATCTCAAACCCCAATGCACTAGAGCGGCCATTTTGAAAACAGCTTAGAAACAGACTTTAAAGTTATGTGTAAAATGTTTTCAGGATGTTAACAATAAAAATAAAAATTACAGGTACGTTATTTAAACAGTTGTAGCAACACGTGGGGACATGTAGAGCTATATTTTTCGGAACCCCGCTACTTACTCTTTAACCTTGAAACCAAACAAGCACACAACTGCAATATGGCAGTCATAGTAAGTCAGATCACCTGAGGTGTTTAACGCTTTTGAACTGCAGTTTGTTTTGTAAAGTACCAAACACAATTATTACCTGTTTTGCACATGCATTGACTAAAATTTACTCAAATGTGCGATTTTGAAAGACACATGTTATAGCATATTTGGAAATACTTTTGGTTAAAGGAAGATCTCAGTTTCTATGCCTTATTCTCGAGTTATCTGTTTGCACTTTCACTTCCTGGGGCATTTCACGCGAGTAGTGTCAGATGGTTATTCAGCCTGCCCGGGCTCTGCAGCTTGTACTGTGATCCACATCACTGTTCTGTCTGGACAAACACAATGCCCTTGAAACAAACTGGTAAAGATGAAAGAAACAAGTTCATAGCAAATCTCAAACCACACATCTAAGACATCTCAGTGAACTGCTTAGCAGAGCTGTCAAGATTCCTAATTGCCAGCTGATTTGTGTGTTGCCCAAACTAATCACAGTTAGCAGATGAATCTCTCGCTGATTTGTCTGTCTGTTAATATGTGGGCCTGATTAGTATTTGAGAGATAAGACAAGGCTTATAATGCTAAGAATAAAGGTTGTGGCTGTGTGTAGTCAACAAAAAAAAGGGTAGATGGCACACACACTGGCTTTAATGTTTCATAGTAATGGAAATTTGGGAGGTCTACCTCCGAAAACTGATGTTAGTATGAAGAATAACCTTCTGAATGTATGACACTGTGACAGAAACAGAATGATTCTTGGTGGTAAATCTCCCTCCTGACCTGTGAGGGTACTAAGTAAAGGGAACAGAGTACCCTGGACTGGTTGGCCTGACAATTCATTCCCAGGGTTAAAAGGAAGTCGTCATCTAGAATGGGGGCGGATCTCTGGTACACTAACTCATCGACCCGGAAGGGAAACGATGTGGCAGCTGCGGATTGGAGAAGTGGTTTACCAAGGGGTCAATCGTTTACCAAGGGGTCATGAGTGACGGTACTAATAGGGGACGGAGCAACGTGATCTGTTCCTTCGTTTATGGTTAAGGAACGACCTGGAAGGTCTAGTGTTTATATATCGTACCGTGAGTGTTTGTTTGTTTTGTCTCTAATTGTTGCTTGTTGTTATTAGTAGACCGCTAACACGTTCTGGAGCTGTCGCCAGAGGCCAGCACCAACCCGGACATCACTGCACTTGTATCATGATATGTATTGTATTTGCACCACGAGCACTACAGCACGCACCCAGGACTGGTGACCATGTTTGTATATTGTATGTGTAAACTGACTATGTTTATTATTTAGGACTGCAAACCCTTTATTTATAACAGTGCAATACACATTGCTGTATATTGCCTGGGATTATTGTTTAAGGTCATCAGACCTGGATTACAAAGTAAATCACTTTCTGATTGGATTATCACTGTCTGTCTCTTCCTTGCACACCGCATCACTCCTACACCTGTACCCTGCGAACCACTTTGCTGCACATGATGTCAGAACACGGGATTATGGATCACACTGCATTGGCGGAGCTGCTGGAGGCACTGGACAGCAGAAGGGAGGCCAAGGAGAGAAGGAGAGAGGAGCGATACACCACGCTCATTGAGAGGGTAGGGCTGGAAATAATGCCACACCCTGCAACAGCACCCGTGATGACGGCCCCAAAGGTGTTGAAGATGACGGTGGAGGATGATCCGGAAGCGCACCTGTTCGCCTTCGAGTAGCTGGCTACTACCGTGTCATGGCCGCAGGAGTTCTGGGTGAGCCAGCTGGGGCCCTGCCTGATCGGGGAGGCTCAGGCAGCATACCGCCGATTACGACCTGGTAAAACTGTCAATCCTCCGTCGTCTTAACGTCATGACAGAGACCCACCGGGTACGATTCAGGAAGTACCAAAGGTCCCCGGATACACGCCCCAGGGTGGTCGCGCAAAGGTTATGTGACCACATGGTACACTGGCTGACCCCCACCAAGAAGCCATGATACTAGCTGAGGACTTCGAAGACTCCCTGGTCTCTGCCCGGATCGGCATACTCAAGGCTTCCGCCAACAGGAGCCGCCAACCACCACCTCTTCTCTCTCTCCCAACACCACCAGCACCCACACCGGCTGAATTAGCTGAATTGTGATATGCTTCCATTTTGATTCCCCTGCAATGCTGAATTTGTTTCTAATCTCTATTTCATTCTTTCATTCCTTGGTGTACATACATTGTACAAATAGTGGCTGTTTGAGTGTTGCAGGCTAAACTGTTACCTCAGGGTTACAGAAGTCATTTGTTAATGTAATGCCAGAAGGCAGCTAAGAGCATTGCTGCACAATCAAGGTGAGGTTTGTAACTCAAAGGCTAATGTGTAGGCTATAACAATTTAAAACACAACAATAACTATATGCTATTTTTGACCATGCATCAAATACTTTTAGAGGTCAGGGACATCAGAAATATTATTGGGGATGACAGAAATATATTTCTTGAGGATGTTGGGAACATCATAATAGAATAAGCATGGGGTAATGGAAGAAGACAGTATTTGAATACCAACTTCATCTTACCAAATGGGGATTTATCAACTTGTTCTGGATTAATTAATGGTGGCATTGCATAAATCAAACTAAAAATAAGTGTTGCTCATTCACAGAGGCCATAAGCGCTTTGACTACCAATCATGAAGTCTGAAGGTTATGGCTTTTGCCATATATATATGTGACAGGCTGGCTGCAGGGAGGAACTCAGACCAGAGAGAGAAACACACAGACAGACAGACGGTGGTGATGAGAAGCTGAGTGCAAATGGTAGCACTCAGCGTTTATTACCAAAATAAAAGAACACAAAAACAGGACACGGCACTTACGCCAAAATAAATAGATGAACAAAACGATGAAACAGTAAACAGTGCACGAACAGACAAACAAACACGGTGAGTGTAATACTTTTCTCTAACTTTCTCCTTCTCCTTCTCCTTCTCCACACCCGTTCTCCACTCACCGAACACACAACCCCGAGTGAGTGAAAACATGCAGCTTTTATGCAGTTGTACCGAGACTCGATTGCTAGTCAATCATTCAGTTGGAATCTCGGTACAACTGCACGTGAATTAATTAAGTGTACTCCCGTGACCACACATTACATTTTAACCAGCACATGAAGTGATTTGTGCCATCCTCGTGCCTAAATACAAATCTACATTTTTAAATATACGTGAAACACAGACCCGCTTATATCCCGTGTACCAATGCCTATACACCAACATTTACACACAACACATAACACAAAATACACACAGGGGGGGCACTTTGCCACAATAGACTATACAGTTTTATTAACCTAATCGCCCCCTCACCACCCAGACCACAGTCTCATCAATGTGTGCACTGAAACTTTTAGGGAGGTCAGTAGTATATCAGCACCCAAACATGAGGCTGAGTGCCAAAAGTCAAGATTCTGTGATACATATTCATGTCATCAGTTTTTCTCTAATAAATCACAATAATTGTCCTATCTAAAACTGCCGCGATACAGATCTGTTGTCCATGCCAGTGTTACCGCACTTACTATGATTACTACTAGTATTACTGGATACTACGATTCTGTATTCCATGCAACCTCCCAGAAATGTTGGAAACGGACAGAGGCGAGTGGTAGAATTGCTGTGAACACACCAGACACTGACACCTAAACAGTGACCCAGAGATCACACAGACAGATTGGGTCTCCCTGAATTCCGGCTTAGGGGGCCACCCAGCCTTCAGAGTAGATTCCTTTTAATAAGCTGCGCCTCCCGCTTGGAGAAAATGAATTTTTTTAATGCCTCTCTTAAAAGGTCACAAAAAGCCATGTCTTTATTGCTTTGACAGAAAATTTGATTCCAACTAAAAAAAAACAAAAAAACAAAAAAAAAACACAACAAATTCTCTTTTAAATACAGTTTCTTCAGTGGCCCTTACACCACCATATAATAATAGGGAGATGAGACAAAGATGTGAGGGTAAAACAGTAGTTCAGTGTACTGTTCACAAATTTGGAAACACCTGTTATATGTAACACACCTTTTTGCGTAAATGGGCTTTCTCTTACATGACTCTTTAACATAAATGTGTTGTACCAATCTGGACACCCACCATTTTTTAAAACAATCATTTGGTATAAAGTGTTGTTCTGCATGCGTAGTAAATAAACATTATTTGGGATGGGACAGATTGATTATTCATCAGTGCCAGTACTTCTTGTTGTGTAGTAGAATATACAATACAGTGCTCTCTCACTCCACATCTGAATACAGTGAAATAATGGAGGACAGAGATTTGTTGAAGGGCCATACACAGTAAAGTGTTGTACATGTGAAATTTAGAGCCAACATTGAATTGAACTGAGTTGTAAAATAGATAGGAAGCACTGTTTATCATATTTGTCCAGAATTATTTGAGACAATTATTTTGTAGATACGCTTTTGATCTATAAAAGGCGCAATACATTCATCATAAAGGAGAATATTATACCTTTTTATACCTGGACAGAGTACATAATAATAAAGAAAGTGGTGATAAAATACTTTACCTACAAGTCCTAATTCTTGGGGTATAAAGAAGCCTAGGCCTATCCCTTTGTGTGTATGTTACAGTTACACATTTCCATGTAAATACTGCGATTATAGTGTTCTCATTTGTCAATACTGCTGGCTCTTATTGATCCCCACTGGGCATGAAATCCCCTGCGACAGGGAAACAGTGGACGCGTCGTATACATATGTCACATTATATCATATATCTGGAGAATCGCTTATTAAATTATGATTAAACGTTTCATTGACATTTCTTGTTCTATACTTCTGTACATACTGTTGATATATGCTCATCACTTTTTTCCTCATACAGATAACCATGGCAGGGGTGTATGTTGTTGACATACTTGTTTTTTGTTACTTTCAGATGCAGAAAGGAAAGAAGAGGGATACATATTCAGTGTAGACGTGCTCCATAATGACCGCCTGTGGGAACCGTTATCACCAGGAGTACTCAGCATCCATTAATCACAAGCCTTCCCATACAGGTCCTCATTTGAATAATTTAACAGAAATCCCTGTGCTGCACAGAAGTCAGACCGCCCCAAAGCCTACCAAACTAGGGCTGCCTAGCTACCGCCTGCCCCATTTGGAGTCTGCAATCCAATCTGCAAGATGTTATGTAAAGGTCAGAAATCTCTAAATCACTTTTTTATAATTTCAACACTCCAATATTTTACTAGTTGAATTCATTTATAAACTACGCTTCTATTCTGCTAAGCAAAACCAACACAACGTTTTGTAATTACAGACTTATACTCCCCACTATTTATGTATTCATTATCGTTCTAGTGTAGGATTGTTAACTCCTTTATAGTAAGGTGGTGTCTTGGCCTTCTAACATGACTGTGTTTAGAATGACTTTGACAGACAAATCTTAACCCTAACACAAACAACAATCATGAATAGCATTGCAACTAAGCTTCGGGACCGATTGGATTTACCTAAAGCTGTTCGGAATTCTGAAAAAGTTATTTCAGGTGATCCAGAAGATAAAAAACAACACAGCAAAATCATCACATCATCACACAGATATTGTTATAACTTGTACCATGGTATTGGATCTTTAAGGTGCACTGATAATGAGTCTTCATTTAAATTATATATCCCAGTTTATGGCATATTCAATCCAAAAACGAATGTAATTTAAGAGCAAAAGGAAAATATGAATTAAATTACAGAAAATGTTCTGACCTTGTTAAATGAGCTAAGTCATTCCTTATTGCAACACAGGGGAATATATGCCTTGAGTGTTGACCTTTATGAACAGCACATATCACTTGTGTTACATGCCAGGGTTCAATGTTTTAAAAAATAATAACACATGTACACTGGTTTGCGTAATGGGCACTAAAAGGTTAAGAGTCAGTTTCATATTGTGTGTTATTATGAAGGTCAATATATGACAACCTTGACTGGAACCTGCAGGACCCATTGCTTCCACCTTGGGTTAAATACTATGTCACACTACCAGGACAGACTTGCTCAGGGCGTGCAGTGTTGACATTCTGTGTGATTATTGTTTACGCCTGTGATTGATACTGTCAGATCAAAGGCTTTTATGATGAATAGACTGCCTAAGGAAAGCTTAGCATTGTTTACTTAGCACTTGCCAGACCTTGGGGTAATCCAGCCAAAACAAAATGCTAAAACTCGATTAACATTGCCACCTTTGTATCTGGAAATTAAGGGTTGGGATTTAAGTTCAAGACTTTAGAATTCTATAACAAATACCCCTTATAAAAATGTAATTGTGGCAGTGCAAAAGGCTGAATTGAGTGTGTGTTTGGGTGGGGAATATTTGGTTGGCAAGCCAGGTGTATAAAGAGGGTGATCACGGTTGTTAATTTAGAATTATTGTTGGTGATAGAGGTGGAGGTCTGTGGTTTGTGTTCCGTGCTTTCCTGTCTTGTGTTTGTATTCATGAGTTTTTGTAGAACCTTTTTTTTGGGCCCTTATGCCATTTGTTTTGTGAAGAGTGTTTTGTCTGTTTTATTTGTTTGAATAAACTGCACATTAACACATTAAACTTGCAGTTTTCTCTGTCTGAGTCTCTCTCTCTGCCAATACCATCCGGGCTGTGACGCCACCGCGCCACAGTAATATATACAAAACATATTTTTGAAAATATAGTAGGTGAAAAATACACATATTTTAAAATATATGTTACAATATACTGCCGTATTTTTCTGGTAAATATATTGCAATATGTTGTAACATATAGCAATATATTTTAAAATTATTTGTAAATTATTGCCATTATAAGATAAAAAATATATTAGCAACATATATTTTTTAAAATACAAAAATATTTCTTTACAATATATTTATGTCAATATAAATAAAAATATATTGCAGTATACTAATTAGAATATTTTAAAATGTATTGTTATATATATTGTATATATTGCATTTCCAGTATTCATTAAGTTTGGGACTGTTGTATAGATGACAAAAACCACAAAAAAGAGAGTCTTTTTAGAAAAAAACCAAAACATTATTTATTGTTGATAAAAATGTACTTTAGCATGGCTAGCTCAAATCTGACAGTGTACAACAAAACTTCAGCATGTAGGGAACATGGACATTTTTTTTTAACAACTGGTATAATAAATAAACAAATTATGACCATATATCCAAAAGCAACCAACAAAAAAATGAGTTGAACAATGTACAAAAGAAAAACAAAAACGCCTTCAAATTATTTGTGCCAGGGACCCTGATCATGGGATGCAAGACTGAGCTATACACTTTGGCTTCAAACTCTGCAAGGTGGCAACCATAGCAAGCTAACCCTAACAGCTGACTTGTGACATAAATCTGATCCACACACACACACACAAACTCACACCCCAGAAAATAGGTCCTTGTAGCTTCGATGTCGCCATTTCTCTTCTTTTGTAAAGATTTTGTCTGAAAATGTTTGATTACTGCACTGAGGCAGGTTTGTCTTACAGCACAGCAGTAACAATGAAAAACACTCGCATTCACGGCTCTCTACTGACATGGTCCAATGGTGGAAATACACGAATAGGACCTTGTTTTAAAGACATGAGTCTCAGTGCCTGAGTAAAAAGATTTAAAGGGCCGGGTCGCCGGTGGGAGTTTTAACATGGGGCAGACGCCAAAGTGATAACGGACAAACTCAGTAGCATGAAATAAATATTCTAACCAATTAGGTCAAGGATGCAATGGTAAAATTAAATATATTGCAACATACTTTTAAATATATTTTCTACCTTCAAATATATTGCAAAATAGATAAGATATATTACCCGACTTAACATACATTTAATAATCATCCTAAAATATATAAATAAGCTGAAACAAATGTTGAAATATATTTTAAATCTAAGCAATATCACACAATACAACATCTTATTTCTGCAGTGACATGATTTTAAAAAATCTACATTATACTTTAACGTATATATTTGTTGTATGAATATGGAATTTACTATATATTGTTTATACTTTAACATTAAGACCATTCATATTTTTGTATTTTATGAATACATTTTACACATTGTCTTGCCAGACCTAGACAGCAGCCTTGAAATGGAAAGGCTGGAAGAGGGTAGACATCGTAGACAAATAATTTAATTTCTTACCTTCAATTTATTATTATTATTAAATTAGTCATTTAGCAGACGCTTATCCAAAGCGATTTACAGAGATTATGGGGTGAACTATGCATCAACAACTGCTGTTGCAGAGTCACTTACAATAGGACCTCGGTTTTATGTCTTATCCCAATTTATATACATTAATTACCTATGCATGTTCTTCTTGGCTAACACATTAAGATATATGACGAAAACAAAAACAGTTATCAGTAACAGCGGCAAGTAGCTCATTTGCATATCGAGGGACTACATGGGGAAAATGTCTCTCGTCTGTTAAATTGCTGTTAATGGTTGTGTTATTGTTATTGTTTATTGTTGTCGTTATATAAGTGTTTTTATTGGGAAGTGTTGTGTGTTATTAAGTGTTCCTGGATTTATGTTATGTCACCATCAGTAGTGGTAGGGCCAGCAGGAGTGGGGGAGGGATTTGCTTCTACAGTTAGTAGGGCTAGAGTGGATGTTTCTGCTTGATTAGCTTTTGCCATGTTGGTTGTGGTCTGTTTGTGAGTAAACAGTGTTCTATACCTTCAGTGCAGTGTGTCTGTCTCATTCCTGGGTATAACCCGACATTGGTGCTTTGCAACAGTATACATGTATATATATATTTCACAATATATTTTCCAGTATATTGTATGCATATCTATACTATATATCTGCAGTATATTACAACATATTTATTAGTATATTTTTCCATATATAAAGTACATATGTAAAATATATTGTCTCATATATATATATATTTTTTTTTCCTAACTAAAATATATGAAAATGGCAATAATTTGTATATGGTGAAATGTATAAAATATATTAAAACATATGAAATATATGATAATATATTGAGGTTAATATATACATTTTCATAAGGGGATGTCCATAAGCATTGAATCCATATTTCAATAGGTTGATTAATATATTGTGAAATGTATTGTATGTAGTATATAGCATATATGCACACAACATGTATGGTCAAATGTTTACACATTATAATGTAACAGTAAAACATGTAAATGCCCAGTTTACAGTCCTCTGATATACATGTTAGTTTTAAAATATTAAAAGATTATTAATAAAATTAATACTAGAACCACCAATGCAGTCATTTTGACCCCCCTACAGAAAATGTAGTTGTGAAGAGGCGGTTCCAGTGTTAATGGAAACATGCTGCCTCGTTAGGTTTACTAATAAGTAAAAACATGTTCATAGAACAAATTATATGGTAAAACTAGTACAAAGTCAAAGTCAAATTAGAATAAGTCATAGGAAATTACTGCTTTATATATATTTATATATATTACCTGCAAAACCAGATTTATTCAAACACAAAACAACCAACTGCTTACTGTTTTGCCTTCTTGAATTTTCATATATACTTTAATATTATTTCAACAAATGGTGTTGTTTTTAAGGAACTAAATTAAATTGAGATACATTCTTGAACGGTTTATTCTTTACAATTGTTTGTTTGACAACAGACCTGAAAAAACTAAAACACTGTGATGGCAAATACTATATAAACTTGTTTATAGAAATATAGGTGTGCATTTTCAAACTTAAGTTTAAATGGCAGCCACATTCTTAATAAAATTATGAAATTTACATTTTGAAAAACAAAAATGTGCACACAACAGCATGGTGGTGCAGGCCAACAGAGCCTGATATAAATTTTCCTAATATAATCAAACATGAAAGAAGAACGCTGCACACTCGATTGCAGTCTAAAATTGTACTTATTTAGTCATTTCAGATTTGAAAACACTGATGTTTCAGCACAAGAATGTCTGATTTGGTGTGCAATTGAGTGTGTGGCTTTCTTCTTTTATGAGACATAACAATTTGACCATTTTCCAAAATAATTATCCAGGCTTATTTTTACGTGGTGCCGGAGTTCACAGATGCGCATGTTTATGGTCTTTCTTATTTCACTGACTTTTGCTGTTGGGTGATGTTTCAAAACTGCACCTGGAAAGAAAAATTAAACAAGATGTTTACTGCTTGATAAACCCTTGATAAATGTTAATAATTATTGTTTAGTAATGGTAATTTTCATTTCTGCCAAACACTGAATTGTTATCTGTGCCATTTCTCTGGACAGCAATATTCACAGATTCAATATAAAGCTGCTTGAATGGTGCAGGAAAAGAAAGATCCATCCCTACTCAATAGTCAAGGGGAATCCTTCTGACATAGTGCTTTGGTTTGACATTTCCAAATTTGGACAGGGTAAAACACAAATACATTTAAAAAAATGTTTATGGATACAAAAATATGCCAAACATTACCAATTAGAGCATCAATCTTGGTCTTATCCAGTGGTTTTCAGCATTCTGCATTCGGGTTGATTTTGTTCTTTCCACCAGTCAGATTAGACTGAATGAGCACATCAGTGGTAAAGAGGCCAACCAAAAGCACATGAGCCATGGCACTAGGTGTCTTTTTGTTCTTTGCAGTCGCCCAACAGTGTGATGAAACTTTCACACCAGAATTTCCAAAAATCTGAACCTGAAAAAGGAACATACATGAAACTGTATACCATTCACACAACTGGTTCTAATTATCATAGCTGTGAAACAATACACAAAAACAAGCACTTTTGAGTATATTCTTTATAATTATACTCTTACAGGTATTAGAGATACACTTCATTTCCTTATTAATATTAAGATCATGTGCTGTGTTTTTGAGCATTCTCAAGCTCTATTTAAAAGATATGTAACGAACCATGTGTTAGACTTTCTCAAATTCCATTGCTCTTCTAGAGAGGCTTTTCCTGCTGATGTTACTTGCTTGCTTTTTTTTTTAACAATACACACACCTTACAAACAGTTAACAACACATGGGGACATTCATTTTCAATTAAAATAAAAAGAAAAAAAACACCTTTAGTAACCCTTTAACTAATATAAAAGAATGCAGGAACATAGGGTATTGTGTTTGTTCCTCAATACCTGTTTGGCAGTCAGGAGGAAACCCTTGTAAGACAATGCAATGATTGGGCATATCTAAAATTGGCAAAAGTGAAAATACAAAAGGTCATATGATTTGAAATAATTGTTGAAGAATACTGACCTCTGATTCTTGTTCAGATACAACATCCTGAAGTTGCTCTCCAGGTGAAGCAGGTACAGGTTGTCTTTTGAGTACTACCATCATGTTATTTAGAACAGCTGGCAAATTATTCAGGTTCACCTGTACTCTTTGCAAGTAAAGATTCTGCAGATGGTGAAAGCCATGCCAAACAGAAACCTACATTTGAATTACATGGGAATACTGATTCACCACTTCTCTTTCAATATGACAGTCCAGAAGAAATTGATAATATTGCAACCAATCTTTCACAGCAGTGCACAAATGAACATGACCAACACACTGAATTACATTTTGATAGCCATGGTGAAGGTTTTCAAGAGGTTGTTCCAACTGACTCGAATGAAGACAACTTTGAAAACATCAGTGACTTCAGTGATGAAAGTGAAGATCAATGTCTTGATCCAGACTCTGAACACCTACAAACGAAGATTTACTTTACAATGGCTCTAGTTTAACAAGAGGACAGAGTTTATTATTAATCCTTTCGTTTGTTTTGAGACATGGACTAACAAGATCGGCACTTTCTGATCTTTTAGATCTAATTAATATTCACTGTCCAGAACCACCAATAACAACTTCAAAGTATCTTTTTTTAAAGAACTTGGACCATTGCATGGACATTTAGAATTTCACATCTATTGTTCCACATGCGAATACTACCTTGGAAATAAAGGAACAAATGGACTATGTGATGTTTGCAAATTACCATGGAATAAGAATGACAGCTTATAAAACGGAAATGTCTTCATATACTTAGCCATGAAAACACAACTGGAAGAACTTCTTCAGAGAGAAGACATTTCTGATTCAATAAAATCAACTTTCTGTAGGAAAGTGAATGTATCAGATACACATGAAGATATTTACAGTGGAAGAATGTACCAAGAATTGAGCAACGATGGAGGGCCTTTGCAGAGCCCTTATAGCTTGTCCTTAACACTTAACTGTGATGGTGTTCCGGTTTTCAAATCATCAAATTACAGCATTTGGCCTTTACAAGGAATGGTCAATGAGCTTCCTTATCTTGTGCATGCTAACAATGTAATGCTTTATGGTTTGTGGTTTGGGGCAAATAAACCAAACGTTAATACATTTTTGAAGCCTTATACAAATGAATGTGAGAGTTTATCCCAAAAGGGTTTTTTTGTGGATAAATCCTAAAACTCAGTTTTGTTCTTTCTGAACATTCCAAGGTTGTGACAGTTGTGATAATGTGCGCCTCAGTAGCAAGACCCATTCTGCAAAATATGATTCAATTCAATGGTCAGTTTGGATGTGGATTCTGTCTACATCCCGGTGAACAGGTCTGTAAAGGCAATGGTACTGTTAGAGTCTACCCATATAAAGAAGTGCCAAAGAGAGTTCATGCTTCGACAGTAGAATCAGCAAAGGATGCTTTTAAAGCAAAGAAACCTGTCAACGGAGTAAAGGGTCCTACATGTCTAACTAATATTCCATACTTTGACATCATATGTGGAATGCCTCCAGACCACATGCACAGTGTGCATCTTGGAGTTGTGAGACAAATGGCAAATATGTGGCTTGATAGTAAGTACCATGAAAAACCCTACCATATTGGAGGCATGTTGAAAGAACTGGATCAGCAACTAATGACAATTAAACCACCCTGCAACATAACACGAGTGCCCCGGTCATTTCTTCAAAGGACATTTTGGAAAGCCAATGAATGGCAAAATTGGCTACTTTTTTACAGTCCTTTTGTGCTGAAGGGGATTCTTCCACATGCTTATTATCATCACTTGTTGATTCTTGTCAACTTTATGTTCACTTTATGCAAGGAGGTTATCACTGCTGAAGACCTTAAAAGGACAGAAGATCTTTCAATTGAATTTGTTACCACATTTGAAACACTGTATGGAAAAGAACAGGTTTCTTTCAATGTACATCTAATCCTGCATTTACCCGAATCTGTACAAAACTGGGGACCTATATGGGCACATTCAGGTTATGTTTTTGAGTCTTTTAATGGTGAGATTCTTAAAATGTTATATGGAACACAGTGTGTACCTTTGCAAATTATGAAGGATTTCACATACAGAAGAGCATTGCCACATTTAGGTGAAAAGCTACTGAAGAATGCCACCCCAGCATGCAGAGAATTTTTCAGAAACTTCACAGGAGAAAAGAGATTAAAACAATTCACTAGGGCATCTCCTGGAGTTGTAACCATAGGAAAGCATCACTCTAAGTATCTTTTTGGGGAGGAGCTCCTTGCTATTCGTGAACAAACATCTGTCACATCTGATACAATTGTGAAAGTATACAATCGTGTTTTGGTAAACAAACAGCCCTATTACTCACAAGCATATACCAGAGTCGTGAAAGGAATAGTTACACTGTTATGTTACAGAATGATAGAATTGCATTAGTTTACTCATATATACAACTGGAAGAGGCAGGAAACTCATTGCATTAGTCAAAGTGTATGACAAAACACATAATTCATTAATTGGAACTAATGAAGCTACATATTTAAAAATGGAGTATATAACCAGTTTAAAAAGAGAACTACAGGGAAGAAAAAAAGCCGTTGATGTTTCAGAGTTTAAAGGCAAATGTGTGCTGATAGATTTACCACAGTTTCCTTGTGTTTTATGCATGTAGACCACCAAAGTACCATGTCCAAGATTAAATACCAAAATACCATGCTACTTACCAAATATAGAAAAATGATTTGTAAAATCAGCATTGTAGCAGATACTCCTAGTTTAAACTGTAATTAACACAAACTGATTAAGTTTCTTATAGTTTTACCTGTTATCATTTGGGGGTTACAGACGTTGATTACCATAAACTGTAAATACCATACCTGAAATAACACATACTCAGTGTCAATCAGGGTCTTTAATCCCAGCTGTGAGTACTGGATCAACATACATCTTGTGTAAATCAACATAATATAATGGTGGTTAATTGAATAGTAAAAACAGAAACGGTCAATCTTAAATTCCACTATTTGGAACATAAAATAATCTGAACTGAAAATGTTGACAAAAACATAATACAATTCTAACAGGTTTAAGCAGCTTCAAATATGCTTTTTTATACATATATATATATATAAATATATATATACAGTGCCTTGCATAAGTATCCCCCTCCCCCCCTTAGACTTTTCCACATTTTGTAGTGTTACAACCTGGAATTAAAATGGATTTAATTGGGATTTTTACCATTTGATTTGCACAACATATTTAACACTTTGAAGGTGCAAAATATTTTTTATTGTGACACAAAAGTTAATTAAACAAAAAAAAAGACATTTGTTGGTTGCATAAGTATTCACCCCCCTGAGTCAATACTTGGTAGAAGCACCTTTGGCAGCAATTACAGCTGTGAGTCTTTTTGGGTAAGTCTCTACCAGCTTTGCACATCTGGATCCTGCAATTTTTGCCTATTCTTCTTGGCAAAATTGCTCAAGCTCTGTCAAGTTGGATGGGGACCGTTGGTGAACAGCAATTTTCAAGTCTTGCCACAGATTCTCAATCGGATTGAGGTCTGGGCTTTGACTGGGCCATTCTAAGACATTCAGGTTCTTGTTCTTAAACCACTCCAGTGTAGCTTTGGCTGTGTGTTTAAGGTCATTGTCCTGCTGGAAGGTGAACCTCTGCCCCAGTCCCAGGTCTCTTGCAGACTGAAACAGGTTTTCCTCTAGAATTCCCCTGTATTTGGCTCCATCCATCTTGCCCTCAATCCTGATCAGTTTCCCAGTCCCTGCTGATGAAAAGCATCCCCATAACATGATGCTGCCACCACCATGCTTCACCGTGGGGATGGTGTTCTCAGGGTGATGAGCATTGTTGGCTTTGCGCCACACATAACGTTTTGCGCTAAGGCCAAAAAGTTCAATTTTGGTCTCATTAGACCAGAGAACTCTTTTCCACGTTTGCTGTGTCTCCCACATCCCTTCTGGCAAAATCCAAACGGGATTTGATATGGGTTTTTTTCAGCAATGGCTTTCTTCTCGCCACTCTTCCATAAAGCCCAGCTTTGTGGAGCGTCCGGGTTATAGTTGTCCCATGGACGGTTTCTCCCATCTCAGCTGTGGATCTCTCCAGCTCCTTCAGAGTTACCATTGGCCTCTTTGTTGCTTCTCTGACTAATGCCCTCCTTACCTGGTCACTGAGTTTTGGTGGACGGCCTTCTCTAGGCAGAGTCGCGGTTGTGCCATATTCTTTCCATTTTTTAATAATGGATTTAACGGTGTTCCGGGAGATGTTCAAAGTTTGGGATATTTTTTTATAACCCAACCCTGATTGGTGCTTCTCCAGAACTTTATCCCGGCCTTGTTTTGATAGCTCATTGGTCTTCATGATGCTGTTTGTTTACATATGCTCTCTTGCAAACTCTGGAGCCTTCCAGTAACAGGTGTATTTCATCTGAGATCATGTGAAACACCTTAATTGCCCACAGGTGGACTCCATTCAACTAATTATGTGACTTCTGAAGGCAATTGATAGCACCAGAGCTTACTTAGGGGTGTCACAGCAAAAGGGGTGAATACTTATGCAATCAAGACTTTTCAGTTTTTTATTTGTAAATAATTTTGAAAAATATGTAGATTTTTTTTCCCCACTTCGACATTATGGACTATTTTGTGTAGATCAGTGACAAAAAATCCTAATTAAATCCATTTTAATTCCAGGTTGTAACACTACAAAATGTGGAAAAGTCCAAGGGGGGTGAATACTTATGCAAGGCACTGTATATATATATATATATATATATATATATATATATATATATATATATATATATATATGCACATGTAATGTTTTATTTTTAATGTAATGGTTTCCAAATAATTAAAGCAACGTGGAGAAGCATTTGAGTTTATACTTTTGGGAATCCAAATCCTAAAGAGACTAAGAAAAGGTAACTATAAATGTACTTGATTTAATATTCATAGTAACATTGTACATTGCCCATAAATTACTATTTTGTGTGATAGGTGTCAAATGTGTTCCTAATAATTGCATCTATTACTTACATCTATTACTTATTGCATCTTTAAATTCTGTTTAATTGTAAAATAAAAGTTTCACAATTTTATTGTTAAACTTTATTCTACAGTATTAAGTTATTTTTGTAACCTTATATTCAACTATATAATCAAAATAAGGTTTTCTGAGTACAATTCATGTGGAGTCTGAAGTGTTATTAACTGTTTTGCCATATATTGGTACATTATATTATATAATGTATTTGTTAAGCTAAGTTTGCAATATAGTGGTATATATTGTAGAATATATTTTATAATCTTAAATATATTAAAATATATGAATCAATATACTACATTATATTTTTGAATATATGTAAATATATATTTTTTCCATAAGGGTTGTTAAACTCCTGCTAGCCAACTCCACTTATTGTCACTGTATTTTAATTGCTATTAAAAGAGTTTGACTTTCCTTTGCTTAAAATGCAAAGTTGCTGAGGGCTTTTTGGTTTAGCACATGAAAATGACACTCCATCTAAGACATGCTACCTGCTGTGTTTCGTTGTGGAGAAATGCAGCTGGTGATTGGCCAGCTGTGGATCCCTAATCGTGTCCCAGCAGAGCGTGTCACAATAAATGCCCTTGCCCTTGCCATATTCAGGACAACCTTTTGTTTCTACTTTGCTTTGTAGATAATCCAACATCATTTAAAGGGGCAATATTGTCTGCACCCCAGTTGTTCTACATTTGAAGTCAATACATACAATTTCGGGTACCACGCACTTGTGGGATTGATTGCTCAAAAAAATACGGTGCGTTTGAAAATGGGACCTTGCCATGAGGTGTTGAGTGCGCACTGAAACAAGGCTCGCAACCTGTTTTTATCACACTTACCTTAATGCGTCTTTGAGTGCAACTGACGACTGGACTAAGTAATCCACCATCTAGGGTAGTTTCCAGTCTGCATTAATTACTTCCAGAGTAAGTGTAACCTGCATTAGTGTGTGTAAAGAAACTATGCCACATTAAAAAATAATGGGAATCTGGGATTAGTTTCTAGTGTGAACAGAACAGGGAGCAAAGCCGCATTAACGACTACCAGATTCAACTGCTGGAATCATTTTGTTGAAATGTGAAAAGTGTAAAAGGTATTTGGTGATGAAGAGTGTGTAAAATGGTCAGTAAATGTCCAAATGGTTTATTTTATCTGCACCAATACCGATGGTATCCACAAACCCTGTATTTAGGGCAATCTTTGCTGGCTAAACTGAGAAAGGATCGAATGCATTTCATTATCATGTGTGAACCTCTTCGGTCACTTCAAAAACAGAAACTATTACTATCGTCAGGCTGGCAATGCAGGTAAAGTGATTGATATGATTGGTACAATGATCCTTCATTTGTGTTTGATGACTCCATTGTGGCGAGATTCATTTTTATAAAGGAAAAGCGCCCCACTCCATGGCACTTATCATATTCACGAGCTGCAGGCTATTGAAACACAATGATCCCATTTGTTATCAGGACTGGGCTCAGGCCTCGGTTACAATCATCTCCTCTGACTCCAGGCCCTTCTGCACAGACTACAAATTATCCCTCATCAGGCAATACAAACATGGATCTTCGGTTTGTCATGCTATCTTAGAAAGTAATAATAGGCTGCAGGAGAAGACACCCCTTTGCATTCATCCCTGCGATCCATCAATACCTGAACTATACTAATAATCAATTTGCCAGCATAAGACTTGTCACAGATAGCAGTCTGCAAAATCTCCTGCTTCAGATGGGAAGAGAAGAACTATATTGTAGGGGTGTATTCTTTTTTAAGGGGTTGATATAATTATTCATATTTTTTTACAATTGGTTAATCAGTGATGTCATCTAGATTCTCCTTCCCCATAAACACAACATCTAATCCAACCCAATCTAAAATGATTGATAAGAGTTTTTACACAGTCATTGAAAGCAGCACATTCTAATTTTATAGAATAAAGTGAAATCCACAGTCATTGAAGTGTCCTGGACTGAATATAATGGTTATGTACAGGGGTGTTCTGTTACTGTGTGGGTATCTGCTGAGAGACGAGAGAGACACAGATGGTTTGTGATTGATAACGCCTCTCAGACATCCAGGTTTTATTTATTTACAAGGGTGCAGGCAGTTGCAGTGGTTGGTGGCTGCCACTAGGGTGCCAACAATGGTATCCCTAGTGTGGGAAGATATATACACACAGGTGCATGGACATATACATTTTCCTAAATATATTTTCCATTTACTGAATAAATTACCTGGATAAAGGAAGATTTGTATTCTTAAAATAATTACTTGGATTACTTTTCTGTCTGGGACAGGGATATTTGTTGTATCAACACTTGATATGCCAGGTTATTGGTGGACTCCAGTTATTGTCACCATTTATGATCTTTAAAGTGTTTTTAAAAGGGTTTGGTTGTAATTTCTGTATAGCTTTTGTGTATTCAGAATTCCCTAGAAGTAGAATATAGTGTGGGTATGGGTATGACTATCTTCATTTATTAATGTTGCACTTTTGACAGTAGTGCATATTCAGTATTTTGAGACATGCAACATTTGGAGCAAATAGCCAAAATGTCACTACAGCGTGAATATTATTCATGGCTTGTGTTGTGTGTCAGGTTTGTTACTGGTTTATTCAATAAACAGCAAACCCCAAGGGGCATAGTGTTTGGAAACTGTGTTTCTGAGATATCCCTTGACAGGGAGGCAGAACTGGCCAGATAACACAACTGTGATTCACAACCCCTCACAACCATTCTTGGAGTGCAGGGAGGGGGGGATTTTTGAAGGGTATTTGAAAGCAGCTAAGAAACCTTTTAAAATACAGCACCCAGCCTTTAGGTACAAAATCATATTCTTCACAGTAAGTTAGAGCGACATACTGTAATACTCCATCCTATGTTTTCTTTTTTTAACAGTATACCCTGATGATAAATTTGGGCTATTCAAATGTGTGAAACAATATTTGTTTAATTAGCCTAACACTGGTGACTGTGAGATGTCTATTTGTGCTTCTACTTCTTTGTTTTAGTAGCTACAATTCATTTCTATTTTGCTAATGTCCATGACTGTGCTTTGCATTTTCTATGAAATGAAGCTGATGTTTGTAGGTGCCCTTTAAGAGGCTGAATATTATAGAACATATTTTTGCATGTGGACACACTGTACATACATGGAGATTACAATGATATATTCAATATAACCCTATTCTATTTCCATTAGAACAGAATATACTGATGAGGGAGCACACTGCATCCTCCAGTTCCCAGCACAAACAAAGCTTGATAAAAACACAATACTATTCCACAGCAGCCTCAGCCCTGCTGCAATAAATGAATGTGCCCCCCTCCCCCACCTCGACGAGGTCACTTTCTTCCCATCCAAGCTGCCAGAGCCTGCCTGATTTCCATTTAAACACTTCACACTTGACCTGTTTTTCTCCACTGAGAAAACAGAGGTCATGGTACATTGTAGCAGCTATTACATGTCAGACTAGGCTGTCCTTTACCAATATTTCCTTGGCTGTTTACCAACAGTTCTGCCTTCAAAGCACTGACTTTTCACCCTGCACCAATGGTAAAAGCTTCAGGGAAATGCCAGAATAGTCAACAGACGATAACAAACAATGATTTAAAACAGAGAAGAAAATACATTACATGTCAAAACTACATTTCTGAGCATTACACAGAGCAGATTGAAATCCCTATTTAAAAGAAGGATTCATTTGTTTTTACCATAGCTTTTAATATTGCAGAGAGGATAGCGAACAACAGGAAACAAGCTGTTCCAAGCTATTGCTGCTTTGGACTTTGCCTTTGCCATAGGAGTTCTTTATGCTGTACATGTTTTTTTTTTGTTCCTGTAATATCTCTGAACATGTCTCTCAGATTGTCTCTCAGAGTCACAAAGGTCAAAGAAAATAGAAGCATATTCAAGTATATAGCAGCCCATTGCAGTAAGAGAGAAAACCCACAGAATACTGAAAATGAAATGCTCAATTGTAATGTGCATGTTCTGAGTGCTGTATTGCAGGTATCTTGCATCTTGAGCTCTAGCTTTGCATGCAAAATGACATTGTAGTGTGGTGGATATCAGGAAGACTGCATAGGAAAGACAAATGTCATACAAATTTCAACATACAACACATGAAGAGATTTGAACTGTTTTTGCCATGACTATGAGGGAATCCAATGCTTTTCCAAGGGCAATGTATTATTGCAAGAGATGCCATTTTCACATCCAACAGCTGCAAGGACACTGAAACAGATTTTAAAATGACTTGTTTCATTTTCATATATAAATTGGTAGCAACTGATGGACTCACTCTTTGCACTTCTCTGCAGCAGGAAAGAAGTCCAACAGTCAAAATTATGAGGTTAAAAACATCTTTTATTAAATGACAAACAAAATGCAAATGTTTCAGTCCTTTAGACTATCGTGCTTCCGAGTCAAATGAATCACAGAGCTTAAATACCTAACGTCGAGGTGGCAAATACCACCCCCCATTAAGGTAAAACAATGAGCTGTAATTCAGACTTACAATATTAAACATAAAATACAAATACTATATATGATTGAATATTAAAAATAAAGCAAAGAGCAAAAACAGAAAAGAAAAAACTATAAACAAGATAACAACAAATGAAGTTCAGGAAAGAAAAGTGCATTCAATAAACAATTAGAATATTCATCCAAAAATACATAAATGGCAGATAACACAGAGCAAACAAATTATACTGCTACATATCTGGGTCAATATTAGTATGTGCACACATGTATACACACACAGAGGTTGAACTCAGATGTACTAGAACCAGATGTATTGTAGGTTTTTTCAGAAAAACGTACAGTCTTCCTGTGTCTGAAACTATTCGTTTTCATTGACAACACACACACGCATATGTACATATGTACAGATACACACACATACACGCACACACCTCAATCCATGTAAATAACAAATACTATAGACTATCAAAGAAAACAGGTCAAACCAAAATCTTCGTTCAGCCCTGCAGGTTGCATTGTTTTAAAGTAAAAGATCAATTTAGATTCACATTGTCGCAGTTTTTGTTCTAAGTTACCAGCTCTACGAGTCTGTGATCATTTCTCAATAGCACAAAAGTTTAAGTTTGAAATAGAGTGTTGCGCATCTAGAAAGTGTGTGGCTAGTGGGGATTCTAGGTCACCTCTACGAATAGCACTCTAGTGTACATTAATATGTATCCGAAGCTGTCGATTGGTCTTTCCGATGTATTGCAAATTACATGGGCATGAGAGAAGGTAAATGACAATTTTTGTCAGTTGGTTTAGTGTAAAGGATAGTTAAATTACACCCTGGGAATACTTAACTCTAGTGTCTAAAAAATGAATTTTTCTAGAGTGACTTTCTAAACTAAACTTAATAGAATTAACAAGACCATTAATATAATCCAAAAAAACCTCCCAATTCTATATGTGTCCCCTGCCAAATCATAAAGATGTCATCTATATATTGTCTCCAAAATAAAATGTGTTCTATATAAGGGTTATGAGAGTAAATATAATTGTGTTCCAAAAAACCCATAAACAAATTAGCATAATCAGGAGCAAAAGTTGCACCCATAGCAGTGCCCTGTATCTGTAAATAAAAATATTTTTCAAATAGAAAATAAATCTTAGTAAGTACCATTTGTGACATTTCAACAAAAAAATGGTTGAGGGGTTTTGTGGGCCTTCTTGTTGATTTAGAAAAAAACATAAAGATGCCAAGCCTTCATTATGAGGGATGTTTGTATATAGGCTAACAACATCTAACGTAGCTAGGAGTATATTATCTCCTTCTAGTTGTAACTTAGACAATTGATCAATAAAATCTCCAGTGTCCTTTAGGTAAGAAGGTAATTTGACCACTAATGATCTTAAATGAAAATCTACCTGCAACTATACAGCGTCCCGGTGGATTTTTAAGTGATTTATGTACCTTTGGTAAAACATATAATACAGGTCTGACGGGATAATCATTTGTCAAATATTTACGCTCAGAGTCTGAAAGGCAACCCGACACAGATGCAGACTGCCGGAAGTGATCAATCTCTAATTTCAATGTTAAAGTGGGATCACCTTGTAACTGTTTATAAAATGCAGTCAGATAATTGTTTTTTCACTTCATTATCATAATCTACTTTAGGCATTAAAACCAAGCCACCACCCTTATCCGCTGGTTTCACAATGATGTCTTTGTTATTTGGAACTGATCTTAAATTCTTCTTTACTGCAATTATAGTGTTTGTTGCTATTGGGTACCTCAATTAGACCTTCAATATCCCTTTCTACAAGTCTGCAATAAGTGTCAATTGCCGCATTGTTAACCTGAGGACAGAATTTACTTTTAGGTTTAAACTTAGTACAAGTATTACTCACATCAATACTCAAAGGGGAACTTGTTCTTTCTTTGTGATAGAAAGGATTTGTGATTGGTGTTGGTACATAAGAAAGTCCTTTGTTAAGAACAGACTTCTCAGAATCAGTCAAAGTCTGTTCAGTAAGGTTAAAAATCAATTGGTTGGTGTCCTCTGTTGGACCGTCTCCTCCCCCTCCGCATCTTCTTTCTCACATAGGATACAGATGTGGTGTAGGTCTTCTTTGGTCGCTGTGTGGTGTGGTTTGATCTAAAACATCTCCATCAGAATCAGAGGTTGAACTCAGATGTACTAGAACCAGATGTATTGTAGGTTTTTTCAGAAAAACGTACAGTCTTCCTGTGTCTGAAACGATTCGTTTTCATTGACAACCAAGGATAAACATTTCTATCATGGTAGTCAATAGTATCTCTTTTGAATTTGTTGATTTTTCTTTTCTGCACTTCTTGTTTATATTTCTCGACCGATGATTTCAGATCTTCTTCCAAAGTCTTGTATTTATCTGTTTCAATTGTACTCTTATGGTTCTCTTTCGTATGATAAATTTCTTGTTGAGTTGCAGCTAATTCTTGTTGTACAAAGTCAATAACCAGTAACGTTAAATCAAAGGATGCCTTGTTTAATATTTCGCACCATTTAGTGCAGAATTCTTCATTAGTACGCCCTATAGTCAGTACTTTTTGTATGCAAAGGCCCCAGGGAATTCTCTTTGACCTTACATATTCACTGAGAGTAGTCCCGTTTCCTTCAATGATAGTGATTTCAATTTACGGGTAATATCCTCAGTGGTTTCTTTAATTTGCTCAAGTACTCCTGTGCTTTGAAACAAAATATCTTCAATGTCATTCTCCATATAAGTCCTAGTACGGGCTTGGACAGCTGTCAAATCATTTATTTTTGACAAACATGTATATGTTTACATTGTTAACATTACATGCAATTATTACAGTTTCAGTTGTAAAGACTACCTATTAGATTAATTTAACTTTGATTTGAACTCTGGCAACAAATAATTAGAAACAAAAAAAAAGAAAAAAACAGGACCAATTCCAAGTTGTGACAGGGTGGCTGTGCGGTGACGTCAGGTCAGAAGCAGGAAGGAAACTGACACCAGTTTATTTAAATAATACAAAAAATAAATAAAAGGTTTAAAAAGAAAACACTTGCTCACAGAGCAAAATAAAACTTCAAACAAAACCAAAATCTCGAACACAAAATAATACAACACAGGTCAGGCTGGGCAACTGCTGTCACTGTTCCTGTATTACTGTTTAATTTTTAAGTTTCGTTTTCTCTCTCCTCGCTCTCTCCGCTCTCACTCCTCATACACCCCACCTCTAACTGAGAGCACTGCAGGCTTTTATGCAGGTGACCATCTCCTGATTAGCAACAAATCACTTAATTAATTCGGGAGATGGCGACCTTCTGCACAAGGTTTTTTAATTATTCCTGGCAGGGGACGAGCACCTACTCTCGCCTCTGCCAGAACACATTTTAAATAAATCATATAAATACAATAATAAATCAAAAAAACACAAATACAAAATAACACAGTGCACAGGGGCGGAGGGGGAGACCCCGTTCTAAAAATAAACAAACAATAACTGTACAGGGCTCCTCGCCCTGTTACACAAGTATAAACATTTTTTTGTTTAAATGTTGAGCTAAAATCTATTAAACAATTGTTATTTCACTTTTACATTGCAAAATTATGAAAGGCAAATAGTTTTGCACACTAGAAAATGAATCTTATACGAACAACACAAAACTAAACAGAATACAACACAGTGGGCCTCATTTACAAAAGGGCACTAAACATTATGGTGTACCATAATTGTAATTAGTGTGCACGGTCATGATTTCTGTATTTACTATTGCAATTGTAATGTTAGCCTTAGTGCGAAATTCAGGGGGTGGTAGTTGGGCAGCTTAATTAACGCCTATCATAATACAGAGGGTTATTAATCACAATCATCAAATATTCTACACTGCATCACTTTCTAAAGTCAACGGTTTTATTCTAATAGTAACCTATAGATGGCAGTATAACACCACAAGTTCTATATTTTAGTCACATATTTTCAAATCAGGATCAATTTTACTTCGGAAGTTAATATTTCATTCGATGTGAGCCACCTGTCAGATACGGAAACCATGTTCTATGATTATCAATGTTTCAGTCAAGGCGCCCTCCTACCCCGCAATACACATAGACTGCTCCTGATCAAATCAGTGGGTTTTGCAACAGCCTCAGAGCAACGCATTCTTCATCCTCTCAGGTTCTGCAGCGGCCTCAGATCTATGCATTCTTCATCTCTGCCCAAAGGCGGCTCCATCTAAACCACCTTAACACTCAAAGAACAATATCCACATTCAGCAGATCTCTGTGCTCTACAGCAGGCCACTGCACACTACCAATGGCAGTCCACCATTCACTATTACAGATAACTGCTTCAGCAGATCTCTGCTCTCTACAGCTGGGCCACTGCACACGACTGAAAGCACTCCATTGTTTACTTCCAAAGATCTCTGCACTGTTCAGCAGATCCTGCCCTCTACTCTTAATCGCTCCTCACTACAGTAGATCTCCTCTCCCTCTTCAGATCTGCTTACTGTTGCAGCAGGCAAAAGTTGCTTTAGTTTATCGTTTATTTCTGTAACTTCTCTCCTCCAGAGCTTCCAACGCTCTAGCTTTCCACCAATAGATTATGACATCCATTTCTGCTTGACTTCCTCAGCAATCTAGTTATATGTCCGCTCATCCTTTCAAATATTACAAACATTAATACACGGTGAGAGACGTGGTACGAGACTGGAAATCTGTCTTGATTATGAGTTAAGGAGTACCACTATTAGGAGAATGACTGGAGTTATGAAACCCAAATCTCTGAATGTGAGTTCACCTTTTCCATTCCAAGCAGACATGATGATCGATCATGTATAAGCTAACACATAGGGTGGTCTCGCCACTCTCGTCTCCAGAACCGACCTTTCTCCCCAATCTTATACCCCCCCATTAATTTCGGATCGGAGCAGCTACTTCCAAAACCAACATCAATCTCTGTCTAATCAAAAACATGGGCCGCTGGTTCTCTGCTGCAGTCAATTCATACATCCGTTCATCCCCTACCGACATAGCAATAGCCCTTCAAAGACTAGCTAGCATGCCCGGAGTGGGGGCTACCTGATCTTCTAGGAAGGTTTTTTTTTCCTTTCCACTGAACGGCAGGAAATCACATAAACATACCACACAAACACTATTTTAACCTCTCCAGTTTGTCTCGTATGTCCCTTCCTTTCCCGTCTTTTCCAGCTGTTCCTTTTATGTTATGCACTGGCGTGACTCTATTGTTTGTCTCACGGTGAGGGTCTCTGCAAGGAGCTGGGGGTCCATCCTTTGGGTGGGTAAGTGCGGATCCACTCCCCCGACCTCAGGTCAGCCACGCTACCTCATCCTCGCACTAGGGGTGTTCTCACCGAGTGAGTCAGAGGGGACCCCCAGCCACACTATCCTTGTGCAGCTCATGTGTCTATTCTACCTCACCACGTGAGGCATTGTCTTTCCTTTGCTTGGGACGAGGCCCGCTTTACGCTCTCAGTGCCCGAGTCCCAGACTAACCCATCTCTCTCTGTTACCTAGACTGTACTTCTACTGTTTTGTATTGTAATAGAGTTTTGCTTTTTGTCCACTGGCTTGCAACTGCAACTGCACTTCCTTCCATCTGAGGTCACACGCTTTACAATTCACAATCAAGTGCTGTGTGATTAGAGGTCAACTGTCAGTTTTCTAGTTAACTATTTGATGCTTTGCCTAGTGGCTACACCATTTTAAAAATAAAACTCTCACATACCTTAACAAACATTCAAGTTGGAATAATAATGCATGTACAAAAAAATGGAAACACAAGGGGAAATGAGGGACACCAAGTATATTGAAAGCAAGGGCTTCCACACTGGTGTGGCTCATGCGTTAATTAAGCAAATAACATCCCAGCATGCTTAGGGTCATGTATATAAATGCTGGACAGACCTGGTTGCCTATAATTATGGCTAGCATGGCTGCAAGAGGAGACCTCAGTGACTTTGAAAGAGGGGTGATTGTTGGGGTGCGTTTGGTAGGAGCTTCAGCTCAACATGCTGATGTTTCACGAGCCATGGTGTCTAAGGTGATGTCGGCATGGAACTCCGAGGGAAAGACATCATCAGTGGGTGGAAGCGCATACTCCAGGATCGTGATATCTGTGCATTAATTCAAAGTGCAAGGCAAAACAGGCGAGCAACTGTAGATCAACTGACTGCAAATTACAACCTGGGGCACAAGCAGCCAGTTTCATCAAAAATGGTCCACCGAGAACTCCACAGACCAGGATACCATAGTGGCCCAATGCTCTATTAAGTGACTTTACATTGGTGTTTCCATTTTTTTGTTCACTACCTGTAGTTTAAAATGATCTTTTAATTTGCAAGGTTGCATCATTGAAAGCAAGGTTCTTGGTGCATTTATACATCAGCATATTTAGTATAAATATAAGTATAAAGGCAAGAATACAAGGATGGCACATTAAGCCTAAGGACAGTGTAAAAAGACACTCAGGTTTACTAATTAAACTAGTACGACTACAAATACGCTTCCAGGCTTAAATCATATATAAAAAAATGTGAAAAAAACAGTGAATATTCTTAAATTGTTTCAGATATGCAGTATTAAAATTAAAAAAAAATACCAAGAATTATCGCTTGTCAAAGTATGTGAGATTTCGGCTTAATGCTTACAATGAGCATGGAATAAACAGCAATTCAAGTGCGATGAAATTACACAATATCTTTAAAATAATGTCAAACAGTAATATTCAGAAGACCCACCCATTGTAGAGGCTTTCCTGGGAAAATATATTGATTATACTAAATAAAATTAAAGAAATCATTTCTCTCAGTTATACCATTATTTTAGATAGCTCAGAGCAAGAATCAGTTGCTTTAGTTTTGATTTACATTTACTTCTTCATGGAAAATGCTATTGAGTTTGGTATAAAGTTTATGTAGATTGCAAAACTTAGATAAATGAAAAAAGTCTGCCTCATGAATTTGTATAGCCCTGATTCAATATTTCATGAAAAAAGCATTACTACATTCACAAAACCATCTGGAGCGGTATGTATTATACATGTATATTTCACAAGCAAGGTGGTATCTGTGTGTACAGTATACAGTATGCAGGTTTGTAAGGAATATAACCTTGCGTGATGCATGGCAATTCAGAATCATTCTATTAGGAGTGGTATAAATTACTTTTAAAAATGGTAGCATGGATACCATCCATTTCTATAAAAAACTTATATTAGGCCTGCATTTTTTATGGTTTGATATTAAAATGTATATTTCTAAGAACCCAAAAATGAATTATTCCTCAGTCTTAAACTACCTCAAGATATTTTGCATACCTTATCTGTGCAAGCTTACTTGCTTTAATAAGGTGATGTCCAGACACCATATCCCAAAATATGAATGTTTAATTTGTTTTTTAATTATTTAAGCATATATATTTTATATATATATATATGTATTTATTGCATTTATATAGCTCTTTTTATACAAAAGTATTGCAAAGCACTTTATAGTACTGTGACAGGATGGTTGAGGTTGGTAGTGACGTCAGACCAGAAGCAGGAACTAAAACACAGACTCAGGTACTACTCCGGTGCAAAGCGCACTACGGCACAATTTTTATTTGAATAAAAATAAATAAAAAGATAATACAGAAACACTGTTCACAGAGTGAAAATAAAAAAGGTTTAATGAAAACAAGTCTTGCAAAAAAAAAACTGAAACCAACTAAACAATTGTTTTCTTACTTTCTGTTTACTTTTAGATTCTCCGCTCGCTCTGGTTCTCGTTCTCCAGTTCCTGAACACCCACACCTAGAACAAGGAGAGCAGCAGACTTTTATCTCGATGACCATCTCTGAATTAACCATAAATTAATCAATAAATTAATTCACCTTCTGCGCAAGTTTTGTTAAGATGGGGCTTCTCCATCCACGCTGCCAAACTATAACAACCGCTGCTTTTTCGCCGTCACATTCGCGTTGTTGTTCCCAAACAATACATTCTTTTAAATAATAATACACCAATACATTTTAAAACTTACAATAACAAATCACCTGTGCTTAATAAACCACACATGTATTTACATGCAGGGCTTTGCCCTGACCCTATTTATGTGCAGGGCTTTTCCTCTGCTCTGCCACAAGTACATAGCACAAAAAAAAGAACAAACCACAATGCCTTTGTATAGCATGTCACACATACAACTGCCATAATCAGACAATTTAAATAACAGATTTAAATAAGTCTACACATAATACAAAAGCAGCAATTTTACATTAAAATCCACTAAGATAAGAAAGCCATTTTTATAAAAGTGCATTTTTAGCCTTGACTTACTGTAGCGGTCCCAGCTTCCCTGATAAACGAAGGCACAGCATTCCATAATTTAGGAGCTCTACAAGAAAAAGCTCTACCTCCCGTGTTGCTCTTGTTGACCCTAGGAATAACCTATAGCCTCGCATCCTGTGATCTCAGAGTGCTGTTTGGAAGATACGGGTCAGTAACTCCTGAAAATAACTAGGTGCTAATCCATTCAGGACCTTGTAAGTTAACAGCAAAATCTTAAAATCAATTCTATACTGCACAGGGAGCCAGTGTAAAGAGGCCAAAACAGGGGTAATATGTTTACTTTTCCTGGTTTTAGTCAGAATTCTAGCGGTGGTGTTCTGAACAAGCTGCAAGCGGATATCACACGTTTTGGGACACCAGAAAAAAAGTGCATTACAATAATCAATTCTAGATGAAACAAAGGCATGCATTAGTCTCTCGGCATCAGATACGTAAATAATTGGTCTATGTTTGGCTATATTTCTCAAATGCTAAAAAAATATACTTTAGTAACTTCCCTAATATGAGTCTCAGATGATAGATCAGGATCAAAGATGACTCCCAAACTCTTAGTTTAAGTTTTGATGAGAGACTGCAAGGGTCGCGCTCATGTAATCCCACATTTCCTTTTAGTTGGTTCTGTGAGCCCACTAGCATAACCTCTGTTTTATCTGAATTCAACATTAGAACATTCTGTGACATCTCAGTTATCTTTCTTGTCATAGGCCTCTCTTGTATTGTCTAGATCCACCCAAAAGCTCTTGTCTAGGTAGCTCTTTCTTAGTTTTAACTGTCCAGTTATCTTTTTATGATGTTTATGATTTTTTTTCTTTTTTATATACATCTGTGTTAAGGTGCTGGTTTTCAGTTCTATGGCAGGGAACTAGAACTGAAGAGCAGCTTTGGAACTCCTTGTTAAAGCTCCTTAACACAGCCTTATCTAAAACTTGGGGACCTATTTAGCAAATATATATACAGCCGCTATCGCTAGGGCAAAAATAACAGAGTTTGCGAAACACTGCAATAGCGCACAAAAATGTGATTTAGAAGTCGGGTCTCATGCGTGGGCTAACGCACATCAAATAGCGAATCATGCGCCCAGCCAATCAAAGCACAGTGGGGGGAGTAAAGTTACAACCAATAAGGATTCAACATTCCCTTTAAGAGGACCTGTGCATCTGCAATAGCGAGCAGAGTGTATTTTTAAACCAAAAAAAGTTAGGCTTGTATTGCTCACCTTTGAACCGTGAGCACAGTTGCTGCCTTTATTATAAATGCTTTCATGTTAAAATATACTGATTGAACGCATTTACGTCTTATTCAATAATAACAAAGCCTGCTTTTTTTATTGCTCTGCATTGCGAACCCCTGTCTAAAAGGCTTTGTCTGACCTGCCTGGGACTTGCAGCATCTGCAACCTCCAACACTGGTGCTTCAAATTCAGCATCTGCTTCCCTCAAACCCTCTAATCTTTCCTCTCTATATTCAACATCCATTACGGAGAGCTATGTTGTGTAAAACACAAGCCAGGATGATCTTGCTAACCTTCTGAGGAGTGTACGGTTGTGTTCCGCCACAGACATCCAAACATCGGAATCACTTTTTGAGGATTCCAAATGTTTGCTCAGTTACAGTACGAGCACATTTAAAGGTACGGTTATACCTTCGGCAGGGGTTGTGGGGTTGAGCAGGGTTGAGCAGTAGCCACCGCTTCAATCAATACCCATTGTCCCGTATCAACCAGCCTCTCAGACTATCATGCCGCTGAAACGCAGCTGCCACCTGCGAATTAGCGAGAATAAACAAGTCATGAGCAGAGCAATAACAGTTTGTATACACATTTGTGATTGTTTGCACCACAGCACGTTGACAGAATAGGTCCCCTTACGATTTACGTAGAAGTGCCTATTCTGTGTTGGTGTGTGTACTTTAGTGCTACAGGCAAACAGTGTGCCCTCCGCATGTCTCCTTCCAGGTCAGCCTGACGCAGTTGGCAGATGTCAGTGATTGTTTGCCTGTTGAGGTGAAATTGCTGCATAAATTGTGTGTCAGACAGGCTCAGAAAAGACAGATGACTTTTAAATATTTGGGGACGTCTCCTTCACTCTTCTGGCCATGTAGAAATTATTATTATTATTATTATTATTATTATTATTATTATTATTATTATTATTATTTCTTAGCGGATGCCCTTATCCAGGGTCACTTACAATTGTTACAAAATCACAGCACAAAGTTATAAAATATCACACTAATCCGTATTTCTTTTATTTCTCTTTTTTCTCTCCCTTTTCTTTGCCCCACTTGCCTGGTAGTTTCATTGGTATTTATAGTTGACCATGTAATTTGTGCACAGTTTAGACCTGGTTTTCATATGTCTATTAAAACGCAAATGCTAACACTGTTGATGGTTTGCTAAATCGCTACATTTATATTTAAATAAGGACACTCCCCAAGTTGACCCTAACTTGCCGAGTGGGCACAAAAATACGTGTTGCTAAATCACATAGGTGGGCAAAGTCTGTTTGCTCACACGTGCGCCTGATTCTGGTGCGCTAACTGTCGGCAGAAGTGTTTTGCGATTGCCTTAGGGGTTTGCGAACGTTGCTAAATAGGGCCCTTGCTATTTATTTTACTAAGTGTAAAACTCCACAGTACACTGTATGCAATAATTATTGCATTATAATAATTTCAATAATGTTAAATAATGTTCCTTTTTACTGTCTATTATACAGTACACATTGGGCAAGATTCTCATTGTGCCCCACACTCACCCTAGGGCAGGGCGCAGTACTATCCAGGTTTTATAGGTACTGTATCGTTCAATAATTAACCAATTAGGACCTAGAAGGAAGTTACATGGATTCAGTCAGTAATTTAGGGTACAGGTGGAACAAAGACCAGGAGAACTCCGGGCCTCGACGACAAAAATTGTGCACCCCTGCCCTTGGGTTACATTTTAATTATTGTGTTACTATCCTTATAGCATATTTAAAAAAGAAGTACCAAATAATAACTGTGCTGGGTTTTGTTTTATGCAGTGTTAGCAATACATAACCACAGTTACCATCGCTTGTATTATTTGGTACTTTCTAAATGCCACTTTAAAGATAGCGGCATCATAATTAAAATGTAATACTAAGGTCAGTCCTGGGTCTCAAGAACCTCAACTCTAAAGAGCAAATAACTGTGTTCTTCATACATCATGAATCTGTCATATTTACTGACATTTTAAACATTTCATCACAATATAACATTTCTGCTGTTCTCCGAGTCCCTTGCAATGACAATAACTAGACAGTGTCCAAGGTTGATTACACAGAAACTCTAGATCTCTCTACTACCAAATACTGACAATACAATGTAGGTGATACATTAAAATTCTGGAGTGTTCCAAAACTCACTACAATACTAAGCCAGAGGCAGAGCAGACATATAATGGGTTATTTACTGTTGAATCAATCAATGCTGCCATTAATACTATTAATTCATGAATGCACAGTTCCTTCACTACTCTGTCCTCCCATCTATTTGAACATCTATCACAACTGATCCATGTCACCCATCAGTCGCATCAATCCAAAATTTCAGACGCCTCAAGGGGTTGCTGTTTCTGATGATTACACTCCTTTGTAACGCTGTAGTCGGGAGCCACAACTAAGAACCAAAGTGCTTGTGTAAAGGCTTTCTGGGGCAAATGGTCTTATAACCTGTTGCACGATATAAAGGGATGGCTAACTGTACAAAAACTTGATGAAGGGTTAGAGTTTGCATTGCTGTAACATTTAACGCTTGGTGTGAAAATACCTTAAAGGTTAACTCCCAATTTTTTCTAATCGTATTACTTCTATCAGATGATTCAACTATTGCGCACAGAGGGATGTTTTGATTCTTTCCAGTGAAACACAATTATTTTCTTTGCCAATATGCTTGCTGTAAGTATTAACCTTTCTTTGTATTTAGGTAAACCCAGTTAGATGGTTATGGTAGCAGTGGCAAACCTAATCTTTTGCAAAATGTCCAAAGGCAATTGAGTATATAAATACCAAAGATCGCCCAATAGATGATCGATTTTGCCATTTAAAATATATATTTCGAACTCCCAGGGGTAGATACATATTGTTTTTAATTATATGAACAGGAATAAGGGGTAGCCAAAGGATTTAATCATGAGATGTATTAAAATACATTCAAATTACAAACTGTAAAAATGTATTCTAGCAATGATTTTTGTATAATATAATGAGCTAATGAATTTCCTTATTTATATTATTTTTTTTAAAAAAAGGTTAACTCCTAAATTATTTCATTAGTGTTTGATGTTAACTGTTTGTTTATAATTCTGTCCCAAATTCAATATCATGAATTGTAATGAAAAGCAGTTGAAAGCATGTAAGAGAAAAGGGTGTGGCGAGAGGAGTGGAGGAAATAACGTGTGGAGGGAGAAGCGGGGCGAGAGAAGGGTAGAGGTAGAGGTAGAGAACAGAAAGGAGAGAGAGAAAAGGAAGGATGCAGTAGTGGAGGATGAGAAATGTGTGGCGATGAGTGGAAGGAGAGACAAGATACAGTTTCCTAGTTCAAATGAATCAATTAATGTATTGATCAATACAATAAATAAATACATATTCAAATACATTTAAAAGGTAGTGTGTGATTAGTTATTGACTGTTAAATAGTATGCTATGGTAAGAGTGCTTTATTGGAGTATTTTGTGCTACTGAATGACAGGATGTGGTACTTTCGAAAAGCAAGCATTACAAGGACTCTCATTGGCTCACAAAACAACTTATATGCATGACTGATTGACTGATTTGGTTGATGCCAGGCTCAGAGTGGAGGCAGCACATAACTGCTTATTATAATTAAAATCCATGTGCTTAAAGAAAGAAAGTCCAGCGTCACACAAAAAGATAGACATCACACAAAAAGCTTTGCTCTTGTGATAATAAAAAAACTTTTATACATTGTGTGGAGGATACACCAGTGTCAGCATTTATATATTTGTAGTATTCCAGCAAATCATTTTCCCTTATTAGGGGATCAAATTTAATAGGGCAGATTCCAGTCGTTATTTTTTTATGTTCATAGTGTTTTAGATCCTACTACTTCATTTGGTAGGCTCTTTCATGCATTCATGATTTCGTAAAAAAGTGCTTACTACCTTTTGTTCTAAACTTTTTACTCAGCTTCCATTTATGTTGTCTCGTTCTGCTCTGTGCTAAATTTGAAGTAGTGACTTGGGTCACTACGTTATCTGTACCATTTAGGATTTAATGAACTTCAATTGAATCCCCTCTTCCCTTCTTTTTTTCAAGCTGAGATTTTATTCTTTTAACCTGTCTTCATAACCATTGAGTCCCATGATTGGTCTTGCTGGCCTTCCCTGTAATTTATCAAGGGCAATAATATCTTTTTATTGTAATGAGGTAACCAGAAATGGACCCAGTGTTCTAGGTGGGGTCTAACTAGAGTATTTTTGCAATATAATCTAACATTCTACTTGTCTTTGTTTCCCTCACCACATTGGCTCATTTTCTGTTTAACTTTTATATTTCACCTCCAGACTTCTTTTTGTTGCAGTTGTTTTAGTAATCCCTGTGCTTATACTTTATCCCTATACAGCTACATTGCTGATTTCAAAGGGCATTGTTCTTAGCTGTATTTTAACTGTGTACATTGCTGTGTTTTACCTTTGCAGTTGCCTGGTTTGAATTATTGAATTAATATTTATGGGCATGATGGCAAATCGAGAAGGCAATGAAGGCAATTGCACTTCCTTCAAGGACCCCAGGTCTTTATTTATTTATCTTTTATTTGGGGACTACCTATGATGGTTCTAGTAGAACTTTCTTACTTTCTTGTGCAAGTGGACTAAAACAAACTTGTTTCTGTAAATCTACAAAGACTAGAAGTCTTTCAATGACATTGACATCTTCCAGACCAACAACAGCCTCTGCCCAAGTCGCATTTAGCCAGTCATTACCAGGGCTGGTACAGTCAGAGGAGCTTGTCACTCTGGCCTCTGTTTACATGGGGTTGACGTGACCAGTGTCACACATGACTGCCCAGGACAGGTTTTCCACCTGGTATCCCATCACACTCCGACACCTTACTGTCAGAGTGCAAAGCAAAAACAGCTTTGCTATTTCCCAAGCCAGCTGGAGTCCATGAACTTTAGCAGTCTGAGGTGCCTTGTTTGGTGAGCAACATTTTGTTTTGTGGCAGCAGTTTGTCCATCAGATCCAACACAGACGGTTGCTAACAAGTGGCCTCCTCCTTCGAGCATCATTCTGACACACTACCGACAAGCAGACTCATCTTTATAATTTGAAACTGTCAAAGTGGCAGCACATGGATACTCTCCGTAGAATTGTGAAATGACACGTAAACTCGAACAATCACATTGAGAACAAGCATTGTTAAGCTTCTGATTAGAATGACTTACTGACCAACTGGTGGCTTGCCGTTTCACAGCCAAGTGGAATTAGACAATGCTCTTATAATTTAACACTAACA
The DNA here is from genome assembly GCA_030684275.1 of Acipenser oxyrinchus oxyrinchus. Classification (NCBI taxonomy): domain Eukaryota; kingdom Metazoa; phylum Chordata; class Actinopteri; order Acipenseriformes; family Acipenseridae; genus Acipenser; species Acipenser oxyrinchus. The sequence goes on along the minus strand of CM060254.1, from coordinate 16,134,973 downwards.
ATATGCAATCTAGAAGTGCAAAGTACTTACTCAGTAAAATCCTGATTAGCAGTCATTGCCAGTTACTGGCTTCTTAAATTGGACGCAAAAGGTATGTAGTTGGATGTCGTTAAAAACTGATTACTTTTTGTGTGAAAATCTAAACCAGACCTCTAGCCAAATTAACTTGGCTGCTTGTTACAGACTAAAACACCTAGGCACTGCTGAGGTGAAATGACCTAAGAAGTACAAATACTGAAATTCTATATCTGTAAAGTAAAATGAATCCATTTTTTTCTTTTCTTTTTTTAATTAATTTATTATTATTATTTTTTACCAGATCTCATTTTGAAATACAAAAGAGTGAGCATTAGTTTAAAAAGAATGGTTTACTGGTTCCGTTTTGTTTATTTTATGCATTTACATATTTGGGGAAAAATAATGTATGTTACACTGTTCGATAAAGTTAAATGTGTACGATATGAAAATTAGTTATCTGACATGGTTAAAGATAAATATTATCTTTTAAGGAAAAAAAAAAGGAATTTGAACCACGCATGCATGACTCACTCTGAACTAGGTGAGCCATTGGAGTTATTACCAGCTTGAGGTGCTATCAGCCATCTTCAATAATGCATTGAGAACACTGTATTATTCAAAAGCAATAAGCAAAAAAAAAAAAAAAAATGTGTAGACTCTTCACAAAGGCCTTCGAATATACTGAAAACGTGCATGTTCATATAATTAAACACACTAATAAAATGTATGTATTGAGAAAACTTCATTATGAAAAAGCAGGAATCTCTTCACAAAACAAAATGCATATGCTAGTTTTGAACAGAGACTGCCCTTTGCAATAAGTTCTGAACCAGAAATCTTCCACCGAGCAATCGAAAAGATATTTGAAGGGCTGGAAGGCATTAAAGCCAGTTAACACTCCATCGCTTGACTGTTGCTGGACTAAAAAACACAGCAAGAGCCGGCTGTCGCTCGATTATCGCCCCATCAACACACTGCCATCATCTATTTGCGCACTAAAAAAACGCACAGCAACGCTGAAGTTCCAGCAGAAATGGAGACGAAGCACTTCAGTTATTGTTTACTTCTAAGAAGGAGAAGACAAATACTATTTAGCTTAAATAATGCGTTCCTACACATGCGCATACCAAACCACAAACAAGTAAAAAATAAAATAGGAACACATCCTAGTTTTTTCGTCCAAGAAAACATTCACTGTTTTACTATAATATAATTAATCTAAAATGACAAAAAGCTGAGCGAGCTGAAAACGGGAGTGCTGCTACAATGTGTCAGAAAACAATTAGAAGCAACAATTGTTAACAGATCCTATACAATATTGATATAAAATAAAAGATTTGTTACATTCTAGGCTTACCTATTTTGCTACTTGGTGCTATAGACTAAATGGTCGTTTTAATTTCACTTTGATGTGCTACGGTAATTTAAATATATAGCTTTAACTTGACTTGTAAATGTCAAAAACAAATTGTTTCATACAACTGTCATATTACTACCATTGTGTTCTAACTGTAAAACGTATTTTACATACTTTCAATATTTTGTCAAATATCCAAACCACGATACCCAGGTCGTTATCAATTGGTAATTATTTTTACAGTCTCTGTCTGTCTATCCACACACAGTGGTCCAGTGGTCTATGGTGTGAAAAGCTAGTACATTCACTTTCTGTACGTTAAAAGCCTTGTGTATTAACCCTGTATTGACAGAAATATATTTGCTTTTCTGCTTCTTCAAAAGCCTGCAGCTGGTAAAACCTAAAATGTCTCAAACTGCTATGCAATGAGTGTCTTATTTCCATCCCTGCGCAATATGTATTTCTGGCATCTGTTATTATACAATATGCGTGTTCTAGACAGATTACCAAAAAGATGAGTTTTTATTTGTTGAGCTCTGGTGTTCCGTTTCGTTATGAATTCATGTGGATTTTATTTGCGCTGTATTGCAATGTAGCTCTCAAATCATTTGATTTCAAAGCTTATTCATTCGTTATATTCCATTTATAATTAAATTGTATTGTCCTATAGTTCCGCGCTGTGGTTGTTTAATATTATTTGAACAGATATGACATTATATGACAGAGAAAAAGAAACACAATCTTGAAGCCTTTACCGTGAATGTAAAGTACTGCTGATTTTTATAATCTGCTTTATCTACTGCATAGATGCAGGGATAGGCAGTAATTATACTGAGCTGCTTCTCAACAAACAGCCTGTCATCCATTTTTAGTGTTCTATCACCTGGCAACAAGTTCAGCGACGAGGTCAAAGTTCAATTGTCGTTTTCAAGCAGGGCGATTGTTGGGCAACACTATAAACTGCACAGCGACACAACAGCGATGATCGCCGGTCACTTTGCACTTTAACGAAGGTTTAGCGATGGAGTATAAATTGTGCTTTAGAGTGTACATAGATGATGTCATTATCTGGAGTAAAACACATGAAGAGCAAAGTGCCAGAGAGCATAGAACTTTAGAGAGAGTGCACCGATATGGACTGAAGCTCAACAGAGAAAAATGCCAGTTTGCCAAGCAGGAAATTACATTCCTGGGAGACAGATTGACAACAGCAGGTGTACAGCCAGGCAGGAGCAAAGTAAAAGCTATCACTGAGATGCCCAGGCCAGAAGATAAAAAAGCCATCCAGAGAGCTTTGGGAATGATTAACTATATGGGCAAGTTTGTATCAACCCTGTCAGTGGTCCTGCAAGAATTACTGCATGCAAAAGTGAATGGTCATGGACACCAGCTCATGAAAGAAGCAATTGAAACAAATACTGGTAACATAACCAGTGCTAGCTTTCTTTGATCCAAGCAAGAAGATGCCTCTAAAGATGGGCTAGGTGCAGTTTTGCTACAAGATCCCGATGGCGTCTATGATTGAGACTGAGAAATGCTACACTCAAATTGAGAAAGAGTGTCTGGGCCTATGTGAACAGGCTGGCTGGTGGAAGAACACACAGTACTGCGAGGTGATATGGTGAATGCGCTGGCTTGCGTGTTTTATTTCAAAATAAACAGAGTGAAACTAAAAACAAAATCACTTTGTAAAACAAAACGGCGCGGTGGCCAAAACAAATAGACAGACAAACAAACACTGGAGGTATGCTAAATAAATCAAGTATGGTGCTGGTGTAAAACCAGCACGAATAGCGATTGTAATTATTTATTAAAGCTTACTCCCGACTTTCTCTCCCGTTATCTGAACACTCAACCCTGAGTGAGTGCTTCGATGCATCTATATATACAATTGTGCCGGGATTCAATTACTAATTAATTATTCACTTGAATCCCAGCACGTGAACTAATCTGTGCACTCCCCGTGCTCACATATTAATACACATTTTATCTGCACGTGAAGTGATTGTGCAATCCTCGTGCCTAAATACAACTAAATATTTTAAATCACTTGTGCTCCACAGCCCCATTATATCCCATGCACCAATATATATATACACCAACAATAACACACTACATACAACATAAAACACAAAATATGCACAGTGGCGGGGCAACCTGCCAGATATCTCCCCCCTTGTGCACAGCACACATGGCTTCAAGGGCCACCTCCTACCTTAAAATTCTCAAATCTTGGGCCAGGAACAGAGGCAACAAGGTGTCCATGGGCGGCAATGTTGCCAGTAGCCAGGCTGCTACTGGCAATGCTGTCAACAGACATGCTGACAGCGGGGTGAGTTCCTCCTCCTAGGCGTTGCAAGCTCGGCAGCCCCAGGCGTTGCAGGCTCGGCAGCCCCAGGCGTTGCAGGCTTGGCAGCCCCAGGCGGTGTGGGACAGGCAACCCCAGGCGGTATGGGAGAGGCAACCCCACGCGGTGTGGGACAGGGCCGGAGCAGTCCCTCGGAAGGCGACGGCAAGGGCAGCAGCGGGAGCTCCACTTCTCCCCCTGGTGATGAAGTTAGGACCAGTCATGGTGCTGGGGTTGACCACACTGGGAGTGGCTGTGTTGGCCCTCTTCGCGGCTGCTGCGGCCGGGCTGTTTTTTGCCGTGCTCCCCTCAGCAGCTTATGCAGTGGCTGTTGAGGAATACCATCATCACATCCTGGTCCTTCCTCGTGTGGAAGCCACAAGTAGTCTTCCTCTTGCAGTGGAGGTGGGAGCTGCAGGTAGTCCTCCCCTGGTGGCAGAGGTGGAAGCAGCATGTAGTCTCCCCCTAGTGGTGGAGGTGGGAGCTGCAGGTCGTCTCCCTCTAACCCTAGACTGGTGCGGCTCTCCCTTTGTCGCTGGGAACTGGACGCTCGTGCTCCCCCCTTCTGGGCGCTGGACGCTCATGCTACCCCTTCTCAGCACTAGTTCATCCTCCTGGTATTGGGAGGGGCAGATTGCCACTGTATGCCCATACTCACCACAGCCGGGGCACAACTCCGCCGCCATGCTCTTGACGAAGTCTTCCCATCCGTCGCCCCAGATCCCGTTTTCTCTCTCTCCATTATTTTCTCTCTCCTTGCTCCTTCTCCCCATTCTCCTCTTATATATATATATATATATATATATATATATATATATATATATATATATATATATATTTCCCCCCCAAAAAACACTCCTCTTTTTTTCCTTCACAAAAAAACACACTTTTTTTTGTTGAAAAAATATATTAACAAACGCAGTCCTTCCCTGTCCTGACTCGTGGAGCTGTGGTTTATCCCACGCAGGACACCATATGTCACAAGGTTGGCTGTAGTGGTGACACAGAAAAGGAAAATACAGAGTGGTGAGTGAATTGCGCAGCTGCACTGGTTTATTGCAAAATAAACAAGGTTTTAACAACCACTGATACAAAACAAATGGCGTGTTCGCCAAAATAAATAGACAGACAAAACAGATGAAACCAAAAAGAAAGTAAATGTCTTAGTCTCTAAGCACAAAACACAATTCAAAAACTCTCACTGCCTTAACTTGACTAGCAGGCAAATTAAATATGACACCGCCTGTCTCCTTACACACCAGCACTCGAGCAAGCAAGCAGGCTGTGACGTAGTAGCTTGCTCACACACACACACGCTCACATCCAAGCACACAGCCTCAACTGAGATGATGCAGACAATCTTAAAATACAACACATTAAGCTTATTAATGGTATATAGATTAAGTATATGGCAAGTTTACTTTTAAAGAAATTGTTCATACAACAATATGAGGTAGATTTCCTATAGTTTCTTCACATCAAGTTTCACTAAAAGTTATTTCACATGCAAAGTGTGCAAACTAAATAATTAACAGTTCACTTCTGTGTGAATGTGTTACAATTAATTAATTTAGTTACATGAAAGGAAACTGCAACTGGAATTATACTCAACAGTTCCTTGAAGCTTAGACTTTTGGTCTGCTGGTTTGGAAACTCAATTTCTTGAAGTGTCCAGTACAAAACTCTCCTCTCCGCAACAAAGTCTTCAATCCCACTTTGGATCAAATTCGGCAAGAAAGCTTTCAATTCTCGATATAATCAACAAACAGCTGCAACAAAGTCTTCAGTCCTCGGTATAGGATCCACAACATCACCCGTCCGCTCTTTCCTCATCGCTGAATCTTTTAACTAAGCAGATAGGCAGGGCACAGTTTCTTTTAGATACTGTGGGTTTAGGTGTACAGCAGATCTAGACTGGTTTGTCTGATAAGTCTCTGTAAGTTTTACGACAGTCCTTCAGCTGGGCCTCAGTCTCGTTGTTGTGGTCGTTGACTCGCTTGCAGCTTGCTTCCTCGTCTTGGGTCTGTTTTCAGGTAGAGTCCCATCTTGATTCCGTTCAGTTTTGCTTAGATATTTATAGACTTTCTCACTCTGCTACATAGACACTTTCATGGATCATTTGTGTATCTTGCCTTTTTAACTCAGGAATCTTCGAGATGTGTCCTTTGTCTGCTTCCTTTCGTCCAGCAGCTTGCTGTTGCAGTTGGGACTTGTTGACATCTATATTTTATGTCTTCCTTGCACTAAACTGCTTGAGTTTGCAGTTTTACAGTCTCTTCACTGTCCTTTGTCTCACCCAGTGCAGATGCCCCCCTCCTACCCCTCGTCATCTTCAGTTCAGTATCCCTGCCAGGAACCAAGGGGCCCTTTTTCTTAAGACACAGCAGTTTGCTCTTTTTTCTAAGACACAGCAGTTTCATTAATTAGTCCAGTGATATCATTAATATACGTTCAGGTATTAATATCATATTCAGGGAATATGTTCCACAATAGTCAGAAGGCTCCAAAGGTGGACTTACAATGCTGATGTGAACTTTCGGTATTATAAATGAGATTTTATGATGATTTAAAAAATGATTTTAAAACATCAAAACACATCTCAAAATAATGCAAAATTCAACATGACACCGTACTTAATACTTTTAGAGGTGTTGTGAGTCAACATTCATACGCAGCAGCTGAAGAGTCAATTACTCGCGGATTGGCTAGAAAATTAACAATCCCAAAGTCTGTGCGCAGTGAAGTATAGAAATATGGCTGATGGTGGAATAGTAAAACAATATAACAAGACCTTGTTTTTCTCCATGGATATTATGAAGCAAAGCAACACTCAGTTAAAGTAAGTTGTTGCTTTTCATATGTAAATATCTGTTAATGTCTATATATGTATACATTACACTCATAGTCTTCATTCAGTCAATGACTGACTGTGAAAGGGTGGTGGGCAATTCACTGACACAAAGGAGACAGCTTTATTTGTAACGCCGCTCAGGTGCACTGACTTATTTTTACCCGCAGAGGGCGCTGTTGTCCGTGGCCTGAATACTGGCAACAGTAAACAGGACCACGGGGTTACCAATACTGGTATACAGTCCAGTGCGCATACACGCGCTCAAAAATAATAATTAAAACAAAAGGCGAAAGAAAAAGGGAAACTAAAACACAGTAATAAAACTACAAAATAAAAGTGCTGCTTACGCAGTGCCCCCACTGCCGCTAAGCTGGTCAATATGGGCCTCCGACCTATGCTCAACTATTTCTATACACTGGGGTGGCCAGAGTTCCCTGTATAACTGCACACGTCCCCTCGGGTATATAATTATTTATTTTATTCTTTTGCTTCTTTTAAGGCAGGCTGTCTCACTCAGCCGTGCTTGCCTGCTCTTTCTTTGCACTGACGTCTTTCTCCAGAGTCACTGGGTATCCTCTCTCCGGCCACCCGAATGCACAACCAAGCGCAGTTCTTATGGGCTGAGCAATCCCCCAAGGCCCGCCTCTCAGCCACTCAGAGAGAGGGAAAGCCAACATACCCTCTTCTCCACCTCTCCATGTTATCACCATGACTGACAGGCGGATCCAGTGAGACTGCTGCCCTCTTCCTGCAGAACCATGGACGCACCAGATAGTCAGCACAGATCTCCCCTATTACACTGACAAAAATAACCATTTTGCGATTTGAGCATTGACACATTTTCAAAGAACAAAATGAAAGGTTATTTTGGTCTTTGAGCAAATTATTTTGTCGCTTGGGGGACCAGACACACAGATGGGTCTTGAGAACCTGAAAGGGAGGAAGAAAAGGGGAAACTCTAGCTTGGAGAGCTGCCCTCAATGAGGTGAATTATAGACTTCCAAAGCTGGGATGGAGATGCACCACCAGAGAACCTGAAACGAGAAGAGAACCTCATGTTACGAAGGGAGAACTCCTACAGCGAGGTTTAGAAAGAATAAGATTAGCCTCTCAGATAGCGAGGGCAGTGATAGATCATGAGATGCTGGGTTCCTCCAGGGTTAGATTTTTCAGTAATCTGGGGTCTCTGGATTTTAGGGTGACTGATAAATCTCTGCATTCCACCACTATGGTCCAGAAATTCAGATGTAGCCATTAATAGAGAAACCAGATTAACGTCCTTACCTTCGATTATGCTGTGCCAGATCTGTGGGGATATTGAGTGACGGCGGGCTGTGGTTGAGGCGGCGGAACCATATGCTGTTGCAGATGCAAGGTTGTAGACCAGAGGCTCTACTGTAGGGACCGGGGTTGGTATATAACCAGAAGTGATGGTAGCTACTGCAGCCGCTGTGTTTATGGCAGGAATGGAGGAAAATACTGAAACCGCGGAACCTTGCTCCTATCGCTCGATGTTAGACACCCGTTTATCCAGATTGCTGAGTTTGGTATTGACTGAGGATAAGGTATGCTTGGGGAGTTTTCTTGGGTGGAAAAATAGATTCTGCTGAGATGGATTCGCAATAAAAAATGAAAAGGGATTCTTGATTGCTCCCTTCTGGGATATCACTGCCGTTTTTGAGGAGGGTTTTTATGAGCTTGTTGAAAGTCCAGTCCTTAAAGTACAGATGCTCAGGAGAGATATCCTGAGTTTGGAGCCGCTTTGATCGGCGAGGTTTAATTCCTTGAACGGCGGGCGGGTAGTGGTTTGGTATCCTGCTCAGGAGGCACTTCTTCGGATGATGTTGGGATGCCTGATAGAGGAAAGAGTGGTGGGCTGATACAGACATGAAGTGATCTTCGAAAACCTCTGAATCCGAGGAAGAGGAGTGTGATAAGTACTCCATATTTCTTTTTTTTTCTTTAATTCTTTACTCTGAAAGAGATTGCTGGGAGTCTTGCTATCGCTTAGATTCACAACCGGAAACGATAAAACTCAAGATGGAGGTATAGGAAGTCGATTTGATTTATGATAGGAGATCAAAAGGTTGGGAGGAGCCCAGCTCACGCCCCCCGAAATACACATATAGGTTAACATTTAAATGGTTTAATTAGTCTTATTGATTATTTAACAATGTATCCCAATTTTGAGCTTTGAAAATACGGTCACCCAATAAGACACACTGCTTCCAGCACCACTCAGACCACTAGGCCTTACATACTGTACATACCCACAGTATTCAACTCCTACCACTAGCCTGCTCTGATTTCTACTGGGGTTTTACCCAGCTACATCATCCAAAGTCTTTTCATATTACTAAACGTCAGCACCGTCTAGTGTATTGCCAGAAAACCAAAAGGAAACTTGATCCTAACTAGCAGATCACTAGATGGTGCTGGCTCTTACTTTTATAAAGACTGATTTAGTCTATTTTACAAAGATCCATGGCAGAGAACTAGAATAAACACAATAAGAACCAGTCAAAATTATTGCAAACATCATAAATAGGAAAGGGACAGTTAAAAAGTTATTGAAGTGTTTTACTCTTTATTTTTTAAAAATTAATAGTTTATTTTCTTTGGACATGTTTCTTTGTTTCGTTTTTTTAAAGTGTTTCCATTTTATATTCTTTACATCCATACATCTTTGTTACAGGTTCATTTGCATTGACAATCACATTAATGCAGACATTTAGAACAATGTTTTATGTCAATTTAGTTCTGTGTGTTTCTGAGCAAAGAAAAGAAAATGCTGTGAAATTGAGCAGATTGACGATTCTTTTTCTTTTAGACATCTTAATTTACATAATCCATATGTATGTATATGCTGTGCATTGTGGTAACACATACTTGTAACTCGAAAAATGCAATTTTCAGTATGCAATTTTTGGAAACGCTGGTCTACCAAAACACTTATCATGCAACAACTAATGAGTCTATCCATATCTAAAGTCTGTTTTTAATAGAATAGCTTTATTACTGGTAAGCAATTGTTTTTGGACACTAATAGCCAGGTACTGTATTCTGTGTATTTATAATTAGTTATATCCTTTTTGATTTCCTTGTGTATATGACATCCTAACATGAGCATGTTATTATTATTATTTATTTCTAAGCAGACGCTCTTATCCAGGGCGACTTACAATTGTTACAAGATATCACATTATTTTTACATACAATTACCTATTTATACAGTTGGGTTTTTACTGGAGCAATCTAGGTAAAGTACCTTGCTCAAGGGTACAGCAGCAGTGTCTCGCACCTGGGATTGAACCCACAACTCTCTGGTTAAGAGTCCAGAGCCCTAACCACTAATCCACACTGCTGCCCTTATGTGGGGACTTGGATACTGGAGTACAGTATCTGTATCAGTGAAGGCTCCTTAGAGGAGGCAAGGGAGGGAGGCAGTGCCTCCTCAAAATTTCGCCTGTACCGTCAGTACATAATTATTTTGTTTAAGTTTATTTAAGCAAATTAAGTCAATAGGATGCGCTTGATTTTTTGTCTTCCTTTCTCCTGCCTTAACAACTTTGTTTAGAAAACATTGTATGCAAAGTATGTTAGTGACGTGGTCTTGAAATCTAAATGCTATAATCGTGTTTAATACAGTGCATTGTTAAACATACGCTGGCAGTGTGTAACAGTTCATTTTATTACAATAAACTGTGAGGGGCTACTGTTTTCTTTTCTCTGTTGGCTAGTGGAGAAAATGCTTTTAACAGCCTAATTGGGGTAAAACCTTTTTAGACTGCACTTACAGATCTCTTGATCTAACCCTCCTACTATGCACTGGACTTACCTGATCTAAGCACCATGTTACTGGATCTTCAGCTGATGCACTATCCTTGCACTATTGCACTACTAATATGTCACTGTAGCTATAACTTGTTGTAATCCTAACTCGTTGCATCCTAGTTCATATTGTATTTTAGTAGTATTATTTGTACTTACTGTAAAGTATACTGTATTTAAATATTAATCTTGCATTGTAACCCTGTACAGTACTGCCTTGTAACACCTGTAAGTCACCTTCAATAAAGGCGTCTGCCAAATAAATAAATAAATAAATAAATAAGATGAAAAGTGTTGTCAGTCCGAATACAGTAATAGAATTTTACTGTTGCTGGGGGTATAATGGGATCCCCAAGCCCTCTGCCTTTTTTCTGCCTCCCAAAAATGAATAAAACCCCAAATAAGCAACCACAAGGTTTATTTCACAGCAGTACGCTTCTTTCACCCTTTGATAAAGAAAGACAAATCCCCTTGATCTGTACCCTTGCTATGAATGTGACATGCTTGCTGAAAATCGTTCTACTGTTCTTGCTGGGAAAACTGTATTGCCTCTCTAGCACCACTAATACATATGTCTGTTGATCTCAGCCAGCAAAGTGCAGAGAGAAAGTCATTTTTAAAACGAGCACTTGCTTTGAACCCTTTTTGCAGTCAAGCTCAAGAAGAATTCTGCAGCTTGTGTCCTACGCTTAACAAGAAGCAGAAACACATAACCCATTTTATTAGATCTGTAATGGCTTATTGTTTCCAAGAGCATTTAATTTAATATTGCTTCCATCTGCCACTGGGACCGAATGAAAATCATTTTCAATGAAATCTTCTTTGTCTCCATCAGTAGCAGACCAAGATCAAACCGGTTTGAATTCAGACTGTCAGTCTCTCCCTCATAGAGGAACTTCCATCAAGATCTTTGGCTTTGTCCCCAGTCAAAGAGGTGCTATAAAGCATAGCAATGCAAAAGTCAATTTAATATCCTTTGGCAAAACAAATTATTATTATTAATTTCTTAGCAGACGCCCTTATCCAGGGTGACTTACAATTGTTACAAGATATCACATTATTTTTACATACAATTACCCATTTACACAGTTGGGTTTTTACTGGAGCAATCTAGGTAAAGTACCTTCCTCAAAGATGCAGCAGTGTCCCCCCACCTGGGATTGAATACATTAATCAAATTTGGTGCACTCTTTTTGGTGAGGTCGACTAAAGGGTTAACCACTGTGGCATACTCGGGGATAAAGTGGCAGTAATAACCAGCTAATCCCAATAGCGACCTCACCTGAGTCTTGGTTTTGGGGATTGCCGCATCTACCAAAGCCTGGATATTGGTGACAACGGGTTTCACCAATCCCAAATATTGGGATATTGAGTCTCTGTTTTGGCAAACACGCATTTTCCCAAGTTAGCTGTCAGCCAGGCTACCGTTAGAGACTGAAGGACGGCTGTAACCCTAGCCAAATGTGGGTGTAAAACCTGGTACATCAGTCTATGAAAGGCAGCGGGCGCACCATGTAGCCCAAACGACATGGTTTTGAAATGAAACAGCCCTTCAGGGGTTGAAAACGCGTTTTTCTGTCTATAACTGCGGGTTCAGGGGATCTGCCGGTATCTCTTTGTCAGGTCCAGAGTAGAGATAAACTTCACCTTTCCCAGTCTATCTAGAAGTTCTTTGACCCGAGGCATAGGGTAAGTATCGAACTTGTCAAATAGCATTTACCTTCCAGAAGTCCACACAGAAGCGGATGGTGCCGTATTTCTTAGCCACTATGACAATTGGACTGCACCACTCGCTCCTGGAAGGCTCAATCACCCCAAGTACCTCTTTGCTAACACCACTTCGTCAACTTTCCGGGATCCGGTAAGGTCTCTCTTGTACTGTGACACCTAAGGGAGAGATAATGTCATATTCAACCAAGTTAGTTCTGCCAGGCAAGTCAGAAAAAACATTGCTGAACTCCTCAAAAAGCTTGCGCAGCTCCCGTTGCTGATCTGGAACCAATTGTTCCCCCATCAAAATTATTTTAGTGCTAGGGGTCTCTGGACAGGGGCCTAAATCATCCTCTACATCGCCTGGGGCCTCCCTTCCTGCCAAATTTCACATTCATTACAGCAAACGTGCTGTCTAATTTCATAAAACACCTTTCCTTTAGCCCGAATCACTTCATATGGCTCCTGCCATTTAGCACATCATTTCGATTCTGAGGAGGGAAGCAGCAGCATTACCTTGACTCCAGGTCGAAAGGTTTGAATTTGTGCATTTTTATTGTAATGATGCTGTTGCCGGTGCTGAGCCGATTTGAGGTTGTCCTGGGCCAAACAACCGACCAAATCCAGGGGATCTCTAAGTAGGAGCACATGCTTCACTACATTTTTGGATGAGCCTTTGTGCTCCTCCCACCCCTCTCTCAACAGATCGAGGATGCTGCGAGGCTGTCGGACGTACAAGAGCTCGAAGGGGGAGAACCCTGACGAACTCTGCGGCACCTATCTCAATGCAAAAAGCAGTTAGGAAAGAAGCAATGCCCAATGTTTTTGCTCTTGAGTTACAAAACATCTCAGAATCTGCTTCAAGGTCTGATTAAATCGCTCCACCAAACCATCCATCTGTGGATTATACACAGATGTCCTGATGGTACGTATTTTTTATATTTTATACACTTGCTGTAACCTTTTAGAAAAAAAGTTGGTTCCATGATCAGTCAAAATCTCCTTGGGGATCCCTACTCTAGCCATAATCTGCACTAACTCTGTGGCTATTGCAGCAGCACTAGTGGACCTCAATGGAACTGCCTCCGGATATCATGTTGCATAATCTACCACTACTAATATATGCATATATCCGGAATCAGAAGGTAGCAAAGGGCCCACTATGTCCATTGCAATGCGTTCAAAGGGGGTGGAAATAACCGGCAGTGGAACAAAAGGGGTGGAAGCGACTCGACCCAGCGCTACTCGCTGGCAGTCTGGGCATGTGGCTACATATTTTGACACATCAGTATGAAGTCCTACCCAATAGGATCGAGCCAATATCCGTTCCCTTGTTTTGTCAGCTCCGAGGTGCTCCGCAAAAGGGATATCATGCCCTGACAAAACGGGGGAACCAATAATTGTGTTACAGGCTGTCCTGTGCCCGCGGCTAGGTTTACCCTATACAGTAATTGCCTCTTGATACTGAAGTGCGGAAATACTAGCGCCCCAGTGCCCTCAACATCCTAACCTTCAATAGACCGGACCTGTCCCCAAGTGTGCACTAGTGATGGGTCATTATTTTGTCCCCACACTATGTCTGCGCTTGAGTGCCACATGTCCGGTATATTTAGAGGGGCGGGAGTAGCATCTGCCCTAGATGGCCCAGTAACCTCGCCCTCTCGGTCACACTGCGTTCCGACCCCCTTTGACTGGTGTTTCTTATCATCCGAGCATTCTCCCACCAAACCCCAGCCTTTCGGCACCGACCACATGGCAAAAGTGCTCAACTACCACTGCCTCCCCCATTTGCAGATTGGTCTTCTTGGCAGGGGTCAGCCAGTGTACCATGTGGTCACACAACCTTTCTGCGACCACCCTGGGGCATGTATCCGGGGATCTTTGGTACTCTCTGAACCATACTCGGTGAGTCTCCGCGGCGATGTTGAGACGATGGGGAATGGCCTGCTTCACGAGGTCGTAATTGGCAGAATCCGGGTCACTCATTGATATAGGCCTGGTATGCTGCCTGACCCTCCCCGATCAGGCAGGGTCCCAGCTGGCTCGCCCAGAACTCCCGCCGCCATGATGCGGTAGTGGCTAGCCACTCAAATACGACCAGGTACGCCTCTGGGTTATCCTCCGCCATCATCTTCAGTGCCCGAGCTTTCAGGGCCGTCATTGTGGGTGCTGCTGTAGGGTGTGGCGTTGCCATCCCTACCCTCTCAAGGAGCGCAATGTATTGCTCCTTTCTCTTTCTCTCTTCTGCCTCCCGTCTGCTATCCAGCGCCTCCAGCAGCTTTGCCACTGGGTTGCAGTCCATGATCCCGTGTTCTGACACCACGTGTGGCAAAGTGGTTAATAGTGTGCAGGTACAGGTGATCAATGAACAGACAATTATAATCCAGGTGCAATGTTTTTTAATGGGTTTGTATGTCCAGTGTCTGACGGCAAAACAAACAGTAAACAATAAATTATGTTAAGTAATACAGCGGCGTGTCTTGCTTATTGTAATCCCTGGGTTTGTCCCGAAATAATAGTCCCATTCTTTATACACCCACACAAAAGACAAAACACATACACAAGTCCGTTAGTGAATGAATTCGTGCTTGTGGTGCAAATACAGTTTATTCGTGATACAAGTGCAGTGCTGTTCCGGGTTTGTGCTGGCCCTTGGCAACAGCTCTGGAATGTGTTAGCTGTCTACTAATAACAAGACACAATTAGAGACAAACAAACAAACACTCACGATACGGTTACACAGAACACAGGTCCTTCCAGGTTCTTTTCTCTCACCAAAAAGAAGGAACAGATTACGTCGCTTCGTCCCCTACTTACACCGTCACTCATGACCCCTTGGTAAACGATTGCAGCTGTTCCTCCAATCTGCGGCTGCCACATCATTTCCCTTCCGGGTCGATGAGTTAATGCACCGAAGCTCTGCCCCTTTTCTAAATGACCAACCTCCTTTTAACCCTACAAATGAAGTGTCAGGCCAAACAGTCCAGGGCACTCTGTTCCCATTACTTAGTGACCTCACATAGTCTTTCTGTCACAGTATTCCATTGTTGCAGTCCTCCAATGCAGAGAATGAGTGATGATAGTCTCATGTTTGACTTTCTTGACAGATAACTGCCAATCAAATAACTGCCCCTTCACTGCCAATCAGATCTCAGCTGTCCTCATACAGCCAATCAAATCTCTTGTGCCACTTAGTGGTGGAGATGAACCAGCATGGGGTTCAAGAGAGATTCATGAATATAATAAATAAACCTGGCTACCAAATCAGAAAACTACTTCGACTTTTAATTTAGGTACTTGTAAGAATTATTTGCTTGTTTTTAGTATTTTTTTTTTTTAATTGAGTGAAAATAGCTTTGAGAATCTAGTTCACAGATTCTTATCTGTATATTGTTTTTTAAGGATTGAGTTTACTGTACAGGACTGTACTTTGTTTTCCTGTATTTAAAACAAAGAAAATTACTATCTTAGAGAGAGGTTTGTTGAGAAGGGACCACTACCTAAAAATGTGAAGACAATTTGGAAACTGACACATAAACACTCAATCTTGGTGTGCTGAGCGTGAGGGAATATCCTCAACCAAAAACAAAACAGAACGCCTGCATAGCGGAGACCCACTTATCTGAATTATTATTTGTGCCAAATTTTGTTTTTAGTATTTATTAGTTCTAGGCAAATTAATTACAGCTGCCAGTTCTTAATAACATTCCATTTGGCAGCTAAATTTGAGAAATAGATTGTAAACTTGAGAAATAGAGTTTCAGATTTGGCAGGCTTTTATAGTTTGACTAGTTACTTTCTACTGAGTTTCAACAACATCTGAGACTGTGGTGTGTATATTATGCCAGAAAATGTGATGATTTTACATGAAATAACCCACAGTGCCATAGCAAGTAGGCAACCTGATAGAAGGGAATTGAGGGGTATTTTCGCTTTTGAATCATTCAGTGAGCATTAGCTTATGAGATTAACATTACCTCAGGTGAAAACAAACTATGGGAGAACTGATTATGCATATGCTGCACTATATGTTTAGAATCATTTACCTGATGAAAATATTATCATAGCCATGCATTTCTTAGCCAAAAGATTGTTCTTGTTGAAATATAAAAACATTGTTGTGTATGTTATAGTATATGCATTTTTGAACATTGTGACAGAGGGGGCGGAGCTACTGTACACTAAATCATCAACCCGGAAGGGAAACAATGTGGCAGCGGTGGATTGGAGGAGTGGTTGCACTAGTTAACCAAGGGGTACAAAAGGGGCCAGCATTTATCCGGACTACACTACACCATTGTTCATGATAATCTGTATTTATTTAGGGACCAACCCGTGGATTAAAACAGAGCAATACACACCACTGTATTGCCTGTTCTCATTGTTATTATTTACTGCCTTTTGTCATCAGACTTTGGATTGTACAAATAAAACATCATCGCACCTGGATTATCGTTGTGTTTGTTTATTGATCACCGCAGCACTCCTGCACCTGTACACTGTGAACCACTTTGCCGCATGTTATTCTCTTATTGGTTAACTTCAGCCCATTGCAGCACATCACTCGTTAGCAGATCATTTACCCCAATGATTAGTTTCACTGACCTCATTAGTACTACCTTTCCGAATGCAGCAGGACTGTTGGACCTAGGGGAAACCTTTTCTTTCTTCAACAAATTAAGCAGATAATTGTTATTACTTCCAAATTGTGAGGTTATATAAATTGCATTTCTCTGTGAGCGAGAGATGAGACAGTGGTTGGTGGTGTAATGTGCTCTGATGAATGAAAAGGAAAAGCAATATGAAGACCCATTTTTCTACCTGCAAGAATAAAGCAAATCTGTGCAAAGCAGTGCTGTCTGTCACACCAGGTATTGCCTGGGCCAATCACAGTTTTCTTTCTCGCTACGTTTGCTTGTGGTATTAGTTTGAATTTCTGATTTTTCAGTACCTTGTTGCTGTTTAACAAGAACATACTCTTGCATTATTGCTCACATTGCTATGCATTATGTTATACAGTACCTCACGTTTATACAGTTCCCTAGCAACCCAACAGGTCTCCCACAGTGCTATTACTATTTATTGAATAATACTCTTACCTGTGTTTACAATACCTTGTTACCTTTCCTTTCTACTGGAGTTAAGAATTTGGTTTTAATAAACAGTTCCAATGAACTGCATCCACAACTGTCTACTAAAGTGCTGCTGATGTGTGCAGGGGCTAAGTAAGTTAACATAAGGCAGTCCAACATTAGTGGTAATCTGGGTCTCTGAAACCAGCAGATGAAGTTCTTTGAATGTTCCTTGTGTTTCAGCAGTTAGCCCGTCACCTGGCACACTGGTTTATGTATTTGTTCTATGTATGTTCTATCTCTGTCTAAGTAAGTGCTGCATTAAGGTTTGGAGGATATGCAGCAGGACAAGGCCAGGCTGGGACTAGAGTGGAGTAACAGAGGCAGCCCGTTGTTAAAAATGGTATCAAATGTGCACGCTGGCAGGAAACACGTAACGTAACAAACATGTATTTTCATTTTTGTACAATATCTCATACTTCACTAGGTTAAAGAAGTCTCTGTTTGTAATGGTGACGACACCCACCACAAGCGAATCCAGGTTGCTTGGGCGATTCTGTATTCGTGATGACAGAACTTTTTACCTTATCTTATCTACACCAGAAAACAGACATTTCTTTAACCTCATATTGCACAAAATGTCAAGTCTTAAAATGAAAAAGCTTATCTGCTATAACATGTGTTTCTTGCAAAACTGTACATGTGAGACCTATGTAGCGATAGGAAGGGCTCTGCATTTATGGGATTATTTTGTTAGCTGTAACCATTTCATGAAATAAGTGGGGGACAGAGTAAATACAAACTTAAAAAGGCTCAGCAGAGAATGTAAACTATTGAAAAGCAGGAAAGGGTTAAGAAACAACGATCCCTCTTCCACCCTCCCACTGCTTTTTGTCTCTGGTTGAGAGCAATCAATAGTTATTATCTGGCAGGTATACAGACAGCGCTTGTGTCTCTTCCCGCTGGTGCTAAATGACACTTTTTCTTTAAGGCTGACAATAGCCACCCATTTTTCTGCCTAGGAACACACAGAGTGGCAGTAATGGACTTGGATAAAAGGCATAAGAATGGAAAATCAGATTCTCATTATAATGGGGTTAAAATTTAATCAGCCTTCAAAAAACATCACGTTGCACTTTTTGAATTGAATACACTTAGTAGGCGAGAATCAGATGGGGTTTTTTTTGGGGGGGGGGCAAGCGGTGGGGGTGTTGTTTTCTTATGCTTTTTGATTTTCAAACTAAATAAATGATGAATGTGCAATACAGGGGAAAGCAGAAAAAAGGCAATTTAAGTGTCTTGTGAAGTATATTCAATGCATTACAAAGCTTCTTACTTGTGCTTTATTGAAGAAGTCAATTTTTGGGACCTCTCCTTTTCACTATTTACATTTTACCCCTTGGTCAGATAATTCGTTGTCATGGAATATATTTTCATTGTTATGCTGATGATACACAAAAATATCTGCAAGCTAAACCTAGGGCAGGACTGGATGTTTCTCTTCTACATGACTGTAGGAAATTAAAATATGGATGCAACAAAATTTCTTGCAGCTAAATTGTGATAAAACTGAGGTGATGTTAATTGGCTCCTCAAAACAGCTTTGCAAAGCCAGTAGTGTCAGTTTATTAATTGATGGTGTGGAAATAAATTCTACTGCTATAGCAACAAATCTTGGTATAATTTTTGACTCTGCATTGTCTTTTGAGTCTCATGTTAAAAACTTCACAAAAATGTAATTCTCCCATTTGTGTAATATTGCACGTTTAAGACTGTCTCTGACCATTTCATGATGCAGAGAAGCTGGTTCACGCTTTTATTTCCATACCCATTGATTATTGTAATGGTCTGTTGGCTGGGGTGTCTGGCAGGGCTCTTCAGAGACTCCAGCTGGTACAGAATTCAGCAGCTAGGGTTTTAACTAGAACTGCTGGATCTCAGCATATAACCCCAGTCCTGGCCTCCCTCCATTGGCTGCCAGTAAAGTTCAGGGTCGATTTTAAGATTTTACTTCTTACCTACAGGGCACTTAATGATCGTGCCCTGCGATCAGCTGATCTAAATCTTCTCATGGTTCCTAAAGCTAGGCTGCGGTCGATGGGTGACCAGGCTTTTTCTTGTTATGCCCCACGCCTATGGAACTCACTGCCACTCACTGTAAGGGAGGCCCCTTAAATTTCACCTGAAGACGTACTTTTATACTATTTTCGGATTTCATCCATAGCCGCCTATTTAACGGCAGTTGCTATTCATAAGAGATAATTCAGATGCGTCGTTAAGCCCCAACGATTATAATCTGTGAAGGCATGTGTCACAGTGCGAGAGAGACCTTACTGGATCCCAGAAAGTTGACAAAGTGGCAGTTAGCAAAGAGGTATGGGCGATGCTCGAACTTGGGGTGATTGAGCCTTCCAGGAGTGAGTGGTGCAGGCCAATTGTGAAAGTGGCAAAAAAGGACGGCACCAACCGCTTCTGTGTTGATTTCCGTAAGGTAAACGCTATTGCCAAGTTCGATGCCTACCCCATGCCTCGGGTCGATGAGCTTCTTGACAGACTGGGAACGGCTAGGTTTATCTCCACTCTGGACCTGACAAAGGGATACTGGCAGATCCCATTAAACCACAGTTCTAGAGAGAAAACTGCATTTTCAACACCAGAAGGGCTGCTCCATTTCACAACCATGCCATTTGGGCTTCATGGTGCACCCGTTGCCTTCCAGAGACTGATGAACCATGTCTTACACCCACATCGTGAATATGCGGCAGCGTATATTGATGATGTGGTTATTTACAGCTCCACCTGGCGAGAGCATTTGGCTAGGATCACGGCCGTTCTTCAGTCTCTAAGGGTAGTCTGGCTGACAGCTAACTTGAGAAAATGTGCATTTGCCAAAACAGAGACACAATATTTGGGATTTATAATGCGGAATGGAAGGGTGAAACCCGTTGTCACCAAGGTCCAGGCTTTGATGGACTCGGCAATCCCCAAAACCAAGGCTCAGGTGAGGTCTCTACTGGAGTTAGCCGGTTATTACCAAAGATTCCTCCCCGAGTATGCCACAGTGGTCAAAGGTGAATATAATTTTCTTGTTTGATTAAAACTTTCACTTGTCTGTAGATTGTGTTTATAATTATGGCCTGATAAAATAAGATATGGTCTGAAAGAAAAACTAACTTAACTAAATAATGGTAACTTTAGTGATGGAACAAGTGGAATTGTGGTGCCTCTCGGAGTGACTGACATTGTTGGCTGTAGTAGTGCAGTTTGTAATGTTCATGAACACGTTGAACAAAATAGCGACAGTGAAAGGCCAAATGATGCGACAGGTTTTTCAGCAAATGATAACATTTTTGTTGGAGAGGATGCTGATTTTGAAACTGAAATAGAATCAGTGTCTGATTCAGACAGGGATGATGAAATAAGCTTAACTCTTTCACTGCCTTCCTGCTATGGAACACTGTGCTGCCAGCCTGCTCAACCAAGATGGTTTTAATTCCAAAACGATGACGTTTGCTTGGAATGAACTGCCGAAAAAAGAGTCAGATCTCAGAAGGGATAATACTCTCTTTGGAAATTTTCAATTAATTTATCCAGAAGGGGACGGACTTTAAACAGGGGGTCGTAACCTCTCTGAGACCTCTCAGTTCTCAGACTGTTGTCAGCGAAATGCAGAACAGAACTTAAAATCTCTTAGCGTTTTCTGGACAACACTTTCGAAAAATTAGGTGTCCAGGTAACTAACTGAACACTAGTACTCCAGTAATCAGAAATATGTGGCTTTACGACGGGACCCATTGCAATTAGGCGTCCTATAAATAGTTCATGTCGATGGGTAGCTTTCCAGTCGTGAAAGCGGAATGAGGGGCTAGAGTACTGCTAGTACGTATATCACCTCAGCATATCAGTTTGTTTCTGTCACCACCAACTCAATCAAATCAGGGGTGAACATACTAATAAAATAATCATATGGGTCAGCACTACTCCATACTCTTGTTGGCCTAGATGGTGATGGACTGAACTCAATTATTTTTCCCTGCTGTTTTCAGTAGGTTTGACCCACCCAGTGCTCTCTCTCTCCCTGTCATTTCGTGCCACTCCCCTTGACGCGCCTCTTCTCCTGTCAGTGTCAGCCTGGCTGTCTCCTCTTTCTGTCACTAACTCCTCCGAGTCTGATCTTTCCATTTCCTCGACAGACTTATTTTATTTTAAGCCAATGTATTTTAATTACTGACTGAACCATCTCCGTCATCCACCAGAGGGCATTATGACCTTTTTAACCAGATGTCGTATGTAATGCACATTATACAGACATACATTACAGGCACACTGATTGGTTTATTAAATCTCTCCAGAACCACCGTCAAATCATGGACTTGTTTTGTATTCTGATTTCCAAAAGTGCACCTTAGCGCTACAAAATGGCATGTAAACAAACGGCAAAATTCTTGCTACAAAAAGTTGAAAAAAAACCTGAATTAGACACAAGTCACCAAACAATTAGGTGTTTCTCGTTCTGGTGAGTTGCTTCACCATTCTGTTAAATAATGTGCATGTCTTATATATTGCTGCTTGCTTCATGGGGGGTGTTCTCTTAGCCGGAGACTACTGTATTATAATTGGCTAAGCAAATTAATTACAATAGCTGCAAAATATTATTGTATCTGTGAAATAATACTGCTCCTTCAACTAATAATACATCTACATAAACAAATCTACACAACATAGCAAAGTTCAATAGTTTAACCATTTTTTCACATTCTCTGCTATTAAGACACAAAATTATTATTATTATTTAGCAGTAGGCTGCAGTAATCATGTATGCAACTTATCTGTAAATATTATGTTGGAAATTGCAATATTTATAAGCAATTATCTAAGCAATGCCAGTATGCTAAAGTCTTTTTTTTGTAGCCTAATAAAATGCAAAATACATGATCATAATGTGTCTTATATTAATCTTTCAAGTAGTAATATTGTTTTTTTTTATTGTCAACTGAATATGGCTATGCACTGTTCCCTTTCAATTCGATGATGATCACCAACAATACTTTTGGGAAATGCCTGCTACAGGTAAGTATTCGCTGAGCATTTTATATCAGAGCTGCCGATAGGCCCCTCCGGGGAGTGACATCTTCGGTCCCGCCGTCCGAGGGAACAAACAGTCACTCCACGGAGCTCACTTCCTCTTTTGCTTCTCACTGCGGTAAATTAAGGTACTAACCAAACCAGTTGCTGAATGAGTCTGTATGAAAGAGCTCTCTCTCTAGTTTTCTGAAATTCTCCTGCATTATTTTTTAAATATTGCTGGAAGTCGGCTTGCCACTTCTCTGGAATCAGCTATTATCGTTGTGCAACTGCTGTTTACATGTTAGTTTTTGTTTTTTCTTCTGCTACTTGCAGTTAAAAAAAACAAAAAAAGAGATACGTGATTTCCTCCACTGGTTGTCTCGGCCCACACGCTCGGTGCGCTGGCCTATAAAAAATATATATATATATAAAAATATATTAAAAATATATATAAATATAAATATAAATATATATAAAAATATATAAAAATATAATAAAAACTATTCAGCCTACCTGCCTGGCATGGTGACTGCCCTTCCCCACAGCTCGGCTGTTGTGTGAGTGTGTGTCTTTTTTACTGAGTCTGGAAAAAAAAAAAAAAAACAATGTGTGCCTCCTCCACCAGGGCCTGGTTCTACCTTGCTCCGCTGTTGAGCAGTTCACCGGCTGTCTTCGACCTTTAAACAAACAAAAAAAAGAGTACTGTCTTACTAATATTTAAAAAAAAACAAAAAAACACCATTGTCTACCGCAGCTCTTGAAGCCTGTGCTCCACTCCTGCGTATGCTACACACTGCCTCGGTCATGTGACTGCATGCTGTTAAGGCCAAACTATCGCCCACTCTGTACCTTGGTGCAGCACCGTGCCTTGACGCTCCACTGATTGACAGCTAACAACTATCCTGGAGCTGACCCCGCCCTTCCTGGTGGTCACACTGGATGCTTCTGATCTGGACCTGGCTGCGGCCGAGGAAGACCAGGATGCGATTTCAATCGCGGCCTCCTGGGACGGTAGCCCTTTTCCTCAGGTTGAGGAGGAAGGAGACACCCAAGAGTTAACCTTTGAGACGGGTCCAAGCTCCTAGGCAACCTCGGACACTGGGCTCTCCTCTCTTACGAGCTCGATCCCATTACTTATACAGCGAGCCACCAGTACCTTAGACGGCAGCACTGATCGGTCTTCAGGACACAGGCAGCATTGCACTGCCTTCAGCCTTTCCAGGTGTTCCGACTTCTTAGAAGAGGTGCGGTCCTCTTGGAACCACCGGCCTCTGCGTTGAGTGTGGTGAAACAGGTAGCCCAGCTGACTTCCTTGGAAAGCGCGGGGGTGCTAGGCTTATCAGAATTCCCACCAGTGGACTCAATGCAAGCCCCTCCAGTAGGAGGTTTACCCAAGGACCCTGCATACCCTAACAGCCAATGCAGAGTAACAGAGGCCCACTTAAAAAAGGCTTATGCGGCGAAAGTGCAGGTCACGTGCCTCCTCACGGCTTACCTAGATGGCATACTGCAATCAGCACCCCTCCTTGATCCAGTGGCTTCGGAGCTGCGACTAGTATCTGGTACGCTGCACCAGATTTCTGGCTGCCAAGGTCAGGACCTAGGCCGGAGCCTGGCAAGCCTGGTAGTAGCTCGCAGGCAGCTTTGGCTGTCCCAAGCGAGGGTCCCTGACATGGAGAAATCGGCCTTGCTAGACACGCTGATATCTCCCGGCCATACCTTCGGCCCAGCGGTGGAGGAGATACTACAAGGCTCCCATCGAGTACATGAGGCATCTCGGCAGGTAGCCTTGATGCGACCTTCCTGTGCTTCGGTGCAGGACAGAGTGAGACACTGGCGTCCACCGGTGGCACGCACGGTGACTTGGACGGTCCCAATCCCCACCTCCCCATTTGAGGAATGGTTGTACTCAATGTATTTTCTGGTGCCAAAGAAGGACAGTGGCCTTTGCCACATCCTAGACCTGAGTCACCTAAAAGGGATCTTGAGGGAGAGGAGGTTCCAAGTGGTCACACATCGTCACATTCTACAGTCTGTCCAGCTGGGCGGCTGGTTTACCACTATGGATTTAAAGGACACGTATTTTTAAGTTCCTATTCGTCCCTGCGACGGAAGTATCTCTGCTTTGCCTTCCAGGGAAGCGTCTTCAAGTTTTCTGTGCTGCCATTTGGCCTCTCCTTAGCCCCCCCGCACATTTTCAAAATGCGTGGTTGCCATCTTGGCTCCCTTGCGGCAGCAATGGATCAGGGTACTGAATTACCTGGACGACTGGTTAATCTGTTCGCAGTCGCAGGAAGGGGCAGTGGCCCACATGGCGATCAGGATCTTTGTAAACTACGTAGCCTAATGTTAACCTATTATTAAATAATAATATGAAAAACATGTTATTAATATTACAATGACGTGTTTTTGATTTTTACCACATATCATGTAGATTTTAATAAAGATCCTGACCACATTTTTAAGAGTAAAACAATTTACTAGACGCATTGGAAAGATCGCAATAACAGTCTGTTCTCAATTAAAGTTGCCTTTAAGTTCTAAGATTTGTGCATGTGTAGAAAGGTTCAAAAAGGCAAATGCTAACTTATTTACCAGCTAATTTATTTCCTGTGAAACTGGTGCAAAATACAGTTTACTTGGGACTCCAGCTGGACTCCCTTGCAATGTGAGCCTACCTGTCAGATGACAGAGTTGCTGCAATCCTGTTTCAACAAGGATTGACAGTATGTCTGGTGTTGTGCCAAAGGTTGCTGGGTCTGATGGCTGCTGCCGCATCAGCCGTCCAGCTGGGGTTACTTCATATGCGCCCACTTCAAGCGTGGCTCAATGCCTTCCGGCTACACCCCAAGCACGACAAGCACCGTCAGCTGACCATGTCCCGCGCATGTTGGGGAGCCCTAAGCTGGTGGAGGCAAACCTCTCACCTGCGCGAAGGTGTAAGGATAGGGTCGATCCACAGCTGTCAGGTAGTGATGACAGACACGTCCAACTTCGGTTGGGGAGCAGACCCGGGGTCATGACCCTATCTCTTGCTCTATAGCAATTATCCTCCATTTCCTGCTAGAACTGCTTGAAGCGGGAAAATCCCCTTCTACGCTTAAAGTGTACCTGGCAGCAATATCTGCTTGCCATATCCCTATTGACTCGGTGTCCCCAGGTGCCCATTTCCTGGCGCTCGACAGTTATGTCTAGACCATGTACTGGAGACTCTCACTTAGGCCCCGTTTGAGCCTATTCACTCCACAGAGTTATGAAGACAGCCTTTCTATTAGCCATCACCTCCGCCAAGCGGGTCAGTGAGTTACAGGCTGTGTCAATACACAACTCCTGTTAAGTGGTTATGGCTTTCCACTTAAATCAATCAGTGGAGCTAGAGGCTTTCCATCCCCCTCCAGGATCAGAGACTAAACTCCCTATGCTCAGTTCGGGCATTGAGATTTTATGTTGACAGAACAAGAGCTTTGTGTCAGTCTGACCTACTCTTCGTCTGCTATGGTGCAAGGACCCTCTCAAAACAGCGGCTGTCTCACTGGATTGTGGACACAGTTTCGACTGCATATACAAATAGTGGCCTACTCCCACCTAGGGAACAAATAGTCACTATCCGACATATGTACTACGGCTAGCTGGGCTACCCCGCATACTTTCACCAGGTTCTACCAACTTAATGTGATAGATCCCTCCATACCTTCAATAGGCACAAGGGTCCTTGAGGTTGCACGCTTGCACCGCTAACTGTGGTTTTGCAGTTTCGAGATGTCCCTCGTCTGCTGTCTTCACTCACGTTCCCTTGCAACGGCTTTGGTATACTTTCTCAAAAGTATTGTTGGTGGTTGTCTTCGAATTGAAAGGGAACGTTATGGATGTAACCCTGGTTCCCTGAAAGAGAAGACGACCACCAATCTGTGAGGTCGCATCGGTCGCCTTTACGGGGAGTGACTATTTGTTCCCTCGGAAGGCGGGACTGAGGACCCGGAGGGACCTATCGGCAGCTCTGATATAAAATGCTCAGCGAATACCTACCTGTGGCAGGTATTTCCCAAAAGTATTGTTGGTGGTCATCTTCTCTTTCAGGGAACCAGGGTTACATACGTAACCTAATGTTTTTGCTTTAGTTTATACAGTAGCCTTAATAATAGTGTTAAATATGAATTGTGTAATATCTGCCATTGTAATGAATCTCCTGTGTAAGGTTTGTGGTTTGCATCCAGCCCTTGCCTTTCCATTCAATGGGCTGAGATGCCAGGTCATTACACCCTACAACTGTATCACTTTCAATTTGCTGTCTTTCTATTTAGGGGCCCAAAACACAGTACAGGTTAGTTAAATTCTGATTTGTAGTATTGGTCTTTTATTATGGAGTACATCACTTTACCTTGCTTTTACTATGATTGAATCCACTTTGCTATGCTTTTACTATGGAAAATATTTTAAAAGGGATTTTCCAATTTTAGAATCAAAGTGGGAGTCAACTCTGAAAAGAGAGAAAAGCACACAGAAAAATGTTATCTGCATACTTCACAACTGGTCAGTAGCAGTTGTGTTTTTATTATTTTTAACGTGTGTGTTTCTGGCTGCACTGCAAGCGTGATACCAGTATTTTTGTGCATTTTAACAATAATATATTCAAAATTGTGCTTTATAGTGATATTTTTATGGAGTCCCTTTCGAATGCTTTTACTGTGGGACCTCACAGCACCTACACCAGATCATCTGGAATGAAAAGTGTTTAAGAGAAAACTGAATTACTGATATTGTCCATCGTTGTGAGGCGCAGCTCACTAACATAGCCAATTCTGTCAATTTGTGTAAAAAGAACCAATGTTTTTTTCAGTTCCATCTTGACAGTAAAAGACAACTCAGTGGGCGTGACAGGCACACTGCCAGAATAGCAAGCTATACTATCACTGCAGCAGTCATAACACAGCCCAGCATAATACCTATTTATTATTTGTTTCTTTTGTTTAATTTCTGAAAACCAATTCCAAAATGAGGTATGGCAGTCACGGTCCTTTTAAATATAAAATAATGTGAATGTGTGCTTGTGTTCTTCCATACTAATTTACAGCATGGTGATGCATGCCTAAAAGCTGCTACTGCAATATGACTCATTACATGGCACTTATGTTTGGTCATTGCCTTTCATTTTGTGTTGTTTTCCCCAGCGACGTATCTTGCAAACAGATTGTCCACGACTCCTTTACAGTGCAGTGGCACTATTGGGTTTCTTGTCTAAGTAAGCACCTTTAGTTTAGGTAAATATACTTATATTTATATATATATATATTTTCTGTAAATATACTTAATTTAATGATTTAATTTTTTGACCAATTTGTTTTACGATACCAGCTGCATTCTACACTATTGTACAGAACATTAAATTCTATTCCTGTTAAAGCATTATTTACAGTTGTCTTACCTGTTGTTCCAAGTACTTTTGACATGGTCTGAAGAGCTTGCTGACGATTTTATTTGTTACAGCAGTCTGATATTTTTATATCATAGGGGCACCATCTCCTCAAGTTTGCCTGACGACCACAAAAACACACCCTCCTGCTTCGTAATGCATGTCGTGTTACTGCCTGTTGTGATCATGATAAAATAGTGTTGTTGATAATGATGCAATCGACAGCCCTCGATAGGATCGCAAGCCATCAATCTCGCTGAAATCCCACAGGGTCTACTTCTTTCCAGACCCTTCAATACTGACAAGCAATACATTTTTGGAAATGCATTATAAAAAAATTGACTAATTCACTGCAATATTGTGATTGGGTGATTATGGATATGCAGGACTGATATAAAGGGCTTGGCTTGAGGTACTGTATATCTACCCATGCTGCAGCTAATCTACATTTTGGTACCAGCAACGAATAAACAATGCGATAATTGTGCATATCACATGGTAATTTACTTTTGAGAGCTATAAGCTATGCATTTCAGGCTCAGCTCATTCATTCAGCATCATATTAAATCATTTACCATGTTCTAATGGCTCGCCAGTTATTGTGTGAATGTGCCCCAAACAACTTTTTCCCAGTCCTAAATATTACAGCCAAAGAATGATCTAGATTGCATGTTGCGGAAATTCAATTAAATTAGGGAAATGCTAAATTCTCTGGGTTAGGGTTCAGGTTTTGGCTTTGGCAACACCCGATCATAATGTAGTCTGCATTTAAACAGCCTGTGTTTCAATTTGAGTTCCGTTTTCTATAGACATGGATCCCATTCCATGTCCAGATCTAAATCATTGCTTAAGAATTTTATTCGGCAAAACTTTTTCAGGCTCCAGTTAGTTGCCTTGTTTTTTCAAGCGTTATTGTTCTATTTTTTCCCAATTTTGTTCTCTATTGGTAAATTGCCTTGTCATGAAAATGTGCATTAGAAAGCACTATTAAAATGTGTAAATTGTCAGGGTATTTTTATTGCTCTCCAGTGATGTGGAAACAGCAGTCACAATGTAATCACAGTAATATTTAACAGCAGGTACAATTCCAAGACTAATTAGGCTCTCCCAATTATTTGTCCGAAATGAAAGCACATCCTGGAATTGCTGTCATTTTTCATAATAATTTTAATAAATTTAAGAAGCATGTTAGCGATAGGATAGGCTAAATACAGAATGTCTTCTCTAATCTTACAGTGCCTGGATATACTAATATCAACTCTTGCCCTAACACTGTCAATTTGAATATAGGGCTGTGGCAAAGTGGTTTGCAGTGCACAGGTGTAGAGGTGATGAGATTACGAAACAGAAGACACGATACAAACAGAAAATGTTTATTTATAATCCCAGGCAATGCACAGCAATGTGTATTGCACTGTTTCAAATAACAATGGGTTACAGTCCCGAAAGAATAAACACAGTAGAACACACACAATCACAAATCCAGAGTGAGTGCTAAAGGGCTAGCGGTGACACAGTTGTGAAGTGTTGTCTGGGTTTAGTGCTGGCCTTAAGCGACAGCTCCGGATCGTGTTAGCCGTCTAACAAGAACAAATATGTATAATTAGACATGACAAACAAACACAACACACTTAACCATAACGAAAGGAACAGATCACCTAGCCAGTACCCATTTGTACCGTCAGTCACGCCCCCTTGGTTAGCGAGTGCAACCGTTTCTCCTCCAATCCGCGGTTACCACATCGCTTCCCTTCTGGGGCTATAACCTGGTGCTCCGTAGCGCCACCCCCTTTCTAGATGGCCGACTTCCACCTAACTCTGGGAATGAATTGTCCGACCATCCAGTCCGGGGCACTCTGTTCACTTTACACAGCGCCCTCACAGGTCGGGAGGGAGATTTATAACCAAGATTCATTCTTTCTCTGTCACAAGGGCCTACATGAGTGCTGATTAGTAATTCTCTATAAAAGGTTTTGTCAGCAGGTATTAAATGAAACCAAACAAACTTATTAATTATTGTGCTAATTTCAGAACAAGAAAAGCCGACATTCCCACACCTTTATGATTGAGTACCAATCAATGACAATTTACTTCCTTGTTGAGTGATTTAAAAGCTGACTGGAAGCAAATGTTTATTTTCCCCCAGGAAGCTGGCATTTATACTGCCGTACTGAGGCCCGACAATGAAAATAATTAAAATAATGTTGGGAAACTATCAAATGCAACTGATTCGTTGCATACACATGACCTTTCCTTAGACTGAACTTAAGAGTGCAAGCGTTTACTGTGCAAACTGGGAACTTTATTTCTTCCTCAGTGTTTGCTCCAGGACTTACAGACTGAGGGTCAATGTGGCCCCCTCTCAAAATTTTTGGGGGACATTTTCTTCAGTGAGGGGGTCAATATGTTTAATTCAGAACCAACCACCATTTCTTATTTTTGTTTGTTTTTAAATATGCCAGCAGAGTTTACTGACCTTTTGTTTCTGAACAAAAAATAAAACTGTAAAGCTGTAGATACGATCAAGGTGTCTCTACAATACTCACTGTCACTTTTGGGGAAAATATTGGGAAATGTGTCACAGTGATGCTGGTGTATCACTGAGTAGAGGATATTCATTGTACCAAATCACATTAGAACAGGGGTTTTCAATCTTTTTAAGCTGCGTACCCCTTTCCAAACAATGTAGTCCACTGAGATAGTCATAAAATGAAAACAGAAAAAAGGTCTGTACAATAACATGATGCAACAAAACACACAAGCCTTGGAGTGTGTGATGGATACAATTATAAAAGTTACAGTATTTTAAAAGAAAAAAAATATATTATATTTACTTTTGGCTAAAAACAGTCCCTCAAACAGGTTTCTAGATGTTGGAAACATCATTTTATTGTAAATATTAATTAATTAAAATCAACGAAGTGCTAGCCTCATATCACTCAGAAATGACATAGGACTATTCCATGATAGCTAGGGACCTACCTAAATCGCGATTTCGCGGAAATCGTGAAATTGAGGGGTCACCGCGAAATTCACCTCTTAGGGGCCAATGCATACAAACAAGTACGGAGAGGAAAAGAAGAAAAAAAAACTTGTTTAAATGAACTGCTGCACAACGCAAGTGACGCAAACTACATATCTTCCTTCCCTTTTTTATTCCTTCGCCGTCCCGTGTGCATTGCACTTAAGCAAAAAACAAACAAACAAAAAATGTCCACAAGTAACATTTACAAAATAAATTCTCCAAAGCAATTAACGTTCTTGTTTACTATTCAAATGACAAAGTTTTAATCAGCCTATCAGTGCGTCTTTACTGCTTTTATGTGACCTGTACTGTGCAGGAGGGGGCGGGATAAAGGTGCTGCAATGTTTTGATTTAGGTTGCTAAAATCTAGTCTTCAGCATTGGTGGGAAAATAGTAGAAATGGAAGACAAAAAAAAGCAAAGTATATTTCGGCTGATGATCGTTTTAAGATATTTCCCAAAGAAACTATATGCAGACTGAGGTAATTGTTGTTCACATATTAAATTGTATTTGGAGAAAATACGATCGATCGCTATTTAACTTCAGAATCACACATGAAACAAAAGGCTACTTCAGAGGCTGCTGAACAGAACGTAAAATAAACAGCTTTCAGAAACCAAACTGGAAAGTCAGTGCAGACAAGAAGTATTCCTGTCTGCAAGTTAAATCAGTACTAAAACGATCCAGCACAGCCACCTCGCTTCAACCTGCTGCTTACAGTTGGAATTTTAGACCCGAATAGCCACGTCTTCTTTGTTTTGACTCGGTACTAATAAAATAAATTATTGGATGGGACAAATAACATGACAACCAACGTGCTGCATACATTGACTTTATTAAAGTATGCCAGATGCCCTTGTGTAACCGAGTTTTTGGGCTGTTTCTAATCGATTTCCACATCTGTATAACTTGGCAAAGCTTTGCCTTAACTTCCAACCAATCCAGCGGATGCAGACGTGCAGTCTCAATGTATGGACAAGTCAACTGCAGGAGGATGCTGCATACTCGCCTTTAACAAAAGCCAGCACTCTGTTTTAGTAAGGAAGCAAGTACCACTATTTTTAGGCTTTATAGTGTTCTGAAATGCTGTCTACTTAGGTTTATTTAATGTTTAAACATGTCCGCGAAATCCTAATTTTATTCCGCAACATACCCGTGAAAAATACGTAAATTTACCGCGATTTAAGTAGACCCCTAATGATAGCAAATGGCAATCATGTATTTTTATTGATAATACAATTACAGAAAAGAAGGCAAAGAAAAGTTCACTATCCACGCATGTCTACAGCTGACCTCATTACCAAAACATATTAATGGCATTTGTAAATTCTTGGTGACTAAAACGTACAGTGCTGATGCTAATTAAAAAACAATAATAAAATGCTTACCTAGTATGTGATGGATGTCCCTGCTTGTTATCACACAACTCCCTGATGATGGCAGGGAAATTGGAGAGAGCTTTAGTCGCAAGACATTTTTGGCGTTTTTAATCTATAACGGTATTTCGTCTTGATCGCCCTTTGCAATGTTCTAGTATTGAGCCAACAAATGTTAACCTATAGGTGGGGTTCAGGGGGAGGAGCTAGGCACCAACAACCTATCATCTGCTGTCATCAATTAAATCTACCTTATTTAAACATTAGTCACCTCTACCTATCTGTCTTGTGCTTTTTCGTTTTGGCATAAACCTAAGCGATTTCAAGACCCATCAACTTTTGTATACCTCAACAATGGAGTACTTACAGCAGTTGTCATCGGATTCAGAGGATTCCCAGGATTTTCTGTCATTACCAGATCATTCTTCTCCAGCTTCAATCCAGGGCCCATCCAGTCTCCGTTTTTCTCCCCTTCTGGCATTTCAGTTACATCTGATCAGGCTCCCGATCAGGTTCCAGTTCAAATATTGCCTACCGTTCCTGCCACCCAAACATCGAATCTGCGCCCGATCCAAGCGACTTCGGCCTCAGGGCGCCCTCGGATCGATTGTTTTGGAAGGACTGGCCCATGAATAAATTGATAAAAACCCTCCTTAAAAGCGGTAATGCGATTCCGGCAGGGAGTGATAGAGAGTCTCTTTTCATTCTCTATTGCAATTCAGTATCAGCAGAACCAGTTTTTCCTCGAAAAAACATAATCAGCAGCGCCCAGCCATTCAGCATCCTAAAACAGACAGCAGGCAGTCTATTCGGATCTAACCACCCCCACAACTAGCACCGCTAATCAGCAGCCAGCCATTGAAATCCAACATTCGCAAATATTTAGAGAGATAAAATCATTTATGCAGCCATTTTCCGATACTCTATCTTCGGTCAGTTCTCAACTATCGGATCTAAATAAAAGGGTGTCTATTATGGAACAGGAAAACAATCTTCAGCGCTGTCATTAATTCCAGCATCAAACACTGCAGCGCCGCCTACAGCTTCTTCTGGTCCAGCCCCAATTTCAGCCAGCGAAGCAGATCCTCCACAATTCAACCTCGCTACTGCATCTACATACGGATCCTCCTCTCCAACTGCAGCTAGGCGTCACACTATATCTCCACGAATCAGGCGTAACATTCTCGAAGGTAAGGACATTAATCTTGTTTCTCTATTGATGGCGACTTGAATTCTTGGATCATAGAGTAGTGGATTGTGGAGATTTGGCAGTAACTCTAAAATCCAGAGATCCCAGACTGATTAAAAATCTTACATTAGGGGAATTTGTCCTTGCGTTCTCCATATTCAGAGATGTGCTATGCTCGGTATATCCTAACCGCAGAGCTGAATTGGACTCCTACGAATACTATATCGTGGAGCTGTCTGTCAGAATACGGGGGACTATGTTTTTGAGTATCATAAATCATTCTCTGCAAAAGCAGCAGCGATATTGGCAGCAGATAATCACATCATCAATTGGGCTAAACCGGACACAGATCTATTTAATAGAATTTTTGGTGGTCTGAGAGCTAGCATGTGGGATCTGCGCTTCAACAGCTCACACAACATCCCTCTGCCCTAAAGCCGCAATTGCATCAACTTCTAAAGCACCCAGTTTTGCCGCTAATTCATACAGATCTTCAGTACCTAATCCTATACATTCTTCAGCTCCCTCGATCAGTCTACAAGGAAAGACAAATCACGAGCGCAGTATTAGATTTTCAGGAGGAAGACAAATCTGCAACAATTTCAATACTGGCTTCTGTTCGAATAGGCAATGCAATTTTATCCACATGTGCAGCAATTGCGGAGGCGCTCACTCTAATTCAATCTGCCCTTTAAAGCGCAAGTGACTTTCCCCGATGCTCACAGTCTTTACTCCTATAAACATCCCGGCGTTATCAAGTAAATTACAGAATCATCCCGACAGTAACTTAATTAATTACCTGATAGGCGGATTAAAAATGGTTTTCAACCGGTCTTACTCAAATTCCTTCTTCCTCGTTCAAAAGCAAAAATCTTTATTCAGCGACTCAAGATCCACAATCAGTGCAGTCTCTCATCGAGAAAGAAATTAAAAAGGATTTATAGTCGGTCCATTTCTAGCTCCTCCTTTTCCAATATATAGAATTAATCCTATCGGCATTGCCACGAGGAAAATGTCAGGAAAAAGCGTCTCATTATTGATTTATCAGCACCACGGGGTCAAGCACCAGCAGCATTAACTCATTAATTCCCCAAGATCAATTTTCCCTGCATTACATCACTATTGCAGATGCAATACATTCAATTAAATTAGCAGGTCGTGGTTCCTGGTTAGCAAAAGCGGATATATCAGGCGCATTTAAAGTAATGCCAATCCATCCTTCTCTCCGTCACCTGTTTGGTATATGCTGGGAAGGAAAGTTTTATTTTGCCACCCAATTGACTTTCGGCTGCCGCAGTAGCCGAAGATATTTGATACCCTGTCGGAAGCATTATGCTGGATTCTTCTTAATGTCTATCATGTCCCATTCTTGCTCCACTTGCTGGACGATTTTTAGTAATTTCTCCTCCTTCAGATGCACCAGCAGAAGCGATTTCCAATCTTAAAAGCTTATTTTCTGAAGTTGGCGTTCCGCTTTCAGAAGAGAAATCAATCGGTCCCCTTCATTCTTTGGAATTCCTTGGAATCATTCTAGATACAGAAAAGTTTGAAGCCAGCCTGCCTGAGTCTAAACTTAACCATATTTGTTATCTCATTCAGGAATTTCAGATCAGTAAAACAATTAAAAACGAGCACTGCTTTCATTGCTGGGTTACTTTAACCGCAATCATCGTATCATTCCACAGGGAGGGCGTTTATATCTCGACTGCTAGCGCTGGCATCAACAGCAAAAATCTGAACTCCTATATAAATATCTCTTCAGAAGCTAGGAAAGACATTAAAATGTGGTCTGCGCTTATTCAGCACTGGAGCGGTCTCTCTATGTTTTATGATGATTTCATGTCAGCTCCACACGATATGGCTTTATTTACTGATGCCTCATCTCTGGGATTCGGAGGTCTATTTAACAATCAATGGTTTTGCAGTACATGGCCTGAGGAAATCGAGAACATATCTCCTCATCTAAAATCCACAGCTCTGCTAGAGATATACCCAATAGTAGCAGCTGCCCAGCTATGGGGTCATCTCTGGTCTAAGAAATCAATACTATTTTACTGTGATAATTCAACTACAGTGCATATTATAAATAAAGGTCGTTCCTCTTCCCTCTTATAATGCAATTGCTGCGTCGGCTAGTATGGATTTCAGTCTCTAATAATTTCTTAATACAAGCTCGCCACCTACCGGGCATTTTTAATAATGCAGCTGATGCTCTTTCTCGTTTACAGATTTCCAAATTCCACAGTTTACTGCCTACAGCTCTGCAATATCCAGCAGCAACGCCACAGTTCAATCAGCTGATTTTCAACTAAATCCAACTATTAATAAACTTCTTATTTCAGCTCAAGATTACATGGCATCAGCACTTGCCCCATCTACCAGATCCTCGTACTCTACAGGTTGGGCATGTTATGTAACTTTCTGTTTACAAAGCAGGATTAATCCTACTCCATTCAACCAGGACTGGATCATGGCGTTCATAGTGCATGCAAAGGACTCTCTACATCTGGCACCAGCTACAATCAGACTATATTTGTCAGGAATTCAGCATCAATTTCGCTTGATGTCCATCAATTCCCCAACTCTATTATCAATTCCAGAGGTTCGTCTCCTTTTCGAGGAATTTCCAAGTGCTCTCCGGCTCCTTCTTCTGCTCGCCTGCCTATTTCTATAGACATTCTCAGTAACTTGATTTCAATTCTCCGCCATGGCTGTTTTTCTCCATTTGATGACTTAACTATGGAAGTCATATGTCTATCTGCATTTTTGGGTTTTGAGATGTTCTGAATATACAGTTCCTTCCATTGCCAGCTTTCCTACCCTCGGTATCCGCTGCAGTGACCTCAAGCTCATCCCAGATTCTCATTTCATCTTATTTCTTAGCATTTCAAAAACAGATCAACTGCGGCAAGGACAATGTATTCAGCTTTCTAAGATCAACTCTCCTCTGTGTCCCTTCACTGTCCATGTTGAAGTACATTGCAGAGCATAAGGCCATTTCATCCTCCGACCCTTTGTTTATCAATTCAAGCGGTCCATTGTATCAAGGCATTGGTTTTCAACACACCTTTCCACCGTGGTGTCCAGAGCAGGTCTTCCTTCGCAATTCTACACTCCTCATTCATTTAGAATAGGGGCAGCTACTTCAGCTGCAAAAGCCAACATTAACCAGCATTTAATTAAAAATATGGGGCGCTGGACTTCATCAGCAGTTGAAACTTATATTAGTTCTTCATCATCTGAAATATCCTCCGCACATCAGTCCATTGCTAGTATGTCCGGAGTGGGGACGACCTTTCTGCCTGGGCCTCCAAAGATTTCCCCTAAGAAATTAAATTAAAAGAAGGGGTTTTTCTTTCCACTGTGCAGAGGGTCTTCACATAGTCATTAGGGTACAGTCTACTAACCCCTTTGTCATGTTAAGTGTTTGTTTTCTTTCGTCTAAATGTTTTCTCTTTTCTCTTTTCTTATGCATTGGCGGTTCTCTCTTTTCTTCTTCACGTTCGTCAGCGAGGAGCGGGGTCCATCTTTTGGGGGTTAGTGATTCCACTTTCTCCAACCCTTTGTTAAGCTCCGCTTCATTTACCTCATAGAGGAGGGTTCTCCATGAGTCAGAGGGACCCCGGCCAAACCCTTCCATCTGCATGTATGTTTCTTTTGGGATTCTTCTTTCAGGTCTGATGCCTCTATCGAGGGTCCCCAGCGGTGGCATCCCTCATGTTGTCGGGTCTCCTCAAAGGCGGTGGCCCCTCTCCTGTTTGTCGGGTCTCCTCAGCCACGGAACCCCCTTCTATTATGTTGGGCTTGAAGAGGCGGAACACCACGCATTCCATGTTTTAACAGATACTAACTTTATGTTTTCTTTCGGTTCGCGAGCCTCTTAGTATGTCGGGTAACCTGGGAGGCGGTGCCCCTCTCGTATGTCGGGTCACCTCAAAGACGGTGGCCCCCCTCCTGTTTATCGTGTCTATCGATCAAGTAAATGTTGGGCCTTGAAGAGGCGGAGCCCCTCTCTCCTTGTGTATATGTTCACTAACTCTGTCAATAAACACTACCAGGTGGCATAGCTCCGCCCCGTGAATCCATATTTGTTCACTGGATATGAAAGCTAAAAACTCTTACTACTCTCACACCAGACCTAACGGCTTGTCAAACTAGACCGCATGTCAATACTTTGGTTTCTGATTAGCCATACATTCTGTATTTTGAAATGTTGTACTTAAGTTACAATAAACTTTAATCGGGTCATTGAAAAAAATAAATATCGATTTGCAGGCACGAACGCACACAGGAAATAAAATGAGTTAAAGACTAGGCTTTTAGTTTTTTAATTTTTTTTTTACCCCAGACAGACCAACTGCCCAGATAGCATGCTGACGTTGGGCCAGCGTTGGCTCAACGTCATCAGAGACGTCATCCCAGCGTTGGCCAATGGCGTTATTCAGCGTAATTTTGTCCATCATTAGCGTTGGCCCACCGTTGGTGAACAATGGTGGCCCAGCGTTGCCAATGGTGGGCCACCACTGCTTGCTAACGGTGGGTAGCGTTGGGCCACCATTGTCTGCCAATGGTGGGCCAGCGTTGGTCGATGGACAAAATGCGCTGGGCCAGCGTCAGCATACTACCTTGTACAGTATATGTGCAACATTACAACATGAATGGCGTTGCCCAAAGCTATAACGAATTGAATTTAAGAAAGAAAGAAAAAGAAACAACTAGCTTTACATTCAACAGTGTTTATTAAGCTTATTTGTGTTCAAATATCTGTCTGGAATGCAAAAGATGGCTCAAACAATCTCTTAATCTTCTTCAATGTCACTGGCAGCACTAGCAGCAGCAATTGTAGCAGCATTTGCAGGCTCTGCATCTGTAAATAATAAGAGAATGAATGAAGTAAGTAATAAGACCCTCCACATTGGGCATTACCAGGCATTACACAGCCTACCTCTGTAAAGCTTTGTGATGGTGGTCCACTATGAAAGCGCTATATACAAATAAAGATATTATTATTTTATTATTATGGACTGTTTGGCTGTTTTGAATAAAGTAAAGGGATTACATACAAATAGCACTTAAAGCCCAATGTGGCGGGTCTTGCTTTTGGCTTCAAAGTTACAGCACAATTATCATTTTATTTTAACTTGTACCCATGTCTCTATAAAAGTGTATGAAACGTTCTTAAAACAATGGACATGTACAATTCTATCTGAATAAACTGAGAACAAAGACCTACCCTTTCTTTGAATAATATATTTTTATAGATTGAAATTGACTTCAAATGTCTTGTTGGTTGCAAATGTAATTCTTTTTGTAATGCTGTTACAAACATTCTAAGGGCATATACAGTACTAGGGATTATATATAAGCTATCTCAGGCAATCAGTGCAAGTAATTTTCCACTAAAGTATAAGTGACAGTAACAATTACTTAATTTAACCACTAAACATATTATATACCCTTGTGGTGTAATATTTTTAAAAAGCATTTCAATGGCAATGAAAAAGCAAAGTATTTAAGCAAAACGTATTTGAACAGTACATTGCATTAAATAAAGGAAACTTATTGAATCGTTTTAAATTAATTTACCAATTAATAAAATGTACATATAATTCATGGGAGCATCATATATTTACCCTTTTTCTTTTCTGCCCTCCTCTTCCACCCCCCATCCCGGTCTCCACTGTGCTTTAGCCAGCTCCTCATCCTGGCCTCTGTGTCTGCCTCCGTGACAGAAGACTTCTTGGCTGCAGCTGGAAAAAAAAGAATGAAAGATTTAACTTTTACAAGTTTGCCATCAAATGACATTCCGTCATTTTGAATGTGTTTCATTTCATCAACAAAGTACTTTAAATAAGAGTTTGCATCTTTTGGCTTAGATTTTCCCACAAACAAACCAATGATAAATGGGTTCTTGTTTTTTGTCTTCCTCAAGAAGACCAAGTATAGGCCAAAACTGAACGTTACTACTTTTAAAAAGTGGAATGCCATCAATATTTATTTGCAGAGTTACAGTCATTAGAAGCTAGCTCCATATTTGATGCCAGCTGAGAGAGTATACCCTGTGCAACACCAAAATGATGATATGTTCCACCAGCAACCGTCTCCAAATTGTATGAAGTGTAAGTAGCCAGTAAAGTACGAGCATCTTTTGGCAGACTGGGAAAGAATCGTCTTAAAATGCCTAACAAACTGTTAATGTGACACATCGGGATATTACTGCCAACAGCCCAATCCTTCAGTTCACCCCTTAAGCTACATGCCTCCTCATCCTCTCTATCTGATCCAGACATCGTATCTTCACTTTCAAAATCAGCACTGTCATTACTGACAATAAGATCGTCATTCATTTCAAACTGCATCACATCGTCTTGGCTTTCACTATCACTAGTATTTTGGTTCATTATGCTCTTCACAATTCCACCCTGCACTACTACGACTACTGCCAGTATTGTTATTCACTGCAAATTGCACTTGGCTTTCACTATCACCATGTCTATTTTGTTTATTTACATACTCGGTGTTCACTAGTTCACTAGTTCCAAAATTGCACTCACTAAA
This sequence comes from Acipenser oxyrinchus oxyrinchus, assembly GCA_030684275.1. Classification (NCBI taxonomy): domain Eukaryota; kingdom Metazoa; phylum Chordata; class Actinopteri; order Acipenseriformes; family Acipenseridae; genus Acipenser; species Acipenser oxyrinchus. The sequence continues at coordinate 16,095,162 of CM060254.1, read as the reverse complement.
TCATCAGCCCTTTGTTTTGCCTGATGGCGGAGAGTTCTCTCAATATATTTTACCAACTGCAGCCATAACAACAAATACAAACCAATTACATAAATGCAGTCTGGTGTTAGCGACTAAACGTTGATTACATGACAAAAGTTTGCAATAGGATTGGCAAGTGGTACTAAATAAAATGCGTTGTCAGCCATTTCACTTCAGAATTTTTTTCGCATATATATATATATATATATATATATATATATATATATATATATATATATATATATATATATACAAATTTCACATTTTATAACGTTACCGTAGGCTATTTTTTTTTTTTTTTTTTTGTCAATGATGTGGTTTTCGTTTCACAAATACACTGCACACAGTATTTTTAAGCACAAATATAATAGCCTGCATTTCAAAAGTCACTGCCGAAGCTGATTACTTATTCTTCCAGAAGTAATGATCGGGTATAACAGGGATACAAGGTTATATTTGTGCCGGGCCATGTTGTTAACAAGCCTGATGATGTCGTCCAGGCTTTACTGTGAAACTGACAGTAACCAGGGAGGGTGTGAGCGCATTCTACTGGACCTGAGAATATGGCACGGGAGTTTAATTATGAAAGCGCAAGTGTAAACAAACAAGTAAAAAAAGATTAGCCGGTCGTCAGACATGTCATGTTAATACAACATGCATTAATTTACTGTGTATTGGTATTGTGTCTGGTCTGGGAAGGGCAACACACGGGCGCGTTAAGAGAATTTCAGCGGGACATTTTTTATTTCAGGGGGACATTGTAGCAATGGCGCGGCCTAGCGCGAACACTGCTTCCTGGAGTTTAGTCAAAGATTACATCTTGCCCAGGACTACAGTCCCATAATGCATTGCAGGTAGGACTAGTTTCTAAGGAAGCAAGCTCATATTAAAAGGATAAAAAAGATAAGAAATTCTTAGATAAAACACTTTGTGCCAATAACGGTATATCATTTTAGCAATACAACAAACGTTCCGTAAAGTTACAAATGGTTAAAACACGTGAATAAACCACAAGTATAGAAAAGGCTAAAATATTTTCATAACTACAGATATTGAATTATGTAGGTTGTCTGTAAGAAATTAACGCCTGTAAACTCTCTATCTCTCTGTATCGTCAGCTGCGGTCTGTTAAATTTCTGTTTCAAGGTGAATTATATACTGTTTCGCTAATTAAAACCCTCCTTTACCAAGTGCAAATTAACTCCTGATAAATTATGACAATTAACACAGATTTGCTTTTAAATTCACACGCAAACAAAATAAATAGTTGCAAGAAGCACTGCTCGTTAAGATATTAACCCTTTAAGGACCGGGATCATGTTAACACGATCATACTGAAGTGGGTTTCTAGGACCGCAATCGTGTAAATACGATGAAAAAAGCACTTTGTTTGATTACTTACAGAACCACCATACTTTGCAGTACAGACGTGAAACACTGGAATGGATCAATGGATAGGGGAGGGACTGATGTTCACTTCTTGATAGTGATTTTTTTTTCGTGTGACGTCACTGAGAGGGTCATTTAGTGTCTAAAGGGTGGAGACAGCAGCCAGGCAGAGACAAAAGCAGAAACAAAACATCACAGAAACTGGTTTAGAGCGAATAAAAAAGGGGAAACACTGTAAATCTGATGTATTTGACTTATAATTATATTAGAACATGTATTCTGACTCATGTGTTTTAATATATATGTTTTTACAACATTTATAAATATCGAGAAATAAATGGATATAAGCATATACTATTTCAAGAACTAAATGTATCAGGTATGTTTTTTTTCCTTATTACTAATAATAATGAAATGAGTAACTATTATTTTATTTATAAATATTTATTTTGAGAAAATAAATCAAGAGTAGTGTCCATTATTGCCTATAAAGACCCTCAGAATAAACATGTATGATGTCATTGCAATCACTCAGGTGAAATAATGTCTTGTAATCTGCCCAAACATCAATATATATATATATATATATATATATATATATATATATATATATATATATATATATATATATATATTTATTTATTTATTTAGTAGTCGACATTTTTTTTTGTGTGTGTGTTTTCTTTCCAATTTAACATTGATCACTAGTACGCTGTTGATTTTAAACTTTTACTACTGACCTATAAAGCATTAAATGGTCTTGCTCCTCCTATTTACTGAGTTGCTCTCCCCTTATGCATCCACTGGCAATGCAGCTGAGGTTTAACTGTTACAAATACCAGTACAAGACAGCACCCTCAGAGTGGCATCTTGCATTTCTCACTTTAATCACTCATTCATAACATTGCAGTGAATTAGTCACTTCTGGAAGTTTCTGGAATTCTAATGCATTACCTAAATGTTGTTGGTCGGTATTGAAAGGTTCTGGAGTAGATTCATAATTCATTACTCGTCACACCAGATACTCAGTCTCTATCTCAGTCTTCAAGTCTCTGATGAAAACTTTTTTTGACCTGCAATCTCTTTCCCACTTGTAATCTTTCTCTTGAGTGAAATAATGATGGCACTGTCCATGATGGAGTATCCTGTTTATATAGCAAGTACTGTCTTTGGAAAAGAGAGTATATTTAAACCTATATTTAACAGCTTATATCAGATAATTGCTTTCTTTTAATCAAGCTCTGCACCTGACCAGCAATTTGGCATAATTCGGAACAGTGCAATTTACATGGTCATTCTGTTATTGGATTTGAATAAATGCAAGATAGATTCAAAATGAGAGTCGGAAAAAAAATGCACTCAGTACCACAGAATATGAATGCTAGATATCTCACCGCTTCTTTTATCATCTCTCATAAATCACAGTGAGGTGTAGGTCTGAGGCAAGTCAAGTAGACGGTTACACACAATCATAGGCATAATTTACACGGGGGACATGTTTCAATGACGGAAAAATGCAGCCCTCACATTGCAGCAATGCTAAAACTTTCATTTCTCAATAATGTATTTGTATACTCAGTTAAGAGTCTCCAGTGCCACTAGGACCCAGTGGAAAAATCAATCAACTGAGGCAGTGCTGGCACACAGTGCATTATGGGTGATCTCAAGCACTGAGGAGAAAGCCGATAGTAAAGAACTGTTTTATTCTTCTTCTTTTCATTGTGAAATTTCTCGATCATGATACCATTTCTGATCTCTATGGTCTCAATACTATAAAAATATGTTCTATTTGAATATTGGGATCTTATTGTCCTACAAAGAGGGAGTTCACGACCACAAAGGCGCCAAACTGATTGAAATTAAAGTTTATTTTTAATTTACTATATGCCCCAGCTATAGAAACTGTCCCCACCCCCCTCACTTTTGAAACCAAAGTTATGCCACTGCACACAATGCCAGTATCAGCATTATAGTGAAAGCTAAATATTTTCTATTTTCTACCCACACTGTTTTGAGCCCCAGATCTACACATTTTTCATTCAGTTGTTTTGTTTCATTATATTTATGTTGTTTTAATCTGATTCTTCATTTTATTGTTTTATCTTTGGATTGCACCCATGCTATTGTATATTGCACAGCGCCTTGGGGTAATTCTCTCAGGCGCTGTAATCTTGTTGTCTATCCAATCACTTTGATTCTTAATCCAGGCAAAACTAATATTGGTGTATATTGTTCTATTTCGTTGACTAACTGTGACAAAGTGGGTAAGTGCGTGCAGGTGGATGCAATGCAGCAGTGCAGAACAAAACAGACAGACAATGATATTCAGGTGCAAGGGTGTTGAAGGCACCCTGGCAAGAGTTTGGGGAGGGGGACAGATAGCATCCACTGATTGGCTGAAGTTCAATTACATTGTTGCAGAGTTAGGTGTAGCAGCCTCTGATTGGTCCAGGTTTAACGACAATGTTGCAATGTTGATTGGGTTGTAGGCTATAAAATAGGCAGCCTGCAAGTTAGCCGGCGTTGGTGGATTCAAGTGAGTTGAGAATACCTGCTTCATGCTTCTTTCTTGCAACTTCTTGTACTATCTAAAAAAAATCTCATGGCTGCACTCTAGTTGTGTCAACAAGCAAAAGTCTGTGTGTGTTTGTGACAGAGACAAAGTGATTCTTGGTGATACATCTCCCTCCTGGCGCTGTGTAAAGGGAACAGTGTACCCTGGACTGGATGGCCAGACAATTCATTCCCAGGGTTAGGCGGAAGTTGGTCATCTAGAAACGAGGCGGAGCACCGGTACACTAAATCATTGACCTGGAAGGGAAACCGCGGATTGGAGGAGCTGTTGCACTCGTTAACCAAAGGATCTTGATAGATGGTACAAAAGGGGAGGGAGCGATGTGATCTGTTCCTTGGTATGGTTAAAGGTGAACTAAAAGGCGGGCATGAATTTATATTGTGTGTTTTGTTTGTTTATTGTCGTGTCTAAAATATACTGTTTGTTATTATTAGACGACTGAACATGATCCAGAGCTGTCGCCAAAGGCCAGCACTTAACCGGACATCACTACACTTGTTTTCATGATAAACTGTATTTGCACTACGAGCACTAGAGCACACACTCCGGACTGGTGATTGTGTTTGTGTTATGTGTCGGTGTAAAAAGAACAGGACTGTTTATTATTTCGGGCCAACCAGTGGATTACAAATAAAGCAATACACGCTGCTGCATTGCTTATCATTATCATTGTTTATTATTTACTGCTGTTTGTCACCAGGCAATTGGATTTAAAAATAAACCACCATTGCACCTGGATTATTGTTGTCTGTCTCATTATTGATCACCTGCAGCTGCACACTTAACCACTTTGCCACAGTGTTATGTTGTTATCTTATTTATTTCAACACACCCCTAAGCTCATTTTAAATTATTTCCTGTGACTGTCTTGCATCTCCATGGAAGAATGGAGCAGGTAAAGCTATGGACATGGATTCTTGTTTTTCTATAGAGTAACAATGTATAAAAACCGTGTTTTGTTTTTAAGTGTGGTGAACACTCAGAGAGCAACTCCCTGACTTCTAATAAACAGCTTGAGAATACCTTGTCGGGTATTACAATTTGAAATATATCACTCTTCACTTAAATACAAAGTATGGGCTAAATCAAAAGACATGTAAACAGTAAATTGCAGGTAACTGCTTTGTTAATGAAAGCTGTACATTTCAGTAAAACGCAGCATGTTAAGTTTGAAAGATGGGGCGGGGCGGGGAGGGGAGGCTGATGGGGCAGCTGATGCTGATGCTGATATGAGAATGTTCCTGTCGGCTATAGCTAGAAGAAAATCTTCGGTCCTGACCAGATCCATCAGCGCACATTGTGTGCGCGTATCACAATTATTCTGCAGCCCTGGTTTCAGGAATTACTTTGTATATACTTGTGCAGATACCCCGCACATTCTTTTAAAACTTATTGGGCTAAATCAGTTTTTTATAAAGAGGCACTTGTCCTTCATAAAGCTTTGAATGTCTAGATCAGCTTAATTTTAGCTTGGATCAGTAGTGATTGAAAACCATTATAATCTGATAGCTACAGGGAAATAATCAACTCTAAAAGTGTGTGCCTGTGTGTCACGTAGCTTTGAATGTTTTGACATTTTGGGTTCAGGTTCTTCCTAGGCTGATAAATGAACATTGAATGAAAACATTATTTTGACTAACCTCTTGTGTGTTATTCCTTTGAATCTGAATCCTCTCACTGGTGATGTAATACATCTGCAGGATATGTTCCTGGAGTACAGTATTTATTCCAAGAATGAGGACAGCCGAATAACCCAGGAGCCCCACCATCCTCATGAGTCATATTACCATTAAAGGTGTGTAGAAACTCATAACACGTACTCTTAAAGAAGTATTGATTGGCATGTATTCAATAAATCCATTCATTAACATGTTGATTTCAAATTCAGAAAAGCTGTCTTTTCTCTAGAGTACCAATAAATTTAAGTTAACTTCTGTATTGAGTGTTTTAAAAGGCAATTGGAAGAATATTTTCCTCGCATCCAGGGCACTGACATTAAAAATGTCAACCTCCCTGGATGAGAGGAAAATATTCTTCCAATCCTCCTTTAAAACACTCAGTTGCCATTGGTTGCTAATCCGTTGTAAATATGGGGAGGACAGCTTTTCTTGTTTTTAAATCAACACGTAAATGAATGGATCTATTGAATAATTGCTGATAAATACTTCCTAAAGTAACCACAGCACTCTACAAACGTTCATGGAGTATTCTGTTTATATAACAAGTACAAGGTTTGGAAAAGAAAGTATGTTTAAACCAATATTTAATAGATCAAGCTCTACATCTGCATAGCAACTTGGTGTAATTTGGAACAGTGTGATTCACACAATCATTCTGCTGTTGGATGTGAATGAATGCAAGATAGATTACAAAAGGAGATCTGAACTACACATTGGCAACTTCTATGATGAAAAATATTCCAGACCACTGAATATGAAAAAAGTTTTCAATGCTAGATATCTCCACGATTGTTGTATAAATCACAGCCAGTGAGGTGTAGGTCTCAGATAAAATAGTAATAAAGTAGACAGTTGAAAAGGATTTTGACTACTGTCTCTGTCTGTGCCTGACTGATGGAGTTACCACTTCTCAGTGATTTTTATTTCTCATGAATCTTCACTAATTAGTGTCATCTGTGCTCTGGGCTCCCCCTCAACCAATACAGAAGAATAAACAAGTACACAAAATACAAGTTATATTTTAGAGCTAAACTAGAAACATAACATAGAACATTAAAAAAGGACCACTGTTATTGTTATAAATAAAACACAATGATCTGTATTGCTTTTAGCTCTGAATCTTTTCGAGATGGGTTTGGAGTGCTGTTTACAGGTTCATGACCAGTTTATAAAACAGCTGCAAGAGCATTACACGAGTCAGTTTCAATAAATTGTGTTATTCGCTGCAACTAGGGGGACCAGTGGATGAAATGAAATTTGAAAGGTGCCTTTGAAAGGTAAGGATGCTTGATAAGTTTAGCAGAAGCCCCAGGGAGGGAAACGGTGTGCCTACCAAATGGCGTTTTCCGTTTATGGTACATTTGAGTGCCTTTGAGTGTGGAGGGTTAGGGCTGTTCCCCCAGCTAGGGTCTTTCAAATCCATGTCGTGACCATGTTCCAGAACTGTAAAAAATGTATCTCATCTGGCATAGTTTGCTGAATCTATCTTTCCATACCAATTTAATATTGCCCTTGAAAATTTGTTTTGCATCTGCTACACAACAAAAGCGACAAGCAAAAGGCTTCAAAACCATTTCTGTATTCACAGTAGCGTTCTCACAAGTTCCTTGTTGCGGTGCTTGTGATCCTTCTGATTTCCCTTTGACTCTTTTTCCTGCCACAACCCTTCAGGTTAATTTCCTGTGTTACAGATACAGTAATCGGGCTCCATCTGAGCCTTACACTCACACTCTATGATGTAGTTATGAACCTGTGTGAGGGTCAGGTATTCTATGTACAATTGCTATTTTTGCACATTGTAAGTTTACCAAATCACTTTATTTGCAATATCCTGTTTAATATTGCGATAACAGGAAGGCAGTGCAATATATTGTGTTTCTAAATTTTGTCCATCCACACTGGACCCGCTAGATGCGGATGTGTGGATGGTGGACCCACTGGACGTGCGGCTGGCTTTCACCCTGCTCCCGGCGGTTGCCCTTCTGAGTCTCGAGCCTGCTGGTGCTCCTCCCCCTCTGGCACTGGAGACAGCAGCGACTCCTCCCCCTCTGGCACTGGAGACAGCAGCGGCTCCTCCCCCTCTGGCACTGGAGACAGCAGCGGCTCCTCCCCCTCTGGCACTGGAGACAGCAGCGCTCCTCCCCTCTGGCACTGGAGACAGCAGCGGCTCCTCCCCCTCTGGCACTGGAGACAGCAGCGGCTCCTCCCCCTCTGGCACTGGAGACAGCAGCGGCTCCTCCCCCTCTGGCACTGGAGACAGCAGCAGCTCCTCCCCCTCTGGCACGAGACAGCAGCAGCTCCTTCACTTTGACACTGGAGATCAGGGTCGCCAGAAATTAAAATATGTTTGCAGCCCAAAGTCAACCAAATACCAGCCCAAAAGTAGCACAATATTATGTTGCCTAAACTGCCTAAAGGAAAGTACAATTTCTTTAAGATTTTTGTAAAACAATTGCTCAGTGTTTAAAATGTTTGTGCATTCGAAAGATTTGAAGGAAGAAAAAAGGAGGGCACAGCACTACACCTGGCAAAGTAACAGTAACGTATTTCTTTGAAAAAAAGTAACTAGTTACAGTTACAACTAGTTACTTCTCAGGCACAATTTACATTTAACAGAGATATCTTTTTTCCACGTTTGGTTGGCTACAGTTCAAAATATTCTTTGAAGATCCTGCTGTCAAACCCATTTCCTCTTCTGATGCCATTTTCTAGCAAGATGATATAAAAACATGTCATTGGAAATGTACAGTAAGGTTTGACAAACTGTTAAAGCACTTTCTGATTTCCATGTTATTCGTTATCAGTAGTCCTTTTTTTAATATAACTAAAAGTAACTCGGTTATTTTTTTCACATAAAATGTAACGCACTCCCACGTTCAGCAACCTGTCTGAAAATAGAACCATTACAGTTAAAAAATTAGAAGGCAGGCAAACAGAAGTCACACACATGTTCTTTAACAAAATATGTCAAAATAAACACAAAAGGACAGAGAGCACAGGCAATAATGTATTTGAGACCCTGGTTGAAACCGAGGAGCTGGCTCCCTGATCCTCCTTTTTATACACATGGCCAGGCTAAATTGGCAATCAATTAACCAATTTAGCTGGACTGCATTCTCACAAGATTTGTAAGTTCCCCTTCAATCAGGTCTGACTTGACCCAGTCACATCATCACATGGAGGGGAACTAGACATATTTCAGGGATGTTGTACCAATACAAATATTTGCAATATTTACTTTCATAGATACAGTATAGTAAATGCGTCACAGCCTAACAGTGTTTTACTTGCTAATTTTGTTATTTAGTTTTCTGTATTATCTTGTTAGTTTGATAAATCAGTAGTTTTAAAATGTGTTCTCTCTCTGCACACAAAAATCCTGAGACAGCTTGCTGCAACAGTTTGGGCCAGCTTGTAACATAACAATGCTCCAACCTTCTCTTGTTATGTTCCACACAGCTTGATTCAAAAAGGAGGCAGCCCTAACCAGATTATCATGCCATTAGCTGCAGGCCTTTTGGACACTGCTGTCGAGGCCATTACTAGACTCTGAGTTTATGGCTCTAATGCTGTAAGTAATAAGATGGCAGGAGAGTGCTGAAATATAACACAGTTTCATCGCTTTTATTTGACACTTTCTTACTCCCTCTGCAGTTGCAGTGGACTATGATAAATAAGTCAAGTGGCAAATGTTTTCAACTATAGTGTGAAAACGCCTGCCAAACCTATTAAAATTTAATTTTTCTACTGCTGTTTTTCCATAATGTTGGTAATATTATGTATCAAATCTTATTGTCCTTGTTGAAACACAAACATTTCTAATGAGAAACATTTGAAAACACAACTTTCTGGATAGAGTGAGTTGGCCCTAACCTAATTATAGTGCCGTTAGCTGCAGGCCTTTTGGACACTGCTGTCCAGTCCATTACTAGACTCTGAGTTCACGGCTCTAATCGCTTTTATTTGACAGGAGCTGTGGGCACAGTGAAGAGCTCTGTACTTTCAATGAAGAGTCAGATTAGAAGAGACTTTTTACAGAATGATAAGATCGGTGTGGTCTGAGATCTTGCTGTTTGGCCTGAAAAGAGTTGACCTGCTGTCAGAAGTCAACCAAGACCCGGTGATGGGACCCCTGGACTTTTGGAAGGGTGAAATGCAAAGGAGGTGGGGAGGGGAGGAAATAAACTTCACTACAGAAGGACGGTCCCAACTTTTAAATGATTGGGATACACCAATGCAGGAAGAAGAGGAGCTTTGTTGTAGCTGAAAAGGTTACTTCTACGGTGTACCGTATTCCGAGTATTCTGAAAACTAAATATTGAATTAACAGTAACATTTGAGAAAACTAACAGGCTGATTTGTATATTGTTTTTGCTCACAAGCTAATTTTGCACTTCTTGACTTTTTATAGCTTTGCTCCAAAATACTATTTTCACAAACCTTTTTTAACTCGGAGCAATCCCTTGCTCCACTGACGCCTTTGCTCCTCTGCATCTCTCATTATCTTAGTGCATCTGTTGCATAGGTCCAATTTTCAATCTGAAAAGAAGAGCAAAAGAGTTCATTTAGCTCCACTAATTTACGCCTGCTTTTTGGAGGAGCAAATTATAAAGCAGGATTATCAATGTGAATCAGTTTGGACTGTCCTCAATGGCTTTCTATTCAATTGATGAATTGCAAACTGCACTTTTTAAATGGATGAATTTAATTGCACCTTTTCCAAAATCAGCTACTACAGGATGTTAGAGGGAAGCTGGGATGTTTTGTTAAAACACAGAAAACCTCTCCGAATATTTCATATGGCATTAGCACATTAAAAAAATACATTTTTGAATAATAATAATAATTTTTCAGTCCTTTTGTTTAGTATACTGAACATGTTTCATTTGAAATTGCCCTCGCATCCGTCAGTCAGAGAGCCCACGGGTACGGATGTTCAAAATACTGAATGTTTAGTATTTGGGGGGGCCAAATATTGGTTGCATATTTTGTATGTTTTTCTGGTCTCCTGTAAAGCAAATAACGTGTTTCACAGTCAAATTTAATTTTCTCTTAACAAACCTGGTCTCAGGATGAGGAGGTTAAAAAATAGCTTGCTTGTAGCTTACACTTTTAATTTATATGGGTAGTTTTTAAAATGATAATTAATAAAAGAAAGACTGCATTTGGCTTTAAACTCCTGGTCACATACATGTTACCTTAACATACTGGTTGTTAAAAATAACCATTAACCTGCAAACTGCGACTTACACAAAGCATCAGAGTTTCAAAAAGCTGAATTACTTGAAGTGTTTTTCCTTTGCAGTGTATTTTTTTTTTTGCTTTCAACCTATTTTCATGAATATTGCTGTTTTCAGAACAAAGCTAATTTAAACGGGCGTGTCCTTCATTACCATAGGAATGACTAGATGAATATTTGATTGTGTGCTCCAGAGCAAAACCGGGGATCAATTGAACATTTTTTCACGGTTTGAAACATAAAACTAAAATTCTAATTCTGTTGCTGTCTCTCACTTGGTTTAGTAAAGGTCATTACTGAACTCATTTTAGAAGCTGTAGAACATTACTAGATTCTTATCGTCGTCACGCTCACTTAAAGAAGTAAAGAATCCTCCCTTGACTTTGAAAAGTCATTTCTATGTAGCTGGAAAACACACCGTGACAATCATAGAGCATTATAAACTGAACACCGCAAACAGTATGGCATTCTGGAGGATACTGCACCCAAACTCATACACCCTTCACGTCCAGATTGCAGGTAAACTAGGTTTAATGAACCAATTTCACCTAAAATGAGTTTGTGACTACCTCCTGAGTAGGTCTCAGACTTGATTTCTGCACCAGAGCAAGTGAGGAACATATCAGTGTACAACAAATGGAGCAGAGCAAAATCTTTGAAAATCGGCCTGTAAGCACGTTAGGAGTTGAATATGAAACTTCACAATACAATTATTATTTTTATTTTTTTCACGGTTTGAAACATAAACTTGAAATGAAAATGCTATTGCTGTCTCTCACTTAGTTAAATAAAAGTCATTACAAATGGATGTAAACCATGCTAAGGACTAATATGGACAAACCTTACAAGATCCAAAGCACTCAATTCAGCCAGCAATTGCATACAGTGTAACAACAAATGATGTGCAAAATTGCATTTTAAACATGTGTAAATCATTGTGCTTTTAGTGACGTTCATATAAAATACTGTATTTGTTTAGTGTGTGGTTCATTTGTGGTATAAGCACAACATAAGTGCATACTTAATGTGTAGTCAGTGCTGCCAGCTACACTGCCTTCCACATTGATAGCCCCAAGGAACCAACCCAGATGCTTGGTATCTCAGTATTGCCAGACCTCATAACAGAAGTGCCATCAATTCTCGCACAGCATTTAAAAATGCATTAAACCTCAACTTTCTTGGAATTCGAATGCAACTCCCACACTTTCTTAGTCCCTCTGCAGTTGCAGTGGACTGTGATAAATAAGCCAAAGAAACAACTACACTTGCTTATAATAACCATTCAAGGGACCATCTAAGAGTATACAAATATTCACTGGAGTTGAGGCTTTTAGTGGAAGGCTGTTGTCCTGAGGGTTATAAAACATTGTTTTTTTTAACCCAAGTGGCAATTGTTTTCCACTATAATGTGAAAACTCCTGCAAGTATATTTATTAAACCTATTAAAACTTGTGAGTATTATTGTGTTTTATGTTGTCTGTTATATGTATTTTTGTAGTGGTGCACAGAGTGTGGGTTATGTAGCACAGGTGATGTAAAATGTATAATTGTATTTAGGCACAGGGATTGCACAATCACTTCACGTGCAGATTAAAGTGAATATTAGGATGGAAGCACAGGGAGCACAATTAGTTCACGTGCAGATGTACCAAGATTCCAATTGAATGATTGATTAGCAATTGAGTCTCGGTACAGCTGTATAAAAGATACAGTGTTTCACTCAGTCGGGGTCGAGTGTTCGGTGAGTAGAGAATGGGAGAGAGAGAGGAGAAATTAAAATAAACTAGAAATAACAATTGCTATGCCTGCTGGCTTTTAAACCAGCATGATACTTGTTTTTGTATGTTCCATGTTCCTTTTGTTTGTAACAGTGTTTCATTTTGTTTAAATCTTTTATTTTGAATGAAATGCGCCGCAGCGCATTCATTACCCAATCTGCTGTGATTTCCATTCCTTTTACCCTCAGTACTGGGTGTTCTTCCAGGTCTGACGTCCCCACCAGCCAGCCTGTCAGTTATGTATCAAATCTTATTGTCCTTGTTGAAACACAAACATTTCTAATGAGAAACGTTTTGAAAACACAACTTACTGGACAGAGTAAGTTGGTTATTCCAACAAACATGAAGCACAACACATAACTGAAGTGTGAGAAAAAGGTAGGCGCCGTCTCCTCAGTTTTCTTCATGGCAACATTCATTAGATTACTGTATACATCATTAAACAAATACCATTGGATTAAGAGCATCTTCAGGAGAACCAACTTGGGAAATGTTTACTGTGCTTCCCAGCGATCAAGGAGATGCGATTTATTGCTGTCTATTTGACATTTAGGGCTTAGATTTTTGCAGAGAAGCAAATCTCCCTGTGACCATTTTATTACCACAATCAATGTGTGGATTGCATTGAAATTGATCATCCGCAGTGACATCGATGTAAACCAGGTACCTCTTCTATTTGAACACTGTTCAAAGACTCAAAGATACATTAGTACTACCTAAAATAAGAAAACATCAGACATTTAGTTTTGACAACATTAAGCCTAGCTCTATTAATCAAAGCCAGTTTTGTAAAAAAAACAACAAGAAATAAATGTGGGATAATTGTAGCACTGTACAGAGACAGAGGCAACTGCTAAAACACAATCACTTCTTGTCTCTATTCTCAAAGTTTGAAACATTTTTCTGTAAAAGGAAAAACAATGCTAATATATATATATATATATATATATATATATATATATATATATATATATATATATATATATATATATATATATATACATAAGACAGAGGCAAACATTTGCACTCGCCAAGTATAATAACCAGGCATGGCTACTTGATTATTCCTTATGTAACGCCTAAAGCTGTAAACTTGTGAGACTGGACAGACCTGGATATTCTGAGTTGCGTCTGATGTGACCTGCCAAGCTTTGATTGGCATGGAACAAACTGAGTGAAATAGGACTGATCAGAAACGGCCCACCAAGCCTTTCTCCATTATATCCAGTTTAAGTGTATGCTCACAATGTATTTTACTTATGGCAGGCAATATTCCATTCTTGTCTCATTCTTCCCTGCCCTGTCTGTGTTTGAACCCACATTAAGTTGTTTAAAGTAAAGATGCTTAGTGGAATGAAGCTAACTGAAGTGGTGGAACAAGAAAGCTCTTGTTATGTACAATGTGAAGCTATGAGTGTGACCACTGTCCGTGTGTCGCACCATACAACAATAACAAACAGGTAAACATAAAACATACCATATTCACATACTACACATTTAAATTACATTTCATAGTGCATGTGAATAAAAAGCTTTTTTATTATTTAAAAATACATATTTACACAGGATTTTGTCTTTAAAAAGATATGGACTTAAAACACCATTTCTCTTTAACCGGCTAATATACTTTTATTATGTGCTTTCCAGATGTTAAAACTTAAACAATGAATTATGGAATATCAAAAAGTATTTGTGACACTTTCAGAAATGGTTTAGCTAGATAATGCTCTATTTAATTTACAGATACAACTTTACAGTCAGCCAGTTTAACCACTGGCCATATAATATTGTCCATGCTTTGGTTATTTCCTTTAAGTTAGAGTCACTTGCTGACTGGTCTAGCTTATAAAACGTATGTCAGAAATTTGATTAATATGGCGGCACCCTATAGTCTGGACATCGCAAGTTCGAGTCCAGGCTATTCCTTTGTCGACCGAGGACGGGAGCTCCCAGGTTCGCCGCCCGGGGGGAGGGAGGGTTAGGTCGGCCTGGGTGTTCTCAGCTCACCGTGCACCAGCGACCCCTGTGGTCTGGCCGAGCGCCTGCAGGCTTGCCTGTAAGCTGCCCAGGGCTGCATTGTCCTCTTTCTTGTGAGTCTGCAGTGTGAAAAAAAGGGGTTGGCTAATGGCACACGCTTTGGAGGACAGCGTGTGTTCGTCTTCACCCCTCCCGAGTCAGCGCAGGGGTGGTAGTGGTGGACTGAGCCTAAAAGTAATTGGACATTACTAAATTGGGGAGAAAGCAATAAAAAATAATTGGCGACCGCTAAATTTAAAAAAAAAAAATTGATTAGTATAAAAAGAATAAAAATAATAACAACTTTTTAAGCAATCTCTCATGTCATTCTCTTTTGGGGTCCCTTTTGATCCCTTTGTTTTTCTTGTGTCTTTCAAAGACAAGGTCATTGTCAAAGCTGAGAAATAATTACTTTTTCTCTCAAGCTCTTTTTGATTATTCTTGGCTTAGACAAAATCAAAATCTTCTCCAAAGCAATCCAGTCCCTCAGCTTCTTTAAATCAAACAACGTGATCAGAAACATTCTTGGTTATCAAGCGTCAGCCTCCCTCTTCAAGCAGCTTGCAGTCTCCATGTGCTCTTCATTCATATTTAAAACAGAAACATGCACACCATTGTATTTAGGCCTCTCTAGCATCCTAACTTGGGGGATTTGAACGCTGCCTTGTACTTGAATTATTGACAGAATCAGAACAGAAAGAGGCTGAAAAGAAAGTGCTTTGACTACAATTTGAATACAAAGAGATAAAGAAAACAGGGCTTTAAATAATTGATAACAACCGGTCAAAAGACAAGCTTGGTAGCTGAGGGGAAGGAGTGTGTGTCTCGCTCTGAAGGCATCAGGCTGTCCTTTTTTGAAAGTCTTCAGACACAATTATCCACCCCCAGACAAATGAGTAACACCACAAGCCTTTTGTTATGTTAATTTTGATGAAGTCTAATAACACAGGAACTTTCGAGAAGTTATTTAAAAGGAGTGCAGACCTTCTTGTCATCTAAATAAACAATGTAATGTAGATCGCCTCCCCCAGTAGGCAGCCCTAAGGCAGACCTGGCCTATGAGAGAATAATTGGAAGCCCAGTAAAACAATATGCTGTAAATGTATTTTCATCAAGTCAAACTATACAGAATGCTGACATGCAGAGGGGCTGGATTAGACAGGATTTACTGTACAAATATCTGGGAATAACTCAAGGCCTGAGCTACATCGTCACTATCCAATTCGGCTATATTCAGAATAACACCTTCAACACCCTTAGCACACCAAGAAGCGCTAGTCCTCCTGTGAGGCGTGTGAGTAATAATGGAACGTCCAGACAGTAATTTACGTGCAACAAAAATAAAATTTGTT
This sequence comes from Acipenser oxyrinchus oxyrinchus, assembly GCA_030684275.1. Lineage (NCBI taxonomy): Eukaryota > Metazoa > Chordata > Actinopteri > Acipenseriformes > Acipenseridae > Acipenser > Acipenser oxyrinchus. Next base: position 16,079,113 of record CM060254.1, on the reverse strand, counting down.
TTATTAATATTATTTGTTACACAATAAAATAAAACAAAACGGAATGGCGTGTGGGAGGGTGCTAGAATAATGATAAAAAGTAACTCCTTAGTCTCACCTGGACATAAAACAGGATAAAACAGAAAAGGCGTTAATGTGTATTCAGTGATAGCAAAAATGAAACCAAAACAAGCCAATTCAGCCTATTCGCCTATGCTTTTTAGGACCAACCCGAACATAGTACGTTCCCTTGACATCCTGTAGTCAGTGGAACACCAATCCCAAACTGACAAGTGTCCTTACAACTCACTTGACTCCAGTGGCTGGAATTTACATACTGACTTGCCTCACCAAGGTGCCGCCCCTCATAAAGATGACTTTCGTCATGGTCACGAGACCTTGGTAAGGGAAGTCCCGAGTTGGTTTGCTGCCTTCTACTGTCGGGAGGGTGAATTACAGACCGAAACCCCTTTGACTCATCACACCTCCCAATTTCAAACGCTCACTGTAGGGTGGGATTGACCAGTCTTCCGCCAGATGAAAATAGTGCTAACCATATCACTTTCCAGAAGGGTGGGTGGGAACAAGAAAATCTTCTACATTTTATTGACAACATTGAGCTGAATCAACATGTTATTATTTTACCCATCATGTATGAAATTCTAAGTGTTCGGTGCCTACCTCTAATCAAGTTCAGAGTGTATTTCTTGCACACTCTTTGTTGTGTCAGGCCAGCGAACAAATCAAAGAGTGCAAGAGAATGCAAGAGAAAACACAATCTCAACTTGATTAGAGGTAGCCACCAAAACATGTTTTAAGCCAGTAAATCTAAATAACAGACAACTCTGATATTAACATATTTTATCTGTTTATGCAGGTTCTGTTGCAGTTTAAAAGTTTATAATTCTTTGTCATAATTCCGATTGAAGGCAACACAAAAGTATTTACTCCATTATTTAATTAACTCCTATTTGTGAGAAGAAATTATGTTAATGTAACAAAATGAAAGAGCAAAACACCTTGAGAGAGCTTAATAGAACTTAAAATATATAACTTAGTTCCTTAGTTCTATATTTGGAAAATGAACAGGCATTTTACATTTGAAAATATGGCCTGATATCTCTTAAGACAGTTGGCACAGTTAAAATGGACCCTTGAATGCAAAAGCTACATTTTGTGAGAACTCTGCCATGATCAATTACCCTTTGAACTTTCAAATTACTTTTTTAAAGATTGATTTAGGATCTAAGCGAAACATCATTCTATGGAGATGGACCTACACAGGAAATCTCAAAGAAGACTCAAAATGAACTCAAAAGATTCCCCAAGAGAAAGCAATTTGTGGTCAATACTTTCTGACAAGTACAAAGACGAAACATTCAATAGAATGCTATTTAAGTAGTGGGACCAGATGCCATGATAGGGCTTATGTTCTGCTGAAGGACACAAAAGGAAATGGGTAGCTGATGATAATGTCTGTGAAGTTGAAGAGGTAACCAATTAAATTTTCCATACACAATACAATGATGTGTGTCTCTCTGTGAAAGATTAAGGCACAAATCTATCCTCTATCTGGTACAGAAAATTGCAAAGGGGACCCATTGCAGTATAATAAATCACATTGGCATAGTCTAAGTGTGACACACTCAGGCTAGTTAGTTATCAGTTGAAAAGAGGAGCCTGGGAGTGACTGACATGTCATACAGCATCCAGCCTGCTCCTGGTTTTATTTGCATTCAGAGATGCATGCTTCACAAACAGCTACTCGGAATCAATTGTTAGAGCCAGAATTAGGAAGCAAGATACCAGCTGTCAATGCGAAGAGATGGCAGCAAAAACAGTGTCCCTTTTAGGTTTATGACACTTATTTATGGATAGCAACTCATTCATATTAGAGAAGGTTAGGGTTGCTTTTTTTGTAGCGGTCTGTAAGAATTATGCAGCATAAAGCCTAAAAACTGAACAGAACTAAACCAATATGATTAGATGACACTTTACATTGTGTTTCTAACAACACTATTACACTAAAATTGCATGAGGTGTTACATAGTGATTTACAAAGGTTTTATTTTTTTAAATTAAATTCTTAATGTTCATGAAACTGCTCCAGATTGCTGGTTTATTTAATAGATATTAGGAGTATCAAACTGTATTTTAATTAAACCAGTATTAAATTGACACATAGCAAACCCTGCAGTGCAGTTTTATTGCTATTAAAACTATAAATAAAATATGATGATTAAAAAAAGGCTGATAGTATTGTTAGTAAATAAAATGTGTTTGCTTTAAAAATGGTTTAATTTGTATAATTTAAAGGATTTCCAAAAACACATATCGGTGTGGTAGAGATGCTGCCTAATTGAAACTGAATGTGCATCAGATGGCAGAGGTGTCAATTGCATAATTGATGATCAGTGAACACTGGTCATCTGCCTTGAAAAAAGGGGCTGGAAAGCCAGCCTTTTGTTCTAAACATCTAGGTATGATATATAAAGGTGCAATACGGAGTGTTTTGGATTTTGGATGTCAAGTATTTGGAGCAGCAAACAAGACCCAGCTGCAGGTTTTTAATCAGATACAGGCTTAAGCTTTGCGAGTTTGTTCAGGAATGATGTGATCTTCACCGCTAGCACATTGCAGGCTTTGATGGGAGACATGCCATTATAACTCAGGAGGGTATTATTAAATATTAAATATTGGTGTAAACTTAAGGCATTGAGTATGAATCATCCAGTCAGAAATTGTGTAAATGAAAATTGATATTGGCAGTATAAACGGATTCAATGGAAAAAGGAGGGAGGTACTTTTGGGAACATTTCATGTATGGAACTGGATAGAACATTTAAAGATCAATGATTTAGAGCTGGTGGAAAATGTTGATTATATCTGAGTACCCAGGTGGACTTTTGTAAAAATGAAAATTTGTAAACAACTTATAGAAATTATAGATAAGAGCAGTGAGAAAGAAGTAATTAAAAACAGGCAAATCAATATGTGAAAAAGGGAGCATTTCATGTATGTACAGATGGATCAAAGGTCAGGAAAAGTGGCTATAGCAATATATATATATATATATATATATATATATATATATATATATATATATATATATATATATACCGTGCCTTGCATAAGTATTCACCCCCCTTGGACTTTTCCACATGTTGTAGTGTTACAACCTGGAATTAAAATGGATTTAATTAGGATTTTCTGTCACTGATCTACACAAAATAGTACATAATGTCGAAGTGGGGGAAAAAATCTACATATTTTTCAAAATTATTTACAAATAAAGAACTGAAAAGTCTTGATTGCATAAGTATTCACCCCCTTTGCTGTGACACCCTTAAATAAGCTCTGGTGCAACCAATTGCCTTCAGAAGTCACATAATTAGTTGAATGGAGTCCACCTGTGTGCAATTAAAGTGTCACATGATCTCAGATTAAATACACCTGTTTCTGGAAGGCCCCAGAGTTTGTTAGAGAGCATATCTAAACAAACAGCATCATGAAGACCAAGGAGCTATCAAAACATGTCCGGGATAAAGTTCTGGAGAAGCACCAATCAGGGTTGGGTTATAAAAAAATATCCCAAACTTTGAACATCCCCCGGAGCACCGTTAAATCCATTATTGAAAAATGGAAAGAATATGGCACAACCGCGACTCTGCCTAGAGAAGGACGTCCACCAAAACTCAGTGACCAGGTAAGGAGGGCATTAGTCAGAGAAGCAACCAAGAGGCCAATGGTAACTCTGAAGGAGCTGGAGAGATCCACAGCTGAGATGGGAGAAACCGTCCATGGGACAACTATAACCCGGATGCTCCACAAAGCTGGGCTTGATGGAAGAGTGGCGAGAAGAAAGCCATTGCTGTAAAAAACCCATATCAAATCCCACTTGGATTTTGCCAGAAGGCATGTGGGAGACACAGCAAACGTGGAAAAAGGTTCTCTGGTCTGATGAGACCAAAATTGAACTTTTTGGCCTTAGCACAAAACGCTATGTGTGGTGCAAATCCAACACTGCTCATCACCTTCAAAGTGTTTATGTTGTGTAAATCAAATGGTAAAAATCCCAATTAAATCCATTTTAATTCCAAGTTGTAACACTACAAAATGTGAAAAGTCCAAGGGGGGTGAATACTTATGCAAGGCACTGTATGTATGTATGTATGTATGTGTGTGTGTGTGTGTGTATATATATATATATATATATATATATATATATATATATATATATATATATATATATATAATTAGTTTTGTAGAATGGAGATTGATTGATCACCAATTTATATTTACTGCAGAAGCACTAGCATTTTTATTTGCGATACATAAAGTGCTGGAAATAAAACCAGCCAGAGTAGTTCTGTTTACTGAATTCACTGAATGCTATTGAGACAGGGAGTGGAGTCAGGAAAGATATTATATTTGATATTTTAATAGCATTAAATGAATGTGTAATCAGAGACACTGATTTTATATGCGCATGGGTGCCAAGTCATTCTGGGGTGCTAGGTAATGAACAGGTGGATTTTATGGCAAAAAATTGGTTATTGAGAAATGAAGTAGATATGGTACTCCCTTTGTGCCAGATAGAAATAAATGCAATAACTAAACAAAAAAATCATGGAATTATGGCAAAATCAATGGGAACACAATCCTAAGGGAAGGTTTTATTATGGTATACAGCCAAAGGTTAGATTAGGAAGTGAAACATTTAGAGGGGAATTGAACAGGGTGTTAAAAACTATACTGAACTGATTGAGAGTTGGACATATGGCATTGAGTCAGCATCTTTTTAGAATAGGGAAACATGTAGATGGATTATGTGGGGATTGTCAAAAGTTGGAAAATGTACAACATTATATTTTGGAATGTAGTAAATTCAAAAACAAAGAGAGGTGTTAATAAATCAGTTGAATGCATTAGAGGGGGATAATAAATGAATACATAGCGTATTTGTGAGGGAGGAGACGCTCACATTGTCTCTGTATGTATCTGGACATTTACTGCAAATGTTTTTAAACTGTTTTTGTATTGTGTTGCTGATCCTTGTGTTTAGTAAGGAAAATAATAAAAACAAACTTCACTTACCTGTTGTATGGGGACTGGAGGCCTGTGGTTGGGAGTGTCCTGAAAAACAAAAGCAAGGTTAATCAAGAGTACTGTTTAGATATTTGTTTGGAAGGGTGCACACTTCCAGAACAATGTACTGCAGTACTATTGTTAAGATAAACTTTAAAATGAACAACAGTTATTTTAATGTGCATGTTTTTTGATATGCAATGGTTTAGTTAACCTGAGTTGGGTGTGGTCCTCCATCTTGACAGGAAGTGGGGAACCAGCCATGTTGGTGAGGGAAGTTTTTATTGACTTCTCTGGGTACTGACTTCCTGTATCAGGGCAGTACCTGTAGAAGATATTGAAAGGGGGGATAGCTGATTTCAATTAAGTTTCCCTCTGCTTGTTTTAAAGCATAGTTTTAATGCACATGTTAGATTAATGTTTAGTTTTATATATATATATATATACACATTGATTTATGTTTCTTTTTGAATACTTTGATATTTATTATTAATAACTGTTTGCTGGTTTGTTTTTATATAACCACCTGCATAATGGTTTATTCTGGGGGAGGGGGAGGGGGAGGGGGAGGCCTTGAAGGGTATAACGGCTGTTAGTTGGTTCAGTCAGGATCTTCCTTTTGTGCAGATCAGAGGGCAGTTTTGCAGCTCTATGGTTGGACTCAGTTATTGGAGTCAGTACCTGTGATTAGGTGACTATAAATACTTATTTTTGGTTTCCACGTCTTCTTTCTTCAAATTGTTTGATATTGTGTTCAATAAGCTTTTTGCTTATTGATCTTAAATAAAAATAATTGGTTTTACACCAGGCTTCTCTGTGATCTGCGTGCTTCCCTGCAAATCAACACCAGCCGCTGGCTGCACTCTCCAACAGTATTGAAGGAGGGTAAAGGAAAACAAAAAAGAAAGAAAAATATATAATACAATATATTCAGACTACTGGAAAATGGGGCTGTATCTAGGTCAGGGGTCTCCACCCTGGTCCTGGAGAGCTACTGGGTCTTCTGGTTTTCATTTCTACCAAGCTCTCAGTTAATTGCACCAATTATTGGCTTAATTAGTCAAGATTAACAGGTGTTCCAGATCTTTAGCCATTGATGACATAGACAATTCTAACACCTGAGGATTTGGGGCTCTCCAGGACCAGGGTTGGAGACCCCTTATCTAGATGATATTATAGAAGTGATAGAGGGTGCTCTTCATCTTCATCTCTGTGTACCAGAGTGAGGATTCACCAGTGTGAGGACTGAGCCAGGGAGTGAGAACTAAATGCATGACAGAGGACCACAGTGTGTTTGTGGTAGGGATTCATTTAGGGGAATATGAATCCTTCCTATATTAAGTTAGTTTGTATAGGGAGAAGGTTCTTGGTGCGGGACCTCCCTTTTAGTAGCGCATGGCCCAAGCTTGGCCATCTGTTGTCTTGTAGCTCTTTTTCCCCCTCTGTGTTTTGTTTTGTATTTTGGTATTCATGTACATTGTTGTGTATATGTGTGTGTGTGTGTATATATATATATATATATCTATATATATATATCTATATATATATATCTATATATATATATATATCTATATATATATATCTATATCTATCTATCTATATATATCTATCTATCTATATATATCTATCTATATATATATCCTTCTGAATTAGGGCTACCATTGCTGGTACCCGCCAATCACTGCAACTGCTTATAAATAAATTCCTGGACGCCTGAGTGGCGCTTCGACTATAAACTCTCTGTCTCTCTGTCTCTCAGCGGATACCCACACAGTAACAGAACACCCCTGTGTTTTTTTTGCAAGATATGTGAAGTAAACTGTTAAAATAGGGACTTTCTTCCTTATAAGATTGCAATGAGCTGAATATTCCTTACAGTGTAGAAAGCATTTCAGTTCTAATTCTTGGTTTTATTTTATTTGGGATAGCTGCTAGGACTGTGTTTATATACTTCAGTGAATTGTGACTATGCCCTATATACGTCTTGCAAATGGAAGGAAAATAAATTGGTTTCCGATTCAAACAATTGTCACTCTGTTATTTGTTTTAACGCTGAGTGTTAGGAAGACAAATGTCACTTCAAATACATCTGGAAACTGGACCCCTGGAGTCTGCCATCCTCACTTGCTAAAGAATGACAAGGGTCAGATATTTCTGGGTCAAGAGAAAAAAAAAAACAGCCACTGTGCTGGCAATTCCCCCTGTTGGTGGGTTGTTTGAGCAACTGGTTCCTGTGGATCACAAATATTAGTGGATGATCTAAAACAGCACAGCACTGAAAACACACTTTCGATATATTGGTCATTATTACATACGTTTCATAAAATTATTTTTACATGGTGGTCTTAAATAGAAACAGCCACTCCCTTTTAAAAGTGTACCCTAGTAAGTAATAAAGCACAGTGAAAGAATGGTGAAGCAAACGTAAGCATTGTAAACCCCAAAGGGGTATGGTAAAGCATATTTAAAAATATGTCAAAACATGATAAACTGTGGCATAGTCTTGGTATAACCATGAGAAAACTGCAAATTTACCATGGTGGACTTTAAGGGTTGTTGTAGGCTGTTGTACTTAGTCAATTAAATGTAGAATTGTACACAATTAGGGGCCCACCCTTTAACTATATTAATACTGCTAATGTACTAAAAACACTGAAAGTTATGTCTTCGAGCAGGTATTACAATTTTGAGGGCATCAGAATTCAGCCCTGCCCTTGTTTTGATCCAGCCCTCTCCATCTCAACTCCAGAGCTTTCAGGTTGAGGCAGAATCCTTAGCTGTTCTATAATAATAAATGCTCATGAACTTCAAAATCAACTTGATCTCAAGTAAATGTCAATTACAGGTAGAATCATCCAGAACTATTTCTCTATCAGTAATAGCAAGCATATTGCGCTCTACATTGAGTGAAGATATTGGTCACTGCAGTCACATTGATTGTTCTAAAAGGAGAGTAAAGACCAAAGTCTATGGGCGACATTCACAAAACTCATTTGCGTCATGAGTGACGACATGTTATTGACGTTTTCTAAGCAGATTATTTTCTCAGCTCTTTTTCTACCATATTCACTAAGCATTAAAATTCATGTCATTATACGTGCAAATGTTTGCCATAACACAGAAAAGGATCGGAAAAAGCAACAGCAAGGTAACGCCTACTTTTCAAACTTGCAAAACACGGCAGAATATTAACTGATGCTGCTTCTGTAAGCTCTCCAAACTCTTCCCCTGGCAAAAAGACAGAGAGAAAAAATCAGACAGAGAAATGAAAGGGTTACGTTTGAGGAGATGAACATTATAACTACTGAGGTTATTATTTATTTCTTAGCAGACACCCTTATCCAGGGCGACTTACAATTGTTATAAGATAGTACATTATTTTTACAGACAATTACCCATTTAAACAGTTGGGTTTTTACTGGAGCAGTCTAGGTAAATTACCTTGTTTAAGGGTACAGCTGCAGTGTCCCCACCGGGGATTGAACCCACGACACTCCGGTCAAGAGGCTACAGCCCTAACCACTACTCCACACTGCTGCCCACACTGTTATGACAAGCTGTTTGGAATGGGAAAATTAAGTTGCAAAATAAGTCAATGAAAAAATTTGGGCGAAAATTCTTTATAAAGAATTGACTATCTCAAAAAACACTGGAATGACATCCAACGCAGGACCAAAGAGAAGATTGAGAAAATAATACATGTTAGAAAATAATAAATACTTCTGTGGAACAGAACTGTGTCTTCTCCGTTGCAGTACAGTATGTGACAAGTAGCATACAGGTGTTTTCTTGTTTGTGAACTAGAGCACACATTCACTTTAATGTATTTTCCATTTTTGTTGATCAGTATTTTTTTATTGTCATTTGGTTGAAAGAAATATTTGGATAGTGATGCTGTGTCCACATGTCTCTGTTACTTTGCTGTAGCATTTTAAATAATAATAATAATAAATATACCTGTATGTTAATAGACTATGTACATTCTTAATAGTGACAGTTCATTGCAGACAAATCTACTTCTCGCTGCCTGCGTCTTTATTAAATAAAAATAAAATAAAACACACACACACACACCCCTCACACACACACACACACACATATATATATGTATATATGTATATATGTGTGTGTATATATACACGGTGACAGTGATGACAACAATGCAGAACAAAGCAGCATTAAAGAACACTATGTCAAGACCGACAACAAAAATTAAAATGATGAATAAATGGACACATTAATCATTTCTGACGTAAAAGAATTGAACGATTCACCATCAATGCATTCAAATTCTGAGTTGCCTCAAATAAAGTCAGTACCGTCTCATGTAGACATGCATTTCATCAAGGATTCTGTAAAACAGAAGGATTTTGATTGTGGTTTGTTAAAAAATAGAACAAGAGATAAGTGTCAGAACACTAACATATTAGTTAACTTTCACGACCACGGAGAACAATTTGATCCAACTGTTGTTCATCTTCATCACCACCATCATCATTGTTTGGTGCAGAATTAGTTTCAATCATGTTACCTTCATCATTATAAACTGACAAACGTCTAGCAATTGCAATATTATGTAGCATACAGCACACTCCTATTAGCTGTCATACTCTTTGTGGGCTACGTTGTAGTGTACCACCTGTAAGATCAAGGCACCTAAACTGAGCTTTTAAAAAGCCAAAGGTCATTTCAATAGCGAGTAGAGCAGTGTGCTTTGTTGTACTTTCTTTGTGGTGGTGTTGCAGGGTTTGCAATTGGGGTCATTAGCCATGGCTTCAATGCATATCCACTGTCACCATAAAATAGGAACAGAAACGAATATTGCAAAAAAATAAAGAAATAATGAAAATAAAGAAACAATTAACTATATATAGATATATATACTGTATATATATTTTTTTTTACAGAATACGTAAATTTACTCACCCAAGAGCCAACCTTTAGGAGCATGAGCCGAGTCAAGTGATGACTGGCTTAAAATAAATGAATCATGGCACAACCCTGGGAAATTCACCCAAACCTCTGCTTTTAAGTCAGCATCACATACAACTTCTGCTTTAATGGAATGTGTTAGTTTTCTGTTCCGGAACACAGCTTTTGTTAAAGAAGGTGGTCGTAAGTGAAAGTGCGTACAGTCAATTGCACCGAAGACATTGGGGAAACCAGCAATGTTATAAAATTGCTGCTTAATGTGCTGCAATTGGTCCTCAGTGGGAAAGGTTATGTAGTGGTTAGCCTTATTAGCCAAAGCAGCAGTGACTTGAGCTGTAATCCTAGACATCGATGACTGACTGATACCTGACATTTCTCCCACAAGATCTGAAACGTCCCAGATAGAACTTCAGTGCAGTGCAACTTTTGTCACCAAAAGCAATGCATGGCTTCTTTAACATCCTCAGTAGTACATTCTACATCCTCTCTTATCAAATTGCACAGTTCTAGGATCTTACGGAAGCGTCCGTGCCAATTAAAAAAAAGTATGGACTTTATATCTCCTACGTAAGACTTTATATCTCCTGCGTAGGACTTTATATCTCCTGCGTAGGACTTTATATCTCCTACATAGTCCTTTTTTTAAAAATCCTACGTAGAAGTTAAGTCCCGCCAGGATCACAGAATTTGCTCTCTGTCTCAGAATTTTCAATTTTTTGAAAAAAAAAACAAAAACTCAAACTTTTGCTCCCTACTATCACTGTACACGTCACTAGAGCGCATACCCGCTATTTGTATAGTGTGAAGTGTGTCGGGTTTCAGTGCGAGCTTTAGTTCAGCCATGGAGAGATTCCTAAGACTATCAGTGAGCCCCGGAAACAAATTAAATTAGCACCGAATACAACTGCAAACAAAAGATAGGGCAGAAATGCAAAATGCAAAGTCCAGTATTTCCAATAACTCACCGTCATAGCTTCTGTTCAAACTGCAGAAAACCGTGACAACGACCATGGATAGACAAACAGTGGCTACTGAAGAACTAAATAAGATAAGATTATTATTATTAATTATTATTATTATTATTATTATTATTATTATTATTATTATTATTATTATTTTACAAAAGGATTTCATAGTTTAGTCTCAAGTTCAAAGTGAAGTGTTGTTCTGTTACTCCTGTGTGAAAGGCCAGAGAAAAACCATTAGGACCGTGCTTGTTTTTTTGAACATGGTGTAGTAACATAAATGCTCAAAAAGGAAGGGGGCAGCGAACTATATTAGATATTATCCGATTACTTGTGAAAATCCACTTTTTTTTTAATCGTTACTTTCCTGTTTGTTTTGTGGTATGTGATGGTAGCACTTTCACATTTTGGCCTAGGTCAAAGAAACAAAAAAGCTAGTTTATCAGCCAATCAGTGTCGCCTGTCACTGCTTCCAGCGCTTGTCACAGCTTCCAAACTATTTCTATGTGCTGTCTTGATGCCGATACGTTAAAATTACATTTTGGTGAACAACAAATGTTTCTAAAAATACCCTGTTACATTTGTACAAAAGTGCTCCAATGAAATAAGTTATTTACAAACCGCTAACCAATATCATGCAACAGTCTCTTGACACAGGGGTTGTACCGACGGACTGGAAAATTGCAAAAGTAATACCGATCCACAAGAAGGGAGACAAAACCGAACCAGGTAACTACAGACCAATAAGCCTGACTTCTATTATATGTAAACTTATGGATTATGATTTCCATTACACGAGAGTAGATGTTAAAACTTCATGCTGATTTGAACTCGGCTCTCGCCAAGATAAGCACCAACTAAGATGTAGCTTTACAGTAAACTAATGTGATCCATCTGTGTCTCCATCCATTTGCGCTTCCTTCCATATGATGATGTAGATATCCTTCTGTCAGGTGTTGATGGCTGAAGTGTAATGCTGGCTCCAGGGATCAGCTTATTTTGCCTCCCTAGCAAACAGCACACACAACTGCTGCAATGCTGGCTCCGGGGACCACAGTGCAGTCTCCCCAACGGATCAGCAATGACAACCGTTTGGATTGAGCTAGCTAAGTAGGGTACATCTCTGGGGTCTTCAAGTGGGCACCTTCCATCCTCGGTGTTTCGTCGACTAGCCCACGACACCTCAAGAGGGCTCGATGGTGATTCTGGCATCCCAGAATCACCCCCCTCCGTCCCCCACTCAACTCAGCCCAGCTTACTTACCTGTACATCAGCATTTCTTTCTTTCTATTGTGCTTGAGATCCCCAGCCAGAATCTTTCCGTCTCAACCACAGCCAGTTGCTGTTCCTTTCTGCTGCTTAAGATAAGTTCTTCACTGTGCGACGCAACTCTTGGCCACTGAATCCGACGTCTCTGAGAAACCGGGTTGTAGAGTGTGCCATAAATCCTCGACAACCCACCTCCACTGGGTAAACCTGGACTCTCCATCCTCGCTGTTCCGCTTCAATGGCTAGTTGAGCATACCACAGTTTCTTCCTCTCATACGTCTCATCTACAGCACCCTCCCATGGCACTGTTAACTCTACCAGGTGAACAAGGCGTGCTGATCCAGACCACAAAACAATATCTGGTCGAAGGTTAGTGGTGGCAATCTCAGGTGGAAAAATAAGCCGTTGACCAACATCTGCCAGCATTTTCCAGTCTCTAGCAGCTTCCAGTTGTCCTGGGCGAGGATTGGTTTTAACACCTTTTCTTGGTGGTTGCTCTCCTGGACAGAGGAATGTTGTCTTCTGTGTGTAATGTTTTGATGGAACAGGTGGCAACTTATTGGTCATGTAACGCTTGTCTTCCAATGCTAAGGCCAAACATCGCAGCACCTGGTCATGGCGCCAAGTAAACCGTCCTTGGCTAAGAGCCACCTTACATCCTGTCAAAATGTGCCTTAATGTTGCAGGTGATGAACACAAAGGACATGAGGGATCCTCTCCTACCCAGAGGTTTAGGTTCTGTGGTGATGGGAGAACATCATATGTTGACCTGATGAGGAAACTGATCCTGCTCTGTTCCATTGACCATAGGTCTTGCCAGCCAATCTTGCGTTGTTCCACACTCCCATCTCACCCATTCTCCCTGCTTGGCCTGGGGAATGGCCTTTATACACCTCATCCACTCCTCCTGCTTTTGCACCTCGTTGACTACAAGCTTCCTCCGTTGAGCTGGGGCTGCCTTGTGCCATGTAGGAGGAGCTGAACTGAGACCAAGACCCCCTCTTCCATGCTGAACTTGCCTCATGATATCACCAATTCGAAGGGCAGCCTTTGCATCCTCCACAGCTTTCTTTGCCACCCACATTCTTCCAATTTTCAGCACAGGTGCTGCCTCCCTTACGCATTTGTTGCGTGACTCTACTAATATCATTTCCAGTCTGACCTTGGCGCACTTAAACTCCTCGGTTAGAGCGGATGCTGGTAGCTGCAGTATTCCTTTACCATAAAGTCCCACTCTACTGAGGCAGCGTGGAACTCCCAACCATTTCCTGATGTATGAACTGATTAAGGCTTCCAGCTTCTCTACTGTTGTCAAAGAAACCTCATACACAGTCAGTGGCCACAGCAACCTCGGCAGTAGACCAAACTGAAAGCACCAGAGTTTTAGTTTGCCTGGTAAAGCGCTGCTGTCTATGCTCTTCAACCCTTCCACTGCTTGTTGTCTAACTTCTCCCACACGAACTGTGTCCTTTAGATCCCCGTCGTACCATCTCCCAAGACTCATCACTGGTTTCTCAGACACTGTTGGTATTGCCTCACAGTTAATGAAGAACGTTTTATCTACTACTTTACCTTTAATTATAGAGATGCTCCTTGATTTAGTGGGCTTGAATTGCATTCGTGCCCATTCAATGTTATTGGTTAATTTGCCCAATAACCGATTAGTGCAGGCTACTGTTGTAGTCATGGTTGTCATGTCATCCATGTATGCTCGAATTGGTGGTAGTCGCAATCCAGAAGCCAAGCGTTCTCCTCCCACTACCCATTTTGATGCCCTAATGATTACTTCCATTGCCATGGTAAAAGCCAGTGGAGAAATGGTGCATCCTGCCATTATTCCAACTTCTAGGCATTGCCATATAGTGCTGAATTCTGAAGCTGAAAAACTAAATTGCAAATCTCCAAAGTAGGCTTTCACTAAATTTGTTATTGTCATCGGTACACTGAAAATATCTAATGCTGCCCAAAGAAGTTCATGTGCCAAAATATGGAAACTATAATAAGATCCAAAATGGAAAATTACCTATGTGGTAACAATATCCTGTGAGACAGACAGCATGGATTTAGGAAAGGGAGATCGTGTCTAACTAACCTGCTTGATTTTTTTGAGGATGCAATATCGACAATGGATAATTACAAAGCATACGACATGATTTATTTAGATTTCCAGAAAGCTTTTGACAAAGTCCCGCATAAAAGATTAATTCTCAAACTGAATGCAGCAGGGATTCTAGGAAATGCATGCACATGGATTAGGGAGTGGTTAACATGTAGAAAAAAAAAGTACTGATTAGAGGAGAAATCTCAAAATGGAGCGAGGTAACCAGTGGTGTACCACAGGGCTCAGTATTAGGTCCTCCGCTATTCCTAATCTACATTAATGATTTAGATTCTGGTATAGTAAGCAAACTTGTTAAATTTGCAGATGATTCAAAAATAGGAGGAGTGGCAAACACTGTTGCAGCAGCAAAGTCATTCAAAATGATCTAGACAGCATTCAGAACTGGCAGACACATGGCAAATGAAATTTAATACAGAAAAGTGTAAGGTACTGCATGCAGGCAATAAATATGTGCATAATAAATATCATATGGGAGATACTGAAATTGAAGAAGGAATCTATGAAAAAGACCTAGGAGTTTATGTTCTAGACAATGTGGGGAAGCTATAAAAAAGGCCAACAAGATGCTCGGATATATTATGAGAAGTGTTGAATTTAAATCAAGGGAAGTAATGTTAAAACTTTACAATGCATTAGTAAGACCTCACCTAGAATATTGTGTTCAGTTCTGGTCACCCTGTTACAAAAAGGATATTGCTGCTCTAGAAATAGTGCAAAGAAGAGCAACCAGAATTATCCCGGCTTTAAAAGGCATGTCGTATGCAGACAGGCTAAAATAATTGAATCTATTCAGTCTTGAACAAAGAAGACTACGCAGTGATCCGATTCAAGCATTCAAAATCCTAAAAGGTATAGACAATGTTGACCCAGGGGACTTTTTTGACCTGAAAAAAGAAACAAGGACCAGGGGTCACAAATGGAGATTAGATAAAGGGGCATTCAGAACAGAAAATAGGAGGCACTTTTTTTTACACAGAGAATTGTGAGGGTCTGGAAGCAACTCCCCAGTAATGTTTTTGAAGCTGACACCCTGGGATCCTTCAAGAAACTGCTTGATGAGATTCTGGGATCTATAAGCTACTAACAACCAAACGAGCAAGATGGGCTGAATGGCCTCCTCTCGTTTGTAAACTTCCATATGTTCTTATGTTATTAAGCCTAGTACACATTTGTAAAACAGTGCATTTGTAAAATGTACCAAAGCTAATACTTGCTCCTCATTATTACTCAATGTGACTTTAGAAGGGAGATATCCCATTCAGGGCTCTGAGGACAATCAGAGATTTTCAGTAGAAGCAAGTACAGTCAAAATGCAAATAAATTTATGTTGAAAAATTAAACATGAATAATGAACATAAAAACAGTGTCTTTTGCAGTCTGGTTAACCTGTTTTATCTTTTTTTTTTTTTTAAATATGTATCTTCTGGTATAAACTAGGGTTCTAAATACAATAATGAAATACATATGTATTTTATTTTGTATACAACTGTAAGTTGCCCTGGGGGTAAGGGT
Source organism: Acipenser oxyrinchus oxyrinchus (assembly GCA_030684275.1). Classification (NCBI taxonomy): domain Eukaryota; kingdom Metazoa; phylum Chordata; class Actinopteri; order Acipenseriformes; family Acipenseridae; genus Acipenser; species Acipenser oxyrinchus. Next base: position 16,063,246 of record CM060254.1, on the reverse strand, counting down.
GTATGCTAATAAATAAATAATAATAATAATAATAATAATAATATATTTTTCTCAGAAGCTGGTAGTGGTCAGTGGAAGAAATCTTACAGTACATGACAATGGGTTAAAAATCACTGCTTTACAGGGGCCATCTGAAAATCTCATACAGACCAATACATTAGCTCTTTATAATAACTGTGGGCTCTAATTTGATTATCTATCATCTTCCCCTCAGAATCCTGCTTCAGCAGCCAGCCCATTGAGACAGAGTCAAAGAAAGCAGTGCCACAAGAAAAGCAGTTAATATTTATAACATGTCGCTTAATCGGCGCACAAGTTCATTTGAATGACAAAGCGCTCCAAATTGACAGCATGGCCGCTATTTATTATTTCTAATAAAACAATATTTGGAGTTCACATGCATACCAGAACATTGTGTTTTCTGTGTGGCTGCCAGGCACTGTGAACCAACCTCATATACAGTAACAACTGGCAGGGGACAGATAAGCTCCTGGAAGATGAGACTCAGTCTCATACACATACACACAGTCACAGATCCATAACACATAGGACTGAATATATATATATATATATATATATATATATATATATATATATATATATATATATATATATATATATATATATACAGTGATAGTGCCATTATAGATAACAGCTAAAAGGTGACATCTGATAACATGCAGGCTCATATTTGTACATGCAGAAGATAATGTTTATTTAGGGTTGAATTATACTTGGACGCTAAGGGGGTTATTTTCAAAGTTTGGTAATTTAATATTGAAAATGTCTTTGTTAATTCAATTACACCCAATGACACAGCAACAATCATGTCAAGGTACTAAAAAGGGGTTATAGCTAATCAGATAAGAATGAATCTTACATGCTGTGCACATGTAGATATCAATTGTGAAAAAAAATCTATGATATAACAATAGGAAATATGTATGTGTTGCCTGTTTATCTCACTCTACTAAATATTTGGGAATCCATAAACAGCCAATCATCTAAAACATCAATTTACAGTTAGTCCCTGCAGCACAGTAACACACAGATAATATAGATCTAAGATATGAACAGATTAAACCAGCCAATGTTACAAAAGCTTCCCTTTTTTTTTTTTTTTTTTTTTTTTTTACCAAAAGGTACTTCTCTTATAAAAATTTACCACAGTAAAAGCAAAACAAAGTGTAACTAAGCTTAGTGAAAGCATGGTAAAGTATCAACAAACCTTAAAAAGCCCAGAGAAGTATGGTAAAGTATGTTTCAAAACATGGTATACCATGAGAAGTAAAACTAAGGTCCTATTGTAAGTGACTCTGTAGCAGCAGTTGTTGATGCGTAGTTCTCTGTAAGTTGCTTCGGATAAAAGCGTCTGCTAAATGCCGTCCAGATTTACTGTAGCAAACTTGTATATCGGTTATCATCATCATCCACGTCTTCACATTACTACTAATAAAAGGATATAATATTAAAAAAATGCAAAAGTGATATAAATATTTATAAATGCACACAAAATCTGTACACCAACTGGCAGTTAGTGACTGGAGAGGGCACTATTCTTCATTTTATCTCCCAAAATGGTGACTGCCAAGACATGCAAAACTCAGTGACAGTCACCACTGCTGAAAAAAGGAACACAAGTCCACATATTCTATTAGTCACCTGTCCCAATAGTTGGAGGGCTGTGTATTTTGTAATACTGTATTCATTGTAATATTGTGATATTACTGTATCATCTCATCATAATAACGTTTAACTTAAAAACAACAATTTATATGTATTACGTTTTATAAGAAAACTTGTAGCATGTTTACTGCAATATGAAATATATAAAATGTTATTCCGAGGTGACGCTAGTACAGAAGATACAGTAGACTCGTATATATTGTGTTATCAGTATTGTGGCTTCTAATTGAAGTTCGAAAGCTTCAATTAAAATAGAAATAGTATAAGGGGCTGTGACAGGGAGAACTCTGTCGATGTGTGCAGCTGAACCCCTCAGCTGCAAGACAGAGCCTGTGAAGGCGCTGCCCAACCAGGACTCTCATAAAGACTCGGTATCGGAGGTTAGTTTAGGGGATGTTGAGCCAAACCAGTATAGAGAGGGTTTCACAGTGCAGTAAGTTCGTGGAGCTGGACGTTTCTTTTAGTGAGACTAGCACTCATCTTGTGTGCAAACTTTTATTTTTAGTTTAGTTTAGTTTTCTTTATTAAATCTGACACTAGGGTTACCATTGCTGGTACCCTAGTTATTATTTATTATTATTTATGTCTTAGCAGACACCCTTATCTAGGGCGACTTACAATTCTTACAAGATATCACATTATTTTTTACGCACTTATACTCATTTATACAGTTGGGTTTTTACTGGAGCAATCTAGGTGAAGTACCTTGCTCAAGGGTACAGCAGCAGTGTCCCCAACCTGGGATTGAACCCACGACCCTCCAGTGAAGAGTCCAGAGCCCTAACCACTACTCCACACTGCTACCCCAGTGTCAGCACATGTGTGTCGACTAAATCTGCGTGCCTGTGTGGTGTGTCATGACTCAGTGACGACCCACGCACGTCACACTTCCCCCTGTTACAGGGCCCTTCACAAATTCACTGCCCTAAATATTCCATGATTTTCCTGAAGGATATTTCTCCTCCTTTTCATGTTTTACATCCCTGTATATGTCTTGGATACAGACGCTCCTTCTACCTAGCACCTAATGTTAGTCCTCTGTAATATCTGCTTTTGAACCCTTTTGTAACTCAAGCTGCAGTTTTTACAATAACATCTGCACAGAACATTGTATTTGTTTGTACTGCAATTGCTCTTTCCTCCCTGTATAAATGAGTTTGTTTAAGGTTAGCATCCTCATATCTTTTCCCAGATTGTTTTGGTGCAGTGTATTGCTTTCTATAGGCTGCACAGTTGTCTACAAAGAACAAATCATTTTGCTAAAGTATGCACAAAGGAACATGTTTTGGGAATATTTTCAAGCAACACATGGGGCTGTATGTATCATTGATTTTTCTTTCGTATCTTGACCTTTCGTAGGTTTTTGTGACTTTGTAGACCTAGCCGCAATGTATTAAAGCAGGGGTGTCCAATCCTGGTCCTTGAGGGCAGATGTCACTCCTGGTTTTTGTTCCAACTGTGTCCTAAATTACTTAATTAGAACAATAATTGTTAATACTTGGACTGATTGTAATTTAGGACAGAGTTGGAACAAAAACCAGGAGGGACACCGGCCCAGGGCCAGGATTGGATACCCCTGTATTAAAGTCATTTTGACTCTTGTAACTTAGTTTCATCCTTGCTGCGGTAGCTTATTTACGACTGTTCGTTTCAAACTACGTTTGTCTGCAAATGTACAAATCTCATTATAATATCAAAGTTTCGCCCTTACCCTTGATGTATTATCATTTTTTTCCTGATTTACGACTTCGGTTTGTGTCTGTTACACATGCCTCTCACTGGTGTAGATTCAACTAGCTGTTCGTATGTGAAACTTCCTGTTCAAACGTTTCCGGGCTTTTAGTTACTTTAAAATAAAGCACCTTAAAATATAAAAGAAACCAATTTTTTTTGGTTTTTATTAATAGTCTATATTAAATAACAATGGCAATAAATACATTTTGTTTTGGTTTCTTTTATATGTTAAGGTGATTTATTAATGAAGGGAAACACGGAAACAAATCATTGCAGAGTTCTTTATTAAACACAAACTGAAATCTTTTCTTATCAATAATTAATTATGTACTGCATAGACAACTGAAATACAGTGAAAAGTATTTACTTGCGTAGCCTACTGTACTGTACTTTTTTACTTTACACAACTAAAATATACATAGATGCAAACCAAATTTTTCTGCGATATCCTTAAATTAACATGCTTTTGGGATATTCATTTGTTAAGTGTGTTCATGTTTTCGCTTATGAGTTGTAACGAATTCATTTGTACTGTGGGCTAGGTTTTTATATATATATATATATATATATATATATATATATATATATATATATATATATATATATATATATATATATAAATGTTTTCATGCTAACCTGTACTTGATAACATTAATTTAAAAAATCAAATTGATGCCTATGATTACTATGCTTTGTGAGTAATTTGAAGGTATTAATATGTTTCAATATTAACTATATTGAACTATATTGACCCACATTTTTCTCCCCAAATTAGAATGTTCAATTAGATTCTCTCACTGCAGCACCGCCTCGCAACAGAAGAACTGAGAGTCCTCCGATCCCACATCCAAGCCAATTGCCTATTTACAGCCAAGAGTTTGAAAGCGGATGTTGGCAAGCTACTGGCCCTGCAGGACTAAAGCCAGCCCTACAGATCATCGGGTGCCTGGACAGTAGGGCCAGCTTTAGCTTTGAGGTGATCTAGACCCTACTGATTTTCTCTCCCGAACCCGCGAGTGCAGCAGGGCCAACACGATGCACTCTCTAAAAGACAGACGACTTTGAATAGCTGGGGCGTGAACCTGCGCTGCCCAGACTGTATGACTCACCCTGTACACAGCTCATCCTTAATCTGCTATAAAATCTGAATTATACGGGAGTTATCCAAGCAGAAACAAGTCTCACCTATGTTAATAATTCATTAATTACCTGCTGGTCAGGAAAACAAACATCCGTCAGTGCACGTGAACAGTAACTGAAAACTGTACTTTTCTGCGTAAAGTTTTCAGAGTGTATGTAAAAAAGGGTATATTAGATTATCTTGCAGGTAAGTGGCTTAATTGTTAGGAATTCCCTTATAAAAGTGTACCATGGTTAAAGCATAGTGAAAGCATGGTAAAACCCAGAAAGGTATGTTAAACTATGGTAAATGCATAGTATAACAATAGGAAAGCCACAACGGGTTAAGATTACCTCATTTAAAGAAAGAAATTGCATAATGACAGTTTGACAAAATGAAACAGTTTGTTTTGATAAAAAAGGGAAGAATCTATTTAGCTTGTGGCACAGCTCTGGTCACCATACTGAGAATGTAATTAAATTTAAGAATTGCCAACATTTACTGGCAATGTACATTGCCTCATATTGATACCCAAAGCTCCTTCCATCTGTCTAATTGGAATCTCAATCCGTTGAGGAACTTGGCAATGTTAGCACTAGAAGAGGTGCCACAGGTCTTGGAAAGCTAATCCTTTTAAAGACTCCAGATTACTGTAGGAATTGAGATAAATATAGAAGTGCTAAATTGGTTGACTTTCTGTGAAGGACAAACAGTACAGCTACCCTTATTTCTCTGCATTAAGTTTATTTCTTAATAACTTTATAATTGCTAGTTTAAACACGTTTTGTTATCTGTTAAGCAGGTACATACCAGGTTTAATCTTGCCAATGGATTACGTCAAGATCGCTGGAGAATGAAGCCCGTCTGTCTGTCTATTCACAGGGCACAAACTTCACTGAGGTGTTTTTCTAATTGGTGGAATGTGAGAGAATGACATCTTTAGGGAATGAAGCCTTCTGTTTTCCCCAAGCCATATCTTGTATAGCAAATAGATCCTATGTTATGTTACATCATTAGGTTTGTAAAATTATAGGTTTACTCCAAGTTGCAAATTTCCCACAATCATGTTCACTTCATCACTAAAATAATATTTTAATATTTGTTTGTTTTTAATACATTCTTTGATAGTTTAGTCTTCTCTGACCCTTGTTAACATACATGTTTCCCTAAAGGTCATGTAAATACTTTTGAAATTGTGTTTTTTGACCTGTTAGCATTAAAAAGGAAGCACATCGACAGCTGATATTTACGGTGAGTTAAGGGAATAAACTTCATAAATACAGGTATGTGTTTGTAAACGTTATGGGGTACTACATGTTGCCAAAAACAAATGCAGCCTGTTTAGTATAGTAAAAAGATATTCCAAATTGGCCCTGTTGTGGTGTGGATAACTATAATGATGACATTTCTTGCTTAAATCAATAGCTCAGAGTTACTTCTCTGAGTTTTCAAGCAAATACTTCTATTGTGTTTGCTCTTGCAATTCATGTCAATACTGTCCCACCCGTATGGAAACTCACTCCCCAATGGATCCAATACTGTCTCGTCCATATGGAAGCTCACTCCTCAATGGATCCAATACTGTCTCGTCCGTATGGAAGCTCACTCCCCAATGGATCCAATACTGTCCCGTCCATATCGAAATTCACTCCCCAATGGCCCCAGTACTGTCCCGTCCGTATGGAAACTCACTCCCCAATGGATCCAATACTGTCTCGTCCATATGGAAGCTCACTCCTCAATGGATCCAATACTGTCTCGTCCGTATGGAAGCTCACTCACCAATGGATCCAATACTGTCCCATCCGTATGCGCACTCACTCCCCAATGGCCCATATTCACAGCCCGCTCTCCCTGTTAGGGTCTGGCCCACACCTCATGGTCGACGTGGTCCCCAGACCTTGGCAGCACTACTTGTTCAGAACTAAATGAAAACCAGTGCTGCTGTAGTGTCCTGTGTGGGTTTACAGTTTATTTTTAGTGAGCCTCTTGTCATGTCCAGTGATGGAAAATGTTATCACTAAAAGAAATTGGAATATCAACTTGAACCCGACACTGCAGTTGTAATGCATGTTGCCTAGAGTATCAAAAACAACCACACATACTCATTGGTAGAAATACTATGTTTTTTATACCCGTTTTACCCCAAACTTTATATTACTCTCCTAACATAGTCTATAAAGCAAGCCTATAAGTCTATAGCTTGGCCTGGCTTCACAGACCCCGATTAGCACTAATCCTGGACTACCTAATGTTATCTTAGGTAAGGTAGTCCAAGACTAGTGTTCATCAGGGTCTGTGAAATAGCCTCAAGAGTTCTAGGTCTCAAAGGTCTTGTAACTCTGATAAACTTTCCAGCGCTTCAAATTTTCATGGTTTGATTTTTTTTTTTTAAATATAGGCAAAATCAATCAATTGCCATTGCTGCGGTTGCGATCTTTGTATCTGGTTGTTTTAAAGAGATCTGGCTGTGAGATGGATAATCCTGTTTCAGAAAGCGTCTGGGGAGATGCACAAATACAGCTTGAAATTAACCAGTGTCACACACAAGGCTGGAAACAGACCTACTTGCATGCTTATGATCACTCTGAGATGCTGTCACGGTGCGAGTGGTGTGGGTAAAATAAACAAGGTCCACATAAGAACATAAGAAAGTTTACAAACGAGAGGAGGCCTGTGACAGGAATGGCTGAGACGGTGACGTCAGGCAGAAGCAGGAAGGTAAACACACACCAGGCAAGTACTGCAGTTAAAGTAAATGACGCGGCACGCCTTTTTATTTTTAAATAACAAAAATAAAATAAATATTTAAACAAAAACACTTCGCTCACAGAGCAAAAATAAAACAGTAAACAAAAATAAATCATGAACACAAAATATAACACAACACAGATCAGGCTGGGCAGATTGCCTTCACTGTTTCTATGCTTAATTTTCGTTTCGTTTAGTTTAGTTTCTGCTCGCTCTCTCCTTAACACCCACCTAGAGTGCCGAGAGCTACAGGCTTTTATATTCAGGTGACCATCTCCCAATTAGCAACAAAATTAACCACTTAATTAATTCGGGAGATGGCCACCTTCTGCACGAGTTTATTAATTATTCCTCGCAGAGGACGAGCACCAATCTCGCCTCTGCCAGAACACGTTTTAAAAATAAACAAAACAATAACACAGCGGTACACCGTCATATAAATACATAAATAAAATCAAACAAAACAAATACAAAATACACTGCACAGGGGGGAGGGGGAGACCCCGATCTAAAAATAAATAAATAAATGTACAGGGCTCGCTACCGCCCTGCTACAAGGCCATTCAGCCCATCTTGCTCGTTTGGTTGTTCGTAGCTTATTGATCCCAGAATCTCATCAAGCAGCTTTTTGAAGGATCCCAGGTGTCACAATGATATTCCTTCCCAAAACGATCTGTGTTTTATCAACAACAAAATAATAAAGCCACCCTCTATCAATGATGGTATTGGAAGCAAACACGTCGGGTTTTCAGGCCCAAAATAATATACACACAATCAATATTATAGTTGTAGTTCTTTGTGCATGGAAAAGTGTTCTGTGTCTTCCAGTGAAGTGCTGTGTTGAATTAGTGGGCTGGGTGGTTGTGCTGTCTTTGTGGCTGTAGCTCCCTGGCTCCTAATCCTCTGCAATACACAAATAACAAAACAAAACAACAGCGCTCCTGCTTGTTAGTACATCCAGCGGTAAGGGGCCGTACTCACGTAGCTGCGTCCCCTTTGTACTACCGGAACTCCTCCCCGCAATCAGCTTGTTGCCATGGTAGCACCGTGTTTACCTCGCAGCTGATCGCAATGGAGTCGCTCAGTGTAATTGCAGCTAACCGCTTCCCCCAAGATAGCTGACTTCCGTTTTCCACCTACCATCAAGTTAGCCCTTCTAGGGGAAAGTTTACCACCAACCTTGCAGAGTGCTCTTTCTGGTCAGGAGGGAGATTTACAGTTCAAATGCCTTCTCCCTCTGTCACAGATGCTCAGCATGGTTTTAATTAAATGAGAAGTGCTGCTTTGCATGCCCTGAGGGTGAAGGGTGATCTAATGTGGCCTGGCAGAGAATTACGGCATAAGGAAGCAGTGAGAAGTATTAGCTGATCTGAGAGATGGTGACCTGCTGGTTGTTTGGTAGAAATTATTCAGCTTTCCATCACTGCTAGTCAAACAGCTTCATATGGAAACCCTCTTTTCCAATGTGCAGAGTTATTAGAAGACTCAAAAGTCTCCACTCAAAGCAATGTGGAATGAAATAGTTTCTGGTGGTTAATGGGGAGTTTAATAGGTTTTGTTTCACAGAGTTACCTGTGGTTGGCTTCCTTAAATTTAAACATATTGGTATTGGTATGAAATATCACCAAACCTCTGTTGTTTAAAACACTTTGTATAACATATATTTCAGTCATCAGGAAAACTTACAAGCAACAATGTGGCCTCTATAGAGCTCTCAAACATGTCTTAAGGACAGCTGGTACACCAGAGTATAACCATTAACCTGTGCCCCTGTAACACTTTGGCCCCAGCGAATATAAGTAATACCACATTTAATGTATATTTGAATTACCGGGTAAATGTGTACGGGTCTGTAGCTGGAGAATATATCCAGAGGCCAAAAAATAAACGTGAAGTCTCTGAAATTACTGTCATATTTTTCTTTTTCTTTTTTGTCCTGCGATTGCTTTTGTATCACTAGTACAGTACCCTTTCAAATAAACTCATTATTTTGAATGTGTGGTTTTTAAGAACAGTATTTTTGTCACTGCTTGCACACCAGCACCTCTCAGCACTGCCACATTTTACTGTAAAAGTTATGGAACCCAAACATGCAATATATATATATATATATATATATATATATATATATATATATATATATATATATATATATATATATACAGTACATATATACATATACAGGTAGTGGACAAAAAAATGGAAACACCAATGTAAAGTCATTTAATAGAGCGTTGGGCCACTATGGTATCCCGCTCTGTGGAGTTCTCGGTGGACCGTTTTTGATGAAACTGGCTGCTCGCACCCCAGGTTGAAATTTGCAGTCAGTTGATCTGCAGTTGCTCGCCTGTTTTGCCTTGCACTTCGAATTAATGCACAGATATCACAATCATGGAATATGCGCTTCCACCCACTGTTGCCCTTTGCTGATTATTATTATTAGTTTATTTAGCAGACGCCTTTATCCAAGGCGACTTACAGAGACTAGGGTGTGTGAACTATGCATCAGCTGCAGAGTCACTTACAATTACGTCTCACCCGAAAGACGGAGCACAAGGAGGTTAAGTGACTTGCTCAGGGTCACACAATGAGTCAGTGGCTGAGGTGGGATTTGAACCGGGGACCTCCCGGGTACAATCCCATTTCTTTAACCACTGGACCACCCAGCCTCCTCCTGATGATGTCTTTCCCTTGGAGTTCCATGCCGACATCACCTTAGACACCGTTGCTCGTGAAGCATCAGCAAGTTGAGCTGTCTTGGTCACTGAAGCTCCTGCCAAACGCGCCCCAACAATCACCCCTCTTTCAAAGTCACTGAGGTCTCCTCTTGCAGCCATGCTAGCCATAATTATAGGCAGCCAGGCCTGTCCAGCATTTTTATACATTTAGGAATTAGCAAGAAAAGCAATACATTGTAGTTGTAATGCAGGAGCTGTATAATTATTATTTAAGTTTCTTAATACGCACAGTATTTTGGCTAATAAGAGACACTGCAGAATCCTGATCCAGACAGGAAGTTCGGAAAGTGGGGAGTGTAGTGTTTTGGAGTGTCAATGGGGAGCAGAAGCTACTGTAGCTCTCGCTATGGCGTTAGGGGATAGCCAGGGGATCAACTCATCTTCCTCACCGAAGCCCTGCCTGGATGAGGAGACCGTGAGTGTTTAGTTGTCTTGCTGGTTGAAGAGAAAGAAACGCACCGTATATTAAAGAATTGAGCCCTGCGACTCTTAGAAACTGCTGTAAGAAAAGAAAGTGAAAATGAACCGACAGTGTTGAATTTACATTTCTCTCATTGGTATTTCCCTCTCCACGCTACACTGGAATGTGACCTCACCTAGCCAAACAATGATCTGCGAGCTCAACAGCTTTCAGTTTAAAGTGGTAGGACATCTTCGCCATCCTGATCAATTTGTATCCGCAGAAATAAACTTCAATATACGCTCAAATAGCGTAAAAAGCATAATAAAATGTTGCCTTTTTCGAAAACCACAGTGCTTCTAATTACCACTGTCCTTGAATAAGAGCTGCAGCTGTTTTTAGTAATTTGAAACCAACGCTGCGCCGTTAGTTCAAAGTAATATTCCATGTGCTATTTCTTATTGATGTATTTTCACATCCACCAGGGGCAGAGTGTTGCAGGAGGACAGGTTCATTGTTACAATGTGGTGTACCTGATCCCTAACTCACTTAGTTGCTCTTTAAAGGAGTGCAAACCAAGTTTCATCACAATCTGTAATAAATACATAACTTAAAAGCATTGCTCAGCATGGGAAGAAAAAAAAGACATATTTGTTCAATATAAGTTTTGTTCATACAGTATACAGTGTTTATAGCACTGTAGTCGGGATCCATACAGTAGACAAGAAACTGCAATTTGTGTACCACATTATAATGAGAATACAAGTGCTACCATAATGCCATTATGGGGCAAAGGAAGCCATGACCACACTGCCTTATAACATGTTCTGCGGTATAAAGGGACACTTTATAATTCGGGAGCACTCAATATAGTTACCTAACCCTTCGATAAATATTGGGGCACCCAGTGTCCAAATACTGCCCCGATTGTTGGAGGGTGGTATATAAGTTATTAAGAGAAAAAGGAGATAGAAAGTGTACAGTAGGTTTGATTGACATTTAGCATGCCTATAGGGAATGGAATACATAAAGGAAAGTACTTTGTTTGAACTATTTATCCCTTTGCTGAAACATATTAAACAGTTTTCAATATTTCTATTCCACCATTCTGGCTTTGCCGTAATCTGTTTCACTTCTGCACTTACAATTATTTTTAACTGTAAGTGATGGTAGTTGAGTCCCTTTGGGGTAGTGTTTTAATTAATTATATTGCTTCTGGTGCAATCTGGACAATTACGTGTTAAAATTTCATTTTAAAAGCTAATAAATGACACGGACCAAGATACACACTGCAAGATTGTTAAATTTGCAGGTGAAACCAAACTTGAGGGATTAGTGGACTCTGAATGTGCAGCCCAGCTAATTCAAAGGCTTGGTTGGACCTTATCTGTAACTGGAAAAATGTGTGGCAAATTAATTTGAATGCTAATAAATGTAAAGTATTGCATATTAGATGTAAAAATCCACTTTATAAGTATAAAATGAACAGGATGAAAATAGGGGACGAGGACTTTGAAAAGGATCTTGGGGTTACAGTAGTCATCATTAAAAGTATTTCACCACTGTGGTGAGACAATTAAAAAAGCAAATACAATTTTTGGCTATATTGCAAAAAGCATTGAATGCGAGTCTAGAGAGGTTATGCTAAGATTATACAATGCCCTAGTTAGACCCCACCTAGAATACTGTGTGCGTCTTGGTCACCAAAAAATACTTAATTGCACTCAAGAAAGTACAGAGTAGGGATTTGTTTTTGGTACATTTTTATGAACGTTTAAATGCTATGCAGGTGTTGGCGTTTAAACATTTAAACCATATCTACATACACACTGGTCACTTAGGTCAGCTGTAGCGTGGTGAGAAGAAATTGTGCAGATTTTGTCTCCCTAATCTTTGGTAGCACCAAGCCAATGCAACACTCCCTGTGGAATGTCCAGTGAAGATTGTCAACTTTCAACAGCCAGAATGCTGACCTGTGCTCCCCTGACTGTATGACTCCTCCTGCCCACCACACAGTCTTGCCTTTGATAGGGAAGCCACTCAGGATATATTTTTGTCAGTACTGCAGTCTGGCCCTGACAATGCTCAAAATGTTTTATGGCCAAGTTTGGCTCATATGCCTCTACCCTTGCCTCTCTGCTGTATTATTTAAAGGAATGGTCTGTTAACCAGGCTGATTGCTTTCTCTCTCACCCACAAGACATACACTATGGGATCTCAGTGCCATTCAGAGACTGCAGATGTAAACCCGGATTACAGTAATACTGATCTGAAGATAAAATGTGAAGCATGACACAATCGGGGTTATTTTCCTTTCCTTGTATTGTTTATTCTGGGCCCAGGGCAGGAAATGCATTTGTGCACATTTACAGCAATTAGTATTTGATTACCATGAAGAAAGGTGTGCTCCGTTGCTAAAGCATGACCATTCTGTTTACACAAAGCAGATGGAAGCATTTTCTTTTCAGAGGTAAAAAAAGATCAAAATGAGTATGAAAAAAACACTTTGGTAGATTATTAAGATTTGTATCACTTTCCCATACCTTTTTATGATATTTACCATCAATCTGAGTTCTGAGTAAGTGTTATAGCTCAGGTTTTTAGATTTATTCTTTTTTTTTCTTCTTTCTGACTTGAACAGTGCTGAAATCTAAAAGTTATGGTATGAGTCGTCAGTTTTTATATGTTTTTACTACTGTAATGTATCTGTAAATATAAAAAGACAATAAATTAATTAACAAGCATGAGGGATCTTGGTAATATAGAATATCTTTGGTGTAAGTGTGCGCATGCCTCAGACTCATCCATTCCATTGTCATACCAAGCCACCTATCCACCCTGATCTGTTCAGAGTAATATCGCAACTGTACCGGTACAAAACTTGCTCTTGTCTGGGTTTCATATAGTTATAGTTATACTGGTACGACGCCGGTAACAACTCCAGTGTGAACAGACGTTGCGATACTGTTCCATAATGATACCGGTATAAAATGCAATTGTGAACAGGGCATTTGTTATAGAGTTGCATACATGGTAACAGTCCCTATATGGTCGGGACAGTCAAGATTTCCTAGCGTCCCAATGCATAGGAAGAAAATCCCAATATTCATCGTTGGAAATTGTTCACAGCTCTAGGGCATTGGCTCTTGTCTCTGTACTTTTTTTATTTGTTTGTTTTTTCTCTCTCTCTTTAGTGACTGCTGACCCTCATGCCTGCCTGGCAGGGATTGTGTTCACATGACCAGATCTCAGTTTATTGACATATGTCATATCCAGCCATATTTGAGAAGCGTATTGTTACCACACTGCTGCTGCAATATGATTTGATATGTATGATTTTGAGTAAAATGTGGGAGCCAATGGAACGTGAAGGACTGGTGTTAGCTGGAGTGTCCCACTGAACAGTTTCCAAATGTTGGCAAGTATGGAGTTGGGCTTTTCAAAACACTTTTAAACGTTTACCACAGTAAAAGCATAGCAAAGTGCAATAAAGCCTATTAAAAAAACATGGTAAACAATGGTAAATGCATAGTACAGTAGTCTCCACGTATAGGAGCACCTCCTAAGATAATACTTTGGCTATGGAACAACCTTGTGGTGAAACTGTATTTTCCCATTGTAAATAGGGTGACCACCTTCTCAAAATACAAAAACAGGACACCTGCCATTTGTTATGGGGGGGAGAGTATTGTATATTTACATATTTTAAACGGTATATTTAATAACAGTATTTCAAAATTAAGTATCAACTTATCAACTTTGAATGCTTCTAAACAACATTTTCACCTCAGTGTCCAATTCTAAAATCTTTTCTACTAATGTATAAAAAACTCTTCCTTTACCGACATATCACTATCAGTGTCACTTCAACTTTTAGAGTTAGCCATTTCGCATGAACAAAGAAAACACTGAAATTAAAATATTCTATGAATTGTATTTTGTTTGCTGTCACCAAAGCAGACCAGTGTCAGGCTGTTGGGGAACATGTGATGTGAGTGTAAAAAGTCACATGATAGTGGGATTATATAGTTTTATGTCTTAGATTGGCTATCCAATGTGTCAATTATTCTGGGGCTGTGTAAGGCATTGCAAAATGATGCGGCAGGGGCGGGGCTTTGCTCCAAACAGATATGCTATGGTTTGACTGTGGCACTAAACTGTAAGATTGCACTGTGTCTAGGAATCTGGGACAAATTCCGTCCCAGAAACATTTAGTCCGGGACCAGGACTTGATCTTTACATTTAGGGACTGTCCCATCCAATTAGGGACGGGTGGTCACCCTAATTGTAAATGCTCCGCCTAAGAAACTTTGCTTAAAATAACACCTATTTGGCACCAACAGAGATTTGTTGGTAACTGATTCAAAACTGATACAGTACTGTTTTGTAAACTGATAACTCATCATCATCAAAATTCAAATGGTTTATTCAAATCTTTTCAAAATGGACTTGTCATTGCGAGAGCAGCTGCTGCATTTTTTTTACTTATTCTGTTCATTTCATATGCTGATGCATATTGTGATTGGTCTTGGCATATTATGTCCAGTGGTCAACTCTGTCTTATAGAACACTTTGACTAAGAGAACATTTTGCTTGCTTCCCAAGGGGTGTTCTCTTAACCAGAGACTACTGTATAACCATGGGAAATTAGAATTAAAATTGATCTTGGTAATCTTTTATAAGGGTGTCCCAGGTCATATGAAAAGAAGAGCTCCTCAGAATGCAAATATCATAAAAAGGTAAGGGGCAGTACAAAATAAAACTCTTAATGCCCTTTCAGTCAGCACAATCTTGCATTAAATAGCCACCTTTATTATAATACAAAAGTCTAACAGATTTCCAAAAACATTAAAACCAAACAATGGGTGAATACAAATAAAAATAAATCCCTTGGAGCATCCTTGTGCTGCCTGCTAAAAAACACACAATAAAATAATAAATCTACGCAACATGTTCATCCTGGTGGACTAAAATGATTTAGCAGAGGAGCATCATATACTCCCCCTCTTAAGACAAGGCTGGAGTGAGGTGGTGGCGGTTGGGGAGGAGGTGGTAATTCGAAATAGGTTATATATATATACACCTTATAGGTTAATTGGAACTTGCTGGTAATAGGCTTGTAGATTAACCAATGAATGTACCAGGCACTTGTACTATAGATTTACTGCCTGAAACCTCGCAAGCTTTTGATTGAAGCTACTTGCTCTTTACAAACGTATGTGTCCAAGGAAGCAAAACCACAAAGCTCCTTGAAAGTGTGTATTCCGCATGGGCTGCAAACAGCTCCACACATTCGGATCTGTGTTTCCTCTATTAGCCCCGGTTTCTCCCCTGACGGTATATTCAATGTTTCATGAGCTTTACCATCACAATATGCTTTACTGAACGCAACCAAGTTTCTTAGTGAAATGCATCCCCTGCCGTGGCTGGAAATTGAAAAGTAGATCACCATGACCTACATTCACTGTATGTTATTTTTTTCTTTTTTTGCACCGTAAGTGCACTAACCCGAGACAGGAAATGGCATTTAAAAAAACAAGAAGAAAAAAAAAAGCGCACACACAAACTGGCTTTGGAGGTCGGCGAAAAAAATCTTGTTGTAGCTTTTTCACAGTACAGTATTATTAGTTTATTTAGCAGACACCTTTATTCAAGGCGACTTACAGAGACTAGGGTGTGTGAACTATGCATCAGCTGCAGAGTCACTTACAACTACGTCTCATCTGAAAGACGGAGCACAAGGAGGTTAAGTGACTTGCTCAGGGTCACACAATGAGGCAGTGGCTGAGGTGGGATTTGAACTGGGGACCTCCTGGTTATAAGCCTTTTCTTTAACCACTGGACCACACAGCCTCAGTAATTATGACTCCTCTGCTTTTTCATTTTTATTTTTTTAATTTGGGCAGTTTGTTTTACATGTTGTAACAGCTTGTAAAAAGAAACAGAATTCCCAAACATCTTTTGTAGTGCATGGCTTTTATGTGCATTTATATCCATTCCGCCCTGCTAACAGCTGGAGTGCGTTCAATGAGCAGAGTGCATCAGGGCATTTACGTGGCTTTTCTATTGAACGATACGCAGGCCGTGAGCGCTTTCTAACAGTAGCGAGTCAAGCTCAGAGCTGCCTCGCTGGAGGTACAAAATGGCCGACCTGCATTATCAGTGCGGTGGCTGTAAACTGATTGCTTTTAAAATATGGATTTGTATGACCAACACATGTGTGATAAGTAATATTTTTTTTGTCATTTTGGCTTTTCAAAACGGATTATGGTATTTTTTTTAAAGTGACGATTATATTAGAAAAGGAAACATGGACTATTTATAACTTGACAAAACGTGCCTCAAGATGCTAAACTACCCTTAGTAAAATGTGCATTGATCAGTTTCCATTTGTGTCGTTCAGTGTAGCAGCATGTGTGAATGATACATACCAGTGGTCCATCAGTTACATGGTACTGGATCTTACAGGATTGGCTATGACAGGTTCAACTGTATTTGGAACCAGCACTGTAAAGCAGTAGCAAGTTAGGCGAGTTGGGTGCTAGCACAACATGTAACAGCACTGGCATCTGTTAAAACTGCTCAATATTGTACTTGTCAGCATTTGGAAATTGTCTGGTGGGACACATAGCAGGCACAAGGGAAGTATCGGGCATTTGACTTTCATACAGATATATTCTACATTTAAATAACATGTGATATCAGTGTAAGAAATAATGTTATTTTACCTTTTGTTCATGTCGCAACTGAGCTTTACTAAGGAATACCTTCTGATTTGCTGTTACCAAGACAACGGTAATGCAACTTTTTTGCATTTTTTTTTCTTTCTGGATAAGGTAGCTTTTAGCACATATGAAAGTGGTGTAAATTGGAAAGCTGATGCAAGCTATTAGATGTGACTTTAATATAATTCAGCCCCCGACTCTGTAAGTATCAGCTTATTGGAGTAGGCTACCACTACATCGACATCCGTTTCTATTTTTATTTTTTCATTAATTATTATGTGAAGAACAAGAGCTTTATTTTACAGCACTCACATTAAAACAGCCTCATTGAGTTGCTTTAACTCCATCACACTTGAATATTCAATCTCTGTGGGAATACATTACTTCTTTTTAAATTCGAGTGATAAAGCGTCATCCAGAAATAGGTCTCCTAGAAGCAGTGTAACATCAAATTAAAATACATTCAGAGCACTAAAGTGACAAGGATTTGTTCTGTTAATGATGCCAACTGAGTGATTGGCGTGTGTGGATAATTAGGAGGTCAGATGGGTCCATATGTAACAGGTCAGAGGTTGAACATGAACTAGATACTACACACACTGCTTAACCACTATGCAAAAGAGCCAGGCTCATCTGCAGGTGCGGTTACCAAGCTTTTAACCTCATCTCACAGGGGTCAGAATTGGTAACTGCAGTGAATCACTCAACACTGCCTGTTACACGTAGATAACAGAAATGTAGGGAACCGATGCAGGTATCAGCATAACTAAATAAAAGGATCCTTTAGGAATCTTTTCAGAAGCAGACCCTGTGTTTAAAGAAGGACATTAGTTAATAATTATTTGAAACAGTGCTCTAAGCAAAACAGCAGTGAAGAATTATACAAAACATATATACAGCAAAACGTCAATAAACCTTGAATGTCAAGGAAACAGCAAAAAATATATAATAAATAAATAAATATAAAAGTTACTTGCTTTTTAAGGAGTTTATTTTAACACTAAATACATAGGGAGAGGGTAAGTGATTTTAATCAACTTTGATAAAGTTTGCGTATAAGATGTTTTACTGTAATATGATAGGGATGAAATGAAATGTATGGTATATCCCTTTAAATAGTTTACCATAGCAGTTTTTGCATGTTTCTACTATGAATTTACCATATTTTATCATGTTATTTTTTTTATTTGCTTTACTGTACCTTCCTGGGCTTTACAATGCTTACCCTGCTTTAACTATGCTTTATTAAACTTTGCTATGTTTCTACTAAGGGAAACTTTATAAGGGTAGTTGTTTCTTGTAAACACCAACAGCACTGTAATTAAAACACATCAAGCCTCAATCCTCTTTGTTGTTCCCCTCCTCCTGTGGTGCTATCATTTTTTGTTTTTGTTTTATTTCACTGGTTCATAGTAAGGAACCGTGCACACTGTAATAAGGCAATTTCACGCTCACCAGCAAAACAAAACACAACAGCTGCAAACTGCATTAATTAGCATTATTTGAATATACATGACCTCAAATGTGCAGTGACAATGGAAAATGTGCTGGAAGATAATATGCTTTATAAATGTATGTTTTGCAAATACTGTACAGTAGATTAATTTGAATCAGCTGGGACTAGAACCTGAGAATGCCCTGTCTTATGTTTCTCATACTATAAGTTAATACATTGTAGGTAGAAGTCTTCTCATCTCATCCTCGTTTCTGTTATAATAAGAGACACCCTATAATAATAATGACATATTTTAAAGCTACAATTATTTCTAAAACATTTTAGAAATAAGCCTGTTCGTTTTAGTTGATTTGCATTACATGGCTCGGATTATAATTCGGTTCAGCATGGTTCAAATTGGCGAAGTCTGATGTTAAAACCTGCTGTTTCATAAATGTATAATTCAAGAAAAAAAAATTGAATGTTCTGGATTGCTAATGTTTACCTGAAATGTAAAAGTACAGTTTTAATGTATTGATTAGCCAGCTAATGCAGACTGACTAAACATGACCTGGTTTGTGAGCTGTTTGTAAAACTTGTAAAAGGAACAGAGTACCGGAATGGAGTGCAGGTTTGTGTGTTTGTGCAACTTTCAGTATTTACGTTACTTTTTTCAAACTAGGCATTCTATCTCAGTGTTTTGCAGTCATATACAGTGTGGTAACACCCTGTAATGGAGCTTCTTGATTGGTGGATAAAAGTGCATTTGTTTTTTTAATCCTGTATGTCATTGCAAGAAGAACTCAGAGGAAAACAGTTAATTTCACAAACATCGACAGAGACAGAGACAGAGACAGAGAATGGAATGAGGAAGTCTCTTCATTGCTGGTGTCTCAGGAAATTGGTAAGCCGTGTAAAGTAGACATCGCTTATACTGCACATGCATGGATTTCTGGATTTAAAGGGAGGGTTCATTGCAAATTCAATGAAGATTAATGGACCGAAATGACATTAGTTATTTTTTTCAGAAACAGAAACAAAGCTTTGTTTGTTTGTTTTTTGTTTGGTTTTTTTTTGTTTGTTTTTTAGCTAACATTATTTGTCATCTTATCTATCCAGGTGTAAAGTAAAATCATGTTTAATATATTTTTTTATCTTCAGGAGATCGATCGCACCATTCAAATATGTTTTTTTTTCATTCTTTAACAAATGGCTGTATTTGTTATTATTAAAACGATGTGATTTATGTCTGCACTACATTAGCAAAATATTTCTCATAAAATGTAGCTTTTAATAAATCTTTTTTTTTAAGTTTAAAACAGTTTGCTATATTTTATGATAACCAATTTAAACCAAAAATGTCGATATACAAGGTGTTCAACCATTAATGTTCACAGATAAAAAATGCCAACTGGCACCGTGAACCCTCCGTGAACCCTGCGCGTTAAAGGTGATACCTACTTTTTTCACAGTCTACCAATTTCCTGTGACACTGGCACTTAGGACTTTACAGACACGCTCAATGGCAGGTAGATTTAGAGAAAACTGGTAGCTCTAATGTAGCAACATAACCCAGAACCATTCCCTAAAATAGTAATAATGTACAAAAGTAATTAAAATCACAATTCAAGCTGCTGTACTTACTCATTAAAATGTAACTTGACAGTAGGCATCACATTGTTAAAACGTTACTATTTTTAGACACAAAAACATTCAATACTATGAGTGAGAATAAATTACTTTAGAAACCTCTCCATGATCACCACATAGAAAAACAGATTTCTTAAAACCTTATATGCAAAGTGGGTTTGCTTCTGTCTAGCAGTTGTAGATCTTGTTGTGAATCTTAACCATCACTCAATAAACACACACACAAATATCCATTAAAAGAAGGCTGTGAATACTATTTCAGAATGGCAACACAGGTGAGTGAATTAACACAATGATTATTGCAAACTAATAATTTAAAAAAAACCTTTGCCTTGGCCTTTGACCTTGTCTTAATGGAAAACCTGGTTCTCTTTGAGAATGCTGAAGCCACTTTCGCAGACTATTAAATTGTAATAAAAAGGTCAAAAACAGAGTGCTTTTACTTCATGGAGAATCGTGTCATAAGCATAGAGCTGTTATTTGTAGTCCTTACAAATCAATCAATAGAGGACTGTATCATTAATGAAGATTATAAGCAAAGCTTCACAATAGACCCATGGGGCGCACCTTTATCTAATGGGAAGAAAAAAAAAGCCCTGACATGATGGAACTCAATTTATACATCATTTTGTTGAAGGCAATTGGAATCCCATTTGCAGCTTTCTGTTTCCAATACTCCAACAAATGTTAAATTTGAACTATTTAATTTAAATGCTTTTAAAAGAGATACAACCTGCCCAGTTCTGTATAAATCATGAATTATTCCCTAAAAAAGGGAATGCTTAGAAGAGCATTTCACATTTTACATGTATCTAGACAACCTCATATCCAATTCTAATGATTTTTGTCACCAATTTAGAATATCCAGTTTCGTTCCCCACAACAGCTCAGGAATACTGGAGGTCAGTGGGTGCCTTCTGATCCCACCCCCAACAGCCACTTTACACAGGAGCTTGACAGCAGATGCCATCTGTGGAGGACAATGGCCAGCCCTGCAGGTGTCTGCTTGAGCTCACCGGGCACCAGTAGGAGTCACTGTAGAGCAGTAAGGGCCAGGAGCACCAATGGAATGCTCCCTCTGAAATCCCCAGTGCATGACTCCCTGCACACCACATGCCCCTGCCTTCACCAGATTAGCCATTTGGGGGGATTCACTTCCTAAAGAGATTCTTTAGCATGGAGAGTTATTGAGAGAATCAGAATCTGGGTTCGCTCTCCCTCAGTCCTTCCATCTGTCTGTATTTCATATAGAGAACCCATTATTCAATTGTGATGAAAGGTGTTAAGCACATTCTTTAGCACATTTTTTGGACTGTCTCTATGTCACACTGCATTTTATGTGTACGATGTGTAAGTAGATCCTGTTGACTTACAAGTTACTGGAAGCTTTAATCTCTCAGCTGTGGCAGGGTTTAATTTACTTTTTTCTTTTATTTTAAATACCATTCCAATTTCATGAAAGGTGAGGGGCAATGGCACTGGTTACAGTCAGGCAGCTGCTATGGGAGTTTCCAACCTAGACAAAGTCCTTGACTGAATTGATAGGTTTATTATATTGACTATAATCTACCAAGGGCTAAATTGAGACAACCAGGCCTCTAGAGGTGAATGAAGTGAGAGCATAGTATATAAAGGTGCCAGCTAGCTTCCCACACTGTACAAATAATGTCTGACTGTAAGATACAAATGTATAAAACTTGGTAATTTTGTTGTTTACCGGTGTGACAGAAATATAATGAGTTCTGGTGATAAATCTTCCTCCCGACCTGTGAGGGCGCTAAAGAACGGGAGGAGAAGTATCTGGAAGGGCTGGCCTGACAGTTCGTTTCCGGGACCGGGAAGTGGGTCAGCCTGGAAAGAAGCGAGACTCTGTTGTAAGACCGTTTTGACTTGAAAGGTAAACAAGGGGCAGCTGCAAGTAATAAGGCAGCTGCAACCGTTTACCTTGATATCATGCGGGACTACATATAGGGGCCAGGGTAACGCTGATCTTTTCCTTCGTTTGGGTTAGAACGATAAGAGAAGGACTGAGAGAGGAGCTCTCAGAGAAAGAGAAAGAGAAAGAATAGTGTTACGTGTTGTGTGTTGTTTTTGTCTGTCTGTAACTGTCTGTCTGTTTTGCACCACTAGACAGTTGAACACACCTCCGGAGCTGTCGCCAGGAAAGCACTATCCGGAGCACCACTGCACAGAGCACCTTCACGTTTGGATTCACCCAGGACTGGTGACCGTGCCTTTGTTTTCTGTTCGGGACTGTGTTTAGTTGCTCACGCTCCCCGCGCTTTACACATCGTTGTGTACTGCCGGGGCTTTATTATTTGACGGTCGCCAGAGCTGGAATAGGCACAATAAAACACTTATTCACCCAATTACCGTGTCTGTCTGTCACTCCTGCATCGCATCACCGCTACACCTGTTCCCTTACCAACCACTTTGCCACACGCGGACATTCCCAATGCATTTTTCACACTAGTTATTTAAGGCCTGCTGCCAGCACAGTTTCTAAATTACATTCTCAAAGTGATGGTAGCTGAGAGAACTGCAGAAAACTTGAACATTTCTCCCTTTTAAGTTAAATGCATTTTTTATTTTATTTTATAAAAACACAGCAATAAATGTAAATTGCTCTGTTTTGACACTGGCTACCTTTGCAACGACTTTTAGTAAGCCAGAGAGGTGCACTCTTTAGCAAGCCAGAGATGTGTGCTCTTTAGCAAGCCAGGGAGGTGCGCTTTGTTAGCAAGCCAGAGATGTGTGCTCTTTAGCAAGCCAGAGAGGTGCGCTCTGTTAGCAAGCCAGAGATGTGTGCTCTTTAGCAAGCCAGAGATGTGTGCTCTGTTAGCAAGCCAGAGAGGTGCGCTCTGTTAGCAAGCCAGAGATGTGTGCTCTTTAGCAAGCCAGAGAGGTGCGCTCTGTTAGCAAGCCAGAGATGTGTGCTCTTTAGCAAGCCAGAGATGTGTGCTCTGTTAGCAAGCCAGAGAGGTGCGCTCTGTTAGCAAGCCAGAGATGTGTGCTCTTTAGCAAGCCAGAGAGGTGCGCTCTGTTAGCAAGCCAGAGATGTGTGCTCTTTAGCAAGCCAGAGATGTGTGTTCTTTAGCAAGCCAGAGAGGTGCGCTCTGTTAGCAAGCCAGAGATGTGTGCTCTTTAGCAAGCCAGGGAGGTGCGCTCTGTTAGCAAGCCAGAGATGTGTGCTCTTTAGCAAGCCAGAGAGGTGCGCTCTGTTAGCAAGCCAGAGATGTGTGCTCTTTAGCAAGCCAGAGATGTGTGCTCTTTAGCAAGCCAGGGAGGTGCGCTCTGTTAGCAAGCCAGAGATGTGTGCTCTTTAGCAAGCCAGAGAGGTGCGCTCTGTTAGCAAGCCAGAGATGTGTGCTCTTTAGCAAGCCAGAGATGTGTGCTCTTTAGCAAGCCAGGAAGGTGCGCTCTGTTAGCAAGCCAGAGATGTGTGCTCTTTAGCAAGCCAGAGATGTGTGCTCTTTAGCAAGCCAGAGATGTGTGCTCTTTAGCAAGCCAGAGATGTGTGCTCTTTTCCTGTCTGGCACCCCGTAGTCACGAACCTGTTTTATTTTTTTGGAAGTGCATGATAAAAAATGGAATGACCAGAAGGGTGGTTCTAATCCATTATGGCTTGATAAAGCAGTGAACCTACAAAAATGTCATCATATACTGTATTAGGGACAACCTAAAGTTTCACCATGGACCTACAACAAGAACGTAACTGCTGAATTTAACATGAAATGAGGTCCACTCGCACGTTACAGCCAAGCTTGTTATGTGCCATTATTATGAAGTTTGTGCAGACTTGGACACAGTAGCAGCTGCTGAAAGCTTTTTATCAAAATCCAGTAACTGTCTTGCCAGTCTTGACTAAAAATGAATTGAAACACGGAAATACAGCTTTTATATATTATAGACAGTGTACTTATCAAATATTTGCATACAAAAAATTAGGTATATAAGGGACATCCTAGCTACACAAAAGTGTGTGCTACCTATTGCACATGTTTCTTTGTTGTTTTGTCAAGCCCTTATACATTTGGTTCACATAAACATGGTGGTGTGTGTACAGGGACAGATACATTGTTTATGTTGTTTTACCTGAATTAACCACTAGAGGGCATTGCATAACCTTATTTTCCTTTCCTCCGGATTAAACTTCCCTAGCATTGAGCTCCACATACTACAAGAAGCCACCAGGCACTGACCACCGGGGACTGGCTGTCTGCGTGACATTTTCTTTCCAGACAGAATTACAAGGCAAAGTAATTACAGTTCGATAGACGTGCATCACAGCTGCCAGGTCTCACTATTTGGGAGTGAGCTTATACTCCTCTGAATGGGCTAAATTGAGTTTAACATCTCACTCCATTAACAGAAAAGAAAATACACCACAAAACATACACAACAACCGATCTTTGCTGGGCTTTGTAAGAGAGCCCTGCATTGGTTCTGGTGCTCCTGCAGGTCACGGGGGTGAAATCGGCAGGGACTGTTTAAACTTACCACACTACAGCAGACCTTACTGGCCAGGCACTCAGTGACCTCAGACATCTGCTGCCATCTGGATGTAAAGAGGCAATTGGCTTGGCTGTGGGATGATGGCCACTGACCTTTGCCCATTTTGGATGAGGGCCTACAGGGAGTGATGCTTTGGGGAGGAAAATTGGCTGGGGATAGTTCAGTAACCTCTACAAGAGCTCTACCCATACAGTACGAAAAGAAAACACAAATCCTGCATAAACAAGAGAACACATATACAGAAAACATATAATGTGAAGGCACTTAGGGGGTATTTTCAAAGGAGATCTGCTGGAAGATCACATTATTCCGACCGGTTTTTACTGCACCCCTGTTTTTCCCAGCGATTCAGTATTTTCTAAAGCTGTGGAAAACACGACGGGACTCTATCCGCTAGTTTGGTTCATTAGTTATTCTGACAGTTTATTTTGGTGGAATACGTAACGATCGAAGAATCTGTGTCTATATTTGAAAAACCAAAGTGGGTGGAGAATGGAAACTTCCACCAGTTAGCTTTCCGCCTGCTTCAGCACAGTCAATACGACTATCCGCCAGCAAAAACACAGAGTGACAGCAAGCGAGTCTCCCTGGCATTCAGCGTGGATCCTGTGTTAGAAGCAGCTGTGTGTGTGTGTGTGTGCATGTGTGTGTGCATGTGTGTGTGTCTGTGTGCGTGTCTCTGTGTGTGTGTGTGCGCGTGTATGTGTGTGTGTTTGTGTGTCTGTGTGTGTGTGTGTGCATGTGTGTGTGTCTGTGTGCGTGTCTCTGTGTGTGTGTGTGTGTGTGTGTGTGTGTGTGTGTGTGTGCATGTGTGTGTGTTTGTGTGTCTGTGTGTGTGTGTGCATGTGTGTGTGTGCGTGTGTGTGTGAGTGAGTGTGTGTATTACAATCCCAAGCTGAAATACAATCCCATTGAGACTAATTTGAATTATTCTCCTGGGTATCCCCAAATGTGTCAAACTAGGCTACTTTGGAAAATTACAAAATTAAAAAAATTAAAAATAAAAAAAAATAAAAAAAAACTGTTAATGGGACTGCTGAAGTTGGCTTCTTATTCACATCCCAGCTTCTTATTCGCTAATATGCGCAAATGTAACTAAAATTGAATAAGTAACTGGGGTATTTCAGGGGATAAATCGCCAAGGGCTGCTCATTTAAAAGTTAATACAAACACAAGGGAATCCCTATCAAGTCATCCATATGTATTTATCCAGGCCCAAAACAGAATTTGGTACAAAAACAGCGTGCAAACATGGCACACATAGCAACATTGACATCGGGTTTCGTGAAACATTTCAAAGCAGGGATCCAGAAGTGGAAACCCTGTGCGTGATCCATATGTATGCTGCCCTGTCTAACATGAAATTTGCTTTCCTTTGTTATCTTGTCTAATTTTCGTGCTTCCCCATTTAATATAATGTACTGTTACATTTACTTTTTTCCTGTTGCTGTTTAAGTAGGATTTATAATGCTTAATGCTTATAGTGCTTAAAGTTGTGAATGAACATACAATAAATATAATACATTCCTTAAAGTAAGTTAGCTTTTATTTCTCTTCAGGGACCGTCTTCAGTTTAACAATACAGTATTTCGATGCATGTGCGCTACTTACTGTACCATTTTGTTTTAGCACTGTTCCTTTTTTTAGTGCATATTTATGATTTTGGAATGTTAGATATTATGCTTGTTGCAATAGTGACTTAACAATTAAACATTACTTAGCCCACATTAGTAGTTCTGATATATATAAATAAATAAATCAGATGATTAAAAAATTTACTTCAGGACGTACCAGTATTAGACTAAAGCCCATCTTCATCTGTGTAGAGAGAAAAAATTAAGCCTCCTGAAATAAATGATACATGATTCATTTAAACTTTTTGTGTACATCCAAAACAAAAGTTTTCATACATTTTCATTTTGTACACAGCAGTTATACCTCCTTTCAAACCTATCACTCCCATATTTTGTTTCGATCATGTTTGTTTGCTTTATGTTGTCCTAATTAAACAAGCGATTGGTAAAACTGAATGGAAATAAGAATTTGCCCTCGTGTTTGCATTTGCGTTTTGACCAATTTTTCCGCTGGTTTGGTAAAATTTTTGATTGTGTTTATATAGCATTTGCTAACACAATTGAATCGAAAGTCATATTTTGGCAGATAAAACCGCTTAAATGATCATTACTTATTCATTTAGAACCGTAGAAAATTATGCATGAAATGTGATCCGCAGGCAGATAAAACGGAAGATCACATTAGAAAATATGCAGATATTTTTTAACAGATTAACAGGTGGAAAGTTTCTGCAGATTTTGCCATTTCCAACGAAAATAAAACCCCTTTCGAAAATCGGGCCCTTAATCTACCCATTATCTTACTCCCAAACAATGACCTTGCTGCACCACGCTGTAACATCACAACAAGCTCTGTACCCGAACCTATTTATCAATCTGCTCTGAAAACTAAGAAAGATTTCTCATTCTAGCCAATTAATCAATCACTGCGAAACTGAAACAACATACAATTGTGTCTGAAAGAAAAGTTTTGTTGCAGTTTTAAATTCTATTCTTTACAATACATAATCAATATGTATGTTTTTCTTGCAGTGCTGGTTGTGGAAAAGGTTGGGAATTGAAACCCCTACAGTCCTGCAGGGTTGAAGAAGTGGTGGGCGGATGCTACAACACCTCACTGACAGTGGAGATGCTGGGTGTCTGACAGCCTCCAAAGGGCATCTTCACATATATTGTACATTGAAATCTGCAGGTCTATTACATCCCCTGTCTACTATGCAGCTCATCAATGTGACATTTACAAGAATCTTTGCTGACTTTTACAGACTAAGAGATAGGTCCCAATCTATTGATATAGAATTATTCTATTAGTAGAATTAATAGAAATGTTTTCCATACATCTTCGTTTCTTAGATTTTAGTTTATGTGGACAAAATGTCCTGTGGTGTCCACATTAGGAGGAGTATTTTGTTTGCCTGTTGTACACAAAGATGTTAAATGCACTTCCCTCGGCTCTAACTAGATGGCAGCGTCACGGCACAAAGTGATTTGCCAGGATGTGTTCTGGTTCTGACCAAGTAAACTATTTGTCATTGTTTTTTAATGTATTTTTTAAATCAATTACATAATTCTAAAACTGCAATGTAAATCTATAAGTCAAGTATACAAACGTTTCGTCTAGTGCCTTCTTCAGTGTACTAATTAACAACTGTGTGTGGTGGTATAATTATATCAGTTAGGGATGGTAGCACCTCCCTGTGAGAGCGATGTGTGAGTAGCACCCCTCATTTTGACTTAGTCTGTTAATAGTGGGTGATCAGGAGTGGGGTAGAGGTGTGGGAGGGAGGGAAAGGGTGGTAACTAAAAAGGAAAAGGCTTGGTAGAAAATATCTTCTATAGTATTTATTCCATAGACTAATCATAATGATGATTACCTTTCCTAACTGATTTTAAAATAGTACTGCATACAGTTACTAATCAATAAACTGAAGAAGGCATTCTGAGTTCTTGTCTGGGTGGAGTGGAAATATGTAACAAAGTCTTTTGTTTTCAAAAACTATACATCTGTGTCTTTGGTTATTCCATACAGTGATGAGTTAGGTAGTTTCAGACTTGAAAAGCAAAGACAATTAGCAACAGCTCAAGGGTGCAGGTGGGGAACTGTGTTCTGCTGCTGCTTTCAAGATGAGTCAATGCATATATCTTTGCAGCCATTTTGGCAATCAGGTTTTAAAACAAAGCAAATGTCACTCACAAAAAATGCTTTGTGGTGAAAGTCAGAAGGGCCTGATCAAGGAGGACGAGAAAGCTGCTGTTTGACTGTTCTCCAGTAAAGCATCTTTTGTTGTTTCATGTTCTCTCCTCTCACAATTAAATACAACACTTTAAAATTGAACCATGTGTTTTAAGTACTATATTTAACAGAATCTTGCTTTTTCATATTTCTTTACTTTGATATTTTCTTGCACAATTTCCCTATATTTATTTGAAAACTGACAACAAATAAATTGTCAGTATACTACGATCGCGGTTTCCAAAGAAACAAGAACAATGCACATATTGTACATGTTGTGTGTGCGTGTCTCCAAGATCACTATGAGGAAACTGTTTAGCTATGTAACGCTTGGAAACATGTCTGTGAAAAAAGTCAAATACACATTGATTGTTTAAATCCTAATTTGTTGGCCCTGTATATATTGTTGGTTTCGTTTTCCATTTCTTTTTTTATGGTGTTTTGCAGTGGAATAATCCTGAAGAAACTGCTTAAAGTTACCTTTTTTGTCCCCTTACCTTTTTATGGTGTTTTAAGTCATTCAGAGTGGTTATTGCAATTGTGTGTGTTTGTAACTCTGTATTAAGAGGCAAGGTCTAGTGCACAGCAGTATATTGCCTAAAACACAAAAGGAACTTGAGCCAAAATGGCAGATTCTAGACTGGCTGATCTAGCCTGTGTTAAGGCCTTGGCACACCTGCAATTTTGGGGGGCAACCATCACCAGCAACACATGTTGTATCTTTATCTTTTTTTATATAGACCCTTTCATAGTGGACCACCATCACAAAGCGCTTTACAGAGGTAGGCTGTGAACTGTGCATTATATGCAGAGTCACTTACAATAGGACATTGCTTTAACATATCAGCAGGTTGGTGCACAAGGAGGTTAAGTGACTTGCTCAGGGTCATACAGTGAGTCAGTCAGT
This sequence comes from Acipenser oxyrinchus oxyrinchus, assembly GCA_030684275.1. Taxonomy (NCBI): domain Eukaryota; kingdom Metazoa; phylum Chordata; class Actinopteri; order Acipenseriformes; family Acipenseridae; genus Acipenser; species Acipenser oxyrinchus. Next base: position 16,033,778 of record CM060254.1, on the reverse strand, counting down.
GGCAGAGGTGGGATTTAAACCGCTGACCTTCTGGTTACAAGCCCTGGACTTTAACCACTAGACCACACTGCCTCCTATAAATGTATGAGTGACTCGGGCAACCTGGCATAGTAATGGCCCACTGATAGTTTGGGCAAGAGTTTGTGTACAATGATTGTGCAAAATGGAAGAAGTGACATATGCAGCTGTTGATATGCAACATTCTTGTTTTGCCCTACCAAGGCCTTTACATAAATCTATAGAAGGCAACGTGAACAGACGAGCAGCTCCTGAACTCATAGCAAAGCACCGTAACAAAGATTAAAAAAACAAAACAAGCCAATATTTTCAGTCCGCTAAAAAACTGAAGCTTGGGAGGAAATTCACCTTTCAGCAGGACAATGATCCCAAGCACAAGGCCAAAGCAACATTGGAGTGGCTCAAGAACAAAAAGGTGAATGTCCTACAGTGGCCCAGTCAAAGTCCTGATCTCAATCCCATTGAGAATCTGTGGCACTATTTGAAAATTGCGGTCCACAAGCGTTGTCCAACCAACCTGAACAACCTGGAGCAAATCTGCCAAGAAGAATGGGCCAAAATCACTCCGACACTGTGTGCAAAGCTGGTACATACTTACCCCAAAAGACTTAAAGCTGTTATTGCAGCGAAAGGTGGCTCTACCAAATATTAATGTGTGGGGGTTGAATACTTATGCAAGCAAGATATTTCAGTTTTTTTATTTTTCTTAAAAATATTTCCCAACATAAAACCAATGTCACCTTACAATAATTGATTTTGAGTTTCAGTATTTTAAAATAAAATATCAAACAGAATGAAATTTCAATGTACCATTTGTAATTCAGTAATATGAGAGAATTGGTCAGGGGTCTGAATACTTTTGCAAGGCACTGTATATATATATATATATATATATATATATATATATATATATATATATATATATATATATATATATATATTGTAATAAGGTCATACAGGGTGATTATGTGAGCCAGCACCTGTCAAAGTATCTTTTCCCTGTGCAGCATTAACAGAGCCACTAGAGGTTGCTCTCAACATTACATGATAAGGTAATGCTTATTGGATTGAATTATTGTTGACACCTGCTGGTAATTTGATAATTGTGAGCCCTATAAATGGGACAGGTTTTACCCAGCTGGGAGGGGAAGACTGGGTGTGGTACTGTGAGGAGTGAGATTGTTGGAAATCAAAAGAGAAGGGAACTCTGTGAAGTTGGGTGTTTTTTTTGTTGCTTGTTTAACTGCACTGGGTAAACAGCTTAGCTGTCCCAGGTGGTAGGTAGGGCCTCTGGCCTATAAAGTATAGTTCGCATCTTCTTATGAAGATAGGTTTTTGTTTGTTTTCTTCTGTTTGTGTTTTCTTTATTTTTGCAACCTGCCTTCAAAATAAAGGGCATCGTGAGTGTCGTTACACCCTATCTGAAGTTGCCAGTCTGTGTTTATTGCACCAATCACAGAATCACCACGTTACAATATATATATATATATATATATATATATATATATATATATATATATATGGTTGAATGCTTGGTTCGGTTTGAATTTTAAGAATGTATTTTTACAAGAAGTCTTGGATATCTCAGTTGGTTGGCTACAGTAATGCTGGATGGGATACACTGCTGTACAGTAGTACACCATTGGAGTGCTGCCATAAAATGTAAGGTTTCCTAAACTAGTCTGCACAATGCAAACTCAGTTTCCATTGTTTTTGTCCAAGCCCTGTCCATTCGTCACTCTGCAGGATATGAGCACAGTAGAAGCACGCCCCACCAATACGGATCATAAAGTATCTAATGAACATTAGGGATTTAGTATGGGCATGGATGTGACAGCAGTGTGTGCCGGCACCAACACATGTGTATTAAAGGGACGTGTATATTCCTGGTTTGATCTCTACATGAGCATTGCATCATTCTTACACTTCATTATGCACGATTATGTATATGCAGTATACGCTCCAGTGAAACAGCAGATCAAATCCAGCAGATCAAATGATCCCTTCATCATCTCCCAGTCCTGCCACTGCTTCATTACACAAGGAAAAGACAAGATGAACACAAAAGCTAAAAGCCGGAACCTATACAAACAGGAATATTTATGAGGACTGTGATGCCTGTTCCAGACAAAGCATTTCAAACTCAGTGGGGCAGGATCGTGATGCTGTACAAATGCAACTGAATAAACAAGCACACATTTACCAAGGCTTGTTAGATGAGAATTTACAGGGATGAGATGTAAGGCTGTAGCTTGTTTTAAACTTACTTATTCTGTCCATCAAACCCCGAGCTGTGCTTTACATTATAAATCATCAGGACATCTCTAACCAATCAGGTTTCTCAGCTCACATACATTCTAATTGTGCACCATAAAAGGGGGTTTGGGATCAACTGAGGGAATCTAGAGAGACAGAGGGCTTTCATTGAGATGCTGGTGGTGCCTGAGATTTATTTATACATTTTAAAATAACATTACAGTAACCCACCGCTATAGTATGAGAAACGGTAGCCCTAGCACACTGTCACACAAAAAACATGTAATGACTGTGACCAGGGCAAATGGCTGTCCAACCTGATATTAGGTTCAGGTCATACTAAAGTGGCCAGGTAGTGAATGTTTTGTCAGTGAAAGTTAATTATTAATTAATTGTGTATTTAATTAACAACTAGTACATTCATACATGTTTACTTAGCTAAAACGACATGGTTTCCATATTTATGTGCAGCACCTAAATGTGTCTGATTTGATATAGAAACATTCTTTTTTAGTTTCAGATTTGGGTTGGTGAAACAAATCAGAACTGAAAGTCCCATCTTTATAAATCCCTCCTAGCACAGGCTGTTGACCCCATGTCTTTGAACACGAAACAGTGTTTCCTAAGCTTCCCACACATTTATTTTTGATGTATTATCTTGGATACTTTATTATATTTCTGCAAAGTGTCTATAGTATTATAATGTTGCTGGATACTTTCTATAATAAGTGACAAAACTGAAGCTGAAAAAGCCAGAGCAATCCTATTATTCATGGTTTTAATATCTCACTACAGTTTCCTTTGATCCTGAATATCTGCTTTATTGTTTTACATAATACAGCCATCTGTTAGGCACTCTAAACACTCTCTCTAATACTGTTAGTTTTGCCAGAGGCTTGCATTTCTTCCATACATATTTAATAGGCAGGTAGATTTGAAAAAGCACTTGAAAGTGAGTGCTACACAGAAGCACACTCATTTGATTACACCCAGAGCTCGGAGAGAATTTCAATGGGAACCTGTCATTTTTCTCTGCATTGTTTAAGTAAGGGATAAACAACGATAAGTGTTGAATCAGTAAAGATAATTCACTATGTCGAGTGCAAACTTTGAGTTGTTGGTAATTGGATTTGTTGTTTTCTCTTTTGTTACACTTAGTTCAAACAGTTAAAATGTTTTCATGAGTTCCTCTGAGTTTGAGTTTGAAATACCATTTACAAAGTGTCTGTTGTAGTGAAGATAGCAGGACTATGTTTTAAATGAAAAAGAAAAATGCAAAAAATAAAGGAATGTGAACCAGGAACAAAGAGTATTGTCGAATCTAAAACTGATTTATTTTTTGAGAAGTACTCTGGCAAAATGTAAGTGGGCTGTAAGCTTGTTTGTCATTATGTTTTCATTATGCTAATGGATAACTGTATTTCTTTTAGCAAACAATATGAAATGCTAAACTGAAATCGCAAGCCCATTTCTAAGTGTAATACTATAATTAACTAATTGTTGAAATGATTGTTGCGCAATAAAATGGTATTCGCTTTTCTGTGGAATTGTTGTGACTGTGGTTCCCCCACCGCCCCCTAAAAAAATAAAATAAAATAACTGCCAAGTCAAAATTGAAGCACATCAACAAATGAAAAGGAAAATCAAATGAACAGCAATGTTAATAACAAGCCCATTTAATGACCGTTTTAACCAATTTAGCATGATTGCGTTGTAGCTAGCTGGCAGTTGTTGAATATTTTGAAATACAGTACACACTCGCTATACGCCCTTCATTATAACGAACCTTCGGCTATAACGAACCTGGCCCCTGGACACCAAATAAAAATAAAAAAGATAATATTGTAACGTATACTGCGTGAGGTCTCTGAAGTGCAGGAACGCTTGGAGTAGAAATGTGTCACATCGTTCGAACAGCCTATGGGGGACAGGCATGGACCATAGGAGCTGCTGGTGATTGGCCGTGAAGTGAGATGAGGCAGGACTAACTGGGTCTAAAGACAGGGGAGTGTTTGTTGTTGTTGTGAAGCAAAGAGAGAAGCGAATAAACAGAGACAGAATAGTTACACTCTGAGATTCCTTTTAAAAATTAATTACTTTAGTGGTGTCGGTCGTGGCCCACAGCGACCTGTTAATTGTTAGTTAACAATTGGCAGATTACCTTTGATCATTTATTTGTGTAATAAATATCGAGTTTAGCCCTGAATCGACTGAAGGCTCATTCTTACAGCGTTAAGGATTTTTGTTACAATAGACACACACTGTCAACATCTCTGTCTTTACGCACGTGATGCCACCTTGCAGTGAAGTCAACCCTTTTGTCTTAATAAGAATGTGTATGTAACTGTGCCTCCAAAACGAAAATCATTTTATGTTGCAACAAATCTGGAAACTATATTAATCGTTTGAAAAAAGGAGTAACGCAGGCATATCTGTCGTGAATATAGGTTGTCAAAAGCACTGTTTTTTGGCTTGTTCAGCAACCGTGCGGCAAAGCAAAATTGATTCATGAAAAACAACAACAACAACAAAAAAAAATACTTGAGGAACTTTTCATGTCAGGTTGATTTGCAATAAAAGATCAGTTTAGAATACTTGTATGTTGGATTAAGATTTTTATGCCCTTTGAAACGATTCATGTCAGATTGATTTGGGAAAAAAGTTTAGAGACAAAAAATGTTCTTATATAATTGATATAAAAACGATCTATCCTACAATATGAACCACCCCCCTCAAAAGTAAAACTAGATTAGCTTTCTCTTAAGACCTCTCTTACATGATTCTGGGATTTATTGTTTTAGATGATGTATCTATCACAGTAAAATTACCCAGTGTCAATGACCACCCCATCGGCACTATCATCACCTACAGAAAATACACTTAAAAAAATCTGAGCCCATTTCTCGTCTGTGCCTCTTTGAATAATATTTTATTTCCAGGAGTGGTGACACATGCTGTATACTGTGAGCTGCAGAGTCCCAGTCCTGCTCAATTTTATACTAAAATATGTAGCCAGTGACATATTTATTGTAGTTCCTAATCACAATGATGTGAAAAGCAATGGGGGCTTTACAGGATGTGGTGTGCTGACAACACTTGACAGAGTACACTGAAGCTGTAGGCATGTGTGAGGGATTTGCAGGCAGTGAGTATTGGAGGTTCCTAAATATTCAAGCTGTTGACAGTAATTAGGCCACGTTACTCAGATGTAATTATCCAGTGCTTGCAAAACAAACAGCTGAGAGGAAATTGAGTTGCTCAGGATGGTGGAGCATTAAAAAAAAAAAACATGATCATAAAAATGGGGTGCGTTTTACATTACAAATTGCTAATTTATTTTTCTCAGAAAGACATCCCGAAAATTGGCAGGAACAAAAGAGAAGTGTTCAGTTTAAAGCCTGACTTCTTTCAGTGTCAGACTGGCCCTGGTTGTAAGTGCCCCAGCCTGCCGGTATAAACTGGGTCAGTTGATATCCTTTTTTTTAATGAAAGACTTGCTACGGTGGACTCTACTGGTCAGGAGCCCAGTGAGCTCTAAGCGGACACCTGCAGGACTCAGCTTTGTTCTCCAAGGACTGGTAGCTCGCCAACATCCGCTGTAAAGAGGACGCCCACTGACCGTCAGTTGGCCTAAGATGTTGTGGGGATTGCTGCAGAAAAAATCGGACAAAATCGGGAAAATCGGACAATATACCCTTCCTTATCTTTAAAACACATTTCTGAAAGGTCAAACCTTTATCCGTCCAGCCTGACCCCGACCGGCAGAGGCAGACTAGCTTTGTATAGTCAAAAAACACGTTGGCTATTTTGGGTTATACATGTATAGTTCACACATTATACTGCAATTTATTAGAGCAGAAAAAACACAAAAATATTTAAAGTGCCTGAAAAAAAAACTAAGCAATTTTACTTCCGTCATGGAAGGACATTCTCCTTTCATTGACTAATCATTAAAGCAGGTGGGTAGGCAATTAAACTAAGGGGTTGATCTGATGAGCCACCACTGTTTTTAGAGCATTTTATAGCAATGGATTGCATCAATGTGACAGGGTGACCGATGGTGTGGTGTAAAATGACAGACTCCAGTCCAGTTTTACAATTAAGCGCCTGGTCTTTTTTTATTGTCCCTTTACCCCACGCAACCAAAACGCGCTCCAAACAAATAATAATTATAGATTAGACAAACAATAGGGGAGCCGGGATACACAACAATGTGTAACCCGACAAAATAACAAGAAACGGGGAGGTTGCAGTCCCAAAGTAAACCAACAACAAAACAATAGTCCGTCTTCTTTGTGCATCCAAGCACGGGAAAAACACGGGTAATAAAACTCAGCACTTCGGGTTGTCGCTCCTCCAGCGTTTTCCCGAGCGTCCCGTTAGTGCTCTAAAAGACAAAGAGTAAATGGGTTAACAGGACAGTCCAATCCACCAAACGTCCCGTCCTTTAATTCCCTTCCTCTGTTTCCCCACTCGTTAATTTTTAAGTTTCAGTTTCTCTCTCTCTCTCTCTCTCACACGCACTGTACCTTGCCAGAAGGAACAGAACCCCGGCCACGCCCCTTTTGTACGCCCGTCCCGTCCCCATTGGTCAGCGAGGGCAACCGCCGTCAACCAATGCGTGATTGCCACCTCGCTTCCCGACCGGGTCTGTGACGTTGCGCACCGCGGCTCTGCCTGCTCCTCCTCCCCAGCGTCCTCACCGGTCGGGAGGGAGATCTAAAACAAGAGTTCACTCTCTCTTTGTCACAATCAACCACCTATTCATGGTTTCCTGGATTACCAATGCAATAAAGTGGTTGGTACAATCTATATAGGTGATCAAATCAACCCCTAAGTCAAGTAGACAAACTCCAGTTCCTCTCTTAGTAATGGCGAGCAAAACACAATACAAAGTAACTATGCCTGGACCTCCATTATCACTTGTGGCAAGGCAGGGCCCTGCTTGTAAATAGTGTTTGGTTTGTGTGTTGGTGATGGTGGTTGGCAGGGATGGGATTAATTCCTATCCCTACCAAATACATGGGAGAATGTGGCTGTTCCCAAATTAGATAATTGGTGCTAATTGGGAACAGCCACATGATATAAAAAGAGAACCTGACGCTCCTCTGTTTATATTTAAAACTTACCGTAATAGTGCAAGACTTGGGTGAGGGATTTTCTGTTTCATTTTGTGTTCGTGGCTTGCTTTGTTTAACCTTTTTATTTTGGCTCTGTGAGCTGTGTTTTTGTTTGTATTTTTGATTTGGGAAAAATAAACTTTGGCAGTTCTTCAACTCTGAGTCTCCTTCCTACCTCCTGACCACCTTAGACACCTAGTTATGCTGTCACACTCTTTCATAAGCCAAGAGAGAAGAGTGTGCCCTACTGAGACACCAACTCAACATCCTGCAGCACCTGATATTGAATATTGAGGTCAAGGAACTGAGCAGGCTTTACTCTCCTTCGCTTGGGAAATCAGATGAGAATCCTGCTTAGATTGGCTTGCTGTGCCCTAACACTGTGCATTGGTTAAAAAAAAGCAGTTTAGTTGTGCGATTTACAATTATATAGCATTAAATGAAGAAAAAGCAAAGACCTGAAAAGGCTATATGCAATCTGACGATCCGGTTTCTGATGAAACGCGCCTTCATGAAAATCAATAGATTATCATTTAATCTTTTGTCACTACTTATTTTTCCATGAAAAGAGCACCTCAGTGCAAAGCGTCTTTAACACAAATCCTTTCTCCAACAGCATGGCAGTAATGTGTCGTGTAGAGAAGCAAAATTAATTATGTATCAAAATCCACAATTGGTTAGATTTGGATTTGAAAATGACCTCCCCTATGTCCTTGTTTAGTAAATCGATCTGATTCACACAGCTGACTGTTTTGCATAATCTAAATGTAATTGTGGCAAAGTGGTTAACAGTGGGCAGGTGCAGGAGTGCTGTGGTGATCAATAAACAGTCAGATAACTATAATCCAGGTGCAATAGTGTTTTATTTGTACAATCCAAAAGACTGATGACAAACAGCATTAAATAATAACAATTAAAACAGACAATATAGCGGAGTGTATTGCTCTGTTTTAATCCACGGGTTGGTCCCAAAATAATAACAGTCCCATTCCTAAACACCCACACGTAACACAAAACACAAACACAAGTCCACAGTGAGTGCTATAGTGCTTGTGGTGTAAATACATTTGTGAACAAGGTGCAGTGTTGTCCGGGTTTAGTGATGGCCTTTAGCGACAGCTCCGGATCATTTTAGCTGTCTAATAAACACGACAAACAAACAAAACACTCACGACTACAATACAGGTCTCCTTCCGGTTTAGTGTTTAACCATAACAAGGAACAGATCACATCTCTACGCCCCCTTTTGTACTGTCAATCATGACCCCTTGGCTAACTAGTGCAACCGCTCCTCCAATCTGCGGCTGCCACGTTGTTTCCCTACCGGGTCGATGATTTAGTGTATCGTAGCTCCGCCCCCTTTCTAGATGACCGACTTCCGTCTAACCCTGGGAATTAATTGTCTGGGCATCCAGTCCAGTGCACTATGTTCCCTTTACACAGCGCCCTCACAGGTCGGGAGGGAGATTTATCACCAGGAATTATTCTGTCTCTGTCACATATCCCATGTGTGGAGCTGAAGGAACACTCGGCTGAAACTACCTTTCCCATTACTCCCCCCTCCCGGGAAAAATAATCTGCATTTTGGTGTTATTTCCCTGCACGGTGAATCATATGATACATGAAGGGCTGCAATGCCAGATATCACCAAGTTATCTGGGCATTGCTGTCCTTCATTGTGCTTAACCATTTGAGTGGGGCGTGGTCTGTGACAAGATCAAATGAATGTCCCAGCAGGTAATATCGTAAAGAGTGAGTTGCCCATTTAATGACCAAACACTCCTTTTCGACCACAGAGTAGTTGCGCTCCCAGGAGAGCATCTTTTTACTGAGGTACAGCATCGGGTGTTCTACTCCGTCTACCTTTTGGGACAAAACCGCATCCAAACCAACATCTGACATTCTACTGAGCACTTAATTGAATTTGGTGCGCTCTTTTTGGTGACTAAGGGATTGACCACTGTGGCATACTCGGGATGAATCTACAGTAATAACCGGCTAACCCCAGTAGAGACCTCACCTGAGCCTTGGTTTTGGGGATTGCTGCGTCCACCAAAGCCTGGACTTTATTGACAACGGGTTTCACCCTGCCATTCCCCATTATAAACCCCAAATATTGTGTCTCTGTTTTGGCAAACGCACATTTTCTCAAGTTGGCTGTCAGCTGCACTACCCTTAGAGACTGAAGGATGGCCATGATCCTAGCCAAATGCTCTTGCCAGGTGGAGCTGTAAATAACCACATCGTCAATATACACTCCTGCATATTCACAATGTGGGTGTAAAACCTGGTCCATCAGTCTCTGAAAGGCAGTGGCGCACCATGTAGCCCAAACGGCATGGTTGTGAAACGGAACAGCCCTTCAGGAAAATGCGTTTTTCTCTCTAGAACTGCGGGTTAAGGGGATCTGTCAATATCCCTTCGTCAGGTCCAGAGTGGAGATAAACCAAGCTGTACACAGTCTGTCGAGGAGCTCGTCGACCCGAGACATGGGGTATGCGTCTAACTTGGCAATAGCGTTTACCTTATGGAAATCAATGCAGAAGAGGTTGGTGCCGTCCTTTTTGGCCACTATCACAATTGGACTGCACCACTAGCTGGTGTCTGGCCTGGTGTTCCGGCTGGTGGCATCTACAACAGGTAGAAAGGATGGAGGGAGCAGAGGTTAAATATTTGTCTTGTTGCTGGTATGGCAACGGGTCAGGGGCAGCAACTCTACCCCAGCTGGGGACCAACCTTGGTCTCCATGGAGGGGAGGCAAGATTGCCCATTGGGGTCAGTGGTCTAGGAGGTCTTGGTCCCGGTCCTGGTGTTGGTGACCACTGATGATGCAAAAAAAACAACCGAGGACACAACCTCAGTGTCCTCATACCTAGTTTCGGCCATGGTTGTGCTAATAAGGTATGACTGTTTCCCCACTCTCTTGTCTGTTTGCTCTCACTTCTTTTTATCTGTACACCACTGTGGCGGAGTGCCCTGCCCCTAAATATATATGTGCGCTGTTTTATTATTATTTGTATTATTATTGTTTGTGGCATGGATGTAAAGTCGCCGTCATTATGTGTTATTGTTTTGTATTTTTTTATTTTAAAACCTTGAGGATGGATGACTGTCAGCTACTGATTGTTTAACTAGCTGACAGCCACACATCCTTATTAAACTCGTGCAGACTACGGCCGAGGGGTAATAAGATAATTAATAGCTAGTTAACCCCTCGGCCAGAATATAAAAGCCTGCAGACTGCAGGGTGTTCGGAGTAGAGAACGAGCGTAGAGACAGGAGGAAAAGAGAATATAACAATTGCTAAGCGTGCTGGTTTATGCACCAGCACGATACTTATTTGTTATCTGTTTATTCGTTTGGCCAATGTGCCTTTTGTTTTGTGTCTTTTGTGTTTTGTGTCTTTTGTGTTTGTTTAAATCTTTTGTTTGTTTTATTATATCATTTTATTATTTAATAAATGCGCTGAGCTTCAGTTTTGCCCTGCCATTCCTTGTGTTGAATCTGTGTTTTTTTGGTCCCGCAAAGTCATCCTGTTCACAACCGCTTGTGTCTGATAGTTCCTTTGTGACATCACACTGTCTTGGTGTCACATACTATTTGTTTTAACCGTTTACCTGTCATTGTTCTATGTTGAGGTGTCAGGTAGAGGATGGGCTAATGCAAATTACAGGCATGGGGGAATAGTATAATGGGAATTATTTGTTTATTTATATATTAAAAAATGAGTTAGGTAAAATGTAATTGTGATATTATTTAGCTAAGGGACTTAGAGAATTAAATGTACACAAGTATTATAAATTACACACTTAATCAGATCTTTTTGTTTTCAGCGGTGCCCACCCAGAAGTGACCACAGCCATTTTCTGGGGTGGTCCCTCCTTATTGATTCTGTGAAGGTATCCTGAGATCCCCATGTGGGCTGTTGTTGTTTCTGTCCATCAGCATGGGTGATCTATCATGGGGACTGGGACAGTGTTGGAGGCTGCGGCCAGAGCAATAATCCAACAAAGCTAAAGTGCTCATTCCAGCTTTACAGCCAGCTACAAATCCATTAAGCCGAAGCCAATACCTATTAAGAATCTGTCTATTTTGTGAGGACTTGCTGGCACCGACCCTACTCACTCTGCTTCAGGACAGCCAGGCAGCAGTGCTTCAGTTTCATGAGCAAACACAGGTGGCATCAGGAGGTACTGCCTGTTGGTGTATTCACATCAAATACAAACACTGCTCTAAGTAAATGATGGTACTTTTGCATTGCCCTCATTGTTGCAATAGTATTGCATAAGTGTTTTGTTGAAAACTCTGTATAGAAATGTATTTTGGTCTGTACTGTGGCTTTTCTTTTGGGTTGTAGTTTACCCAGGTCAACAAATGCATTATTATTATTAATTTCTCAGTAGACACCCTTATCCAGGGCGACTTACAATTGTTACAAGATATCACATTATTTTTACATACAATTACCCATTATACAGTTTGGGTTCTTACTGGAGCAATCTAGGTAAAGTACCTTGCTCAAGGGTACAGCAACTGTGTCCCCCACCTGGGATTGAACCCACGAACCTCCGGTCAAGAATCCAGAGCCCTAACCACTACTCCACACTGCTGCCCTACAATTACATTGCAGTGGTATACGCTTTGTGCATTAATGAAAAAAGAGGCCTAAAATAATTGATTATTTCATGAATGTTTTTTTGTAAGCAACTTACTGTAAAACATTTCTAATTATACATTTATGTCAAATTGGTATTAAAAAAGAATGCTGGTTATTTCACATTTCTGCCATTTCAAATGTACAATGAATCGCACCACTAATGGTTCTAGCCCCTTTAAAATCACGACCCAACACATAGGAATGGATTTTTTTCCAAGCGCTGAGGTGCTATTTTTAATAAACACCGTACACAAAAACAAAACAAAACAAAATAAACACCTAGCTCTTAAATGAGCACTAACTAAACACACAGAAACCTAAACTAACGGGCAGGACGGCTAAGCCATTTACCTGCTAAACACCAACAAAACACACTCTTCTTTGCACTTACTTTTAACGACTGCTTGGAAGCAGAGCACCCCTTCTGCCTCCTTCTCCTGTGCAGCCCTGAGCAAACTTACTGCTCCCCTTTAATACCCTGCACCTGGATCTAATTTAATAATAAGCACCAGGTGCAGGGATAATTAATAATAAAACAATTAACAAATCAAAATTAAATAATAAGGCAAAACAATCAAACAATAAAGAAAACTAACAAAAATGTGCCTGCGCACATGTCCTACGCAGGGAGGATTTTAACCCCCCTCCCTGCTGTCTTACACTAGCTTGATGAGCACCCCTAGTGATGGCATGCAAAGGGTAGTGCCAATGCAATTATTAATTTAGTAAACTGCAGACATGCAAGCACATGGCCTGAATGGGTTTTCTTTTTACTTTATTCAGGTATTTACAAAGCATACTTAAATCTTGATAAATATAAAATATACTGCTGTCTAACAGTGAGCTGGTAGTATGCACTCAATAAATGGATTCAAAATAGTAAAATAATGAATACTTTAGTTCTAGAATGTGAATGATGGAACATGCTGTGATGACCTCAGTGCTTTGCAAGTGCTGCACTGTATTCCTTATATTGGAAAACAAGCAAATACTCAAAATAATGTACATGCTTCTCTGAAAAATATTTGTACTGTATAACTCTTTGAAATGACTGAAAAAGTGAATGTTTTGATATGATGAAAGCAATTATTAATTTAGTAAATTTGGTTACAGACACACACAGCCACATGGTCTGAATGTGTTTTCTTTTTATTTTATTCAGGAAGTGGCTCCTGCATATTGGATCCTTGGCCTTCTAAACTGGGTAAATTGGGTGCTCATCTTAAATTTAATTGCATATTTGAAAAATATAGTACTGTAACAGCTCTCTTTAAAGTGACTAACAATTTATGTGTGCCGGCAGCTGCTGGCAAATGGTCTTTGCTTCCTCTTGATACTGTACACCATGGGAGATTGATCAGTTGTCTTGAATCTTACGTTGGTATTTCAGGTACAGTTCTCAACTAGTTTAGATCTCATCTTTTGTCCAGATATCAGCTTGTTACTATGGAAAGGTGTACACCAGTGAGTTCAGGGTTCTGTCTAGGTCCCCTGCTCTTTAGTATTTATACGCTACATCTCAGCCAGGAAATTTGTAAACATAATGATGGCTTTTACTTTTATGCAGATAATAATCTGATTTTGTTTGAACCATCTGATAAATATGCTATCACTGCTCTCTGTGTCCTAACGATGGTAAGTCCTGAATGGATAACAAATTTCTCCAGTTTAATTCTGGTAAAACTGAGGTACTACTGATGGGGTCTACACCAGATGAGAAACTCCAGTACTTTCCCCTTGTTTTTTGATGATAATTCATTTGAATTAAAATCTGCAGCTAGGAATATTGGAGTCATCCAGAACTGTATTTTGACTCCCACATCCATACACTTACTAAAACGTCTTATTTTCACCTTCGGAACATATGTCAGACCTATGCTGTCCCAAAAGGATGCAGCGATTCTGATGCATGCTTTCATTTGCTTCATAATTGATTATTGTAATGTTATGTTTGCAGGATTTCCTGATTTAAGTCTTTCAAGGCTTTAGTTTCTTCAAAATTATGCAGCCTGTTTGTTAACAAAAACTAAAACTTCATTACGCTGGCTGCTAGCAAGACAGATAATTGATTTTAAGATCTTGCTGCTGACTTACAATGGGTGGCAGAGCATGTTGTACCTATGCCCCGAGATTGTAGATTTCGCTCCCGGAGTTTATAAGTCTGGCTGATTCACGCACGTATTTTTAAGTAGGTTAAAAACATGCTTTTTTAATGTGGCATATTGTTGATTTTGTATGTGTGTGTGTGTGTTGTAATGACTTTGGTATAAAAGGTGCTACTAAGAAAATCTAATTGTGTTGTAAATTGTCAGAGGCTTATCAGAATTGTCTACAGAGGAGTCCAGTGCTATAGGCTTGGTTGCAAGATACTTGTATGCAGATTTTAAAAAAATGAATTATTTATTGAAGGACAGACATTAAAATGTCATTTTTTGCGTGCACACGTTAATGACCTATGTTAGGGCAGCATGACCAGCTGAGGATCAGATTTGGATGGATCAGAGTTGGTAAATGGGGTTATGTTGAAATTAATGTGGGCTTGTGCTGCCTCTCTCTCTGTCCTAATTCTCCTCGATCTCTCTGCTGCCTTTGACACTGTCGATCACTCTATTCTCCTATCCTCTCTCACTGACCTGGGAATTTCCGGCACTGCTCTGGCCTGCTTCTCCTCCTACCTCACCGACCACACCTACCAGGTAACCTGGCACGGCTCAACCTCCTCATCTCAACCTCTCTCAACAGGAGTCCCTCAAGAATCAGTCTTGGGTCCTCTCCTGTTCTCTCTCTACACCCGCTCCCTGGGCCCCTCATCGCATCCTATGGTTTTTATACCATTTCTATGCTGATGATGCTCAGATCTTCCTCTCCTTCCCCCCTCTGACCCTACAATCCCCTCCGGTATCTCTACCTGTCTGTCTGGCTATCTCCTCCTGGATGCACTCGCATCACCTCAAACTCAACCTCTCTAAATCTGACCTCCTTTTCTTCCTCTCCTCATCTTACCCCTCCTCTGATCTTTCAAGCTCCATTCGTCTGGAATCTACCACGCTCTCTCCCTCCTCCTCAGCCAAGAACCTCGGAGTAACCCTGGAGTCCTGCCTCTCCTACTCCCAGCACATCTCCACTCTAGCATGCACCTGCCGATTCTTCCTGAGCAACATACAAAGAATCCGACCCTTCCTCACCAACTACTCCATGCAACTGCTCGTCCAGGCCCTGATACTCTCCCACCAAACTACTGCAACTCCCTCCTGGCCGGCCTCCCTGCGTCCGCCACCCGTCCGCTCCAGCTCATCCAGAACTCCGCTGCTCGCCTGGTGTTCTCTGCCTCGCTTCTCCCACTCTACGCCACTGCTCCGCTCACTCTACTGGCTCCCGATCACTGCTCGCATCCAGTTCAAGACTCTTGTACTCGCCTACTGATGCTTTGACCAGACTGCACCCAGCTACCCCAGACCCTCATCTCTCCCTACACCCCCACCCGACCTCTCCGCTCCGCTCCGCCTGCACTAGAAGATTGGCTGTACCTCCTTCTCCACCCTCGCCCCGCAGTGGTGGAACAACCTTCCTACGGATGTCAGGACTGCCTAGTCCCTGACCACCTTCCGGCGCCTCCTCAAGACACACCTCTTCAAACAATACCTGTAAAACTCAACTCTTCCCTTCTGGACAATACAGCACTCTGCCTTTAATGCACTTTAACTTGCACTTATCTGCTCCCTATTTTACTGTATTTAATCCTGCGCTTAACCCAATCTGTAGTATCTTGTATTTCACTTGCACTTGTATCTAACCCTGATATAACTATCAACACTGTTATCTGCTCTTGAACTGCCCCGATATCAAATTGTACTGTGTTTTGTATTTGCACTTATTAGGACTGAAGACATTGTATTTTGTATATTGCTCTTAATTGTACTGTAATTCTTGATATGTATATTTTCTGTATACAACTGTAAGTCGCCCTGGGTAAGGGCGTCTGCTAAGGAATAAATAATAATAATAATAATAATAATAATAATAATAATAATAATAATAATAATAATAATAATAATAATAATAATAATACATCTATTTGTTTGTAATGTTCTGTGAGATGTTTTTTATAATGATTTCCATTACATGAGAGTAGATGTTAAAACTTCATGCTGATTTGAACTTGGCTCTCGCCAAGATAAGCACCAACTAAGACGTAGCTTCACAGTAAACTAATGTGATCCATATAAATACATAAATAAATCATTTGATAATTCAATATACATCTGTGACTTTCTGCTTTGTGCTTCTCACACTATAGTTCTTTATGTTACTAACTCAGTAAGTTTCATTACACATTGCAACCTCGATTACACAAGGACATGGACAAAGACAAATGTCTGCCAAGCGCAATGACTACAGATGAACAACATAAGCTGACAGCATCAGGCAATGCTATGAAGAGATTAGTGACAGTAACAGGTATTTCAAAGATGAGGAAGACTGAAAGCCACAAAGTGTGTAATGTTTCTGTCTTTAAGCTCACTGAGCTATGTGCAACAGCAGAACAAGAATTAGACATAATCTGGTCTCATGTATCATAAGGAAATATGATGCTCAGTAGTCAACTCTGTCAGTAGTTAACAACAAATCCTACATTTGACTGCTGTTTCTGCAACACCATTGTTAATCTCCCTGTAATACATGGAGTTGTAACACAAAGAATAAAAGCTGTTAATATTTAAACATCTGGGTAAACAAAGAATGTGCAGTGTCACAATGTAGTATGTTCACCATTGTGACACATGGTGTAGTTAGTTATAGTCTTCACGCTTTTAGTCACCTGTATTTAAACCCCACCAGAATAAATAGGGGACTAATTGGAGTATCAAGGTCAAAACAAGCATCTCAAAACCCCTAAGTATCAGCCCCAGGCCCTTCGTGAAGCTTGTGTGCAGACACTCATGGGGCATGTTCTCTATGGCTTTTCCAGTGGACTAACCAACAACCTTCTATGAAATTATCGGCCTAATGGTTAAACTCCACAGCCAGAAAGATTTGTCCTGACTGAAACCACAGGTGGGCAAAAACAAACAATGAATGTAAGCGGACACCAATTAAGAATGAAGTGTAACGCATCAATTACTTCTGAAACAGAAACATTTCTCTCTCACAGATTCATTTTAATCACGCAGCCTAAATGTTCTCCTTTCACATTCTTGGAAATGCAGAAGATTACACGCTTCTGTAACGTGGGCTGCTGCTGCCTGAATTTAAAGATAAACAAAACAATCAACATAAAAAAACAGCATTAACTTGAACTCTGAATATAAAAACATGTTAAAGGGATACTTTTTAGCATCTACACGTTTCTTAAATGTAATTTCTTGCCGGTATAACATCCTATTATATGTGTTCTCTGTCATTAATATTATTTCTGCTTCACTTGACATGGTGAACCTTGATTTTGCATCTTCACCAAACTTTTATCACACACTCCAAAGCCACCTATTGAATTCAGATTAATCTGATAAACTGATCACTTTATACAAATGCAATTATGAAGACCCTACACTGGTAGAAATTACCACAAGGGTATAAGTGCAGCTTTCTTATGTGGACTTGGTCTGCAGCAATACATAATTAAACTACATCCTGCGTTTGGCTTTCTAGTGTAATCGAGGGACACAGGGTACATCAGGAGAACAACCCCCACACCAGGATTATGCCAGTCACGTATACAGGTCCTAATAAAGTGACCAGGCATTGTAGTTTAAAGGAAATAATACATTTAGTTTTAAGTCTACAGACACGGGGTGCGTTAAGTAACTGAGCGGCTCAGAGCAGGAATTTCTCTGTTCACTCAGACTGATGAAATCTGCTCTGTAGCGCTCTGAGCTGCTCAGAGGGAGTGGAACCGAGCATGCTGTTAAATGGGTTCTTTCACTGAGCTGCTGTGAGTGGCTCACTTACTTAACTCGCCCAGTTTGTAAAGTAGAATATTTATTTTTGTATTATTGACGGGGTGTTATCATGATTACATCACATATACAGAACAAGTTGTGTTGGCATAAGTGACAGGGTAGCGTCACGACCAAGCTGTCACCGGCAGGAAGAGAGAGACTCAGAAGACAGAAGCTGAAGCACTATTGAGCATGTTTAATAACAAAAACAGTTTAAACACAAAAGAACAAAACAAAAGGCATGGTCGCCAAAATAAACAGTTGCACAAAACGCTTTCCAATAACAATACCTTATGGTTTCAGGATGAGCTGCCACTTTCAATAAAATACGGCACATAAACCCTCCTTAATACCAACTATACCACTAACAAACACCAAAAACCACCTAACTCCCACTAACCTTAATTCTCACATTAACACCCATGATCACCCTTTTTATACACCAGTGACTGCAGCCTAATTAATCATCATTTATTCAATTTACAGTTCCAGACAGATTCCCACATGATTTAACCCCCTCCCTGCCAACCCACTCCCAGAGGTAAAAAATACACATTTTAAAATGAAATTGTCAAATTCGTTCCAGCACGCTGTTGACTGTGTATTTTTCAGCATTTTAGGCTCCCCTGAACACCCCTGCTCATCACAAAACACTTTTTAATAAAAAAAAGAAATAGTTAAAATAAACTCAAAAGAACAGTAACGTTGCCTGGGGGACTGTGCTAGCCTTTCACAGCACTTATGAAATAATTTAGTT
Organism: Acipenser oxyrinchus oxyrinchus; assembly: GCA_030684275.1. Lineage (NCBI taxonomy): Eukaryota > Metazoa > Chordata > Actinopteri > Acipenseriformes > Acipenseridae > Acipenser > Acipenser oxyrinchus. The sequence goes on along the minus strand of CM060254.1, from coordinate 16,015,031 downwards.
CCTCTAACCTCCTCTAACTAGATTAATAACTAGCAGATCAAATCTAAAAGTACAATATGCCCCTTGGTAATATTAAGTTTGATATTTAAATGAATGCATTTACCCACTGAGCCAGCACACTGATAACAAAGATCTCGGACTCTAAGTGACCAATAAAACATTCCCTTTGTCATGTCCAGCAAGCACATCATTCCAGCCTCGGGTAAGATTCTACAGTCATTTGAGGTATCATTTATTTAATGTTTGATGATTCATTCAACTCAATCAAATACAATTTTGAACAAATGAGACCTTTGAAAAGAGGAAGAAGAAAAAACATTACATGCTCAGCAGAACTTTTTTACTAAATTGCAGGAATTGTGGCCATAAGCAGTTATTAAAAAATAAATTAATGAGGCTCCAGACAAACTACTTCACAATGTGAATCCTATGTTTTGGAAGACAGTTGTATTGCAAATTCAAGGTCAGATTGTAAATTAAAAAAGAAGCACGTTGTCTGTATTAAAAAATAAATAACAATAGTGCCATATAAGTACTGTGAACTAGTATCTGCATTGCACCATATGGTAAAAATACCAAAGCTATTAACACGCCTGAATATACCAGCTGAACTCGGTGAATTGTTAATTAACTTTTTTTCATAAGATGCAATATGAGGAGTGAGGGTACAGGAGCATTATATCAAAGGCAATGCTTATATAGAGTGCTGGAAATAGATTGGGTGCATGCACTTTTACTGAATAAGATGCATAAGCAAGCATAAACAATAAGTAGAAGAATAAACTAAGTATTAAAAAACTGGCGCAGTTTTTCACAGCGGCTTTTAGGAATTTTGCACATTGGACACATGCCATCTGTTATTGAGTTCCTGGGTGTAAAGAGGCAATTGGCTTGGTCATGGTCGTATTCCGGTGAGGAACGTATGAGGACATTCTAAATCAGGGAGAAAATCAGAGGTAAAATAATTGGGCAAATTTATTACAATATATAAAAGGTTACATGAGTTTTTAGAAATACTAAATATGAGTTTAATAACAAACAGAAAGAAAGACTTGAGTTTCTTTTAGTACTTCTACATTTAGAACTATTGAGTGTTTATTGGGTACAGAGGGTTACTGATTTGAAAAAACTTGGAGCAGGGATGCTCAGGAGATATTGTTATGTCATAAATTGGGCATTAATTCAACAACAAACCTGGGGCTGATCTTGCAATTTCAGATGACACCAGGGTAAAGTTTTAAACCAGCCAACCACAATAATAAATAATAAGTCTTGCAGATTTGTGGTCTTCTCTGATTGATCTAATCACACATAACTGATTGCATCATACTTTACTATGTACTGTATACACATACTCCCTGCATCTAAATAAACATCTGACATCTCCAAACATCCAGTCAATAAATGAATATATCCACACTTGTCTCTCACTTGTCTGTTAGTATAAGATTGTTCATCCCAGCAGTTAAATGTCCCACAATGCACAAGAAACCCTCTATACCAAAGGTCAATGAATGCAGCAACCTTACTTCCTAGAGAATTTCTGAAGATTTACAGGCAGAAGAAAGACAATCCCTTAAAAAGTGAATAGGGAACAAATTTACAAAACTACTGACGTGTTCATGTGCAATTCGGCATTTTAGTTTCATGTGTAAATCAGCATACGGATAACGTGGCATCGATATGAGAAGCTAACATCCAACATGTGTTTAAAGGCTAATCAGTCAGCTGAAGCAGGTTTACAGGACAGCTGCTGCCTGTCCTTGATTCTGACCTGCAGGGATCCAGGTCATCGTTCTCAGCATCCATTTCAATTCATCAACTTCCAGGACACTTATTGTCTTTTGTATTGATGTGCTATGCATAGACACCATGTCTAGCTATGCAATATACCATGTTAGCTAGGGCCAATGAAAGGTCAGTCAGTACAATTACAGGCATTTCAAAAAGTGCTTATTTAGGAAAAATGAATCTGAATAGAAGGGCGTTTACTAAAATGGACACCAATGTGTGCTCATAAATGATAATGCTGGTAGATGTGTTAATCTCCAGTATGTAGTTTTTTTGGTTTTGGGGAACCCTTTGTAATAACAATATGCAACTGTGTATGTCCAAGCGGTGATCCAGTGATACTTTATCAGTTTCCAACACACCAATTCTTAATGAGCACTTGCTTTCTATTGATCAACTGCACATAAACACCACATCCAGCTTACAATCTGCCAGAGTGCATGTTCCGTTACCCCCCAATATGAAGCCATATACCAATTCTGAGATCAATCCAACAAACATTCAACCAAGGGATATTAGTTGAAAGCACTACTTTTGTGTGTTCAAAAGTGCTTTTGGATATCTGCCCTTTTAGAAAAAAATGTGGGTACTACGGTGGATTACCATTTGAACGTATCATAATTTTGTATTTTTCCAAAAATCACTAGAACTGTTGCGTGTAAAAGTGTTACAGAATGATCATCTTGAGAAGTATCTTGCCATTATGGTCTTAAAGCTTGCTTCACAGACCCCTTGTTTCCATATTTCCATAAAAGTGAAATTTTAAAACCCATTCATTTTGGTTCTGAACTGAACAACCTTTCACTCCAGCCCCGGCTCTCGCCCTGTGAATTTCACTGCATTTCGACTTACCTGAAAGGATCACAAAATATCCGGTTGTAAAATCTTTGTGCAGAATGTCATCGTGTATCCCGTCTTTCCCCTTCCAGTGTGTATAAAAGAAGCTGATTTCCGATCAGTGGCAAGGCCTCTAGGAGACCAAGAGACTAAAGCAATGTAACTCTCGAACAGCAAACCAAAGTAATGTAAGCTATAAAGACCACCAGACAGACAGCTGTGTTCACGTCTCAGCAGACAACCAGCGTTTGTTTTGACAGACAGGATGTCCTGGCAGAGAAACAAAGGTTTAACCGGCTAAAATAAAAGGATATCAGTTGTTTAGCCCTGAGCGTAAGAGGGCTGTGTTAACAAAGTTTGCAAGCTGACTGGAAGTTAACACAAGCATGTGTTGTTTTGTACGATATTCTCAAAATTCTGTTGGGAAATCTCAGTGTATAAGGAGGCACACAGTCCTCTAGGATTGTGCGCTGAAGCTTAATCATGCAGGTGAAGAAAAAAAGCATTGCTGTTATTTGTTTATTTAATATAAGTGCCAAATGCGATGAACAATAAATAGACCTCTTACTCATATTTTTTTTTATTTGAATTGTTCATGTATTTTTGGCTATGTCTACAGCTACTTGTTGTCTGGCCTTGTATATTTGATCTCAATTGTCTTTTAACCTGGGAAATAAATTGAACTTGACCTGGAATATGAATACAGTAACTAATGCAAGAAACAGGAACCCAGAGCCATAGTCACATTTTCTACTAAAAGAAAACTTTGAACAGTCTAAATTGCTTCAGGATTTTTTGTGTTCATTTTGCAATATAAGCCCTATAAATCACACATGCAGGAACTGCTTTGGAGACTTTTCCGGTTATTTTTTAATCTATAGTCATATTTTAACTTTACCTTTTTTATGGCCTCATTGTGAGCCATGGTACCTAGCAAGATTGCCCTAGCCTGGGGACTTAATACATGAGCTGAGATTTTGCAGCCGAGCTAAAAAACTTGACACAACCATTGCTGGGGGAAGTGATAGGACTGTAAATCTGATGCAAGCACGAGACATTTTTAATACTGTTAATAATGACACTGGCTAGATTGAGATATAAAAGCTTCATAAAATCGTGTATAGCCGAGGATAAGGTCCGCATAGCTAAACAAATGATTCTACTACTGCTGGAGTGTAGTGTCTTAGGGGTCTGTAAAACAAACCAACATCTGCTCTCGTTTACCCTGCTCAGTGCCTAAAGGCCTTGTCATGGGCCTCATCCATAACTTCAAACACTCTATTATTAGAATTATCAAACCAGCAAGGCAATTCTCACACACCGATTTAATTTTAATATTCATAGCTAGCTATATATCCAAACATGTAGGAATCGATTCAAAACAAAATCTGAGTTTTACAAGCAAAGGATGGTTGATATTCAGCAATTATATTAAAATATATTTACATCAGTGATTCCAGACCAAATACACTAAACAATAATAAATTGTCAGAGTATGAATACTTTTGAATTAGCATTTTTGGAGCTTTGCAAAAATAAATAATTAACTGTAGACTTTCTTGTAACTTTTTTCCCCCTCATCCACAAAAGCAACACTTTTGCAATAAAAGAGTTGTCCTATAATTATTTGTTTTCAAGAAATTTCTTATACATTTATACTTATACATTTCCATTGGGGTATTGTAGCAGGGCGGTAGCGAGCCCTGTACATTTGTTTATTTTATTTTAGAACGGGGTCCCCCTCCGCCCCTGTATTATTTTGTATTTGTATTATTATTAGTAGTATTATTAGTAGTATTTGGTTTATTTATTATTGTATTTATGATCAAGCGAGGCCGTGTGTTTATTTGTATTTATTTAGAAATGTATTTATAGATGACGGCGTGGCCGAGTTTGTTTTGTTTTAAGTAGCGTGGGTGGGAAGCCCCATCCACACAGTAATTAGAAAACCCGTGCAGAATGTGACCGGGGGATTATTAAATAATTAATCCCTCGGTCACTAATATAAAAGCCTGCAGCTCTCGGCACTCGGGGTGGTGGGTGTTAGAGAGGAGAGAGCGAGCAGCGAGACGAAAAATTAAGCATAGGAACAGTGAAGGCAATCTGCCCAGCCTGACCTGACCTGACCTGACCTGACCTGTGCTATGTTATATTTTGTGTTCTTGTTTTGTTTGACTGTTTTGTTTGCTCTGTGAGCACAGTGTTTTCTGTTCAAATATTTTATTTCTTTTTGTTATTTAAAAATAAAACGGCGCGAGCGCCTTTAACTGCAGTACTTGCCTGGTGTGTTTCCCTTCCTGCTTCTGCCTGACGTCACCGCCCAGTCATTCCTGTCACAGGTATATAAACTGTATATTGTATAACACAAAAACAAAGTGTGTTGGTTTGAGCGTGACCATGCAAACTCTTTAAACAAAAAGTATAGCAGTGCAGGCAGATGCAGAGGGTCCTTATAAGAGTGTAATAAACACACATTACCTGAACACCTAAAATACTTGGTACCGCTAATCCCATCTTACATAACAAAGATCTAGACATTTGACCCAGTGGCTAAAGAAAGGCAACGGTATGGACAAACTATTAATAATTGTTTTTTGTAAATCCATATTTAAATATAAAAGAAATAGTCAAACAAAGTGAAATCAGTTATCCAGTTATATGAAACGAAGTAGCAAGCTTACAAGATAAAGCACTACTTACATGGAAAATATTTACCGAATTACCAAAATAAAGACAAAAAAATAATGAACCAATTAGACAAAATGGAAAAGAAATTCAATAAGGCTGCTATTTCTTTAAAAACGGCGAGCAGTGCATTACAGTTTTCATGGGATCAGAACTTTGTCTGCTCTAATTTACGTTTTCTCATCTTTTCTTACTTTAAGGGAACACAACCTTTGTATCGTTTCTCCCCTGAATTTGTCAGATACATTGACTTGTCCATATCCTCTTTGTGATCTAAAGCAGCCAGTTGGTGCAAGCATTTCAGGGTAAGTGCAGTGCTGCCTCTTTAGGTAATACTTCAGCCCCATGGAGTGGTACACCACTAGTCCTCCAGTGTGACAGGTATATCATGAATTCTTATGGCCCTATGCTGGTGTGCATAAAAAGAAATACAGATCATGCAAAATCCTTTTCTGACTTCCAGCTTCATGATGGAAGGAACACTTCCCATTTCCTCAGCACTGACAACTATAATGACAACCTGTGAATCATAAATAATCATATACTGCAATTAAAAGACTGCAGAATAATGCCATGAGGCACCAGAGTTGCATATAGGAGACGCCTGGGTGGGGTGGCAGGTTTGTGAGACTGCCTTCAACCTTGAGTGGCATTAAACTTCACTGCAAATGACAGGGCAAGAACATATCCTGATCAGCACGAATGTAACCACTTTTTTAGTTTAATAATCTACTTTAACATGTCTTATATCTTCTTGCATATATAAAATGAAAAACTATAATTATATTAAAAAACGATTACCACACAATTGTGCAAGTTTGCTTCAGATTTCTGTAGGGACTATGCAATTCTAAAAATGGATCCGTTCATCATCACACGAGAGCACCAGTGTACCTTTAACACTAGAACCGCCGCGGTTATACTCATACCTAAAACCGCCACCTGCAGTCATTATGACGGTTACGTTTTAAACAATATCAATATTAAAATGAAAGACAAACTATCAGATACAACTCAAAAGTTTTATTCAAGCACATGATATGAAACATCTGCACAGCAAAACGCTGTATTTAAATGAACAATTAAACATAACAGGGTTATAAACATTTCAAAAGAAACTAGTGTGTAAACAGGTGTAAACAGGTCTATGTACATACAAAACTGTAAAAACTAAAGTCGTTTTTAATTTAAAACGAAAGTAACATATGTTTTCTCTTGCGTGTGTCACTCAGTGCAGCACTGAATCCAGGTTGAGCTGCAGCAGCCTGCTGCTTTGCAGTTTTCTAATCGAAATGTTTCTGCCAAAGCGCTGTGGCTAGCTTCAAGATGAAATCTCTCCTACTGTTAATCTGTTGATTCAGTCCCCAGAGACGACACCATCACAGAACCAGTTAGGGTCAGACTGCACTCAGGATGTAGGGTCAGTGAAGACAGGCACGCTCACATCTTAATTGCAGCTCACAAATACTGCAATTAACTGTTGTTGTATTGAGAATAAAAGGCAGCCATGCACAATTACCGGCTACAAAACATCATTTCTGACAAGTCAAATAAACTTCAAGATATCCTGAAACATGTGAATATGTCTAACAAGCATTATGAGATCTCTTTAAATATTTCAAGAAATTAGACATAGTTTAAGATAATGTGGATTCAACTTACTTAATCCTGATGAAGTGTTCAGTACTGCATAGAACATTCTGTGTATTAAATTTGCATTTTAATTGCATCTAATCTACGTACTAATGTGTGTACTACAGTATTTTAAAATGGGTATGATTTGTTTTTGGCATATTAAAGTAAACATTTTATTTGTTTGATTCTCCAGATGAATCATTATAGCTGCTCTGCCAAGGAGTGTGCTTTATCATTCAGTGCATCTTAACCTCATGACTTTCAGGATGATGATGACAGAGACAGTAAAGGAGAACCAAAATATATAAAAAACACTCTTAAATATGCAGGATTAAATTCAGCCGGAGATGTCCGGAGCTGGGCTCTGGTAAATTTTTCCACACCTTGAGTTCAGCCTCCTTGGCTGTTCTGTAGTGAAAACAATACAAAATACAACTTTACTAGAAATAATTATTAACATTTACTTTCACAAGGACTGTAGCAATTTATTTTCAAGTGAAAATATGTTCTGCAGTATATGAAGAGCAGCATAAAATGTTTTTTCCCTGGTTGTTGCTTGTGCTGTGTGTGTGTGTGTGTATCATGTGCAACTGTAAACAAGTTAACTGCAGTGTAAACTTGACACAATGTATTTGCTTTGTTTCCGTGATTGAAATAAGTCTATCGGCAGACCTGAAACAAGATATCAGTTTAGTTGCCTGAGAATGAGCTCAACTAGCTTGAAACAATATAACAAATTGAAGTACTCAGAAACGATTTCGAACACTGTCAGCACTAGTTTTTCTTTTATAGTAATTTGTGAATCTAAAACTGAGAATGTAAACCCTGTCTTTTTATAGCAATGCAATTTACTTAATGTGTCGGGAATCAGAGACCTTCTCTGTGGAAGTCCAGAGTCGAAACTTGTGAATAAGGTTGATTCACGCATTTGTCGTCTTTTATTTTTTTATTTTGTCATCGCCAATGGTTTTTACCCCGGTTTTCTCCCTAATTTGGAATGCCCAATCATTATTTTTATCCCGGTTCACCGCTGCAACCCCCCGGCGACTCGGAAAACGGAGACTGAAACACACGTCCTCCGAAACGTATTCCTGCCAATACATCATTTATCGCACTGCAGATCCACAGTGAAGCCACCAGATCTATAGTAACGGAGAAGAATACAGATCTGAAAGGGTGCCTGCGGGTCTGCAGTGGAGCCAATCCGCCACAGGGGTTGCTAGTGCGCAGTGAACCATGGATTGCCCTGCCAACCTAAGCCCTCCCTACCCGGGCAGCGCTTGGCCAATTGTGTGCTGCCCCCTAGGAACCCCGGTCATGGTCGGCAATGACATAGCCTGGATTCGAACCTGCGATCTCCAGGCTATAGGGCACATCCTGCACTCCACGCGGAGCACATTTACTGGATGCGCCACTTGGGAACTCCTACGCATTTGTCTTTTAGTGTTTTACTTATTTGAAGTTTGAAGTTTTAATTAACTGTACTTTTATGTAATTTCCTAGTTGGCTACGTAAACAGAAAAGCAAACTGTGTAAAAAATGCTTATAAAACCTGTCAAACAAATTGGTTTTGTTTAAAATAAAATATATGTAATTGCTTTAAATTATCCTGTTTTTTTTTTATTTTATGAGAGGTGCTTTGTGGGGGGTGGATTCGTGGCAGTGGGCTCTGGGAAATATTCCATGAGAATGTAAGCCCTGTAAATAAGTATGTATTAGAGCAATGAGAAGTAGTCATTGAATGTATCCTTATAGGGGAGATATTCAGTCCAATGACATGGCTGATTGCCCCATTTTTCTCTGGAAACATGCATCTGCAGGGTTAGGTTCCAGGGCAATTGCTTAATTTAAATCTTATTTGACACAAAGAAGGCAGATTGTATTCTCACAAGGCCATGATTCCACCTTACTGCAACTGGATAAAGCCATTCCCCAGGGACTCTCATAGACCGCTTATTATGTACCATCTTTGTAATTGCAAGGACAGTGAATCTTGTCTGTAAGCTGATGATTTAGAACGGACTAGAAAAACAAGCAGGATTGGAAGCAGTGATACGGGATGATCTGAATTGGTTGAGCAATTAATTTCATATCAATATGCTGGGGATGTATACAATTATCTATCTGATTCGGGCCTGAGACTAAATTGATGTCACTCTGAACTGCATTTGGTTCATCAGCCACGAATGTTCAATACTGTACCTAGAAATGTGTCTCAATACAGTCTTGAGTTTTACAATTAGGGAAGATACATTAAATCAACTCTAATGTGCCTGCTTCTGTGTGATTTTGAAAAAAACAGTTCTGTCCTGCTGTATTTGAATGTGGTCAGTAATTCGAGTAAATCTTACCTAGAGTCTTCTATCACTTCATAGGTCTCACATTTTCCTATATGAAAGATGCACACATTATGTTAAATATACAGTATATATTTGATTTTTAATGGTATTTGCTGATAGCATTTGTTAGCAAAATAATTGGCAAACATCTTTTGCACTCTTTTCCATGCAGCACTTCATGTTCAAGGAACGCAGCCAACAGACATGAGTTGCAGCTGGGTGTTGAGTTCTTAATATCGATTTCTCTAGAAAAAACAAAAAAAACAAAACTATATCTTCACCTATTGGCTCATCTTTGAGTTCCAGTTACTGCTTTTCCTATGACTCGAAAGCTAACCAGAAGTGCAGCATTGAAATATCTGCAAGGAGTGGGTAATACATTTTCGTCAATAACAGCTTCAAATGAATTAACATTACAAATCAAATACATCTTTACCATAATGTAAGAAAATGTGAGATCTAAGAAATGATGGCAATGCATATAAGGTAAGATTTACTGAAATTATTTTGTTAGAACCATGTACTTGAAATACTAATTTATAATCTGATTCCAGAACATAAAAATATGAGACTATGCTTAAAAGCAGATTCCAGACTATTCAGTCAAAGTCTGGTCCACATCACACCAGGATTCTATGGACAAATGACAGGGTTGGAAATTGGAAACACCTGCTATATAACTACTAATAGGGTGTAGCGGAACATGGCCAGCCAAGACAGCACTGGTTCAGCATGAAGTATCTGTGCTTGAATTGTTCTGGATAGATACATCACCATTCTTGAGTGATTTGGACTGAAACTACTGCATGGAGATACAGTTATTCTAAGAACACTTGTCAGGCTGTTTTGTATTACAGATGGATCAGTTATGTGTGGGACAGCCCATTTACAAATGTGTATTGCGACATATCACTAGTACTTGAACATGAGATAATAAGAAAAGCAAATATTACCACAGAGAGAGTCATAGAGGTTAGAGCTCTTAAGGGAGGTTTATATTGTTATGCAATAATGTTATATTTGGATGGCATCATTTATGTCTTGTATGTGTAATAAAATCGTTGAAATACCTACTTATTGTTCTTGTGGTTCCTGTACCTCTGTTGTGATCTGGGGTGATCCAACGGAATCTAAAAATTACTTGTTCAAAGAAAAAAAAAGAGAGAAAATAAGGTTAATATTATATTACCATATACTTATGTGGGCTTCCCTGTATAGTCCACCCACCAAGGGTAAGGGTGACAAACACCAAACAATACATTTAAATTATAACAATAAACCATACTTTTACAACCCATAACAATACCTTTATCTGCTACATATTTACATGCAGGGCCACAAAATATATTCTGTAGTTTTATATCACTATACCACAAGGGGCTGTGTCAGGATGGGTGGCAATATAACAAACGTCATTAGTATCCAAAACACTACAAGAATTGTGTGTAGTTTCTCAGTACAATTAGACACATTATTAGTAGTTAATAATTTGGGTAATGATGAAAGCAGTTGTCTTTTTAACAAGCGATAATTAGTATTGCCGCTCGCAGAAAACAAATTAATCAACCCTTGATTGTTATTTAGCATAATTATGAGAACAATGGGTTTGCCACACAACTATAATATATTAAAATCCATGCTAATGAGACTCCCTTTTGAGTGTTAGCATGGAATGCACAATTATCATGAGGGTGAAATCAGCTGGAAAATATGACACATGGAGTAAAATTCACCCGATTCATAGTTTTAATTTGTGTTTGTTTTCTAAATAAATTAAATCAAACATGGTTCACTTGACTTTGTGAACAAAGGCTGATCACCACTAAAAAAAGAATGCTGCACTTGATTGTTACATTACAACTATTGGAATACAAGTCTTTAAGCAGCTCTGTATAAAGTAACAATTTCAGCACACTAGATAGTGAAAGAGTTAAAACTGTAAATAGCGTAGTGTGGCAGGCTGGCTCGCAGTGGTGAAGTGCGGTGACGTCACGGACCAGGAAGTAATTGAATTACAATAATGGATGGGTGGGTGAAACTGAACGCAACGGCGTTCAGCTGATTTTATTAATAAACAAAACAAATGATTTGAACAAAAACAACAAAACAGAAACCAAAGGGCACGAGGGCCAAACGAATAAACAGACAAACAAGTAAGTGTCGTGCTGGTTAATCCAGCACGTTTTAGCAATTGTTATTTCTGTTTCCTCTCTATCTCCCCGTACCTCCTCTCTGCACCCAAAACCCTGCAGCACGGACAGCTGCAGGTTCTTATACTCTGGCCGAGGGGTTAACTAGCTGTTAATTATCTTATTACCCCTCGGCCACAGTCTGCACGCGTTTGGTAAGGATGCATGACTGTCAGCTAGTTAAATAATCAGTAGCTGATCAGTCATGCATCCTCACGGGGTTTTTAAATTATAAATAATAACAAAAGACTTGGCGCTTTTAACTGCGCCGCAAACAAAACACAAATAATAATAAATAGGGGCGGACACTCCCACACATGCCCCCTTGTGCGCAGCACACATGGCCTTTTCGCCACCTCCCCCTTATTCCTTAAAGTCCCGCTAGCAGTCCTGGCCCAGGAACAGGGGAAGCAAGGTGTCTCCGGGGGCGGCCACGGCGGGATGTCCTCCTCCCACCCCAACAACTGTAGGACCACGCACAGGCCGGCCCTTCTGGCCAGAAAAATTTTGGGGGTGGTCTCCAGACCTGCCCTCCGTGGGGCTCCAGCCACCCTTTCTCCTGCAGCGAAATTGCTGCGGGGGGAGCTGGTCTTCTGACCTTCCCCACTTCTTCGTGGCCGGCAGCTGCCCTTCATGGGGTTCCAGCCATAGTATTTCCTGCCGCGAAAGTGCGGCTGGGGGAGCTGGTCTCCAGATCTTCCCCCCCTTTTCCGTGGTCGGCAGCTCCCCTTCATGGGGCTCCAGCCACAGTATTTCCTGCCGCATGGCAGGACTGGTAGCGACCCCAGGCAAAACAGGACCCTCGGGAGGCGAAGGTAGCAGCTGCAGACCTTCGGCAGGCAACGGCAGCAGCAGCGGACCCTCAGGAGGCGACGGCAGCCACTGCGGACCCTCGGGAGGCGACGGCAGCCGCAGCGGACCCTCGGGAGGCGACGGCAGCAGCAGCGGACCCTCGGGAGGCGACGGCAGCAGCAGCGGACCCTCGGGAGGCGACGACAGCAGCAGCGGACCCTCGGGAGGCGACGGCAGCAGCAGCGGACCCTCGGGAGGCGACGGCAACAGCAGTGGACCCTCGGGAGGTGACGGCAGCAGCAGCGGACCCTCGGGAGGCGGCAGCAGCAGCAGCAGCGGACCCTCGGGAGGCGACGGCAGCAGCAGCAGCAGTGGACCCTCGGGAGGCGAACTCGGGAGGGGAGCCCCTGGCCATGGAGGCGGCAGCGGGAGCTCCACTTCTCCCTCGTTCCCTGTAACTGGTGGCTCTCCAGGAGATGAGGAGCAACAGGCAACCCCAGGCGATGCGGAGCAACAGGCAGCCCCAGGCGATGCGGAGCAACAGGCAGCCCCAGGCGATGCGGAGCAACAGGCAGCCCCAGGTGATGCGGAGCAACAGGCAGCCCCAGGCGATGCGGAGCAACAGGCATCCTTGGGCGGTGCGAAGCAGGCATCCTTGGGCGGTGCGAAGCAGGCATCCTTGGGCGGTGCGTAGCAGGCATCCTTGGGCGGTGCGAAGCAGGCATCCTTGGGCGGTGCGAAGCAGGGCAAGAGCAGTCCTTCCCATGACGGTGGATGTGGAACCAGCAGGTATTCACCCTCTGCTGGTGGAGGTGGGAGGGGAAAGCAGTCCTCCCACGGCGGTTGAGGCAGAACCAGCAGGCATTTACCCTCTGCTGGTGGAGGTGGGAGGGGCAAGCAATCCTCCCACGGCGGTTGAGGCGGAACCAGCAGGCATTCACCCACTCCTGGTGGAGCTGGGAGCGGCAAGCAGTCCTCCCACGGTGCTTGAGGCGGAACCAGCAGGCATTCACCCTCTGCTGGTGGAGGTGGCGGAGGCAGAGGCAGCTCCTGCTGCTCTGCTCCTGGCGGTGAAGGTGGCTGAGGCAGAAGCAGCTCTTGCTGCTCTGCTCCTGGTGGTGGAGGCAGAGGCAGCAGGTATTCTTCCTCTGCTGCTGGAGGCCTGGGCTGGATGCACGGGCTCCCCCTCTGGGCGCTGGATGCACGGGCTCCCCCTCTGGGCGCTGGATGCACGGGCTCCCCCTCTGGGCGCTGGATGCACGGGCTCACCCCTCTGGGCGCTGGATGCACAGGCTCCCCCTCTGGGAGCTGGATGCATGGGCTCCCCCTCTGGGCGCTGGATGCACGGCTCTCCCCTCTGGGTGCTGGATGCACGGCTCCCCCTCTGGCGCTGGATGCACGGGCTCCCCCTCTGGGCGCTGGATGCACGGGCTCCCCTCTGGGCGCTGGATGCACGGGCTCCCTCCCTCTGGGCTGGATGTTTGCGCTCCCCCCTTCTGTGCGCTGGATGCTCGCGCTCCCCCCTTCTGGGCGCTGGATGCTCGCACTCCCCCTCTTTGTATTGCGTAGGGCATATGGCCAACGTGTGCCCATATGCCCCACAGCCAGGGCACAACTCCGCCACAATATAAACCTCCCAGCCATTATCATCCTCCTGCTGTTGCTGCGGTTGCTGTTGCAGCTTACCTCTCCCTCTTCTCTTCCTGCTCCTTCTCCCTGCCTTCCTCTCCTGGGCCGGTTTCTCCTCCTCGTCCTGGAAGGGGCAGATTGCTACGGTATGCCCGTACACCCCGCAAGCAAGGCACCAGCCTTGGTCTTCCAGACCACCGAGGAGGTCCTCCAGTTCCCCGCAGCCGTTTCTCCAGCCTTCCATTTTATTTATTTTTTTTTTTTCCAAAACACAAAAAAAACACTTTTGGAAAAAAAAACAAAAAAAGTCCTTTTCCTGGTCCGGCTCCTGGAGGCGTTGTTTGTCCCACGCAGGACACCATATGTGGCAGGCTGGCTCGCAGTGGTGAAGTGTGGTGACGTCACAGACCAGGAAGTAACTGAATCACAATAATGGATGGGCGGGTGAAACTGAACGCAACGGCGTTCAGCTGATTTTATTAATAAACAAAACAAATGATTTGAACAAAAACAACAAAACAAAAGGGCACGAGGGCCAAACGAATCAGACAGACAAACAAGTAAGTGTTGTGCTGGCTAATCCAGCACGTTTTAGTAATTGTTATTTCTGTTTCCTCTCTATCTCCCCGTACCTCCTCTCTGCACCCAAAACCCTGCAGCATGGACAGCTGCAGGTTCTTATACTCTGGCCAAGGGGTTAACTAGCTGTTAATTATCTTATTATCCCTCGGCCACAGTCTGCACGCATTTGGTAAGGATGCATGACTGTCAGCTAGTTAAATAATCAGTAGCTGATCAGTCATGCATCCTCACAGGGTTTTTAAATTATAAATAATATCAAAAGACGCAGCGCTTTTAACTGCGCTGCAAACAAAACACAAATAATAATAAATAGGGGTGGGACACTCCGCCACACGTAGGAAGAGAGATCTGGACTGATATTCTGGTTTTAGGTAACTTTGTCTACTAATTTAAAAATACAAAAAAAGAAAGATGACAAACTTTTCGACTAGAAGTCTTTGTCTTGGAAGACAGTGAAAAATATTTCTAGTTGAAACTTTTGTCATTGAGGGCCCTATTCATTAAAGTACTTGCCGACTGTAGTAATAAAACTAATTTCATAAAATGATCTGAGCAAATGGGCGACTGTCACAAAGCACTTTATGAATGAGTATACCGTCATTCAAGAACATCTGAGGCAGAAAATCTGCCTCTTTTTGATGACATCACCAGCATTATTAATGTTCTCTGGATGGTGTCGGTAGCTGTTGCAAAAAGAAAAACCTAATCCATTGACAGTACTACTGAAACTCGAGTCTGCAGCTGCCAGTCACGGGCAGTTTGCGAAACCTGATTTCGATGCCCCTATCACGTCTGCCAAAAATTCAGGACACGTCATAATTTTTTCATTTTCATTTTGTTTGGCAACGCTGGTAAACAAAATTTACCAGAAAACATTTAATTAACAGTAGTTAACAAGTAAGCTTATGGAACAAGAGCTAGATGGTTGATGATCTGTATCATAACAATATCAAGGGAGATAGGACAATTTTAGAAAATAATCCTGTCTAGCAAACGTGTTTGATTTCTTTAAGGAAGCAGTGAATGCAATAGATAACAGAAGAGCATATAACAGATTTTGTTTTCCAGTAGGGAATTTTTTTTTTTTTTTACAGTGGCTTATTGAGGACATTGAAAAAAAAAAACAGTGTAATGTCGAGATCACAAGATCATCTCTTTGAGGATCTTGAGAAAATAGAAGGAAAACATTGAGATAACATAGGCCTTTCTCTCCCCCCCCCCCCATGTTCTCAATGAGCCACTGTATTTTTTCCACATATATTTTTTTCACAAAATGGGAGTCAAAAACATGTAAGAATGAAATAGCTTACACACATATACACACACACACCTCCCAAGACTCTGCAGTGTTCGTCACTTCCACAGGAAGAACTCGAAGACCTCCTCTGACAATGAGGAGCGAGAGATCCCTTGTATGGCATTTCTAAAAATAAAAAAAACACAATCAATTGAGTACACATCTTAGTAATGATGTGTCATTAATAACATTTATAATAGTGTTCATTTACTTTTATAAGGCATGGCAGGGGGAATGGCATTTGCCATGACAATGGAGCAGAATCCTTGCAAGCCAGGCACAAATTAAGACCCGTTCACAATAATAGTGTACTTGCTGCTGTCACCCTATCTGCTTCTTCTAAAAGCAGAGTAAAATGCCCACTGGCACGTAACCATGTTGTGACCCTGGTAAAGTGTACCAGTATGAAAGTGGAGTAAACTTGCTGATCTGAAACTGAAAAATATGCCCATGTCTATACTAAAACAAAACCGTACTAAAACATATACTTAAGACTCTTCTGAGGTCAATGGCTAATGTCTGAGAGAGAAGGAATGAGCAATGCAATACTCATCCCCTAGTCCGTAATTGTTAAGATGTGAAAAGTATTCTGGGACACTATAATGCTTACATAAGTACAGAAAAGGAATCAGTATCACTCGTTGTAAGCATATCATAATTTGAAAAACACACCATGAAACAATATGGTATAAAGGGAACATAATATAACTAATTGTGTATTTTGACTAAAACCAGTTTAATCAGGAATAAACTACATGCTACACTACACTACACAACTATGCAGCCACAAATCTCTCAATACCTACCCATAAGCATCCAAGCCACTGGCTGTATCCACACTGAGCGTTGATGGTTCCAGTGGTGTTGAAGTCATCTTCACTGTAATGGTTTTTGACAAAAAAAGGCAGATCCATGCCTGCACAAGCAGGCGTTAACCCTTTATAAATACTGAATGTGTTAAGTTTCTTTTAGTATTTCAAAATTCAGCACCACCGAGTGTTTAATAGTTCAGAATGATTCCTCTATTGTAATCAAAACTAAAGGGTTACTCTACACTGTTTACCAGAAATGTGTTACTTTGATTTACTGTATCCTGTATTGTACATATCGTTGTGATATAGTTTTCAACATAATCTTGACTCAGATGGGGGATGAAACTGAAGAAATTGCCTACAACGTGCCTACAAGTGACACTATGGAAGTTGTTTCACCTTTAAAACAACATTTAAAGGAACTACTGGAAGATTAACAAATAATTATATCTAATCACTCTGGGCAATTTGATTACCTATTGGGTACAATACTGCTGTGATACAAGCGCTCAAGTGAGAGAGAGGAAATGAATGGCGTCGTTGCTATAAATCACCGTTTCATGCTGTGACTGAATGTTGCTTTCCTGGCAGCTGATTCTAATTCACTATTGAGAATATATCTTTCCTGAAACCAGATGATTTGCTCCTTGTATTATTTTAGGGGTAAAATCCATCAAGTATTTGCAGATACTGATACTGTAGCACAATAAGAAAACATATTAAAAACCATTCGAAGTGGTGTGGAATTGAAAACAAAGAATGAAGGCTATGTTTGCAGAAATAAACTTGTCTTTTCCTATTTGTATTTGTGTTTCAAATCCTACTGTATGTAGGTCCACTTGTACAATTTTGATCATTTTAAGATTTAACCGACTCTACATCCATTTTAATGGGGGTGATATCTTTAAACAACAGTGGGCTGTTTAGCATTATGAAATGTGATGAATAATAAAATATGATTTTATTTAAAGATGGTGCTTACACTGGATACAGAACAAGTAATGTAATATGTTGTAAAAGCTACAGCGTGTTCTGTAACCCTTTTAAAGTGTACCTGTAGCTAATAAACAATTCCATCAGTATAAGCTGATGTGCACTTCTGTTCCCAATTCGAAGACGAGCACCAACCAATACTTTTGGGATATGCCTGCCACAGGTCAGGTATTCAATGAGCATTTTATATCAAAGCTGCTGATAGGCCCCTCCGTGGAGAGATGTCCTTGGTCCCGCCCGCCGAGGTATCGTGGAGATCTCATTCTCTTTTGCCTCTCACAACTGAGTAAGTAAGGTGGGTATATTCTAACCTCTTCCAGTTGTTTGATTGTCTCTTAAAAAGAGCCCTTCTCTTCAAGTTTCTGTAATTCCCTTGCTATTGGTTTGCTGGAAGTCGGCTTGCCACTTCCCCGGAATCAGAACTCGGCAGCTGAAGCCTGAGCAAATGCAGAGCAACTGTGTGCCGTTTTTAAAAATAAAATAAAATATATTATTTCAAGTCTGCTTCTACTAACCTTGCAGCTTGCTGTCTGTATTTTTTTTATTTTTCCTCTGCCTTGGCAGCTTTGAAAAATATCAGAGAGAGAAATGTATCCTCCAGCGGGACCCAGCTTCTGCTGTGCCCGCTGTTGAGTCGAGTACTCTGGGTGACCTCGGCTCTCACGCTCACTGTGCACTGTGCACAGCCTAGTCTGTCCCTAGAGGTTGTCTATTACTATTGTTTTTCTGATTGCAGTAAAAACAAAACAAAAAAAACCCCTTACCCTCCAGCTTGCTGTTGAGTGTATGTGCGTGTGTTTACTGCCTTGCAAATAAAATAAAAAAGACAACAACTACAACCGTGTGCTTTCTCCATTAGGCCTGGTATTACCTTGTCCTACTTTTGAGTAGACTCCATGGTTATTTGAACCACTCACCCAAAAAAGCAGTGTGTAGATCCAAAAGAATAAAAGTCTTTCTGTCTGTCTTTTTCTCTTCACGTCTGTAGGCTGTGCCACCCTGCTGTAAGCTATGCACTCCACCGGTTGCGTATTGCACACGTTCCAGACGGCATCTGAGGATTGCTCCACTCCGCTGTAAACTACGCGCTGCACTGGTTGGGTGACTGCACGCAGACCAGACTGCAACTGTCTGTAGGCTATGCTCCACACTGTTGCAAGCTACACACTGTTCCTGATTGTGTGACTGCAAACAGCCCAGACTAGATACACAGCTCAGTACCCTTGGTGCTTTAAGCCCTCGGTGCTTCGTGCTTCGGTGCCCCAGTGTCTCGGCCTCGACGCCCTTGGTACCCTCGGTGCCTCAGCGCCTCAGTGACCTACAGCCTTGATGCCTCGGTGCTTCGGCACCCTCGGCGATCAAGAGCTGCCCTGCATCGGTGGCCTCGGTATTTTTTGTGCCCTCGGTGCCTCAGGGCCTCGGTGCTTCGGCGCCTCAGTGACCTACAGCCTCAATGCCTCAGTGCTTCGGAACCCTCGGCGATCAAGAGCTGCCCTGCATCGGTGGCCTTGGTACCTTTGGTGCCCTCTGGGCCACATTGCCTCAGTGGCTCGGTGCTTCATTGCCTCGGTGACTGAAGGCTTCGGCGCTTCGGTGACCCAAGGCTTCGGCACTTTAACTTCTGTGCCAGTACCCCAGAGCCACGGTGCTCGATATCCTTGATACCTTCAGTGCTCTCGGTGTTCCCGATGCCTTTTAGACTTGATGCCTTGGTGCTTCGGCTCTGCAGATACTCTAGAGCTTCGAAGCCTTGGTGCTTCGGCGCCTTCAGTGCTGGCACGTTCTATGCATCGGTGGCTTCAGGCCTCTCAGTACATTGGTGCCTCGGTGCCCCAGTGCTTCAGCGTTTTGGTGCATTAGCGCCTCCCAGGGCTCCAGAGCCTTAGGGCCTCAGTGCTTCATCACCTCCGGTGTCTGAAAGCTGCCTGCACCTATTACATTGGTGCCTTCAGTGCGCTTGGTGCCTCAGTGCCCTAGAGCCTTGGTGCCTCGTTGCCTCGGTGCCTAGCAGCAATGTCGGGCTTTCACCCTTGCACATTCTGCAGGTCGAACCTTTCCCCCGACAGAACAAGCACATATTGTGTGTCTGGTGCTTGGGCAGACAGCACACCTCTTCTGCCTTAGAAGACAGGACATTCTGCCCCATTTGCGCACACTCTAAGGAGAGAGTCCTGTGCAGGAGGGTAGCAGAGTTCACGGGCGAGACCTCTATGGTCAACTCGGATGAACCGGCTGTGTCATCTGAGGCACAGCCGCTCAGGCTCTCCTTCAAGGGAGGTCAAGGCATTCAAGTGTGGAAGGAATTTATATTTTCTAAATATTTGTATATCTAACTGTGGCAGAGCAGGGCTCTGCCCTTGTAAATATTGGCAGGGATGGAGTTAAATTCTCCTCCCTACCCAGGTTGATTGCGTCAGGTGGGAGCAATCAATCAATTAGTTATTCAATTATCACTCAGCCACCTGGAATAAAAGGAGGCCTCAGCCTCCCAGTGAGGGGAGAGTTCTAGAAGGAGAGGGAGCAAGTGTGTTTTTCTGTGTGTGTGGTTTTTTGTTTTTGAATCCAGTGAAGGCAACGCCCAGCCTGGAAGCCTTATTTTGTTGTAAGTTTCGTTTTGTGTTTATTTTGTGTCTTAGAAACCTTTTTGTTTGGCCCTCGTGCCGGTTTATTTTGTATTTTTGGTGAATTAAAATCTTTATTTTGAACTTTTCACACTGTCTCTGAGTCTCAACCTCTGTCATCCTGTCACACTAACATTTAATGCTTAATCTGCAGGGAGCATTTGCGTTCATAGTATAAGTTTGTATTTGAATAGAAATGAAACTAGACACCTCCATCCTGTCACAAATACAGGAGGCACGATAGTCTCTGTAAGTCGCCTTGGATAAAGGCATCTGCTAAATAAACAAATAATAATAATAATAATAATAAGATGTCCGGGCAGACAGCGAAAATAGTTTTAGATACAAAGAGAGATGGAAGTAAGTTTGTATGTGCGGGTAAGGTGTGAGCTAACAGGGTGATCACCTCAACGACTGGATATTGAACAAGAAGATGGGAGGCCCATGATGTTTGTGTATAAATATATGTGTTTTTTATTAATTAAGTATTTGCTTATAAGTTTTCATTTTATTCCATATATAGAATATTGCTTCGGTTTAGGACTCAGGACGCAGTTCCGCTAAACCCTTTGCGGTCCATTGTCGGACCTGGTCCGACATTGCAATTATTCCTATCAGGTCCATTGTCGGACCCTGTCCGACATCATCAAAAAAACGCAAAAAACGGGTTTCTAGTCGTTTTTTCTCTGGAAAAAGCCGAGAAAACCATTCAATGGCCGAGTGGGAGCGACAGGAGCCGAGACAAGCCGATAATGGCATCACATAGGGGCGGTCATAGGAAACAAGCTGGTTGTTACTGTATCAGCGCACAGAGACTATCACGGACATTTGCAGAGCTTTTTTGAGATGTTATAGTAATAAAATAATGACTTGGATTGCATTATTGAGGAGTTTGGTGATAAAACGAGTGATCAGGAGATGATTGATCGGTATGTACGACTATTATTATTATTATTATTTATTTCTTAGCATATGTGAAAGCGATAGCGAATGAAAGGGCGGGGCGGGGCTGGAGATGCCTAGTGAGTGC
Source organism: Acipenser oxyrinchus oxyrinchus (assembly GCA_030684275.1). Taxonomy (NCBI): domain Eukaryota; kingdom Metazoa; phylum Chordata; class Actinopteri; order Acipenseriformes; family Acipenseridae; genus Acipenser; species Acipenser oxyrinchus. The sequence goes on along the minus strand of CM060254.1, from coordinate 15,993,799 downwards.
TTTGTTGATATGCAGGGCCTTTTAAACCTGTTTGACTGTGGAAAAAATACTTTTAAACAGCATGTCTAAAATTAACTGCGCATGTGAAAATAAATTGGACCTGACGCGCAATTAATAAATGGACTGCAAAGGGTTAAATGTGTCTGTAAGATGTGTTTCTACTTCTGCAAAATCATGGCATGCTCCGGCAACAAAAGGTTAGACAAAAGAAACTAGAATAGAGAACAAGGCCTAAACCGCACGAATATGTGCAGGAATGAACATATACTGACAGTACTGGGTAACAACGACAGAAACTATGAAAAACAACTCCTTTTAAGAAAAGTCTCTGTTCATCCTATATGACGTCAATGTACGTATAAATCTCTCTGTACTTGGCTGATAGTCAAGTCAGAATTGTGTTTTGAATGCATTTGCTGGCTTCCTTTGTGCATCGTATTAAAGGTTATAAGACCACTGCTCCAGGCTGTCCTGTGTCGAGTCTTTTCAAAAACCCCACTACACAAGGCAAGCTAGAGACATATCAGACCTAAAGCAAGAGGTCTTAGAGTACCTGGTCAGGCAGCAGGCTATTGCCTCTGCTCCTGCTCCAGCTCCGCCTCTGGCACCTGCACCAGAACCGATCTCGCTTTCACAGGCAGTCGATCCGGTTCTCTCAGAGCAGGATGAGGTGATGAGCGAGGAGGATCAGGATGCGATATCCATCGATGCGTCCGGGGATTGGGAGTCAATCGGTTGACCAGCGGTCCAGGAATTGACTCAGGAGGTGGGTCTCAGCTATGAGGTTGCCTCCTCAAGCTCAGTTCGAGCGCTCATGGAGCGAGCCTCCAATTTCCAGGTTCCCTGAGAGACAGCACCTGAACAACGCTGGTCTGTATTCTGATCGCCGCAAGCTTCGAACCCCCAGCCTTTTCCAGAGTTCCCGGATTTTCTGGAGGCAGTTTAGTCCTCCTGGCAACGACCAGCCTCGACGCCAAGCGTCTCCAAGAGCACGGCCCTTCTGGCCTCCTTGGAAGGTGCTGGAGCACTGGGGCTAGCACAGTTTCCACCGGTGGACTCCACCATAGCGGCCTTGGTACGAGCCTGGCCAAAGATCCTAACAGCCAATGTAGGATCACAGAAGCCCACCTCAAAAAGGCTTACACAGCCAAGGCGCAAGTAACGCACCTTGCCAACACAGGAAGTCTCTTGACGGCTTACCTGGATGGCATGCTGCGATCTGTAGCCCTTCCTGAATCGCTAGCTTCAGAGCTACACCTGGTCTCAGGTATGCTTCTACAAATTTCTGGCTTCCAGGGTCAAGCCCTGGGCAGAAGCCTGGCATACCTGGTGGTGGCACTCAGACAGCTGCGGATGTCTCAGGCGAGGGTCCCTGATGCGGACAAGTCCGCCCTGTTGAACGCACCTATCTCCCCTAGTCATACCTTCAGGCCAGCGGTGGAGGAGATATTGCAACGCTCCCACAAAGAACAGGAAGTGTCTCAGCAGGTGTCCCGGCATGAGGGAAAGGGAAGCGCTGGCATCCTGCAGTTACTACGGTAACCTGGACAGTTCCAATCCCCATTGCGCGCGTGGTGACCTGAGGCACTGCCTGCAGGCCTCCTCGGCAGCCAATACACGGGGCTGTCAACAAAGACAGGGAAACGCCGGACGTGGGCCCCCAATGCATCAGTTCACAGGGAGACAGTTCCAGGCAGCCTCTGAGACAGGCTCCACCCCAGCCTCAGCAGCCCCAGCCTCAGACCCATCCCTTCTCACAACACCAGCTACAGTATTGGTGCAACTGCACCTCAGACTCTTGGGTGCTAGCCACCGTACACACTGGTTATGCACTGCAATTCCGATCAGGACCTCCTCCCTTTCGAGGGATCACGACTACATCTGTGAATGACCCTCTCCAGGTCTTGGCCCTCAGGCAAGAAGTAGAAATATTACTTCTCAAACAAGCCATCCACCTCATAGAACACACTTTTCAAGAAGAGGGGTTCTACTCGATATACTTTCTGGTGCCAAAAAAGAACGACGGCCTTCGCCCCATCCTAGACCTGAGACACCTGAACGGGTTCTTGAAGGAGAGGAGGTTCCAAATGGTCACACATCGCCACATCCTCCAGTCTGTCCGGCTGGGTGACTGGTTTACAACAGTAGACCTAAGGTACGTGTATTTTCTTGTCCCTATTCATCCAGCGCACAGGACATATCTCTGCTTCGCCTTTCAGGGGAGGGTCTTTGAGTTTACCGTGCTGCCTTTCGGCCTCTCCCTAGCTCCCCGCCCCTTTTCAAAGTGCGTGGATGCCACAGCGAAAGTGACAGAGCATCTGGTGAGACTGGGTCTCACACTCAACGATGCCAAAACCAATTAATATCGGTGCAGAGTACGGTCTACTTGGGACTTCAGCTGGATTCCCTTAAGATGCAAGGCTACCTGTCAGACGACAGAGTGACCGCCATTTGCAGCTGTTTAGCCCTGTTTCAACAGGGCTCCACAGTACAATTGGTGTTGTGTCAGAAACTATTGGGTCTGATGGCCGCAGCTTCATCAGCCATTCAACTGGGGTTACTCCACATGCGCCCGATCCAAGCGTGGCTTAATGATTTTTGACTACACCCCAAGAGCGACAGACACCGTCGGCTGACTGTGACTTGCTCATGCTGGGAAGCCTTACGTGGAGACAAGCCTCTCACCTGCGTGAAGATGTAAGGATAGGAGTGATACAAATGGCAGGTGGTAATGACAGATGCATCCAACTTCGGTTGGGGTACGGTCTGGAGGGGCAAAGGAGTCCATGGGTTCTGGTTGGGTCGCTGGACGTCCCTGCACATAAATGCGCTGGAGCTCTCCCTGGAGTGGTGAACTGGGCAGAAGATCTCCTCGAGGGAGTGTCCACACCCATCAGAATGGCGATTGCACCCTCAGGTGGTAGAACGCATTTGGGAACGATTCAGGAAAGCCCAGTTCGATCTCTTTGCCATGGCAGAGACGGCCCACTCCCTTGTGTGATTTTTCCTCCGCCGCTGCGGAGGTCCATTAGGCATCGACACCCTAACCTACAAATGGCCCAAGGTGCTTTTGTACACATTCCCGTCACTACTGCTACTCCCCCCCTTCCACGAGGAGGTCCGGAAAGACAAGGCAACAGTTCTTCTGGTGGCCCTCAGATGGCCCAGGAGTATCTGGTTTTCAAATCTTTGCCAGCTGCTGCAGGGCCAGCCCTGGGAGATCCCGCTACGCATGGATCTCCTCAGTCAGGTGCAAGGCACCCTCTGGCACCCAGAACCGGGCAGACTACGACTGTGGGTCTAGCCCCTGAATGGGAGCGTCTGTCCGCCTTAGGGCTCTCAGACGCAGTCGTTGTAGCCTATATATGGAAGTATTTCCAAGATTGGTGCATGACCAGAGGTCATGACCCCATTTATTGCTCTATAGCAACTATTTTACAGTTTACAGGTAGTTCCCCCTCTATGCTGAAAGTGTACCTAGCAGCCATATCAGCATGCCATGTCCCCATTGACTCAGTGTCCCCGGGCGATCATATTTTGGCTGCCCTTTTTCTAAAAGGTGCTCGGCAGTTGCGTTCTCTAAGGAGGGATGTCCTCCCTGAATGGAGTCTAGACGTGGTATTGGAGGCTCTCACTAAGGCCCCGTTTGAGCCTATACATTCCATAGAGCTGAAATATCTCTCTATGAAGACAGCCTTTTTATTAGCCATCATCTCCGCTAAGTGGGTCAGTGAGCTACAGCCTCTGTCTATGCACAGTTCCTGTATGCGTATTTGGGACAATGGGAACACTCGTTACGCACGACCCCTGCATTCCTACCGAAGGTGAGTATGGCTTTCCACTTGAACCAATTGGTTCAACTAGAGGCTTTCCATCCCCCTCCTTTTCAGGGGAGGATAGGAGACTGAATTCCTTCTGCCCAGTGCGGGCATTGAGAGGTTATGTAGATAGGACGAGAGCGCTGCATCAGTCTGACCAGCTCTTCGTCTGTCATGGTGAAAAAACCCTGGGTCAAGCCCTTCAAAGCACCGACTGTCCAACTGGATTGTGGACACAGCTTTGACTGCATATACCAATGCCGACCTAGCCCCACCTGGGAGGGTGGCCGCGCACTCTACCAGAGGTGTGTCTACGTCATGGACCCTCTTTCGAGGTGCCGCATTGACTGATATCTATACTGCGGCTAGCTGGGCTACTCCGCATACATTCACCAGGTTCTACCAACTTAGTGTGGTAGATACCTGTATGCCTTAATTAGGCACAAGGGTCCTTGAAGTTGTATGCTCACACCACCAACACTAGTTGGTGGTCGCGAGCCGTCCCTCATATGCTGTCACACACACACTCCCTTGCGAAGGCTTTGGTATACTTTTCCCAAAAGTATTGGTTGGTGGTCGTCTTCTCATTGAAAGGGAACGATAGGTTACGGATGTAACCCTGGTTCCCTGAAAGAGAAGACGACCACCAAAACTTGTGAGGTCATGTCACTCACATTCGCAGGTTCGATGCAAAAGAGAATGAGATCTCCGCTCAGTGACTATTTAATAACTCAGCGGGCAGGACCGAGGATGTCACTCCAGAAGCTTTGATATAAAATGCTCAGTGAATACCTGACGTGTGGCAGGCATATCCTAAAAGTATTGGTTGGTTGTCGTCCAGTGGATCTGTTTCTTGTTGCAAGCGATACAAAAAGTTTGCTCTATGATGTCTTATCGTGGCAAATTTTTAGATTACTTTATTTGTTTATTTAACAGACACCTTTATCCAAGGCGACTTACAGGGAGTAGGGTGTGTGAGCTATGCATCAGCTGCAGAGTCACTTACAATTACGTCTCACCCGAAAGATGGAGCACAAGGAGGTTAAGTGACTTGCTCAGGGTCACACAATGAGTCAGTGGCGAAGGTGGGATTTGAACCGGGGACCTCCTGGTTACAAGCCCTTTAACCACTGGACCACACAGCCTCCTTTATTATTTAAATTTAAGTTGTCCCTGAATCTAAATCAATCCCAAGTTCAAAGACAGAGAACAGACCTTAAATGGAAGTTACAATTAAGGCCAAAAAAAAATGAAACGCTCATCATCCAGAAGAAGGGAAGCGCAATTCATCAATAAGAGACTGGGGGTTCGGCGAGCACGTAAACACTTAACCGGACGCCTCTCATCAAATGTGCAGTTTGAAAAGAAACGTATATTTTTATTTTAAAATATGATATATGTGATACTACACTAGGTTAATAAAACCTCTGTTTGCAAGCATTGCTTTCAATTAGTGTTGCACTTTCTTGGTTATTTCAGCTGGAGCGTGGTTTATTTCCTGTCATTAACCAATCAGCTGCTTCCCCTTTTGACTGACATGCTTTCAGTCAGTAACATGACCCAGCAGACACTGGAAATGACACAGAAAGAGCAAGTGTAGCATATATCCTGGGAATAAGACATCAAAACAAAACTTTCTTTTACCTTTTTTACAATTTAAATACATGTTTGCTATAGCACATGCTTCCTTCCAAAATGCACATTTGAGACAACTTCTAATCTGCTTTCGGAAGTCCCTTAATTGTTTATTAATGAAACCATAAATCATGGTGACACTGACAGCTAATCCCAATCACGCTATCCATGCATGAAATAACACCTTTATCATATCCTTTATTGTTTGGAAACAGCATACAATACCATATACAATTACTGTATTCCTTCAAATTTAAAATGCCCTCAAATTTAAGACACTGCCCAAATTTCCCATCATCAATTTGAGGAAAAAATAAAACATCAAATAAATATGCATTTACAAAGATACAACCTCAATTATGCATATGGAGGCAGTTTGCGGCCATCTGCTACCACAGGGCATTCCAGTTATGTGCTGCTTCTCATTTCCAGTCGTGATTACTCACACCTGTTTTTCTTCCAGTTTGTGAACTGTGGTATTGCTTGGCATGTCGAAAAATACTGGGGTCTGATCAGCATTTCTGATCTGTCCAAGCTGGTACTGTTTGTTAGAAATGCTGAAAAAGTAAAAGCTTCTCTTTGAATTCCTCAGGAAGCTAATGACGCTTCTTTGAAAATGGCTCCCTGTATGTCATGGATGATTCGAGATCTGACAGTAACATTTTGGTTCATCTTTTCTCAGCAGTAAGTCACGTTGCTGCTTGTGTATTTGGGCAGTGACGTCTTTGTTTGTCTTTTCTCGGTAGTCAGTCACGTTGATGTTTGTGTACTTGGGTCTCGCATCATTTGTTGTCGTTTTTAATACACGCATCACTACTGTACTCGAATTTTAAAAATGCGTCTTAAATTTGAAGGAATATGATATCAATAGTTAGTGCTGGTGAGTGTAGGGGATGGCAATATATATAATCCACGTCTGGCAATGGAACATGAAACAAGCAATGTGATGGTTCCAGCTGTCCATGTATTGGATGGATGCGGACAGTTGGAGCCTCACAGAATTTAAAATACCGGTAGCCGTCTGGTTTACATTTACAGATGTACAGTAACTGTAAAACTGAGCGACCAATTACCAGAAAAGGAATCCCAAAAGTAGTAAGTAGACATGATGATTTGGATGAATAACAATTAAATGAACTGGAAGACAGCAAAACTGAAATTTAAAAAATCGCTATCTTTGAGAACTGGCTGAAACAAAAACAAATTGTCTCAACTGTAGAAAATGCACATCTTAAGGGATTTCTATAGAAATGTAAGAAATGCCCAAGGAGAAGAATATAAAATTTCATGCTAGTCTCCGAGCTGGAATAAACCGCTGTCTAAATGAAAACAAAACTGGGGAATCTGTCAATATACACACCCTGACTTCGTCACTTAAAATAATGTCTTTTTAGCGGTTTGTAAACGCTACAGAAAAACACAAAAAGACACATCTGAACATTATCCACCCCTCTTCGACACAGACCTTTAAAAATTATTGAAATCCAAGACGGCATTGAATTTATTTTTATTCCTCCTACCCCTCTGTTCTGCTCAAACAGTGTCTTGCACTGTGACAGGATGGTAGAGAATACTGGCGTTCTCAAGACTCAGAGGCAGAGTATTTTAGCAAATGGGGGGTTTATTTTTAATAAACCAAAACATAAATAAAACAAAGAAACGCCACACGGCAAAATAAAGGGCACAATGGCCAAAACAAAGATTTAAACAAAACAGAAATATCTTAAACTAAACATACAAAACTCACAGTCATGAAAAACAGCACTTCAGTGTTTCTCCTTTGTTCTCCCTCTCGCGTGCTGCAGCATGGCCAGCTTTATATTGGCCAGCTGGGCCAATTAAACAATTAAAGATATAATCCCCCAATTCGGTGATTGGGATCATGTGTTTAATTGGCGGCCATTCCAGCTCTGGTCTGTAGCTCCACTCCAGAGCCAGAATGGTCGACAATCACGTGACCCCTTCCCTTAAAGGGGCAGGACAACTTTGCCCTGCCACATGCACAGAGAGAAAAAAAATAATAACTCAGTGCCACCTCAACTCTGCCCCTGGTGTATCTTTTCAATGGCAATGTACAATTCAACACAATATAAAAAATAAAGATTTACTTACTTTTGCATGTTTCAATTAAATTACTTTACTTACCTTAAATTAGGCCCTGTCCACACTATGCCTTTAGACCATATTAGTTGCCTTTAAATCGTCTTAAAAGTGCCAAATATGGTTAGCACTACGCAGCATGTAATACCGTACTCGAGAACCAGACTTGAGACCACCTCAGGGGGTAGTCTCGGGGCCGGTTCTAATTAGATCGCATCAGGTAGTGTGGTTTGTCAAAAGTGTGGACGCTGTAATACCAAACTACATTTTTATTGTGCATCCTCCAATATCCCAAAATGCTTTTTGATATGTTTTGGCGCGTGGACATTAGAAATACAGTGCACAGAACAGATGCCTGAAAGAGTTGAGAACAACTATAAATACTGCTGTGCCGTATATACAATTTCTGAGGCTTGTTGTAAAATGGTGAATCATGGAGCGACATGATCAGATGCCGAATTCAAGGCACATTTATAACTGGAGTGATAAAATTGGTCAAGAAAAACTTCAGAAAACCTTGTGTTTTTAAGAAACAAAACCATAATGTTCATGCTAAGAAGCGTTATGTCTTCTGTGGGCACAGGCTCCATATTTGTAAACAGACAGTGCATGGTGGGATACTATCGTATTAAGTCCCATAGTCCATTAGGCTGCTAGGAACTGTAACTAGACTATTTTAATAGCGTCATTAAGCCTGACTAAACATAAAACGGTACTTTAGTGTTGATGCTTTGAGCTTGATTATTTTAAATATTTTCGAGTACGGTTTTCGAGATTGGTTATGTAGTAATTACAGCAACTTAGTGTGTAATTCAAAGTTATAAATGGGACTACTTTATTGGCATAAGGATATTTAGTAAAAAAAAATCACTGTTTGACCTGGATTATTAATGCAGTAAGGCCCTTCAGGGTGTTCGTATACATCCAATATATGGACTTTATGGGGGTTGGAGGCACTCGACTTCGTCTCGTACCGCACAACGCCCAGAGGTATCCATATATTTTGCCTGTTCATATAAACTTATCTTAAAATAAATTATTTGAATTACCATGTATGGTATGGCAGCCGATGGCCGGGAGCAGAAGCCTCTCAACCTACAATACTGTAGTTTTAAGCAATGTGTGACCCAGCTTCATAAAGGAAAGAAAAGTCATCTCACACACGTTAACAAAAATATACAAAATATAAACAGAAGTGAGCGGCCTAGCCTGTGACTTATGCAGAACACACACACACACACACACAAACACACACACACAAGCAATCAGTTAACCAATTTAACCTGACCACATTCCGTACATGGATTAGTTCCTCTCCAATTAGGTCAGGCCTCCCATTCAAACACACACATTTTAATATGGTTGGTTAAAACACACACACACACATCAGATATGGGTTTTAGACCCTTGCATGCCAGACCCACAAATATTTACAATTTGCACACACACATACTTACACAGACGAAATCAACATTTAATACAATTGGGAAGCTCTGCTCAGACTTCCTCTCAGCCAACACAAAGTTTGAAACTAGTTCCTAGTTGGAGAGCCAAACTGCTGTATACCTTTTGGCAACTATGAAACAGATGCCAGGACTGTTACTATGTAACAATGTAAATGGAATTTGTTTCTTTGTCAATTATAAAAGTTAATGAGATGCCTAAAAGGCAAATTGAGATGTATGTTAAAATGGCACAATGACTTGACTGCATTCATTTCCCTGCGAATTGACCAAATTAGTCAGTCATTTCTGAATTAGCGTAAAGTAATTGAGATAACTGATGTTTGCTAGCAATCAAGATGTAAGACTTGGATTCTTCCCAAAAATTCTGACTGAAGAAAAAAGAAGCAATCAAGCTCTTTTTAAAAGGCCAGAGAGTGATTGCAAACTCAATCACATTCTTATTGTCCTAAAGTAAGATGCAGGCTCGTGACGAATGGAGTTTGACATCCACAGAGCCGGCACAGCTGTCCACATAAACAGAGCACATTTGTTTTTATTTGTTAAAATTCCAAGGGTTCTTCATCAGCGTAAAAAATGATTTGCATGAGCCAGAACAATCAAACATATGTATCTAGAATCTCCTTATTACTCATTAAAATATATGCTTCCACTAAACTTTTAAGCATTGGGGTACATGACTTGATACTAACAATGACCTACTTGCTGTGTACTTTTTACTACATATTGTGATTTATTTGTGTTAATAAAATCATGATTGTTTTTGATTGCTAGTCTCCTGTTGTGGTGTTTGTATGTTGTTCAGAAATAAATAGTGTAAATATGTGCATAACTTGTCAGTCTATATTTAATCGGCTTAAAAAGAAATAAACGTCCATGACTGTATGTGGCAAAGTTTAGATTGGTAGCAGGTGTATATCAGGTGCAGTGCGGATGCAGTAATTCCAAGAACAAACAGACAACAAAGTGAAATGATGGTTTTAATGATTATAAATCCAATGGTCTGATGACCAGCCAGAAAACAATAATGAGCTGGCAATACACAGCAATGTGTATTGCACAGTAATGAAAAAGGGTTGCAGTCCCGCAAACAATAAACACGGTACAAAACACACACAATTAAACACACACGATCACAGGTCCAAAGTGAGTGCTCTCAGTGCTTGTGGTGAAGTACAATATATTACGTGCTATTGGTGAAAACAAGTGCTGTGGTGATCCGGCTTTGTGCTGGCCCCTGGCGACAGCTCCGGATTTGTGTTTAGCCGTCTAGTGCTATTTAACAAAAACACAGACAATTAAAAAACAGAAAATACCAACAAAACACTCACAAACTCTTTTCTCTTTATTTTATTTTGGGGATATCTCCCGGTCCTTCCAGTCTCCTCGCATCTCTGAAACCCAAGCGAAGGAAAAGATTTACAATTCTCCAGCCCCTTTTATGCGATTATGCATGACCCCTTGGTAAACGATTGCAGCTGACTCTATTGCCTGCAGCTGCTACCTCATTTACCTTCCAGGTCAATACGTTCCTGCAACGGAGTCTTGCATTTTTCCAGGCTGACTGACTTCCCGACCCAGGGAATGAACTGTCAGGCCAACCTGTCCAAAGCCTTTCCCTTTCGCTACTTAGTGCCCTCACTGGTCGAGAGGGAGATTTACAACCAGAACTCATTATATTTCCGTCACACTGTACAAGTTGCTTTACACAGCATTTCGTTTTTTCCAATTAAAATACTGCTAACACCAGTAAACTTTTCAAAGGACCGGTACATCTAATTTAATCCTTTGCGGTCCATTTATTCAGTCGCGTCTCAGGCGCGTCAGGTCCAATTTATTTTCACACGCACAGTTTATTTTAGACACGCTGTTTAAAAGTATTTATTTCACAGTAAAACAGGTTTAAAAGGCACTGCATATCAACAGGACACTCAGTACTGCATCTCGAGCCCCGCACCAGCCCTTGTTCGCTCTATTTTTCACATACCTCTTCATAGTCGTGCATACTGATAAATCATCTCCTGATCATTCGTTTTATCACCAAACTCCTCAATAATGTGATCCAAGTCATTATTTTATTACTATAACATCTCAAAAAGCTCTGCAAATTGTTTGTTTATGTCTGTGTTATCTCTGTGGTGCCGGGGCTATATGTATTGCTCAGATCTGCCCCTTTTTTTTCTCTCGGCTCCTATCAGTCTCACTCGGGCATTGAATGGTTTTCTCGGCTTTTTCCGGTGAAAAAAACGACTAGAGACCAGTGTTTTACGTCTTTTTGATGACATTTTAACCGCAAAGGGTTAAAAACAATTGTCATTGGCTGTCTCTCTTGACGGCCCCTTTTCGTTTGTTTTGCCATTGCTGATACATTCTCATGAACAGCCTACCAACATGCCCTGTCCTTGCTACTGTGGCACCTGATACCATGCCTCTCTCGGATGCTATTAGATCTTTCTCCATTTCTGGTAGACTGTTTGCTATTGTGCTGCAGAAGTCACATGCCACATCACATGATCAACCTCATTTGCATATTTAATTCAGGGCGATGTCATTTCCAATCACGTAGACAGAAGCTGAAAAGTTTTCTAATTTTGCATTCTAAATAGCTTTGCCTTAGTTTTTAAACCAGAAGCAAAATAACTAAAATCAGATAGAGCTTTATCTTTTAGAACAGGCAAATCATTGGCATACAATATCATAACAGTATCAGCTGCATATAATTGATAAAAATGTCAGCACTGTATTTCATGTAAAATATTATCAGTATGACAAAAATACCACTTCCTTTGTTTACATTTTTAGCTGGTCCTTTAGATTACAGGGCACACATAATGATAGTCTAAAGGACTGAAACGTTTGCATTTTGTTTGTCATTTAATAAAAGATGGTTTTAACCTCATAATTTCGACTGTTGTGGAGAAGTGCAGAGAGCGAGCCCACTTGTTGCCACCAGTGTACAAAGAGATAACAGTCTTTCGAGTGGATACAATGACGTTACGACTCTGCACACCATCCAGTTGTGCCTTTACCGGGTGAGCCACTCAGGGACCCCTTGCTTGTCATAGCATTGAATATATACCTGAACATGGTTGTGGAATACGGAATACCTCAGTTTTAGTCAGCTACTTATTAGAATTACTTTACAGTTTGCACTGACTGAAGAACAGATAGTCAGACACAATTATTAAGAACAATGCAGTTGGGGAGTTCAAATGGGATAATGTGGAGATTTTCTAAAGTCACCTTTTGGATTAACGTATTAGGCGGTAGGCTGGAGATCAAGGGGAATTTAAGAAATTCTACAATTAAATTAGGCTGGGGGTTTATGGATTGGACCACACAGTCATATCTGAAGCGGACATGTGTAGAATTGCACTGTATCTGTGATTGAATAGGACAGTCTCCTCAGATCAAACCACAGCTTTATTATATTTAAAGGTGTACTTAATCTTTTTAGCACTTGCTGAAAAAAATAATATGAAGGTGTTTTCTGTAAGAACTTTTGATTTTTCTTCCTCAGCAGCGGTGAAGAAGACATTTTATTTCCTTGCCGGTAAAAGTAGCCTCAGGGAATGTAAACAAACTGGATTGTTAATTAGATTTAGTATAATACTATTTCTACTTGACTATAAACAGAATTGTAATTGTGTCATTGTGTCATATAATTATAAATGGCCACAGGTCTGATTGTGGGATACTGTAACTTAGTTGGTCATCATCCATAACTACTAAACACTGTAGTGCAAACTTAGAATTACTAAAAGAAACATAACATGTTTAACGTCAAATGTTTTGACTAGAAGTCTTTCTCAATGTCTTATTGGTTAGTATCCTGGATTTTCTCTAATGCCTGGTCATTGCTGCTTTTACATTATAAGCAGAGTTTTAAATCTCTGTTTGGAATTTCATGTTGTAATATTATTGCCCAGTTTCTTTTAAATATATATCCCAATGAAAAGGGGAAATGTTATTGGGGCTTTTTAAGAAAAATGTAAAATGTGCAACATATTCTTTTGCAGTCGCAAATAAACTATCTGAAATGCATGCTTGCCTTTACTTGTTCTAGCTATCAGCAGTGTCTGACTGTTACACATAAAACAATATTGCAGTGAATTCAACCAGTGTCAAGCCTGAATTACATGTGTATGTTTTTTTCTGCAATTATGTCAGGATCCAATGCTTTTCAATAGGCAATTATAACCTTTAGTTGTGAGATATAGTCATATCTCACAAATGTAGTGGTTCTAAAACAGGGGTAAAAACCCACGTGTTTCATTAAGTTTCATTTACTATTCAGTCGGTGGTGGTCCCGGTTTGGCATACAGATTGTGTTCCTCACACATTTATAGGTGAACACTCTACTATACTACAGCAACATTCTCCACTGGGATTGTGGGATGGAGAAGCAGCCTGCTCTTACTCAGGGCAGCGAGCAGGGACTCAATAGGGGCTGTACAAACATTTACACAAACTCAAAACAGCAGTGTGGAGCAGTGGTTAGGGCTCTGGACTCTTGACCCAGAGGGTCGTGGGTTCAATCCCAGGTGGGGAACACTGCTGCTGTACCCTTGAGCAAGGTGCTTTACCTTGATTGCTCCAGTAAAAAACCCAACTGTATAAATGGGTAATTGTATGTAAAAATAATGTGATATCTTGTAACAATTGTAAGTTGCCCTGGATAAGGGCGTCTGCTAAGAAATAAATAATAAGAAGAAGAAAATGAGAGGGGTGTGCCAAGATTGGGTAGAACCGTGCATACAGTAGCTACCCAGGGAGCAGAATTCAGGTAAAATAAATATGATTTGCTATGACACTTCCTCTGTTAATCTCGCACATCTGCCCTCTATAGAAGTATGTCAGATCTGCTGTCATAGACTGATTTACAGGAGGACAATTCAGCGCTGATGTATCATTCATAACATTAATACATTTAGTTATGTACAGTATGGCTTTTATTTATTATTGAGCACATGCTTGAGATGCTATTTGCTTGAAGGAGTTATAACTAATGAAAGAATTTAATTAACCTTACCAGTCATGCACTTCCAATAGCGAAAGCTGTAGCAAACCTGTATTTTCAGTTAGTTATGTCAGGGCGAGGTATGATCTCAGTTTGCATGTCATGCTGTATTACGTACTTTCACCTCAGTAGTGACTTTGGATCATGTCACAGCTGCATGTTAGAGGAACCATTCGTGGATCCAGGTGGTTGGTTAATTACATTATTTCAGATTTTTGGACCAAAAGTTTTAAGCCCTGACATTATATTCAATTGATCTAAACAGGGCAGATCTAAGTACCAAACATTTCATTTGACTTACTTTAAAAAAATTATAATAATTAAGAGACACGCACACCATTAGAGATGGGAATTAAACAGTGGTAGTAAATCTGCATAAACTACCACTGTACTGTTGTTTCAAGTTTTAGTTTCTATATAAAGCCACCTTATTCGCCAACATTGTTACAGCACCCCATGGGAATACATGTCACTTCCATGCTATATCCTGGTGTGTGGCTTCCAGGAGTAGTCAAATCACTGTTTGAATATATGACCTAGGCATCGTTCCAACACCCACACTACCCTGATGACTTGTTTTAAGCTTAAGCACTACTTCTAATCACAGTCTCCCACAGAACGTGTCTCAGCATGAGAGCCCATAGATCACGGCTCCCCTTTGGATATCAAACCGCTAAATTTAGAATCAAACGTTATGCCATTAGCTTGCCATACAGAAGGAGGGAAGCTTGTGTGACAATGGCATAAGAGCCACGGCTCCCGGTAATCACTCCCATCAATAATTCATCCCTCCCTTAAATTAGAGTCTATTAGTGAACAATAATGATTTTTCTTCTGTCAAGTCTGTGCAATCCATTATTATTATTATTTTTCACAGCCTTTATTCCCCCGCTGTAATTAGAAAACATCTTACAGGGGATTGATGCCTTCTTGAAATAGCGACTGACTTCTTACTGACTGACTTTAGATTCATAAAGCTCTCTCTTTGGTGTGGAAACCCTTTGTTGTTGCTCAATATGATGGTAGTGGTTGCTTGGGTTTAAACACAAAATAATCAAACAAAGCCAATCAGGAATATCTAAACCTTAATTCTTTATCCATCATCAATTAAATTGTGAACATCTGCAACATCCTCATCATAAACAGACACAGAAGGATGGATTAATGAAGTGATAACTACCGGTTGCATCCAGTCTACAAGCTGTACAAGAGATAAGCATCTACTCAAGAATGTTATACTTGTGTACCTTGCAGTTACGTGATTGACTGCTGTCACTGATTCTGAGACATCGCTGAGAAGTTTAAAACTCTATAGACAAGCGTGACTCAAGGTGGTCAAGGTGCTTGCTTCGGGTGTGCATGGTTGCTAGTGACACACAAGATGCAAAGGTTTGCTTAGTCGTTATGTAACTAAAGGAGGTCCAGTGCTTCTGACACAAAAGAAGCATTAGTGGCCATTTACATCAGGGTGAAACAACTATTGGGTTTCCTTGATAAATCACTGTTGATGTTGGGATTTTAATAATGTATGTGCCTAGTTAAAAAAAAAAAAACACATAGGTACTGCTTAATGAGAATATAAAGGTGAGTGCTCTTTAGTGCTTAGTAGTGTTTAGATTCTCAAATTATATTGCGTAATGTATATCCTGAAGTTCTAAATTTAAGGGATTATAGTGCAACCGAACAGCCTGGAGTGTTCAAACATTGCTTAATGCTGCTGCGTGTAGTGTAATAGATGTGTGCTCGGGCCTAGATTTAAAACACGATCCGAACCCGACCCAACCAAACAAATCCGAACCCGACCCAAGCACGAGAGCTTTGAAATATTTGCATACCCAACCCGACTCCACAAATATATTCCAAACATACGCTATTGAAACTAAGTACCTTCAATGTAGAGTATTCCTGGTTTCCAGATAAATGAAGAAATATCACTCTCAAGTAATCATATCTCATTTACTTCCTTTCCTAATAATCCAACACTGCATGATTTAAAAGAAGACAACAACAGGCTTCTTAAAAACTTTGTTACCATAAATAGCCACACAGAAGATGCTCTTGCAAATTCGCATACTCATTTTGGACAAGCCTATATATCTAACTGCTAAATTAACGTTCAAATATTACACCACGGCTAGACTTTTAAAACAGCTACAAGACGAATACATCCCTTTTCAGTGTGCTGCTGTAGACCTGAATTTGCTGTCATATTTCAGTAATATTTTGCAAGATTTACATTATACAAAGCCACATGGACTTGTATTATCACTGAATATAACAATGTCGTGATTTTTCCAAACAGTGGATTTAGACATACCCTTTCCAGCAACAGAATGTTCCACTGCAACACATTCTCCTGTTGATATATATTTTTTTACTCCTATCAGCCTATATATGCCGTGCAGGCATAATTCGTGATATAAGGCAGGTCGTGATTTAAGCCGAGTTTCACGTTTGACTATGTCAGCACATTACAAGTGTGAGAAAAAAAGAAAGAAAACTAATGGTGAACTAAAGAGCAGTGTTTTAATACTGTACATTTAGTCGTTCTTTACATTTAAACACATGCTTATTTACTACAGGACAAATACGTTTTGTATCATTAACTGGAACAAAACAGTTTGTGTCGTTATCTAAAAAAGGCATGAATTGTCGACTGATGAGAGCTATCCATTAGGCATTGCACTTGGTCGTTTTGTTTGTGTGGACTTAAAATTTCGTGATGTTAGTGTTTTGTAACTGAACTCTATCCCGTTAACACTAGAACCGCCGCGGTTATACTCATACCTAAAATCGGCGCAGGGAGTCATTATGCCGGTTACATTTTAAACAACATCAATATCAAAGACAAACTATCGGATACAACTCTTTTTATTCAAGTACGTCATATCAAACATCTGCACAGCCGAAACGCTGTATTTAAATGAACAATTAAACATAAAAGGGTTTATTGTCTAACTTACCACATATAAAGCACTACTTCAAAAAATGAAAAACTATAATAAAATAAACACTTCAAAGAAAACAGGTGTAAACAGGTTGATGTACATACAAAACTGTAAAAGGGAAATTCTTTTTTAATTTAAAATGAAAGTAATACATGTTTTCTTTTGCATGTGTCACTTGGTGCAGCACTGAATCCAGGTTGAGCTGCTGCTTTGCAGTTTTCTGATCGAAATGTTTCTGCTGAAGCGCTGTGACTAGCTTCAAGATGATATTTTCCCCGGTGCATTCCTTGTACAAAACGAAGGAATTGATGGTTGCCAGGTCCAGTAGAGATAACAACAGGCTTATATATATATATATATATATATATATATATATATATATATATATATATATATATATATATATACAGTACTGTGCAAAAGTTTTAGGCAGGTGTGAAAAAATGCTGTAAAGTAAGAATGCTTTCAAAATAGACATGTTAATAGATTATATTTATCAATTAACTAAATGCAAAGTGAGTGAACAGAAGAAAAATCTAAATCAAATCCATATTTGGTGTGACCACCCTTTGCCTTCAGAACAGCATCAACCATCAATTCTTCTAGGTACACTTGCACACAGTTTTTGAAGGAACTTCGGCAGGTAGGTTGGCCCAAACATCTTGGAGAACTAACCACAATTCTTCTGTGGATTTAGGCAGCCTCAGTTGCTTCTCTCTCTTCATGTAATCCCAGACAGACTCGATGATGTTGAGATCAGGGCTCTGTGGGGCCATACCATCACTTCCAGGACTCCTTGTTCTTCTTTACGCTGAAGATAGTTCTTAATGACTTTTGCTGTATGTTTGGGGTCGTTGTCATGCTGCAGAATAAATTTGGGGCCAATCAGATGCCTCCCTGATGGTATTGCATGATGGATAAGTATCTGCCTGTACTTCTCAGCATTGAGGAGACCATTAATTCTGACAAAATCCCCAACTCCATTTGCAGAAATGCAGCCTCAAACTTGCAAGGAACCTCCACCATGCTTCACTGTTGCCTGCAGACACTCATTAGGTATGCAGCTCTCCAGCCCTTCGGCGAACAAACTGCCTTCTACTACAGCCAAATATTTCAAATTTTGACTCATCAGTCCAGAGCACCTGCTGCCATTTTTCTGCACCCCAGTTCCTGTGTTTTCGTGCATAGTTGAGTCGCTTGGCCTTGTTTCCACGTCGGAGGTATGGCTTTTTGGCCGCAAGTCTTCCATGAAGGCCACTTCTGACCAGACTTCTCCGGACAGTAGATGGGTGTACCAGGGTCCCACTGTTTTCTGCCAGTTCTGAGCTGATGGCACTGCTGGACATCTTCCGATTGCGAAGGGAAGTAAGCATGATGTGTCTTTCATCTGCTGCACTAAGTTTCCTTGGCCGACCACTGCGTCTACGGTCCTCAACGTTGCCCGTTTCTTTGTGCTTCTTCAAAGAGCTTGGACAGCACATCTGGAAACCCTGTCTGCCTTGAAATTTCTGCCTGGTAGAGACCTTGCTGATGCAGTATAACTACCTTGTGTCTTGTTGCTGTGCTCAGTCTTGCCATGGTGTATGACTTTTGACAGTAAACTGTCTTCAGCAACCTCACCTTGTTAGCTGAGTTTGGCTGTTCCTCACCCAGTTTTATTCCTCCTACACAGCTGTTTCTGTTTCAGTTAATGATTGTGTTTCAACCTACATATTGAATTGATGATCATTAGCACCTGTTTGGTATAATTGTTTAATCATACACCTGACTATATGCCTACAAAATCCCTGACTTTGTGCAAGTGTACCTAGAAGAATTGATGCTGTTATGCTGTTTTGAAGGCAAAGGGTGGTCACACCAAATATGGATTTGATTTAGATTTTTCTTCTGTTCACTCACTTTGCATTTAGTTAATTGATAAATATAATCTATTAACATGTCTATTTTTGAAAGCATTCTTACTTTACAGCATTTTTTCACACCTGCCTAAAACTTTTGCACAGTACTGTATATTGAAATATTTGGCTGTAGCAGAAGGCAGTTTGTCCGCCGAAGGGCTGGAGAGCGGTACATGAATGAGTGTCTGCAGGCAACAGTGAAGCATGATGGAGGTTCCTTGCAAGTTTGGGGCTGCATTTCTGCAAATGGAGTTGGGGATTTGGTCAGAATTAATGGTCTCCTCAATGCTGAGAAGTACAAGCAGATACTTATCCATCATGCAATACCATCAGGGAGGCATCTGATTGGCCCCAAATTTATTCTGCAGCATGACAACGACCCCAAACATACAGTGAAAGTCATTAAGAACTATCTTCAGCGTAAAGAAGAACAAGGAGTCCTGGAAGTGATGGTATGGCCCCCACAGAGCCCTGATCTCAACATCATCGAGTCTGTCTGGGATTACATGAAGAGAGAGAAGCAACTGAGGCTGCCTAAATCCACAGAAGAACTGTGGTTAGTTCTCCAAGATGTTTGGGCCAACCTACCTGCCGAATTCCTTCAAAAACTCTGTGCAAGTGTACCTAGAAGAATTGATGCTGTTTTGAAGGCAAAGGGTGGTCACACCAAATATTGATTTGATGTAGATTTTTCTTCCGTTCACTCACTTTGCATTTTGTTAATTGATAAATATAAACTATTAACATGTCTATTTTTTAAAGCATTCTTACTTTACAGCATTTTTTCACACCTGCCTAAAACTTTTGCACAGTACTGTATATATATATATATATATATATATATATATATATATATATATATATATACAGTATATAATAGAATATTGTAGGTTATAATCAAAATAAAAACATGTTTTGTAAAAGGCAGTCAAAATGTAAAAGGCAATCAAAATGACTGCTTTGGCGATTCTAGATGGGTGAGATTATAACTTCCTCATTTTCATGATCCTGCCTTTCAAATGCTGTCAGGGTATTTAATGCATATATTTAGGAAAAGTCATAAACGGACAACTGCATAACTTTCGGACATGCAGAGTAATTTAAATTTGAAAACCTCAAACCGTCAAAATGACTGCAGTGGTGGTTCTAGTATTAAGACCGCCCAGGCAGCATTTGACAGGCTGTACAAAACGTCAGCCGAGATGATTATTGGTTGTTAGTTGCGTTGGAAATGAATGATATCCTTTGGTTACTTAGTAAAGCCCAGCCACGTAGCATTTGACAGGCTGCAGAAAACAAATAAGCGGGTTTGTGAGATGATATTAAGAGAGTTAATTTCTCAAAGAACCTATGGTGCATGGCGAGCGGTTTTTCAAAAATCGAGAAGCAGAAAGTGAGTTTAATGAAGCACTTACACACAAAGGAAGAAAAAAAATACTCACTTAAAATTAAAAACACCATAATCCGCTCATTGATAACACACCGACCCGACCCGAGCCCAAACTATAATATACAAACTACACCCGACTCGACCAGAACCCAACACTTATTGTCGGGTCCCATCAGGCTCGGGTCATGTAGCAAGGCTCTATAGTGTAATATATTTTTCAAGAGAATCACAACTGTTTTGATATTGATATCTGCTGTAAGGGAAAAAAAGACAAACACATTTTCCCAAGTACAATGCTTTTCATTATGGTGCATTGCTCCTTCCTTATACAATGTCAAATCCATGAATTACAATGAAACTTATTGGGGTCCTTCATCCTCGTGATTGGCTTTATGATGTAAAATGATTATTTTCTTGTTCTGTACTGCAGTGCAGTCTATAAATTATTCTACAGTATATAATCCTGCTAGTGAAGTCTTTGACAGGTCATTTTAAAACAGTGTTTCACCCACAGGGTCCTACCAGAAGTGTAATAATTGCTCATCACAGTAACAACTACCCCTTTTATGTGTTTATTTTACTTGTATTTTAATTTATATATGCATTTCAAAAATGGTAAGTCATTATAAATCTCATAGATCATCTATGATCATCCCATGAGTAGATGTCCTCTACAAGCTAATGGCACTAGAATCACACATTAAAAAATTTCTTGATACATTGGTTAAAAGCATAATTGCATTATTATCCTGATAATGGAGATAACTGATCTTTCTTTAAGTGCCCTCAGTTTCGACTTGGGACCTAACTGTCATCGCGGTCAATTATCTAGCGCAGGGGTGTCAAACTCCAGTCCTCGAGGGCCGCAGGGTCTTCTGGTTTTCATTCCAACTTAAGCTCTCAATTAACATAATTTATCTAATTATTTGTTGAATTTGACATATTTAATATTTTTCAAGGTCTTTTACAGTTGATGGTTTTAAAAATGCACTTGATTCAAGGTACACTACCTATGAAACATTTTGAGGCCTGAAGAGAAGTGTTAAATGTGTCCAGTTAATCAAATAATTAGACCAATTAAGTAACTGAGAGCTTGGGTGGAACGAAAACCAGAAGACACTGCGGCCCTCCAGGAACTGAGTTTGACACCCCTGCTCTAGTGGGTAATGACCGCTGCATTGGACATGCTTAAATGATGTCCTGAGATAATCAGAGACACACTTTAACCAAAAAAAGATTTATTGATGCAGACACAAAACTGCCGATATGTCCCAGGAATTCAACCTCCCGCTTCAATTATCCAGTCCCTTTTATATCAACTTGCCCTGCACGGGAAAACCATACAGCAACCAATAAGAAACCTGCACCTAACAACAAAGAACAACTACACAGTAATGCATTAAACATTGCCTTACAAACACAACACTTCCCTCCCTTCAATTATTTTATTTATTTATTATTATTACTTTTTTTATTATTACAGATTTAACCTAGCAGGAGGTTTTATTACCCTTTTGGGACGCCAATTTACCCCTTCATTAGAAGTAACAGATTCTGTCATTTGCTCTGAAGGCTCCTGGTCTTGAGCCTGGGTATTTCCTTCAGTTGCCAACTCTTGTACACTTTCCATTTGTTTTCCTAAATCATCCCAGTCTGAGCAAGCTAACTCCTGAGTACATTTTTCATTTTATCATTTGATTCACATGAGTTTTTCTGCATTTCCCAGTAACTCAAGTACCTGTCCAGTGTATGTGCGTAAACTATGTGTGGCTGACAAAAGTTTCACACCCTTAAATTTTCTCTTGTACAGCTTTTCAGACATTACAGACATTGCTGCACCCGTATCCACCTCCATTCTTGTCAGCACATCATTAATTTTTAACATGACATAGTACGGCTTTACATACTCACATACACCAGTCTCTATATTAAAAAGTCCAGACTCTAGACTCTCACAATCCACTGCGTCAATTTCTTCATTGAAGCCAGTAACGCCCACCAATGCAAACTCGACCGCGTCCTCCGTTGCCAGGTAACCGGTGTTTGTCTGAGACGATCTCGAAACGCGGAGTTGCCGTAGTTGGTCTCGGTGCTTTGCAAGCCTGTGCAATGTGTCCCATTTTATTGCAATTTTGACATTGGTAAGATTTAAATCTACAGTTGTGTGCGTGATGATCCGATCCTCTGCAACGGAAACAGGTAGGCCCGCTGGATCCCCTCTGATTTGCAGGTGTGGAAACGGTGGCCGATGACGTAGTCTCCAGCAGCGGACTCTTGAAAGTTCTGGAAGGCGAAGCTCGCACTGCATGTGTCGGCCGTGTGATCCCTCGTTGAAACTGTGCCAGAAAATATCTCCGCCATGTCTAAACACGCTCTCCACTCCAACACTTTACTGTATGAAGCATTCAACAGTTTAGCTCGCAATTCCTGACTATTAAGTCCAAAAACAAATTGGTCTCTGAGTCTCTCGGTCAGACTTGTGCCGAACTCACATGATGCTGCTAATATTTTTAAATTGGCGGAAAAATCCTGCATGGATTCATTTTGCCCTTGAATTCTGGATTGAAATTTAAACCTTTCAGCAAGTACATTACGTTTTGGTACATAGTGTTCTCTCAAAACCTTTAACAAATCCTCGAAAGGTGCTGCACTCACCTCCGTCGGTGCGATTAAATCTTTCAGTAGTCCAAACGTCTTTGACCCCACCACTGATAAGAACACGGCTCTTTTCCTTTCGTCTGCAACCTCGTTCGCTTCTAAAAATTGTAGTAGCCGTTGTTCATATGTAGCGAAACTTTCCTGCTGTTCGCTGAACTGCGTATCCACTCCGGATCCAAAAAGAGACTTTTTTTTTTTTATCCATTGCTCACTTTCAAAAACAAATTAGGGAGTTAGCCTCAGCTGAAAAAAAAATATCCCATCCTCGTCGCCAAGACTGTTGTATATTAAAAAGAGTTGACCAGACCAAGTTTTAGTTCTCACATAAGCTTTATTGATGCAGACACAAGACTGCCGATCTGTCCCTGGAATTCAAACTCCCGCTTCAATTATCCAGTCCCTTTTATATCAACTTGCCCTGCGCGGGAAAACCACACAGCAACCAATAAGAAACCTGTACCTAACAACAAAGAACAACTACTCAGTAATGCAATAAACATTGCCTTACAAACACAACAACCTGCAAGTTAACTAACTGGGTAATTACCAATTTCTTCTTATCAAATTGAAACTCAAAAAATCAACTCAATGCCGTTATCAATATGCAACCATTTTCCTCTGTACTAAACAAATATATATATATATACACTACCGTTCAAAAGTTTGGGGTCACTTAGAAATTTCCTTGTTTTTGAAAGAAAAGCAAATTTTTTGTCCATTAAAATAACATCAAATTGATCAGAAATACAGTGTAGACATTGTTAATGTTGTAAATGACTATTGTAGCTGGAAACGGCTGATTTGTAATGGAATATCTACATAGGCGTACAGAGGCCCATTATCAGCAACCATCAGTCCTGTGTTCCAATGGCACGTTGTGTTTGCTAATCCAAGTTTATCATTTTAAAAGGCTAATTGATCATTAGAAAACCCTTTTGCAATTATGTTAGCACAGCTGAAAACTGTTGTGCTGATTAAAGAAGCAATAAAACCGGCCTTCTTTAGACTAGTTGAGTATCTGGAGCATCAGCAATTGTGGGTTCGATTACAGGCTCAAAATGGCCAGAAACAAAGAACTGTCTTCTGAAACTCGTCAGTCTATTCTTGTTCTGAGAAATGAAGGCTATTCCATGCGAGAAATTGCCAAGAAACTGAAGCTCTCGTACAACGCTGTGTACTACTCCCTTCACAGAACAGCGCAAACTGGCTTTAACCAGAATAGAAAGAGGAGTGGGAGGCCCCGGTGCACAACTGAGCAAGAGGACAAATACATTAGAATGTCTAGTTTGAGAAACAGATGCCTCACAGGTCCTCAACTGGCAGCTTCATTAAATAGTACCCGCAAAACACCAGTCTCAACGTCAACAGTGAAGAGGGGACTCCGGGATGCTGGCCTTCTAGGCAGAGTTGCAAAGAAAAAGCCATATCTCAGACTGGCCAATAAAAAGAAAAGATTAAGATGGGCAAAAGAACACAGACACTGGACAGAAGAAGTTTGGAAAAAAGTGTTATGGACAGACGAATCTAAGTTTGAGGTGTTCGGATCACAAAGAAGAACATTCGTGAGAGGCAGACCAAATGAAAAGATGCTGGAGGAGTGCTTGACGCCATCTGTCAAGCATGGTGGAGGCAATGTGATGGGCTGGGGGTGCTTTGGTGGTGGTAAAGTGGGAGATTTGTACAGGGTAAAAGGGATCTTGAAGAAGGAAGGCTATCACTCCATTTTGCAACGCCATGCCATACCCTGTGGACAGCGCTTGATTGGAGCCAATTTCCTCCTACAACAGGACAATGACCCAAAGCACAGCTCCAAACTATGCAAGAACTATTTAGGGAAGAAGCAGTCAGCTGGTATTCTGTCTATAATGGAGTGGCCAGCACAGTCACGGATCTCAACCCTATTGAGCTGTTGTGGGAGCAGCTTGACCGTATGGTACGTAAGAAGTGCCCATCAAGCCAATCCAACTTGTGGGAGGTGCTTCAGGAAGCATGGGGTGAAATCTTTTCAGATTACCTCAACAAATTGACAACTAGAATGCCAAAGGTCTGCAAGGCTGTAATTGCTGCAAATGGAGGATTCTTTGACGAAAGCAAAGTTTGAAGGACACAATTATTATTTCAATTAAAATCATTATTTCTAACCTTGTCAATGACTATATTTCCTATTCATTTTGCTATATTTCCTATTCAAACACATTTCATGTATGTTTTCATGGAAAACAAGGAAATTTCTAAGTGACCCCAAACTTTTGAACGGTAGTGTATATATATATATATATATATATATATATATATATATATATATATATATATATATATATATATATATATATATATATATTACATGCTAAATATTTGAAAGAGCAAGCAGACTTACCCTAGTAGTACCCTAAAATGATATCCATTTTCTTAGAATGAAATTGGGCTTTAATTGGTCACTTTGCTCAAACTGCTTGTATCCTAGATATTCTGATGTGAGCATAATGCTGTGGCAGGGCAGAAAAGCCCTGAACATAATCAGAGAGGGCAGGGCAAAGCCCTCTGTGTAAATATATGTATTTTTTTATTTTGAACGGGTGAATGTATTATGATTTAAAAGTAATGGTTTATTGTTGTATTAATATGATTTAAAAATGTTTGTATTGTGTGTTTATTTAAAACAATGTTTGGCTTTGTTATTGTTATTGGTTTCAATGAAAAAAAATGACTGTTTGTTAGTGTGGCAGTGTGGATGGGGTTAAAAGCCCATCCACTAAACTCATGCAGAATGTGACCATCTCCAGACTGATTCATTTATTACTAATCCGGAGATGGTGACATGTATAAAAACCCACAGCTTCTGAGCTCAGGATGGGTGTTCAAGGGGAGAGAACGAGAGCGAGGTGAGAAAATCTAAATCATAAAACAAAACCTTAAGTGAAAAGAACAGTAAGCAATTGCTACTCATGCTGGGCAGGCCAGCACAGCATTTGTTTACGTGTGTGTTTTGTGTTCGAGACCTGTTTTTGTTATTTTGTTCTGTGAGCGTTGTTTTTTTTGTTCAAATATTTATTTTATTTTTGTTTGAGAATAAAAACGGCGCTGAAAACACCTTTTCACTCGAGTACCTGTCTGTGTGTTGTCTCTGTCAGCTGTCTGGCCTGGGAACATCAATCCTCTGCTACCCTGTCACAAATGGATTATCACTTTCCTTTTCAATCAGGGAGATTATACTATCATTGTTCTTTACATTTACTTTACATTTTTAACAGTACAGCTAAAAAAAATAAATAATTCGACTCATCTATATTACCTGTATTATAAAAAAATTGTTCTGTCTAGAAAATACATCTGTTTCATTTTTCTGTGATATTTTAACTAAATAATGTTCTTGTAATTTAATGCCATTTATTATTAAATACATGTCTTTAGTTACTTACACTTCTATACCTGGTTATATAGCAGAAAGCAGCTCTAACCAGAAGGTTAAAACACAATGCAAGAAAAATCTTTACAAATGTAGTAATCTTAGTTCCTGCTCTGCATGTCAACAATATGGAGAAATCTGATGGTATCAGCATGCTAATCTACATTGACCTCTGCACATGAATGAGAATCACAGTAAACTCACTAATAAGCTCGCTGTGAAGGAAAAAGCTCATGTACCTCTGCTCTGGCTAATACCCTCTGCTGTTGATAGATTACTCTCCGTCAGCATGGCCTCATACTTCTTACACAAATATTTCGAGCCCGGTAAGCATAGTGCACAAAGCCGATGGAATGATTCATAACTTGACCTTCAAACAACAGGAAACTGTGCCACCGATTCCCTCAATCCCTCGTGCTTCATGAGTGATGAGAGTCACAGTTATTACTTAGCTGGCTGCAAGTTTTTATTTATATATATATATATATATATATATATATATATATATATATATATATATATATATATATATGTATTTTATAAATAAGTTCTCACCTGGCTTTCAAACTTTGATGTCTTTCTATAAGAATACATTTTTGGTTTGCAAGATATCAGTATGAGAGCTACATTTTCACAACATGGATAACAGTATTTGTAATCACAGAGAAAGTAAATGGCAACAAGGTCCTATAATGCACAGTGAATTTTCCATGCCTTTACTTCACTCAGGCCACTCGCTTATCCTGAATGGGATCCCATTGGTATCCCTGAATCTATTGGCTGCATTACATATTATGTTTCTGAAGCAAATGCTTGCTTTTAATAATAATAATGATGATGATGAGTTTGTGTTTCCATGTATATTTCTATGTACCGATGCTCTACAGTTAATTACAGTACAACTGTACACTGAAGTGTATTACAGGAGATCACAGTGCGGTAAATGGGTGTTCCAAACCCGTAAAATGGTAGTGAATGGTTAATCCCACAGACTGGCTGTAATAGCTGCATAATAAGTAGTAAACATTTACATCTGTATAAACTACAAGAGTTTACAGCATTCTTATGTACAGCTGTTGCGTGACCTCTGTAAGATAATACTTATTTAACACAAACAACACAACAAATTGAAATTCAAGAAAACAAGCAACAAAAAGAAAACCGGAGAAACTAGTGAAATGTATCACATCTTTTACAACTGATTGTAACATAAAGTGGCTTGATACTGTAGCAAAATGGAGCTCTTAAAAGCACTGCTGTCGGGTTACATCTAAGGCTTCTGATTTTCGGTTTTAACCAATAAAAACTGATAAAACACTGACAAATGTCCAAGAAACGGGGATCAGAAAGCTCAGGAAAAAAAGACTAGTAAACAGATAAACCTCTTGTTTATCTACAGTTTGCAGCAAATAAAAATTATGTTTAACGGCCGTCTGAAGTATTTTGTTTAGCGATGTTTAGTTTTGATGAAAGTGATTATGTATTTTCAACAGACTACTTGGGTTCTTTGCATTGTGTGAAAAAAAGTGTCAAGAAATAAAATGTAAGTGGGCACAAGCAAGCACTGTATGTATATGAAGAGCACAACCGGGAGTTTACAGTAACATACACCTGTGTTCAGACACATTTTATTGGATCCAGTAACTATACTGGCATGGCCTTGATGTAAAGACCAGGATCAAGATCATGTATATATACAACATAGGATTGTGGTTCAGTTAGATCAATTCTTACATTTTGAATTTCCCAGAGATTGCATTTTGAAAAGGTTAAGATAAAGCCCTTTGGAGTTATGTGAAAAAGGTCTGCAACTAACAGAGTGAAACCAAGGAAGAAAGGAATTTTACTTGTACTTGACAGCAGTGACATCTTGCTAATGACCTTTAGGTTCATCTTAACAGGCTGGTTAAGATGAAGTTTCAAGTTTGTGAAATACTAAACAGATGAGGTTTAATCTTGAATGGAACGTTCAGGTATTATGCCATTGCTGTAAGGGGGGTGTTACCATGATGAAGGGGCCAAGGCTCTGATGATGTCATCAGAATAGTTAATTTTGCCATAAAAAAGAATGGAAGTCAGCTAGTATTGTTGCAGTCTAAGCAATACAGTGACTGTGTGTGTGTGTTTCCCCATTGATGCCTGTCTCACATGTGGGCATTTATACAAGGACAAACATTTTGAAGCCAACATAGATACAAATAAATTATTTCAGCAGTTTCAAGCTACCTTTAAACGTGAGGATGTTATACTTTAACTGCAAAGTGAATTTATATTCAACATTGCATGCTTTCTGAACAACTGAATTATCAAGAGATTGGCAGACAGCTTGACACTAACTAACCACAAGCCACATACATCTCTAGCAAAGTCTCTTATAAGCTTACGTGTCGTATTCTGTTTATACTGCAAGTCTGTGTTTTTCTCTGGTATCAGCACCATTTTAGTTGCACTATAAAATAATATATGGAAATTCCTCTGGATTCCAATACAGCTTTTGCTATTCCTGGGGTGTCCCACTTCGATTTTTTATGAACCTGTGGCCTTTTTAAATTATTATTATCATTATTATTATTATTATTATTGCTATTTATTTCTTAGCAGACGCCCTTATCCAGGGCGACTTACAATTGTTACAAGATATCACATTATTTTTACATACAATTACCCATTTATACAGTTGGGTTTTTACTGGAGCAATCTAGGTACCTTGCTCAAGTCTACAGCAGCAGTATCCCCCACCTGGGATTGAACCCACAACCCTCCGGTCAAGTCCAGAGCCCTAACCACTACTCCACACTCCACAATGTCTATATGTATATATGTCTTCAGAACTAGGAAAATCATTGCGTAATAACAACAAAATATCTGTTAGTCAGATGTTACTCCTATGCAAGCCTTTCAAACTATTGATATTCACAAGAATTTGCAGCCATTATTCAAGTATTATCAATTTGTCTATAATTATGTGGTGTTTTAGTGCTAAGAATTGAGAGACTATCACACAACAAAAAATAGTTTGTGTTCAGGACACCCACAATGAGACACGTTTGTGATGATAATATTTCTGACCCATGTTATTTTATATATTCTGTTTCTTACACTAGACAAACGTCTGTTTTACACAACACCTTGTTTCTCATGTTGAACGCAGATGGGGGACGGATATGTTCATCAATGTATGTAGATGTGCTGTTTTTGGTTTGTATAAAACATAAAAATGTGATCACAAAAAAGGTTCAGGGAAGAAATATGGCATGGGAATATACATATATATATATATATATATATATATATATATATATATATATATATATATATATATATATATATTAGCATGTACATATGTATGAACATGAAGAAGTATTGATTTTTAACTTTAGAATAGTGTTATATGTTCTTTGCATGGCATGGAATTTTAATATATTCTTAATGACTGATTTCTCATACGTGATTGACAAATAGTTTTTTTTTATTGCTGCCTTCATTCTCAGAAGCAACTCACGTATGCACTTATTCTTATTGGATATTGATTGTAACTGATTTGACTGTGTTAATGGATCAATTGTTATGTGGATGTGATGTAATTGAATACATGATAACAACATTATATGGATGTGTTGCTGCCTATTTGTCGTACATTGACAACCTAGCTCCATTAGTAAATCATTATTGATTATTTTTGATATTCAATTATTATTTATAATGCTCACATAATGAAGTCGGATACAAAAACAACCAGAGGTACTGATCTAATAATCTCAATAATATTTGATGAACACGGGTGTTTTAGCATGGTTATTTTTTTAGACACATTACTTTATATATTTTTAAAAGGGAATAATTTCATAATTTAAGCAAGTGATAACCAAGCCTTCCAAAAACATTACATCTATTCTCTTACTGTTTGTATATTTTTAGTGGGAGTCCTTTTCCCTGTAACACATGAAGTGAATGAATAGACTTTGTGTTGTGTTGTGGCAGAAAATGTGGACTTCACCTGAGTGAAGATAAAGTCTGAAAGAAACTGACAAATATTTTGACAAGAAGTGTATTTTGAAATAAGTTCTGAGATTGGGAAAGACTTCTTGTTGAATAGTTTGTCATTGCACTTAATACGTTTATTTTTGTATTTATGAATTTAACTCTATTGAGTGATTTAATAGTTTTAGTCTGGAAAAATATCAACAGCAAAAGAATAAGGGCACAGATATTTAAAGATTTTGCGAATTTGTGCAGCTTGTTTGTAACTCTGCTTGCATTGTGATTTATCTTGCATATACAGTAGATGCCACTTATTAGCAATCCTGATATAAACAACTTTCGGTTATTATCAACATTTTTGTGTGATTTTGTTAATGACAACTTTTTCAAAAGTTTCCATGGTTACAGAATGAGCGGGAATGCAAAATGGGCACGCATTTCAGCTTCCCTGTATACGTCAGAATGTCATAATTCACCACTGTATTATTAAAATTGCAGACAGTAGTAGACAGGGACACTCTGTACATTTATTTCCGCTGATTGTTTATGTGTAACCCTAATGGCTTCCAAACCTGTAGACCTGTCTATAACCAATAAAGTTTGGATTGTGGAGGCTCTACATGAACCCCAAAGCAAAGCAAGTTCATGTAGCGGGAAAGTTTGGCATTTCAAAATCTGCCATTTGCCGCATTCTAAAGATGAGTGACAACATTATGAGGGAGTATGCAAACAGCACAAACCGAGGCTGTAAGTGCCAATGTGATGGAAAGGAGGCAGACGTTGGCAATGCTTTATGGCTCTGGTACTGTCTGGACCTGTTCTGAAACAGAAAGCGACTCTGCTAGCAATAGAGTGAGGAAAGGAGTTCAATCCATCAGATGGGTGGCTCAGTCATTGGAAAACCCGACACAACGTCATTCAACATGAAGAACACAGCGAGAAACTAAATGCTGACCTTCCAGTGGCTGCTGAATGGATAACAAACACCTTACCTCGGATTTTACACGAGTTCCAGCCATGTAACATCTTTAATGCAGATGAAACTGTTCTATTCTACCGGGGACTTCCAGACAGGGGACTTGGTTTGAGAGGGGAAGTGTTTACAGGAGATAAAAAAGCCATGGACTCGCACCTTCCTGTGATCTACAGGAATTCTGGAAATGCCTGGATGACAAGTTCACTGTTTATCGAGTAGCTAGAAAATTGGAACAGGGAGCTAATGTTACAAGACCGTCAAATTTGCCTTTTAAGTGACAACTGCCCAGCTTATCCATGCAACATTGAACTGCCTGACATTGTGTTGCGATGGATGCTGTGAAAAAGATAACACTTCTTGATACAATTGACCTAGTTAAAGGGTCTTGGGCCGCTGTTCTCCCCGAGACTGTTTCCAACTGCTTCAGAAAGGGAAAGTTTGTGTCTGCCACAGACAGCGAGGAGCAGATTGATATTGATGCGCTTGCCGATGTTGCCATTCCTGACAATCAGCAGAGGAGTTTGAGGGCGTGGTGGAGTTTGACAGTCGGGAGGAGATGTCAGGTGAGCTCACAGATGCAGAACTTTTGGAGGCAGTAACAGCTGAAAGGCGCCCACAGGTGGAAGAAGCGGAAGAAACAGAAGAGGATACTGTACCACAGCTTTCACTGAAAGAACAGTTGCAGGCAGTGGCTTTCAAAATGGCTATGAAGCTGCTTGGAAAATTGAGAGGGATTTACATTTGGAGGTGGCGAATCATAAAAAGCAGACAACATTGGGCAGCTATTTTTAAGATTGTGCTTGATTAGTAAACCTAAGTACAGTATCAACAGCTTATTTTCCTCCAAGGACTTTGGTAGTACAGTACGTGGTCAAGGAATGTGATGCGTTGTCTATAAACACGACTAGCACTGTATTTTCTTTCTTTTTTTATTGTTTACGAATTAGTTAAGTGAAGTCAAACACATGCAACAAATTTGTCTCCAAAAGTGTGATTTGCAGAAAACATATTTTTGGAGTGTCACATAATTATTCATAAATCCAGATTTGAGTAAAAAAAAACATTTAAAAAAATGAACAAGTGTTCTTTTCTCACGTAACTCTTGTTTTAAATTTCATTCTCAGGCACAGATTTTTCTCAGTTGAGGAAGAAAAAATCCCTGCAACTGCCTGAGTGAAATTCATACCTTTTATTTTTTTAATAGCTGGCCCAAGGAACGTGTTTTTGATTACACCTTTAAAAATGTAGCGCTTTTCATTCAGTGAGGAATGATCATTTGATTGACAGGAAAATCCTTTCAACCATCTCCAAAAGTCAAGCAAACATTGGACTAAGGAGGTAATGCCCACATCCATGTCACCATTCAGTCAGTGGTAGTTACCAATAGTATTCAAGCTTAGGAATGCCATACATTTAATGCCTCCTCATTTCTGGCCTCACCAGGGGGTTTTGGCACTGATTAATATATATATATATATATATATATATATATATATATATATATATATATATATATATATATATATATAATCTATTCAATCAAGTAGTGAAAACCATTTATTGATAAGAATATCAATAGTTTGCAAAATAATTAAACCACCAAATAAACAAAGAATCAATTTTGCTCCATGCAAGCAGAATAAACGTATTGAATAAACTATAACACATTAACAATTTTTTTTTACCCTCTGAAATAACTTTTTACATTCAATACTGAGTTGACGCCCTTCCACAAAGAGATGAAACTTGTTTACTATCATGTCTGAATCCCTGTTTATTGACTACAGATGCCTGACCACCAGACCTGAACGACGAGGCAGCACAAAAGGCATCTTAAGACCTCAGGAGCTGAAAAGCTATATTGAACCAATTCCAAGGTCAGAGAAAACCACCCAGGGACTGATCAATAAATGATACTCATCTCACCTCCATCTAACACAGACTCATCTATCATCTGATGCTGGGCTTGCTGGAGCTGTGATTTTAGTACACGGGCGGGTGGGTGGTGGGGGTATGTTGGGGAGGGCAAATCTGCTATGCCCTTCAAAAGGGCACTGTGAAAAAGATAAGCCGGTTCAGGGTGCAGGCAGTGGTTACCTATGGGTAGCATGGAAAGCAAGCAAGTCTATTTATCATCCAAGGTGTTGTTATGTTTGTGTTTTGTTTTAATTTTACAAGAGTGTAAAGAAAGTGCAGGAAGTAAAGAAAAGAAAAATAATACACAAATAAGATTTGCCCAAAGTCTTGCCCAAAGTATAATTTAGTATGTGTTAGGACAGCGGTCCTGAGTAATAAAGAACTAAGAATTTAGTTTAGCAAGAGTGCGTCTTGCCCAAAGTTTAATTTAGTACGTATTGTTGGAAGTAGCACAAGGCCAAACAAGGTGGCTTTTTGTTTTCTAGCTTTGTTTAATACAGTGTTTTGTTTAACAGTTGTGGTTCTACTTTTGTATTGCACTCTGTACTGTGTAATTGCGTGTGTGTTGTTACCATTGTTGGTATAATAATGGCCTCATTGAAAAGCAAACACGCCCCCTGAGGTTACCCCCTTGTTAGTGGTGTCGCACAGTACTGCAGCCTCCCTGCAAGTGTGATACTGTAATATAATAAATAGTGAGCAATTTATTCAATAAGCTCACCCAGTGGACATTTCCTGTAATACACAGCCAGAAAAAATAAATGTTCATATAAAAAATACAGCATGATGTAATGTGTGTGATAGATGAGAATGGTGGTGTGATGCTTGGATAAAGGATGGGCATTACATTCTCATATCACACACTACCCCATGCATTATTCTCTATATATGCTGAAGTAAATAAAACCTGGAAACCAGTGCCATTGTTTGCAACTGCAACCCTCTATCTCTCTCTCTCTCTCTGACTGGACCAGCGGACTCCCACACCCTTTACCTACAACATTACAGACATTTAAAAATATTTGATTTACCTATTTAATATCTTATTATATGTGTTTGTATAATTCCCTACTGCTTAGATCATTATTGATCAGGAATACAAGAATACGAGGGGATGCAACTGTAATTCCTGCCCTCTCTGCGACTGTGAGTAAGGAAATAGAACATCTTTACATTTTGCTTTTCAAAGGCAAAAAGTAAAAAATTAAAAATAAAAAAAATCCAGGTTTACAGTGAAAAAGAGAGAATTAAGCTGAAATTATTATTATTATTATTATTATTATTATTATTATTATTATTATTATTATTATTATTATTATTATTTATTTCTTAGCAAACGCCCTATCCAGGGCGACTTAGAATTGTTACAAGATATCACATTATTGTGGAAATGCAGACACTGCTATGGTGGAATGCAGCATCCACTATGTTTGCACAAATCTCAGATACCATAGGCTTGGCTTACATGCAAAAAATGTAGTAAACCTGGTAAAACTACTTCAATAATATATATCACAAAAATCACTGATATACAGGAGATCCAAGTAACTTTAAAAATTAAAAATTGCTTTTGCTGAGGTGAGATGATTGAGAGACCAGGCCCACCAAAACAATTAGTGTCTTTTGATATCTTTTAAAGCCTTTGACTTATTTTCTTTATATATATATATATATATATATATATATATATATATATATATATATATATATATATATATATGCAGATGCTACCATGTACCACAGTCATTTTTGTAATAGTAAAATCTATTTCCTTCGTGAGGCTGCACCCATTGTGGACTAAAGACAACTTTCCATCAGCCTCATGAAAACAGCCGATACAATTGAATTTAATCATTTTGAACTAAAAGACAAATGGTCTCATCTTGATCCAAAGCCTTCTTCCTGGAAGCTGTCTGCATCCAGCTTAGATCGAGCAGGCATTTACTGCAACAGATCTCCCGACTCTGAGCTCCCACTGGTCAAGTAAGTCGTGTTGCATTAGTGCTCACATCTAATTAGGTTGGAATGGCAGATTCTCCCCAATGCCAGACACTCTGCACAGCTCGTTTTTTTTTCTCTCTTGTTTAAGGTAATGGGCTTTGAGCATTCTTGCAACTCCTCATTAGCACGTCCAATGAAGCAGTTCTCTGAGAATCTGCATATTTAACCACTTTGGAGTGAATTAAATACTGCTCGTTGGCAGCCTCTGGGCTTTGTGGAACTGGGCAACCCACACCTTAGTTTCTCTGTCTTCAACAAGGCAGACTACACATTCGAAGAACATGCTGCTGTAGGATCGATAAGGGTCACAAACTCACAGTCAATTTGGAATTAACATCATAACACATACTCTGGTCGACCAAATAAAAAACCTGGCCTGCTATGTGGGACCTGGAAGTCAGGGTTGACATTTGCTTATTAAATGTCTTGGCATCCTTAAAAAAAGTTACTTGTCTGTATTTAAATAATTTAAAGTGGTGCTCTGTGGTGTCATACTGTACATTCAATCAATCATTTAGCTCCTTTCAATGACAATACAGTATGTTTCTAAACCAATGCTGTTCCAACTTTATCACTGCACTTGTGGGCATCTTGCAGCAAGGCTTGTAAAGTAATTGTAATTTCCCATGCACTATATATAGGTCCCATGCACTATATAGGTCTCTGTGTGGCAATGGTTTACTTTAGGTTTCACTTTAGGTTTCTGTCCTACTCACGACTCCCGTTCCGCCTCTGAACACACCAACCTCATGTCACCCGTGATCACCCTATTTATATACCTGTGGCTGGAGCCTTAATTAATCATTTAATCATTTATTCAATTCATGGTTCCACCCACATTCCCACGTGTTTCTGCAGGGAGGATTTTATCTCCCTCCCTGCCATCTCTATATTCCCCACACATACACACACACCCCGTGCACCTCTACAAATATACCTTTCAAATCGCCCGTGCTACACAACCCAAACCATATCCCGTGCATACATACATAAAATAACACTCCACCTAAAACATACAAAATACACAAATACACCCAGGGGCGGGGGGGTACCCTGTCACAGTCTCAAATGGGCAGTCTTAAAAGAAACACATGCTTTATTTAATATGTATCTGTCACAAAGATGGCTGTAGTGGGTGACGTCAGACCAGAGCCAGGGAATAAACGACAGAGAGGTGGAGTTTGGTGGAGCTGAGCGAATGGTTTCGCTCAGCATTTAGTAAATCAACAGAACACAAAAACAGGACACGGCACTTGCGGCCAAAATAAACAGGAAAACAAAACGGACTATACAGACAAACACGAACACGGTGAGTTTTAAACAAATAAGTATCGTTATTTTCCTTTTCCTTTTCTCCTCTCCACACCCATTCTCCACTCACCGAACACACCACCCCGAGTGAGTGAAAACGTGCTGTTTTTATGCAGTTGTACCGAGACTCGATTGCTAGTCAATCATTCAATTGGAATCTCGGTACAACTGCACGTGAATTAATTAAGTGTACTCCCGTGACCACACATTACATTTTAACCAGCACGTGAAGTGATTTGTGCCATCCTCGTGCCTAAATACAAATCTACATTTTTAAATACACGTGAAACACAGACCCGTTTATATCCCGTGTACCAATGACTATACACCAACATTAAAACACAACACATAACACAAAATACACACAGGGGCGGGCACTTTGCCACATATACCCCCTTGTGCAAAGCACACATGGCCTCAATGGCCACCTCCCCCTCAGTCTTAAAGTCCCGGAAGAGGGAGAAGCAAGGTGTTTCTGGGGGTGGCCATGGTGGAATGTCCTCCACTCCCCACTTCTTCGTGGCTATCAGCTCCCTCTTCGGGGCTCCGCCACACACTATCCTGCCCGAAAGTGCGGCTGGGTAAGCTGGTCTCCTGACCTCCCCCCTTCTTCATGGCCGGCATTTCCCCTCCGTGGGGCTCCGACCACCACGATCTCCGGCAGCGAAACTGCTGCGAGGGGAGCTGGTCTCCTGACCTCCCCTTTCTTCATGGCGGCAGCTCCCCTTCATGGGCCTCTGGCCACAGTGTAGCGACCCCAGGCAGCAGGACCCTCGACGACCCCAGGCGAAGCAGGATCCCTGGCGACCCCAGGCGGCGGCAGCAGCAGCGGACCCTCGGGAGGCGGCGGCAGCAGCAGCAGACCCTCGGGAGGCGGCGGCAGCAGCAGCGGACCCTCGGGAGGCGGCGGCAGCAGCAGCGGACCCTCGGGAGGCGAACTCGGGAGGGAGCCCCTGGCCATAGAGGTGGCAGCGGAGCTCCACTTCTCCCTCGTACCCTGTACCCTGTGTGGAGCAAAAGGCAGCCCCAGGCGATGCGGAGCAACAGGCAGCCCCAGGCGTCGCGGGCGGCTGGCAACCCCAGGCGATGTGGAGCGGCTGGCAACCCCAGGCGATGCGGAGCGGCTGGCAACCCCAGGCGTTGCGGAGCGGCTGGCAACCCCAGGCGATGCGGAGCGATTGGCAACCCCAGGCGATGCGGAGCGGCTGGCAACCCCAGGCGATGCAGATGCTTTGACCCCAAAGACACTGCTGGGTTAAAAAAGAACAAGGAAGGAAAGCAGTAACAGACTTCCTGGATGCAAGACAAGCAAACTAAGAAGTTATCAAACAACATGCTTTGAGCAATTGCAATAAGAATCACTTAAATGACTGAAAAAATGTATAGGGTACAGTAAATACAAATACATAAGAAAATGCCATCTCCCGTTTGGGAGAATCCCCGATCGTGCTGATATATATTCACATTTTGAATGCTAGGATGCTAACCAAATACAACAACATCAACTGGTACAGGATTCCCCAAAATGATCCAAGAAAGCAGAAGTACAAAAGCAATACAAATTATTTTAGCAATAAAAACTTAAGGAACTGTTTTAAGGTATATATACATCTGTACCTGCAGAAGTACGAAATGCATTATTATGCACGCAAAATACAACAGAATGTATGCAAATGTTACAGATTACAAAATACTGTACATCTGTTGATGCATTTATATTGAAATATTTTAGTAGCACAAATACCAGTATAGCAAGCAAATCTTAATGAATAAGGAAGCTGACCTTATTCCTGCATATAACATACATTAATTTATACTGGATCTAAATCGTCACTGTGGATTCCTCCAAACTAGTAAACCAGCTTGAACCCTTTTAGTTTCCATTGGAAATAATGCAGTCATTGATTTCCATTACACGAGAGTAGATGTTAAAACTTCATGCTGATTTGAACTCGGCTCTCGCCAAGATAAGCACCAACGAAGACGTAGCTTTACAGTAAACTAATGTGATCCATAGTTGTCTCCATCCATTTGCGCTTCCTTCCATATGATGATGTAGATATCCTTCTGTCAGGTGTTGATGGCTGAAGTGTAATGCTGGCTCCAGGGATCAGCTTATTTTGCCTCCCTAGCGCATCAGCACACACAACGGCTGCGATGCTGGCTCTGGGGATCAACCACAGTGCGGTCTCCCGAGCGCATCAGCATGACAACCATTTGGATTGAGCTAAGTAGGGTACATCTCTGGGGTCTTCAAGTGGGCACCTTCCATCCTCGGTGTTTTGTCGACTAGCCCACGACACCTCAAGAGGGCTCGACGGTGATTCTGGCGTCCCAGAATCACCCCCCTCTATCCCCCACTCAACTCAGCCCAGCTTACTTACCTGTACATCAGCATTTCTTTCTTTCTATTGTGCTTGAGATCCCAAGCCAGAATCTTCCTGTCTCTACCACAGCCAGTTGCTGCTCCTCTCTGCTGCTTCAGATAAGTTCTTCACTGTGCGACGCAACTCTTGGCCATTGAATCCGGGTTGTAGAGTGTGCCACAAATCCTCGACAACCCACCTCCACTG
The DNA here is from genome assembly GCA_030684275.1 of Acipenser oxyrinchus oxyrinchus. Lineage (NCBI taxonomy): Eukaryota > Metazoa > Chordata > Actinopteri > Acipenseriformes > Acipenseridae > Acipenser > Acipenser oxyrinchus. The sequence continues at coordinate 15,954,704 of CM060254.1, read as the reverse complement.
GGTAAACCCGGACTCTCCATCCTCGCTGTTCCGCTTCAGTGGCAAGTTGAGCATACCGCAGTTTCTTCCTCTCATACGCCTCATCGACAGTATCCTCCCATGGCACTGTTAACTCTACCAGGTGAACAAGGCGTGCTGATCCAGACCTCAAGACAATATCTGGTAGAAGATTAGTGGTGACAATCTCAGGTGGAAAAATAAGCCGTTGACCAACATCTGCCAGCATTCCAGTTGTCCTGGACGAGGATTGGTTTTAACACGTTTTCTTGGTGGTTGCTCTCCTGGGCGGAGGAATGTTGTCTTTTGTGTGTAATGTTTTGATGGAACAGGTGACAACTTATTGGTCATGTTACGCTTGTCTTCCAATGCTAATGCCAAACATCGCAGCACCTGGTCATGGCGCCAAGTAACCGTCCTTGGCTAAGAGCCACCTTACATCCTGTCAAAATGTGCCTTAATGTTGCAGGTGATGAACACAAAGGACATGAGGGATCCTCTCCTACCCAGAGGTTTAGGTTCTGTGGTGATGGGAGAACATCATATGTTGACCTGATGAGGAAACTGATCCTGCTCTGTTCCATTGACCATAGGTCTTGCCAGCCAATCTTGCGTTGTTCCACTCTCCCATCTCATCCATTCTCCCTGCTTGGCCTGGGGAATGGCCTTTATACACCTCAACCACTCCTCCTGCTTTTGCACCTCGTTGACGACCATCTTCCTCCGTTGAGCTGGGGCTGCCTTGTGCCATGTAGGAGGAGCTGAACTGAGACCAAGACCCACTCTTCCATGCTGAACTTGCCCCATGATATCACCAATTCGAAGGGCAGCCTTTGCATCCTCCACAGCTTTCTTTGCCACCCACTTTCTTCCAGTTTTCAGCTCAAGTGCTGCCTCCTTTACGCATTTGTCGCGTGACTCTACTAATTTCCATCAGTCTGACCATGGCGCACTTAAACTCCTCGGTTAGAGCGGATGCTGGTAGCTGCAGTATTCCTTTACCATAAAGTCCCATTCTACTGAGCATCAGCACACACAACGGCTGCGATGCTGGCTCTGGGGATCAACCACAGTGCGGTCTCCCCAGCGCATCAGCATGACAACCATTTGGATTGAGCTAAGTAGGGTACATCTCTGGGGTCTTCAAGTGGGCACCTTCCATCCTCGGTGTTTTGTCACCTTCCATCCTCGGTGTTTCCACGCTGCCTCAGTAGAATGAGGCAGCGTGGAACTCCCAACCATTTCCTGATGTATGAACTGATTAAGGCTTCCAGCTTCTCTACTGTTGTCAAAGAAACCTCATACACAGTCAGTGGCCACAGCAACCTTGGCAGTAGACCAAACTGAAAGCACCAGAGTTTTAGTTTGCCTGGTAAAGTGCTGCTGTCTATGCTCTTCAACCCTTCCACTGCTTGTTGTCTAACTTCTACCACACGAACTGTGTCCTTTAGATTCCCGTCGTACCATCTCCCAAGACTCTTCACTGGCTTCTCAGACACTGTTGGTATTGCCTCACCGTTAATGAAGAACGTTTTATCTACTACTTTACCTTTAATTATAGAGATGCCCCTTGATTTAGTGGGCTTGAATTGCATTCGTGCCCATTTGATGTTATTGGTTAATTTGCCCAATAACCGATTAGTGCAGGCTACTGTTGTAGTCATGGTTGTCATGTCTTCCATGTATGCTCGAATTGGTGGTAGTCGCATTCCAGAAGCCAAGCGCTCTCCTCCCACTACCCATTTTGATGCCCTAATGATTACTTCCATTGCCATGGTAAAAGCCAGTGGAGAAATGGTGCATCCTGCCATTATTCCAACTTCTAGGCATTGCCATGTAGTGCTGAATTCTGAAGTTGAAAAACTAAATTGCAAATCTCCAAAGTAGGCTTTCACTAAATTTGTTATTGTCATCGGTACACTGAAAAAATTAAACGCTGCCCAAAGAAGTTCATGTGGCACTGAACCATATGCATTAGCCAAATCCAGGAATGTCACATGGAGCTCCTTCCTCTCCTTTTAGCTGATTGAATTTGTTGCCAGATCACATTGATGTGTTCTAAGCATCCTGGGAAACCTGGAATGCCCGCTTTTTGTATTGAAGTGTCAATGAAGCAGTTCTTTAATAGGTAAGTTGACAATCTCTGAGCAATAATGCTGAAGAAAATCTTGCCTTCTACGTTTAATAGGGAAATAGGGCGAAACTGACTGATGCTTGTAGAATCTTTTTCTTTAGGTATAAAGACTCCACCTGCTCGGTGCCATGCTTTTGGTACAACCTGTTTTTCCCATGCCACTTTCATAAATTTCCACAGGATTCGTAGAACTCCTGAAGCACTCTTGTACACTCTGTACGGAACGCCATTTGGCCCTGGTGATGATGAAGCCTTTGCTTTTTTCACAGCTTGCTCTACTTCTTTCCACTTAGGTGCACAGTCCTCCATTTGGTATTCTGGTGGATTGAGAGGTGGGATGTCTGAAGGAATTGACATTGGCTCCTGCCTTTTTGAATCTGTATGTGTTTCTTCCAAATATCTCTCCAGCTTAAACTTAGATGCTTTTAGTGTGCCATTCTTCTCACTGGTGAATAACTTCTTTACAAATTTGAATGGGTCTTTATAAAAGTTAGTTCTCGCATGCTCCTTCTTTTTGTAGCGTTTCCGTAGGCGCTCAGCTCTGCGCAATGTTGCAACCTTATCTTTTATGACCCTTTGTAAAAGATTGAGTCCCTCCTTCTGACTTTGTTCTGCTCTTCTCCATTGCTTCCTCAGCTGTCTCCTTTCTCTAACTAAGCGTTCAATCTCCTGCTGCCGTCTAGACTTTCCAGGAATAGTTTGTACTTTTTCCTTCCTTTTTTCAACTCCAAACCTCTCACTTCCATATGCGTAGATGATGTCCCCAAATTTATCCAGCTTCTTTTCAACTGTTCCACTTAACCTTTCCAATGCAAAGCAGAGATCTGTGTTTACTGTGTCCCATACAGTTTTCTCACAAGCTCTTGGCCATTTAACTCCAGGTTTGTGCCCGTCGAGGTTCTTTTCTCTCTTATGCTGGTTTGTCTGACCTGGTTCACAAGGATCATTAGGTTCATCACTAACTGTGTCCATGCAAGTCCTCCTCACGTCTATGACAGGGGTGCTGATATCCTGCGAACTGTGGTTTGCTTCCTGTCGCTGGATTTCATTCGACTGACTTGACTGACTCCTAAGGAAGTACTGATCAATGCAAGGCCCTTGTCCCTTCTCCCTCAAGCATTTCATTCTCCCTTGATGAATCTTCAAACCCCTGACCATTGTCGCCTTACTCCAGCCGCAGACACAAACTTGGAGTTCCATGTCTTTGCTAACTGCCGATCTTGAACTAGTCTTTTGTGAAGTACTCTCCATACTCATATCCGATTCCGCTCCTAAGTCGTTTACCGTGTTGTCCAAAGTTGAGTCATCTTCCGCCCCCGCTCTCGCAGACTTTAGGGGTATTTTTCTCTTTAATTTCTTAGAAGCCTTGGGCGGGTGTCTCCAGCATGCTGTAAACACAGAGCTGGATACTGCCGACAAGGGTAGCTAACCCTTGCCAGCCCCAATGGGGTCTCTTTACTCCTGTCAGCTGTCTCTCCAGGCTGTCACAAGGTCTTTCCCTTGTTGCCAGCTGCACTATTCACAGCAGTCACTGGACGTATCCAGATCTTCATGATTTCCATTACACGAGAGTAGATGTTAAAACTTCATGCTGATTTGAACTCGGCTCTCGCCAAGATAAGCACCAACGAAGACGTAACTTTACAGTAAACTAATGTGATCCATAGGTGTCTCCATCCATTTGTGCTTCCTTCCATATGATGATGTAGATATCCTTCTGTCAGGTGTTGATAGCTGAAGTGTAATGCTGGCTCCAGGGATCAGCTTATTTTGCCTCCCTAGCACATCAGCACACACAACGGCTGCGATGCTGGCTCCGGGGATCAACCACAGTGCGGTCTCCCCAGCGCATCAGCATGACAACCATTTGGATTGAGCTAAGTAGGGTACATCTCTGGGGTCTTCAAGTGGGCACCTTCCATCCTCGGTGTTTCGTCGACTAGCCCACGACACCTCAAGAGGGCTCGACGGTGATTCTGGTGTCCCAGAATCACCCCCCTCCGTCCCCCACTCAACTCAGCCCAGCTTACTTATTAACTTCATTAGGACATGATAAGCTTCACAAAGTTTGTTATTGATGGTTTTGATATGAGGGCCCGAGGGTAACAAATGCAGATACACGGTCAATCAGATGCATACTTTTGTTACCATATACAAACCCACACACGCACACACACACACACACACACACACACAGCCTGTTGTCTGGAGAATAAAATATAAACTGAATTCTACTTGAATAACTCATGGGTGGTTAATACCCACTGTGTTTTATTTAAGAGGTTTAATTGCTACCCTGAAGTCTGTAATCTCAACTATTGTTAATTAATTACCTTAATGATCTCCCCAACATATAATCTTTAGATTCAAGTAATTAAACATGCAGATAGCTGTTAGGTTAACTCTTACTGAACTCAATGTACAGATTCAACAGTGAACCAGAGTGCTTACCCTACTAATAGAGCATGCATTTTCTGACCAGAATCGCCCAGTTCCCAAGGGGAGGTTCTACGGCAATAGCAGTAGTTACACACACATAAGTCTCATACATCTCAATACATCATGCAGACAAAAACGTCATCAACATGTCAATGCATTTGTTAGTTCAAGGTTCATTTTAAAATAGTTAGGACTTTAACTCTACTGAAAAGATGCCAGGGTAGTAGCTGTTTTTAAAAGAGAGAATAACATCTTATTATAGGTGTTGAAACAGCGAATGCCCTTTTACAATCAAAAGGAACTAGATGCTTATTTCAATCACAGAGTGTAGGCACTTTGGGAAATGAAAGCATAAATTAACAGGTTTACATGGAAGTAAATTGCAGCACATAATTGGAATGCTCTGCATAAAAAGTATGGTAGCACAATACAACAGCATTGTAGATTGTCTAAGAAATGTATAAATCGACACACCTGTAACCAATGCAGTATCTAGTACTAGTTTTGCTGAGGAACTCAAATAAAGTACATTTGTTAGAGCAACACCTTGCTTTGGTTATTGATGGACTCCTGATAAAGTCAGCACCATCTGTGTATCCCATATATATATATATATATATATATATATATATATATATATATATATATATATATATATATACAGTATATGGCAGTTTGATAGCATAGGAAAACAGAACTGTATATTCTTAGCTGTGTTTGATTAAGTCTGGTCTAAAAGAACAGACAATGATATGCTTGTCACAAGGCATTGAATCTGCAGCTGTCAATCAATATATTCTGTAAAAACATGTAACCTAGCATCACATGTTATAGCAGGGTATGTAAATAAAACCAGCCCTTATAACAGGGTTTCAATCAAAAAGAAATGCAGCTTTAATTCAACAGCTGCTCCTGTCAATTGTAAAAGTCATCATGTAATTCTATCCTAGCAACAGCAGGTTATCAGATTACAATTATACAGATCTCCCTTTCACGCCAAGACTAAAAATCTTTTCAACAGATAATATAACATGATTAAAGAGAATATACTGTACATATATTCATAGTGTAAGGCACAGCATGGCTAGGTGTAGTATGAAATGCAGTGTGATGATGAGACTCTTTGGCCCTTGTATTTCTTCCTGTTAAAAAGGGGAGGTCTAGCACTCATAAACCCTTACTGATATTGCACAGCATATGATATAATCACTGGATGTCTGAGTCTGATGGTCCCATCTCTTCCATAAAGAGCCTAGTGATACATTTAGCAGGAAAAGGAAATTACTTAAATATATCAATGCATGTCCCCCCTCCGTAAAAACTCTGATATATGGAGGAATCCAGCATTTAAAATGGGGGAAATATACGAGTAAATACAATATGGGAACATTTGTGAAAGACCTACCTTAATAGGAATTTTTCCACTCTTAAAGATTAATTTTCAACCCTTAAAGATTAATAAAAGATGCCATCTGTGGCAGGATAGTATCTCAGCCCAAGTACTTACCAGCAGGAAAGAAACAGAGTAACAGAAGCTGCAGTTTAAGCACTAAAGTGCACATCTATTAACAACCACAAAACACAGGAACCAAGACAAAGGGGATAAGATTATAAAAGGGGATATTTTAGTGTCCCGGGAAGGGATATTGAAACTTGTTTCCAAAATGTCCCATTGAGTTACATCTACCGCAGTGAAAGAATGTACAGTACCTATTGTTAAATGTTTTCTGGATTTATATATTAAAGGGCACTTCCAAACTACTAGATTAATGAATTCATATTCCTATTGGCACCTGTAGGTGTCCTTTTGGAATTAGGTAGGTATGTATGCACACATTAATATTTATATGCAGTCTACCATCTGTTCTGAGTGTGAGACAGGGTTGAAACTTGGAATGGCAAAGACAGTGCTAATTTAACTCATGTTCCAGTGCCCTAGAAACCAGAGTGTCATATAAAAAATAAAAAATAAACCTGAGTAAAAACTTTAGGGCCACATCCACGTCCTTGCTTCCCAATGGCAGTTTTTTTTCCTAACCTAAAGAACAGTAAGAAGCTCAGCCCAGAGATGACTATGATTTGCACACTGAGAAGTCAGCAGCCCAGTGCAAAGACTAGCACAGGTACCTTTTAAACATTTACAGCAAGATTACTCTGCCCACCAGGGACGTTAAGAGGCTGTAATAAATAATCAATTGGATTCAGTTCTCATTTACTCTTCATAATGTATGGGTGATTGTGTGTACATGTTTAGTCTGTGTTGTGCAGTAGTAGTAAATTGCTTGGATAATCCCTATTAAAAAAAAAACTGCTTGATTTGCAGCTATTATTTTAAAGTTTTCTATACTTAAACACTATGGTACATGATTAGCATCACTCCCCCACAGTAACACATCTCTATTCTAGTAATATATTGCTGAGAGCATTTCCAGTAATTTACTTCCACTCTTTGGATCCTGACCTAACCCTTGTCATATGGAGCTGCAGCCCCAGCTGTGCACTGGAAACAGCTGGTCATAAGCAAAAAGCACCCTTGGCTGTTCTTCAAGAGGACACCTCTCACGAGTTGTGGGATTAACTGTCATAATGCTGCTAATTAGAGCCTCGCAGTAAACAAAATGAGGCTTCAAACAGAACAAAAGGTTGCATTAGTTAAGAATGTGCATACCATACTCATCAGCTATCACTGTGCCTCTAAAGGACCAAGGGGTTTTCATGACGGTTAGTTTGCTCAGGATGCATGGAGATACTGGACAAAATAATACAGGAGTCTCTAGATTATTACTCAGTCTTTCTTTGTATTTATTTTTTGAAATGGTTTCAGTAGGTCAGCCCATGTGAGCTTAAGCAACAGTATTCAATGGACACAGGAGTGTATCACATTTAATATGATCTGGTTTCAGAGATATACACAGCTGAAAGTGCAGTGCTGGCTACAGATCCAGCTGTGGAACACATGTAAGCACCCCCTTCAGGCGATGTGTAATTATGAATGAAATGAGTTGGCCCATCGAATATGAATACATAACTGATTCATAATTCATACAATATTCATTTGGCCATTGACTTTCCTATTGACTCCTTGCAGCCTTCAAATTTCCTGTCGAATAACTATTAGCAACGTGAAAGCAATGTCAAAACTCATACAAATGCTTAGAATAGCATGATTGTACATGTTAAAAAACAAACTGACAACTTGCTCAACCCTAGACAGGTATACACTTATATACTGAGACACGTATATACTGAATCAAGTAGTTTTGTCTGCTGTCTATTTCAACACTTTTGACTACTGCCTCCAACACTGACAAAGGCAATTGCCAAAACGCTTGGCTACTTAACTTCAAGTTTTACCTTAGAGCTTTTGATGTTCAATGTTATAAATGAACCCCAAAGGCCTCCAATGGAGCCTGATGGAAATGTCTTCTGCTGCAGGGCTGAAAAATAAGTGATTCTGAGGAGTAAACTACATAACCCACTGTTACAAAGAGGTTCTAATAACATTAGACCATGTTTAACTGTTTAAACAGTGGGACATTCACTGACTCGCTGAAGTGAAGAATGGCTTTCGATACATTAAAGATCCCATGCTGGCTTCTAAAGTAAAACAGCACATCTGAGCAAATGATCACAAGTCTGGAGTTAATGAGGTAATTTACACCTGGCCTGCGAATTCAGTTGCGCTTAACTAATCCTTAATGGAATGTTACATTGTTCAAAGAGATCCCTGAGAAATTATACTTTAATTGATTCTCCTGCATGTGAATTGTGATGTGAGAAGTGCTGCCACCAACACCCCCCCCCCCCCCCAATCAGTTAGCAGATTTTGAGAGGCTGTACATTTTTTACAGAAACATAATAGTACAATACCAGCTGCTTTAATAAATGTAATGTCTTTTTTCACTGTTGGCGTTGGTGCTCATGAAAGATGAAGTGCACAATAGCACTGGTAAGAGTCACGCACAGTGGCAAGAGCTTCCCCTCAAAGCTCTGTAAGCGAGCACACAGCCTGCCTTCCATTCAGTCCTGGGTCTTGCTCGAACAGAGTGAATTATTTGGTGGTTTTGTGTCTTTGTCCACTGAATTTGAGACCTTCAAACTAATTTAACTGCTCTCAGAGATGAAAAGCATGGCTTTTTATTTAGTTATAATTAGGGCTTCTAGTTTTCAGTTTTTATTTTCCATCTCTCTCCCTCCCTTTAAACCTTAATTAATAGTTGTAAAGCCTTAACTGAATACCAGATTGTTTAAATTAGCGACACACTACTAGAAACTAATGCAGTGGAAATTAATAAGCTGAATTCGGCGATTAGAGCCAAAAGATTCAAATGCAGATTCAAATAGAATTAGGTGAGATCAATGCATGACATTTGTTAACTCCATCAAGATATGAGGGTAAAAAGAAACAACTTCCTTTGGTAATTAGTGTTTGATTAAGAAAGCAAATCAGCTCAAAATATGTTTAAAGGGACATCACGTGATCAAAAATAAAACCCAAATACTAGAAGCCCTAGTTTTAATTTAATTTATTAACATTTGAAATTATATTTCGCTTACTACACTGTAATAATACTGTAACAGCACAGTAATTACACATACGATTGTGTAGTTATAATGCACAAAATGACAAAATTTTTGCTAGCATCTCTTGTAACTATACTGTATTAACACTAGAACCGCCATGGCAGTCATTTTGACGGTTTGAGGTTTTCAAATTTAAATTATTCTGCGTGTCAAAGTTATGCGTTTATGATTTTTCCTAAATACATGTGTTAAATAAACTGACGCTGTTTGAAAGGCAGGATCGTGAAAATAAGGATGTTATAATACCGCCCACCTAGAACTGCCAAAGCAGTCATTTTGAATGCCTTTTACAATATATGTTATTATTTTTAATATAACCTACAATATTCAATTGTTTTTATATACAAGCCTGTTGTTACCTCTACCCCCACTGAGTTTACCTTTGCAGTGACAGCTGCTTTGCCTGTATCATCTCCTGCAGCAGGTGCAGGCGTGCCAGCCATGCCAACCGCTTCACCCGCAGCAGTACCAAGGACAGCGACTCCAGCTGCATCACCAGCACGAACAGGCATTCAGAAGACTGGGAAGGATGGCACTATTTGGGAAATTATACATCCTGGTGTTGACGCTGTGTCAAGACGGGCTGCACAAACTGTTTTGACAGGTCCCACGCTGTATGCAAAATGCAACATCGATAGCACACTCAGTGTTTTTCATTTGTTGATCGAGATGCGAATGCTACACCACATTCAACACTGTGCTGTAGTACAGGCACATAGCATACAAAATCATGATTGGCAAAAGAGTTGAAGAAAAAAAAACAGCCTGGTTGGAACAGTGAACTGTGAAATTCGCTCGTACTTTTTTTATTGCGTTGAGCACACTCTTAAACTCGGGAGATACGTTTAAGTAGTACAGAGATATTTTAGACTCCTGTAGAGGATTATTCGTGCACAGGGCTTGCAACGTATCCAGAAAACGTTTAATAATCAAGAAAATCACACAGACTAATTTAATTTGTAATACAGGTATGGTTATCACATACCCAACCCTTAGGCTAGACATGCAAACCGCTAAAGCACCAACTGCTAAATCCTAAAACATCCACTATATCACTCTCCAAAGCTAAAATGTAATTCCTATACCTTATAGCAATGCATCAATATAAATGAGATATCAATTCAAAATTGTTCTTACCTTCCACTATATGGAAGATAGTTGTAGAATATAACATAAAAACAAGAACTGTCTTCAAAAGCAGAGATTTCTAAATACGACCAAACAGCAACCAGCTTTTTCAGAGATCTTCAGAGCATGAACCACACAACTTGTAGTTAGCAAGTCGAGTGATACTTGACTGGGGTTTTACCTTGGTTTTTATAGAGTTTTTTTCTCCATTTAATATGCCAGAAGGCCCAATTAAATCTAATTATTTGCTCTGTTTTGACAGCTCTTATCTTTGTGTGAATAATATATTTTAAAACGTACCAGTGACTCACTTTTCAAAATTAATTGAATGTGAGCTTATGGTTCACGATCTTCCACCCCTCCTTTCCTTACAAATTAGATGAACTGGAGTTCACAGGGTCCTTGCTACCAAATACAATGCAAGTATATGGGTATATATGAGAGAGATGTTTGTTTAATACATAACACCAGCTTGTACAAGTATATATATATATATATATATATATATATATATATATATATATATATATATATATATATATATATATATATATATATATATACACTACCGGTCAAAAGTTTTAGAACACCTCCATTTTTCCAGCTTTTATTGAAATTTACGCAGTTTAATGTCTCAATGTACTCTGAAATTAAATCATAGAACAAATAAACAATTGGAGATAAAAAGAAATCATGGAATCGTTTTGTTTAACAAAATTTAATCTAAATTTTTGACTCATCAAAGTAGCCACCTTTTGCAGATATAACAGCCGAACACACTCGTGGCATTCTTTCTACAATGGAAATCAAATATTGTTTGGAAAGTTCTTCACAACACTGTTGCAGAAGTTCACACAAATGTGTTGCACTTGTAGGTTGCTTTGCTTTCACCCTTCTGTCCAGTTCATCCCAAACCAGCTCGATGGGGTTTAAGTCTGGAGACTGTGCTGGCCATTCCATGATTTGAAGCCGACCGTCTTGTTCTTTTTTTCTAAGGTAGTTCTGACATAGCCTGGAGGTATGTGGTCATTATCTTGCTGTAGGATGAACCACTGACCAACTAGACATATACCAGAGGGTATTGCATGGCGCTGCAAAATGCTGTGGTAGCCATTTTGGTTCAGGGTGCCACTCACTCTGTGCAAGTCGCCGACTCTGGATCCAGCAAAAGAGCCCCAGACCATCACGCTTCCTCCTCCATGTTTAACAGTTGGTGTCACACACCGAGGAACCATCCTTTCGCCTACTCGACGGCGTACAAAAAGCCTGCGTGATGAACCGAAGATTTCAAATTTTGATTCATCGGTCCATAAGACCTTCTTCCAGTCTTCAGTAGTCCACTGGCGGTGCTTCATGGCCCAGGCAAGCCTCTTTTTCTTATTTTGCCATCTTAGCAATGGCTTTCTTACTGCCACTGACCTGTCAAACCTGCAGCTCGAAGTCTTCTCTTCACAGTTGAAACTGAGACTTGCTTACTTCGACCAGTGTTAAGCTGTGCTTGAAGCTGTTGACCTGTGAGCCGCCTATCACGCAAGCTGTTGACTCTCAGAAACTTGTCTTCTGATTCTGTTGTGGCTTTGGGTCTGCCAGACCTCTTCCTGTCAGAGTTTCCTCCAGTTTCCAAGTGCCTTTGATGGTGTAGGAAACTGTACTCACTGACACCTTGGCTTTCTTTGCAATTTCTCTAAAGGAAAGACCTACACTTTTAAGGGTTATAATGGTCTGTCTGTCTTCCTTTGTTAATTGCCTTTTTCTCGCCATTATGATAGCAATATACTACTTCCTGCAGTACAATACTGTCCAAATAATGCTTAAGAGGGTGTAGTAAAACAGTCTGTTCCAACACTGCTTTTATACAGACAGAGGGTTGGTAAGTAATCAACAAAAGTTGGGACACCTGTTGGAATTGTTAGCATCAACTTTCAAGGCTTAATTTACTTCCATTGCAGCAGAACAGCTGTACGTTGTTAACCCATTACTTGTACCCTGAAAAAGGCTTTTTTGTATAACTCTGAAATTAACATTATTTTTCAGTTTTTGGTAACCTAAACTTTTTTTTTTAACCTCTGGCAGTTTACCGCTTACCTTTGTACCATTTCAGGTTATTCACTGGACTTGAACTGCTTAAATTTCAATAAAAACTGGAAAAATGGGGGTGTTCTAAAACTTTTGACCGGTAGTGTATATATACAGTATATATATATATATATATATATATATATATATATATATATATATATAGAGAGAGAGAGAGAGAGAGAGAGAGAGAGAGAGAGAGAGAGAGAAAGAGAGAGAGAGAATACATATAGAGAGATGTCTTCCAATATACAACACCCACTCTGTTTAATCATTCCAACCCGGGTTTAAAATATATTTCGCTCAATAGGTTGGATTTGCTTCATGTATAGAAGTATTTTAACAAAATATTGGTCAGAGAGTGTAGTTGTTTATCACTGAGTTTGAATAAAACCACTAAGCATACAGTGGCCAGTCCAGTTATTTTCATTTAAATTCAGGCTATAATGAATGTGTTAAATATAATAGCCTCATATTAACTGTACCATGCTTGGACTAAGCCTAACCTCTCTCTTTTTCTAAAAAAAATCCCCTGCACAAGCAGGATTCAGACACCCTGTTTACCTGCCAAGTTTTTTTTTTTTAAAATTAATATGAAACACTATTTTTTTTTATAAATATTCACCGCATTAAGTAATTTTTTGGCCAGATTCAAGAAAGCCTCAAACCGGTATCTTTTCAGATAATAAAAAAGCTTACATCCTAATTTTTATAACTAAGCTCTCATTATTTTCTTAATATAATGAGGTACATATTTCTGTCTTTCTTTTCTAAATAAGAAACTTGACTATGGATACACTCTCAAACAAAGTAGATACTCAGTTCCTTTCTTTACATTTTTTTCTTGTTACAATAAAACTCAAATAGATGCAATGCTGTTATTTTTTAGTTTCAAATATAATCCTGTCAAAAGGGTTGCTTTTTTTTCTTTTACTATAAGGCATTACCTAACCTCTGTGTTTAGTTCCCCGAAAACTATGACTTAATCTTCAAGTTAATTAAATGAAATGCCTGCTTCTGCCAAGGTTAACATTGGCTTCCGTGCGTGATAGTCTTTATTAATTTTAAGATAGGGGAGGTCCTAATTTGGAGTCTGACCAGCTTCCAAGAGTGTATGTGCATTCTAATGACAAAGGTATACAGACACGCTTTTTTTAACATTAATACTTATTCAGTTTTCTTAGTTCAAATCCTTGTAACCTGTTCATAATTTGCTACAATATTATTTATGCTGGTTTTATATTCTTTGAAACACAGTACAATTATTACAATATTCTGATAGTGTCTGTTAGTACTGAAGTATTTTATTTTTAATTGTAATAGATTCTTTCAACAATAATTATTTTATTTGTATAACAGTTTAACTTTAAATGATTTTATAACCTGTATTTCTAATTCAGATATTTCAATATAGCAGCCTCTTATAAATTGTAATTTTATTTTACTCCATTGATATACACAGAAGGCAAGAGGTTAATTTTTAATTAGGTACCTGCTTGGTAGCAAATGCAGCCATGAATATTAAAACTTAGGACTGATTTATTTTGATATAGACAACATCCTCATGTATTTACTAAAGTTATTATATTAAGTTTCTTATTTTTTAAATCTCACAGTTTTCTTATTTATTTAAATACTTTAGTTTTTTCTTATTGTAGAGATATTTATAGAGAGATTTAATCTAGAAGCTAGCCACAGCGCTCCAGCAGAAACATTTCGATCAGAAAACTGCAAAGCAGCAGGCAAATGCAGCTCAAACTGGATTTAGTGCTGCACCCAGTGATACACGCAAGAGAAAACAATCCAAGTTAGCTTAATGCAATACAAATAACACTTGTGATATCTGTACCCAATGTGAAAGAGCAGTATGTGGTAAAGGCACAGGAAAAGTTGAGAAGCGTTACATCTGTGTTGATTGTGCTACTTAGGTACTACTTTGAATTCTGTTTCGCTGAAATCCCATTCACGTTACATAATGGGAATTGAGTTATTTTCTTTTTTTATGTTACTTTAAAAAAAAAAACGGATTTCGGTTTTACAGTTTTATTTGTACATATACCTGTTTACACACTAGTTTCTTTTGAAATGTTTATTTTATTATAGTTTTTCATTTTTTGAAGTCGTGCTTTATATGTGGTAAGACAGAAAATAAACCATTTTATGTTTAATTATTCATTTAAATACGGTGTTTCGGCTGTGCAGATGTTTGATATGATGTGCTGAATAAAACTTATGAATTGCATCCAATAGTTTTCTTTCAATTTAATACTGATGTTGTTTAAAATGTAACTGTCATAATGACTGCGGTTTTAGGTATGAGTATAATCACGGCGGTGCTAGTGTTAACACATGTAGCATGTATTTAGAAACACCTCATTCTTGTTTGGGATGGTCATTAAACTGTCACGTTCACTTTTACACTGCAATATTCCGCAGTGCCTGTTTACAACATACTCCAATAGCGCTGCCATATTACCTTTGCCCTGTAATTCATCAGAACCTTGCTGCCTTTCCAGTTAGCTTAATCTGTATGTAGTAGACACAAACTTCCTCCCGTGTACAGCCTTCAGCAACAACAGGAAGTCAGCATTGAAAAGAACCTTAGTACAATCATTAAGACCTCTCATCAAAATGTATGTTTAACAAGTTTATTTTACAGCCCAGAATGCAAAACCGAACCCTTCAGTTTTCCTCACCTTTTTGTCTGTGTTGCTTTTACTCAAGCCTCACCACCTTATCATATACACCTTCCAAATTCATCTCATGAAATTTTCAAAAAAAGGTCTTTAAATAACTCCTGAGCTGAAGCTTTGAGAAAAGGCTTGTAGGTCAGGTAATGCTCATGAAAGCTGAAATGTCAAGTGCACTTTTTACGCTAGCAATATGATTTGGTGTTTGCTTACATCACTCTTTCTCATGTACACAAATGTTATTACAAAACAAACAAACAGCAATTTAGAGCAGTTTCATCATCATCAAACAATATTCATCAAAACAGAAAAAGACATTGTTTAAATACTCATACTGTTACTCTGTACACCCAGATACCCGAGACCGCATGTCGGTGAGCCATCGACCTCTTGAGGGCTGGACGTGACTTCACACAGCCAGGAAGTGAACCTGAGCTTCACTGACTGCATAACTCACATGTACACCATAGTACTTTATTTCTTCTCACTTTTCCAGTGCAGGGATGGAAATAAGACTCCCATTGCATAGCAAGTTGATTCCTGGTTTTACTATGAGTTTAATAAGACACACCTGAGCTTGTTACAGGGCAGCAGTGTGGAGTAGTGGTTAGGGCTCTGGACTCTTGACCGGAGGGTTGTGGGTTCAATCCCAGGTGTGGGACATTGCTGCTGTACCCTTGAGCAAGGTACTTTACCTAGATTTCTCCAGTAAAAACCCAACTGTATAAATGGGTAATTGTATGTACAAATAATGTAATTGTATGTAAAAATGTGATATCTTGTAACAATTGTAAGTCGTCCTGGATAAGGGCGTCTGCTAAGAAATAAATAATAATAATAATAATAATACACTGT
This sequence comes from Acipenser oxyrinchus oxyrinchus, assembly GCA_030684275.1. Taxonomy (NCBI): domain Eukaryota; kingdom Metazoa; phylum Chordata; class Actinopteri; order Acipenseriformes; family Acipenseridae; genus Acipenser; species Acipenser oxyrinchus. The sequence goes on along the minus strand of CM060254.1, from coordinate 15,938,801 downwards.
GGTTAATTAAGCTTGCAGTAAAACCTGGAATGGGTGAAACTACTATGCATTAGGAGTCTTATTTCCATCCCTGCAGTGCACCCCAGAAGAAGACACTAGCAAACAAGCACATTATAAAAAATGCATCTGATGTAATTTCTGTTTCTTTAGATTTCTTTCCGAGACGGCAGTAACATGGTGTGACAAAGACGGCTGCAGTGGGTGACGTCAGACCAGAAAACAGGAAATAAACGACAGGTGGAGTTTGGTGGAGCTGAGCGAATGCTTTTGCTCAGCATTTAATAAATAAACAGACAACCAGAAAATAAACGGTTGTAACAAACACAAAAACACAGGACACGGCACATTCGCCAAAACAAAAGAGACAAACAAAACGGACTATACAGACAAACGAACAAACATGGTGAGTGAAAACATTTACTTAGTTTTACTTTTTTAGTTTCTCCTTCTCCACTCACCGAACACCCAACCCCGAGTGAGTGAAAACATGCAGCTTTTATGCAGTTGTACCGAGACTCGATTGCTAGTCAATCATTCAATTGGAATCTCGGTACAACTGCACGTGAATTAATTAAGTGTACTCCCGTGACCACACATTACATTTTAACCAGCACGTGAAGTGATTTGTGCCATCCTCGTGCCTAAATACAAATCTACATTTTTAAATACACATGAAACACAGACCCGCTTATATCCCGTGTACCGATGACTATACACCAACATTTACACACAACACGTAACATACAATACACACAGGGGGGGCACTTTGCCACAGTATCTCAGCAAGGTGTTTCTGGGGGGTGGCCATGGTGGAATGTCCTCCACTCCCCACTTCTTCGTGGCTATCAGCTCCCTCTTCTGGGGCTCCCGCCACACACTATCCTGCCGCGAAAGTGCGGCTGGGGAAACTGGTCTCCTGACCCCCCCCCCCCCTTCTTCATGGCCGGCATTTCCCCTCCGTGGGGCTCCGACCACACGATCTCCGGTAGCGAAACTGCTGCGAGGGGAGCTGGTCTCCTGACCTCCCCCCCCCTTCTTCGTGGCCGCCAGCTCCCCTCCGTGGGGCTCTGGCCACCGTGTTTCCTGCCACGGAAATGCGGCTGGGGGAGCTGGTCTCCTGACCTCCCCCTCTTTCTTCATGGCCGGCAGCTCCCCTTCATGGGGCTCTGGCCACAGTGTAGCGACCCCAGGCGAAGCAGGACCCTCGACGACCCCAGGCGAAGCAGGATCCCTGGCGACCCCAGGCGACGGCAGCAGCAGCAGACCCTCGGGAGGCGACGGCAGCAGCAGCAAACCCTCGGGAGGCGACGGCAGCAGTAGCGGACCCTCGGGAGGCGACGGCAGCAGCAGCGGACCCTCGGGAGGCGACGGCAGCAGCAGCGGACCCTCGGGAGGCGACGGCAGCAGCAGCGGACCCTCGGGAGGCGAACTCAGGAGGGGAGCCCCTGGCCATAGAGGCGGCAGCGGGAGCTCCACTTCTCCCTCGTACCCTGTACCCTGTGTGGAGCAAAAGGCAGTCCCAGGCGATGCGGAGCAACAGGCAACCCCAGGCGATGCGGAGCGGCTGGCAACCCCAGGCGATGCGGAGCGGCTGGCAACCCCAGGTGATGTGGAGCGGCTGGCAACCGCGGGCGATGCGGAGCAACAGGCAGCCCCGGGCGATGCAAGGCAGGCATCCTTGGGCGAAGCGAGGCTGGCATCCTTGGGCGAAGCGAGGCTGGCATCCTTGGGCGAAGCGAGGCTGGCATCCTTGGGCGGCGAGGCTGGCATCCTTGGGCGGCGAGGCAGGCATCCTTGGGCAAAGCGAGGCAGGGAGTCAGGACAAGCTGGGGTGCGGGTTTTGGCCCTCTTCTCGGCCACTGCGGCCGGGCGGTTCTTCCCCATGTTTTCCTCAGCAGCCTATGCAAGGGCTGCTGAGGACCGCCAGCATCTAGCTCCTGCTGCTCTCCTTCTACCGATGGAGGTGGCGGAGGCAGAGGCAGCTCCTGCTGCTTTGCCAGTGAAGGTGGCGGAGGCAGAGGCAGCTCCTGCTGCTCTGCTCCTGCCGGTGGAGGTGGCGGAGGCGTGTAGTCTCCTGCCGTTGAAGGTGGCGGAGGCAGAGGCAGCTCCTGCTGCTCTGCTCCTGCCGGTGGAGGTGGCGGAGGCGTGTAGTCTCCTGCCGTTGAAGGTGGCGGAGGCAGAGGCAGCTCCTGCTGCTCTGCTCCTGCCGATGGAGGTGGCGGAGGCAGAGGCAGCTCCTGCTGCTCTGCTCCTGCCAGTGGAGGTGGGAGCGGCGTGTAGTCTCCTGGCGGCGGAGGTGGGAGCGGCGTGTAGTCTACCCTTGTTTCAGGGGACTGGTGCGGCCCTCCCTCTCTTGCAGGGGACTGGTGCGGCTCTGCCTCGGAAGGGGAGACCAGCAGGCATTCACCCTCTGCTGGTGGACAGGGACCCAGCAGGTATTCACCCTCTGCTGGTGGACAGGGACCAAGCAGGCATTCACCCTCTGCTGGTGGAGGAGGCAGAGGCAGCTCCTGCTGCTCTGCTCCTGGCGGTGGAGGTGGCGGAGGCAGAGGCAGCTCCTGCTGCTCTGCTCCTGCCGATGGAGGTGGTGGAGACGGGACCAGCAGGAATTCACCCTCTGCTGGTGGAGGTGGGAGCTGCAAGCAGTCCTCCCATGGCAATGGAGGTGGAACCAGCAGGAATTCACCCTCTGCTGGTGGAGACTGGGGCTGTGGACGCTCTACCTTCCCCTTCTTGGGCCGTGGACGCACCGACTCCTTCCTCTTGGGCCGTGGACACACCGACTCCTCCCTCTTGGGCCGTGGACACACCGACTCCTCCCTCTTGGGCCGTGGACACACCGACTCCTCCCTCTTGGGCCGTGGACACACCGACTCCTCCCGTTCAGGCGTAGGACGTTCGGGCTCCTCCCGTTCAGGCGTAGGACGCTCGGGCTCCTCCCACTCAGGCGTAGGACGCTCGGGCTCCTCCCACTCAGGCGTAGGACGTTCGGGCTCCTCCCACTCAGGCGTAGGACGCTCGGGCTCCTCCCACTGGGGCTGTGGACACTCAGCCTTCCTCTTCCCCTTTCCTCTTTTCTGCCTCCTCCTCACCTTCCTCTCCTGGGCCAGTTCCTCCTCTCCCTCTTGGTAGGGGCAGCGCACCACCGGGTGCCCGAACTCCCCACAGGCAAGGCACCAGCCTTGGTCCTCTAGACCATCGAGGAGGACCTCCAGATCCTGGCAGCCATCTCTCCAGTTCCAGCCTTCCATTTTTTTTATTTTTTTTTTTTGTTGTTGTTGTTGTTGTTTTTTTTTTAAAACAACAAATTGCAGTTCCTGCTCTGGCCTGAGTCCTGGAGGCGCTGTATATCCCGGTTCTGACACCACGTGTGACAAAGACGGCTGCAGTGGGTGACGTCAGACCAGAAACAGGAAAAAACCGACAGAGGTGGAGTTTGGTGGAGCTGAGCGAATGCTTTCGCTCAGCATTTAATAAGTAAACAGACAACCAGAAAATAAACGGTTGTAACAAACACAAAAACACAGGACACGGCACATTCGCCAAAACAAAAGAGACAAACAAAACGGACTATACAGACAAACGAACAAACATGGTGAGTGAAAACATTTACTTAGTTTTACTTTTTTAGTTTCTCCTTCTCCACTCACCGAACACCCAACCCCGAGTGAGTGAAAACATGCAGCTTTTATGCAGTTGTACCGAGACTCGATTGCTAGTCAATCATTCAATTGGAATCTCGGTACAACTGCACGTGAATTAATTAAGTGTACTCCCGTGACCACACATTACATTTTAACCAGCACGTGAAGTGATTTGTGCCATCCTCGTGCCTAAATACAAATCTACATTTTTAAATACACATGAAACACAGACCCGCTTATATCCCGTGTACCGATGACTATACACCAACATTTACACACAACACGTAACATACAATACACACAGGGGCGGGCACTTTGCCACACATGCCGATTACTTGAAAAAGACAAGAATCGACACTAATCTGGAGAGCCCTACACACCGGGACTGGACAACCTTCCTCATTTCCTTCAAATCATGTGACAATGTGATTGTGAAAAGCTCATCTGTACTTTGATATAGGCGGGCAGTACCTGAGTCTGACGGCTTAATGGTGGCAATTGAACAAGAGTGGACTATAAATAGTATTTTACAACGTAGTTATGTTATGACTGCAAAAAAGAGCCTGCTGGTTATTAAAATAGGATTGTGTTCAGGTTCATCATTATTAAACTGGGCTTGAATCAAACAATGGGCCTAGAAATCAAAATACTTCATATCCTATTAACACTAAAATCTTCAAATAAGATCAGCCCTTGCAGCTACTGAAGACTGCTTCTCAGTATTGTGTTAATTGTTTTAATTATGGATCTGTTGGCATTGCTGGTACTTCTGTACTAACAGAAAAAAAGCTGTTTCAATTTCTTCTAGTTGTTACAGGATGGGACATCTTTTCTCGTCCATATAAGGGCTGATGTATCGAGTTTTCCTATAAATAATCCCTGGCTGGAGGCAATTCATCAGTCTAATCAAATCATTGCCCTTTTAACCGATCTATACATGACTTAACATGAAACTCCTACCTACAAGTAATTGGTCGGTTTAATTATTAAAATGTTTGTATACAGCCTGAATGACAATGCACTACTAAAAGAAAACATAGATCTAGTCGTCATGAACGCCTGGAGACTATTATTTGTCTTAATGTTGAACAAATAAATGAACCCGAGCAAAACGCAAGGCAGTCTTTTTTGTACTGTACCTCACATTACTTTTCTATCCGTTATACAAAGGGAACTCCACACACAGACTGTGTAATATATAAAATCTGCTATTGCAAGTCATTTTCACTCACATTTGGGAAAACAGCAGAGCTTTGGTTGAGGGCTGATAGCAGGTTTGCAGGTGCTCTTAAATCCAAAGACTGAAGAAATTATTGTTGTTTAAGGAACATTTAAATCGTGACTGTGTGCTAAAACAAAAACAAAATAGTCCCCATCAACTCTATCACTGACAACTGCTGCAGCATTTCAGGCCTGCTGCAGTCTGACACAATTATGAACACACAAGACTGCTGCCAGCGATCAGCAAACACACAGCCCTGGTAAGCTAAATATTGAATGCAAGTTGTGGTTTTACAGCTAAAATAACACTAATGCTAACTGTGTGAATGTATCAGAAGAATGCCAACGCAAACTAGAATAAATAGTGCATTGGGAGTGAATCAGCTGAAAATCAGTGAAGCAACTTACATAGGAAACTTCAACAGAAAACAACTTGATAGAAAGTGAAGGCACAGTGCATGCCATCATTACTCTACAGTGTGAGTATTGATGGTTTATATTGGGTTGCTATTTTGTGTTTTGTGCTCAGCGAGACATTATACTGCCTGTTCTTTTAGATATAATTCCCTTCTGTGAGCAGTTTCACCCATTTGAAAACGAGCAGGGCAGTTTAAAGATGAACTGGCTGTGTGGTCCAGTGGTTAAAGAAAAGGGCTTGTAACCAGGAGGTCCCTGGCTCAAATCCCACCTCAGCCACTGACTCATTGTGTGACCCTGAGCAAGTCACTTAACCTCCTTGTGCTCCGTCTTTCGGGTGAGACGTAATTGTAAGTGACTCTGCAGCTGATGCATAGTTCACACACCCTAGTCTCTGTAAGTCGCCTTGGATAAAGGCGTCTGCTAAATAAACTAATAATAATAAGATGAACTGTGAAAGTCCTAATAACATGAAATAAGCTTTGTTGGGAAATTTGCTGTTTCTGGGACGGCACTGGCCTGCTTATCCCATATGACTAGACTGCAGTGACTGATAACATATTTAAGCTTAGGTTTTTAATTATATATCTTATATATCTATTCTTGGAATGTATTTTAAAGCAAGTATCTGCTCTCTCTGTTCCCAGGTTCAACTGTCTAGGAGACAGTTCCCCTTATGCAGGTGGCCAGCTAAACTGGCAACCATCCAACCAATTTAACCTGGCCACATTCTCACGTGTTCAGTTCCCCTCCAATCAGGTCATACTTACCACAGTCCAGCCATGTTCTCACGTGGATTTAACCCTAGCCCCTGCCTCAATACTCAATATAAACAGATGCTTACATATTTACAGATGTTTGCAATGTGTTGGCTTTTGCCCTGACATGTGGAATCTAGTTAAAATTTTGATTTAGATTTCGCTGCACTCTTTCATTTGTGCCCATGTCTTGTTTTGTGGACGAAAATATATTGTTTAGAGCAGCTAGTACTTGAGTGTTAAATTATGCAGTGACTTTTTACATGTACAGAATAAAACGTTATATACATGTTTTTTTAATGCATGAGATAAGCAAGCCTATGCCTGAGAGAGTTGACACGAAGAATGTGTGAGATTTGACATCTTACTGTAAGCTAAGTGCTACAGCATCTAGGGACTCAAATGTAAACAGCTTGTCATTATAAATAAAGAAACACACGTTATATGTATTTTTCTTATAAAATGTGATACCTGGGATACTACATTAGGTAAAATAAAGTTGTCATTCCTTATTCTAGGTAAGGTTTAAGAAAAAAAATCAAAAACACAAAGGTTTATTTGTTTAGAATATGTATAAATGTCGACATTTTGGACAGATATGAACATTTTCTTTTTTTTTTTTGATTACTGTGACTCTACATATACGAGCAGCATTAATAAAAGCATTCTGTACTGTTCTTTGGCTGGTTTACGAAATGAGATACCATTTCAAAGGCACTTCTCCCTAAAACAGGTTAAAATCAATTGTCTTGTCTCAAAAAGTGAATCATTCACTGTGAACTTTCTGCTCTAAGTCTTCACATTTTAAATGAGGTCAAAACTGGAATAAAAAATGTAATCGATGGGACTAATCTTTTGGAGTAACTTAGCTTAAAAAGTCTTTTAAAATCATAACTTTTTAATCGGCCAACAGTTAAGGGCTTAAATATTTCAGGAAGAGTATATGGAATTAAAAACGGCATTGTTTATTTATACTGTATGGTATGCACTGTCAAAAAATTCCACAAACACATATCCTGCTTGAAATAATGAAACTGGTTTTGGAATAAAGATCCTATAAATGTACCTCCAACAAGTATCAGTACCTCCATAGTAACACTTTTTGCAGAATGTTAGATTAGAACAGTATATTCATATTTGTTAAATAATTTTATAGCTCTGAAATTTGGCATAGATATTGTTCTATAGTACGACAATATCATTTTTTGTTGCATTTATATTTTATTTTTGATCTGGTCTGTGTTTCCTTTCCAGCTAGACAGAGACAATAGGCCGGTGTGTTATTATTTCACGTGAATTGACAATACACGTGAAACTTGGCAGGTAAAGTTCGTGAAAGTGTCCTAAAAAACAGTCTCAGTATTTTACTGTGAAAGTCTCGATTTCTTGTGAGATTCCAGGAAAAGCTTGTGAAATCAACGCCCACTTACACATGTAAACATGAGTTTCTCGTGAAAATGTTAATTAGCTCGTTCAAGTCCTTTCTTAAAGCTGCTATAAAAGTCATATGGGAATACGTAAGTTACCATGGTCCAAAGATGGCAGCAGGGAAGTTAATGTTTTGTTTGCAGTATTTCCTTTATCAGATTGATGTTGTGATAGCCCCACTTTTTTCTCCGTCTACCCTAGAATGTTGCATAATGTTAATATACACAGATCTAAATGTGTTTGTAAAGTATCATACAGATTGTATTTACCAAGTTTCTGTTTAAAACTGTTACTAAAAATGTTTGATAAACTGCATCGTGAGCTTGTGAATTCAGGTGGTTACAGCTACTGTAGAGTAATTCAGAATACACTTGCAAATAGCTTTCCAAACAACTGTCAAAACGTCTTTATTGTAAAGTACTACTAAGTACTATGTTTAAATGTGTATAACTATACTCCAATGCAATTTCTCCTAGTTACTTATGTCTGAGCAAAACCTGTGTCCATCCTCCACTTACGTCCGTTGGAGCGATGAAGAGACTCGGGTGTTAATATCCATAAGGGAAGAGGATATGATGGGCAGCTTGATACAATCCACAACATGAACATTAACCCACTCTCAAAATAAAATGGGGTGTGGAATTTTCACGACTTATTTCTTGGGAATCAACAATACTCAACTCAATATTTCAGTTCTTTATTAAGCAGAAGCAGTCATACAAGTACAGCGCAAATGAGGGTGCTATATTTGGTATTAAGAGATACAAAACAAGCTAATGAAACAAAAATGTGATACAAAATAAAAGTATACCGTCGGGTTACAAAAATAAAGCTAGCCGTGCATCTCTAATAGCAGGACCCTCTTCATATCGCTGTTGTACAGTTCTTGCTGGAGGCTGAGGTAGCTGTTCCTCTGCTTGCCTGAACACCTCCTTACGGTCCTGGCACAGATTGTGCAGGATACAGCAGGCTGTAATAATTTGGGGAACAAGCTCGTGGTTCACTTCAGTACGATTCAGTAGTATCCGCCCCTCCCTTGCAATAGCCCAAACGCCTGTTCAACGACCAATCAGATTTGGCCCAGTTTATTATTAATAAAGATCTAACCCCCCCACCCCAACACACATACACACACACACACACACACACACACACACAGATGATGTGTGAAAAGCAGTGTGGGCGACAACACTAAAACATAGTATTAAAAAAGCAGGCACTATCCATCAGCAAATCAGATCTTTAATAACCATTTACGTCAAACACGATGACACGTGGATTATTTCTCATGAAACATTTCTCTGCTCATGTAAACAGTATTTTGAGGACTTTCACGGTTAACAGCATGAGAATCTAAGTGGGCCGTCAGCATGGCTAATTTAAATCTGACACCCTGCCCCCACCCCTCATTTGCATAGCGTTCGGGGAAAAGTAGGCATTCCAAGGGAAATTAGAGGCTTTACATGTAAACACAAAAAGACAAACACGTTTATTTCACGAGAAATAGATGTTCAAGAAGAGCAAACACTCATGTAACATGGCCTAATGATGGAGGCCCTATATCAGGTATATCAGGGAGAAAGGGATGAGGAGGCCCAAAGCTGTTCTCAAACTTCTAACAACAAAGCACACTTCACAAACCGTATCATAAAAATACATTAGAAAGAAACAATAATCCTCCATATTACTGTGTTAGCGTATGCCTAACCCTTGTACAACTGCTGGACCACTAATGAAGGACACCTTGCTTTGCTATCCATTTCACAATGCCCATATAAAACAGTTAACTGCAGAACTGAGTAGTGTATTTCAGGTGCTGATAGAATGGAATTTTAATCAGGCATGTTTTACTGTGCTTAATTAAAAAGGGGTTAAGAGATAATAAAATGAGGCAATGTTCGTTAAGTGTCAAATGGATCATTATTGATCTAAACACTGGTTTATGTTAAAACACTTTAAAGTGGTTTTATTAATAAATCATTTTAACAATTGCACATTTAAAACAGATTTCTGTGCAATGTATACATTTTCCCACATCAGTATTCTTTTTTTTATGATAGTGTACGGTACTTTCATTTCCATACATTTTATGATTAAATGTTGCTGGTAATTACATTTATGGAAAATTATTATTACTGTGCATTTGGTACTAAGACCCAAGTCTCAACATACAGAATTGCTCTTGTTTTTTGTTTTGTTTTTGTTAAATTATATATATTTTTTTTCCAGTTATTTATTTATTTATTTATTTTAAACCAATTTGACATGCCCAATTCAAAAACACTTAACAATGGAAAGGGCTGGATGCAATCCGCAAACCATACAGTTCAAAGATGAAGGAATTTTATAATATTTTGTAATCTGGATGTCACTGTGCTCTGCTGTTTTTGCTGGTTGCTTTGTACAGTTGTTCTGAGGTGAATTTGGTGAACATGTTTGTGTTTCTTAACAACAGGTGCAAATAATAAGGCTGTAAACTCCTGTAGAACACTTTATAGGGATGTTCTCTTTAAAACTCAGTAAAGTCAATTCAGTTGGTCCTCATGCTTTTCCTGTACTGATAAAGCATTGCATGTTCAATGTGTGAATCCCAGTGTCAGTAATCATTTCTAAATGCTATTATTATTAATATTAATGGTGGTTTTATAACAATTCTTATTGTAAATGGGAGTGTATATTCGTTTCAATAACTAATTTCACCTTATGCTGAGATTATTACCACATTGACACCTTTTGGTAATATTAACAAGGGGAGGTTTAAACATTACTGCCACTAGGGAGGTGAATTAGCAGCAGTGTGGAGTAGTGGTTAGGGCTCTGGACGCTTGACCGGAGGGTCGTGGGTTCAATCCCAGCTGGGGGACACTACTGCTGTACCCTTGAACAAGGTACTTTTCCTAGATTGCTCCAGGAAAAATCCAACAGTATAAATGGGTAATTGTGTGTAAAAAATAATATAATTGTATGTAAAAATGATGTTACAATTGTAAGTCACCCTGGATAAGGGCGTCTGCTAAGAAATAATAATTTATTCAATTTTCTTTTTATCTCTTTGTAGCTGTTTTCTCATTGGTATTAATTAAAAATTAAACAAGTGAGCAAACACACAAAAATAACAATCATTATTTTTATGCTGCCAAAGTACTTTAAAAAAAAAAAAAGAGAATTGTATTCAATCTAGTGCACTGATTGAGTTTGTGTGAACAGCATGGCCTTGGGCTTTCTCCACCATTTTTAGAAGGTAAAAATGCAGTCAGTTTATAAAATACCTTTTAGTGTTGTTTATGACTGCATGTTTTGCTATTCTGCTATCATGTTTGCTCTTGACCTCTGTCAGTTAGATTGTTTCAAAAAGGGCATTTAGGAAGTGACATCTTAGTGCCATTACTGCATGATAACAGTTTGATTTTAGATGATAATTAAAGAAATATCAAATAAAACCACTCATTCCTAGATTTATTTTTCTCAGTGTTCAACCACATTGTATATTTTGTGTTAACATTGCTTGTGGTGTCACACAGTGCATATTACAGTCTGCTAGCTTGGAGGACACAAAGGCCCATCACTGTACATTAATCACAAGCAGGAATACCCTGGAATACTGGTGCACACAATCAAAATACTCTACACCCAATCAATCATGCATTCAATACCTTTGTCAGTACAGGCCCTGCACTGACTGATACTATTCTAATATCTGCACTGTGCCATCCTTTTCCAGGCTTCAGAAGTCTTTTCAAACTTGAAAATATTACATCTCGTCTTTTACTCAACTTTTCTATGAGGTTGATCTGTCGGAACGCTGCCTCAGTGACATGTATTTTTTGCTTATCCATTGCCTTGACAGTTCCATTAAAAAGCGAAAGGTTATCACATGGAAACCGTAGCCATGCTTAACTAACAGAGCTCTCAAAGAAAGCTTTTTGGTTGTGATAAAAACATATGATTTGGATGAGGGGTAAAGTTCAAAATTCTGTCAGCTATCAGAGAAAATCATCAGGGTTGCTTCCAGGCTGCTGATATTCTTCAGTATTACTAATACCTTTCCTATACATGTGCAATACAATAAACAATTGCTGCAGGAGGAACATTTCAATATGTGGTAGTCTATATGAAAAATTATACAACGACCGGACACTGCGCTCCCATTATTTTCTAAGGAGGCCAGCCATTCTACTATTACCTAATAACAGAATGGCAAATAAAGCAGGGCTGAGAAGCTGACACTAATTTCACCTGTTCTAAAACCACGGTTTACTGACAAAATACTTCTGATAGACACCCGAGCCCTGCTTTTACTGGACTGTAATTATTATTTCAGACAAACAAACGTAAATAAATAACTTTAAAAGTTGTAATGTAATAGTGATAATATCATTGCTGTGGCGTGTTTCTCTGTAATAATGGAATTGAGCTCCATTATTACTGTAACACCGCCATTGTCCTTTAAATATATACTGTCAAAAAATAATAGACTGCAATATTAATAAAAATAAAGATGGCAAAGACTTTACCTTCTTCCTGGATTGATTGGAATCTTCACTGTTGAATGCATTTATTTCCCACTGCACTTGGAAACCACGCGGTTTAAACATATTTATTTGCTATTCGGATATATAACTCACCACAAGAATATTTACAGTAATAGTGCCCAGCAATGCGTAATGCCATAAACACAACTTCAGAGATATTCCATGTGTTTTTTTTTATAGCATATTGTATGACAGTTATTTTATTGTAATAGCCTAATCCAAGGAAAAAATATTCCATTAACCTAATCAGCATTAACACTTGGTAAAGTTAATTAACATAACGTGCAGTTAATTACCTCATTAATTACTCTTTGATTTCTGTTTATTTTTGTGTGACCAAAATAGTTAACAATTAATTAATTTTAATTTAAAGGTATAGAGTGAATAGGAATTTCTGATATATGTAACATAAGAACCTTACAACCCATGTGAACATGAGTCTGCCCATGCCCAGTGGAGGTACACAAAAATGGGTATTTAAAATGATGGGATACCAGTTCTCCAATCGGCAGACACAACAGACAGGATTGTTGAGAAATGTGTGGCCTGTTTTCTTGTGAATCGGGGCCTTGATTAAATGAAAATGATAGCACCTCTATAGCATGCCATTTTATTGCACATATTTATTGATTGCAGAGCTATCATTTTTTTTATATATAATTCAGGCCCCAAAAAGAAATGCAGTCTGGGCTAATGTTAACAAACAGTATTTAAAACATTCTGCTGCCAGCCGCATTAAAAAAAAAAAAAATCGGGAAGTCATTTAGAGTGTTTTTTTTAAAGTAGTTATTGATTTTAAACTAATATTGTATTGAGATTGTATTGTATGCACGGGCTGTGTGGAAGGGTAGCGTTGCTTTCAACGCAGCTAGAGGCGGGAATAGCAGATGCTGGAGACTGGAGATTGATGTTCAACGCTTGTATTATTTATCAACAAAATGAACAATTAAACCAACAAATCAACAGTAACTCAAGCAAAAGCTATCTTGGTGCAGGTACAGTGAGCACAATCTGCTGCTCTCATCCTTGCTCAAACTGAACCAACCCCGGAACAAAGGGGCTGGCTCCTCTTATATACATGTGGTCGATCAATTATCCAATTTGAGTCTGACTAAAGCTCCCCTACAGCTGCACTGTCACATGGCTTGTCTACCTGTTGGAGGGGAACCCAGACACCATGCAGGGATTCAAACTAAAATAATCCCTGCTTTAAGTACAAATATTTACAACAATCACCATTAATTACACAAATTAACCACACACAAAATATACAAATGTACGTGTGCAGGGTAAAATTGTGCTGCAGTTGCCTGTTTTGCTACAGTTCTGTGGTATTTGAAGATTCTGTTAACCTGGGGACCACAGTCACAGAAGAGTTTCCAAAGCCAGAAGCATCTTCCTAAATAGGGATGATCAGATCCTGAACCAAGGTTTGCTTGCCCCGTACAAACATTTGAGAATCTTGTTCCTTTGTCCTGGTGAATCCTTGAAAACAGAACATTTTAATGTCCTGTTCTCACTTTTGTTGCTGGTTTCACATTAATATATAAAACTGATCAATTATAAACTGAGGAGTAAGTCACAATGCAGAAAATGCGCACAAATCGTTGATGCTGGTTCAAAAGTATATTTAATGTTTCAACAACAACAAGAAACTTCAGGGACTGCTCACTGCAATAGCCGCTTGACTGACTTTTTAAATTTCACTGTCATGTCTGGATAAATCCATCGTAGGTAACTAACATGTGGTACAGCCTCCATCGATGGGCACGGTTTATTGCTATGATGTCTACCTGATAAAACACTACAGGTATCAAATAAGAGCATCTTAGGACACAAGGCACATCCGTTTTGAACAAAATCATAAAACAGTGTAATCTTACTCTGCTTGGTGCATAGTGCTTGTAAACACTCTCGAGCAGGTAGTTTCAGTGGTTTAGAGGTTGATAACTTTTTGTAAAGGAAATCATATAAAAAGCCCTATAGTTGATGGTGTATGGCATTAGCTTGTACCCTTGTACAATGTAAATTAAACATTATTAATTTATTTTATATGTATAGTGTATATCATTTTACCAATTTTTAATAATAATAGATATCAAAGCAATTAAGAGTATAAGAAAAATCCTACGGCACAAGAACATGTTGTAGTAATTAACTTGTTTTTAAACACTACACAGCAGCATTCAGTAACATTTTAATTTAGTTTCACTTTAAATATGGGTAGTCAGGGTAAAATAACTGTCTGTACAACTGTACTATGTTTGCAACGGCCCAGAGCTGGTATTTGTAACATTCCCTTCTTGGTTGTGCCAAGGTCAAACAAAAAGAGAAGTAAAAAAAAAAAAAAATGTATTTGGTTTCAAAGGCAGTTCTTTAAAGCCCTAATTAGAATAAATCCATTTTTATTCACAGCTTTTTTGAAACAATTAGGCAGTTTTCTAAGCCTCATCAGTCAGGGAGTCAACCAGTGGTGCCCAAGAGAAATTTCTTTTCTTCTCCCTTTTTTATATAACTAGAGCCATTTATCTTCTTCACATACATGGACTGACACTCTCCTGACAAGTGGGGCTTGACTTCCTCACACCCAGAGAAGCACTTTTCTCTACCAGCTAAAAGCATTCATTCTTGCATGGGTTTGGTGTAGGGATGACAGTACAGATGGAGGGCCAGAATACCAGCTTCAGCTCCCAGAGGCCATAGCCCCCCTCCTTGTATACAAATGCAACTGGGCCTACCAAATAGTGGGTCAACCTGAATATTGGTCCTTAAGGCTTGCTACCCATCTCAAAATAGACTAAGCCAGAGTTTCCAGATAAAGGGGCTAATGATGTGGAAATCTCCACAAGGCATGTCAGACACACAGATATCCCATCATGCCTTACTATGTGGTTGCTAAGCAGCAGGGTTTTTTTTGGTTTATTTCCCAAGGTCCCATGCCCTTCTGCCAACCTTGATCTTTTCCTTTTCTTTCTTGTTCTTTTTTTTCTTCTTGAAGAGATTTCACTGATAAAAATTCCATCAGTGCTTATCTTGTAAGAGACTGGAAGGTCAGCAGCTTGATTCAGAGGGGAGATTGGGCATGATAAGGGCTGAGGCACCCTGGCGCTTGCACTCTGCAATGCATATCTTTCATCTTCCGGATTAACCAGCTGTTGACTATTGAGATGTCAGGTCTGGGCAGTGTTGAAAGCTCAGGAATCACAGAGTCCTGCTCACTCACTTATACATTTGCTGCAATCGTTTTGCCACAGATTTTAAAAGAGTAATCACAAAGGCTTTATTTTACTTTTCTTACCAACACAAACAAATTCGTACATGTTTTGCTGTCGATCTTTTTGTTTCCCATACCTGTGACCCAGGTGAAGCCTATTTAACCTGCCCCATCACTATAATGTTGATCAGCGCAATTGGTGTGTTCTCTCTAGAGCAAAGGAAACTCAAGTGTAATGCTCAGATGGGGATTCTATTATTTGTAACACAGCAAGTGGATTTATTGTGTTGTGGCTGGACACATTGGTTTAAAAAAAAATCAACAGCAACACAAAGGGGACTTGCTACTGAATGCTGCTACTGAAAATAAAGCTTTTGTTATTACACACTTTAACAAGCTGCGCTTTCTTCAGTGGTAAGACACAGAAGTAATGCAATGGTTCTCAGGGGCAACGGTAGTACATGGACAGCTACACTAGTACAGGGTACCATTGGTAGAATGTCGTAATATTTGAGCACATTCAGAATAGTGTGATCCAACATCAGTTTTAATATGCATATTTATTGTGCTCCATATTTATTTAAAATTCACTGTTTTTTACATTTATTCTAATGTTATGTATGGCATGCTAACACATGCTGATGTTCCCATCCCAAAATTGCATTTTATTTGTATTTTTAAGTTTCTGTCTTGGGTATTGTGACAGAGAAAGAATGACTCTTGGTTATAAATCTCCCTCCTGACATGTGAGGGTGCTGTGTAAAGGGAGTGCCCCGGATTGGATGGTCTTACAATTCATTCCAAGGGAAAGGTGGAAGTCGGCCAGCTAGAAATGGGGCGGAACTATGGTATACCAAGTCATCGCCCCAGAAGAGAAACGATGTGGCAACCACGGATTGGAGGAGAAATGGTTGCACTCGCTAACCAAGGGAGCGTGGCTTCGCTGAAAGGAGAACTACAATTGTACCGTGAGTGTTTGTTTGTTTTGTTGTGTCTAATTATATACTTGTTTGTTTATTAGATGGCTAACACATACTGGGAGCTGTCGCTTAACGCCAGCACCAACCTGGACAACACTTCACAACTGTACACAAATAAATTGTATTTCACTACTTGCACTTTAGCACTCACTCTCAACTTGATCGAGAGTGATAGTGTGTGTGTCTTGGTGTGTGTTATACTGTTATTATTATTTCGGGACTGTAAACCCTTAGTTTGGAACAGTGCAGTACACATTGCTGTGTATTGCCTGGGATTATTCTTTGCAGTCGCCAGACCAGGATTATAAAAATAAACATGTTTGGATCGTGAACTTTGTTGTCTGTCTTCTGTTTTGTAATCACATCACCTCTACACCTGCGCACTGCAAACCACTTTGCCACAGGTATACAATGGAACCAAGAAATATTCAGACAGTTTCCTTTCTCATGCTGTAGCCGTCTGCATTAAATGTTACTGCTTTGCATTCCTACTGCAGTATATAATATTTGCTATTGAATATTACTGATACACTCCTGAAACTTGGCTTAAAAAGAGCTTGACATAATTAGTTTAAAGAGTAAGAAGCTTCAAACTACATTTTCCTATTCAATTTCTTACCTTTCTATAGTGTTCAATCTGAGTGGTTCTTATTGCACTAATTCAAATATTATTGTTTAAATATACAGTTTTTGCTCAAAACAGCCAACATCCCAACATTATTTTATATAATGCTGTAGCTGTCTATATTTGATTTTGTTAAATAGTTTTGCATGATGGAAACATGTTCTCTATTGGCGATTTCACTTTTATCTTTAAAATATATATTTGCATACTTTACACAATATCCTTGAATGTGTCTATGATCCATTAATGTTTACTGTGTACCAAAACGTCAGCTGAATTTGCATCCTTTCTAAAAGGCACTACCGCCGCTTTTGGAAATATTTTTTCTGAATTATGAAGTATACGTAAATGCTTTCAAACTATTGAACATTTGAAATGCTGGGTAATAACTTAGTCTATATAATTATTAATGGTACTCTTTCAACCTTCTTTTCTCTTTTACTTTACTCAAGTAGTTCATTTCTATTGCATTTGTCAAGTCTTTAATTCTCTCTCAATGATCTGTTCTTTATATCCTCTTTTTTGAAAGATGTATTTTCAATTCCTTTCTCTGTTTTATAGTAATTTCAGATCATATCAGTAGGTTTCGAGCAAATACTGTATCTGTTTTAATAGATACTTGATCAAGTTTATATATATATACAGGCTGAATTGTCCAACAGTATAAAGGTTAATTTTACAGTGACTTTTTTGTTAAGAATGCTTCAAACCTATCCAAACATTGCCTTACACTGAATACCAGCAAAGATTCAAGCCCTTTTGTGTTTGTTTGTTATAGACAGAATAGATGCACAAAGCCGACTGTGACAGAGAGCGCATGAATCTTGTCAACAATCTCCCTCCCGACCTGTGAGGGCGCTGTATAACAGGAACAGTGTGCCCCGTATTGGATAGTTTGGCAGTTCATTCCAGGATCAGTCGGAAGCAGGCCATCCAGGAAGGGGGCGGAGTCACAATACCAGAAGTCATCACCATACTACCGTAAGCAATGTGTCAGTCATGGATTAGAGGATATGTGATTGCACTAGCTATCAAAGGGGGTGTGACTAAGGGTATTCCAGGGGATGAGATGAAGCAATCTGTTCCTTTGTTATGGTTACTGCAAGGACCTGAAAAGGAGACAGTGTGTAAATGTACCGTGAGTGTTTTGTGTTTTGTTTGTTTGTTGTTCTAGCTGTTGATATTTGTCATTGTTAGATGGCTACCACTAACCGGGAGCTGTCGCTACAAGCCAGCTCCAAACCCGGACTAAACTGCACCACTGTTTCACAGTCCTTGTCTTGCACCACACCTGCACAAAGAGCACTCTGTCTGGAGAAGTGACCGTGTCTGTGTTGTGTGTTATTATTATTAGTGTCTTATTATTTCGGGACTGAAACTCTTGTTTTGCAACGGGCAATACACATTGCTGTGTAGAGCCTATGCTTATAATTTAAGTGTTGTTGACATGCAACCCAGCCAAATAAATAGCTTTAATTGTGAAATGTCTTGTGTCTGTGTGGCAAAGTGGCTGATTGTGTACAGGTGCAGGAGTGATGCAGTGCGTAATGAACAAACAGAGAATTGTTTTAATGGGTTTAATGATTATAATCCCAGTCTGGTGACCAAATAACTCCGTTCTTGTAACGGAGTATCGCCTTCATCCAGACTGGCCGACTTCCCGACCCTGGGAAAGAACTGTTAGACCAGCCCGTCCAAAGAACTCTGTTCTCGCTGCTTAGTGCCCTCACTGGTCGGGAGGGATTTACCACCAAGAATCATAGTATTTCTGTCACAGTCTGTCATTTCTGGAGCACGGCATCACCACTGCACCTGCGCACTGCAAACCACTCGTCACACCGACTTTGAGAAAGAACAGCTCCTCACTTCCAGTACCCTCATTTAATAGCTGAACAAGAACAAAGCACATGCAATTCAAAACAGAGCCGGCCGCCCCACTCAAGAGAGGGCACCAAGCCTGTTCAGGATGAGGGCACTTCAGCTATCGATATCCTGAGGCCAGGGCAGCAGCAAAACACAAGGGCAGACTGGAGAAAATCTGTTTGGCCCTCTGACCTGGGAATTTATCAGGCATTTATCAGCCTTCAAACAGCTTTTAAGATAGTATCTCACCTCCTGGGTCCTAAGGTCGCTTCTTCATGTGCACACAGTTATTCATGAGGAGATGATTTCCCAGCTTTCCTCCAAGGGAGACCAGTGTTAGGAGTGTGGAGGAAAAATGTAGCTAGAAGGGAATTCTGTGTATTCCTCAAAGATACAAAACATTTTCTTAGACATCCGCAGTACTACAGTTTCTCACACGTTATCATTTTGCTATCAATTGGTTTCATTTCTAGACTTTCACTTTGACTTGTGTGAAGCTGATTTATCCAGCAAACACAGCCTTTACCTTGCAAATTGATTTCTAAATAAAGATAGCTAGTATACCTAGTTTATCAGTCCAATATTCTTCATATGCAGAGCACCAATTTTATTCTTGAATAAATTCATAATTTAGACTAACCCTGAGTGTTTCCTTGCTATATGCACCAACCCTCCCATCTTTCTGTAGTTATTTGAGTTTTCACCGTTTCAGTCTCGTATTGTCTCAAGAATATTGCTTGTCTGATAAGTCACCAAAATATACTGCATATTTATACATTGTATATCTATATGTGCATATTTTATATTAAAAACAGAAGTACAGCGTTGTATATTACTGTATTGCACTTTACTGTTCTTCTGGCAGTATGCTTGCTCTCACTCTTTTAGTGTGGCAGTTAAGCCTGTCTGGGGATTTGGTCCTGACTGGGTAAGGTGGGTTTGGGATTTGTTCTTTTCTTGATTCTTTTCATATCGGTTTATTCTGAAGTGCCTTGGGATCATTCAAGATGAAAGGCACTATGGGGCATATTTTCAAGAGTTTACAGAAGTTTTAATTAACTACTATTTTTGAAAAACACATATATAAATAGAGATCTATGGGTTTGATATACGCATCTTGTGTGTTTATGTACAGTATATATATATATAATGAAGAAGAAAAGTAATTGATACATTGAAAACTCAGTATTTTAATAACTAGCTATAACATTTTGGCTTCTGCCTTTTTAAGATGGTAGAAATACGGTAGCTACAATTGTTGTTTAACTTTGACAGCTGGTTTCACAGACCCCAATAAACACAAATCTCGGACTACCTTACCTAAAATAACATTGGATAGTGCACGATTAGTCTGTGAAACCAGCTATGAAAGCTTAAAAGTGGACTTACAGATTAATGTTCTAAGAACACTGAGACACAGACAGTTCTGAGGTGGAGTTCCAGTCCTAAAAGGATGCATTGTCTTCCAGGGTCAGTCCATGGGGACACAAAGTCTTAAGTCCCGTGAATCCAGAAGGTTTCCCTTTTATCCAACATGTCAGAAGTCTTTACATGGCTGAGAAAAAGAATGCCCAAAACCCAAATTGCATGACATGATTTCTGAATCGGAACAAGATGTAAAAATAATGAATGTAAAACATTTGAAGAGCTCTGCATCACATTTTAAGATGACTTTTAAAACATTTAACATTCAAAAGACTAGAAAAAAATTGCAAAAAATCCATGTGTTCCCAAGAAAATAAAATCAGTAATCATTAATTTGCATTTAAAAGTTTCCCACTTTCAGAGAGTTCACACTGTGTTGCCTAACAGCAGGGTCAATGCAATACATCTACAAAGAAGACTTCACCATGCTGTGATACTTAGTTCTGCTACTTAAAGCACTTGAAGTTTTACATCTGGGGATGTCATTTGTTTGTGTGATAGAGAAGGTGCTTGATGTGCAGTTGAAGTGTTATAAGTATTTACTATAATTTATTTGCTAGTTATTTGGGGATTGCAGTTGCTTATTGAGACATTTTTAAAAGAAGATTATATTTTCCAAATTCAATAGAAGAGCTAATGGCTGGTAATTCCAAAATGTGAAGAAAATGTCTGCTATATATATATATATATATATATATATATATATATATATATATATATATATATATATATATATATATATATATATATATATATATATATATATATATATATATATATATATATATATATATATATATATATATATATATATATATATATAAAACTAAAATGAGTACATATGCTGAAGTCAATAATGATCTATGCATTGCTTCTCAGCTTCAATTTACAGCAGCCTACATCTAAAAAACCACCAAGCTTTGACTCATCTAGGGAAGGTGGGTTTAGTATGATATTCCATGAACGTCAAATAATTACTGTATGCTTAATTAGGGCAACCATAGAGAGGAAAAGCTCAGCAGCGTGGTATAGGAGGCTGTGTGGTCCAGTGGTTAAAGAAAAGGGCTTGTAACCACGAAGTCCCCGGTTCAAATCCCACCTCAGCCACTGACTCATTGTGTGACCCTGAGCAAGTCACTTAACCTCCTTGTGCTCTGTCTTTCGGGTGAGACGTAATTGTAAGTGACTCTGCAGCTGATGCCTAGTTCACACACCCTAGTCTCTGTAAGTCGCCTTGGATAAAGGCGTCTGCTAAATAAACAAATAATAATAATAATAATAATAATAATAATCAAGGTTAAACACATTACAAGGAAACACACACAGATACATAAGGGTGAGAAATACAGTTTTATAAATAAGCTGGATCCCTGAGTGGCTCACTTAAGAACATAAGAAAGTTTACAAACAAGAGGAGACCATTCGGCCCATCTTCCTCGTTTGGTTCTTAGTATGTTATTGATCCCGGAATCTCATCAAGCAGCTTCTTGAAGGATCCCAGGGTGTCAGCTTCAACAACATTAGTAGGGAGTTAGTTCCAGACTCCCACAATTCTCTGCGTAAAAAAGTGTCCCCTATTTTCTGTTTTGTTTCTTTTTCAGGTCGAAAAAGTCCCTTGGGTCGATATTGTCAATACCATTTAGGATTTTGAATGCTTGAATCAGATTGCCGCGTAGTCTTCTTTGTTCAAGACTGAATAGATTCAATTCTTTTAGCCTGTCTGCATACGACATGCCTTTTATACATGGAATAATTCTTTGCAATCTTTCTAGAGCAGCAATAACCTTTTTGTAGTGAGGTGACCAGAACTGAACACAACATTCTAGATGAGGTCTTACAAATGCATTGTAAATCTACACTTTTCTGTATTAAATGCCACTTGCCATGTGTCTGCCCAGTTCTGAATGCTGTCTAGATCATTTTGAATGACCTTTGCTGCTGCAATGGTGTTTGCCACTCCTATTTTTGTGTTGTCTGCAAATTTAACAAGTTTGCTTACTATACCAGAATCTAAGTCATTAATGTAAATTAGGAAGAGCAGAGGACATAATACTGATCCCTGTGGTACTCCACTGGTTACCTCGCTCCATTTTGAGGTTTCTCCTCTAATCAGTACTTTCTGTTTTCTACATGTTAACCACTCCCTAATCCATATGCATGCATTTCCTTGAATCCCTACTGCATTCAGTTTGAGAATTAATCTTTTATGTGGGACTTTGTCAAAAGCTTTTTAGAAATCTAAATAAACCTAAATATGCTTTGCAATTATCCATTGTCGATGTTGCATCCTCAAAAAAATCAAGCAGGTTAGTTAGACAAGGGCTTGTAACCAAGAGGTCCCTGGTTCAAATCCCACCTCAGCCACTGACTTAACAAGTCACTTAACCTCCTTGTGCTCTGTCTTTCGGGTGAGACGTAATTGTAAGTGACTCTGCAGCTGATGCATAGTTCACACACCCTAGTCTCTGTAAGTTGCCTTGGATAAAGGCGTCTGCTAAATGAACAAATAATAATAGACACAATCTCCCTTTCCTAAAACCATGCTGGCTGTCTCTCAGGATATTGTTACCATATAGGTAATTTTCCATTTTGGATCTTATTATAGTTTCCATAAGTTTACACATAATAGAAGTCAGGCTTATTGGTCTGTATTTACCTGGTTCGGTTTTGTCTCCCTTTTTGTGGATCGGTATTACGTTTGCAATTCTCCAATGTCTCCAGTTGTTTAACTCTTTCACTATTTGTCAATCTATTTTAGGAATATTTCAGAATAAATTGGAGAAAAAGCCCTGGGATTCATATTTTTACTGAACAGGTTTTAGAAATATAAATAATAAATGTGATTATTGACCTTTAAATTCCATCCATGATTCAAGCCTCTTGCACAGTTATAGACTGCAATGGGTATTCCACAATGGAATGGCTCTGAACCATTCTAGAACGGGACAGATTGTTCTTACTTTGAAAGGTTAGCAGTCAGCAGCTTTTATCAGTTAGTTTTTTTTTGTTTGTTTTTTTAAATATGGTATGCTTAATATTGAAATTGCTTGTCAATGTGATTTTTTGTGAATATATATTTTTGTTATATTTTCATAACCCAAAATGTGCATGTTGTTATTATAAATATATAGACATATCATAGATAATTTAACACGAGTGACACAGCAACACAGAGAGGCAGAAAATAAATATCCTAACACATACAAATATACAGCTGTGGCCAAAAGATTTGTCTCACCTAGAATTTTAGGATTGAGACTATTTTTTTTAAAACTACATAAACCTAATTTAATTATGTTATGACAGAAACTACAAAATGATGGGTTGGGCGTTACTCCACTACTTATTTATTATGTAAAGTTTATTTGGTATTTTAATTTTATGAATTGCATGTATTACTATACCTATGCCTCAGTAACAGAGGCTTGCGGGCAAAGTTTACATTTTTTTTATATACCATACATAAACATTTAATTCAGAACACATCTTTGTTTTTTTATTCAACAACATGAAGAAGTGTTTAACCTTTCAGTTTTCACCTTCTTATTTATATAATAGCTAGGGGGACCAGACGTCCCAGTTTAGCCAGGACAGTCCTGGTTTTCCATCAGTGGTCCCGGTGTCCTGACATTTTTCTCAAAATCTAACAAAAGTCCAGTTTTTCAGCCACTACCTTTTGTCAAAATAACGTAAACAACTGTTTCCTATAACTTATGCCACGTTTCCATGAACCACAGAACTCGGGTATGTGCTCGAGTCGCAGCTTTGACGTGGCAGACCACTATAGGGCGCTCTCTCTTACCTTAGGCTGATCCCGGCAACTACAAATATCTAAACGGGAATAAGAGCTAAAGAGCAGTGTTTGAACTCACAGTTGAAACACCGCCACACAGACTTAGTGGAAAAACATAAACACATTCAGAACCAGTGGGAATGATTGCAGTGAAATCTGAAGCCTTAGAGACATATTTTCAAAGCGTTTCCTCTTGTTTTTTTGAAAGGAGAAAAAAAAATCCTGTTTATGTGATAAAATGAAAAACTAAACACATTGAGAGTGCTTAACCCTTTAAGGTACAAGGGACATGTGTGTCCCACAAATAAAAATAATGCTAACTTTCTTATTTTTGAAAGGAAGTGGATGAAACAGGGTTTAAAATGATCTTATCGTCCAAATGGTCAGTTTCCTCCTCGTGATACTTGAGTCACTCTTAAATGTGTTTTAAGAAGAAACAGTTCGAACAGCAAGTGCTCAATTCCTTGTGTACCTGAAGGGATTAAGAGAACCTGAAATAGAAATCTGAGTTGTTCTGCTCTAGCTTTGTAAAACTAACAGCTGCCTTTAGTCTTTAAAGTAGCTATTCATTACATAGCTCTCAAGTGTGTAGTTTTGAAAGAAACACATTACAGTAAATATGTTTTCATGAGCGATGTTACCTGGGCCTTCCTGCAGCTTGCGTTCAGCCTCTATTAGTCTCCATCTATCAGTTCACCCCTCGTGTCAGCGCCTTATCTTTCTCAATCATCGCAAACCCGAACATGTACATCATTTCCTGCAGCACAGTGGCACCTGTACATCACTTCCTGTATTTACAAAGTATTTCCCAGCGTGCTAAGTCTGCACCATATCAGGCGTGATTTAAAATGTAATTATTGTATGTGTTCGAAACTGCAACTTTGAGACCTACAGTCAACAGAATTGCATGACAGCTATGGTTTATGAAAGTATGTTGTTAGCTTCACGCAATTGAACCCATTAAGTATCAAATTGATTTCAAAACACAAGCTGCACTTATGTAATTTGATACTTTACATTTAGACTTAATTTTGGCGTTCAACACAATTAGAGTAAGTTATCATAACAATATAGTTAAAGAGACAATTAAAATAACAGGTAGATGATGGCAGTTAAAATGCTCCAAAAAATGACAAAGTAGCCTGTCCTCAAATGAGGACAATGGCACTTAATGGGTTACTATCACATCTATTTTTTATTTAGATTTAATGACTTATTACAGTAGCATGTTTATAGGTGGTCAGTGGCAACCTCTAATCAAGTTGATTGTCAGTGTTTTACCCCAACTTTTCTACTCTCCTTTAAGAATTCAGTTGTTACCTGTTAAGCCATTCATGTATTTCGATAGTAAAATTGATTTAATTTACAAAAGCAATTAATCTAAATACAGTTATGCATAGCGATTGTAATAAAGTATGTCCAGCAGAAAATACTTTGTTTTTCATTATAGCTTTAATAAAGATTAGTCATTTGTACGTCCTGCTTGTGAATGAAAAATTCAGGCTTGGCCAATTTAATAGCCCATTTAGTTGTTTCGCTGAAAAAAAAAAGTAAATTAAATCAATTTTACTATTAACACGTCTCTCAGTTGTGATTGAGATACACAAATGGCTTAACAGGTATCAACTGAATTCTTGAAGGAGAGTAAAAAAGTCAGGGTAAAACACTGACAATCAGAAGCCCTAACTATAACACACATCAGAGAGCACTACAGCCCCAGTAACACTCTCCTGACCTGTCTGGTCTGTGACCTGTCTGGTCAATGCTGTGAATATCAGTCCAGCTCACCAGGACATGAACAGGCAGCTTTCTGGGGTTGTCGGTGTTGTAGCGCCGAGCTTTGCCTCCGTGGGGGAGACTTCTCAACAATCTTCTGTTCATAGGAGGGCACCTGCCTAGAGGGGCCGGTTTCAAACGAGAGAGACGAAAGGGCATTAAAGAGAGAGGTTTGTATTCCTGTCTGTCTGAATGCTAAGTGACTGCATTGTCATTTTTCTTTAAATCTGCCTTTGCATGGTTTTGAACGTGAGGTTGTCTTAAGAATCCCAAGTGCCAGGAGTTAATAGCCTTCATTATTCATTTCACATCATGACAATTCAACTCTGCTAGCCCCACATATTCAACACACACACATATATATGAAGAAAAGCAATTGATAAACTATCAATGGCCTTTCTTCCTCATGAAGTATTTCTAGTGATTGATGAGTCTCCTGTTGGATCCTGATCCTCCTTGGATAGAAAGCTGTTTGCTGTTTTGAATTCTTTGTACTCTCTCTCTTTAAATATGAGACAGATCAAAAAGGTGGGGCGAGCACAGTCGAAAGGTCATATTGTCAAATGACTTGAATCGAATGAGGAAGGCTGGTCTCGGCACTTAGTATTCTCCAGACAAGCTCACATCAAGCTGAAAGTCAGGTAAAATTAGGTACTAGTGGCACGTAAACAATAAAGTCCAATGTAGAATGAAATGTGGGTATTGGTCTCATCTTTATAGCGTAACAAAAGCTGTGAATTCCATGTTTACCCTCATCCATAAACCTTAAACTGGCATCTGAAGGGATGGCAAGTGTATCGGGACAGAGATGCAAACGCAGGGGCAGAGTTCTGGTGGCTCCAATCTCTGAAGACAGCCTGCAGGGGGCAGCACTTACCTGAAGAGCTCCACCTCATTGTCCCTAAAGGGGCGTTCCTCACCCGTGGATAACATGCTGAGGTAGGCAGCTTTCATGAACACATACAGTACATGGCCTGAGGAGAGCAAGAGATGGGAGCCAGGACACACTTAGGATGATTATTGAACAAGCTTCCATTGATTATTAGACACATTTAGATTATTATTGAACACACTTAGACTGATTATTGAACACACGTAGATTGATTACTGAACAAGCTTCCATTGATTATTAAACAAGCTTCCATTGATTATTAAACACACTTAGATTATTATTGAACACACTTACATTGATTAGTGAAACAGAAAGATGTTACTCTGTTTCCTTAACTATTTTATTTAAATGATCAGGAGCCAGGAGTTTGATGTTAGGTACTGCATCTTGTTCCCTCCTTATAGCTGCATGATCATTTCAATAATAATAATAATAATAATAATAATAATAATAGACTTAAAGGCTGGTTGCATGCAAGTTTCAAGCCCTGTATACTGTATGTACAGTAAAACTTTTTTTTTCATAAAGCACAGTAAATGCATAATATAAATAGGGACACCATGGTAAAGTGGAAAATGATCGTGGTAAAAGTTACAGCAGTCCTGAAACGTCCTGCCGGTCAGTGTGGGTACCTTGGACCAGCAGCTCTCCTTGCTCAGCAGGTCTGGGTCAAAGTAAGCCATCCTCCAGACCTGCTTGTAGGTAAAGCACCACATGAGCTCCCAGTAAGACATGTGATGGAACTGCTTCCATGCCTGCTGAGCAGCATAGCCATCCTTGAAGAGAGAGATCGCCTACAAAAGCAAATCAGAGAGCTGCATTAACAAGCTATTGTAATCAGCACCCAGAGACTACAAAAAGCAGTGACAGTGACATTAGCGTTCATTTGTTTAGGCTAGATTTAGGATAATCATGTTTCTCATGATCATTTTTAGACAATGATCGATAACTAAGGCTGTATTAATTTTCACAGTCATTAATGTCCATGAAATATACCCATTGCCCATTGTGTAATATAATAGATCCCTATGAAAATTCCCATTTCTGAAAGAATAGTGTAAATATACACAATTTGTATCACTTAAAATAAATACAGCAACGTTTGCCTTATTGACACAGTACCTGTTACACTGCATTTAGCAACCTGGCAGCTCGTTTAGTTTGCTTCCGGTAAATGATTGAACACACATTGCATAGAGCTGCATTTCTTTAAAATGCTTTCAATGGAAAAGACACCAGCAACTGCATCTAAGGTCGGAGATATTTCTGCTCAGAACTATTTACTGTATTTTACTGTATTTACTGCAAATAGTTCCATTGTTTTGAGTAGATCTTTGTAGAAGAGTGCAGTAAAATGTGTACAGAACTGCACAGTTAAGTATATAAAAAGGAATTGGAATTGAAAAAACAGGAACTGACCCCCAACCCTGGTCATATCAACACCAAGCCCCTTTCTCATTAAACAAATGCATTATACACCACAATATCACACTAGATCCAACACATTTAGAGGCTACAGATTACTGGAGGTTACTTGGGGCAGAGTTAGAAATGCAGCTTATCCAATCCTGACCATGCACAACAATACAATAGTACCTCAGAGACAAACCACACCTTTTCTGGGCTACACAGCGCTGTCATTGTCAGTCACTGACCCTCTTTGATCACTGCAGGGCTCTCTAGGAAACTTCATATTTCATCAAAGACTGTTCTTTCAAAAGCTATAGCCTGGGTGTGCTTGTTGTCTGGTTACACATGGTTACACATTCTTTCAGGCTTAAGGAATTTTTTTGGTAAAAATTTATATTCATCTTAATTTTATTGATTTTCTTTTGAAAATGTAATTTCTTACTTTTCATCAGATCACAAATGCATCACATTTATAAGAGTTTTATTTATCAAAGTATACAGTATTATTGCTGAGTGTGTCTCATATTACCAATGTAATAAAACCGAGTAACACACACTGTTACTTCCTTACAATTACCCAAGGGGCATAATTCACATTACATTACTACTTTTAAGATTTTAAAAAGTATGTTTCAAAATATTTTTTTGGTCGGTTAATAATTGAATGATTAGAGATTCTGTTTGAAAAGTGTTTTTGAAAATAATTAATATACTTTACTGGTACTGCAAACATGGCACGTGGTTTCACTATTTTCAGAATTTAACCCGTATGTTGACCTGTAAATTCGATATATATATATATATATATATATATATATATATATATATATATATATATATATATATATATATATATATTAATTTTGTCGTCGCCAATTTTTTACCCCAGTTTTTCTCCCAATTTTGTATGCCCAATTTCTGTATCCTTGGCTCACCGCTCGCACAACCCCCCCGCCGTCTCGGGAAACGGAGGCTGGAACACGCGTCCTCCGAAACTGTCAATCCGTCACTTTTCTGCGGATCCACAGCGAGGCCACCAGACCTATAGTGCCGGAGGACAACACAGATCTGGCGGCTTCACTGAAGAACCACAGCGCCCTATCGGCCACAGGGGTTGCTGATGCGCGATGAACTGTGGATTCCCTGCCGACCTAAGCCCTCCCTACTCGGGTGGCGCTCGGCCAATTGTGCGCTACCCCCTAGGAACCCCCGGTCACGGTCGGCTGTGACATAGCCTGGATTCGAACTTGCAATCTCCAGGCTATAGGGCGCATCCTGCACTCCACACGGTGCGCCTTTACTGGATGCGCCACTTGGGAGCCAACTAAATTCAATATATTTAATAATAAACAAATAGAGAACCACAAATGACAGAGAAAGACTGTATGCTGGCATGCATGCACGCAAACAAAATAAAGACAACTTCAAAACAAAAACGATCTTGAACTGGAAACCCAGCAAATGCAAATAACAAATCGCTTCTTTCCAGGTGTCTAGTGTCCGGTCCAAGCAGCTTTTTAAATCCACCTGTTACTCAGCTGAGGTAGGCAGCTTTCATGTACACATACATGGCCTGAGGAGAGCAAGAGACGGGAGCCAGAACACACTTAGGATGATCATTGAACAAGCTTCCATTGATTATTAAACAAGCTTCCATTGATTATTGTACTGGAAGATTAGTAATTTAAATAAAATTTTCTTATAGTGACGGCCACATTTTTGTTTTTATTTACATCTGTATTAAAAAGTCTGATATTTTATGCTAGTAATATAAACCTGAACGTGGGTTAAAATGAAGAGAGGGTGTGTGTTTTTAAATTTATTCTCAAGGTTGCAATGTTTGACACGACATATATAAAACAATGTAAACAAAATAAAACATGTTAGAGAGACAGGAACTGCATTACATTAAAGAATACAGAATCGCCTATCAAACATAAGAAATAAAAATAAAGTAAATGAACCATTCCAATAGTAATAATAACATGAATAACCTAAAAACGTGTAGTTTTAGAAGAAACAAAATTAGATAATGTACAAGAATAAAGGAAAATAAATGGATAAACACCATGATGCCTGAAGAAAGGTGTTAGTCAGAATTCTCGGCCGTACTCTTTATATATATCTATATATATATATATCTATATATATATATATATATATATATATATATATATGCTCTGAGCACACTCAAACTCAGGGGAGACGTTCAAGGAGAACAGATATGTTTTAAACTCCTGTAGTGGTTTTCTTCGTGCACTGGGCAGTTGTCCAGACAACTTTTTAATATTCAAGAAAATCACACAGACTCATTTAATTTGAAGTTTTAATGAATCACAGCAGTAGTAGTGCTCTTTTCGGTTTATTAAATGCTTTAAATTGGATTGGTTGGTTGCGCAGACCACCGTAAATCCCAAGTATAAAGCAGTCTTTCAGTGCCTTTACAGGTTTAACAGCATTAATACTTCAATATAGTAATACAGATATGGTTAATTATATGCTTAGCCCTTAGGCTATGCATGCATAAAGCTAAAAACGCCCACCGCTAAATTCTAGAACATTCCATATATATCACTCTCTTAAGACTAAAACAAATTTCTATACCTTATAGCAATGCATCAATATAAAAGATATATTAAATTCAAATATATGCTTACCTTCCAGTATATGGAAGTATACTTGTGAATACGACCAGTGAATACGATCAGTTTTTCAGAGATCCTCAGAGCATGGATCACATCAGCTTGTAGTTAGCAAATTGAGCGATACGTGACTGACGTTTTACTTTGGTTTTTATAGGATTTTCCCTCCATTGAATACCTCATGAGTCCCAATTAAATCTGATCATCAATCTGCCTTGAGTTAATGATATTTTCTAGAAGGATCCGGTCAACTCTGTTTTCAAAATTAACTGAATGTGAGCTCATGGTTCACTATCTTCCACCCCTCCTTTCCCTAAAAATTAGGTCAACTAGAGTTCATAGGGTCCTTGCTACCAAATACAAAACAAGTTTATGTGTATATATGATAGATGTTTTTAATATGTAACACCAGATCTATTTAATGATATTAACCTGGGTCAAAAAAATGTATGTCCCTCTTAGCCACATATTATGTTACCTTTTCAGTGTGTTGTCATTCGGTCAGTTTAACTTCATATACAAATGTGTGTTAACAAAGTAGGGGTTTATTATAAGCCTTTGAATAAGACCACTAAGCATACAGTGGCAATTCCAGTTATTTTCATTTAAATTCAGGGTATAATAAACAAGTTAAATATAATAGCATTATATTAACTTGTACCATGCTTGGACCAAGCCTGACCTCTCTCTGTTTCTAAAAGTTGGCTGCAAAAGCAGGTTTCCACACACCTTGTTTACTTGCCAAGCTTAGTGTTTTAATTTATATGAAACTCCACCGTAAGCACTTTTCCAAATTCACTGCATGAAGTAATTTTTTGGTCGATTCAAGAGACACCTGGACCGGTATCTTTTCAGATAATACAAAAAAACGTACATCCTAACTTTTTATAACTAAGCTCTCATTATTTTCTTAGAATATAACGAGATACATACTCCTGTCTTTCTTAAAGCACCTTCCATTGGTTATCATTCAAGATTGGCAAGTCCCGCTTTTAAGAGCCAACACCGAGGTGCCAAAGACTAAGCTTTATTTTTTGAAGGTCTAATGCCCTTCCAGAATTCTACTGTGTGTCTGAGACAAACATTTAATTCTTTCACTTTTAAATTCTTCCATTTCCCTGTAAATAAATACCTTTGTTTCTTACTGCAGTAAAACCTTTATATAAACTAAACAGGTGTATTCTTTGGTTTAATTGATAATGTTATGTCTTAAAGACTTTTTGTTTAGTTGGAGAAACTGAACTAATTCTTAAATTGATTAAACTAAATGAACATTATCACAAATGTGTGTTAACAATATGTTTGCAATATTGTCAGTGCCATGCTTCTGTTATAATAAACGTTTACTATGTTCTTTCAACAGTTTATCTTTAAATGGCATTAAGATGTATTTCTAATTAAGTTACTTCAGTATTAACAGTTGTTCCTAGAAATTGTAATATTATTTTATTCCATTGATAAATCTTTCAAGATTTTAATGGAAGGTCCAGTTATTTATATCTAAATACAGGCTAGCATTAATATACCAGAATGCCATCGTGCTACAGTGACTGAACTAAGTCTGACCTTCTTCACTGTTCATACAAAATCCAGTCAAAGCAGGGTTAAAGACAACCTTTGCTTTTTGCCAATTTTAGGGTTGATTAATATGAAACACTATCATAAACATTTTTCAATACTCATTATTTCAAACCAATATCTAACTTAACATATTAACACGTCCTACACTTTCCATTCCCATCTCTTCCTGCCAGGTTCTAATTCATTTCTGTTATAGATAGAAAATGATTATTGTAATATAAACTCCTATCTTCTGTTATCAGAAAGGTATTTCCGTTCATTAATATTAATGAGATCGCTCATTATAGGGAGGATCTTGGCTTTTAAATCACTGACCATCAAAAATCCCTGCTTCATCGGCCAAAACCAATTAGTCATCTTCAACACTGCTTTTACTACAAGCAGGTGAGAACGAGGTTACAACATTAGTTCACTGTATATGTAAAGTTACAGTTTATACTTTAAATGATTTTATAACATGTAGTTCTAATTCAGATATGTCAATATAGCCATCTCTTATAAACTGCAATTCTATTTTACTTCATTGATATACACAGAAGGCAAGAGGTTAATTTTTAATTAACAGCAAATGCAACCTTGAATATTAAAACTTAGGACTGCTCATACATTTACTTAATGTTATTATGTTATGTTTCTTATTTATTTAAATACTTTTGTTTTTTCTTATTATAATCAAACCTAGTTCGATTGCTTCTAGCATATTAACTGTGCTCCATAGATTCTACCATGCTGCTCTCTCTGGATCAGAATGTTTTGAGACTGAGTCTAATTAAAAAAGATGCTTTTGCCTGATAAGGGAGGTTTGGAACTTTCAGCAGGTCAGTCTGACCTTCAACGCAATGAACTTCTCCACACAGGCCTTACACAGATCTGCTAATAATATTTTCTACTGGTTTCATATTCTTTAAAACACATTACAGTCATTACAATATTTGTTGCAGTTTCACAAATGTTCAGTTTGTTTCCCGAAGATCAGCCTGCTTCCAGTAGCTGTGACAGCCTTGGGTCAGTTTCTGCTCGCAGTGAGTCAGTTTCTGCTCACAGGTGTGGATGACACTCTTTAAAAGCCTGATACCCGCAAAAACTTAAATCTTGTTAGCTGGGCTCCCATCTCTACATTCTCATTCCCATCGTCAGTGGGCAAACACATTTTAACTGAATCTGGGTCCATCAAAGAACCGCACACCCTTGCAACCGAGGCCTTCCATGCAAAAGGATCTAATGACTTTTAACACAAAAGGGACGTGCCAGAACCGTAGTTACCATGACATCAAAAGCTACACATCCACTGTTTGTTTTCAAACACACCTTGACAGAGATATACAGTTGTAGTCAAAAGTTTACATACCCCTATGGAAATTTATAATTCAAAAACAAATAATTATAGGAAAAATCTTTTGTAGCAAAAATTTTGCTTTTATGGATGAGGAAAAAAAGGTTACAAGAAATACAATTATTTATTTAAGCAATGTTCTTTGCAAAACTCAAAAAATGCTAATTCAAAAGTATTCATACCCTGACAAGGAAAAAATAGCTGAAATTAATGAAATAATGAAATTAATAGCTAGTTGAGGCACCTTTAGCAATAATAACCTCTTTTAAATTATTAGAATATTTGTCAGTGAGCTTTTGGCATGATTCTGTAGTGGTTTTTGACCATTGTTCAATGCAAAATTGTTCCAGTTCATTCAAATTCCGAGGACTTCTCTTCTCTTCTCAATCGGATTTAGATCAGGACTTTGACTAGGCCATTCGAGAACCTTGATTTTATTTTTCTTTAACCATTCTGAAGTAGATTTTGATGTGTGCTTTGGATCGTTGTTGTACTGGAACGTTCAGTTGCGCTTTAATCAAGTTTTGTAGCAGAGGGTTTCAGATGATTGGCCAATATCTTTTAGTATACTATGGAATCCATTTTACCATGTATTGGAACTAAATTTCCTGTGCCACTAGAGGAAAAACAGCCCCATAGAAGGATATTACCACCTCCATGCTTGACAGTAGGTATGGTGTTCTTTTCTTTGTACGCCTCACCAGACTTTCTCCAAATGTAACGACTATCAGCATGACCAAATAGCTCGATTTCTGTTTCATCACTCCACAAAACATTTGACCAGAACTCATATCCATCATTCAAATGCCATTTTGCAAAATGTAAGCGACTGCCCTTGTGATGTTTTCCTAAGAGTGGCTTTTTCCTTGGCCTGCGACCATTGAGACCTTCACCATGCACCGCCCTACTCGACCTATGGTTGAAATGGAAACCCCAGTTCCACTTGCAGCCAATTCACTTTGAATATCTTCGGATTGTTATTAACCTTCCTCACAATTGTTCTACTTGTTCTTGGTGAAAGAACCTTCTTTCTTCCAGACTGAGGGAGCATTGTGACAGTATGTGACAGGAAAGGCGTAGTGTGGTGTAAATAATAGACTCCAGTCCAGTTCAGTTAAGCTTTTGGGTTTTATTTTTCCTTTTTAACGACCTGGACACCAAACGCACTTAAACAAAACAAAGGATGCCGGGGTACACAACAATGTGTAACCCGACAACACAAAAAGAAACGGGGTTGCAGTCCCAAATAAAACAAACAACAAAACAATCCGTCTTCCTTATTTTGTAATCCAGGCTCGGGAAACACGGGGGTAACGAACACAGCACTTCCGGGCAATCGCTCCGCCGTCGTACACTGGAGCGTCCCGTCAGTGCTCTAGAATACAAAAACAAAGAAGTTAGCACAAACTCCCGCAATAAAGACGACCCGTCTTTTAAACCCCTTCCTCTGTTTTCCTGCTCAATTCTCTCTCTCTCTCGCTTACACGCACTGCACCTTGCAAGAAAGAGCAGAACACTGGGCCACGCCCCCTTTTGTACGCTCCGTCTCGCCCCATTGATCAGCGAGGCAACCGCTGTCAGCCAATGCGCGATTGCCACCTCGCTTCCCGACCGGGTCGATGACCTTGCGCACCGCGGCTCCGCCCCCGTTCCAGGTGGCCGACTTCCACCTACCCTGGGGATGTCCGCTCCTCCTCCCCAGCACCCTCACAGGTCGGAAGGGAGATCTAAAACAAGAATTCATTCTCTCTTTGTCACACAGTACCATGAGTCTTGTACTTCTTGATAATAGAAACAATAGTTGAAATTGTAAAACTCAAAAGCTTGGAAATCTTTTTGTATCCTTCTCCAGCTTTATGACAATAAATCATTTTCTGCCTAAGGTCTTCAGATAGCACTTTACTTTTCCCCATATTGACTTATTGGTAGGCTTGCTACTATTCGATTTTAATTTTTGTTGCCAAATCGACAATTAATTCTTTTAGAAAGAATTTACCATTTTTTTCGATCTTTATTTTTCAATTCAAGCAGAGAATGGGTGAAATCAACATTTATGCTTAAAAAACAGACTTTTTATGCCGTTGAAAAAAAGCCTCATTTAGCGAAACCCCTTTATCATATTCAACATGCAACAAAACCATGTTTAGCAACATTGTAATTGAAATAACATTTGGGCACAGCGGAGATATACCTTGTACAGATAAAGATCCTACACAAATTAAAAAACAATCTCAAATAAACCGTAGCAAACTCAGCATATAAAAGTGTATTACACAGACTTTTATAGGGTAAATGTACGAATAAAAATAATATGCACTGAACAAACCATTAGACTGTTGAACAGAACTAACTTGCACTTATTATTCAGAGTCTGAGCTCCACCCCTCTCCTGCTTCACAGCTGGACTCAAAGTTATTGGAAGGTAAGACAGGCCTGCTTCGTCCTGCCGTGGAGACTTCAGCCATCGGCCATGGTACTGTGCACAATATTCAGTGTTTTCCTCTTGTACCCCATTTTCAAATCAAACTAGAAAGTAACTGTCACCGTATACCTAAAACAAAAGCTTACGTACAGCTTAATCCGCTAATTTCAAAGTAGGCGCTTTAAATGACAGGCGCTATAGCTGGCATATGAAAGTGCACAGTCGGTGCAGGTCTTGATGATTCACAGTCATTTTAATGAATGAGAGCATTCTAGTACTGTTTCAGTGAACAAGATCCATCAGAACAGGGTGAAACTACAGTACTAATGGACCACTGAGATGAATGACAGCGACCCCCAGCCATTCAGAGCGGAACGGAGACGGGACAGACAGCAAGTATAAAAACTACACTAGAGAGGATTTCTAAATGATTAGATAAATGTTAATGATTATTTTGATAAGAAAATAAAAAAAGCGAGTGGTTTATCCTATATAAATTTATTTCAGTCAAACTTTGTTTTGTGGTTTAAACTGTGTTTGTTTTGCTTCGTTTGTGCCGGTAAACAGCTTAGCTGTCTGACTTATTAGAGAAGGTTGCAGTTTGTGTTTTAGTTAGTGCTCGTAAGAGCTAGGGCTTTAAAACCTTGAATCTTGTGTCTGGGTCTGTATTCAAAAGGGCGAAACAAACCCGAGTCGCAAGGCTCGTTTACAATATATATATATATATATATATATATATATATATATATATATATATATATATATATATATATATACACTACCATTCAAAAGTTTGGGGTCACTTAGAACTTTCCTTGTTTTCCATGAAAACATACATGAAATGAGTTTGAATAGGAAATATAGCAAAATGAATAGGAAATATAGTCATTGACAAGGTTAGAAATAATGATTTTTAATTGAAATAATAATTGTGTCCTTCAAACTTTGCTTTCGTCAAAGAATCCTCCATTTGCAGCAATTACAGCCTTGCAGACCTTTGGCATTCTAGTTGTCAATTTGTTGAGGTAATCTGAAAAGATTTCACCCCATGCTTCCTGAAGCACATCCCACAAGTTGGATTGGCTTGATGGGCACTTCTTACGGTGAAGCTGCTCCCACAACAGCTGCTCCCACAACAGCTCAATAGGGTTGAAATCTGGTGACTGTGCTGGCCACTCCATTATAGACAGAATACCAGCTGACTGCTTCTTCCCTAAATAGTTCTTGCATAGTTTGGAGCTGTGCTTTGGGTCATTGTCCTGTTGGAGGAGGAAATTGGCTCCAATCAAGCGCCGTCCACAGGGTATGGCATGGCGTTGCAAAATGGAGTGATAGCCTTCCTTCTTCAAGATCCCTTTTACCCTGTACAAATCTCCCACTTTACCACCACCAAAGCACCCCCAGACCATCACAATGCCTCCACCATGCTTGACAGATGGCATCAAGCACTCCTCCAGCATCTTTTCATTTGGTCTGTGTCTCACGAATGTTCTTCTTTGTGATCCGAACACCTCAAACTTAGATTCGTCTGTCCATAACACTTTTTTCCAATCTTCCTCTGTCCAGTGTCTGTGTTCTTTTGCCCATCTTAATCTTTTCTTTTTATTGGCCAGTCTGAGATATGGCTTTTCTTTGCAACTCTGCCTAGAAGGCAAGCATCCCGAGTCGCCTCTTCACTGTTGACGTTGAGACTGGTGTTTTGCGGGTACTATTTAATGAAGCTGCCAGTTGAGGACCTGTGAGGCGTCTGTTTCTCAAACTAGACACTCTAATGTATTTGTCCTCTTGCTCACTTGTGCACCAGGGCCTCCCACTCCTCTTTCTATTCTGGTTAGAGCCAGTTTGCTGTTCTGTGAAGGGAGTAGTACACAGCGTTGTGCTGAGATCTTCAGTTTCTTGGCAATTTCTGCATGGAATAGCCTTCATTTCTCAGAACAAGAATAGACTGACGAGTTTCAGAAGAAAGTTCTTTGTTTCTGGCCATTTTGAGCCTGTAATCGAACCCACAATTGCTGATGCTCCAGATACTCAACTAGTCTAAAGAAGGCCAGTTTTATTGCTTCTTTAACCAGCACAACAGTTTTCAGCTGTGCTAACATAATTGCAAAAGGGTTTTCTAATGATCAATTAGCCTTTTAAAATGATAAACTTGGATTAGCAAACACAACGTGCCATTGGAACACAGGACTGATGGTTGCTGATAATGGGCCTCTGTACGCCTATGTAGATATTCCATTACAAATCAGCCGTTTCCAGCTACAATAGTCATTTACAACATTAACAATGTCTACACTGTATTTCTGATCAATTTGATTAGTTATTTTAATGGACAAAAAATTTGCTTTTCTTTCAAAAACAAGGAAATTTCTAAGTGACCCCAAACTTTTGAACGGTAGTGTATATATATTCTACAAAGCTGAAGAAATTATAATTACACACAGTGCTGGATTAATGGGCATGGGGCTGTACGCTAAGCCATATTTTGGGGGCCCCTTACATATTATGGCTAATGTTGTTATTGCCATTTTGATTAATCTGGCCCTGCGTTTGGGGACCTATGCCAAGCCATACTCATGGTATGAGGCTTGTTAAACTACATTCTTTTTTCAAACCTGTTTATTCGAGCTTGGTGACTAATGTAGCTTGAAATTGTATATTCTTCTCCTTGGACATTTCTTACATTTCTATAGAAATCCCTTAGTATTTTATAAAGATGTTCTTAAGATGTGCTTTTTTCACAGTCGAGACAATTAGTTTTTTGTTTCAGCCAGTCCTGAAAGACAGTGATGGTATTTTTTCCATTTTGCTATCTTTCAGTTCATTTCATTGTTCTTCATCCAAATCCATGTGTCTACGTACTACTTTTGGGATATTTTGGCTGGTAATTGGTCACTCAGTTTTATAGTTACTGTACATCTGTAACTGTAAACAAGATGGCTACCCGGTACTTTAAATTCTGTGAGGCACCGCAGTGATTTCGAATATGTGACAAGGCTCCAACTATCCATATCTATTGCTTGTTTCACATTCCATTGCCCAACCTGGATTATAAATATACACACACACACACACACAACCCATTTCAAACAATTATGACCATGATTTATTATGAAACATTTGTCAAACATAAATAATTCAATTGCGTATATAACACATTAGTGCTTAAACAGTTTTGTGATAAGTAAAACAGAATGGTTTGTTATTGTTTATTATTAGATGTATTAGTAGAAGTGTTAGACATAATACTTATGGTAATGCAACAAACAATAACAAAAACAGAACTGGAACTCTGAACTTTACACCCAACTCTTAAACTATGTGGCTTCTCATTCTTCTTCAAGGATCTAAAACAATGGCCCTAATGCTGATTTCTGCTGTCACCTTTATTTATTTGACACTACAAGCATGTAGCAGAAAAAATAATTGGATTAGCTTGGAGATTACTTTTACAAACTGACTGCGCAAATGTAAGTACGACTTGTCAGTAACGTATTGCACTTTAGCAGGAAGCTGCATGCGCGAGAAACTCAAGAGACCAGGTGTGCTGTAATTGAGAAGGAATGCATTGCCTAGCCGTCATAAAAGAAAAAAAATAACCGCCAACATGCAGTTTTTCTAAAATGTCCCAAACAAACGCTGACCTTGCGTGGGCCCCAATTCTGCTGGGGGCTCTACGGTATAGCGTCATTTGCGTATCGGTTAATCGACCCTGGGTAAAGGGCTTCATGGGGTTTATAAAACAAATGATATATTTTTGGAAACATTTAAGTTTTCTGATTTACTTCATGGAATGTTTGACACTTATAAAGTACCCTACGTACCCCAAGACAAGTTAGCTTTAAAAAATATATGAAAAATTGCTTAGACATACTTGCAACTGTTTACATGTATATTTTTCCTTGACGATAAGGTCACATGCTGAAGATCAAGTGATCTGTGGGATAATCCATTATGTTCTCCTCAGTTACAGGGTTGACAGTGGATTTAGGGACAGTATTAGATATCTTAATTTATGTTAATAAATATTGATTGATTGTGTAAATGTATGGTTGAGAAACAATGTACTGGCTTGTTTTTTGTTATAATGGTCAAATGTTATAAATTTATTAGGATTTAGTGGTTTTTTTCTTAATGGATTTAGTAGAAAGATGAATAGGGACATTGCGGCATTTTGCTTAAAAAATAAGCATGATTTTCACTTGCTTCATAGTGTATTTTTTCCAAAACATGTGAATATGAATTACATAATACTTTATTATGGATCAATTAGTTTGAGTGAAATCAGTTGTTTTATCCTTGGGGCGCAAAAGGCAATCTAATTGTAGTATAACCCAGCTGCTAAGAACAGCAGTTCAACAGTCCCTTCCTAAAACAAAAGTTGTTTTTTTATGCGGTTAGAATCATTTTATTCTGACAGTTTGCCTTTTCCTTCTTGAAAAAAGACCATGCACAGCTGTTTTCACAGAACCTGATTAGCACTGATTTTGGAATACCTTTCCAAAGGTAACTTTAGGTAGTCTAAGATTAGTGCTACATGAAACCAGCCGCAAAAGTTGCACATGGAACTTGTAAATCTGGCTTTAAGGGCCCTACGAGATGCATAAGCACAGGATTTGTTGTATGTACAGTACTGTGCAAAAGTTTTAGGCAGGTGTGAAAAAATGCTGTAAAGTAAGAATGCTTTCAAAAATAGACATGTTAATAGATTATATTTATCAATTAACTAAATGCAAAGTGAGTGAACAGAAGAAAAATCTAAATCAAATCCATATTTGGTGTGACCACCCTTTGCCTTCAAAACAGCATCAATTCTTCTAGGTACACTTGCACAAAGTCAGGGATTTTGTAGGCATATAGTCAGGTGTATGATTAAACAATTATACCAAACAGGTGCTAATGATCATCAATTCAATATGTAGGTTGAAACACAATCATTAACTGAAACAGAAACAGCTGTGTAGGAGGAATAAAACTGGGTGAGGAACAGCCAAACTCAGCTAACAAGGTGAGGTTGCTGAAGACAGTTTACTGTCAAAAGTCATACACCATGGCAAGACTGAGCACAGCAACAAGACACAAGGTAGTTATACTGCATCAGCAAGGTCTCTCCCAGGCAGAAATTTCAAGGCAGACAGGGGTTTCCAGATGTGGTGTCCAAGCTCTTTTGAAGAAGCACAAAGAAACAGGCAACGTTGAGGACCGTAGACGCAGTGGTCGGCCAAGGAAACTTACTGCAGCAGATAAAAGACACATCATGCTTACTTCCCTTCGCAATCGGAAGATGTCCAGCAGTGCCATCAGCTCAGAACTGGCAGAAAACAGTGGGACCCTGCTACACCTATCTACTATCCGGAGAAGTCTGGTCAGAAGTGGCCTTCATGGAAGACTTGCGGCCAAAAAGCCATAACTCCGACGTGGAAACAAGGCCAAGCGACTCAACTATGCACGAAAACACAGGAACTGGGGTGCAGAAAAATGGCAGCAGGTGCTCTGGACTGATGAGTCAAAATTTGAAATATTTGGCTGTAGCAGAAGGCAGTGTGTTCACCGAAGGGCTGGAGAGCGTACACGAATGAGTGTCTGCAGGCAACAGTGAAGCATGGTGGAGGTTCCTTGCAAGTTTGGGGCTGCATTTCTGCAAATGAAGTTGGGGATTTGGTCAGAATTAATGGTCTCCTCAATGCTGAGAAGTACAGGCAGATACTTATCCATCATGCAATACCATCAGGGAGGCATCTGATTGGCCCCAAATTTATTCTGCAGCATGACAACGACCCCAAACATACAGCGAAAGTCATTAAGAACTATCTTCAGCGTAAAGAAGAACAAGGAGTCCTGAAAGTGATGGTATGGCCCCACAGAGCCCTGATCTCAACATCATCGAGTCTGTCTGGGATTACATGAAGAGAGAGAAGCAACTGAGGCTGCCTAAATCCACAGAAGAACTGTGGTTAGTTCTCCAAGATGTTTGGGCCAACCTACCTGCCGAGTTCCTTTAAAAACTGTGTGCAAGTGTACCTAGAAGAATTGATGCTTGATGCTGTTTTGAAGGCAAAAGGTGGTCACACCAAGTATGGATTTGATTTAGATTTTTCTTCTGTTCACTCACTTTGCATTTAGTTAATTGATAAATATAATCTATTAACATGTCTATTTTTGAAAGCATTCTTACTTTACAGCATTTTTTCACACCTGCCTAAAACTTTTGCACAGTACTGTATATTTCAAAATGTACAGGGAAAAAAAATATTTCAGAACTTCTGATATTTGCAGACAATGTAAACTACTTCATAGCAGATCAGTTTATCTTCCCTGTTTGTGATTTATCTTTCCTCAGTTTTCATGGGGGGGTCCCTATTCAAAAACTGTTTTAAAAAAGGGGGTCCCCAAACAAAAACATTGCGAACCTCTGATGTAGAGTGTGTGCAAGGCCTTCTGTTGGAGATAAAATAACATAAAGGAAAAGAAAATGAACACAAATTGGTTCTTTAAAGTTTCATCTGAGAGCTGCGAAAATGTAAGATATTTTCAATCTTCAAATATTAAAATATGTTTTTAAATATATTCCACATCTCTGTGGTACATGTAGTAGTTTTTACATTGACACTGACACTGTTTTTGCTTCTACATTAAAGCCATACTAATCCACAGGAGGAACAAATCCATTTCTCCAGAAACCCATTGGCTTAATAGAATGTGTGAAAGCGCAACATTGCAGAAACTGACTGCCAACATCTATAATAGATAAGGAAACAGTGAAGAGCTGTGACAATCCTTTACTGTAAAATAATACAGGCTGGTATCTTTTCTTTCAAACTGCAGTCTACTTTTAAGTACAGTAGCTTAACACACAGATTGTATTTGTCCTTAGATGTGTGCCAATGAACTGTTATGCTTTCCATTTTATTTTTGAAACAAAAGAGAACAGCATCTGTCATCTGGATAAATGTAATTCTTAGATTTCTTTTTTGCTCACTAAGCACAGTTCAGTGTGGAGCTTGTTTGTAAGCTGTGGCATGTCTTTGTGTGCACATTATTCTGGTCTTGGCTCACTGTATCATGGCTGCTGCAGGATATTCAAGGATATTTTGGTACAAATATGCATTTTTATTTCTGTAAGCCTGTGTGTGATTTTAACTGATGTAAAAGAGGGCAACTCAGGAAACCAGCATTTCTGACCTGTTTTATGTTGCAGGGGGAAGATAGCCTACTCATCCAGGTTCAATATGGACCTCTACTGAAACACTGCAGACATCAGGCAACATCTGTCATGTGTGACCACCTAGCACCTACCAACATCCTCCTAGTTTACATCACTTTTAACAATGCTTAACGTTGTTTCATCCATTTAGAACACAGATAGCCGTTAATTTGTTATGCAGTAACAGCACAAACAATGTAAATATACCCTCAAC
The DNA here is from genome assembly GCA_030684275.1 of Acipenser oxyrinchus oxyrinchus. Taxonomy (NCBI): domain Eukaryota; kingdom Metazoa; phylum Chordata; class Actinopteri; order Acipenseriformes; family Acipenseridae; genus Acipenser; species Acipenser oxyrinchus. Next base: position 15,895,430 of record CM060254.1, on the reverse strand, counting down.
TATGCAGTTATAGAAATGCAGATACATCACAGTTGAATTCAACATATCTAACAGTGATTGTCATGTTTGTTTAAAACATGCAATAAATAAATACATAAATAAATAGTCAGACAGCATCCCCTAGTAACCCCGGAAATTATTGAATGTGTGTAAATATTCTCTCCATAACCATGCGCTACTACTTGATTATTACTATGCAAACACTATAAGAAGACTGAATACAACAATGACATCAATGGCAATGTTTTAAAAAGCCTCAAGCCATCTGGATTTGATAAGCTAAAGTGTTTGCATAGTCTTTGTTCTGTAGGCTCTGCCTGATGGTTAACTGAAAGCAGCAGAGATCTAGCCAATAGGTGTGTTATCACTCCAAAGAGACAATAGCTGTATTGTCAAATTACAAATGTGTCCTCATTCCCTGATTCATATGTGAAAATGTAATGTTGAACCCATGCCAAGGTTTTGGTTAGAAGTAATAAAAATGATTAAATACTGTGTTAGCTATGAAGAAATAAGACGTACAGTTGTAAACACGAAGGAATCATATTTTAGTATCTAATTAATGTGGGACCCTGGAGCTGTAATTATGAATGTCTTAATTGGCAGATCGACCTTGTATCCAATCATCACATTTTTGACAACAAGTTTATTGATATTCCAGGCATGCAATCAATATGCTTGTAATAAAATCTCTTTATGAAATTGCCTTCTGCATATCTTGGCTCCTGTGATTACATGACCAAATGACATTTAGCCCTAAGTTTTAAAATTGAGGGAGGGTAACACAGACAAAATCGTTATAATCAATAACACATGTTCCCACATTATAATCTAACATTTCTATAGCTGGTTTACATGCCCCAAAGCATAGCAAAGTGATTTATATGTATGGCATGACACACAAAGCTGAATTGACTGCATCAAGCCAATGCTTTATCCATTTAGCATTCATGAACGGATTTGAACCAACACTGAGAGGTGAAGGCCAGTCTATACTAAGCTAAGAAACACTATAATGTGTCCCAGTATCCATATCTTAGAAGATCTTAAAGCTGTAGGGTCTCACATGTATACAAATATAATATTTTGGTGTCTGTAAACAACATCTTTTATCATCCATAACTATAACATTTCTGAATTTAGAAATACTGAAAGACGCTTAAATTCAATGACAATGTTTCTAACAGAAGTCTTTTTCAAGTGGTTTGAGATTCACGAAATATACTATTTTGAATAGTCTCTTAATGGTCCCATTAAGATACGTGGGTGTGTGCACTTCCAAGAATGGAAAAGAGAAGAAAAGAGAAAAGTAGAAATAAAATAAAAACACTAGGGAATACAAATAAAAAAAATGAGAGGGTGGGAAGGATCGTACTGAGGTCTTAAGTGGGAAATGTTTTGTGGTACAGTGGTGTTATTTTGTTAATTCCGAATGGGCTATCTGTTATTGGTTGTGCTACAGCAGTGCTTTAGTGTTTCTTTCAGTGAGGATATTAGTTGCATATAAAACTGATATGCATGCATCCAGTTTGAAATCTGATTTTATATTGTATCTTTTAGTGTTTAAGAATATTTTATTTAAAGGGTAACTGGGTACAGGCATGAAATATCAGTCATCTTAAAGGGTACATAAGGACCTTTTTATTTGATTGTGTTACATATTCCCATGTGTTGCTACTGTTTACGTAAGGTGTGTGTTTTGTTTGAATTATTTATTTTTATTTTTTTTACATTTTGACCACTTTTTAAAACTTTTAAATTGCATTCCCAGCTTCAAGATGGCTTCACATGTACCCACATGGACCTCTCAGAATGATGGGAAATTTAGTTCTGAGAGGTCCATGTGGGTACATGTGAAGCCATACTGAGGCGGGGAATGCAATTTAAAAGTTAAAAAAGTGGTCAAAATGTAAAAAGAAATAAAAATAAAACAATACATACACCTTATGTAAACATTATGTAAACAGTTGTAGCAGCTCATGGGAACATGTAACACAATAAAATAAAAATGTCCTTATGTACCCTTTAACTAATGTAATCCTGTTTAGATTCACTTTCTGTTGAGGCTGAATACAGCTATCAAACAGCTCCAAGTACGGAATGCAACAAGTAACCTGTCTATCTGCAACACTAACCTAGTGTATAAGAAATACACCAGTGGGAAATACGATATAGAACAAATATGGCATTTCTTACATTCACTGAGAGAAGAGTTGGAGTACACATACATGTTTATACTCTTGTGCACCAGCAATAGCTGGAGATAAGACATGCCTGAGATCTGTATTGACGCCCACAGGGGTGTCTCAAATGTCTCAGTTTTAAAAAGTCACCAGGGTGGGATGAAAAAAACAGAAAATGATATACAAAGTGAATCTATAGAAGAAGAAGAAGAAGAAGAAGAAGAAGAAGAAGAAGAAGAAGAAGAATACATTTGTTAAGATAACTGTGGTATATCAGTCTCGTACCAACTACCAAGGCCGTTATAAACTGATTAGCATAGCTTTCAGATTATATCCATAACCTCCTGTTGCTGCAGGTATAGCAGGAAACTTGTATATGACAGTACCTTTGAGAAATGTTCAACAGGACAAGGCATGTAATGTAAAACTGAGGCAAGGCTGTAGAGTCTTGAGTAAGGGTACCAGCTTAAGCATCCTAATGTTTTATTAATCAGTAACTGTTCCACTCCAGCTGCATTTTTCCTGCAGTCATCAAACAGCTCAGTCATTATGAAATCGAATTACGATGGTTAGAAAATAAGTACCCTCTTGTTGCAGTCATTTCCAAAAACATGTTTACAATGTAAAGATCTTTCATTAAAAATGCTCAATTGTACAGCATGCACGATTAACATAACATTGAATAACTTATAATTTAAATGTTTAAAATGCTGCTGCTGGGAGCTGTGCCAGTATGCCAGTAAATAGATGTACCTTCATCTGGAATGCAATTTTATGGTGAGAAACACAATAGTTAACCTCAGGAACTCTAAAAGAAGCAGGGCTGAACACATTATTGCACTTCACAATCCACGTCCAGGTAGCGCATAAAACCTGATGTTTAAACACCTACGCTTTTAAATAAATTGATGCCTATTTCAATGATATGTGAACATCTTGTTTTTGATAATCCCTAAATAGGGCATTGTGGCAGGGCAGAAGAGCGCCGTGTCTGGCAGAGCTCACATTGCTTCATTGCCATAGGATATGTCACGATACACTATAGCTATTGATTTCTGTAGAGCATGATGTGGGCAGCAGCGTGGAGTAGTGGTTAGGGCTCTGGACTCATACCTGTAGGGTTGTGGGTTCAATCCCAGGTGGGGGACACTGCTGATGTACCCTTGAGCAAGGTACTTTACCTAGATTGCTCCAGTAAAAACCCAACTGTATAAATGGGTAATTGTATGTAAAAATAATGTCATTGTATGTAAAAATAATGTGATATCTTGTAACAATTGTACGTCGGCCTGGATAAGGGCATCTACTAATAAATAAACAATAATAATGATACTACCAAACATTTCATCACTATGGCACCTATGGAGACTACCGCAGAAGAGAGCAAACTAAAAAGCATAATTGTCCATTTTTATTTGTTTCCAAGAATAAAAGCAGAAGAGAATAAAACACAAATGTATTTTTTCTATAACCCATTGAATGCCATGAGCGACTTTTGTCACCTTCAGCTTCCTTATACTTTAATGTGAAAAGGAGGTGTACCGATATTTTGGAATGACAAAAGGAGAAGTCACACACAACTCAAGAAGGAGGGGCACGTGTCTCAAAGAGGAGTGACAAGAGGAGTGTTGTGTGTGAAAGGGGCATTTTTTTGACTGATTCCTCTTGGCCACCATCTTGCTCTGGCAGTCAAAGAGTTAAAGGAACAGGGTATAACAGCAATGGTTTGTTTTTAAGTGCAGTTTACAATCAACAAAGTATTGCTTAATTATAGAGCAAGCTGCTTCACACTTACATTACTGTCAATGAAGCAGAAACACATGGTTTGAACTGACTTCTGTAAAGCTCCAAATTAAAGAATTAAATCTGTTCCGTTGTTTACAACATATAGAGCTATTAAACCTTTTGGGCTGAAAGAGACATTTAGACAAGCCATAAAAAAACAAAAATACTGAATGTTCTGCCTTCACCTGTAGATCAAGTGAGACATATTGTGGAGCTCAAGAGTTTGAACATCCCTGCATTAAAATATAACTGCAGTACCCCACAATCATGTTCACTCTTACTACCTTCTTCCATAGTTAAGCCTTGTTACATACACATACATACTGTCAGCAGTAGGGACACAACCTCCCTCTTTCAAACCTGCTTGAAACTAATGTTATGCTTCTATCTGGTACTGTCCCATTTCTTTTTCTTGATAGCGTAACAGGGCAGAGGCTGGGTGTGAACTGACGACCACACAAGTGAGCAGATCAACCACTATGCAGACTCGTCTGCATTTGTGGTTATAGAGCTTTTAACCTCATCTCATCACACCCCCAAAGGGGACAGAATCCATAACACACAACACTGACCGTTAAAGTAGCAGACAGAGCAAGATCCAAACACATTGCTTTGATTTATAAATGGGAATTATACACAAATGACCTTTGTGTTAAGTCCATATGAAGATTAGATTGTAGACTGCATATGAAATTTGAGATAGGAATGAGATCATACTGGTTTTATGGTTTAGATGGAGACACAATATTAGATCTCTCTGATAGGTATTTTTTGCACATTCTTCTGATAGATATCAATCATCTGTTTACACAATCCAGAAAGCTACGCCTCAGCCACCGCAACACATAATAACTGACTTCAGCTGTAATGGCAGCTATCCTTAGATGCCACATTAGCAACACATTTTTTTGTCAGCCTGACAGTGACATCTCAGCATCTCTCCCTGGCCATCTCCGCTGTCATGTAAGAAATGGGGTTAAATCCCGCTTTGCATATGTGATTTATTTTCTATTAGGGTATTAAAAATCAATTACAAGGGAAGCCATGCGTTGGTTTAATTATAGCTGAGCGCAATTGCCCTATTCATCAAGCGCCTACTCATCTCCGCTGCTGCAATAAAAGGGCAGACTGCCATTTTATTCATTAACTCGACTATGATATATATTTATTTTACATTGCAGACACAGTGTACAAGATTCAAGTAACAGCAGAGAGCCCCATTGAATATTAAACTGCTCGCCAGGCTGGGACTGTCTTTTTTAGACTAGCTTGAACCCCTTTCCCCTGTGTAAACTCCCCCTTCCCTTTTCTATCCACTCCTGTGAATATACAATTAATCTATTTTTGGAAAATACGTACATGGTTGACCAATTTCCTTTTTTACACCTGCAGGTGTATGCTTGAGCTCACCAGTGCCTGGCCAGTAGGGTCCACTGTAGTGCAATGAGAAGAACGTCCCTGCTTGTTTTTCCTGATGCAACCCTGTGCTCCTCTGACTGTTTGACTCACTCTGCACACTGAATTCCTATTGGCTAATTGTGGTGTTTTTAGACCTTTGTCTGTGATTGTGTAAATGAGCGAAAGCTATCTTAGTTTATATGCACATTCTAATCCAAACATCCCCGCATTCCCACATTCCCACATCAGATTTAATAACTGTCCACCAGCTAGGACTGCAGTAATTGGTACAAATAAAATGTTCCACCAGTTTTTTTGTTTCTTTGTGGAAACGTGGCTTTAGCTGAGAATATTTTTTATTACCTAGCTCACAGCAAAGCATCTGAGCAGGAGAAGATGGGAATACATTTTCCAAGCAGAAGTTATTTCTCCACTTGGTAACACTTGGTGTACCATGGTAAATTTGCAAGGTAATTTTGCAGTTTTCCCATGCTTTCCCATGGTTTTACTGTGCATTTACCATAGTTTGCCATTTTTTTATTATGCTTTACCAAACCTCTCTGGGTTTCACAATGTTTAACTATTAACTAATGTATGCTTTACCATGCTTTCCCTTTGCTCCAATACACTTTGCTTCCATTTTACTATGGTATCAGTTTCAAGTGTGTGGGATTTACTTTAATATTGAAGATGTTATAAAATGGATGTCGACATGCCATTTATCAGCTTGTGGATCCATCTACAGTAGTTAATGTGACAATAATGGGAAGTGATTCATCTTTATTCTGGGCTAGACTGATACTACCTGTGTGGTGTTTGGGTATAGGGCATAACCACATTTACCGACTATAATATAAATCTGCCAAGGGACACAGTATAAGCAATGACAAGAACCAGAAATCCAAGGCTTAATACTTTATCCTAAAAACAAACTTAAAAGATGTGCTCACTGAAGTGAAATATAGTTGTTATAACAATTTTCACAAATACCTTTTGGATTTACACACAATATAATTGTACTTTTTTTTTTATTTAGTTCAGCTTTTGAAAAGTTTTTAAGCTGTCCAATTCCAGAATTGCATGAGCATTTAGGGAAGGATCAATGTGTGTGGCTCTTTGGCACATTAATATTTGATTTTCATTTACTTGTGGTTTTGTCTTTCCAACGCGTGTGAGTGCCAAGCCAAAGCAATGCCTGGTAAGATCCCCAACAAACACCAGCAACTTGGCACTGCCAGGACACAAGGCTGCTCTCCTCTGACTCTATGACTCACCCTGAACACCATCCTCATTGGTATTTTAGCAACAATAATAAAGTAAAAAGTAAATAGTACATTATTTTCTCAAAATGTATAATCGAATAACATTCCAGGAACTAACTAGCTCTTAAAAACTAGAACGATGCTTTTTGGCAGTGTAAATATTACTATCTACCATTGGACCCTGTGATTGTGTAAAATGCAATTACATTTATTTTGCATATTTTACTGAATAGTACAGTCAGTATACAGCAACATATTAAAATAATTGGTAACACAATTTAAATGATAAAAATGCAAAAGGTATACGCATAGTTAGTAGGGATGCCCACAGCTACTATAGTCCTGTTGAGATGTTTAAGAATTCCAGGATGTTCCAAGAAAGACACAGAAACCATAAATTATGTATAATAAGATGCATAATGATGTTATCTGCCAGCATTTAAATCAGTTCTCTGAAGCTAGATTGCATCGCTTGTGTTTTGCAAAGGAATGAAAACTACTGTGAATTTTAGCACTTAAAACAACACAAACTATAATCACATACTGTATATTCTGGTATCTGCAGCCATTATTGTACACACAATGTAGTCATAGCAGTGCATTTGCACTGAGCCTTTATGAAAGATGGCAGGCACAACCAACTTTAACTCATTTCCTCAAAAATGAACAGGAAGCAAGTTTGTACTTAACTATGTACGAAATATGATACAAAATGGTTAAACTTTGGGAAAAAGATGAAAATAGAGGATGAGTCTATTTCTGATGACCATCATGACTTATTTCTGTTTTGTAGATTTACTTAAAAGAGAATAGAAACCCTGTTAGTACCTAAAACTGTAGCCATAGAAAGTTATGGATCATCAGTTGTACTCCTTTTGAGTAAATGAGAGTGTGGATTGGTCAGGTATTCCATGACCTGGACCCAAAGGTCAAGGGTTCCACAATCAGTGTATGTCACTCAGTTTACCTGTGTGACAAAACCCTCCATGACTTACTGTACTTTGGGACATGGACTGATCTCTAAGTTCACATCCTGTATTATACGTAATCAGGCACTATTGTTGCAGGATCCTATTACCTGTAGTTCTCACCATTCCAGTCATGTGAGTATGTGGCTGGAAGGGAGGAAACTGAGACTTGATTAGTTGGCCAGTTGGCCAATTAATTATTACATTTTAAATCCAAGTCATGGTTGTAGGCTGTAGGAACAGCATGTAGTGATCTGGTTCAGCACTGATGTACAGTACTGTATTGTACTGTATGTGCTACTTGATAGCTGCCTGAGTCTATAAATTAGGTGTGGACAACTCTGGTCCTGGAGGGCCAGGTTTAACAGGAATAATGAAATAATTAACTGATTTGAGAGTTTGATGGAGGTTTAATTGGTCCTATTAAACAATTAACATGATTGGAGCAATTGGGCCTACATGTAATCAAATGTTATGGCTGTGCCATAGCTATATTTTACAGTGGCTAAGGTGCTGCAGTAATTTAGATTTAATCCAGGACCTCACAGGCATGTCTTTGTTTATGGAATCTTTGTCTCCCCTTTAAAGAGAAGCTTCAAATGTAATATCCCTATTTGTTTTTACTGACCTTTACCTTTTGATTATGTTTACAATTATTGTCAGTGGTTCTTATTGCAATTACAGTAGTCCCTCTCTAAAACAGAAACCTAAAAATAAAATAAAAATAAGTACCTGATTAAAAGAGGGCATATAAACTCATACTCTAAAGAGTTTGAACTAACTGCGCTCGATCGGGTGGAAAAGAGCGAGAAGCTTTCAGAAATACTGTTAGACTCCAGTGGTTCGAAATGCAAGATATGGACTACAATAATAAAATAATTAAAAAATTGAATTGCTTTTTGCAAAGAAAAGAAAGTTTGCTCATATCAACAGAAAACAAAAGTAGCAAGTAGGCCATGTCTTTTACTTGAGGCAATGTGTAGAATTTTCTATGTGTGCAGTATATGTAAGGTAGTGTATAATATTGTTTGTGTTAATTGTGTGCTAACTAGGTTTTGGTAACTACAAATGTGTGTACAATTTTTAATTTTTTTTTAAAACTCATTATTTCTGACAACCTGTCTGTCTCCAGACATGTCCGGTTTAGCGAGGAGCTGCTGTACTCATATACTGTGTTTTTGATTTAACACAAAATCTGTGTTAGTTCAGGAGCTGCACTTCTTTTCTAGTTGCCTGCCATAGATATATGTAGCATAGGCTAGATCTTAGTAAGAGTCAGTGCCATTTAGTGATCTGCCACTTTGGAAAGTGTCCTTTTGTTTTGCTCACAATACTCTGTGGTGCACTAGAGTGTGCTGATGCTTAGTAATATAAAGACAACTAGAACTGAAGAACAGCCGCTGAACTCAAAAGCACTTTAACACAGAATTATCAAAACATAAAATGTAATTTGAAGCTACTTACTCTTTAGACTTTTTGTGTTTTTATTGTAAACAAACAAAAAATATACAATAAGAGCAATATATCTACGTGTAACATAATACAACTTCTTGATTACATCTACACTTGCCATTGAAAAACATAGCTGTAAACACAACAACTAAAACCATGACATCTGCTCAAATAATTGCTGGCTTTGGTTATTCTGTTTACAGATGTGTATTCCTTTGTGCTTGATCATTATGATTCCTGACACTGTCTTGATCTATTGATGGCCCTTTAGAGATTCATCCTGTCACGTTTCTACTACCAGTAGGCTTTGTATTGTTTAATTCAATGGTGCAGTACTCCGTGGGTCTGATTTTGAACCACAAATGTTATTTACTACCAATGCAGAATGACTGGGTGGGATGTTTGTTCACATTTTAGGAGGAGAAAAAGAAGAACAAATATTCACGAGGAATCAGGAATTTTGGATATGATTACAGGGAACATATGTGACATGCATAACCAAACCACACCCTAGTATGTCAGACATACTAGTGAGCTTGTGTATATCAAGGGTACAGATGGCATGGATTCCACTGTCTGTGATCGAGGTGTCTGTTTCAGCCTAGGCTGCAGCTGATACTCTAATAGGATAAATTACTGGTTATAACCTATGTGTCTCTCAAAAGGGATTAGGGGAACAAAGCAGCAATCTTTTATGGACAAGAGCCTAAAATAATGGAACATTGTATTCATATATTACAGGACACAATCAACCGCAGCAGTTTCTACCTTGTCCACAAGATGTCACTGCTGAACAATATAATGTTTTTGGGGAAATAAATTGGTAATGAACATTATCCCCCCAAAAACTGACAACAAATGCAATACATAGCAACCACTTTTTTGCAAATGTAGTCATTTGACATTTGTTATGCTGTTTGGCGGTCTCAACATAGCCCTCAGAGGGCATGTTTAAAAAATCACCACACATTAGCAACAATTCAACTCAACTGGCAGTCTCTTTAGAGAGACAGGCAGGGTTGTTCAGGTCAGCACTGAGGTGTGTTCACATATACCTTTCACAGCACTGGCAAGTAACGTGGTTGACTGTAACCAGTGCCATTGTCTCTCCCTCACATTTCATGAGTACTAAATTTATATTTACTTTATATATATATATATATATATATATATATATATATATATATATATATATATATATATATATCATCCATCATCATCATCTTCAGCATTTTTCATCCCACTGCTGGATGAAGGCCTTCCCAAGATTTTTCCACAAAAGCTTGTCTGCTGCGTCCCTCATCCACGTTGCTCCACGTTGATGCTAGCCTCATGTAGTTCTTGTATTCTTGTTTGTAATTCTTCTGGGCACGTTGTAAATATGAGGATGTTGTCAGCAAATCGCAGGTGATTCAAGTAGACTCCATTGATCTTCAGCCCCTTATTTTCCCAATTCAGTGTTTGAAAATGTCTTCTAGGGTGGCCATGAAGAGCTTTTTTATCTTGATTTTGTCACTGTTTTTATGGAGTCTTACTGTGGATGTTGCATTCTTGTATATGGTGCTGATCAACTCTCTGTACTTTTTCTCAATTCCTTGTTTTTTCAGATAGCGTAATACAGATCTTGTGTAAAGAGAGTCAAAGGCTTTTTCATAGTCGATGAATCCCAAGCAAAGTGTTAGTTCGTACTCGTTGCTGGTTTGAATCACTTGCCGTACAACTTGAAGATGATACATTGTGCTAAATCCACTCCTGAATCCTGCTTGCTCATATGATTGTGCCGAGTCAAATTTATCTTTAAGTCTAAGTATCTTGGTAAAAAATGTGTAGATTATAGGAAGTAAGCTTATTGGTCTGTAGTTCTTGAGGACTTCTTTATCTCCTTTCTTAAGTAAAAGTATCACCAATGCATTGTTCCAGTCATTTGGCACTTTCTTCTGCTTAATACAATCTGTAAAAATATGCGACAGTATTTTTGTCAGTTCTTCACCTGTCTTCTCCGGGTGCCTTTCCTGTTTGATAGCATGTTTGATGAGCATTTCTATTTTGATTGTGTTGGATTTCGTCATCACGAGTTTCGCTCTCTCCAGTGCTGTGTTTAGGTGTATTTTGCATCTTACAATCTGTGGTCACTTCCTGTGTTAAAATTGTTTAATGCTGAGACATCTTGTACGATGTGCTTCTTCGCTGTGAGTATGTAGTCAATTTCATTCTTTACTCTGTTGGGTCCTCTCCATGTCCATTTTCTGATGGGTTTCTTCTGGAAGAAAGTGTTCATGATGAATAAGTTCTTGTTCTCTGCAAATTTAACTAGTCTGTCGCCCCTCTCTTTCCTGTTGCCGTGTCCAAATTTGCCGACCGAATTCTCGTCCTCTTGTTGGGATCCTATTTTGGCGTTGAAGTCACCGATGATTAACTTATTGTGGCTCTTCCCATTTTTGTGTAGTTCTTGTACTTCTTGATAAAAAATCTTCGACTTCTTCATCCGAATAGCTTGTTGTTGGTGCATATGCTTGGATGACCTGAAGTTCATACTTCTTTGAAACTTTCACTATCAGTCTTGCGGACCTCCCTGACATGCTGTCAGCCTCTACTATGTTATTCTGGATTCTCTTGTGGACAATGAATCCAACGCCTCCTGTTCATCCATCTGTAGTGTCTCGGTAGAAGAGAAATTGTCCGCTTTGAGTTCTAGTAGTCTTTGCCTTTTCGCCGTACTTCACTTAATCTTATGATGTCCCACTAGCTTCTTCCAAGTTCTTCTTCCAACTCTTGAAGTCTTGCTTCACCTGAAAGAGATCTGCAGTTGGACGTGGCCAGGGTTAGTGTTCTATGGCAGCCTAAAATCATAACCCGGTGATTCTTAGCACCCTCTGCCTTCATGCCTAACTGGCCTCAGCCTTGGTTGGCGGCAATCCAGCCTCCAGGGAATGAGGGCCATGTTTTTGTCTGTGCTCTCATCATGGGGGGGTTGGCCATAACTCACCATGCTGGCCAGGCGGGTTGTTGAGAGCCCCTTCCACTTTGGCCGAGTATGTTACTCAAGCTTACACAGCATGGATTAACCTGCTAGAGTCAAGGGACTACTTTGTCTTGAGAACCCCTTGTCACCCTCCTGCCACTCTGAGGCAGTGGAAGTTGGACTTTAGGAGGAATATATATATATATACAGTATATGCAGAAGTACCGGTAATCCCTGACTTATATTCTATAAAGGGAAACACTTCAAAATACAGGTAAATAAACTACACTGTAGCTACACTTTACTTACACATTTCTTACATGATTTAATACAAGCACTTACAAAAAATAAATTATATGAAGTTGTTAATGTATGAAGTTCCATCCACACAGAACTGCAGTTAATAAAGCATAAAACGTGTAGCTACATGTAGCTAAAGTGATTGTAGCTAACACAATAATTCCGTACATCTTAGCCATCGTGCACGTCCATTAGCTGAGTAGGTCTCAAATGAACAGTTTTGAAATAAACACATGCAAAATCACACTTTTTAAAGAATGATATCTCGTACTACTTTAGGTTAAAGGAAGCTCTCAGTTTCTATGCCTTATTCTTGGGTTATCTTCCTGGGTCAATTCATCACAGCAGTGTCTTCTGGGTCAAAGAATGTTACTGTCTGGAAGCATGTAAAGAGGCCACTGGAGGGATGGGGACAATTTCTCTCCAGGTGAAATGACCCAGAAACTGCAAGACAGTTTAAAAACATGGCTTGTAAACAGAGATTAACCTAGTGTTTTACCAGATATCATATTTTAAAATAAAAATATATGTTTGTTATAATATGTGTTTCTTTCAAAACTGCACATTTGTTAGCTACAATTACTGTAATGTACCTGTATTTGGACGTGTATCCTCTATAAAAAGTGTCAAGTCTGTCAGCCTTGATAGAAGGTGTGCAGGTGCTTCTGTATCCAAGACTACACCTGTCCCTGATGATTCACAAAGAACTGTCTCAAAAGGGATAACTCTTAATAGATCATTCTAGAGAACATGAAGGAATTTGAGGCAGTAGACAGATTGTATCCCTTCAGAACAATACAACACCTTAAACATTAGTCATAGAGAATCAGGATTGTCCTGGTTGCCCATGTTAGCCCAGCAGTCTATTGTCACTCTTTTGACTTTACGAAATAATGGTACTGGTTAGAGTCGCAGAAGCCATGAAAGCTTCCCTCTATCTACAACCAAGCTGATTTGTATTTTCAAAGGCATAGGTGTATCTCTTGTATAAATAAATTATAGATTTGTGTTTTGTGATGTCTGCTGGGGGCTAGGTTGGGACATTTGACCCCAGGTCTCCAGCGCTATGCCACCCAGCCCCCACTCGTTATGTTTTTTTATATTTCCATGCTCCCTAAACACCATGCTGTTTAAAATGCAGAACTGCCTCCCAGACTCAGACAATCCAATATCAGGGACACAAAAGCAAACATGCTTTTGTTTGTTAGTGTGTTGCATTCACATTCTGCTCAGGACTCAATGGCAAATAAGCACACAGGTATATAGGAGAGATAGTGGCTGTAGGCTAAGCACTCCGGGGGAGTGAAAAAGTGATTTATTATATTGTAGCTTTAATTTTGATTTGAAAGCATTCGCAAAGATTTATAAGCTATTGTGAAAGAGCATTGATCTTATATTAGTGCTGGCGCTCAGTATTGTAAGATAGATGCTGTTCAAGACACCTTGTGAATAAGCACAGGGGCACAGGCACACTGTTAGGCTTGGATGACTGTACTACATACCAATGAGGAATTGCATATGAATGCATGCACGATAACTGTATTATGTATGTGAAAATAGTTCAATCGTTCATATAATAATTCCATAAATTGTACCTGTTGCACACTTCCATATATATATATATATATATATATATATATATATATATATATATATATATATATATATATAGTAAACATGTATTGTTATTTTAAATATGATACTACACAGGGTACAACAAACAACTGCTTTCAGATAGTGCTTCACTTCCATGGTCATTAGACCTAGAGAGGGACATTGTCCCCACCCCTTCAACATCTTCTTTACTAACCATTTGCTTATCCTATTGACTGACATGCTTTCATACAGAAACAAGCTTTAACCCAGAAGATATTGCTGCAGTGAAATGACCAGGAAGTACACATATAAGACATTTCCTGAGAGTAAGGCATGGGAATTGTAGTTTTTCTTTTTTTTATCAAAATGTACAAGTGAATTTCATCATGATGCATTTGATTTTTCAGAGGGCTTGAGATACTGGTCTCACCAGAGTTCATTTAACAGTGGCTTGATCACATTTGGGACTGCAGATGGTGGCCTCAATACTGAATACAGGGATTGCTTTATTATCAAAGTGACTTTTTCAGAGGGCTTGTGATGTTGGGTTTCAGCAGACAGCGAGAAAGATGGACTGAGCACACTATTACACAGGAAAGACACATTATCAAGACACATACTCATTCATTAACAAGATGAACATGTATTTTTAATGTTATCAGATGTTTACAGTTGTTTAAATAACTGTAATGGCAAGGAACACACAGTACAACATGATTGACCGCTATTAAGCAATGTATTAATTATTTGCTGTATTACATTACTGAAGTTGATACCAGACTTAACCTGTAATGTAATGACAAGTGTATCGGATGGATTTGTAGAGTGATCATACAAGCTTGTTGATTTGTGAGAATTGCAACAGTATAGCTCACTATATACATATCAAGCAATGATGTTAGTAACACACATCCCACCACGGCTGTAAATTCAAAATTAGACCTATCAGCATGTCAAATATATCAGCAGTATGTACTGAACAGCACACAATAAAAAATGACAATGGATAGTTTAAAGGAAATTGGATAAGTGATATTTTAGACCTAGTTGTCATTAGGTAATCACATTAGATGTTAGTATAATAGTTAAGTATAGTAATACAGTATATCAGCTCTTTTAGACTGGAGGGATCCCGGATCATCAGTGCTACCATCACCAATGGGAGTACACATGACCCAGGTGTCATTGTAGGAAAACAATAATCATAAAAAAACGTGCATTTGGTGTACACAAGGAACAGAAGTATTAATATTGTTTGTCCTGTATTACAACTGAAGCAGATAATATCGTTGAAGAGTCATGTTACCCTGCATTCAATAGATGTGGTATGAAACATGAAGCAATAATAATCTGTGTGATTCTTGAAACCAATGAAGTCATAAAGATCTAATTTCATAAGATACAGTACAAGCAAGTCTTTAGAGTAATCATTAAATATAGATACGAATAAATCAAACACCATGCTCCTCAAATCCCAGAATACTGGTCAAGAAAATCTGATTAAAACATGAGGATCCCATGAAACCTTGATCCCACAGAGCTTTGTATGAAACCTTTTTCCATGATTTATTTATTTTCAGATTCACAACAGAATAGCCTTCAGTGTGCAAAGCCTTGCCTGGATCTATGAAATACATGTCGGCAGTAAGGAAGGAGAAGATATAGTTTGTGTTTGCAGACATGCCACTCATGCCACTCAGGGTACCACTCTATACTGAAGGGCTTCCCAACCTTAGGTTTCAGTGGGTGGTAGCACACACACAAATATTCTTCACATGAAAGCTGCTGTTCGGAGCTCGGAATTTTTTGGCATGTGACACATCTTGACGTCAGCTCTATCACAAATCTGTCATTTCAAAATCCCCACTGGAATTCTGTACCTGTAACACTAATCTGTCATTTCAAAATCCCCTCTGGAATTCTGTACCTGTAAAAGATCAGGATGGTGGCAAGCACTTTGATGTGCTTTTATTTGAATTATTCAAAAAAGAAAGAAAAACACTTTCCAAATAAGCAAAACAAAATGACCCTAAACTAGGACATCCTATAAAAGTTTTTACACATCAAGTGACAACCACTGCTGACCAGCCCCAGCTGGGTTTAAATACCCTGAAGGTCAGGTTAATTATCAACTAATTAACTAAAACACTTGTTGCCGGCACTTTGACTTGACGCCCACAACATGCAGACTTTGGTTGGTTGTGTGTTGTCTTGTAAATACTGTGGTCACACGAAAGACAAACCTGCTGTCCCAATGGTGTATATTTGAAAGGACCTCAGTACTCTAAT
Source organism: Acipenser oxyrinchus oxyrinchus (assembly GCA_030684275.1). Taxonomy (NCBI): domain Eukaryota; kingdom Metazoa; phylum Chordata; class Actinopteri; order Acipenseriformes; family Acipenseridae; genus Acipenser; species Acipenser oxyrinchus. Next base: position 15,879,235 of record CM060254.1, on the reverse strand, counting down.
GGAGCGCCTAATTAAAAATAATATTAATTGTAATTATTTATCAAAACTTACTGAGCTTACCAACATGGTTCCTGTGTCCAGTCAATGTATATAAATCAAACATCAATGAATATACTGTATATTGAAATTACTGTATACTGTATATATACCGGATTCTGCCATGTCAACACCCATAGGGGCATAAAGTGGGAGTCGGGGGTGGGGGGGGTAGATAGATTACGTTTACACAGCACACCGTCACGATAAACAATCAAGACATATTAACATATTTAATGACTGCTGAAATACAATTCAAAGCTGCTGCAGTATGTCCACTGTTTAGTCATTTCAAACATTAAACATTAAAGCTGCAGTGTCTAGTGCAATTATGACAAAAACATCTGTAGGTGAAAAACGCTAACATAAAAGTCACTACATTTAAAAAATATATAAACACGTGACATTTTCGGTCCACTAAAATGAAGGGCTTTACATAATCTCTGCAAGTAAGAAATTGTCTAGTGTGAAAACACAACACAAAATAATAGATTTGCATCCAAAGTAGCACTATAGCATTAACATTTCAATAGAAAAAAATGGTGCCTGAGCTACAAGCTCTTGCAGTGTCTAAAAAATGTATTTAAAAAAATCAAAAATATAGATTGTAGCATAACAACAGGAAAGCGTAATCAATCAGACTGTGGAGTCTGTATCCTCTGATCTGAAACCGCCTAAGTACAGGGTTTCATTATCTGAACCAAAGATAACCCTAACCCTGACCCTGAATCATTCAATGTACAGAGCCACTACTTTGTTTTTTCAGGTAAGCTGCGATATTTCCCCTTATTAAAAACCAGAAATTAATGGTGAAAATTTGACTTTCAGCTAAAAACAGTTAACCAGGACAGAAGAATTCAGGTAAAGAACATTGCTGTGTATATTGGTGTGGAATGCAGTTTTAGGCAGGCAGATGAGATGTCCATCACAAATCTGATTTGGATGTAAAATAAACAGCAACAGCAATAAACACACACTGAAAGGAATCCATCTAGGTCTGGGAACAGAACAAAACCCCTTCCTGAGTTCTCTTTATCTCTCTCGCAGTATAGAATCTGTCAAATACCAAGCTAGTCTAAACTCAGCACTGTATTCAGTGTCATTATGCGGTGTATAAATTCATCAGAGAATTCTGAATGACATATTTCATTTATTTATTCTTCATAAAAGGATGTTCTTATTTGTATTTAGTTTCATATTGTATTTGGTCTGGATCACTGTTTATTTTCCTGAAAGCATCCAAATGTGATCGCTCACGTGTTATCTGATGTGAAAGAGAAGGGGCAGAAATTGGAGGACAAGTTTGAAAAGGCAAACAAACACATTACATTGTAGTAGAATGCCATACATTTTTAAGAGGTTTGCTACCTCACAAGCCTTTGTAGTGATCCTTTACTAATTGGTCACTGTACCTTTAAGTAACATGTAGTTCTTTAGCCCCACTTTCTGGGTTGTACTATATCTCCTAGTTGCAAGAAATCCGTAGAGCTGTGTAGACATGCCTAGTCTGAGGTATCCAGAGCAACGTGGGTTAACTAGTGCTCTAAATAATAGAAGTAACAGATTCTGTGAGGTATATGTTACAGAATGGAACTTTTGAACTAGGCTATGTATGGTCTGAAGCATTTGACGGCTAAAATACATGTGCTCTGCCTTCTGGGCTGGAATGACATCAAACTAGCCTGCCCACCATTACACCTAGACCAAACTCTCTGGTTATAATGTTTATATTTAAACATGTCCACAGTTCCCATTGAAAAGTAATTATGTGCATTTCAATATTTTCCGTTCAAGAAATGCATAATGGGTATTAAAGGGTTAGGACCTTTCTCTGTCTCATTATTAGCCTGTTGTTGCCTCGTCTAAATGTGTTCAGAAAAGCCTCTGCAATGTAGAGTTCATCTGTGTGCTGTACCCCGGGGTTTGAATAGCTAACTCCATAGGGTGTCCAGATGATCAAAAATGAAATTAAAGATTAGCTGGGGTTCAGTGGAGACCCGATTTAAATATAAATGTGCATCCCATCACACAGAGCACATTTTTAATAGGAAATTGCTGCGGTGAATTGCTTAGCCTTGCTGTTTTTGTAATGACTTTCAGGGTCCTGTGATGACTATGTCAAATTGACTGAAGGGATTATTATTTTAATTTTCAGATATTTTGTAATACTTTTAAAGCCTTTTCAGTTGTATCTAGACTAATGTGGGCTGGGCTCTCCCTACGACAGTAAAAACACACAGATTTCAGATTTTTTTTATTGCACTGCAGGTAAAACATTTTTAAGATTTCATTGTTTCATCGTTGGATTTATTATACAACTCAATTGACAACTGGATTTTTCAAAGAAACCACAGAAAATTGATTTATCAACAAAAAAAAAATGTCAAGAAATCCACTGTATTCAACTCCAACTAACTTCAAAAGACAGTTAATACAAAGATTGTGATGTCTGTTTGCCTTTTAGCAAAAAATTATAACAGCTTAAAAAGGAAACATGTACTACACTTTCATAGTGGCACTTTAAGAGCAGTGCTGAGTGCGCACTGAAGCAACACTCACAACACTTACTATAATGCTTTCCGTGCGACTGACTACTGGACACGCTTGAGCAATATGAATCCAGAAGTTGAACCTGGTAGTTAATGTCACATTTGATGCAGCTTAGTTTTCTTCAGTGTAGACACAGTAAAGCTGGAGTTGACTCTACAGGGCAGTTCTTTCATCTGCGATGAGTAACATCTTTACATACATGACACACGCACAATCAAAAAAGTTGCTTTATTTTGTAATGTCACATGCTCAAATGCAGGGTAAAAATGGCTGGTAGTAACTGATGCAGACTCAAAACCACCCCAGGAGGTGAATTAGTTAGTCCAGCAGTCAGTCGCACTCAAAGATGCATTCAGGTAAGTGTGATCAAAACAGGTTGTGGGTCTCTCTGCATTGCACACTCAACAGTCATCCAGTTACTCACTTTTATAAGGCATAAACACAGATATGTCTTTAACCTAGCATGGTACCAGATATACATATGTGTTTGCTACGAAATGCTTTTCTTTCTGTACTGCAAGTATAAGAGCAAACAAAAGTGTACAACAGGTACAATTTAAGGAAGGCTTTAATTAGGTAAAACTTATTATCCTTACAATAATCGATGGTGTTGATTTATTTTGTCTTCCATAGGGCTAAGTAATTACTGTTTCAGCCTACTTTCTTTGTTCTCCAAAGGGCATTTTTATACGCACATTTTGAAAATGATCCACACGAATGTCTCGGTATTGAGTATGGGCTCCTCTGGTGTTGATGCAAAGCAGACAGACCTGCCAGTTCTGGTGATCAAGGCAGCAATCAGTGTCTCTTCTGTGCTGTGAGTCAATTGGAACTGTAGCTGGTGTTCTTGACCTCAAACCAGACTCATGCAATCTGTTTCTCAGTTTGGTTGCTTATAGGGACTCCAGTTGCTGTTTTGAAGTGGATATTGAGCCCATGTGCAGTGGAGTGAGGATTCCTCAGTGCCATATTGTGTAGATGTCAGTCATTGCGGGGTGTGGTTGACCTCCCACAACCTTGTTCAGGATGTCTAGTGTACAAACCTGTCGTTTGATAATGTGTCCACAATCCACAAACAACAGAATGGGTCACACCAAATTGACCAGCTACATGTCTTTGTGTAGCCCCAGATTCCAGCATTTGAAGAGCTCTGGCAGTCTGGACTTCAGTCAAAAAGATTTGCCTGTCACCATCTGCCTTCATTACAAGTCATGATTCCCAAACCAAAAACAACAACCAATTATCACCTGCAGCTGCTTGACTAAACGAGGGGGCATCCAGTGCAAAATGCATCTCAACAGCTGTCAAAATTTATTGAAGAACGCATAAAAGGTCTACCTGAAGAATGCCTAACAACTTTTAGGACTGTATGCATATTTATTGTTTGCTCCACTCATTTTTTTGAATAGTGTATATTACTAGTAATTGCATTGATTACCGTGCTCATTAATAATAATAATATTAAAAAAATAATAATATACAATCAATTAGACTGCAGAAGTACAAAAAACATAAGAAATCTATACAAAAAATACACAGAGTTATGTGTGCTATATTATCCTCTATCCAGAACATGTCATTGTGGAGATATTAAGTGGAAGGTGATATAATAACAGGAGAGATAGTAACAACTTCATTGAAGTCTATAAAACTCTAAATGGTACAGAGTTAACCCAAGACACTACTTCAAATTTAACACAGACAGCAGAACAAGAGGGCATCAATGGCATCTGAGTAAAAGTAAGTTTAAAACGGAAGGTAGGAAGCACTTTTTTAACATAGAGAGTTATGAATACTAGAATAACCTACCTGATGAAGTAGTAGGATCTAATACACTCTGAACATTAAAAAAAGACTGGAGTTTGATTGAATTAGATTCCCCTAATAGGGGCGAACGGTGAGCCTTGATGGTCCGAACAGACTTTTCTAATACCCAACCTTGTCTTGTGTTCCTATATAAGATCTTAAGAGGAGTGTACAGAATGCTGGCACTGGGTGATGCACCAGTATTGATTTGCTGGTTTTATTTTTAGCTGTGACATCAGTTGATGAATGACACATTGCAGCTCTGTAGCTATTGTTTTATTCATTAAACAGTTTCACCAGGATAACCTCAATGAGATGTCACATCTTGTTTCCATGAATGTGCCAGGAAGTGACAGTCCAGAGCAATAGGCTTTAAAAGACCTCCAGTCACACACTGCACATCAGATACAGAATAAATAGAATAATTTATACAGGTCAGAATATTTTAGTACACAATAATATATTGTACTGTTTTTCAAAATCAGAGGCAACAGTAACATTAAAACTAAAAAAGTGGCTGAACCTAACAAAGTAATTTCATAAATCTTACCAGTGAATTCACTATGGCACGAAATGTGCAGTTTCGAAAGACAATATGACAATGCAACCATGTACTGTAATTTTAAAATAGCATATCTGTTACTACACTAGGTGGAATAATGTTCTCAGGGTGTAACTAGTGTCTCTGTGTGTGTTTGTGGTTTTGAATGTAAGTTTGGCAGGGATGGGGTTAAATCCATCTCTGCCAACAATCATGTATGGAATGTGACCATTTCCCAGTAGGAATGTCATGGTATCAAAAACTATACCACGGTTATCGTCGTACCGCGGTATAATGTCATTTTTTTGTAATCCGTTTTTAAATGGCTATTTAAAGAAATACACTCAAGTCAAGCCATTTTTTAACAAGAAAAATAACTTTAATTTAAAGTTTTAAAACAAATACAACACACTGGTACTGCAGTTCTATCAGGCACTACCTAACTGGAAGTAGTGTTCACTCCAGCTAACTCAGGCTCAGCAACATAATGCTGCTCCTTTATTTCAAATTACTGTGGAGAAACACCAAAATATTAACATTTTCTGGGCTCTGTCTGGAACGATAGGGGGTAAGGATGTGACCACTGCAACTGAATACACTCTTCATCTTTATCAGTTTGGATGGCATCCTATTAGTTAAGAGAAGCAAAGTGATACCTAGCAATAGCCAATCAAGTGCTTAACTTAATGATGAGAAAACAGCGCCTGCAAATTGTTTTGTTTTTTTTGGACTGCAACAAACACAAAGGAAAGAAGAAAAGTTAAGGTGGGAATGACACCGTTGCAAAGTTAAGCAGCATCTAGGGGACTTTTTTTTTTTTCAATGGGAATAAAATGGTATTCATTTTTGAATACATAAAACCAAAATCCCTACAACACTATCAACTCGAGGAGATGGTAACATCTTTACAATACCGTTTAAAATAAAAATAATACAAATGCCTGTAGCATCTTAGACTTAGTTATATAGTAGTAAATAGACTTTTTGATTCTTTGCATTGGTGTGTGCTTACTGCATTTCTCTTGACCGATACGATAGATAATAGCTACTGTTACTTCTTTGATTTGGTAAATTAAAAGGAAGGCAGTGATGAAATGTTACAGTACCTTGTTCTTGCTGATATTTTCAAGTATTTGTGTTTCATTTACTGACAATCACATTTGCTAGCTATCATTGTTTAGTAGGGCGGTTTATATTAAATATCTAATGAACATAGTGGCTCACCGATGGACAAACGGTGAATTACAAAACGCGCCCATATCACCTTAAACCGCGTGAACTCAGTAATCATGGTATAGAAAAATGGTTGCGGTTTCAAAACTGTGGTAGTTTATACCACGGTTTACCGCAAAACCGGTATACCATGACATCTCATATAAAAAACAACTCTCAAGTCCAGCTCACTCGAAGCTGCGGCTAATTTATGCGTGATGTCACACCAGGACAAGCTCGGAGAACTGTCAGCTGCTTTCCTGCATTACCGCTCACCACAAACCAGTCTGGTTTAAGTTTAGTTTAACAATTCCTGCTTTGAAATATTATTGCTTTGTGTTGAACTTATTACATTTGTATTTTGAAGCCAGGCTACCTTACATTATTTACTGTATATGTAAGAATTATTATATTGATGTGTGCAATAATTCAGACTAAGTTGTGCAGTAAGTACGAAAAAAGAAGTCCTCCCAATCTCGTGTTTTTATAAGTTGCAGATATGCAGATGCAATAATCAAGTGATATTCTTCTAAATTCATCGTCTGAATAAATACGCTTGGAATTTGAGGCGTGAATATACTGCCAAGAAATTCAAATTCAAAACCAGAAACTGACAAAAAAAAAAAAAGCACTGTGCTACTCTACCGTCAACAACTTTTACCAGTGGTTTCACAGACCCTGGTTAGCATTATCTTGGACTACTTAATGTTAAATTAGGTAAACTAATATTGGAATGAGGCCACTGAAACTTGTACTTTGTGATTTTTACATTTATAATTTCTTAGATCATATTTGCCTATGCCAGGCTAGACTGTATGTGTAGGATAAAATAGCAATGATATTGAGCTAATTTAACAAATTAATAGCATATTCAATATGTTGACTGCATAAACCTATATGCACATTAAACTTAGGTCTACTACTAACCATTCATCACCTTTACTTCTGTCATCTGCCATTTCACTGCATGTGTTTACATCAGTGTATGACCTGGTGTGACGTCACGCACGATCGCTCTTCCGGGTAGAGGAATCGAAGGTTTTTGAAAACGGTCTAACCACAAATGTGCTTTTTTTTCACCTTATAAGCAACAAATGTGAATGAAACTTTCAGGACATGTTTAGAATGTATAGCTACACTCAATAATGAATTTTTTATGTCATGACACCCCACCTTTAAGAGGGCTATCCAAAATAATATATACCACCATCTAGTGGTCACTTTGTATACTACACAATAACAGTACATTGCTGTACTGCAGTGGTACTCAATTACATTCTCTGGCGGGCCAGATAAGGACATTTCCAAACCTTGGGGGGCCACAGGGCGCTCAAGATGTGCGTAGTGGTGGGGGGTTGTTTAAATGGTCATGAAAATCGGAGTATCCAATCAGACTTTACATACAGTAACAAAACGTTGCAACACTGCACTTGCACCAATCAACTAATACATCTCAGAAATAACTACTTAACAAGATACAATGTTTGATCACCATTAATAATAAAAAATATTAAGCAAATATCATTTCCTGACCAGTATTCAAACGACATCTTGCAAACAAACAATTATACAAATCTCACTGTAATGTTATTAAAACAGCATGTTATTCATTTTAATTCTATAAAAACTAGAAAATGTTCTGACAATTACTGTGCTGCAAGCATTCAAGTTAACTAACGAAAGCTCTTCTGTTGTATAAGCATCTTACTAAGCGCCTGATTAAAAGTGTAGCACGGTGTCTAAATATGCATGTTCAAGCTCAAATGTGTTTAAAAGTAAATGACAAGTTTCTAAATTAAATACATGGCATGACAGTAAACAGAGTGGGAAATAAACTTAAGGGCATATCCACTGTGCCATCTTTGAGAGGCGTGCTGCAGGTGCATTTCTTACTGTTGCCAAACAGGTTTTTTTAAGCCTAAATAAAAGATGTTTGACAGGCTCGGTTTCTTCGGACAATTTCCTGTGACTGAACACTTACTGGTGGCCGCATTGCTAATTTTCCTAACAATACTTAGTTTATCATATGCAAAATATAAGAAATATAGACATATGCACTTAAGTTTTTTTTCATGTATTTCTATAATAAAACTCATTTTAAACATACAGCAGCCCCGCTCAACTTCCCAAGACTTTCTACAATAAACTGGAGACAAACATCTGGTAAAAAATGTTATTGCTCTGACAACAGGTCAAACGTAATAGGTTAATCAATCATATAATTTAATAGAATACCTAAGCTAAAGTACATTACGAACGTATTTAAGTTAAATGAACACAACAAGTACTTTCACTTTCCTGTTCCAATCACATGCTGCACAATTCCCAGCTAAATCTTACAACATTAAAGCAATTTCCAATACTATTTATCCTAAAATAATATGTAAAACTGCACTATTCCAGAATAGGTTGTGAAGGCTTTACATTGCTACACTGAATTAACTATAAAGCAGAGGATGTCAAACTTAAAATTATACTTTCCACGTGTGTATTTCAGGCAGAAACAGTACATAAGTAGATATCGGTTTTTTTCTTTCTTTTTTTTTTTTTATCCCTGCCATTGTAGTTTCTTCGCAATAAACAAAGTGGCAAATTACACATTTTCATGAATAAATAGCATTACTGGGGTTTACTTTTTTTTTAAGCTGTGCATGCAAGTGAAAACTGTCAAATTTAACTTTAAATATTTCAAAAATATATGTGGAAAAGGTGGCGTTGTACAAAACCCCCCCACAATTTTCGTTTATTACTCTCCTCATAACAGAAAATAGGATCACAACAAAACAAAACGTTGATCACTATACGTAGCATTTACCTTTTGCCAGTGTCTGGAAAGTGTGAAGCACTTTCGAGCGATGTGCGACGTGCACCTGCAGCTGTCTGTTTCCCTCGTTTCTGACTCGCTTGCCAAATCTGAAGCATCACTTTATTGTTGTTGGTTTTTATGTTAATCTCACACATTACTTGCCATTTTAGACACAGACGTAGATTTTTGGCTTCGAATTAATGTGCAGCAATGTTTGTAAGAATATTCAGATAGTTTCACCGCACTGAAGAAAATAATATTACTACCGCTGTTTTCATTTTGCATGAAGCCTTCTCTCATTGCTCAACCAATGAGGCACTAAAACTACGTAAATGGGCGGAGATTTGTGACGCATGCTAAAATGATAGCTCATCAGAAATATAGCTTGGCCAATCAGCTGACTTGTTCATGTATTTGGCTGCCAAAAAACGATTGTTAGGGGAAACAAATACCCTGTAGATTACGGTGATTTTATAATCTTGCATATCAGCAATTTCAGCTTTTGTAATGAAGGACAGCTGATGCTTGACGGGCCAACAGAAAGGCTCTCGCGGGCCGGATTTGGCCCGCGGGCCGCCTATTGAAGAACCCTGGTCTAATACATTAGTTTAATGTTTCCTATAGAATATTGTATGTGAGATCAGAAATACTTCCAGTGAGTTAATCTGTTCCCCATGGTTTAAGACTTGGTTTCTTGTTATTTCTGCTTTTTCTTTAGTATCTGCTCATCTTCTGATAACATGTAATATGCTGATGATACAGTCATACATCATATCGAATGACAAATCTGTGCCTGTGTTAAAATAAAAAGCTTAGCCATTTATGGAAGAAAGTGGGAGAGACCAGATGGGAAAGTACACAGCCAGCTACAGTGAACTACATAAGATGGGTACTTCCTTTTCCACATTTCTCCAAGAAACAGGCAGCTTGCAGCTATTTATCACAAGCATAATCCATCATTTTCTAATCCTAAATCTGGTGTGTTAGCGTGACAACAAAGACTCATTACCAGTCTAGAGATTTTCCTTTTTGTCTCATGTATCTGTTTACACTCAGAGCCAGTACAGATGTAATCCATGCTTTGTCATGAATATGTTGGGAGTTGAATGGCCTATGTTATCTGGTTGAAAGCCCAGGCAATTCCTGGCATCAGCAGTGGGCTTGGTGGTTTATTGAATAGAAAAAGATATGAGTAATTTCAGTTTCAATTTTAAGTTCTGCCAACAGGGGTTGGACTGAAAATTAAAAACATCTGTCTAAAGATGTTGGTTATATATCTGCCTCATACATGGATTCGATGGCAAGGGAAGGGAATGAGGATCATACTCCACTATATGGTGTATGTTGAACTATGTTTAGAGACATGACTTAACAGTAATCAAATTCCAATATTAAAATTAGTCGGGGGTTGCAAGGAAGTTCAGCAAAGTACAAAATATGCAGATTGGGTGTGATTTGGGAGTGAAGACGATCAGCCAATTGTTACGCATGTTTTTTTTTCTCCAAACCCCTTCCCTCATTCCTACTTCATTAACTTTCACACTCAAATGCCGGTACTGAGCCATTAAAAAAAAAAAAAATTAAAATACCCATTCACACAACACGAAATTTCGCAATCAATGCCAGTATAATACCATCATAACCCTTTCACACAGCCAAAGGGATCATGTGAGTTTCAAACCTATCAGTCAACAGATCATTGTCAGGGCAACGGCGATTCACCCATAAATTACAGCTTCACGCACTGTCCCTCCTAGTTGTGAATTTTCTTCCTCATCAGCCTGTAAAGTTAACAATTCCTTAACTTTATTGTTATTGGTAAGTTCATTTTGCCTAGCTTATTAATATTGATTAAATATTTTGAGTAGCTTTTTCCACATTACTAGTACTTAATCTGGTAGGGTGTGGCTACATTCCTTTTTGAATTGCCCTGTGAACTGGCCAGAGGTGCTGAGCTAATTGCTGTTGGATCTATAAATTGGTGTCTGAAAAACAGATGCGCTGTTTTTTGTCATCAGTTTCTAAGACCTCCACCAGTCCTACTAACCCGTGAGAGGCTGCCTCTGGTTGAGTGGAACAGTATTGGGCCCAGAACAGTAAGTCACTGGTAACCTATGCTAACATTTTACCTTTTAGTTTTTCAGCTCTCACCATTTTTTCATCTGCTCTCTTCCTTGTTAAATTATTATAAATCTTATTTATTTATTGTCTTCCACACACTATGGATTACGAAATGCGTGCTTTGAAATGTATATGGTGGCCAACACATTTCAATTTAAGGAAGACTTTATTTGCAAGAAGGGCTCTGTCATGTATTCTTTAATGCAGAAGGTTGCCGAACTTGAAAAACAAATTGGAACACTTAGAAGCATAAACGAAAATGAGCAGTTCATTGAAAACAGTTTTAACAAAATTAATAACGCTTGGTTAGTTTTGGATACTGAAGGTGACACGGAAAACGACTCTGATGTTAAATGCGCCACATTATGACTGTGGAACTGTATGTGTAGAGGGACCTGAGAAGGTAAATATGGATGAAAGGCAGGAAGTGAGTGGGGACTGGGTAACTGTTAGAAAAAGTACGAGGAGGAGGGCGACACCAAGCAGCCAACATAGAGAGGAGATTGATCTACCTAATAGATTCCAAGCACTGAGCAATGACGGCCTAGTGCTGGATGAACACAGGGGTGAGGTGGTGTTAGTAGGTGATTCAATTCTACGCTATGTCAACAGTGATTTTATTCGTAAAGATCCTGTAAATAGGGTTGTCACCTGCCTCCCTGGAGCAAAAGTAAAGGATACTGAATCAAGAGTGTACAGATTATTAAATCACAAAAAAAGAGTCTGTGGTCATTGTACATGCTGGTACAAATGACATGAGGAACAGAAAATCTGAGATTCTGAAAGAGGACTTTAAATCATTAACAAGACAGCTGAAAAAGTTAGGATGCAGAATTATTCTCTCAGATCTACTACCTGTTGGTGGTGGTGGGGATGACATACTTAGTAGAATTACATACTTGGCTGGCTGGTTGGTGTGTGCAAGAAGGGCTGGGATTTACAAACAACTGGGACTGCTTTTGAAAAAAAATAGATATTATAGGAAGATGGACTGCACCTAAATAGGTCTGGGGCAAGCAGACTAGCTGATAACATCGAACAAGGTATTTAAACTAGGAGCTGGAGAGGGGAGGGAATCTAAAGAGGCATGTAAAATTCAGGTTAAAATATCCTGCCATTCCCGCTACCCGCTGAGTAAACACAGAGATGTGTGCTACAGTAACTTTCGTCAAATTCCTATTACCCCTGCTCAATCACATGCTCTTGATTGGACCAATTTACACCTAGGTTTATTTAATGTCAGGTCATAAAATAGTGATTTTATTCAGGTTTACAACATTAATATTCTCTCTTTAACTGAAACTTGGCTTGGACCGAATGACAATGTTTCCCTGATTGAGGCTTCTCTACCTATCTATTCTTTTTTCCAGAAAGCTCACTGTACTGGGCGGGGAGGTGGACTTGCTACTGTTTTCCGTAGTGAACTTAGAATCAAATAGGAAATTGTTGAAGGTTATTCATCTTTTCAAGTTGACATTTATTCTGATTTTAACTCCTTGGAATGTTTGAGGCTACTGGATTCCTTAGATTATATCCTGCATGTCAAAGGTCCTATGCATAATCGTGGCCATGCTTCAGATCTGGTAAGTTCTCGTGGTTTAGGTTAAGAACGTCATAACCCTAGATCTTCCTATTTCTGATCATCTTGCCATTCTTTTTGAGATTTAATCTGCCAGTATCTACAAAGACTGTGGACCGTACATTTAAATCCAGGGTAATTAATTATTCAACTGCTGTTAAGTTTTCTGATGTATTGAGCTCATTACCACTCTCTGAGTCCTCATCAGTAGATGAGCTGGTTAATACCTACAACACCACCTTGACTGGTATCTTAGATACTGTAGCGCCAATCAAAACTCAGAGAGTGTCTTAAAAAAAGCTCACCGTGATTTAATGATACAACTCGTAAGATGAAATATGAGGGTCGTAAACTAGAATGGAGATGGCAGGAATCTAAACTGCATGTTCATTACATTGCATGGAAGAGCCACCTGGTTAAATATAGGAAGACTCTGCTGCTGGCTAGATCATCATATTATTCTAATTTAATTGAAACAAATTAAAATAATCCTAGATTTCTTTTTGCTACCCTAGATAAATTAATCCTTGCCCTAATAGTCCTACCCTTGACATTGGCTTCTCTCATAGCTGCAATGACTTCTTACATTTCTTTAAAAATAAAATACAAGACATCAGAAATGAGATTCCACAGACACCTTCTATTAAGGAGGACTCCAGCACAATTTTACTAACTATACCTATTAAGGCTACTATGAGGGCTTTTACTTTGATTACCTTGAACTGACAGAGCTGGTTCAACATATGAGAGCTACTACATGCTCTCTTGACCCTTTTCCTACAAAACTATTAAAATATGTTCTTGGGGTTATTAATACCTACATTTTAAAAATGATAAATGGTTCACTTTCCTATGGTATAGTTCCCTCAGCACTTAAGGTAGCTTTGGTAAAGAAACACCATTTGGACCCTAAAGTCCTCAATAACTATAGGCCAATCACCAACCTACCATTCTTAGATAAGATTCTAGAGAGAGTTGAAATTTCTAACTCTTAATGGTATATTCAAAAAGTTTCAGTCTGGTTTTCGTGCTGCACATCCAAGTAAGGGAACCCCAAAAGAAGTCCAGTTCTCACTTTATCAGAATGACAGTGACCAAGGAGGACAGACTGAGAAACCAAAGATTCATAGACCAGGAGCTAGTTGTGTTGGCACAAGAAGTGGTGTGCAATTATGAAAGGCTCTTTGGTCCTGAATCAACTAGAACAGCCACTTCAGTGAAGAGGGCTATCCGGCGAAATATCGCAATACAAATAAATGCACTTTGAGTTTGTGAGCGTAGCGTAGACATGATCAAGAAGCGCTGGACAGATGCCAAAAGACAAACCAAAGAAAAATGCAGTTACAACCGTATTGCAGCATACTGGAGGGAGGCCCTCATGACAACTGCAACTCACGTCGTATGAGTCCATGATTGTAAGAATTCTGTAGCCACAGCTGCTTGAGGGTGTCCACGGGGGCATTGACTCCAGCAGGATCCCCGTGGAGCCAGTCAATGATGGTATGTCTCCTTGTGTGCATTACATTCCACATTCCAGTATATAATATACACAAGCAAATAACCAGTCTGCTGAATGCGTTGTAGTTATAACTTAACCCATGACATGGTTAAGATTTAAGGCTGTGAATTATGTTTAGCCTGTTTAATTAAAACAGTAGATTAATTGTTCATCCCCAATCCTAACTCTCATTTCATTATTGCAATTGCTCCATGTAGTTTCAGATATTAGTTTATCTATGCTTTTATTTTCCAAACCACTGTAACAAATTGTAAGCCACTAATAATTGTAAATATTGTAAAATAATCTCTACAATTTGAGCAAAACAATTCTCAAATCCAGTTTAATCAGAGTTAGGATATAGAGACAGCTACTGACATTTAATGGGAGGTAGAAGATGCTGATATTGGCCTTTTCTTATTAGTAGTATTATTTTATTACAGTGTGCATGTATCGTCACAATAATACCAATAACATACAAAAGCGTGCAGGAACTGTTAGAAGTGTTGGCTAATAGTGCTGAACATAGTTTTTTGCATTGCAGTTGCCACTACCGCTGTCTCCGCTTCAAATGACGCGCACTCTGCCACTCTCGACTCCCAATCTCCAGGGACATCTGACGAGATGGTGTGCTAGATGTGTGCTAGCGGTGGTAATAACACTATTGAGGTCCAGGAGCTGAATCCAGTTGCGCAGTCGCTGCCCACGCCACAGAGTGCAACGGAATACGATGAGGCGATATATGGTCTTCAGAGAAAACAGTATGTCCACACTTCCTCATCTGAACCTCCACTTATCCCAGCACGCTGCAGCAATACATCGCATGGCTACAGCACTGGAAGAGGTGGCGAACACCAATCGGCAGCTCATGGTGAGTGTCACTGCGCTCACTGCCAGCCTCCAACGAGGTGTTGATATGTTCTTCCATAGTAGCCAGTGGCAGCCCCACGACATTGATGACCACAATAAAACAGCAGGTGATCCAGGTACCTCTGCACGATCGGCACCAGTGAAATTTTCAGTGGGTCTCCGTAGAATGAGGGGAGGTGGATGGGGAATGTCTTGCTCTGGAGACTCACACTGTCCTGTGAGACGGTCAAAGTACAAAAAATAAATGTTTGTTTGTTCACATTTATCTCCCTCTGGTTTATTTTGTAATATCAATTACATCACTAGCTCCGTTATTACAGGTTCTAAACTTTGTATACCTACAATTGTAAGCAATCGCGTTTAGGAAGGGAGGGGTGGGACGGTTGGGCAAATATTCCTAAAATATAACAAAATATGCAGAATCGTGCCATTACACATTACTTCGGAAACATTGCATTTTTCAATATAAAATACTATGGCATTACAAATCAGACAGAATAAATGTAATTAAAACATTTCGTGTTTTGTACATTAAATGTAAATATGTCCGTACATTGAAAATAATTGTGGATGACACGTTCTCTCACTACTCTCCCATTAGCAACGGTGTGTGTCTCATCAGTGTCCTTTGCAGGGGGATCAGAATCAATATTGGCATCACTTTCCCCTGGTAGTGCATTGTTGACAGCTATGTTATGTAGAATGCAGCATGCAACAATAATTGTACACACTTTTCCAGGGCTATATTGTAGCACACCGCCAGAACTATCTAAACATCGGATAATAGATATAGTTCCCACTGCATTTCAGCAGGGCATTCAGTAGCTGCTGTAAACACCAGGAAAACGTAGATTGTGATATCTCACCAATTGCTGAGACACTTGCCTGAAACAAACCTGATGCTAAATAATTTAGTGTACACAACAATTTCACCAGACCTGGCACGGCATGACTCCTGTCTGTCAGCGGCTCTATATCAGATCTGATCTCCTCATCTAAGGCTGGTATGACCTCTGAGCTCAATCTGTACCTTGTTATTATCTCCTCCTCACACACCTAGTAAGGTCTACCTGGTCCAAAATACTCTTTCTCGGACTCTCCTTGCTCTAATTTGCGCTCGTGGTTCTGTGACACAGTATCTGTCTAAGTCACAACAATCGGTAAACTTAACACGCGCTTAACACTTAGGAAAGTTAGCACCTTTAAGTCAATATGGTTTTTATAACAAGTCCCTCCCTTGCGGTATTAAGGGAGAGAATTTGAATACATTTCCATGGATTAGCTTTATTAATTGTATGTAAATGACTCACTCGCAGTATCTTTTTCCAGGAGATTCATTTTGCATGCAAAGTCATTTGCCGTTTACGGTACACCCCCATCCCTGTGTGTACCGTAAACACCATTGTATAAGTCAATTTTCTAGGCATTTTTGTGGGGCCCTTAAAAGGGGGGGAGCGACTAATAGGCCAATGCGATGTAATCACTGGTGTGTCTAATATTAAACTACTGTACCAGTGCCACAATGGGATTACTGTTGACCATGTAGGGAAAACATATATTGTAAAAAAGCTAATTTAACAAAAACTGTGTTTTGCTAAACTCAAGAAGGGGGGAGCGATTTTTACGCCGTTGTGACCTATAAAATGATTTTTACAGTATTTTATATTGTCTATTTTATGATTTAGATGTATGTATTGGTGCTCGGGGTGTGGTTTTATTAGTGTTTAAAATGTATGTATTTGTGCACAGGTGTTTTTAGGTCGGCAGGGAAGGCTTGATTACAATTCACTTGCAGACTGTGCTGGGGCCCGATTGAATGATTAACAAGCAATCGAGCCCAGGCATAGCTGCATAAGAGGTGGAAATCTCTAACTTGCAGTTTGGTGTTCAGAGAAAGCGAGACGTGAAATATAACAATATAACAATTGCTACTCGTGCTGGCTTTACACCAGCACAGCACTTGTTTTATTTAGTGTTCGTTTTCTCTGTCTGTTTTGGCCACTGCGTCGTTTACTTTGGAAAAGTGTTTTGTTTTATGTTCAAACTGTACACACACCAGCACTTCACTGATAGTACTGTGGCAGTCTATTTCCTGGTCTGACGTCACCACCAAGCCATCGTGGTCACATAAGCCAATAGTTTTATGTATAGTTTTCTCTTAGCTCTACAGTAAAATTTCCAAATGACAATTAGTTTCACGTGTGTGTTTATGTATGTGTGTGTGTGTGCATATGTATATATATATACACACACACACACACACACGCACACACATACACTAGCTGAAGTACCCGACATTGCCCGGGGAATTCAATATTTCATGCATGACAAATTGGGGAACCTTATGGTTTCCTATAAGTTACCGATCTTGCGCTCGGACCCCTTTACCCTTTTTTAACTTTTTTTTTGGTTTTGTGGGTTTCTTTAATTTGAGATACATGGCTACTGTAGTGATCCAGCAATGGGGTTACTAAATGAAGTACCCTGGGGGTCAAAATTTTGGATCCAAACATAGCCCTTGACCTTCCCCTGGATGAAAGAGGAGGCCATGCAAAGTTTGGTTGCTCTGCATAAAGGAACAGACAAACTTTCTTCTGTCTATATCTATCTATCTATCTATCTATCTATCTATCTATCTATCTATCTATCTATATATATATATATATATATATATATATATATATATATATATATATATATATATATTCTGAAGGAAAAATTGAATCTGGACCTACCATGTATTTCATTGCCATACAACAATGTATCCTAGCTTTAAGGGCACATGGATATCTAATTTAATGTTTTCTGCTATTTTTATTTTTAACCCAAAGTGTACATGTGTGTAAAAAATACTGATGTTTCAAGAGTGCTTATTTTTTTATGGTAGGACTTTAATCTAAATGGAGATTATTTAACATTGCAAGTACTGAGTAACTGTAAGGTGATAAGATTAATTGACCTATCTTTGATTTTTGTATAAGTACCAATATTATGCAAATGAAAATCATTTGGAAAATAATATTTTTTTTATTTTTTGTGTTTTCAGTAGTAAAAATATAACCAGGTATTACATAAATAATTGACTGTAGAAAACCAAGATTCATGTGAAATCACTATCACTTTTGCATGCAAATAAGTTTTAAATGTGGTTAGCATTTTTTAAGGTGTAAATAAACCCATGGTGGCTTCTTTTTGAGTTTTATATTTGAGACATTTTCTAAAATATTAACCACATATCAATGCATCACACCTCATTACTCGGTTTCAGTGTTATTCCATTGTCCAATAATGTAGATGAAAGTAGGCTGCCCCAAATTCTTATTGAGTTATGCAATTTGTGAAACTAGAATCTAGAAAAATCCACCCAGCGTTAATTCATACAAGAAGTTTTTTGCTGGCAGCCATTCATTTTTGTTGATCACAAATTTTGACTTGATTGGCTTTTTTTAAAGAATTATGCTTTTTACTAAAGGACATTTTTTGTTAAAGCTATTTGACATTGCATTTCTGTTGCGTTCCCTTTAACTGGAAAAGTGAGGACTTTACATTAATTATAGCCTTATTCTAAATTAAGATGATTACATTAACATTTAATTAAAGTCTGTAGAGGCAAATTTGAAGTTGTCCTTAATTTAAATTCAGGGATGATTTTTATTTTCAGGGGCAAATTAATGAATAAATAAGAACATTTTAATGGATTTTCGTTTCATAGTGATTTCATTACCTGTCAAACTCTAAGCTTGTTTTATCATTGTTAGATATCCACACTGTAATTAAGAAATGGAGATGGTTTAACAATGCTAATTACAGATGTAAAGGCAGGTATAGAGGACAGCAATAAACAGCAAAGTACAAAGCCTACTTATATAAGTACACTTTTTATCCTAGAACAGAGATTGAATTAACAATTAAGTGTTGTAGTTTGAATGGGAAAAATTATTCAAGTCTATACTACAGACGATCTCTTAACACTATGATGTCTATACACTTAAAAGGTACAGTTACTGACACATACTGAAAGAGGCATACTTCTGTGTATGTACCATGAAAAATAATATTACAGTGTCATACTTTTGTGTGCTTTCACCTGTTTAGAAAATGCAGTAGTGAATTGAACAACAAAAAAATCCCAGTTTTTCAATTTGGAAATCTATTAATCCTATGTAGTTTATAGGCCTAATGATACAGTAATGTAAACCTAGTAGGATTTAGGTGTTGTATGCAGTGTAAAGCACTTTGATAAACACGCTATATAAAAACTAATAAATACATAAACAAATCTGTGCTGTAATTTATATTATATGTGTGTGATCTACATTTTAAAATATATTTCTAATAAGATGTGTTCTGTGTGCTATGAACAGAGTTTCAACAACTTATTTTGGCAGAGTTGCTTTAAAATATTATGTTATACATTTATTGATTTATGAATTGTATATGTCTGTGTTATTGTTTATATCAGTTGTAACCTTGCCACTTCAAATCCATTCCACTGCAGGGCTTAAGTTTCAACCAGACATGTCCTAAAAGGTAAATTAAATAAGGACAAGTCTAGTTGAAGCAAAGTCGAGCAATGTATAAAAGTCTCTGAAAAATTACTACATTTATTTATTTATTTTATATACAGCTTGTTGAATAAAGTTATTTCTTCAAAATATGTTAGAAATGTGTTAATTATTTTATATATCATTAGTTTATTTCATATGTTTTTTTTATGACAGAATTATTCCTGAATACTAACATTTTTCTACTTTCATTTTACAAAATAAAAAAGGAAATTCATTGCAAAAACTGTGTTAAAGTAATGTCTAGGTTACTCAAGCAAAACCCTCAAAAGTAAGGAAATTGTGAGTTAAGGTTGACACGGAACCTTAGCTCTGCACCATTATGCGTATGTATGACATCACATATCACATCAGCAATGACATCACTGATGACAAATGCTCCCTGAAGACTGGCCATAGGAACATAACACTGGGAAATCAATTGTTCATCATAACTTGGTCCCAAAGCATCTGGTAGTTTACCAGTGTAATACAGACGAAGAAAACTGTCCTTCCACATCAGTAATAGTGATTAAGATCACCAGTGTCCGTGAAGTTATAACGGACTAGCCAATTATCAAATTATTATGGATGAAAGGGGAAAGAAAGAGAAAAATAAGTATCAACTGTGAAACTTGATTTTAAAATAGACATTACAAAGTTATTATTAAATCCATTAAAAAAAAAAAGCAAATTGTATGAACGCAACAAATGTATAATTAGCATACTAAATTTATTGTTATTACAGTTACTTTTGGACATAAAAGATCAAAAGTTTTAAAATCCTACAATAGCGCAAAATCTTAAATGTGGGTATAATCCTGCCAATACTGTCCCAAAGATCAAGCATCATCATTTTTCAAAGGAGAAAAGCAAAAGGCAAAAAGGCAATATATATATACTGTATATGTTAGACAAAGACAGATAATTTCAAAACCCTGTCAATTGGATGCTGTAAACTTGAATACAGGGGTAAAACTTCTTTTAAGTCTCTAAACCCACTTTCACACTGGCACTCCTACCCTGGTCCAGGCTACCCGGGTCACAATCCCGCATAGTGAGAAACCACGTACCCAAGTCCCAGTTACCCACCTCAGGATGTGGATCGACACGATTTGACCCGGGTTAATGCTTGACGGCCATTCAGGAGCTGATGCAATAACAAACAGCCACGCCTGCGTGAAGGTTTCACATATCCCCTGATGAAGGCTTTGCAGCTGAAACGTTCTTTCTTTCTCAATACATTTTTAAACTTTGAGAGTGCAGCTTCCCTTTTTCTTTGCAGCTTCCCTTTTTCTTTGTTCACTTCCACAAGGAACATTTCTGTTTATTCTCTTGAGCCAGATTGCAGCAGGGATGAAGAAACAATCAACATTTGGGCCGATGGTTCAATCCAGAGAAGCTTGGATGGAAGCATCCATAACAAGCTGCTTCCGGGGCATTGATACGAGCATTGTGTACTTGCGTCTGTCACCCAGGTACACCTTGCTTTATCAAAAGCAGAGTGAAATCGCGTAGCTGACCCGCATGACACTGGATCCTGACCGGGGTAACATGCCAGTGTGAAAGGGGTTCTCGTGGCATGGTTTTAGAAATATTCTCCAAATAAGATTTGTAAGTAATAGCAATAGCAACCATCTTGAAATCTGTGATACTAAGAAGCTCAAATATCATTCCAGAGATAACCAAACCTCTTAAAAATGACTTCCTATATCTGGCTCCTGTGCTATATCCAGAAGCCTACATAAATCCAGACAACCCTGGCAAAAGGCCACGAGTCCACATGACAGCTTTAACTTGGAAGCAGAATGCACATTCAGGCCTGTGACAGAGCTTAGGCTCTGTGCGTAGGTGTGCACGGGTGTGTGTCTGTGAGTGACAGTTTGCTGGCTGGCGGCCATCTTGCACAGCCACATGGTTGTTGATTGAATGATTAATTGTCAGTCATCCCCTGGCCACATGGTTTATAAAGGGAGAACAAAGAGATTTGTTTAGAGAGAGCGTGTAGGAGAGAGAAGCGAGTGGAGAGAGAAATAGAAAGGCAGAGTGTATAGCACCGTGATAGTCATAGCATTTTTTTTACATTTGTTTATTTGACGTTTTGTAGTGTTTGTTTGCAGTTGTTTTGTAATGGTAATGATGGTAAACTTGTTGTAATCCTAACTTGCTGCATCCTAGTTCATAAAAAATCATTTGTATTGTATCTGAATTGCAAAAGGTTTGTTAAACCAGCAATCAATATTAATAAAAAGGCAGTCTTGCTTCATCAACATCCTGCTCAACTGGCCAGTATTTGAGTAAGTGTTCCTATAACAGGCTGAACAACACTTCACATCTTTCCTAGCTTGTCACCTTGTGGCAGTTTGGTGTTGTCAGCACAATGAAAATTAGACATTATTTCTTCAAATCGATTGCAGGACATCCCTTGGGTCACAGATTGATTGAGCGCATCATATTCATTTTCCTTTGGCAGTGGCACATAGCCAGAGATGAGCAGTATGGCAGTAAAAACGTATATCTCAGTTTGACACATGAGGTACAACATGGTACTCCGGGTAGCGTTTGTACCCCGGTCTCTCTCGTTCATTTTACATCATGAGAATATTCCTCATGGCTCCCATTCTCACAGCTCAAACATAAGAGAAAAATAGGCGTTTTCTGTTAATCAATTACTTTTCTTCTTCATGAAGTATTTGTAGTGATTGATGAGTATCCTGTTGGATCCTGATTCTCCTTGGATATAGAGCTTTTTGATGTTTTTAAATTGTCATGGGAACCTGTGGCAAAGTGGTTAATAGTGTGCAGGTGATTAAAGAACAGACAGACAATTGTAATCCAGATGAAAAGGTCACTCATGACCCCTTGGTAATGATTGCAGCTGCTTTTTCTGATCTGCAGCTGCCACGTCAATGAGTTCGTGTACCGAAGCTCCGTCTCTTTTCTACGTGACCGACTTGCTTTTAACCCTGGGAACGATGTGTCAGGCCATGTAGTCCAGAGCACTCTGTTCCCGTATCTTAGCACCCTCACAGGTCGAGAGGGAGATTTATTACCACTCAATTTTCAAGGTGTGGTATCTGAAGCATAATCAACAAGTACAGAGAAACAGCACCTGTAATTGACAAACCCAGGACTCTCTAACAAAGATGAGCAATACTTGAAGATAATATCCTTAAGGAAAAGAAAGAAGACAAGCATTGAATTGACAACAGAACTAGCAGAAGGCACAGGTGTCTTTGTCCATCAAATCAACAGTACAAAGGTCACTCTTGAAATCAGGACTTAAAGGATGTGTTGCAGTAAGAATACCTCTGTTAAGAAAGGGGAACAAGACTAAAAGGCTCAAATATGCCCAAGAACACAGAAACTGGACTTTGGAACAACGGTCAAAGGTGCTTTGGACTGTTGATGGATGTTTGCAAGTTTTGCAAAAGAATTGCTGAAATAAGTAATTGTAGACATTTATTTCATGTAACTTTTTTTCCTCATCCACAAAAGGAAAACTTTTGCTTCAAGATTTTTCCTATAATTGTTTTCGGGAAATTTCCAGAAATAAATTTCCATTGGGTAGGTGTGTGTATATATATATATATATATATATATATATATATATATATATATATATATATATATATATATATATATATATATATATATATATATATATATATATATATATTGTGAGGAAAGAGCGGTGTCACCTTTAAGAAATGGCGACACTGTGGGAGAAACTACACAACCCAGAAACCCGAGCACCAATTGATTGGGAGGGGTTACTGGGTTTATAAGGAAGCAGGGCAGAACAATCGGGGTGATGTGTGATCGTGGGGGAACACTGCCTGATTGTCGTGCTCAGAGAAGCCTGAAAACTCCGTTTGATATCAGAAAATAGCGTAAGGTAAAGTGAATGCTTGCATTACGTTATTAGCTCAGTATTCAGTTTAAAGTCGAGTGCGTTTTTCCTCTTGGTGAGGTAGTCTTTTGTTTTGTTTTGTTAAGTCTATTTATTTTCTGAGGTGTTTCTAGCTGGAGTTCATATTAGTTACACAGTGTTTAATTTAAAAGGTACATGGTCTGCCGTGTGTTTAGTTGTGCGCTGTCACAGCAGCAGTTCTCTTTTGGTGTTGTGTTATGACGCGGGACCTGGATATATATATGGATTGTTACGCGCTGCAGGGACAGCGAACTGTACTCAGAAATAACTGAATCACCAGACTTTATTTCAAGACACTGTTTATTGTGGGATGGACATGAGTCATATTGCATATAGTTTACACGGGAAGTGCGGGTACCCTGCGTCTGCGTAGGGACTCAACTTCCACCCGTGGACGTCTGGGGACTTGGCTGCAGGGAACCTTTCCCCACAGCCCGGATACAATTATATACGATTCTTGTTCACTTCTCTTGGAGTCTGTGGTCACCTTAACTGTGTTCCTGAATCCCTTCTTCAGAGGGGGCCCGTCCCACATTTACTTGTGTAGCAGGATTGCTCCACCAGAGGGAGTCTGTCCTGTACTTACCTGTGTTATAGGATCACTCCAGCAGAGGGAGCCTGTCCTGTACTTACCGGTGTTATAGGATCACTCCAGCAGAGAGAGCCTGTCCTGTACTTACCTGTGTTACAGGATCACTCCAGCAAAGGGAGTTGGTCCTGTGCTCACTGGTGTCGACTGACTCACTCCAGGAGAAGGAGTCTCTTTTCTACTTACCGGGCTACACGTCTACATTGGCTAGTGAGGTTCACTCCGGTGGACATGGACTCTTCCAGTTGGATCTTGCACAGGACGAACCTGTAGGTCTGTAGTAGTCTTGAAGTAGCTTAGAGAGGGTCGAAGAAGTGAGTCAGTCAGTGGTCCGTACGGGGCTTAGGCTATAGCAGAAACTGTTTATTTGTGTAAATATTGTAAATAAAACATATTTGCCTGAGAACGCAACGAGTCTGTGCCAGTTGGTGGGAGCGGGAAACCAGTGACAAACAGTACTACGATACTTGATCGTTTACTATATATATATATATATATATATATATTGTAAACTAATCTAACCGTTCGACGGAGGGGAACCCCCCCCCCCCACACACTTTTTTTGTGGGAGGAAACCTCTGGCTCCCACTCTGAGCATGCACTGGCTACATTAATGCAGCATAAGTAATTTGCTGTCTGCTGCTCTTAATTGAGTATCAGAATACCTGGCCAGGTTAAAGTATTTCGCTATTCAATTACTAAATAAGCAGTTTTGGCCAAGTTGATAATGTGGGCTTTTTAGATTCATACGGTAAAATTAGGTGAAGCTGCATCAATTTAGTGTCAATTGTGTGGTCCAGTGGTTAAAGAAAAGGGCTTGTAACCAGGAGGTCCCCGGTTCAAATCCCACCTCAGCCACTGACTCATTGTGTGACCCTGAGCAAGTCACTTAACCTCCTTGTGCTCCATCTTTCGGGTGAGACGTAATTGTAAGTGACTCTGCAGCTGATGCATAGTTCACACACCCTAGTCTCTGTAAGTCGCCTTGGATAAAGGCGTCTGCTAAAGAAACAAATAATAATAATAATAATTGTCGTTCTGTTTATTTAATGGTTCATCTCTGCACTGGTCTCTCTCTCTCTCTTTGTTTAACAGAGTGAATCTTTCCTTAACTTCCACATTGAAATCCTGATTAGTTTCAGGTGTTTTCTAATTGACTTTGCAAAGGGCTTATTGGGCTTAATTGTTATCATTACTGCTGTAAGTACTTTAATTATGTGCTCTTTAAATACGATGATTACTTCCTTGAAGGGTGTGGGTTTTTGGTGTGTGTTTTTTGGAGCAGAGTGTTTGGAGGAGAGCAGTGTTTTTGAGGGGAAGTTTTCTGGTCTGCTAAGAAGAGACAGAGAAGCCTTAGTCGTCTGGGTTGTTAGAAACAGAACTGTTATTCTAATCTACCATTTTTCCAGTCTGAAAGTACCCAGTTATCTAAAAACCTGATCAAATTCAATTATTCACAGAACACAACTATTGTTTTTACCTTGAGAGCGGTGGCAACTTCTAATCAATTTATTTTCCCAAAACCTCCCTTTTTTTTGTCTTCATTTCCTGACTGGAGCAAATACTGTTTGGTGTAAAATGTGTTTTAACCCTTTGCAATCCATTTATTCAGCGCCTGTCAGGCGTGTCAGGTCTAATTTATTTTTACACAAGCTGTTTATTTTACACACACTATTTAAAAGTAATTTTATTCACAGTAAAACAGGTTTAACCCTTTGCGGTCAATTTATTCAGTGCGTCTCAGGCGTGTCAGGTCCAATTTATTTTCACACGCGCAGTTTATTTTAGACACACTGTTTTAAAAGTATTTTTTTTCACAGTAAAACAGGTTTAAAAGGCACTGTATATCAACAGGACACTCAGTACTGCATTTCCAGCTCTGCCCCACTCGTTGTTCTCTGTATTTTTCACATGCCTCTTCATAGTCATGCATACTGATAAATTAGCTATCTTGTTTCTTTACGTCTGTGTTATCTCTGTGGTGCCGGGGCTATGAGTATGCTCAGATATGGCCCTTTTTTCAGCTTCTCTCGGCTCCTATCGGTCTCACTCGGCCATTGAATGGTTTTCACGGCTTTTTCCGGAGAAAAAATGACTAGAGACCTGTGTTTTATGTCTTTTTGATGATGTCGGACAGGGTCCGACATCGGACCAGAAAGGGAAAATTGTAATGCCGGACCTGGTCCGACATAGGACCATGAAGGGTTAAATAGGGTGACTGTCAGGTAATTAAAAGGTGACTGACAAATATTTTAGCGGGATGACACAAGGGGGAGTACCAGCACCAGCCCTGCGAAATACACCAAGGTTCTACTTCATTTCCTTAAATGCTGGTGACTTCTCACAATATGCCTTCTGTACAGAAAGGTGTGTAGTGTGAGCCATACAGTCAGGTTTGTGTCCTCCCTTGTGCAAAGCTCGCGATTTTCACTGGGGATTCCACAGAGAGTGTCTCATTGGTTGTGGTACTCATACCCAGTGAGCTCAAGGCAAACACCTGCAGGCCCTTCTTTTGAGGATTGTTGCAGTCAGGGAACATAAATGGACATTTTAAATTGGGTCATTTCATCTCAATGTCTTTGGGTTTAAAACATGCTCCTGGCTGCAATGCACATCAGTCAATGGGGGAGGTGGCTGGCTGACTAATGACAGAAAAGCCGATGAAGGGCTGGGAACAATTTCACTCTCCAGATGAAATGACCAAGGAAGTGCATCCTTATAGCAAGACTGACAAACAGAGATTTCTTTAACTGAGCACCCAGATTTAAAAGGATACTTTTGCTCAAAATTGCAATTACCTTTATATCATAGCAGTGTCCAATAGATATGATATATGGAACTATTTTAACTGTTATAACTCTTTTGAAGGAAGGGCAAATGTAAAGACACATTTTTAACACAATAAAACATGACAGAAATTAGCTGTAACTAAGTTAACAGACACTTGCTATCATTATACCATTATTAATTTATTAATCAACAACTGTAAAAGCATTCTATTTGGATCTAATTGTTGGGAGACACATTATAATCATAGAATACAAGTCTGACATGCACTAAACAATTACCAAAATACCAAGCTGTTTGACAGTAAGGAAGCCATTTTTATTTCTATTTATTTTGTATTTAATATATAAGGAAAGTTGTGTTTCCAGGCACAGTTTTGTGTGTGACATGTTCACAGCATGTTCAAATTTAAAGTGAGTCTGTGAGAGTAGTAAGTGATTATAAATAATTCCAGACTTCCCAACACATCTGCTTTCATCTGTGTTTTTCCTGGATTTTCTTCAACTATCTATTGTTAATCTGCTTCAGACATTTGTATTCATTTTGAAGTGGAATAAGACAGAATTTCAGGAGTGTGTGAGTGTTTGTAGCTAGTTAGTTTACAGTGCCTTTACTTTTATCAGCTAATAACAATATATCTATGTGTCCTGATTGGATGAGAATGATGTAATATATTATTGGATTAATGTGCGCCTAAACTCCGAGCTTGGTCTTTAACATGATAAACGGAAAACAAAAAATGTGTCACCAAATTGCATATTTATTTAACCAAAAGGAAACAACACATTAAATGAAGTAGGCCAGCAAAGGACAATGTGCTACGCACCTAATGTGGGATTCATCAACAGGAATAAATACAAACTTACTATTCAATAAACAAAACATACTACTAATTCCTAACTACATTTCTCCTGTCTGCCCACCCTTCTTTACAGTGCTGTTAGGCACTTAAGCATGTAACAGACAGAGTTTATACAATCAGCCAGTCCAAACTGGCAATTCATTATTTAGCCTGACCACATAGCCCTTTTTCTACCAGATATACACATATGCCCAGGCAGGTGGATCCTAATTATAAAATGGATGCCAAGCAGTGTGTGTGTGTGTGTGTGTGAGGTGGGGCGGTGTGTTTTGTCATGTCATGTCTGAGCGGAAATTAATGGTTTGCGGCAATTGCTATTTCTCGTGAAACATGTGTAACATGCTGAGGTACCAAACTATAGTTTTGTCTAAACCAGGGTACACTTCGATATAGTACCTGGTCGACAAAGACCCAATCTGCTTTATATAGCTCCCAAAGAAAACAAAAAAAAGTTCCAAGAGTGTGGTCCAATGCACCTGGCTCATAGACCTCACATTTTGCATGTTAGTAAATTTATGTATGTAACAATATAGTAAATGTTACATTTTTATTACACTTCTAGGCAAAATTACCATCTTTTTATTCCCTTAGTTCCACCCTTAGACCCACCACTGTTTAGACCAACTGAATAGACCCCAGTCTGGGAAACAGACGCATAATACAATTTCTCTTTCTATTACCAGCCCATCTTATGGATGAAAAATGTTCTCATTGACAATTTGATAACCCAGAATAAACACTTATCTTTGTTTATCTGACACTGTACATACTTGGTTATTACAATATAAATAGAGGTTATTTCCACTGAAGTCTGTGGAGGAGAGATAGGGCTACACATTTAATCATAAATACAAGTAAGTTAAATCCTTTTCCCAGCCTGGACAGCTTAAAACAACCTTTTCAGGGTTACTGAAATAAAATGCATAATGACTGTGTTACACTATCTCTTCAGATCTCTTATATAAAGAAAACCAGTTGGTTTTCTTTATATATCATTCTGTGGTGTAAAAGTACAGACTAAGCTAGGTAGCTGCATAAGAACATCTTTATTCAGACAGCTACACACCTTCCAGGCAAGTGCTCAATGACTCCACTAGCACAGTCCAATGACCACTAGCTCAGCAGACAGGCGTCTGCCTCAGGTGATGCCACAGGATTCTCAATGCATTTATAAAACAAGGATGCAGTGATTCGAGAAGGCCTCTGATAAACTTGTAGCACCTCTAGTTGACAGTGTTTTTTTTATTTCAAAGGGGAATTCTCTTCAATCCATGTTTATCTTACCTGAATTCTGCTCCCCTGTTTAACGATGCACATTTATTTCTATCTAGGCACACCCCTCTCATTTTCAGTTTGTGTAAATGTAGGCACAGCCCCTAATGATTCCTTGCAATAAGGGACACATTTTGTTGCTCCCTTGCCTGGCATGAATAGGTTTTACTGTATAAATAATCAAAGCTATGGATTTGTCAAACTACCCATACATCTACAGCCCAATGTAAATAAATATACATTTTAAAAAAAGTGTTATGTTTAATAGCAATTTCTGAGTAGGATCTTCATATTTTTTATTTATGGTATTTATGGTATTTTTTATATTTTGTTTATATTCATACTTTGTTATCAGAGTTTTTGCACAGTTTGAGCAGCCACAACCGCTCAGCTTCACATCTTCACCCAAAGAGATGACATCTACAAAATAAGAGGCACTCTACACACACGCAGGAGCTGAATGAGTGTCATTTTACTGTTGCAGTCTTTTACAGTGTTGTTCCAATAACTGTGTTTAAAAGTCCATTGGAATGCCTTCCTTTGCTCCATCATGCTGAAATAACCATCTTGTAAAAACCCGGACACGTTTTTATTTCTAATATTTAATTTCTTACCTATTAATCTCCTGTTGTATATTATGTTTTCGGTTTGATTTCCTTGTCCTTTTTCCTGAAATCATTATTTTTTTTCTTCTCAAAGGACTCCTTTGAGGATGTGAGGTGGGGAAGCATATTCGTGTTTCTGGGATCAAGTGTTTAGCGGTCAAAATACAGAACTGATTCATGTACGGAGCTAAAATTATACAGTACTCCTCTCGCTCATTCAAGAACTGCCATCGGACACAATACATGCCCCAGCAGAAAGGACTAATCAGCTACATTCAGAAATCTGAAAGGCAGGAGGAAATTACATGAACAGGGGCTGTCATGCCATTAAGACCTGTCAGATTGATATCTGTCAGAGAAAAACAGTGCAGATCATATAATCACAGTATTTATTTTTAATTGAAATGCAAAGATGAATATTGATGTATTGGTTGGGCGATAAATGGATGATAGCGACTGTACTTGTGTTTGTCTGTATAAAATGTCATATTTTAATAATTTTCTATATCTCTACTGACTGCTTGTAAAAGATTGTAGGGCCACTATGGTCAGCCAGTCACAATGGGTAACTTTTGAGACCTTGTGAAACTTGCAGAATGATCAACGAGCGCTATCTGTTAGATCATACATAGTTCCATCAAATTCTGCATGAACCAGTATCACATCTATATAAGTTGGAACAACCGAGAGATGTATTTGACATTGCTGTTGTTCTCCTGTGTTCCTGTGCTTTCGTTTAACCTGAAATAGCTTTCAGTTCTTTGTCGGAATTATAAACAGCTCAGTATAACTTCACTTCTCTCCCAAAGCATGGTATCCGTGTTTATATTTTGGCCGCAACATTGGAATTAGCACAATCTAATTTATTCAAGTCAGGTGCACCAAGCAATGTATTTTCACTCCGGAGACTATAGTGGCATTCAAGTTCCCCCCTTGCAAGCTGCACAGCTGCCTTCGGATGAAGTCTGCCTGACAACATCTGCAGCAGCGAGCAGTGCAACTGACTACACTACACCCCATCCTTCAGTGTCTGCTGACTTACAGACATTGCTGTTGTATACATATTTAACCAGTAGAAACTAACCACTAACCTTTTTTTATTATAAACGTGTTTATTATTCTAGGAAATAGCAAATCCAAGTGCTGTTCTCATCCACAGTCAAGGTGGCACTATTTGAAATATAGGTTACTTATTTTGAGGTGAGCAGGTGTAAGGAATAGAAATATAGCTGTATGTTTAAAATGCTTCTTTATAGGTTTTGGATACTTGTTCTATTTGGCGAAATCGTCTGATTAAGTCTGTTAACAGAATGCATATCTTGGTGTGATTGCTAAGGTCTGAGCTTTGGCCTGTAGGGGGAACTCTGCACTAGCTCTATTATTGATAAATCACTTTTGGCAGCCAGCACAGAACACAGCGTGTTCTTCTAATCAATCCCTTTTCAGGTACGTTGCCATTCCAAAGGGTTATTTTTGCAGTTCAAATTTAAATATCTCCGCATATGTGAATATCTTGTGCATGTCCGTTCTTAAATGTTACTAAATATTTGAATTAAATACCCATACGGTGTTTCAGCTGCAGAATCATAAAAATGAAGTTATAAGCACTTGCTTCTTCAACCGCCAGACCCGCAGTTTATGCGGCATATTATTATTATTATTATTTGTTTATTTAGCAGACGCCTTTATCCAAAGCGACATACAGAGACCAGGGAGTGTGAACTATGCATCAGCTGCAGAGTCACTTACAACTACGTCTCACCCGAAAGACGGAGCACAGGGAGGTTAAGTGACTTGCTCAGGGTCACACAATGAGTCCATGGCTGAGATGGGATTTGAACCAGGGACCTCCTGGTTACAAGCCCTTTTCTTTAACCACTGGACCACACAGAAATCAATACAATATAGCCGACAATTTAGTCTGGGCTTTGTAATAAAATCAAAGTCATTAATAAAGAAGGTAAGTTTCTTGATTTTTACAGTAAATTTGACCGAGATTGATGAAGCGTTTGTTTCAGTATATCTTGCAAAAAAGCTGTGTGGATGGAAGCGTATGCCTTTCCATGTAACCTTTCCATGTAACCATGGTAGTAATAATAATAATCCACTTGTAGGAAAAACTTATCTTCTGCCTTGATCTATCCTATTTATTTGCAGAGGTGTTGTTTATATTACACATTTTATATTATTAAGCACTGCAAGTCTGTGATGGAGAAATGTAATTCTCTCTCTGACTGTAGTAAGAGACGCTGTTTTTCCATCACCAGAAAGCGGTTCTCAACCCACAGTAGCTTTAAAAACAAAACTGCAAACTAAAAACTGATTAACTTTCTTTTTGTAAATGGGCAGATAAAACTACCCTATAAATTAAATTAATATTTATTCAAATTGTGTGTATTTGCTTGTCAGGAATCGGGGAATGGCATAAGAATGAAATCAGTATTTATACATTTGTTGTTGTTTTTTTGAGTGTGATGTATCATTTTGGGTAGCAGTTTAAATGTAACGTGAACTCGTATCTTTTAAGTATTCTTTGCTTATTAAAATGCTTATACACACAGGAGTTATGAGTTTTAAGATTGTTAACAATTAGTTACAGACATGGAGCTTCCCATTGGATTTAAGGAGCACAGGTAATGTACACCTGCTTGTTATCTGTGGCAGGCTGTTGTCTGTATGGAAAGGGTAGCCTAGGTATAGAAGGATTGTGTTATCTGCCAATGTTTTTTGTTTGTTTATTTTGATCCAGGATCAGTGTAAATAGTTATTTGTTGAAAGAACAAGCTTACTTTTGTTCACAAATAAAGTATGTGTTTCTTTTAACTGAATTTTTGGTTGTGCATCCTCCCTGTTTAACGTCAGCCACTCGGCACACCCTCACAAACTCACCTTGGATGAAGGTGTCTGATAATTGTGTGCAAGCAGCAAAACATTTCATTAAAGCATCATAAGGAATACCTTAGACTCCCATATTTGACTGTTTTTAATAATAAATAACAAGTCATGCACACAATTAACACAATTGTAATTTTTTGGGCTCTTTTCATGCCTTGTGTCCGTCCTCATTCGCAGCATTACCATGCATGGAGTATGAACTTTAAGTGCATTTATGCAACATGAAAAGTTATCTTCCCTTTAATAATTCTATGTCATTGAGACTCTAGAGCACATGATAAGAGGGGGTTGAACATCACATCATGAACTTTATTTTTCAAACTTTGTGTTACACACATGTGCCTCATTAGCGTGGAAATGCCCATGTATTTTCTGTTTTTCAGTCTCTCTAAATACATTTTCAAAATGTGTATGAAACAGGTTAAAAAAAGGAGAATAATATGAACATGGGTTGTGCCATGCTGCTTTATTATTATTATTGATATTATTGGTTACCAGTGCTGTTAATACTGAGTTGATTGTTACTGAAAAACATTTGATGTACTTTAAAAGAAAAGGGCTGCTGTAGAATGTTATTATGCTGGTGCAGAACGATTATTCTGACTGAAAGATTTAACAATGAGCATTAAGAAAAATGTAAGTATAAGCAAAATGATGTAAAATGCATACAGTTTGTACAACTGTACAATAATGTGCTATTTTACTGATGTAAAGAGAAAGCATTTAATTACGTTTTGTTTTGCAAAACTGGCTAGAGCTGTATTATTGATAAATCACTTTTGGCAGCAAGCACAGAACACAGTATGTTTTTTTCTAATCATTCCCTTTTCAGGGATATAACATTTTGGAGGCCCCACTGGGATTGAGTGTACAGAGGATGACCTCATGCAAACAAAGGCTGCCTCTATGAAACATTAATCTGTGAAACAACCCAGTTAGCAGAGTGTCAGGAGCAGCGAGCAACAAATGGAGGACACGCCCAGAGGCTGAGTGCATGCGACTTGAGGTAACCGTGCAATTCAAGGATGCAGCAATGGCCTAGTCAGCAATAGGAAAGTCTCAATTTGTGATTGTAACATTGTATTATTGCTAATATGGATACCACAGCATTAGAAGACATGCAAATTGAGGTAAAAGAGGCACTGTACCAGCTATCCAAAGATAACCTTGTTGTGCTCAGTGATTTCCTATGAATCTCAGGACCTAGTCAGCAGAATGTAATAGGGAAAAACAGAATGTCTCATTTCATTCATAACAAAACATTTTGATTGCGATGAGGTTGAAGAACTTAAAGATTGTGGCATGTCTGAACTCTTAACGGTAAAAGACACAATTGAAGAATTGAATGAAAAGTGTGTCAAGTGGCAGCACAATTCAGAGCCATAAAGAACAACGACAAGCTTCAAAGAGAGTTAAATGAATTACAACATTAATTGCAACAAAAACAGAAAGAAATGCAGGCATGGGTCAGCAAAATGGTAGAAAATAGTCGACCAGTTGTCAGTAATAACAAAAACATTGGAGCAGTAAAGTAAGAGCCCACATCGCTTTGGAGAAGGGATTTTAAAATATCAGATCAGATTGGTGAGCCTGGGCAAAAAGCTTAGCACACCAAATAGAAAATGTACTAAGCAAAGGTTACACTGAATCTGAAATTGTTGATGCTGTAATCAGGTACATTATACCAGGCCTTCAGCTACGGAGCTATCTAGAGGAGAAATTCAAGCTGACGCTACCCAAGATAAGAAGAATATTTGGCTCACGTTATCAGGAAAAGGGGGCCACAGAGCTGTACAAGCAGCTCAAGTCAGATGCACAGGACAGTAAGGAAACCCCCAAAATGTCCTTATTAGGGCAATGGACTTGCAACAACAGATTCTGTTTGCCTCCCCCAGACTCAGGTCTTACTAGTACTAGTTAAGAGCATGTTTCTATACACTGTTTTGACAGGGCTTCAAAGTGACAACATTAAAAGTGATCTGCAGCCCTACCTCCAAGAAACCAGCATCACAAATGAGGTATTGTTTGAAAAACTGAACATCGCTTGTGGTAATGAGGCCGAGAGACAGAAAAAAAGGGTTCTACAGCTCGGCAGCGAACTGCTATCGTCAAGTCAGTGCAGCCTGGTGGAACAACTGTGGGAGGAGCTTGCACTACAGATCAGAATAAACAGAAGACTCCAGATTTGTTCGCTGAACTTAAGGAAATGCACTCTGAAATGGCTTCTCTTAAGAACTTGAGTGTGGAAATTGCACATATAAAAGAATCAATCCAATACCAGCCTGCATATCACTCGCCCGGAACTCCAGTCAATAGATATTCATCACCACAACCATTTACAACTCCAAAACAAGGACGTCCAAGACTGTGCTTCAAATGTCAGCAAAACAGATTAGGGGGTGGTGTTGTGACCATTGTTACAGATGTGGCAGTAGTGAACATTTCCAGAATAAGGGGGATTAAGCCTCACAAAGAGGACTCTTTAAACGAGCAGCGGTTACCCCTGCAGGACAGGGATTAACCAACCACACTCTCCAGTCCCACCACTGTGCCAGCTGTGGAGAAGAGAAGCAAGCATCAGACTTAAAGCAGTGTTCCACATGTAAAAGAGTGCTTTATTGTTCAGAAGTCTGCCAAACTGCTTATTGGGGAACACACAAAAAACATGCAAAGATCTGCACTGAACCAGGACACAAGGTGCGTGTTTGAAAACTGATGTCTCACCAATTCTTCAATTCTTCCTTGTCTCAAGCAATCCCAGGTAAATCAGTATCCCAAAGTAACTGCTTTAGTAGGGAGACAGTGTCTTCTTGAGTGTTATCTACAGGGACAGAAAACTCAAGCACTCTGGGACACTGGTTCTCAAGTGTGCATCATTGATGAGCTGTGGAAGGAAGAGCACCTACCTGGGGTAAGGCTGAAACACACTGAAGAGATTGTGGAGTCACCACACACACTCAAGATTGTAGCTGCAAATGGAATGACAATGCCATATCAGGGATAGGTAGAGATGGCATTTAAACTGGCATCAGAGGACATCAGCTCTAACGAACTGACAATGCCAGTGCTGGTAAAGAAAGGTGGACACTTATCTCACCCCATTATAGGCTACAGTGTCATAGAGCAAGTAGTCAGGGACTGTGAATCACAGACTGTGGGGGTTGACTACACAACAGTTAAACAAGACAGTGAGCGCTGCTTTTCCTAGTTTAAGGACACAAAATTCAGGCATTCATAGACTTAATCAGATCGGATGATACCACAGAGCAGTGTTAATAAATAATAAACCACTCGATAATCTAATCTACCAAGAAATGTCATGTTTTAATGTGTTTTTAACTATAACGTATAAACATTCAGGCTTTACATGGTGCTAAATATTGACCATGTATCAGTTTAAATATTAATGAAAATGATATGAACTAACAAGGTTAAATTGTACAAAACATTTCTAACTGTAATATCAACCTCAGGTATAGCAAACATATTGACAACATGTCAAAGAGGCTGCTTATAATACACTATGACACGTTTCTGAAGACAAGGGCAAATGTCAGATATGCTAACATGCAGATCATTGCCTACATGGAGCCTGTTTCTGTATTTTGTCTTCAAGAGAGTCAGAACTGAAAATGCTGCTTCACACATACATTGTGGTAAATGGCAATAAAACTGAAATTGCCTTACCAGCTAGTTCTGGATGCACACCTGCAGCAAGGAACCAAAACTTCCTAAGAGATAGAGTTTGAAATGTAGAGAGTTTGAAATGTACTTTTCAATGTGAAGTCGATCAGCTGAGGAGATTCCAATTGGTATGGCAAGTGGAGATTTGCTACATCCACGGCAAAAGGATCAGCAACCCAACCGTAATCATCGTAGGGGCTTCTTGCAAAGTACTCTTGAAACTTCTCACGCATA
Source organism: Acipenser oxyrinchus oxyrinchus (assembly GCA_030684275.1). NCBI lineage: Eukaryota > Metazoa > Chordata > Actinopteri > Acipenseriformes > Acipenseridae > Acipenser > Acipenser oxyrinchus. The sequence goes on along the minus strand of CM060254.1, from coordinate 15,842,810 downwards.
GCTTTTAAATGTTGATCAATCACCAGTTTGATACCAAACACGTCACCTTCCTTGTCTTTTTTAAGGAAATCGGGCAGAAGTGGAAACATCTTACAGTGGCAGTCTGCTATTCGTTTCTACCACAGTTGCAATTTTACTTTAAATGCCTCGATTTTGACCAATGTTCAAAGATATTACCATCTTTTCCCTGCATTGCTAGATTTAATTTGTTTAGGTGTGTGACTAAATCTCCAAGGTATGCCAGCGACAGAAACCAATTCTTTTCAGTAAAAAAATCAGCAAGGGGGACATCTTTTCATTAAGGAAAGAACTCACCTCTTCTCAAAGCTCAAAGAGACATTGTAGAATCCTCCCACAAGACAGCCAACACACTTCAGTGTGCATTAACAACTGCTCATGATCGGCTCCTAATTCAGAGCACAGAGCTTGGAAGCATCGATAATTGAAAGCACTGGTCTTAATATAATTTACAACCTTGACAACTATATTTAAAACATCATGAAGTTCAGCAGACATTTTCTTACATGCCAGAGCTTCACGGTGTAGGAAGCAGTGATGCCGCACAGCTCCAGGAGCACGATCCTGTACGAGTTTTACAGTGCCAGACTTCCTACCAGTCATTGCGGCAGCCCCATCCGTTGCAATTGAGGAGTGGGAAAGACAATGTGAATATACCTAAAGATAGAGGTGGGGATTCAAATGCAGCATTCTAAGAGGGATACCACCCTGAGTTTTGAGCCTGCCATAGAGCCCCAATGGCCTGATGGCCTTGAACTATGGATGTAGAGAATATTACCGAGCATGATATTATCTTGAAATGACGAACAGTACTTGGCACTTTGCAGCTGGTAAAAATAGTACTTCCTGTTAATACACTGCAAAATATCCCCATTATCGCTGCTGTTAATGTAAAAACGGTCCCGACTGACACACCCAGTAGAGACAAGATAAATGGAGTAAATGATAGGCAGTGTAAAAAAACATGGGATCCGCCTGTTGAGATTAGCCATCTCACTACGAACCAGCAGGAGATCGTCCGACAAATGCTGAGGGAGGAAGCTAGTGCCTTTTCCCAATCTGATGATGATATCGGTTGCATTGAAAGTTTGGAACTGAAAATGAACCTGCAAGACAGTGAATCTGTTAAGTGAGGTTACATGTCTGTGCCAAAACCACTGTACCAAGAAATGAAAGAATATCTGCATGATTTGATTGCACAGGGTTAGGTAGAAAAATCTACGTCCCTGTATTCATCTCCAGTGGTGTGTGTTAGGAAAAAGGATGGGAGCTTAAGGCTGTGTATTGATTACCAAGATTTAAACAGAAAGACCACTCCTGACCGCCAGCCCATACCCAGAGTGCAAGATATCCTCGACAACTTTGGTGGAATTTCCTGGTTTTCCTTAATGGACCAGGGCAAAGCATACCACCAGGGGTTTATGTCTAAAGAAAGTAGGCCACTGACAGAATTTGTGACTCCCTAGGGCCTATATGAATGGGTCAGCATTCCATTTGGGCTCAGGATGTTACCTGCAGCCTTTCAACGTTGCATGGAGGAGTACCTGGAGGGCCTGAGGGACGACATCTGTATGCCATATTTAGACAACACCCTTGTGTATAGCAAAACGTTTGCAGACCATTTTGAAGATGTGAGAAAAGTGTTGCAATGGTTGAGACAATACGGTATAAAGCTGAAACCAAATAAGTGTGATCTTTTCAAGCCAGAGGTTCGATATGTAGGGAGGATTGTATCTGCTGAAGGGAGCAGGATGGACCCATCCGATACTGATGCAATTCAAGCCTTGAAGAACAAAATACCAGGTACAGTGGGGGAATTGAGAAGAGTCTTAGGGCTCCTTGGTTATTATAGACAGTACATTAAAAACTTTTCTCGTATTGCCAACCCTTTGTATGACCTCTTAAAAACAACACCTGAAGATAGCTTGAGTACACCTAGTAAAGTCAACAAGCAGAAAAGAACAGCAATGAATAAGGGTGCAGGGGTCCCTTCCTCCAAGTCTATCTGCTGGACTGAAGTACACCAACAGGTTTCAGAGAGACTGATAGACTGTTTGTTGCAACCACCTGTACTTAGCTTTCCAGATTTCTCGCAACCATATTAATCTCCATACAGATGCATCAAACGAAGGACTGGGTGCTGTTCTGTACCAGAAGTAGGGGGGGGGGGGGAGAGCTGCATGCAACCTTCACAGTGTATAGTGACAACAATCTGCTCACCTATGTCCTGTCTTCAGCCAAACTTAATGCCACAGGCTACAGGTGGGTGCCACAGTTATTTGACTTCACTTCACAGTGAAGTACCGTCCTGGCAAGGAAAACATTGATGCTGACACCCTATCCAGAATACCTTTGCACATGGAAGAGTTCAAGAAGAAATATTCTGTGGAGTTTTCATCTGACACTTAGAGCAACTGCACAGTTCATTGAAGCCCAACAGAAATCAAATGTTCCATGGCTCATGGCAATCTCAGCCACATGCTCAGCAAGAGAGATTGATTACAAAAATGGTACAATCACACCCTTTTCAAAAGAAATACAGAGAAATTGGAAAGTAGTGGAATACAAGATTCTGGGTCATAAACCAACTGAAAAGGAAATCAGGAATTGCAGTGCAAAAACAAGAGCTCTGTTTCAGGAATAGGACAAACTCCATTTTGACAACAATCGGAAAACCACAGTGAGAACATTTATTCAGCGCGTCTCAGGCGCGTCAGGTCCAATTTATTTTCACATGCGCAGTTTATTTTAGGCACGCTGTTTAAAAGTATTTTTTCACAGTAAAACAGGTTTAAAAGGCACTGCATATCAACAGGACACTCAGTACTGCTTCACCAGCCCCGCCCCACCCCTTGTTCGCTGTATTTTTCACATACCTCTTCATAGTAGTGCATAAATCATCTCCTGATCACTTGTTTTATCACTGAACTCCTCAATTATGCGATCCAAGTCATTATTTTATTACCTATAACATCTAAAAAAAAGCTCTGCAAATGTCTGTGATATTCTTTGAGTGCTGGATGCAGAAGCAGCTATCTTGTTTGTTTATGTCCGTGTTATCTATGTGGTGCAGGGGCTATCTGTATTCATGAGATACACCCCTTTTTTAGGGGCGTATGTTTAGTAAGAATTTGAATGAATAGATTGTATTTTCAGTTTTCCAGTCTCTCTAAATACATTTTCAAAATGTATGAAACGTAGGTTAAAAAAAGGAGAATAATGCTTTATTATTATTATGTACTTTGAAAGAAAAGTGCTACTGTAGAATCTTATGTTGGAGCAGAAAAATGATTCTGACTGAAAGATTTAACAATGAGCATTAAGAAAAATGTAAATTATACTACTGTTAGTTTGTACAACTGTAAAAGCTATTTTATTGATGCAAAGAGAAAGCATGTAATTAAATTTTATGTTGCAAAACTGGCTAGAGCTCTATTATTGATTAAATCACTTTTGCAGCAAGCACAAAACACAGCATGTTAATTCTTCTAATAACTCCCTTTTCAGGGGTATAACACAGGTAAAACTTGATCCCACAAAACAAGTCCGCCCAGCTTAATTTTTTTCCGGAAAAAAGGTCACCCTGCAGGTGGGTCTCTCCTGAGAAGGGAAAAACAAGAGAAACACAGCACAGGAACTTTCTCATAGGAATTTAATGGGTCTTATGATCTTACTGTATGTCACGGTACATTACCCTGTTCTTTGGCAGCTTTTAATCAAACTTTTCACGGGACTTGTTTATAAATTAAATTAAGGGCCCCTGGTCTATTTTGCTAATGCAGGTGGTTTGTTAGGGGTGTTTACTCGCATGCCTTGAAGTTTGATTGAAAAGTATCTTAAAACAGGGAAAATGTCAAAAGTCATGAATTCTGGCCCATTGAATGTAATGTGTTAAATATGGGGTATATTTGTCAGGTTCTTAATAAATCATAGACGTAGGGTTATATTAGTCATGAACATGTTTATTAGAAATGTTGAACCCTCATACAAACTACTTTGGCAAGCAGCTACAGCATGTTTCCACCCTAGACTTTAATCAGAAACATCTGCTGTTTACCTTCCCTCGGCTGCTCTATCTGACCACGGGGGCAGGAAGGGCCTGAGAAGAAAGGAAATACATAAATATACTCAAAAAAGGCTTTTGGGGCCCGAACCCTCTGTTGCATATTCATGCCAAGGCCTTTGGCTTAGTCCACACTGATGCTTTTTAATATACTGCAGGGGCTTAAAACAAGAGGATTGTGGAGTGCAGGCCCAGATGGCCTCATGAGTTGTCAATCTTTTTTCTCTCTTGCTCATATAATTGGAGTTTACAGGTTATTTTGCATTTCTGATAGAGCTGCCATGGAAACCGTAGAGCAGGGAGGTGTGAAGACTTGAATTCTAAGTGGTTCCCTCTCCTTTTAGAACAAAACATATCTAAATAAATAACTAATAAGCTCTTTGCTTTTCTCATTAGCTTTCAGTAAATCCCCTTCATATTTCTCCTGTCTGTCTGCCAAACAGCAGTTGAAGTTTGACTCAAAGACGGCTGTTTGGTTTCTGAGAATAAGGCACAAAGCGCAGCTAATTCCTCTCTGAGGTCCTTTTGACTATAGGCTGCTAAAGAGCCGGCCAGCCGCTGCACTTCACACAACACACTGAACTGCTGCTTTGTCTGGGTGCAACCTTCTGCTTTAATGATGCCAATCTTATTAATCTTTTCTTGATCTGAAAAGGAAAAACTATGGCTTTTAAATTAGGAGTGCTGCCAAAACAAAGGGAGAACCCACTTTTTTTCCATTGTCATGCCTAAGTTTTGCGGGCAATCTGACCTGGCAGCAAAAACAAAATGAAAAGGTTTTCTAATTAAATGAATGCTTCAAGTCTATTTATTTATTTATGCATGTTCCAGTTCAATGAAACAAAGTAGCAAAAATATATATTTGCTATGCATGTCAGATGTGTCTGAGCAGTGCAAAGTTTACTGGGAGAATTATTTTATAGAAATGCTGCAAATGGTGTTTGAATTGACACACACACACAAAATAGTAGAAAACGGTGCACCATTTTACAGAAGGCACCATTTTACAGAACATTAACAAAAGTTATATGAATTGGACAGTGCAGTGCTTCGTGCATTGTTTAAATATAGTGTACAGAGGAAACAAGGTTTATACACAGTTACCACCCAAGCAGATGTGACAATATGTATTTGGTGTCATAAAAGATTAGTTAATTAAAAAAAAAACAAATGTTAACAAAGCTTAACATGCGGTATTCATAACCCCCTGCTGCTGCAGGTAGAAGCAAGAGGGTGGAACAGAGAGACTGCCAGAATACTTCAAATACGTAGGAATTCTGTTTTCTTACAGCTTAAATTACCATAGGTAAGGTAAAATGGTAGACCAGCCATGTCTGGTTTCTGATGAAGTAGAGTACGCAGGGAGAGAATGTAGCTAATCTTTATCCAGGAATCCTATTTAGTGTAAAATTGATATTGATTGTTATACCACCACACCATTGAAGAGGACTAGAATTGAATCCCAACGACAGGGTTCAGATCTAGACTCCTGCTTGCAGACAAATGAGGGGACTCTCCCAAGTGCCTGACTACTGAAAACCACACAAATATGAGTGACAAGCACAATATTTACCTCCTAAAAAACTACAGCATTAATAATACATTATATTTATCCTTACTTAGTTTACCATAGGACATATGCATTTTAAATCATTTTGCTTTTACTGTGAATTATATTATATTTATATTTAATTATATATTACTGTGAAATATATTTGCCCTAAATTGGTGTAGTTGATAAACCTATACATAGCCATTAATATTGTCAACCGATGGGGTCAATAAGGTGACCATGGTCTGACAACAAAAACAGGAGATCAAGGAGGACTGATCTTAATGCAATGTAAAACAAGGCAGTAACACATCGTTGCCACGTACATTCAAAGTCAGTATGACAAAAAAGTTGTTGCCCATGACGTTGCATCAACAGTATGTACAGAACAGTATTGGTAAGAATTGGCAAATACTTGTTGAAAAAAGAATAATTATTTAAGATCCAGATGTCATTAGATAAGAAAAATGGGTGTTAGTATCACGGTAAAGTATATTAAAATTGCTGATACACAGTATGTGAAAAAACCTCTTGTACAGAAAGAGGGACAGCTCTATATATCCCCACAATCTGATATGCTGAATAGCTTATGCTAAATAATGTTGATTCCATGTTTCATTAGAATTGGAAGGTATGTTTCCAGATGTATGGATAAGTGTGATGTACATACAGATGTATTACCACCTCCACCGTGTCCCCGTCAGTGGGGTCTGTGGTGGATCTAAAGTCTCCCAGTTTAAATATCAACAACCAGAACTGTCATTTTACTTACTTTTCAAGATAAAAAAGACTCAGGTGACTCACACCTTTATGGACATGTTGGTTTTCTCAAAGTCTGTAGCATGACACAAACTTAAGGAAGGTCTCAACCAGAACATCAATCCAGGTATTTAAAACTAATCACAGTGTACATAAGCAAAGTCGTGTAGAAAAAGACCATGATTATTTACAAATACCACCTCTGGAAGAACTTTGTGTTTCATATTAGAAAAAGAACAGGTGGCCATCGGCGAGTGCTAAGAAGGATTTTAGGGTGCAGAGAGTTAAGTTTAGAGTTAGGGATAGGGTTAGGATTAGGGTTATATCATGCAATACACATTAAGTACATTGTAACTATGCATAATAACATTGTAATTGTGTTAGTACACATGTATTTACTAAGTAACTGCCATGTAACTACATCGTAATTAGAAACACTTAATGGTAAATTGTTACCAAAAAATAAAGTACCTATTACTGTTTAATGACGTAAATGCTTGTCTAGTAACTGTAAACTGAAATAAATGAACATTAGCAATGGTCAGCATATGTTTTGTTTTACATACTGTACATAATGTCTGTAATGTACCTTGTAAAAAAGTACTACACAGAAATGTAAGGGTGGGATTCTGTTTTTATTTCATCACTTGCAACACTTTGTCTAGCAAATATCAACACATTTGAAGATTCTGCCAGCAACCCTCATTGTTTCTCTCCTTAGATCCAAACAATATCTAAACTGTGTGTTGAAAACCACATAGGTTCCCACGGGGGGGAAAAAAAAAACTAATTCAAAAAACCATTAACATGTAAATTATTAAATTAGATTAGCCAATGATGAGTAAAAATAGTTTTGGCTTACAGGTCACTCTCTTGGGAAATCTATGTAGAGAATAATAATATTTTAAGTAGAGTTTGATGTAAGATTAAGGCTACATTAATGTATTACTGATAAAGACATGAGGGGGAAATGGGTGCTGGACCAATTGAAGTGAAAGTCCCTCTAGCATTGCCACGAACAAGATCAAAAATGAGATTGGATCTTTGATTACTGGAGCTGGATCATGAGAAGATTCTGTACAAAACATATGCTTATAAATCCCCTATCCGTCATGACAATAAGTCTATAACCAACAAACACAAGCCTTAATGCAAACATATGACAAAGTTTACCATGTTATACATTATACCAGTGCATTTATTTATTGATTTTAAGCAAAGGAAAGGACTGCAGAACGTTATAATGCTAAAAACCTCTACAGGGTTTTGTCGATCACAAAATGTCCACTCATGTCTTACCCTCTACGTATAAGCCTTAGAAAGTTCCTGAATTTATAAAAACATTTGATCAAACTGAGCACAGGGTCAGCACTGCTCCTTTAATACAACCCTGCATGTCACAGGATCAGAATATGACCCATTCAGTACAACCTGTCCCTGGAAGTCCAAAAAACTTCAGTAGGCAGATCAGATCACATCAGTGGCATCAACTTCACTTGTTCTTAATAATTGCTTATCTTATATAGATAGTGAGTGATAATACTACTGTTAAACAGTTCATGGGAAAATGACATGACAAAAGAATCACTAAGCATTGCTCCCCCCTCAAAATTGCCAATAGTTTTCTCGAAAATTAACTATTATTCAACTTTAAATAGAAAATGCAGTGTATTTGTTTAGGGGCTCTCACATAAATACACATTAGGTGTTTATTTTTAGTTATATTATTAGTTAAATTAGTTTAGCCTTTTACAAAGCTGGTGCATTGGAGTGAATGCCCTGTGAAAAGTCTGAAGCTGAACCCAAGGCAATCAGAGTGTGAAACTGTATTTGTTAGAAGTCTTAATTAAATTTCCCTACTTTGTCTACAAATTTCTTCTGCTTGATTTCTAGAATCCGTGCTTAATCCTAGAACAGTAATTTGCACAATGGTCTCCCAGATTGCTGGTGAAATGAAGTTTCACACTTTGTTAGCGAGGGCATGGCCATTTGTGGAGGCAGTCACGCTGGTCTGGAAATATGCATTACAAAACAAATGCTGTCAAGTTCCTAATGAATCCTGTTGTCCCTTAGTGTATTTCGTTACTTAAAGATGCACTTGTCTTTTCATCTATCAGCCCCTGACGACCCTCGTCTTATATTCCTATTGAAAAATAGGATAGCAAATTATAGACTTTCAGCTACCATTTTTGTTTTCAATGCAGTAACAGGCTTGGTAGCTTCTAATGCAAAAATAAGTGGTTAAAATTGATTAGCCATTAAATAAGTGATCTGAAATGATCTGCTGTTTTCAGGAAGCTACTGCTAACTTTAAAAATGATCTCTCTTATCAATCACTTTTGCTTGAATTATCAAATTAAAAATACTTTAAAATTCTGCATCATTTCCTAGATTAAATGTGTGAAAAATGTTGGCTACGATCACCCATTTTTATGAAATCCATCCCAATAATACAAAATGTGTACCCTGATGGTGATGGCTACTTTCAAGACGATAATGGACCCATCCACCGTGCCAGAGTAGTTGTACGAGGAGTATGTTTAGGATGAGCTTGAACAACACTTTCGACATCACAATCCTCTACCTACCTCTCTGGACCAAATAATTTCTGAATGGATTAACATCCCTCGAGAAACCTTCTAGCACTTGTTGTGTCTATGCCATATCTTGTCAAGGCTGTGATCTGGTGACCCAACCCCTTATTAGGTACAGGTCCTAATAACTTGGCCATGCAGTGTATAGCCACCAGTCAAGGGAGAAAAAAAAAAGTGTAACAAAGTAATCAGATTGATTTTCCTACGAAATACAAGCATAAATAAAAATAAAAAAAAGTATTTTGATGCTGATAAGCACACTGAAATCAAGAAACGAAAGTTAAACTTTCATGATGCAAGTATGTGTAACAGGGCGGAGGCTGGGCATGAACCAGCAATCACACACTATGCAAAAGACCCCATCTCGGCAGTGCATCACACAAACACTACCCGTTACATATGCAATTGCACCCTGCCATATAAGGGAGTATGGCTTTAAATGACGTATTCTTGACAAAGAGCATGTAGTGGCTGGACAATGTTGTGAATACAAAGCCATTCATGTGGGATAAAAAAAGAAGCCTCAGATCAAAGGTTGTACCTCCCTTACCTGCCCAGGCATTTTTTATTTATTTTTTTTACCAGTCAGGAGGATTAGTTTGACCTTTCAGCTGATACCAAGTTAAGCTGCTTTAGAGTCGAACACTTACAATGCTGATGAGCCTGGATTAGATCTAGGAAAATGTATGCATCTTTGAATCTAATGTCAAGGGTATGATGATGACACTGTGCTGCCTTTACAAGCTAATGTCTGCAGGTAAGTCTTCTGCAGAAAAATCCATATTAATATTAAAACACATGTGTCAAGAAGCCTACGGCTTGGTTGTTTGGTTCTGGTTTTAAAAACTAAAAGTAAATTATAAAGTGGATTAAATTGAGCCTGTATTTCTGACACTTGTTTGCTTTCTCAGTGGTTTAAAAGAATGAATACAAAAATATGTTTTTGCCATGCTATTTTGGCAGTACTCTTTCTATCAGTTTTAGTTTACATGTAGATTTCTTTTAGGAGATAAATTAATATTAAACATGGGAGGATATATTTACATGCATCTGTCAGCATTCCAGAAGCCTATGGTAGCCTCATTGTGGTTAATGGTGATAAGTAGAGTTTATTTTCCAAATGCTGGTAATAAATGTCGGCTGGTCTAAAATGGGCCAAAATGTAATCCCTTAACGAAAGTCTAGCGAGTTCAATCCAGTGTTGGGCAGCAGGGTCCAGCGTAGGGAACATGCAGTTGAAGAAGAGCGCTATACATCCGTGAAGACCAAGAACGTTCTGATGTTTCTAGGCATAGAAGCTGTTTTTTGTTTAGTATTCTTAACACGTGATTTATTTTTACTGTGAAATCTGGTCTGAAACAGTATTTTTCTTACCGGATAGGGGATGACGAGTTAAATACCAAGCATAAAAACTTACCTAAAGAGCAATGTAGCTAACCAGTAGTCAGACAGAGGGTCTTGCATGAGCATCACAAATCTAGAAAACTTTATGATGTATTTAGCTCATACAAAAATACAGTAGCTTTAAAGTGGGCCAAAATTCTTCCACAGCGCTGTGAGAGACTAATCAATAACTACAGGAAATGTTTGATTGCAGTTATTGCTGCTAAAGGTGGCGTAACCAATCATTTTTGTGTTATTTGTTCACTCAGTGTCCCTTTTATCTAATATTAAGTTTTGGTTGAAGATCTGATAACATTCAGTGTCAAAAATATGCAAAAATGCAGAAAATCAGACAGGGGGCAAATACTTTTTCACGGCACTGTACATAGAAATCAGCAAATAACAGAGTAGCCTATGTGTCATTCTTGCATCCTTTTTATGGTTATAAAAAAAATGATTGTTTTGCAATATCGTACAACTAAACATAGTGCAGCATGCTGACTAAAAGTAGCACTACTATTACCAAGTAAACCCTTTTTATTTCTTAAATAATGTACCTGGTCCAATGCTATGTTTCTTGCACCCCTCCGTCTGCCTTGTCCATGTGCGATAGCCTTTTTGCTTGTGTTGTGGTTGCCAGGATATCTTGGAATGTATACCGGTAGTGCTTTGGAGCATTTTAAGTGTCACAGTTTAAAAAATAAATAAGTAAATAAATGGTATTCTCTTATCGTGCCATGAGGATTGTATTTTGTTTTCACTAATCATGGTCTGCATTTGCGCTAACGATGTTAGTCAGTCGGCATTTTAAATTCTTGTGGGCCTGTGAACCACTACTTGAATTAATCTAGTCACCAGAGAATATTGGCTCACAATATCGGCGGTTTGACAAAAACTATATATGTGCATGTAAAAATATACAGAACGGACAGAGAGCCTCTATATGCTGCAGATTCTGTTACTGTCTGTTTAAGAATGTCATTAGCAAGATTCATCACAACTGCATAAGCTGTTCCCTAGATATCTATAAAAATGTAAGCGTGAAATGCAGACAGACAGACAAACAGAGACAGCCTCTATACAGTATACCCCTATATTTTGATACTCGTCTTATAAATAAAGCATGTTTAATCAACATTAGATAAGCAGTTATCTAGATATGTACAAACTATTTTTTTCTGTTTTCAAAAAACATCTGGTGTTTTGGCTCCTACCACCATGGATAATTGGTTTCCATCATTGCTGTTCATTAAATCTTCATGCTTCTCATGTCTGATTCCTTGGGAATAACCTTTTTTTTTGCATGGTGCTGCACTATGTAAATGGGTTATAAATAACACTTGTTAACTGTTTACCTTGTTAATTCAGTGTCTAAATGAACTGCAGTCAGCCTTCTTTAATTGTTGTGTAATAGGTAAAAACATGGTAAAGAAAAACTAAAATAAAAAGATAGATGTGCAATGTCATCTCAAGAGTACTGAATTTAGAACATAAACTTAAATGTAATTATTACTATTTATTATTATTTAGCAAATGCAACGTACAGAAATTAAACAAAATATAATAATATATAAATTACAGTCTTAAGTTGAAAAATAAAATAGAAAAACAAAGATACGGAGAGAAATGGCAGAAGGAAAGACATAGCAGACATATAAAAGCAAATGAAGAATTATAAATATTTAAAATACACAACTGACTAACTAATAAAATAACATAGCATAACACAGCAATGTAAAGCTATTCGGCAAGAAGTCTTTCAATGTCTTCAAATGTTGGACTGGTTCGAGATTCCCGATCTACTGTTTTGGACTCCACTCTGGATTGATAACATGTGAATGGTCTCGTTATTGTGTCTCTTCACAGGTTTCTTGTCATAATATATATATACAGTATATATATATATATATATATATATATATATATATATATATATATATATATATATATATATATATATAGTGAAACGACTCGCAGCACTCACGGCTCTTTGCCCCTTTAAAAACACCGACCCAGGACACAGGAATGGATTTTCAAAGCGCTTCGCACTATTTTTAATATACAAACAGACAAAAGCAAACACAAAATAAACAAACACCTAGCTCTTTACGAGCACTAACTAACACACAGGAACCTAACTAGCACAGGACAGCTAGGCCGTTTACCTGTCACACATAACCAACTTTACTCAAACCACGCAGGTTCACACTGCACGTTATTTCCTCTTGACTGCTAGGAAGCAGAGCACCTCTTCTGCCTCCTTCTCCTCTGCAGCCCCGAGCAAACTGACTGCCCTCCTTTAATACCCTGCACCTGGTTCTAATTTAACAATCACCAGGTGCTGGGGATAATTAATAATAAAACAATTAGCAAATTAAAATTAAACAATAAAACAAACTAACAAAAATGTGCCTGCGCACATGTCTTACGCAGGGAGGATTTTAACCCCCTCCCTGCTATGTTACATATATATATATATATATATATATATATATATATATATATATATATATATATATATATATATATATATATAGTGACAAAGTGGGGGTGCCTTGCCACAATTCGGGACCTTTACACCTTCTAAAAATACTGACCCAGACACCGAACTGCACAATAAAGCACTTTCATACACTTTTATTACAATGAACAAATAAACAAAAAACAAACAAGCGCCTAACTCCTCAAAGGAGTACTAACTAAACAGAGTACAGTCCAACAGAGTACAGTCCCTGACTGACCATCGGGCAGCTAAGCTGCTTACCGATACAAACTACAACACACAGTTGTTATTGAGAAACACAGCACACACAGTACTTACTTTACATCCCTGTTTGGCAGCAGGCACACAGCTTTCTGCTCCCTCCAACTCAGCAGCCCAGAACAGACTGGCTGCTCTCTCTAAATACCCTGCACCTGGCTCTGATTTACAATGATCACCAGGTGCAGGGGATAATTAAATAATAAAACAATTACCAAATATAATTAAACAAAACAATTACATCAAACCCATGTGCATTTGCACATGTTTTATGCAGGGAGGATATTAACCCCCTCCCTGCTGTGTTATATATATATATATATATATATATATATATATAGGCATATTGTTCAGCTCTGGTGAGCGGCAAGTTTTCAGGAATAGTAACTACTTTCTTTAGTTGTGTACTAGTGTGAATGCTGCTTTACATTTTTCATTGCAGACCATTTCTTACTTTTGGTAATCTTCATAAATCATAAATTTGTACCAACAAAAAAAGTAGCTGATGAATTCACAACCATCAATGATATGCAACATTTTTTCCGACGTCTGCGTCTACATGCCCACTTCACAGAAACTGATCCTACTCCCCTTATTAGTTCCATGCATCCCGATATTTTTCATCAATACAAAGAAACTAAATCAACCTGGACACCCCCTTCAGGTGAATTTCAAGCACTAGATTTTTTTTTCAAGAAATGTGAAAGAGAAATTCAACAAATAGATTTCAACCAACCTATGAAACAGCATAACTTATCTAAAAAGGAACACATTGCACTGCGGAACATACAAAACCGAGGTGACATTGTAATAAAACCTGCTGACAAAGGAGGAGCAGTAGTTGTCTGGAGTAAAGACCTCTCTACAAAAGAAGCCCAACAACACCTTTCCGACACTAATTTCTACACTAAGAACTGCAAAAACCTCACTCACTGTTTACAGGCCACTGTCATTTCCACTATTAATGATGCTATCTCAAACAATTTGTTACCCACATCTTCATGTAATCTAATAGTGGAAAACCCCCGTTGCAGTCGTTTTTATTTACTTCCGAAAATCCACAAACCAAACAATCCAGGCCACCCAATTGTATCAGCCTGTGCCTGTCCAACAGAACTGATCTCCACATCTCTTTATGAAATCTTCAAACCCCTTGTTGAATCACTGTCTTCCTATGTTAAAGACTCTACACATTTTCTAAAACAGTAATTTCAAAGAACAGCACCCTTGTGATAATAGTATTCTTTGTACAATGGACATTAAAAGCCTCTACACTGTTATACCAAATAATGAAGGGTTAATTGCAATAAAGCACTTTCTTGATGAACGGATAGTAAAAGAACCTCCAACAGATATCCTTCTCAGACTGGCTGAACTTGTGCTCACATTGAATTGTTTTTCCTTTGATGGTAATTTTGACACTCATGTAAGGGGTGTTAGCATGGGAACTAAAATGGGACCATCATATGCTTGCCTTTTTGTGGGATCGGTTGAAAACACACCTAAACTATATCTTCTAAACTATATCTTCGGTACATTGACGACATCTTTGGAATTTCCACCAACTCCAGTGAGGATTTAAAACAGTTCATTCAGTCAGTAACAAATTTCCACCCAGCCCTTGTTTTTCACATGGAACATATAGTATATATTTATTAGACATTTCCATCACTTTTTTGAATTCCACCATTAACACCACTGTCTACTAAAAAAAACAACTGATTCTCATTTATATCTGCAGTATGACTCCTCACACATTAAGGTTTGCCGTGACTCGATTCCCTATTCATAACTGTTAAGACTCAGACGATCAAGATTTCTTCGCCAAAAGCGTGGAAATGTGTGTATTTTTTGGAAATTGTGGCTTTCCAGACAAGATCGTCACTAAAGCTAAATCCTGCATTTCAAATATAAATAGAAAAATGCTTTATATAATAACAATATACAACACAGAGATGACAGAATCCCTCTGGTCCTCACTTACCACCCTACAGACAATTGTGCAAAGAAACTTTACAATTTTACAACAAGACCCATCTACAGCACTTATTTTCAAGACTCTCCCCTTGATGTCATACAGAAGAGACAAGAATATAAGAGAATATGTGGTACACAGTGCTATTCGTCCTTCTGGGGAACCTTTGAAAGGCACATATCCATGTAATAGACCATGATGTAATACCTGTAAATACATTCATTTTGAAACAGATTAGAGGCATTAAATCTTCATTCAACATTCATGAACATTTTCCATGTTCCTCTAAAGGAATAGTCTACTGCATTATCTGCAAGAAATGCAACAAATTGTATATTGGGGAAACTAAAAGGCATTTAGCAGACCGGGTTGTAGAACACTTAAGAAGCATTTGCATTAACACCACTGCATTTCCAGTAGTCCATCACTTCAACAGTGATCATCACACTGCTGAAGACATCACAGTCTGTATGATCAATCAGTGCTATGGAACAAACATTGCTTGGAAACAAAAGGAACAAGAGTTTATCTTCAAACTGGGAACTTTGGAACATCTGGGAATGAACATTCTATTATAATAATCATGACACCATGTGATGGGGTGCAGCCTATTTTGTGGTGGTTTTGTGTTTTTGTATTGTTTAGAGTGGATATGAGTGAGTTTGGGGTGTGGTTCAGTGAGTGAGTGTGTGAGGAATGTGTGGAATGTGCCTGGGCTAATGAGGTGCGAATTGCCCAATTAGCCCAGGCATCTGTATAAAAGGGAGTGGTTGGGTATGTTAGTGGGTGAGTGTTTGTGAGAGTGAGAAGACCTGTGTGAGTGTGTGAGTGTGTGAGTGTGTGAGTGTGTGAGTGTGTGAGTGTGTGAGTGTGTGAGTGTGTGAGTGAGTGAGTGAGTGAGTGAGTGAGTGAGTGAGTGAGTGAGTGAGTGAGTGAGTGAGTGAGTGGTTCTTTTTGGATAGTTCGAGTTAAAAGCCTGTTTTTGTGTTTGTCTTTTTGGTTGGCCATCGTGCCTTTTGTTTTGTGTATTTTGTTTAATTAAAAGTCTTTTTATTTTCCCTGCACATCCTGACTCTGAGTCTCCTTACCCCAGTCAGCCTGTCAAACACCATAAACAGAATTTGTGTATAATTACAATTCTTGAATAACAACAAGTTTACTGCACTGTGTTTACTTTTCTTTTTAAACAGCTGAAGAAGGGCTTTTGCCCAAAACGAAAATAAAAGATTGTTTAATCTTTTAAACTTTTTGTGTACATTATTTAAAAACCTTTTCTTTCATATGCCTTCAATTTTGTACACTGCAGTTATATATATATGTGTGTGTGTGCTTCTCTGTGAAACTCTCTTTGTCTTTGTCAGATTACATTTTTAATCTGGAGGCTGTTTTTATTTATTTGATAGTGGCATTAATGGTGACCTTGTGTGAAAGTAATTTTGCTTGAAAACATCAGAGAATTGAGATCTTATTAAATATAGTCTGGTCATCAGCATTTAATTATAACAAGACTGCAAACCACCCATCATGTAATAACAATAATAAAACATCAATAATAATATTAATCTAAGAGAACATAAAAAAACTGCTTGGTTTCACCCAAGATAGACATTTGCCTAGCTGTTTTTGTGTGAATCTCAGTGAGAAATGGTCTTTAGGGTAATGAGAAAGACCCTTTTAAAATATTTACTCCTTATTAATTTAAAGATGGATAGTTACATTGGTCCAGCTATTGAATATATTACTGTTTAACGCTAAAGACTCCCGAAGGATCAATAATCTTCCACAGGAAGTATTGAGTGTATTGTGCAGCGGACATTTGCAAGTGAAAGCAGGGGAAATGGATTGAGCTGCTGTGGTTGATTTTCCCCTTGAGTAAAGACTGGGTCTGTATTCAGTGGTGTGAATAATGAGTTTCTGAAACACTCCCCGATTATCCACCACTCAGGTAACCATAAAGGCTGAGAGAAGTGCGCAAGATTGATTACAATATAACCAACCCTTTATAAAATAAGGTTTACTTAGTATCCCGTGGTAAAAGCATATCAAAGTGTGTTTAAAAATTACAAACATTTTAAAGCTTTGTAAAAACAGCATAGTGTAAAAACTAAGAGAGGACAATTAAACGTACTGTACCATGATATACTTTAAAGACCTCAGGAAGGTGGTTTCCTCACCAGCACAGACTTGCCTCAATTGTGCAATACAAGTACAAAGAAAGATACAGAGTATTTACAAAAGGCCTGTACCAGGCAATGTACCGTCGTGGCTTCTCAGGTGCATGCGTGCGCCTGCAGGATAGAGCCAGATGCACTGCCAGCTGTGTTTGTTTACAGGGAATGGCAGCTGGGGATTGGCCAGCTGCGGATCCCTGACCGGCCGATGGGCATCTCCTGGTGGAGTGCCTCACTATAAAAGCAATTCGCTGACACACCCACAGGGTGATGAGCCAGAGCATGACGGTCTGTGACGGGAACTGCCATGAAGCAGTATTGTCAGCACTACTGAATACACAGCCACTGTGTGTATAACGGATGACATAAGAACTTAGTTTAGGAGATTTTAATATCCTGCAAAAAGTATACAAAGGTTGTGTGTATGCAGGTTACTGCAGAGGGACCTCCCTTTAGAGTGGGAGCAACTATAGGCAACTTTTATTTTGTAGCTGTGTTTTCCCACTGTGTTTTATTTTACATTTTTGTCTCTTTTGTTTACACTCCAGTTAGTGTATATGTGCCCGTGTGGTTCATCCTGTCTTAACCAGCCCTAGAAGGTACCATTGCTGGTACCCTAACGGGAGCTACCTATAATTTTGATAAGAATTGTACTCACTGTGAATAAATCTTGGGCACCTGTGTGGCGTTACAACTTCAGCTTTCCTGTCTCTTCCTTCTGTCAATGGATACCCATAACCCCATTTAACAAGGCCCTATTCTGAAGCAAGCACAAAGGACATTTCAGAGAGGAATACAACAATTGTAATGGTATAAAACAACTAAGTTGTTTCTTGCAAGTTTTCTTTTTTTCTGTTAATGGTGTTAATAGTGTGGCCAGTTATTTTACCATTTCCAATTTAGAATGTTCCACAATGTTCCCTCACTGCAGCAAACCCTACAATAGCTCAGGAGAACTGGGGGGCGTCTTCTAATCCCACGACCATGCCAATTGCCTCTTTACACCCAGGAGCTCTACAGCAGATGTTGGCAAGTTACCAGCCTCTGGAGGACAAAGGCCAGTGAGGAGATACAGTCCCAGTTTTGCCCCCTGTGGCAAGCTGGCTTGGGTGGTGACGTCAGGCCAGGAAATGAAACCACAACACAGGCAAGTACTACGGGGCGAGACATAAAGATTTAAACAAAAACAAAACACTCAAAATAAACTGCATGTGGGTGAAAACAAGGAGACAAACAAATAATAACTACAGCAAGTACTGTGCTGGTGTTGAACCAGCATGCGTAGCAATTGGTATTAACATTATGGCCGAGGGATTAACTGGCAATTAATTATCTTATTAACCCCTCGGCCATAGTTTGCATGAGTTTAATTAATCTGCGTGACTGTCAGCTAATTCAATAATCAGTAGCTGATCAGTCACGCATTCTCACGAGAGTACTAAAATATAAAATACAAACCATAACAGTAATGGCAGACAGATTTTCATCCGCCCAGCATTTTAAATAATAATACAAATACAAAATAATACAAAACATAATATGCACAGATCCTAAAATGCAGGATCACCAGAGCCAATGTAATGTCCCTTGTAGAATCCCCAGTGAACACCAACACACACCCAGGATACGAACCTGCACTCCCGACTGTGCGACTCATCCCACACATCGTGCGGCCAGCCTTTACCAGATTAGCCACTCTGCTAGTTTTCTACCGTTATAATGGTTTTATTACTCTCAGAAACTTTACCTTTGTGATTTAGTAAACTAAATTGAATCACAAACTCATTTTTCAAGTGTTCCTATTTTGCCCCATTAAAAAAAAAAAATATATATATATATATATATATATATATATATATATATATATATATATATATAATTGCGATTACTGTCTTATCATTATTATACATACTGTACTTGCATACATAAAATATATATAAGACAAAAAATAAATGAAAATAATTTCCATACCTGCGTTAGAAATGAATGATTTTTGTACTACGACCTGCAATGACAGCATTCTACAAACTTGATAGATGAGAGTTGCTGTTTTTAAAGAAAAGTAATTCCAAATTCTCTTTATTAAATATGAAATCTTAAATATACTGGTTGACACGTGAGTCACGGTTGCAAAATACATATCTAAGTTTTTATTACGTTTGTAAATGTCATCAATTAAAATGTAATTGAGTTTTTATTAACCGTAAGCTGAGTATGCAGCAAGTTCTGCCACGACTGAAATAAATCATTACAGTCATTCAGAATATGCTCTGTACTTTGAAAGATCATTTATATTCAGCCCACAGGATATTCAGTTTAGAACATTAGTTTGTTGAAGTTCCTAAAAAAACAAAAAGGCATAAAATATTAACCCTTTTAGTGCCTATTTATTTATTTATTTATTTATTTATTTATTTATTTATAATGAACAAACCTGACTGCATAAACAATGGGTACAAAAAGGCTTCAAGCATACTTCCCTCAGCTCTCTCTAGGTGCTAGCAGTATGGATTCCTCTAATCTAGAGGAATGGCCCAGGGTATCAGGGGGTGTTCACGTTTGTTGGTCCTGTGACAGAAATATAATGAGTTTTGGTTGTAAATCTCCCTCCTAACCTGTGACGGCGCTAAGCAGTGAAAGGGGAAGTCTTTGGACGGGCTGGCCTGACAGATCTTTCCCTGGGCCGGGAAGTCGGTCAGTCTGGAAGAAGCAAGACTCCGTTGCAGGAACGTATTGACCCGGAAGGGAAACGACGTAGCAGCTGCAGATAGTGGAGACAGCTACACTCGTTTACCAAGGGGTCATGCTTGATAGCATAAAGGGGACGGAGGATCGTAAATGTTTTCCTTCGCTTGGTTCAGAGAAGAACGGAATTGGAAGGACCGGGAGAGTTCCCAAAGTATATTGTGAAAAGAGTTTGTGAGTGTTTTGTTTGTTTTTGTCGCTGTTAGTAATTGTCTTTGTTTTGTAAATTCACTAGAAGGCTAACACATCTCCAGAGCTGTCGCCTTGGGCCAGCACTACCCGGAACAACACTGCACCACAGTCACTGTTAAATTGTTATCACCCACCACCAACACTACTGCACGCACCCGGATTCATGACCGTGTATTGTGGGGCAGATAACGTGTATTATTATTTGGTCTGCAAACCAGTTATTATCGTTTCCTTCCGTGCTTTACACATTGGTGTGTATTGCCGGAGGATTATTGTTTTGGTCACCAGACCGGGAGTTTTAAAATTAAAAAGAAACCCCTTTTCCAAACCGGATTAGAGTTTCTTTGTGTGATTATTTCTGCACTGCATCACCTCTGCACCTGTTTCTAATCAGCAGCCAATTTGCTACATTATTACTGTACCTAGCTAATCAACACTTAAAACCACGTCATTTAAATTTTAACATTTATCAGATTTATTTTCTCCAAAAGACAATGTTTGTTAGTCCAAATACCCTGTTCAAGTCATGTGACAGTGTCATCTTTCAAGTATGTCATCCAGATTCAAAAAAATATATAATAACTCAGCTAGGGAAGCTAATACTTAATCTATTCAGTGCATTTGACCTCTCTCGTAATGTACTAACATTGTTAAAAATATTTATAGGCTGTAACAGTGTGTAACATTAAAAAATGCATGTGGTCTTTTTAAATAGACACTTTCTGGCCATATTAGCTCCTGTTTTTTTTTTTTTTTATCTTGTTGGGAAGTTGTAATTTTGACAGATGCCAAATCCTGCTAAACACAGGCAGATTCAAAATACACACAAGAGAACTGCAATGGCTCATCTCATGATTATTATCAGCGTCCTGCTCCGGAAAACATGGTAACCTTTCTTTTCTCAAAACATTTCTTGTATTAGTTGTTGCTTTCCTATTTGTGACTGCAATATTTTCTCCTTTTAACAAATGTCTGCTTATTGGACTGCTGCAGGTAAGTTAATACCTTGGTACCTGACTCTATATACAAAGTCTATCAAATAATAATTACGATTAAGTCCACTCCATTGTCCTTGGAAATAAGAGGTAAACCTATAAGAAACAAAGTAAACACCTGCAATGTTTCTGTATCATTTTCTCAGGCATGCATCCTCAGAGTAATATTTGCTCACCACAGAGAAATATGTCTATTTCTTATGTGGAGGCTGTCAGAAAATCTTGCAACTGAGGCCAGAATTCATGTCTTTTGTGAATAGCAGACTGTGTTCTTTAACCAAGTGAGAGAGAGGCGAGGGATAGAACTTGTAACTCTTCAGGTCTGTGACAGGGTAGCCTATGTGGTGACATCAGGCTAGAATGAAGAAAACAACAAAGAGACACTGCAGGTACGGTGCAATGCGTCATTTTATTTTTAAATAACAAAAATAAATAAAATATTCAAACAAAAACACTTGCTCACAGAGCAAAATAAAGGTTTTAAATAAAACAAAATAACAAACACAAAATACTGTGATCAGTCAGTAGCCTTCACTGATCGCACTGATCGTACTTATTCTTTTTTTATTTTACACACCTCTCTCGCTCTCGCTCGCTCCTCCAAACACCCTGAACTAAGAGTGCTGCAGGTTTATATACCGTGGCCTAGTAGCGTTTAACTAGCTAGTAATTATTCTATTACCCCTTGGCCGCAATCTGCACAAGTTTATTAATTACGTGTGACTGGCGACTAGTTTAACAACACACTAGCCGACAGCCACACATTACCACAAGGTTTTTAATGTGGATGGGGCTTCCCATCCACGCTGCAAAACAATACAAAATATATGGCTCTGCTGTCACATTTATAAATAAATAAATCAACAATAATAATAATAACACTAAATAATAATAATACAACAAAACACATATAAAAAAATAAATTGCACAGGGGCGGAGGGGTACCCTGTTCTAAAATAAATAAATACATGTACAGGGCTCCTCGCACAGTTACAAGGTCACAGAAGAGACTACGAGTAATTACCATGATAAAGGCTTGAGACAATAAGTAAGAATATCTTCCTGGCAAGTCCATCCTTGTTAAACTAGGCAAAACACTCACTCTCCTACAGGAACACCTCCTCAGTGGAAGAGTCATTTCACTAATACAAATCGAGCTCTTAGCTCTGGTCTCATTGGCTTACATAAATGACCCCAGGTCTTTTGTAGTGCCTGGAGGAAGTACAAAGGCATTACTGCAAATTGAAAGGCCTTTTCATAAGTTCAATAGTTGACAGCTGAGTTGTCTAAAAAAAACAATAGTGTTTATTACACCACAATAAGAGTGTTAACACAGTTTTAGTGTTAAAAAACAAATCATTAGTGTTTACTAAACCACAATAAGAGCTGTAGCAAGGCAGGGTGGGGGTTAAAAATCCTCTCTGCCAAAAACATGTGAGAATCTGGCTGTTCCCAAATGAGATAATTTGTGTCAATTGGGAACAGCCATATCATATAAAAAAGAGCTTGAAGCTCCATTAAGAGAGAGATTACCAGGGAGCTGGTAAGAGAGAAAAAGGTACTGTGTGAACTATAGTGTTTTGGTTAAAACTGTGTGTAAAAGTATTTCTGACTGGTAAACGGCTTAGATGTCCAGTATGTCAGTTTAGGGCAAATAAGTGTTTAGTTGGTGCTCCGAAGGAACTAGGTGTTTTAACTAGTTTTTAAAGGGGTGAACGAACAAATGAGTGGATTGCAGAGTGTTAACACAGTTTTAGTGTTAAAAACAAATCAATAGTGTTTTACTACACCACAATAAGAGTGTTAACACAGTTTTAGTGTTAAAAAAACAAATCAATAGTGTGTATTACAACATTATAAGGCAGCTTAAAGCCAGCGCAGAAGCACTTTATATTACATGCATTTACATTGTAATGACACCTGTTCCTGCTCTTGCATGGTAACACGTATGTAATTCCATGGAATTCGCTCTGTTAAAGTCGTTGTACCTGATGTAATTACATGGTAACACCATGGACTTATTTCACCAGTAGTTACCATGTTAGAGCAGGGGCCCTTTGTAGTTACTGAGTTATTTCCATGTAATTACAATTTGCTTCTGCTACTCCCTGCAATATCCCTTTCTCAACCGTCTTCAACAGCTAATCGAGCAGCCCCCTATAAAAGCTGTTAAATTAGTATGTTATGCTAGTCCCTATCTTTGGGTATCAGTTTTTGGCTAAACAGTAGACCATTTGCAGTATTGTGGTTGTTAGGAGTCTCAGGGTATAGAATGTAATTTCTTCTTGCTTTGGGGTACTGTAAAGTCATTTTTTTATTTAAAAAGAACTATGTATTTCAAATAGAAAGTAAATGAAAATATTAGTGCTTTCTCAATGTACAAAAAGGATTGATCATGTTTTACTTTCTTTTTTTGTGATCAAATTTTTATTGGAACATAAAAAATCTATACAACAATTCAGTAAGAATCCCCATGTTCCCCATTTCCCCCCACACACCCCCTCCTGTCTTCTCATGTGTATGTTCTGTTCCCACGGCTCCCTGGAAACAGAACATACACATGGGGGTAAGGGTGAGTTTCATTTGAAATCGTCTCAGAGGGGTTAAATATATTCTATGAATAAAATTAAAATGGACCAACTGATGATTAGGATTTTTGGAAGCACAGATCAAATTATTCCAAACAGTATCCCAGCAAATGTCTTCATTTGCAGAAAATATGTCCCTGTTCCAAATAGCATTAACCACCAATGATTTATACAAGGCTCTTAATAGGCGAGTATAACATGTGGATACCAGCCTTTTCATTTTACCCCCTGTGTTCAGTATATTATGCAAAGCATGATATGGCAGTTCTGTCCCCCAGGGAACCCCATAGGCACACATTGCAGGCAATAAAAATGTACATTTTATAAATATCATATGGGAGATACTGAAATTGAAGAAGGAATCTATGAAAAAGACCCAGGAGTTTATGTTGACTCAGAAATGTCTTCATTTAGACAATGTGGGGAAGCTATAAAAAAGGCCAACAAGATGCTCGGATATATTGTGAGAAGTGTTGAATTTAAATCAAGGGAAGTAATGTTAAAACTTTACAATGCATTAGTGAGACCTCACCTAGAATATTATGTTCAGTTCTGGTCACCTTGTTACAAAAAGGATATTGCTGCTCTAGAAAGAGTGCAAAGAAGAGCAACCAGAATTATCCCGGGTTTAAAAGGCATGTAGTATGCAGACAGGCTAAAAGAATTGAATCTATTCAGTCTTGAACAAAGACAATTACGCGGTGATCTGATTCAGCATTCAAAAACCTAAAAGGTATAGACAATGTCGACCCAGGGGACTTTTTTAAATTGAAAAAAGAAACAAGGACCATGGGTCACAAATGGAGATTGGTAAAGGGGCATTCAGAAGAGAAAATAGGAAGCACTTTTTTACACAGAGAATTGTGAGGGACTGGAATCAACTCCCCAGTAATGTTGTTGAAGCTGACACCCTGGGATCCTTCAAGAAGCTGCTTGATGAGATTCTGGGATCAATAAGCTACTAACAACCAAATGAGCAAGATGGGCTGAATGTCTCCTCTCATTTGTAAACTTTCTTATGTTCTTAAGACGTAAATATAAAAAGAAAGAAGTACCTGGTAAATTATAACACAGTTGAAGCTCCTGGAATGTGCAAAGGCAGCAATATCCGCCAAAGTACGAATTACCAAAAATAATATTTGAAGTTTGGTAAAGACAGTCCTCCTGAGGATTTCTCACGATGCAGTGTAAAGAATTTGATACATGGCCCCCCTCTCCACACGAACTTGGAGATTACAGAATGAAATGTAGCCCAATATCCAACAGGGGGAGGGAGTGGGAGCATCGAACTGAACAAGTTGATGCGTGGGAGTTCGTACAGTCCAGTGTAAGAAGGGATAGATTTCTACACCGAGATATTTAAAATGCTTAACTACCGGTATATTTGAGGGCAAGACTATATCTGTCATTGTAGCATTCAAAGGCATCAGTGCAGACTTAGACCAGTTAATTTTATATTCCGATAGTGCACTGAAATCGTTAAAAATATTTAGTAAATGAGGGAGCGATTGGGAAAAATTTTAACAAATAATAGCACATCATCAGCGTAACGCGAGATGTGATGCTACGCATTTTTGATAGGGGTAAAAGTAACAGATTGGCGGACAGCTTGTGCGGGCGGCTCCAGCGAGAGAGCGAACAACAGAGGAGAGAGAGGGCGTCCCTGATGAGTGCCCCTGTAAATAACAAATTGTGGAGAGCATTTACTGCCTGTGAGCACCATCGCCAAGGGATTAGCCCCAATCCCATGTGATCTAAGACCGACCAGAGTCCCATTCCAGGCGGTCAAAAGCTTTTTCAGCATCTAATGAAAGGACAGCACACTGGGCTTCAATGTCCATGGCAATATGAATATTCTGAAGGAGACGGCAAACATTATTTTAGTCATATAGGTCTCAAGTCTACATGAGAGCACCTTGGCATACAATTTAACGCCTGCGTTTATCAAGAAAGGGGACAATAACTAGCACAGAGAGAGGAGTCCTTTTCTTTTTTCAGTAACAATGATATAACAGCATGTGACAGGCTGGCTTGCAGTGGTGAGTGTGATGACGTCACGGACCAGGAAGTAACTGAAACCAAAACAGTGGATGGGCGGGTGAAGCTGAATGCTATGGCATTCAGCGTATTTATTAATAATTAAACAAAACAAAAGATTTAAACAAAACAACAAAACACAAACCAAAGCAAAGGGCATGAGGGCCAAACGAATAAACAGCAAACAAGTAAGTGGCGTGCTGGCTAAACCAGCACGTTTTAGCAATTGTTTTGTACTCTCACGCGCTCTCTCTCCGCTCTCTCCGTGCTCTCCTCTGTACACTCAACCACCAACCCGAACAGCTGCTGGTTCTTATACTCTGGCCGAGGGGTTAACTAGTTGTTAATTATCTTATTACCCCTCGGCCACAGTCTGCAGCGTTTGGTAAGGATGCATGACTGTCAGCTAGTTAAATAATCAGTAGCTGATCAGTCATGCATCCTCACGAGGTTTTAAATATAAATATAAAAACAATAACAAACGGCCTTGGCTTTTATCCGCGCCGCAAACAAATACAAATAATAATAAATAGAGGCGGGACACTCCGCCACACATGCCCCCTGTGCGCAGCACACATGGCCTTTTCGGCCACCTCCCCTTATTCCCTAAAGTCCCGGCTAGCAGTCCTGGCCCTGGAACAGGGGAAGCAAGGTGTCTCGAGGCTGACCACGGCGGGATGTCCTCCTCCCACCCCAACAACTGTAGCGTCCTAGTGGACCACGCACAGGCCGGCCCCTCTGGCCAGAAAAATTTTGGGGGTGGTCTCCAGACCTGCCCCCTTCTTCATGGCGGCATCTCCCCTCCGTGGGGCTCCGGCCACAGTATTTCCTGCAGCGAAATTGCTGCGGGGAGCTGGTCTCCTGACCTCCCCCTTCTTCATGGCCGGCAGCTCCCCTTCATGGGGCTCCAGCCACAGTATTTCCTGCAGCGAAAGTGCGGCTGGGGAGCTGGTCTCCTGACCTCCCCCTTTTCCGTGGCGGCAGCTCCCTTCATGGGGTTCCAGCCATAGTATTTCCTGCAGCGAAAGTGCGGCTGGGGAGCTGGTCTCCTGACCTCCCCCTTTTCCGTGGCGGCAGCTCCCTTCATGGTGCTCCAGCCACAGTATTTCCTGCCGCATGGCAGAACTGGTAGCGACTCCAGGCAAAACAGGACCCTCGGGAGGCGAAGGTAGCAGCTGCAGACCCGGCAGGCAGCGGCAGCAGCAGCGGACCCTCGAGGCGGCGGCAGCAGCAGCGGACCCTCGGGAGGCGGCGGCAGCAGCAGCGGACCCTCGGGAGGCGGCGGCAGCAGCAGCGGACCCTCGGGAGGCGGCGGCAGCAGCAGCGGACCCTCGGGAGGCGGCGGCAGCAGCAGCGGACCCTCGGGAGGCGAACTCGGGAAGGGAGCCCCTGGCCATGGAGGCGGCAGCGGGAGCTCCACTTCTCCCTTGTACCCTGTAACTGGTGGCTCTCCAGGCGTGCGGAGCAACAGGCAGCCCCAGGCGTCGCGGAGCAACAGGCATCCTTAGGCGTCGCGGGGCAACAGGCATCCTTGGGCGGTGCGAAGCAACAGGCATCCTTGGCGGTGCGAAGCAACAGGCATCCTTGGGCGTCGCGGGCAACAGGCATCCTTGGGCGTGCGGAGCAACAGGCATCCTTAGGCGGTGCGGCAACAGGCATCCTTAGGCGGTGCGAAGCAGGGCAGGAGCAGTCCTTCCCATGATGGTGGATGTGGAACCAGCAGGTATTCACCCTCTGCTGGTGGAGGTGGAGATGGAACCAGCAGGTATTCACCCTCTGCTGGTGGAGGTGGGAGGGGCAAGCAGTCCTCCCACGGTGGTTGAGGCAGAACCAGCAGGTATTCACCCTCTGCTGGTGGAGCTGGGAGCGGCAAGCAGTCCTCCCACGGCGGTTGGCGGAACCAGCAGGTATTCACCCTCTGCTGGTGGAGGTAGGGCGGCAAGCAATCCTCCCACAGCGGTTGGGCGTAACCAGCAGGAATTCACCCTCTGCTGGTGGAGCTGGGAGCTGATAAACAGTCCTCCCACGGCGCTTGAGGCGGAACCAGCAGGCATTCACCCTCTGCTGGTGGAGGTGGGAGGGCAAGCAGTCCTCCCACGGCGATTGAGGCAGAACCAGCAGGCATTCACCCTCTGCTGGTGGAGCTGGGAGCGGTAAGCTGTCTTCCCACGGCTCTTGAGGCGGAACCAGCAGGCATTCACCCTCTGCTGGTGGAGGTGGCAGAGGCAGAGGCAGCTCCTGCTGCTCTGCTCTTGGCGGTGGAGGAGGCAGAGGCAGCTCCTGCTGCTCTGCTCCTGGCGGTGGAGGTGGCGGAGGCAGAGGCAGCTCCTGCTGCTCTGCTCCTGGCGGTGGAGGTGGCGGAGGCAGAGGCAGCTCCCGCTGCTCTGCTCCTGGCGGTGGAAGCGATGGAGGTGGCGGAGACAGAGGCAGCTCCCGCTGCTCTGCTCCTGGTGGTGGAAGCGATGGAGGTGGCGGAGGCAGAGGCAGCTCTTGCTGCTCTGCTCCTGGTGGTGGAGGCAGAGGCAGCAGGTATTCTTCCTCTGCTGCTGGAGGCCTGGGCGCTGGATGCACGGGCTCCCCCTTCCGGCGCTGGATGCACGGGCTCCCCTTCCGGCGCTGGATGCGGGCTCCCCTTCCGGGCGCTGGATGCACGGGCTCCCCCTTCCGGGCGCTGGATGCACGGGCTCCCCCTTCCGGGCGCTGGATGCAGCGCTCCCCCTTCCGGCGCTGGATGCTCGCGCTCCCCTTCTGGCGCTGGATGCTCGCGCTCCCCTTCTGGGCTGGATGCTCGCGCTCCGCCTCTTCATATTGCGTGGGGCATATGGCCAGCGTGTGCCCATATGCCCCACAGCCAGGGCACAACTCCGCCACGAGGTTCACAATATAAACCTCACAGTCATCGTCACCGATCTCCTCCTGCTGTTGCTGCGGTTGCTGTTGCTGCAGCCTTCCTCTCCCCTTCTCTTCCTGCTCCTTCTCCCTGCCTTCCTCTCCTGGGCCAATTCCTCCTCCTCATCCTGGAAGGGGCAGATTGCTACAGTGTGCCCATAGACCCATAAGCAAGGCACCAGCCTTGGTCCTCCAGACCACCGAGGAGGTCCTCCAGTTCCCAGCAGCCGTTTCTCCAGCTCCAGCCTTCCATTTTATTTATTTATTTTTTCCAAAAACCCCCACAAAAAACACTTTTTTGAAAAAAAACAAACAAAAAACGTCCTTTTCCTGGTCCGGCTGTTGGGCGTTGTTTGTCCCACGCAGGACACCATATGTGACAGGCTGGCTTGCAGTGGTGAGTGTGATGGCGTCCACGGACCAGGAAGTAACTGAAACCAAAACAGTGGATGGGTGGGTGAAGCTGAATGCTATGGCATTCAGTGTATTTATTAATAATTAAACAAAACAAAAGATTTAAACAAAACAACAAAACACAAACCAAAGCAAAGGGCATGAGGGCCAAGCGAATAAACAGCAAACAAGTAAGTGGCGTGCTGGCTAAACCAGCACGTTTTAGCAATGTTTTGTACTCTCTGGCTCTCTCTCGCTCTCTCTCCGCTCTCCCGTACTCTCCTCTGTACACTCAACCACCAACCCGAACAGCTGCTGGTTCTTATACTCTGGCCGAGGGTTAACTAGTTGTTAATTATCTTATTACCCCTCGGCCACAGTCTGCAGCGTTTGGTAAGGATGCATGACTGTCAGCTAGTTAAATAATCAGTAGCTGATCAGTCATGCATCCTCACGAGGTTTTAAATATAAATATAAAAACAATAACAAGCGGGCGCTTTTATCCGCGCCCAAACAAATACAAATAATAATAAATAGGGGCGGGACACTCCGCCACACAGCAGTATTAACATCTCTGGGAAAATAACCCCTCTCTATAGCCATTTGCACGATCTCCAGTAACAGGGGTCCCAGTTGATTCCAAAAAGTAAGAAAAAACTCTGGGGGTATGAGTGCCCTGGAAATCAGTTTGGCATTTTTCCATACTTTTTCCAGACTTCCAGACTAGCGTACTAACCCTGTGAGAGGGACATCGGGAAAATGTCAACGTTATGCACCTATGAAAATGAAATCAATCCTAGAGAAGGATTTATGTCTAGCCTAGAAGAAAGCAAATTCTTTAGCTGAGGGGTTAAGTACACGGCAAACATCAACTACACCAATGTCAGATGCAAGTCTCTGCAAGGTGGAAGAAGCTAGAATCTGTGTACTCCCCTGTTCCAGACCTGATCTGTCAAGAGCCAAGTTCAACACCGCATTCATGTCAGCACCAATAATTAAACTAAAGTCAGACAAATCTAACAATAATTTGGTCAATGAGTTAAAAAAATTCTGGATCAAATGTTGTCGGGGTGTAAACTGAAACAAAGGAATTTTTTTTTTACCCGAGATGCTGGTTTTTAGATATGATACCCTCCCCTCTCCGCCCAAAACAGTGATTTGAAAACTGCAGCGTAATAAAATCAACGAGCCCTTTGTTTTGTTGTCTAAATCTATTTTCTTTCTATCAAGAGATCAAGGCAACTAACCCAAGCAGTGATACAACACAAGAGTTACCGTATGCAGAGACAGACATCACGATGCAGAGCAATGAAACAGTACTAGAGTTATCAGGGTCCCCTACCCCCCACCGACCGATAGGTCACCACCAACCCCTCTCCCCTCACAAAGACCAGAACTAAGATGCTGGAGAGGAACAGAATCAGCGTCCCCACCCCCAAACTGACATCCATGGCACCAATGCTTCTGAGACAAATACAAATAGTTCAAAATAAATAAAAATAAAAAATAATAAAATAAAATAAAAATAAAAACGTACTTGCCGGTCCAATCCTCACCGGCCTATCCCGGGTGTTGCTTGTAGCTAAGCGCCAGCCAGGGCAGATCGAGAAAAGCGCATAACAATCACTGATGATCCAGGTGCCAAGAAAGTACAGGAGAAAACCGTCCAGCCCAGAAAAGCAGATGTTCTAACCAGATGACAGTCCAGCAGTCAAGTGAAAGCAGTCGCGTTCAAAGAACCAATGCCTCAGTGTTGAAATCCAAAGACAGCAACAACAAGCCGAGTGACTGGAGCAGGATTTATTGTAGTTTCAGCTGACACCGTGCAGACCTCCGTGTCACCCCGTCAGACTCCATCTCCTCGGCAGACTGGGAAGGGGACAGGTCAGCTGTACCGCGAGGCAGAGGAGAACCGGAGATGCCAGTCGAGTTCAGGAAATCCTGTGCCTCAGCCGGTGACTGAAACAGCCGGTTTGTGAACCATGAGTGATCTTCAGGACAGAAGGATATAACAGAAAGGCCTGCAAACCCTGAGAGCAAGCTAGACTTATTGGCTGTGAAAAGGACCGCCTGTGCTGAGCTCTGTGATTGCTATAGTCGGGATAGAACCTGAGGCCCTTCCCAGTGTGATGGAGAGATGTCTTCTTAGCAACCTGAAGGATGAGCTGGCAGTCTGTATAGCGGAGAAGATTAAAGTTGAGTGTTCATGGTCTGTCAGCCATCCTGGACCTGTCTGTATATATGTGGTGTGCCCTCGTAATTTTGATGTTCTTGCAGTGAGAGAAGGAAACCACCTTCGCAGCATTTTGGTTAAGAAATCAATGGCATTCTCGAGACGTAAATTATTACGTCTATCCTCAAGATCGGCCATCTCGCTTCCATGCGGTCGATCCTGGAATTAACACTAGTGATTGTTTTCGTATTGGCATCTGCCAAAGAGCGAACCAGAGTCATGTCAGCCTTGACTTCCTTGAGCTTGATTGTAAAGGCAGCAATTTCTGCTTGACTCGAACTCAGTTTGGCATCCGACTTCGGCACCATCTCTTCCAGCCAGGGGAGTTGATGCTCGTAGAACTGCCTGTTCTTCTCCATACAGGCATCTATTATGGCGATCGAAAAAGCTTCAAGCTTTCGAGCGGTCGGTGCTTCCAGCCTTGTGGGGTGAAGAAACCTGTGAGGCGGTAGTTTTTTGGGAGGACCCGACATTCCTGGGATATCCAAAATACAGTGGACCAGCAATGAGGTGAGTAGAACGATAGTTAAAATGACTTCAAACAGTAAAAAAGGCGAAGGGTAGAGGAGCGAGATCTCTACGATGCCAACAGGTCACGTGATCCCCCTTAATGCTTTAATTTCTAGTTTTTGAATTTCTGGGGCTGAAGTGCTGGGACAGACCCACCTGCGTTATTCAATTAAAATCACTTGACAATGACCTTTCAACTTTGTCAGCCCCCAACTACTCTGTTTGTCCACATACATGTAGTGTAGGTGGGCCTGGCAGAGTTGAGAGGTCACATACAGCAGTGCCAACACTTAGGATTCACCAGACAAGCTCAAAGCAGCTAAAAAGGTTAAGACAGATTTAGAGAACCCAGAACCACTCGGAACTATTGCTAACACCATTAAATAGTGGTATGGTCAATGGTCAAAATTAGATAAATGGTCAAAATTAAAATAGCAATTAAAAGGACATTTGAAGCCTTTTACTCTTTTAATTGTGGTTCTTATACAACTGCGGACCAGAAAAATCCCTGAATATCATATCATGTTATTTTTATTATTAAATGAAATAATAATTACACATAGCCTGAACATTGTCAATTTTTTTCTAAAATACAAATACAGCACACACTCCTGGCCTTGTACAGCACAGTGTTTTCCTTTTAGCACCTTGCCACAACCCCTGTCATATAAGTAAATATCAATGGTGTTTTATCCTGATTGTATACAGTAAATATAAACTGAAGTTGCTTGGTATTTATGTTTTATATGACTAACCTCTACATTGAATGGAGGCAGTAAAGCACTATGTTTCTCTTTTGACATATTTCCCCATTTGTTTAATTGTAGTTTCCTGTGCTTGCGGAAAGCGAGTGGATCATGTTATAATTCAACCTGCACTGGAAAGTGGTTGATAACTGCTCCTCTGGGAGTTGTGGGGTACGTTTCTGCGAGAAGCTGGCAGCTGCCAGTGTTTTAAAGTTAAAGTAGAGGTAACATTCTGTTGTGTGGCTGGGCACAATGAGGATGACTGTATGAAAATTGTGCATTCAAATTAACAGTGCATTCCACAGGTTACTTCACACTCTTCATTTAATAAGTATGTGCCAAGAGTGAGTACCAGTCAAATCAGTACCAGTCAAATCAGCCAAAACTAGGTCAGCCTAAACCCTGCTGGACGTAGGTAAAATCAGACGCAAGTCCACTAGGGCATAGTGAAATCAGATCAGTCTGCCCATTGTTGAATAATAATCAGATTTAAACTAACCTTTACTGTGCTGTGAGTCCATGCAAAGACAACAAGCAAATTAAAAGCGCCCCGATTTCACTGTGGCCCCAGGGGACAGGCCAACCTAGTTTTTGGCCGGTTTGAACACCTCGAGCACAGTGCATTGTTGAGGCTACTGTAGCTATGTGGCGGAGTGTCCCGCCCCTATTTATTATTATTTGTATTTTTGTTTGTGGCGCAGTTAAAAGCGCCGCGTCTTTTTGTTATTTATAATTTAAAAACCCCGTGAGGATGCATGACTGATCAGCTACTGATTATTTAACTAGCTGACAGTCATGCATCCTTACCAAACGCGTGCAGACTGTGGCCGAGGGGTAATAAGATAATTAACAGCTAGTTAACCCCTCGGCCAGAGTATAAGAACCTGCAGCTGTCCGTTCTGCGTTGGTTGAGTATAGAGAGGAGAGTACGGGAGAGCGGAGAGAAAGAGCGAGGAAAAAGAGCGAGGAAAAAGAACAATTGTTATATTTAAAAAATATACTTGTTGCTGTTTATTTGTTTGGCCAACGCGCCTTTTTGTTTTGTGGTTTGTTTAAATCTTTTATTTTGGTTTTGTTTATTAATAAATACGCTGAGTGCCGTTGCACTCAGCTTCACCCGCCCATCCATTGTTTTGGTTTCTGTACTTCCTGGTCCGTGACGTCACCACTGCGAGCCAGACTGTCACAAGCTAACAGAGACTCTGACAGCAAAATACTGGTACTGTATGTGTAAAGACAAACTGCAAACTACAAACTACAAGACCGTGTCTGAGGCAAAACAAGATTGGGCCTGAAAGCAGTCAGTGGAGTGGACTAGTTATATCTTTGGAGCTGAAGACATTCACTTTTTAAACCATTAACACTAGAAGCCCCGCTGCAGTCATTTCGGCGGTTTTTGGTTTTAAACTTTAATTTTCTCCACTCGTGTAATACATATGGGGCTGCACGTTCATGTACCTTTATGTCCGTATGTATTAAATATTCTCACATAGCATGAAACGCGGGAGTGCAGA
This sequence comes from Acipenser oxyrinchus oxyrinchus, assembly GCA_030684275.1. Lineage (NCBI taxonomy): Eukaryota > Metazoa > Chordata > Actinopteri > Acipenseriformes > Acipenseridae > Acipenser > Acipenser oxyrinchus. The sequence continues at coordinate 15,808,692 of CM060254.1, read as the reverse complement.
AATAGAGGAGATATATTACATTAAAACTAAAAGCAGTCACATTGACGACCACACAGAAAACAATTGTATTTTGATTATACAGAATGGTATTCTACATATAATGATATATGTTTTTGCAATACATCTGTATGAAATATATAGTAATTAAATGCACTGATGTGTGACTTGATATCTAACTGTTCTTTGATGCCTGGACAAAATTTGCTGCAACAGTAGTTGAACAGCATATTCACTGTAGCTACTCATATGTTGCCACCCCCCCCTAGTTATCAACCACTAAGGATTATCTGACACGGGGGGTAAAAGGTTGTAACCAAACAGTTAGAATCAACAGGAGACAGGAAGAAGTGACACATATTGTTAATTGCAAGTCCCTCACTCACCAAGCAACCTCCAGAATTATTTGTACAAGAAAAGTGACTTAAAATTTGCAACTGGTCCTTTTTTATACGATTGCCTAGATTTGTTTATTAAACTACATAATAGAAATAAAAATTGCAATCTGTTTTAGTTATAATTGCAATCTGAAGGGTTTTCAATTTTTAATAACATTCTCTGCAAAAAAATAATGTTTTTTGGATCACAGATAGAGCACAATTGTTTTACCACGGTAATTGTCTTCTGGGCTGCATCTATTAACAATATTGAATATTAAAGTGGCAAATGAATGGCTTTAGCAACCACAATGTAATTGCTAATAACTTATGTTCAAAGCACAATTAATATCTCCCCAGAGGTAATATTGATAAAAGCTTACACAGCCCTCCTGGGTATTGTGCTTTCTTTGAAATGACTGCTGCAGATACGTCAGTAATGAAAGCTTAAACTCCCTTGATAGAAGCAGGCATTGCTTTCTTTGTTCCATCTACCATTGACCTCTGAGAACCCATCCAGAGGTCGCTGTCTTATTAAATCAAATCCCTATAAAAACACCCTACACTTAATGCATAGGGCAATTTCATGCTTTCATCTACTGCTAAAGAAAGGCAATTGGACAAGGCAACCCAGATGTTTAATGCTCAAGTGTAATGTCCTAAATATATTCAAGCTGAAGTCCAAAGTCTGGTTTCTGTGTCCTTTCATTTGCTTTGACAATAATTTCAATCCAGATACATTCTCAAAATTGTATTGACTTGAGGTGGGTTTCCAAAGAGGTTTTCTGATCTGTCTCTAAATTGAAACCATTGCTTTCCTTTTTTACAGCCCAGACCTACGTTAATCAATTTACAGCAGTACTGCAACACTGTACTCCAAACCTTGTGCTGCTGTAATCCCTCCATAATGTAGCCCAGTATGCCATGCACACTGCGACTCAACGCTTTCTCTTAACAATGACCAACTTAAACCTATTCCACACTGCAGCCCATTGCTTTCTCTAAACTCTGAGCTAACGAAAACTACAGCTGTCCACACTGTAGCACTTCTCTAACCAGCACTTTCTCTAACCACTGAGCACCTAAAATCCACTACCTTTTACCCTGCCGTCCAGCACTAACCACTAAGCTACTCAAACCACTATCTTTCACACTGCAGCCCTGCACTTTCTCTAACCACTGAGCTACTAAAACCTATTCCACACTGCAGCTGTGTGCTTTCTCTAACCACTGAGCTAGTCAAACCCACTTACTCTCATCCCACATTCATCAACAGGAATTATTAGTTGGACAGGTTGGTAATGTTTCCTCTTTTCAAAATTAAATGGAATGTTTAAAGCTGTCAAAATACAGAAAATGACCTAGTATTTTAAAATGTGTAGTATTTTAATATAAGAACATAAGAAGAACATAAGAAAGTTAACAAACGTGAGGAGGCCATTCAGCCCACCTTGCTCGTTTGGTTGTTAGTAGCTTATTGATCCCAGAATCTCATCAAGCAGCTTCTTGAAGGATCCCAGGGTGTTAGCTTCAACAACATTATTGGGGAGTTGGTTCCAGACACTCACAAAAAAAATTGTCTGCTTTTTTTTCCTTCTATTTCTTGGTGTTCTCCTTCAATATCTGGTTAAATTCCCTGAGCAAATGATTTCTTTCATTCAGCATTTCTAATTGTTTATTCCCTATTTTATTATTATTATTTATTTATTAGCAGGCACCCTTATCCAGGGCAACTTACAATTGTTACACGATATCACATTATTTTTACATACAATTACATTAGTTTTTTTGTTTATACATTATTTTTATATAAAATTACCCATTTATACAGTTGGGTATTCACTGGAGCAATTTAGGTAAAGTACCTTGCTCAAGGGTACAGCCGCAGTGTGTCCCACCAGGGATTGAACCCACGCCTCTCCGGTCAAGAGTCCAGAGCCCTAACCACTCCTCCACACTGTTGTCCAGCAAATAGAGCAACAATTAAAAGAAAGAAAGAAAGAAAAAAAATAAAGACTTTTGCAATAAAATGACTAATTCACACATTTGGATAGCTCACAAATTCCTTGAAAACTTATTGGTTTGGAAATCACAAACAAGCCTTTGACAAAGAATACATAGCATCAGCTAAAATATTTTTTTTCTTTTTCTTGTGCAGTGCAGCTGCTTGGTTTAATTAAGCTTGATTGCTTCACATTGCTCTGCAGTGTGTGTTTTCTGTATAACAACTGCACCTGTCTATCCTCCATTCAATTACTCACAACATACAGTGCAGTGCAGCTTCTTCACACAGCTTTGAAGTATTACAACAGAAATACTTAATTACCTTGGGAAGTATTTTCTAGCCGGCACATACATTAGAAGGGTAATCTTTCACTGATGCTTGTAACGTTGTTGTAGATTAATGAAAGTTAAATGCAGTTGTCACTCAACACAGTTTTGTGTTTTACCATGCTTTTAATCATGCTTACTATGTGTATACTATGCAATTACCATGATTTGCCATGCTTTTTTTTTATTTGCTTTACCATGCTTTTACAATAGTAGACTCTTCAGTTGTAGTTGCCAGCCATGCAGTAGATAGACTAGATTAGTTGCAGTATCTATATAGAAGTAAGACTGATCAAGCATACTTTAAATGTATTACTGAAGAGTAGCTCCTGAACTGCCAGTAGATCTCATCTAATGTGTACTACCAGCACTTAGGTCATTTTCATAGGTAATTAATAACACATTCAATGACGAACGTTTCAACTAAAAGTTGTTCTCAATGTGCTAAAAAGGCTTCTGTTTCAAAATAAAATACAAAAAGTTACATACCCCACAACCCGAAAAATAAGCAATTGCATAGTATACAGTAACTTGACACGAAGATACTGAATGTCAAAAGAAAGCAATTGTTTCTGTTTTTTTTTTCTTTTTATCATTTGACTTGCCGTACATCAAGAAAAAAGGTTAGAAACAAATGAGAGATAAAATTTGCTTAAAAGATTATTTTGCCATGGACATAATATGCATGTCCTATAGTTTACCATGGCTTGCCATGTTTTAAAAGATGCTTTGCAATGCTTTATTGCACTTTGCTATGAGTTTACAATGGGGAACTTTTATAAGGGATGTGCTACGCATTACAAGTGTCTTTATTTTTTGGCCCAGTGATGTGTATTAAAAGACTGCATTTAATTCAGAAAGTTTTGTCTGGAGGGAATACCAGCTTATGTTAATGCAATTTTAATACAGAATGTACTCATTTTCAAGTTGCCCTGACCTGTTTCGTCCTCACCAGAGATGCAAATTCATGTACTGTGTAAGGTCATTTCTGGCCTTCTAATTAGGCATTTGACAATATGCTTATTTATTAATTTATTTTAAAATCTATGTTCTTCTCATTAGTAATATTCACATCCCCTTAACATAGTTTCAAGGGTCTTTTTGTTCTTTGCATTCATAAAGGATTTGCAAACTTTTCAAGTATAACACTACTGAAAGGTCTGAAAAATACAACTGGAATACCATTTGGATAGCAGTGTGCTACCCACAAAGTAATTGCAGCAAACACAATAATTCCAAAACAAATTCCTTTCATGAACATCCATCCACTAGCTCAAATGTGAAGCTCTGAAATAAAATAATACAGACACGTTACACTGTACATTCGGATATGCCAATTTATTATTATTATTTTGTATTTTTTTTAAACCAGACACCTTGTTATTTTGGAAATCCTGTATGTCTCCCGACATGTTCAGGATAGCGAGGGACTGTTTGCAAGCCTTGCTTTCACATTGTCTTGCACTTACAGTGATATTACTGAAATATTGCGCCTGGAAATTTGTCCCACCCCTTCTGAGGTTTCTTCACTGTCAGTACCCATTCGGCTGATTCTATGAATGAATGACATGCTTTATAGCCAATAAGATACTTTGACCTACCAACACAAAGGGTATTTTGTGGCTTCACCAATGTGGTGCCTTGTAGGGGGTGTGTCACTTAACGTGGTGTCAAAATACATACATTCAAGCGCTGAAGAACCTGTATTTGTTTGGAAAATATAAAATGGAAAATATACAGTACCATACCAAAGAACACCAGACAGAACTATCAGGGATGCAAGATTTTGATAAGTAGGGGGTCTGAATAGTTTTTTATTTTGAGCCCCATCTTTAGAGAGCATGATTGTTTAATATTCATCACATCTCTTTATGATAAAAACAACATGCTCCAGCTTGGATGCAAAGTAGGAAAAACAGACCTTGAAATTAGAAAAAATGCATATAGGATTTTAGACACCTGGCAAGTTAATTTCTGCAAATATACCCTAAGGTAGTTCAGTTAAAGCGAAACAATTTCCATTGTAAATATTTAATCTGTGTTTGTCACTTGCATGCAAAATCATCATTTTATATACTCGTATCCCTTCAGTTGTCTAGATTCAAACCCAGGCCTCCAGAACATAAATAGCCTGCTGAACGTATGGCCTCCCATGCTACACACGCACTGCTGCCTGTTGCCTGTTGTAATAGATACAATAGAAGGTGCAATGTTAAGTCTGGCTGTTGCTCTGTACATTATGTAAGTGTGTTTAATGTTGCTGGAGCATGGTGGCAGCTATTGTTCATAAAATGAACATTTTAAATGTCACAGCTGGGAGAAAAAGGCTTGAGATACAGAATGAAACGTTTGCTTGTTAATAACTGGACTTCCCATGTTTACTTTACATTTCGGTTACAGTCCACTGTGCACTGAGGTTGTAACATCCCATTTCAGCTTTCCTGTGCAGTGGGGTACAGATTTTCAGACAGCAATAATAAATGCCAGCAGTGCTGCACTATCACAACAGAAACCAAAGAAGAGTTCTGCTTCACTTGTGCAGCGGTCTCTCCAGTTTCTTGTATTCTGTAAGGCTTTGTCTCTTTGAAAAAAGAACAGGGTTGGGGAAGACAGATGGGAAACATAGAGAAATAAAAGAATGAAAAAAGGATCCTGAGAAATGTCTACTTACTGTTCTCAGGCGCCAATGCATTCTACTACTTAAAGCTACAGTGGCCCAAAGCTATGCTTGCACAAAAACATATTGAATAATGATTGTAAACCAGCATGAACCAACCGATGTCATAATTCACAAAGCTTTCATTTAAAGAATGTTTTCAGGGATTAAATAAAGTTAAACTTTTTTAGATTGCTGATGGCTTCTTTACCAAAAGTCTAGAACAGTTTCATGAATAACAAACTTGATTTAACCCAGTGCTAACCAAGGGCTCTTTTCAGTAAACGCTTTTAAATACTGTTTTTTAAATACTGTTTTATAAACATTCTCTGTAAAACAGTGCTTTGGAAAATTAGAATAAACTAATAACCTCCCTCTAAATCAGCTGAAAAAGTTTTTCTGAACTGCAAACATAATTTAGTTGATCAAAATGGGCTTACAAAAGCAGTCCTTAACAATGCATTCTTTAAATCAGTCTTCAAAGTTTTAATTACAGGGCTCTATGGTTTTAAATTCCATCCCTTCATATTTGCACTGGCAACGTTATCGCTGTTGAAGATGTTGTGGTTCTTTGCTTGTATTTTATATCTAAGTTTGAATAATGCAGGTATCTCCATTGAAGAAGTTGCTGCTACTACCATGCCCGTATCAATACATAGGCAAACTATAGTCACATGAAGGGGTCTGAAATGAAAGTATTTTGTTCCATCAGGACAATGCACAGTTCATCTAGATGTTAGCTTGTGGCTGTCATCCAAACTCAAAATCCACCCATCAAATACACTGGCGCATCAGTCTGTGGACCTAGCTGAGAGGAGGTACATTCCCATACGGCTGTATGTAACACAAATCTGACAGTAAGTGACAACTACTGTAAAAAAAAAAAGACTGACTTTTATACAATTCTTATTTAATCATCTTCTGCCACGGCTTTATTTGAAACTCAAAAGAAGCTTATTTTTATGAACTGAGAATTCATGTTTGAAGACGACAGTCAAGATGATGGGCGATGGTATTGAAAAAGCAGACATGCAGATGTGATTAATTTAACAAAATCCAGTAACTAAAGACTGGGTTTGGTGCAGAGCAAACTCCCATAAAACTTTGGAGGTTACAACATTAAAATCCCATCCCTAGAACTAGTCTAATGAGAAATAAACAAGACGTTTCAACAACTCGTCCAGTTCACCTTAGCCAGAGATATAGAAAGCGAGATTAACGGCAAGCGGTCCCAGTTACTAAAGATAAATCCCTTGATCGGAGTCTTGTTTCCTGAAGCCAATTATGAGCACAACAGGTAACCGTGTTGCTTTGGTCAGGCTTCTCCCAAGCAATCCTCTCAAACAAACTCAGCTCCTGCTTTAGGGTCATTTACAGAAAGGGGACAAATTGGAGTTCCAAAAATTAACCAAAATTTTAATGTATTTTTAAAATATTTTTGTTCAAAAATGTTTTAGCACATAAATCTGTCATTACCGTAACACAACAAAAAACTGTTGTATAAAGAGAAATATACATCAAATTGATTAGGCATTATAACATTACATATTAGAGAAAATATTTATTTCATTTTTCAAAAGATAAACTTTGACTTTCATATTTCTTGACTAATAAAATTAAAGTTAAGCTTAGTTTTGTACTGATATTTTTAATTTAAAAATATGTTAGCAATGATTAAAGGTATACCAAACTATTTTATTTTTTAAAATATGAACCCCTTAACCCTTTGCTAATATAACTTTCACTCCTGCCAATGCTGCTGCAGTTTTATTCATTAAAATAACTATTGTTATGGTAATGACAACACAGTTACAGTAATGACAGCTTGTTATGGGAATGACACTTAAAGATTTAAACAGTGATTTAAAATAAATATGTAAAGAAATAAACCATTTATAATGACACTACACAGATTCCAAAATAGGTTTTATTGGAAATCGTAAAACTTGATGTTAGGATAGGCGTAGTGCAAACAATTGTGGCTGCAAAATCTAACTCCAGTGTTAATCAAGAAATCGGTATGTAGCATTGATTTTGGCATTTTCAAGCAGTCGTTATGCCTATTTCATTATTAAATAATCATCCTAATGTGATTTCCGAAATCATGTAGCTTTCCAAAATAATGTTAATATCTTAAGGAGCACCGCTTCTTGCGACTACTTATTTTGTTTGCGTGAATTTAAAAGCAAATCCATGTTAATTGTCATAATTTATCAGGAGTTAATTTGCACTTGTAAAATGAGGGTTTTAATTAAGGAAAGAGTATATAACTCACCTTGAAACAGACATTTAACATGTGTCTGTGGAGCCGACGATACAGAGAGAGTGTACAGGACCAGGGTTAATTTCTTACAGACTACATCGATAATCCACTATTTGTAATTATGAAAATATTTTTGCCTTTTCTATACTTGGTTATGAATACGATTTATTCACTTGTTTTAACCATTTGTAACCTTATGGAACGTTTGTTGTTTTTTTTAAAATTATATACCGTTATTTGCATGAAGTGTAATGTTACTACCAAGAAATTATCAATGCAACTGCAGCCTATTTGAATTCTGCACACGTACATTATATGACAGCTGACCTCTACTGCAGATTTTATTTGAATTATAAAACTGAAATCTTGGTATAGAAAACTGTGTATTAAATATTACAATAAAGTTTCCTTAGGTGATTGCGGATTTGCAATGCGTCCCTGGGTTTTACCACCGAATTTATTTATTTATTTATTTTAAATCCGTGCCATCCGATTTTTACCCACACGCCAGATAATCATGAATCAACATTTTATATGTGAAGTTATCTAAATAAATGTACTTTCTGCATGACAAAATGCACAATTTTAAATGACGTTTTCAAATTATACACAAAATAGATATTCCCATTATTTTTTACTTCCATTTGGCTGCTGCTCGCTGGTGGGAGAGCCACCTCCCTGTATGCTAGTAGTTTCCATAACAGCAAATTCTGCTTCCATTCATTTTTCTTGGTCTTGTTAACATGCATTTTGATTAACAAGTTCCCCTTATCAAGTCATTGAGACAGGAAGTGATGTAGTGACCTGCGACAATTAAGTTTTTTAACGAGAAATGTCGTTATATAATATAACCCCATTTTTATAGTAAAAGGAGTGTGTTGGTATAACGAGAGGAGACTGTATGCCAATAAGCAGAATACCAACAGCTTGTGAAATCCAAAGGGTTTGATTTGAACAAACTCTACCTTCATCTGTATTTAATCAAAGTCACACTCTCCCTTCAAGTAGAGAAGATGTTCAATGACTAATAGGAACTGTCTCTATACCCCTCTGTCGAAAGATAAAAGTGGGATGAATCCTAGGAAAAACAGCAATGAAACGGCATTCTATCAATCACTGGCATTCGCTCTCTGCTCATTAAGCACTCCTTGTAACATAGTCTCTGACACAATAAATCTTTTAACACACCATGAATTAACCAGGAATAGGTGCCTTCTTTCCTCCTCCTTCCCCAGTCCTTTCAAGTCAAAGCCCATCTGTCATAAATCCAATATTAGCAGTTTAATAGGGATTTCATTGTCATAAAAAGTCCAATCAACCCACAACGCAGAGTCTCAGCTCCCACACTGCCAGCTTCACCTTAACAGAGCTAAATGAGTTATGTATTAAGGATCTTAATGTACAATGCATATTTAATGTATTTAATAAGACACAGATAATTTATTTAATAAGCACGGACATGGTTCCGAGATGGTTCTCCATTGAGTTTGAAAATTAGTTTCATTAATTCTCGACCAGTCCCTGGCTTTGTCAACTAGAATTGAAGTGCAGTGCTGCAACAGTTCCATTTGCATTTCATTACTAATTTACTGCTGGCTTTTCTCTTCTCGACTGCAAGCTATCAGCAATGCACTTGCAACAAAGCCTTTAGCAGGAACAACAAGAAAAAGAATCATAGCTAATCTTTCAAAGAGACATTACATTGATTCACGTAAATGCCACAATCCACCTGTTTCTGATCTTACCATTAATATACAGAATTGGGATAAAGCACAACAATAATAGTATTATTATATATATATTGCAGTCTAGTTTTGTGGTTCATACCATTTGAGAGACCGGTAAAGCTCTCATTTTTCTTTAATTATCAATCACCTTAATTGCTTGCAGCAAAGATAATTCTTTAAATAGGCCCCCACCAAATCTGACCTAAAGTTCGACTAGTTTATGTTTTAATTAAATTATTCCTTATTCTTGTCACAGCCTCGCTCCACTTTGACCCAAAATCCAATTTATAGTTCTGAGGGTATTGACAATAACCTGGTAAATTATTCTTAGCTAATAAAGGAGGCTGTGTGGTCCAGTGGTTAAAGAAAGGGGCTTGTAACAAGGAGGTCCCCGGTTCAAATCCCACCACAGCCACTGACTCATTGTGTGACCCTGAGCAAGTCACTTAACCTCCTTGTGCTCCGTCTTTCGGGTGAGATGTAATTGTAAGTGACTTTGCAGCTGATGCATAGTTCACACACCCTAGTCTCTGTAGGTTGCCTTGGATAAAGGCATCTGCTAAATAAACAAATAAAAAAAATATATCTGTATATCTTTGCCACATACACAGAATACAACAAACTGACAAACAAAAATTCTTCCAACCAGGTTTTGAAAAATAACTTGATATTATTAGCAAAGCAAATAGGCCTGCTCGTCTTTTACTGGTATTATTTGAGAGTTTCCACCTTCAAATACCCCCAACTGTAAAGTTTCAACCAGGAACAAAATACAAGCACTGTATTTTTTAAACATGCATTGCATTCCAGTACACATAAGACAGCACTTATGGCCGCTACACACCAGACACGATGTGACATCACCATACATACCTGAAGTGACACACACACAATGTAATGGATTTAAAAACTGCCAGATCCTGCCGGTGTAAATATTAGGGTGGTGTGTTTTAGCAGGGATGGGGTTAATTCCATCCCTGACGAATACACATGTAGAATGTGGCTGAATCTTGATTAACCCTAGAACCGCCGTGGTTATACTCATACCTAGAACCGCCACCAACGGTCATTGTGACGGTTACATTTTAAACAACCTCAATATTAAAATGAAAGACAAACTATGGGCTACAACTCAAAAGTTTTATTCAAGCACATCATATCAAACATCTGCACAGCCGAAACGCTGTATTTAAATGAACAATTAAACATAAAAAGGTTTATTTTCTATATTACCACATATAAAGCACCTTCAAAAAATGAAAAACTATAATAAAGTAAACATTTCAAAAGAAACTAATGTGTAAACAGGTATACCTGTACCTACAAAACTGTAAACAATTTTTTTATTTTTTTAAAGTAACATAAATAATAACTCAATTCCTATTATTAGGAGGCTGTGTGGTCCAATGGTTAAAGAAACGGGCTTGTAACCAGGAAGTCTCCGGTTCAGATCCCAGCTCAGCCACTGACTTATTGTGTGACCCTCAACAAGCCACTTAACCTCCTTGTGCTCCATCTTTCGGGTGGGATGTTGTTGTAAGTGACTCTGCAGCTGATGCATAGTTCACACACCCTAGTCTTGTATCTTGTAAAGTGCTTTGTGATGGTGGTCCACTATGAAAGGTGCTATATAATGATTATTATTATGTAGTGTGTATGCGCTTTCAAGGAAACAGACTTCAAAGTAGCACCCTAAGCACAATCCACACAGATGTAACGCTTCCTGTGCATTTACCACATACTGCTTTTCCACATTGGGCACAGATATCAGAAGTTTTATTTTTGTTGTATTTAGCTACCTGGCATTGTTTTCTCTTGCGTGTGTCACTGGGTGCAGCACTGAATCCAGGCTGAGCTGCATTTGCCTGCTGCTTTGCAGTTTTCTGATCGAAATGTTTCTGCCGAAGCTCTGTGGCTAGCTTCAAGATGAAATCTCTCCTACTGATTTTTTCTCTGGTGCATTCCTTGTACAAAACGAAGGAATTGATGGCTGGCAGGTCCAGTACATTGTAAAATACAGCAACTGGCCACTGACGAGCACCGGCTTTCACTGAGTACTGACGTGCCACCTGGTCTAAAACGTCCACTCTGTGTCATTGTAGAAAACCACAGTCTCAGTTCTTTTCTTGTCAACAGTCCCAATGGCAAATGACGTATGAAGGGAGCTGAGAATAATTATACTTTCTCGGCTTTCACTTGTAAACAGTCAGCATAGTACAGTCAATGTGTTTCAAAATTGTACTGGAGTACAGCTGTGGTTGCAAGTTTTGCGCAGATGGTGGAAGCTCTCTTCTTGCTTTGTTCACTGTTCCAACCAGGCTGTTTTTTCTCTTTTGACAATCATCATTTTGTATCCTATGTTCCTCAGTTACAGTACTGTGTTGAATGTGGTGTAGCATTCACATGACACTGAGAGTGCAAATGATTTTGCATACGGCGTGGGACCTGAGGTTTCAGTCAAAACAGTTGTGCAGCCAGTCTTCCCACAGCATCAACACCAGGATTTATAATTTCCCAAATAGTGCCATCCTTCCCAGTCTCCTGAATGCCTGTTCATGCTGTCGATGCAGCTGGAGTCGCTGTCCTTGGTACTGCTGCGAGTGAAGCGGTTGGCATGGCTGGCACGCCTGCAGCTGCTGCAGATGACGATACAGGCAAAGCGACTGGCACTGTAGAGGTAAGCTCAGTGGGGGTAGAGATAACAACAGGCTTGTATATAAAAAAAATAGATTATTGTTATATTCAAAATAAATAAAAAATGTATTGTAAAAGGCAGTCAAAATGACTGATTTTACGGTTCTAGGTGGGCGGGATTATAATATCCTTATTGTCTCGATCCTGCCTTTCAAACGCCGTCAGGGTATTTAATACATGAATTTAGGAAAAGTTATAAACGGACAAACGCATAACTTTCAGACATGCAGAGTAATTTCAATTTGAAAACCTCAAACCGTCAAAATGACTGTTGTGGCGTTCTAGTGTTAAACATGGTATAAAAGCAAGGAGAAATTATTTTGTTTGGTGGAAGAGTTTAGGAGTTTTGGTGATGAAGACCAGTGGCACTGCCAAGCCTGGACAACCCAAAGCATTTATACTGAAGTTAAGGTGATTATTGTGTTTTGTTTGAACCTTTTATTTTGGCCTCTGTGCTGTTATTTCTTTGTTTTATTTATTGTTTGTTGTTAATAAATGTGCAGACCAGCACTTTCACTGCAGCTTTCTAGTCTGTGAGTTTCATTCCTGACACTATCCTGCCACAGACTCCCATATATTATCTTTCAAATCGGTATCTTTATAATTGTGATGATCTTAGTCATAAAGCTCTGGGTATTTTTCCATGGCAAGTATTTTTTCCTCTGTAATTTTGGATACTGCTTCACCCTGCTGGACCACATGCATTGAAGCTGTTCTCTGATTGCTCAATCCCCTAGTTGTCATGTGACAAAATTGCAAAAAACAAGATTCAATCCTATTTATTTCGTGTCGCTCCAGTGTCGCCCTGGTGTCACTCCCGCATCGCCTGTTGTGTGAAAAATATGTATATAAAGTATAGGTTGTATTCATTTTGTAGCATCGCTGCACATTTTCGCTTGTCACATCATGTCTGGTGTATAGTGGCCTTTACGGACAACCTCTGAGACTTTAAACCATTTGTAGCTACAGTAATTGATCTAAAGTGTAAGTTCGTCAGCTGACAGCATTACAAATATAAGAGAAAGAAAAAAAAAGTGATGGTATGGGCATAGTACGGTATGGCACCTTGAGTTTTTACCTTTTCTACACTATACGATTATAGATTATGTTTTTTTTTCCCTCAAGAAGTACTGTATATAAACATGGTTCTGTTAGTTAGGTTTGCTTGGAGTGCACTGGCTAGCCATTCTAGTACAGTGGCCACCAGCAACTCCTTTCTTAATCAACATCTTTATCTTAATGGACACCGCTATCTAGCTTTCATTCAGCACAATCCATGCAGCTTGCATTTTGATTCATCATACTTCTTCTGTTTCTATTAGCTGCTATTGGCCAGCATTAATGTCAGAATAATCACAGCATGTTGATTGATCGAGCTTTCCTTCTGATCAGAGAAGGCTTTAGTTTGTGCGATGTGAAAACAGCAGTGTGGGGTAATATTATTTTCTTAGTGTGGAGAAACTGTCTATATATTCGAACAAACATTGCTGCACATGAATTCGAAGGCATAAATCCACGTCAGTGTCCACCATAAATGACACAGTTCATAGATATTAGAAATATGTCTCACGACGTGTATTTAAATTTTTTTTTACTTAGTATCTCCAATTATTTTTTACATTTTTCTCCCAATTCTGAATGCCGAATTATTATTATCACCACAGCGATTCCTCACACAGCACAGGGACCCGAGGCTCAGTGGGCATCCTCCAATCCCATGAGCCCACGAGACAATCGGCATCTTTTTACACCCAGGAACTTGAGAGCAGATGTCCGCAGGCTACCGGCCTCTGGAGGACAAAGAGCAGCCCAGCAAATCTCCGCCCCCAAGCTCACTCAGTGCCTGGCCTGTAGGGGTCACCGCAGAGCAGTGAGGAGAAACAGTCTAAGCCGGATCCCACCTCCCCAACCCCTGTATCGTCAAAGCCCCCCCCCGGAGTCCCCAGCAAAGACCGACTGCCTCGCACAACCAGGTTTCAAACTTGCGACCTCTGGTTATATGACTCACCCTGCACGCCACGTGGCAGTGCTTTTGCCAGGTGAGCCATCAGTGACCCTCACAACATGTGCAAGCAAGTCAGAATTGGGGGATACAGATGCAGGTACTGTACGTCCCTCGAAAATGCTTTACACTTTCCAAACACTGGCCAAACTTGCAAGATAGAGGTTATATATAGTGATCAACGTTTTGTTTTGTTGTGATCCTATATGTTGTTATGAGGAGAGTAAGAAATGAAATCCAAAACGGTGAGGTTTCATTTTTTGTACAACACCCCCTTTTCCACATTTATTTTTTGAAGAGTTTATTTACAGTTATGGCCAAAGGTTTTGCATCACCCGATAGAATTAACTAATTTTGCTTCATAAACTCACATGAAACCTGCTGAATAACGTTACATTAACACGTTAACGTATATACCACTTCGTAGTTTTCCATCTACTTAAGAAAAAATTGACAAATGTGACATTTCGAAATCTAACATGAAATACTGTACTACCATCATGGCTTCCAGTAGACTTTTGCGATATAATTTTGTAGTTTCTTTGATGACATGATGTAAATAAAAGATCTAAATTATGTTCATATTGTTTTTTTAATCATGTCTCAATCCTAAAATTCTAGGTGATGCAAAACTTTTGTCCATGGCTGTACATTTTCTTTATTTTTCATATCATATACTGCATTAGCAGTGCAGCCACCAGTACTGTAAGTGTTGATGGCCGCACACTGAGAACCACTGTTCTAGTGTATGAGAACACACAAAATAGTCTACTAACCCCACAGATGATTTTCTTTGTTCAGACATAATGCTCTAAAACATTTTTACACTCTCCAATAGGCTCTATATGAACATCGCCCTTTTCTATATTACAGACAGACATATAATACATGCCTTCTGGAGATGATTACCTTGAGATCTAGCAGGCAGCTCATGGATTCACAAAGGGGTTTAATGTAGATAGATTTTGACAACCACAGGGGTGATTGGGGATTTGAAATTCTTGGTTGAGAAAGTCATTGGAAACATCTCAATTTCTTCTATACCACTGATATTTTGTGAAAAATGTCAAGGCTGTACCAAGCAAGAAATAAATAATATATTTAGGTGATACAAGTGTGAAGCTTTGGGGTTATGGAAACCATGTAAGAGAGTGGTCAGTAACTGTGTGAAAACCATGCAGTCTTCATCACAGCGTAATGAAGACTGTCAAGAATGGCATCACATTGAATATCTTGAGAAGTCTTGGTCATCATCACTGAACAAATGCCTCATCCAGTACCTGCACTGCAGTGGTAATAAATGGACATGGACGATATGGAAATGAATGCATGTGAACATTTAGTATTGTGTTGTATACTCAGCTTAAATACACATTATTGTGGGGCACTGTGTAATGGATCTTTTCCTAGCGGCTGGTGACTTAATAGTACTGACATCAGGATAAGACACCCACTTACCTCTCAAACTACAGAGCTTGCTTTTAGTTGAATGGTAAGACCTTGCTCTTTAAACCATGAGGTTAGTGGTTCATGTCAAGTCCTTAAAATGTTTGGAAATGATGGAGTCAAGATGCAGGTAGGAGACAGCCCAAGGTGACACACTGCGTGAGAGACAATTTCAAGTCGTGTCAACCCCTCACCCGAATTTATCTAAGAACAAAAGAGGGATAACTCAAGCCATATTTAATCCTCAGTGACATATAACAATTTCAGTATAGTTCCAGAAGATAAAAACAAGCCTGGCCGTATTCCAAAAACCCAGACTATTTGAAACAGATACACACGTCGACTTTCAAAAGACTTTTTATTATTCAAAAATCAAATTGGAAGGCAGCTGTAATATCCTAATTTCACACTAAGAATCTGTTTTCAATAAAAAAAAAAGTTTTGAAGAGGTCAAACAGTTAATTGTTATTGGAACAGAGCACATAGATCAAGTTCAAAGTATTTCTTTAAAAGCCACATATTAGATGGCTCATTAATCCAAATATAAATGTTAATGTGATGTACTGTTTTTTTTCTTTTACTGATCATGCTAGTTCAAGAGGCTAATTCTGGATCAAGGAACAAACCATCAGTTAAAAGCCTATTTACTGTAACAATTAACTGTTAACTGAATTAAATGTGTTTGGGTTTTTTTACATAAATGATTGTTACCAGTAAACAGTTCAGATTTTGGTTCACACATAATTACATTTGCATTTGGTTCAACAGTCCCCAAGCCAACTGCCTCTGGTCGTGAGACTGGAAAGCGGATGATGGTGGTCCACATGCTTCACTGCAGGTGTCTGCTTGAGCTCACCATGTGCCTGGGCTGTAGCACAATGAGAAGAAACAGTCCCTAACGATTTTGCCTCCCTAACCCCCAGCGAAGATTGACAACTTCGCACAGCCAGGACACAAATCTCTGCTCACCTGACTGTATTATTATTATTATTATTATTATTATTATTATTATTATTATTATTATTATTATTATTATTATTATTTCTTAGCAGATGCCCTTACCCAGAGCGACTTACAGTCGTAAACAAAAAATACATTTCAAGAATCACAGTACAAGTATTAATACAATTAAGAGCAAGATAAAATAAAATACAATACAATATGGCTACCACTGAAAACCACACAGCTGTGTCTTTACCAGGTGAGCATATCATTTTTTCTCAATGATTACTTTTCACAACACAGACAGACTCACAGCTGAGTCCCCACAGACAGTGCAACAGCGTGTTACTCAGATTTCTCTGAGCAGCAAACAAGTCCCAACGCTCTCCATGGAAACTTCAATTAAATTAGGAAGGGAAAAAACCAGAAAATATGCTTGTGGTATAACTCTGAATATTCATTTTAACTTCAGGTCTTGTGTGCTATTCCACAAAACCTATTCATATAAATAAATAAACAATGCAAAACCTATTTTAAAGCATAGGCATTTCTCATAGGAATACAATTGTAGCAGTGTAAATGTAACATGCAACCTAGTTGCAGTATAATTAAATTAGGATAGTTTTATTTCATACTGTTGCAATGAATTGAGTCATTTTTGAAAATGTGCATTGCATCCAAACAAGAATTAAAATGTCAGTTGGAGCTGCTGAACTGTAAGGAAGGTTGCAAAGAATAACACATGATCACAGAACCTGCTTTTTCTCACATGTATTAAAGATGTGCAAATAATACTGCAGTGCTTAGCAGTCTTCAAGGAGCCCAGAATGTGCTTGCAGCCATGTGCAATTCTTAGCGGTTTGATTAAAATTCCTCCTCACAGCTATCTTGACTGTTGGAAAGAACCACTTATTTAATTCCTATTAGCAAGCTAGGAAAATTCCCCTTTAAAATGGCCCGATCTGATGATTTGCATACGATAACAAAGTACCCATGGTTTGGAAAAGAGAATAATGTTTTTTAAAACAGCAAAGGAATGAATATTAATAAAACTGAAGTGAATTAAACTGAGCTTCTTACGACGTTTGATGTTTAAGAATCTAATCTACTAAAATGAGGTCTGACTTTACTAAAATTACCAACTCAGCATTCCAATCAGAGCCTTGGATTAAAGTATCTATTCCTAGCTAATATATTTCACAATGCCCTAATCTGCACAATGCTGTGGGTTTAGTCCAACAGAATGTTCAGGATCATGGATTTTGCAGTGCATCTGGTTTCACCTGATATTCTCCATATCAGGACTTTATTTAGACTGGTGCACATTATCAGAATACAAAGGTGCACAAAGGCTCATTTGGCCATGTGAGTATTGTTCGAATCCTGTTGGCGCCAATTTTGAAAGATGGAAAGCTGCTATTTTCATTTCAAGTGATTCTCCAAGACAGAAAGTAAAAATAAAGTATTCCTTTATTAAGGACAAACAAGTTGAACAAAGTCCTTTTCATGTACATAGTTGTCCCATAATGTAACTAGCAAAACATATACAGTGGGTTCCATGGAAAACTTGCAGTCCCTCGAAGCATGTCACAAAACTGCTAAAAAAAAAAAGTTCTACACTACAAACCCTATTTAAATGTAAATGTTGGGATTTAAAAATGTGTGAAAATTCATATGTAAGAATATTTAAAATAGAAATAAACAATGGTATATGGTATCTATTTGAAAAACAAAGTCAGAAATTGGTGCAACGTGTTAACAACCATTTTTATACCATTTTTTGCAATTATTCAAATCAATAGTTTTGGCCAAGTTTCATACCACTCCTTAGTAAAAATAAATAAATATAAATGGTTGTGTATTCATGCAAGCGATCCATGCACAATCAAATATATTTAATCTCCATGTAAATTCTATAGCCCCATATGGTTTATAAAAATAGTTTCACAATATTTCAATCTGTGTTGCTAAAATGCTCACTTCAGTTATACTGTTCTTTGTAAAATGTAAGTTTGTAATAACTTTTGTATTATTATTTACATTTTTGGGAAATGCACTTTTAGAATTTTTTAATCTGTATTTTAATCTCATTATTTTAATTATTTTATATTGCAGGGTTGTGTGATTAATGCTACTCGTTATTATTTTAATTTGAACAGTGGTTACCTACATACATACATTGACATAACTATTAAATGACTTGCCTATCTGCAAATGCAACTGCATCAGCACTTAAGTGTTCGTAATATACACACACACATATATATATATATATATATATATATATATATATATATATATATATATACAGTACTGTGCAAAAGTTTTAGTTAGTCAGGTTGTGAAAAAATGCTGTAAAGTAAGAATGCTTTCAAAATAGACATGTTAATAGATTATATTTATCAATTAACTAAATGCAAAGTGAGTGAACAGAAGAAAAATCTAAATCAAATCCATATTTGGTGTGACCACCCTTTGCCTTCAAAACAGCATCAAGCATCAATTCTTCTAGGTACACTTGCACACAGTTTTGAAGGAACTCGGCAGGTAGGTTGGCCCAAACATCTTGGAGAACTAACCACAGTTCTTCTGTGGATTTAGGCAGCCTCAGTTGCTTCTCTCTCTTCATGTAATCCCAGACAGACTTCGATGATGTTGAGATCAGGGCTCTGTGGGGGCCATACCATCACTTTCAGGACTCCTTGTTCTTCTTTACGCTGAAGATAGTTCTTAATGACTTTCGCTGTATGTTTGGGGTCGTTGTCATGCTGCAGAATAAATTTGGGGCCAATCAGATGCCTCCCTGATGGTATTGCATGATGGATAAGTATCTGCCTGTACTTCTCAGCATTGAGGAGACCATTAATTCTGACCAAATCCCCAACTCCATTTGCAGAAATGCAGCCCCAAACTTGCAAGGAACCTCCACCATGCTTCACTGTTGCCTGCAGACACTCATTCGTGTACGCTCTCCAGCCCTTCGCTGAACAAACTGCCTTCTGCTACAGCCAAATATTTCAAATTTTGACTCATCAGTCCAGAGCACCTGCTGCCATTTTTCTGCACCCCAGTTCCTGTGTTTTCGTGCATAGTTGAGTCGCTTGGCCTTGTTTCCACGTCGAGGTATGGCTTTTGGCCGTAAGTCTTCCATGAAGGCCACTTCTGACCAGACTTCTCCGGACAGTAGATGGGTGTACCAGGGTCCCACTGTTTTCTGCCAGTTCTGAGCTGATGGCACTGCTGGACATCTTCCGATTGCGAAGGGAAGTAAGCATGATGTGTCTTTCATCTGCTGCAGTAAGTTTCCTTGGCCGACCACTGCGTCTACGGTCCTCAACGTTGCCCGTTTCTTTGTGCTTCTTCAAAAGAGCTTGGACAGCACATCTGGAAACCCCTGTCTGCCTTGAAATTTCTGCCTGGGAGAGACCTTGCTGATGCAGTATAACTACCTTGTGTCTTGTTGCTGTGCTCAGTCTTGCCATGGTGTATGACTTTTGACAGTAAACTGTCTTCAGCAACCTCACCTTGTTAGCTGAGTTTGGCTGTTCCTCACCCAGTTTTATTCCTCCTACACAGCTGTTTCTGTTTCAGTTAATGATTGTGTTTCAACCTACATATTGAATTGATGATCATTAGCACCTGTTTGGTATAATTGTTTAATCATACACCTGACTATATATATATATACAGTACTGTGCAAAAGTTTTAGGCAGGTATGAAAAAATGCTGTAAAGTAAGAATGCTTTCAAAAATAGACATGTTAATAGATTATATTTATCAATTAACTAAATGCAAAGTGAGTGAACAGAAGAAAAATCTAAATCAAATCCATATTTGGTGTGACAACCCTTTGCCTTCAAAACAGCATCAATTCTTCTAGGTACACTTGCACAAAGTCAGGGATTTTGTAGGCATATAGTCAGGTGTATGATTAAACAATTATACCAAACAGGTGCTAATGATCATCAATTCAATATGTAGGTTGAAACACAATCATTAACTGAAACAGAAACAGCTGTGTAGGAGGAATAAAACTGGGTGAGGAACAGCCAAACTCAGCTAACAAGGTGAGGTTGCTGAAGACAGTTTACTGTCAAAAGTCATACACCATGGCAAGACTGAGCACAGCAACAAGACACAAGGTAGTTATACTGCATCAGCAAGGTCTCCCAGGCAGAAATTTCAAGGCAGACAGGGGTTTCCAGATGTGCTGTCCAAGCTCTTTGTAGAAGCACAAAGAAACGGGCAACGTTGAGGACCGTGAGACGCAGTGGTCGGCCAAGGAAACTTACTGCAGCAGATGAAAGACACATCATGCTTACTTCCTTCGCAATCGGAAGATGTCCAGCAGTGCCATCAGCTCAGAACTGGCAGAAAACAGTGGGACCCTGGTACACCCATCTACTGTCCGGAGAAGTCTGGTCAGAAGTGGCCTTCATGGAAGACTTGCGCCAAAAAGCCATACCTCCGACGTGGAAACAAGGCCAGTTGACTCAACTCTGCACGAAACACAGGAACTGGGGTGCAGAAAAATGGCAGCAGGTGCTCTGGACTGATGAGTCAAAATTTGAAATATTTGGCTGTAGCAGAAGGCAGTTTGTTCGCCAAGGGCTGGAGAGCGGTAGACTAATGAGTGTCTGCAGGCAACAGTGAAGCATGGTGGAGGTTCCTTGCAAGTTTGGGGCTGCATTTCTGCAAATGGAGTTGGGGATTTGGTCAGAATTAATGGTCTCCTCAATGCTGAGAAGTACAGGCAGATACTTATCCATCATGCAATACCATCAGGGAGGCATCTGATTGGCCCCAAATTTATTCTGCAGCATGACAACGACCCCAAACATACAGCGAAAGTCATTAAGAACTATCTTCAGCGTAAAGAAGAACAAGGAGTCCTGGAAGTGATGGTATGGCCCCCACAGAGCCCTGATCTCAACATCATCGAGTCTGTATGGGATTACATGAAGAGAGAGAAGCAACTGAGGCTGTCTAAATCCACAGAAGAACTGTGGTTAGTTCTCCAAGATGTTTGGGCCAACCTACCTGCTGAGTTCCTTCAAAAACTGTGTTGAAGTGCACCTAGAAAAATTGATGTTGTTTTGAAGGCAAAGGGTGGTCACACCAAATATTGATTTGATGTAGATTTTTCTTCTGTTCACTCACTTTGCATTTTGTTAATTGATAAATATAAACTATTAACATGTCTATTTTTGAAAGCATTCTTACTTTACAGCATTTTTTCACACCTGCCTAAAACTTTTGCACAGTACTGTATATATATATATATACAGCATATATATATATTCTGAAAGAAATTAACCCTGGTTCTGTACACTCTTTCTCTGTATCATCGGCATCACAACCACGGTCTGTTACATATCTGTTTCAAGGTGAGTTATATAACTCTTTCGTTAATTAAAACCCTCCTTTTCCAAGTGCAAATTAACTCCTGATAAATTATGACAGTTACACGGATTTCCTTTTAAATCTGTGCTTGTTAAGATATTAACATTATTTCGTAAAACAACATAATTTCGGAAATCACATCAGTACAATTATTTAATAACGAAATAGGCATAACGACCGCTTGAAAATGCCAAAATCAGTGTTACATACCGATTTGTTGATTAACATTGGAGTTATCATTTACGACCTTTTGAAAATCCTGCCCATAAGGGATACCTTTGCCCCAACGTTATCATATCTGGGAAAAGGTTTTGGTATTGCTGAATGCTGAAAGTGGGCAAGTTAAAGCCCCTCCTACTGCCTCAATAATTCCAACACAGTAAAGCTACAGACTTTGAAATCTGTACTTTAATAGAGTAGAGATTCCACAATGTACAAAGTTATTATTTATTACAGAACATCTGAACACATGATAAAGTAGGATAGGGCTATCCCATGAGTGGTGAAAGAGAGCTCAGTTGAAAAAAAAAATCACATTATAATTTAAGATATTCTTTTTATCTTTCGATGTTTACAAAAAAAAAAAAAATCCAGTGTAACATACAGGAGCAGACTATTTCTTAATTCAAGTTTTATGAAAATGACTAGTATATTATTTAATTTTTTCTTCTGCACGGCCACCATTGGGCTGCTAGAGGCAACTGGTCCGAAACCCGTCCCCATGGTGACCGCTGTGCATGTGCAGCCAGACAGTAGACAGCCCATTTCAGAACAGTACCACTCAGCACCAGGAAGTCTGCTTCCAGTACTGCTCGGAACAATACAGCCAGATTTGTCTCAGGTCAAAATTACTTCACATTTTATTACAGACGGAATGGGGTGATGGGGATTTAAAACATTTTAAGGAGAAAATAAATAGTTGAGTGCCTGGGGCAGGAATGCAGTAGTTACTGTTCATTTATATAAGTTTAACAGGATGACTTGGGGTGTACTGGAAATGTCTTCTGCCCTAAAAATTGTGACTTTGTCAAAGATCTTCCATTTTGGGACAGAAGTGAATGCTGCTACTGCCCAATCACGAGTGCTGTTCCTCAGCTGCTCCAAAAAAAAAACATGTGGTGCTGATGTTTATGGATGCTCACTGCTGCCAAGTAGAAATACAAATGTATGGACTGTAAAGTGCCCCTGCATTTTCTGATTTTAAGTTTCTTTGTCTTTTTTCATTTATGATCATCACTGACAAATGTTTAATAATTCTAAGTCAATCTACTTGCAGCCAAATTATGTGAATATTTCAGATTAAATAAAATCACCCAGTTTCCATTTCCTTTAAGGCATATAAGAAAGTTATTGATACAGAGAAGTTATGAAAACCTACATTTAATAAATGCACATGTGCAAATGAACTATTATAGGCTGTCATGCTATTGATACTGCCTTTTGTGATTTTTGTAAATTACACACTGTGGCAAAGTGCCCCCCCCCCCGTGTGTATTTTGTGTTACGTGTTGTGTGTAAATGTTGGTGTATAGTCATCGGTACACGGATATAAACGGGTCTGTGTTTCACGTGTGATTTAAAATGTAGATTTGTATTTGGCACGAGGAGGGCACAAATCACTTCATGCGCTGGTTATAATATAATGTGTGGTCACGGGAGTGCACTTAATAATTCGTGCAGTTGTACCGAGATTCCAATTGAATGATTGACTAGCAATCGAGTCTCGCACAACTGCATAAAAGCTGCATGTTTTCACTCACTGGGTTGGGTGTTCGTGAGTGAGAGAGAGAGAGAGAGAGAGAGAGAGAGAGAGAGAGAGAGAGAGAGAGAGAGAGAGAGAGAGAGAGAGAGAGAGAGAGAGAGAGAGAGAGAGAGAGAGAGAGAGAGAGAGAGAGAGAGAGAGAGAGAGAGAGAGAGAGAGAGAGAGAGAGAGAGAGAGAGAGAGAGAGAGAGAGAGAGAGAGAGAGAGAGAGAGAGAGAGAGAGAGAGAGAGAGAGAGAGAGAGAGAGAGAGAGAGAGAGAGAGAGAGAGAGAGAGAGAGAGAGATATATATAACTATCATACTGGTAGGACCAGCAACGTACTTGTTTTATTATTTACTCACCGTGTTTGTGTGTCTGTCCGTCCACCGTTTGTTTAGTGTTAGTCCGTTTTTGTTTATGTCTGTTTATTTTGACGAAAGTGCCGTGTCCTGTGTTTTTGTTACAACCGTTTATTTTTCTGTTTGATTATTAAACGCTGAGCGCGATCACGCGCTCAGCTTCACCAAAAACCCCAAGTCTCTGTCTGTACTGTGTTTCCTGGCTCTGCCGTGACGTCACCGCTCAGTCGTCTTTGTGACACACACGCAGATTTGTAAGATTATTATTATTATTGGCTTACAACATTTCTCTAAAACAACTACCTTAAAATAAAGCATGGGCATGAATAGACATTTAATTAAATTATTATTATTATTATTATTATTATTATTATTATTATTATTATTATTATTATTATTATTATTATAATAATGATGATGATCATTTAATTAAATTATTTATTTATTTATGTATTTATTTATTTATTTATTTATTAGCAGAAGCCCTTATCAAGTATCACATTACACATTATCACAATATTGCCTTACAGATAAGAGCAGTTATAAAGTGCAGTAAAATCAGTAGAAAATAAGATCAAATTCAAATAAGAGCATGTGGCGGAGTGTCCTGCCCCGTTGTATATTTATAGGATTTATAGTATTATTATTGTTTGTGGCGCGGGCAAAAAGCCGACGCCATTATTTTTTTTATTGTTTTATTGTGATTTTAGAAATACCTTGTAAGAATGTGTGACTGTCGGCTAGTAATTATTGAATTGGCTGACAGTCACGCATCTGTAGTAAACCCGTGCACCACTATAAGAACCTGCAGCTTTGTCTGCACAGTGGAGAGTGTCAGAGGCAGAACGACACAGGAGTAAAGTGAGCTACCTTGGTAACTAAACAATTGCTATTAGTATTATATATGCCTACTTGTTTACATCCATTCTGTTATCTGTTTGTTTTGGCCCTTGTGCCCTTTTGTTTTTGTGCATGTGTTTAAACTGTTTGTTTCTATTATTTAATTAAAAGCTGAGTGCCGTTACATCTCAGTTTCACCTGCCAGTACGGCCTTGTTTTGGATTCATTTCCTGGTCTGACATCACCCTTGCAGCCATTTCTTTCACAGAGCAGCATAAAGAATACAGTAAATAATTACATTTAAGAGCGAATTTGACTAAGAGCAGTTAAGGGCAGCAGTGTGGAGTAGTGGTTAGGGCTCTGGACTCTTGACCGGAGGGTCGTGGGTTCAATCCCAGGTGGGGACACTGCTGCTGTACCCTTGAGCAAGGTACTTTACCTAGATTGCTCCAGTAAAAACCCAACTGTATAAATGGGTAATTGTATGTAAAAATAATGTGTAAAAATAATGCCATTGTATGTAAAAATAATGTGAGATCTTGTAACAATTGTAAGTCGCCCTGGATAAGGGCGTCTGCTAAGAAATAAATAATAATAATAATAATAATAGTAAAGATATTTGCTCATAGGAGTAAATTCCATTAAGAGCACGTAGTAAATGGATAAGAACCATGGATACGGATACATTTAAGAGTAAAATCAACTGCAAGATACAGGAAATAGTTATAATTAAGAGCAGTAGTAGAATACAGCGGAATATGGGGCAGTTCAGTGCAAGTACAGGAAGATGCAAGTACTGGTACAATTGGGTGCCATCTGGTCCAGTATAGTGGGTAATTACCAATGATTACATTACACAAAATTGCATTGCACTGATGACAATGTTGCACAGGCCATTGTCATGTAATTGTACATGTATTTCACAAGTAGCTGCCATGTATCTAGTTACCTAGTTATAATCATGTTATTACATGCCCCATCTAAAATGCTTCCTTATTCTAGGTGTAAAATCCCCACATTTTTCATTGTTTTACAACTATAAATGCAGAACTTGACTATTTCCTATTGCACCTTGAGACCATCTGAGAATCTCTGAAAAAGCATTTGAAAAATAATAAAAATAAGCATCGTACAAAAATACAAGGACAGAAGATTAACCTTTTGGGAGAACTAGCAAGTGGAAGTAAAGGTCTATTTTACATAATACTTTTGCTGACCCTATACATCATTACAAAAAACTGTTTTTCAAACAGCACAAAGGCAAAATGTTCCAACAATGGTTTAAGGCAGTGGTGTGCAAAGTGTATAAAAAGGGATATAACATTTTAAATAAATATATACATGACAGCTAATTAGTCCAAGTTCCTACCTTTCAAATGCGCCATTGACGATCACTCTAGGACTTGGAGCACCGGAGAAATGATATTTGAAGTGGCGAGTGTCAGTGAAACTGCAGCGAACAGAGTCAATGGCGGCTTCCATGTACGAGGCGCTAAGTGTAAAAAAAAAATGTAAATCGCGTTTTTCCTAGATTTAACCAAAAAAAGCTTACGTTTAGCTAAATACATAAATGTTAACAAACACATCCTTAAAAGTTTTGAAATGTGTAAACATGTTTGGCATTGTATGCAGAGGAGGCGGGGAAGCAGAGAGATTGGCTCTGCAGCATACAATGCCAAATCAAACACTTCAATGGGTGGGAGGCGCAACAAAAAGTTTGCGCACCACTGGTTTAAAGCAATAAAAAAGCTGAATGTATTTCTAACGTCTGTCTATGGAACTGATACTGTGTCATATTCATACAAAAAGGACAGTTGATATACACTCTATTTGGTTAACATTGCTTTGAAAATGAGAATAAAGTAATAAACCTTCTCTAAACAGTTGAAAAAGGTTTTGTGAACTGTAAGCTTGATAAATTTAATTGGGCTTAAAAATCAGTCCTTGACAAACCATTACTTAAAACAGTATTACAAGTTTTGTTAACATAGTCCTTGCCTTAGTTGTTTTTGAACAGAAGTTATAAAATGTAACGGAGAGTTAAACCCTGTTAAATGCATTATTATCGGGTGTATTGATTTAAAATGTCTTTTGTGTTTATTTAAAAATGAGTGTTTTTGTTTGTTATTGTTTGACAGTGCGGATGGCACAAAGCCCCCTTCCACCAAGCCTCACTGGGTCCATGCCTGAGACGATTAAGGAAGTCTTAAAACACAATGGAATGCATTGCAAATACTAAGATCTACTAGTATGGCTTCCGGTAGACTTTTGCAATATCATTTTGTAGTTTCTTTGATGACATGATGTTAAATAAAATATCTAAATTATGTTCATATAATTTTTTTTAATTGTCTCAATCCTAAAATTCTAGGGTTATTCAAAACTTTTAGCCATACCTGTCCTCCAAGCCAGTGGTCCCTTAACTGGAATACTGTCTCCCTAAGCTTGTTCCTATACAGTAAGTGGGTTGTTATTATTCCTATAGCTTCTTATTTACTTCTGGGAAATTCAAGACGATCAGTAAACAAAACCAAATGGTTTTAACTACTTGCATCAATCAGCAGCCGCCATACTCCACATATCCATGCAGCTAGCTGGCCTAGCACCAAGCATTGCTCCTAATCTTTTACTAACAGCTGACTTGAATGAATTTAAAGAGTCAGCACCAGCTTTTCCCTTATCACAGGGCCAGGTGCTTCTAGATCCACGTTTGTACAGATTATTGAGTCAAAGGGAACAGTCAACAAAGGATACAGTGATGGGCCATTCTGAAGAACAGATTTCACTTCAGATGTAATCAACTTAACCAAAAGAAACACCTTGGAAATACTTTACCACATCAAATCAATCCTGGCTGGCCATGGTGATTTACAGTGTTAAGGCAGGTATCTCCCCCCTCCTCCCACCCCCACGTGCACATCTCTGCAACACAAAGAAAAGCCTTTAACAACAAAGTATGATGTGTAAATATTTTTGAGTTACAACATAATCACAGCTATCTATGCATATTTCAGGGAAAAGGTGTAAGGTCTTGGAAACATAGTTTTAAATTATGCAATCCTGTCGTCTGAAAGATATGGGAAACTTTGTCATAGGTGTTTTACAGCCCAGCAGAATCATTTTAATTGCTTCAAGTCAGCTTTCTCTAATGCATTAACTAGCTGCTCAGCTCACAGAAATGATTGACCTGCAAATTGGCAAAGGCAAACCAACAATACAGTATCTGGGACAATCCAACTATCAAGACTTTTTCATTTAACTAATTGCTCACTGATTGAATAGAGAATAACGATTGTCTGTATCCAGTGGGCAGATTTCATATTTTCAGGACTAGTCATTTTACTGACAGCCAAAACATAATTCTCAGTTGGTATGTTCTTCTTGTGACATAGCCCTTAGGCCATGACCCCTTTTCACCATGTAGACAAGAGCAGCACTGCAAAAAATAGATTGAATCAGGGCAGAAAGACACCTCCCACTCTTCCTATTTACTATGCATTCTTTCTCATCATTTAAGGAATCCTGGATTTTTTTAAATGTGTGGATACTGAATCTGTGTTTTCAATTTCCAAATTACTTGTGTTGTTGTTTTGTGGAACACAAGACATAATTTTGCTTTGAAATAATTCCTTTGACATTATTGAAAATATTTGAAATTTTGTACAGGCACATTTATTTTCATGTTAAGTGTGCATTGGTGATGGGTGCAACACTTAATAGAAAGGATAAGGGTGGCATCAATTTGCTGTAAAGACACACGCTTCCTCTCCCCTGGAAACTTTATCCCAACTCTGTGAGCCAAATAGGAATTATCCTGCTACTATTTACAGTTGAGGTTTAAGAGTGCCCTTTTCTTCCTAATTGTGCTTTCAACATGTGCTTATAAGTTAACAGCCTTCAGAATTATGTGAAAACTAGGCAATGGAGCCTTTAAAACAGTTGTAAAGACAGTCAACAGTATTGTCCAAATACATCTTGAAAACCTTCTCAACACAGACCTCTTCTCATTGTCTTTTTCTGTAGTTCATTTTTAATAATTGTAATAGTGCGTGTATATTTTGTTGCAATTATTGTTTTAAAAGTAAAATAAAGAAATACATACAATGGGAATTTCAAAAAGAGCCCAGTCTCAGGGCTGCCTGTATAAATCAGGGTTATAGAAGGAAATCTTTGTGTATATTGTCAGTGGAGGATCCTTTAATTGAACCCAAATTGAAATTAAAGGACAGTATATAAGCAGGACTGGAATACCATTGTGATAGTAGGATGTATGAAATGCACACACTGCGAGCTGCTCACTGATATAAGTGCTACAAGAGGTGCATACGAGGGTGCGTGTTCCACCTGCCTTCAAGTAAGTTCGTTCTAAAGATATTCCTGTTGACCCCATTTTTATTGAATAATAATTTAGGATGACTGCAGTGCAACGAGTCCAGATGGCCCTGACAATTATTTGTTATCATTACCCACATCATATGCCACCCCATCTGTGACATTGTAAGTCTTTCCTTTAAAAAGGGACAGGTACCAAACAAATGGAAGGCTGCTGTATTTTGATTTTAGAAAGTATTTAAACCATCTAAACCATTCCCGTCTCATAATCACTATTCCGTGCCTGCAGAAATGTGTGACTCCTCTCATTAAGCCTTGCGAATAGAAGAAATTGCAGCTGAAATGGATAAACCGTGCTGTCTCGTTTCTCGTGTGTGCTGTAGTTAACTTGCACAGTTTATAAATGATTTGAACAAATGACAGAAGAAATCACAAAATACACATTTGCCTGGGAGTGTTAGTATAGTAAGAGATTATCAAATAGATTGGCAAGTTCTTATATGCACTATAACAGACCTATGTGATCTGCTCAAGTCTGATTTAGAATCACAAACAGCCCGCAGTCACATTATACCTGTAAAGGTTACAGTAGCCATTCATTTTCATGCAACGGATGCCATCCAGACAACAGCTGCGGACAGAGCAGGCATCTGTCAGTCTTCTATGTCAAAGATACTGACTGATGTCACAGATGCAGTTTTCCAAGGGAGTATATATAATTTCCATTTGGGGATGTGGAACAAAATAGAACCAAACACAAATGTTATCAGTTTTCTGGCTTCCCAAACGTGCTCGGTGTAATAGATTGCAACATGTTGCAATATCCCCAGATTCAAGGAATTAAATTGTTTTCCAAAACAGAAAACATCATCATTCTTTAACTGTGCAGGTTTTATGTGATGCTCAATGCCATGACTCATTTATCATGGAGAACAGTGCCTTGTTCAGAAAATTCGAACAGGGGCTTCTAAGTGGATGCTGGCTAATTTTAGAATATATTGATGTGGCAAAGTGGTTAGCAGTGTGCAGGTGCAGGTGATCAATAAACAGACAGACAATTATAATCCAGGTGCAATGTTGTTTAATGGGTTTGTAAATCCAATGGCCTGATGGTAAAACAACAGTAAATAATAACAATGGTAATGAAGCAATACAGCGGACTGGATGGCCAGACAATTAATTAGAACAAAGTCGGTCATCTAGAAAGGGGACGGAGCTATGGTATACAAACTCAATGACTAGGACAGGAAACGGCTTGGCATCTGCGGATTGGAGGAGTGGATGCGCTCATTGACCAAGGAATCATGGGTGATGTTATAAAAAGGGGACGTAGTGATGTGATCTGTTCCTTTGTGAATGGTTATATTAAAGGACCAGAGGGAGAACCTGTATTGTGAAATGTGAGTGTTTTGTTTGTTTTTGTTTGTCGTTAATGATAGTATTGTAGTTTGTAATTATTTGGATGGCTAACACGATCCGGAGCTGTTGCCAAAGGCCAGCATTAAACACGGATCAACAACACTGCACTTTTGTTTCACACTGGTGAACTGTATTCAGCACGAGCACTAAAGCATGCACTGTGGACTGGTGTTTGTGTTTGTGTTTGTGTTACATGTGGGTGAACTAAAAACGGTACTGTTATTATTTCGGGGCCAACCCATGGATTACAAATAAGCAATACACGCCGCTGTATTGCTTCATTACCATTGTTATTGGCACCAGACCTTTTGCCGAAAAGAACAGTTTGATGTGCTGAAATCTCATAGAGCAAAAATCGGAAAAACAATCGTCGTTTCAATTGAATCAGTCATAAACAGAAGTCGCAAAAGGCATTGCGAGTAGGAGAAATGAACCTGCCCCTGTTGAAAATAAAGATATAATTAGGTGGCAAAATAACTTGCAGTGCAAATGCATTGTGACCTCTATTTTCTCTCAAAAAATGCACCTTCTGAAAATCAGGCCCTATGTGAGTAAAACATATTTTGAGTGTGTAAAATGCAACATTTAAGTCATGTGTAGTTTCAGTAAATACTGTTCAAAACAAAAATGACGAAAAATATATTTATAAAAAGTTTGAACCGATACTGAATTAATTCAGATAAAGAAATTATAATATTATATTCCTTATTGATCGTCTTGCTATAGCAAAATAAAGCATTCTGAGTTTCTCTAGCACAGAATATTGTTTTTACAGTATTATATAGATTTACCTTCAAACAATGTGGTTGACAAATAGGTACATTGGTGGGTTAGGTTAAGAGGGTTTAAGACGGTGCAAAAAAATCTTAAGGATCAAGAATCCAGTCGCTTTTTCACCAGTCACAAACACGCATTGCAAGTGATGTCCTGAAAGCAATCAGACAACTTAGACTGTGCTGAATCAGCATCAGAGGACAGAAAGTCACCAGCATAAAAAAGAACATATGTATGTCATACTTCACAGACTTCTACAGATATCTGAAAAATCGCTTATCCAACTGTCATGAAACTTATTGAGTATTGACATACGTTATTGGAAATATACAGTGCCTTGCATAAGTATTCACCCCCATTGGACTTTTCCACATTTTGTAGTGTTACAACCTGGAATTAAAATGGATTTAAATGGGATTTTTACCATTTGATTTACACAGCATACTTAACACTTTGAAGGTGCAAAATATTTTTTATTGTGACACAAAAGTTAATTAAACAAAAAAAAAGACATTTGTTGGTTGCATAAGTATTCACCCCGAGTCAACACTTGGTAGAAGCACCTTTGGCAGCAATTACAGCTGTGAGTCTTTTTGGGTAAGTCTCTACCAGCTTTGCACATCTGGATCCTGCAATTTTTGCCCATTCTTCTTGGCAAAATTGCTCAAGCTCTGTCAAGTTGGATGGGGACCGTTGGTGAACAGCAATTTTCAAGTCTTACCACAGATTCTCAATCGGATTGAGGTCTGGGCTTTGACTGGGCCATTCTAAGACATTCAGGTTCTTGTTTTTAAACCACTCCAGTGTAGCTTTGGCTGTGTGTTTAGGGTCATTGTCCTGCTGGAAGGTGAACCTCCACCCCAGTCCCAGGTCTCTTGCAGACTGAAACAGGTTTTCCTCTAGAATTCCCCTGTATTTGGCTCCATCCATCTTGCTCTCAATCCTGACCAGTTTCCCAGTTCCTGCCGATGAAAAGCATCCCCATAACATGATGCTGCCACCACCATGCTTCACCGTGGGGATGGTGTTCTCAGGATGATGAGCAGTATTGGCTTTGCGCCACACATAGCGTTTTGCGCTAAGGCCAAAAAGTTCAATTTTGGTCTCATCAGACCAGAGAACCTTTTCCCACATGTTTGCTGTGTCTCCCACATGCCTTTTGGCAAAATCCAAATGGGATTTGATATTGGGTTCTCGCCACTCTTCCATAAAGCCCAGCTTTGTGGAGCGTCCGGACGGTTTCTCCCTTCTCAGCTGTGGATCTCTCCAGCTCCTTCAGAGTTACCATTGGCCTCTTTGTTGCTTCACTGACTAATGCCCTCCTTACCTGGTCACTGAGTTTTGGTGGACGGAATCTCTAGGCAGAGTCGTGGTTGTGCCATATTCTTTCCATTTTTTAATAATGGATTTAACGGTGCTCTCGGGGATGTTCAAAGTTTGGGATATTTTTTTATAACCCAACCCTGATTGGTGCTTCTCCAGAACTTTATCCCGGACTTGTTTTGATAGCTCCTTGGTCTTCATGATGCTGTTTGTTTAGATATGCTCTCTAACAAACTCTGGGGCCTTCCAGAAACAGGTGTATTTAATCTGAGATCATGTGACACAATGACACAGGTGGACTCCATTCCACTAATTATGTGACTTCTGAAGGCAATTGGTTGCACCAGAGCTTATTTAGGGGTGTCACAGCAAAGGGGGTGAATACTTACGCAATCAAGACTTTTCAGTTTTTTATTTGTAAATAATTTTGAAAAATATGTAGATTTTTTTCCCCACTTCGACATTATAGACTATTTTGTGTAGATCAGTGACAAAAAATCCTAATTTAAATCCATTTTAATTCCAGGCTGTAACACTACATAATGTGGAAAAGTCCAAAGGGGTGAATACTTATGCAAGGCACTGTAAGAATCTGGGGATAGAGGCTAGAGTGCTATTCATTATTGCTACTTTTCAGATTAAGCTACCGTTAATTTGCTAGTTAAGAAATTAAAGTGAGACTTCAATTATCACTTTCTTCAACAATTAACGTGTTCTTAATTTAGCTTCTTACTGGGACATTTCAATTTAAATATCCAAAATAACCACAATATTACTTCAAAACATGTTGCCTGGCTCTAACTATTTATATTTATACCACAAGAGTGGGTATATCTAGCGTGGGATATATTTGTGTTATCTCACTTTAGTGGGATAACATGCTTTCCGGCACTAGTTTTGAATGTGTCTTTGTTTACATTCCAGTCCAGTGTTATACTGCTGAAATTCAGGATGGAGTTGCGTGTTGGTAGTTCAAACAATACTGCCACCGATATGAGTTTTTTAACTTTAAAATGTCTGAAATAATTTCAGATTTCTATTGATTTGGACTCCCGATTTCCTTGAGAATGAGTTTAGTCAAGAAATTCCAGTTACTTATCTGCCTGTGTCTGCCTTATCTAAACAGCCTGTAGCCCTGTCATTAAAACCAGTAAATGTAGGAAACAACAGAAAAGATGTAAATTGACAGACTGAGCTCAATGTTCTATCTAAAGACGGTTGTGAAGAGGCCATAAACAGGGTTTGAAATTAATCTGCGTCGCAGCACAGTCTGTTGACAATGAAAGTAAAGATCTGCCAGGTAAAATAATTCCTGACAAACCACTCAGCCCTGTAGGGGCTTGTGATTTAGTGGGACATCCTCCTGCGGTAAATAAAAACCGTATACCATGAACAATCATTCAGTGTCCTCTATATGTTTTTTCTTTATTCTATCCCTTGCGACCCTATTGTAATCACTAAGCTGAGCAATTCAGGAGGGCCAGCAGAAGATGCAGCGTGTTCAGCAAAAAGAGCTCTTAATGCAATGCAATTGTATGGAAATGTGTGTTAGAGACTTAACCATATCCCCAAACTGATTGCTGTGCTTGGCCAGGTGTGATTCAATTATAGAAAGCCAGATGATTGTTTCTGATTGTGTGTCAGATTGTAGCTGGTTTCTTTTCAGAATTGGATTCACGAATATCTAAATTGATGCTCATGTCAGCACTGTCATTATTGGAATGGTCAGGATCAGTGAGATCCTAACTAGTGAGAGGATGCCATTAATTATATTCAGTGTCTGTCCTTCAGTTTGCTCAAACAGAGTGGGTTTCTGCTGGTTTCCTGAAACAAACAAATCAGTTTGTTAGTTATACACATTTCCACCTAGCCCAGTTTATGGTTTGATGTGCATTACCTATTTATGTTAGGTGAGGACTTGTATTGTCATTGCTTGTTGGACAATCATGGGGATCTGAAATACATGAAATACATTTTAAGATAAAAAAAAATGTATGTGTATATATATATATATATATATATATATATATATAATATATATATATATATATATATTATATATAGCAACAAAATGAGAATATGTTAAAAAAATTATGTAAAGCTGGATACTATATATATATATATATATATATATATATATATATATATATATATATATATATATATATATATATATATAGTGAGTTAGAGGAAAATAATTCCACCTGGGGTCTGTAATTTATAAACTGTCACAGAAACCTGAGATGGAATTGTTTTCCTGTAGCTCACTGAAGAGGCCCATCTATTATTTTTTATAATACATGGATACCCTTGTGATGCTAATATTAAAGAAGACGAGGTTCAGTAGTACAGTTGGATTTTTTTTAAAGTAGTGTTTCAGTGCTGTACAGATGTTCAATGCCTTTATCCGTTAGTGCTTCAGCTTTATTTGGATGATTGCCTTTACCTTGTTTTAATTTCGACTCCAGTTTCTCTGAGATATGAAAGTACCAGTTTTACATAATTGTTTTAATGTATTCTCATTTTGCTGCTCATTAATGAACATTTCTGTACTGTGGGTGTTGTCGAGTGATTGAAAATAAGACATTTTGTGTTTGAATTGAAAGTGATGGTCTCGAGGAGTCGAATGGGTCAAAGTATATTTTCCTCTAGAGGAATCACTTTTTGACGTCACTACTGTGGTATTAAGCCTTTTTTTCAAATGGCTCAGGATGCAAATATAGTCTTCATCCATGTATTATAAAATATATATACAGTCAGCACTCGGATATACGATACTTCGATACACAGCAGTCGCGTTTTACCATCCTTGTATTAAGAATAAAATCAGTCTGCATTACATATATCTAACAAATTAATGCACTTACCCGTCACACTCGATTTCCAACTCCGTCACCTGTTTACTGATACAAAGCCCATCTCTTCAGTGTTACAATTGACTTGTTTAACTGTCATAGCCTGCGTTTTTTTTATTTATTTATTTTTTTTTATTTTTGGATGGCAAACCAATCTGTCTTTATTGTGCATTGCAGTTACACAGCGCTTTCTCCAAAAACAGAGCGAATGAAACAAGGCACAGTAATGTATATAAAGGGGTGCCCTAAAAGGATGGGCTGGGACATTTGACATTCAGGGCATGATTTGGAACATTTTTCTACAGCCTTGTTAATTCCTAACCAACAAAATCATTGTAAGATTCTTTGTAAAGTTTTTCAGTTCCTCAATGTGCACCAAAGAGATGGTTGTGAGCCAACTTTAACACACGTTTTGGAAAGCTGGAGGTACCAATAAGTCTTCCACAAGGACTTTGTTTATTACGGTCACTCGATAAAGAAGATCATTCTTGATTAAAAAGTGTTCTCATGGGTTAACTATTACACCTTCCACGGCATTACCATTAACTGACACCACTTTTCTCTTATATTAACCAGGTTGGGGTCAGTAGCTTGTTCCCTTCCAAAATGGCCTGTCGGGGGTTGAAATGTTTCACACCATGAACCATTATCAGTTGTATCATTTATATTAATTACAACTTCCCCAGTATCTTCTAATATTTAATCTGGAGTACATTGTGTGCCAACACCCTTTTTATTACGCTTTCCCAACTCCCCTGTAAAAACATTCTTTCCTGGTGGTCCCCTTTTTTAATCTTCTTTGTCTACGTGACTTACATTCAAAGTGTTTGGAATTTCTAAACAATTTGTGATCATTAAAGGGAAAAAGGCTCAGCAAGCTCTCGTGAGGGCTATCTTCCTCCTTTTTAAGTTTTTTGGGGATCTCTGATTTCCCCTTGATTTGCACCAGGTGTTAGACCAGGAAACCCCCTTCCTAAAATTATCCTATGGGGCAACCTGGGTATTACCCCCACTCTTACCTGGTACACTTGATCTCTGTACAAAAGGTCTATTAGAGTGATGGGATAATATGTAATGTCCCCATGTACACAGGTAATTCCAGTAGTCAGACTTCTAATTGGTTGGTGCCAACACAATCAGTAACCACTAAAGTTATTGCACTACCAGTATCAATTAGAGCTTTTACCAATTTTCCATTAACCAATACCTCTGCTGTGTAGGGACACCCCCCTTCAGTTACCCCTGGTAATACAATACAGCCACAGAAGTGTTCCCCCAAGTTACACTGCATGGGTTCCTCTTTCTGTAGACAGGCTTTTACAATATAGCCCCATGGCTGGCATCGGTGACATTGATACTGTGAATAATCATACTTCCTCTCCCTTTAGTAAGTATCCTGGTCCCTCAACATTTAATTGTTCCTTCGCGACATTGGGCTGTTCTTCAACTCCCATTGGTAAAGGTGTCTTACCCAGAGGATGTGTTGTTTCCAGGTGGGATCTCCCTACCCCACCCACTTGCGGTAAGAGACAGGCATGGCACGTAGAAAACGATCCATCACCATGAGCTCAATTACCTGCAAACTGGAATTGAGATCTGGGTTCAACCTCTTCTAGCCAGGTAGATCAAATCAAACATTTGCGAGTGCAGGGCGATGGACATCTTTAATGTTCCATGCATGGTATTTCTCGGCTCATGATGCGGTGGTCATGCCTGCTCAGGCACGAATCTCCTTCTTGAAATGCCTGTTGTCATCTGCTTTGTCCAGGGTGAGGTTGAAGTATGTTTTCTGAGCATCGCCGCTCAGGAAGGATGCAAGGATTCCAGCCCATTTTTCTTTAGGTCAGTCCTTCCGGGTTGCTGTCCTCTCAAAGGCTAACAAGTAGGATTCAATGTCATCAGTTTATTCAAGACATGAGTTGATCGGATTGACGTGGTTTTGCTGGAATGTTCACTTATTTGTTCCAGCTGGCAGATGAGGGCTTGGTTGGTTTCCTGCTGTACAGCCACAGAGTGCATCAGGACCCTGAATATCTCTCCCATCTCCGCCATGGTGCTTGTCAAAACTCGACCTGGACTCGCTGGTCTGGAATGGGTATTGTGGCTTTAACCCTTTGCGGTCCATTTATTAATTCTGCGTCAGGCTCGCCAGGTCTAATTAATTTTTCACGCGCAGTTAATTTTAGGCAGCTGTTTAAAAGTATTTTTTTCACAGTCAAGCGGGTTTAAATGGCCCTGCATATCAACAAAGCACTCACTAGGGATCTCCAGCCCGCCCACCCTTTCGTTTGCTATCGCTTTCACATATGCTACCAAATAAAAAATAATAATAATAATAGTCGTACATACCGATCAATCGTCTCCCTAATGACTCGTTTTATCACCAAACTCCTCAATAATGCAATCCAAGTCATTATTTTATTGCTATAACATCTCAAAAAGCTCTGCAAATGTCCGTGATAGTCTCTGTCGCTGATACTGTACTCCCAGCTTGTTTCCATCGACCGCCCATCTGATGCCAATGGGGTACTATGACTATTCATGAGATACGCCTTTTTTTTTTTTTTTATCGGCTTGTCTCGGCTCCTTTCGTTCCCACTCGGCCATTGAATGGTTTTCTCGGCTTTTTCCGTTGAAAAACCGACTTTTTTGCGTTTTTAAAATGATGTCGGACAGGGTCCGACAAAGGACCTGACGGGAATAATTGCAATGTCGGACCCAGTCCGACAAAGGACCGCAAAGGGTTAAGGGCTGCAGTTTGGATCCCACAGCTGCCACCAAATGTGAAGGATAAGTACACAGAAGGTGTATCCGAGTGCGAGAAAGAGCATTGGCAGGACACCGGAAGTCAAAAACAAAGGATTTTTATTTCTAATCAACAAAAATGTACTTCAAAAGAAAGAAAGCATAAATAATCATTTTTGTTTCAATCCCTTTCAGACTAGACTTAAGCTTTCACGCCGTTCTTTAGGGAACCAGTCTCCGAAGTAAGTATTGTTTGTGGCTGAAGTCATTTACTTTAATTAGCAAAGTGCACATTTTATCAGTTTTTATTTTCCTTTTCCTTTTTTCAGGTTCCATTATAAGATGTCCAGCAGGTGTCACTGTCATCCGGATAGTGCATTAAACCAGGTAAGAGTATAATACTGCCCTCTGGTGGACAATGGGAGGAGGTGCAGGATCACAGGCACTTTTTACAAGGACCTCCTTGAGGACATAACACCATGCAGCAATCACTTTGTAATCCTTTGTTTGTCTTTTACAGTTTCCTCGGTTCCTCCTGCTGGAGGAAATTAAAGTTTGCAGACCACTCTGTTTTTCAGTCCTTGAGTGGTACTATTTCAAACAAGACTGGTGTGCTCACAAACAATAAACTGTTTCACCACGCTGGCTGTCTTTTTTTTCTTCTTTTGAGTGGATTTTTGAGTTTGTTCATGACCAATATTAGTCCATATATTGCCCTGGCTGCATACATGCACAGGGTCACTAAAAAGTATACAAAGTCCCTGTATTTATTTTTTTATTAATACCTGAAATATGACCGTGGCAAAACAGTTTGTTTGCTACCTAAAATACAGCATTAATAACGTCCCATTGTTTTAATGCTGTATTCCAACAAAACTACTTTTTGCCACACCAGATTTAGTTACATTGTTGAATTGGAGATGTGGTTGAGGAAATGAAATGTATTCAAATCAAAATAAATCGGAGCTCCAACTAAATAAAGAACAAAACCTAGCGAGTCCTCAATCTCACCTCCAAAGGAGTTCAGATACAGAGCATCAGGCACGTATTCCATTGGCTAAATAATCCCATTCTCACAGCTATCAGAGAAAGGAA
Organism: Acipenser oxyrinchus oxyrinchus; assembly: GCA_030684275.1. Classification (NCBI taxonomy): domain Eukaryota; kingdom Metazoa; phylum Chordata; class Actinopteri; order Acipenseriformes; family Acipenseridae; genus Acipenser; species Acipenser oxyrinchus. Next base: position 15,769,370 of record CM060254.1, on the reverse strand, counting down.
CTGGATTTTCATTTTACAGGCTAAACTATCACATAAGAGCCATTCTCGATCTCCCCCTACACCTCTCACTACAGACAGAGTCAGTGCTGGCCTAAGAATGTAGCAGCAACGGCAACACATGAGCTACAATTGTTATATACAGATACACACCATCGCCAGTATACACTACAGTTATAAAATTAACACACAAAGTAGCAGTTTCTCAAAAACCCCAACCACTGCTTCCACTTCCCAGCCTGGCATCCATGCTCACACAAGCTGCTTGTTATCCTAAATGTCCTCATTCTTCTTAACAGTAGAACCGCTGCGGTTATACTCATACCTAAAACTGCCACCGGCAGTCATTATAACGGTTACATTTTAAACATCAATATTAAAATGAAAGACAAACTATCGGATACAACTCAAAAGTTTTATTCAAGCACATCACACATCTGCACAGCCGAAATGCCATAGTTAAATGAACAATTAAACATAGGGGTTTATTTTCTAACTTACCACATAAAGCATTACTTAAATTAAAAACTAATAAAATAAACATTTCAAAAGAAACTAGTGTGTAAACAGGTATATTTACATACAAAACTGTAAAAACAAAAGTCATTTAATTTAAAACTAAAGTAACATATGTTTTCTCTGTGTGTCACTCAGTGCAGCACAGAATCCAGGTTGAGCTGCTGCTTTGCAGTTTTCTGATGGAAATGTTTCTGCCAAAGCACTGTGGTTAGCTTCTAGATGAAATCTCTCCTACTGATATTTTCCCTGGTGCATTCCTTGTACAAAACAAAAGAATTGACAGCTACCAGGTCCAGTAGAGAACAGGCTTGTATATAAAAATAAAATATTGTAGGTTAGTCAAAACAAAAGCATGTATTGTAAAAGGCAGTCAAAATGACTGCTCTGGCGGTTCTAGGTAAAGGGGATTATAACTTTTTATTTTTGCAATCCTGCCTTTCAAACACCATCAGGATATTTAATACATGTACACTAATTGATTAATTACACTATGATTACCTTGCACACATGCTTTAAAAACACAATATAAAATAAAGTACAATAAAAAAATGACACATCTTAAACCATTATAAAGTTAAAATAAAATAAAGTTAAAAAGAAAGCTTAATCCTGTTACATCGGTATATCCCATTACTGGTGATTCTACTCCGCAAATCCTTTCAGTATGATTTTTTTTAATTAGTAGAAGTTTTTTTTTTTTTTTTTAATAAAGATGAATGATGTTTAAACAGCTCTGTGACAAGGGATGAGGCCCAGAGACAGACTGCAGTTCAAACAAAAGACTTTTATTAAATACACAAAATAAACAGGCACAAGGGCCAAACAAAAGGTTTTTAAAACACAAACAATAAACAAAGAAAAACTTACAGAAATAAGGCTTCCAGGCTGAACTTTGCCTTCACTGGATTTCAAACATTCCCCAAACACCCAAACACCCAAACACCCAAACACCCAAACACCCAAACACCCAAACACCCAAACACCCAAACACCCAAACACCCAAACACCCAAACACCCAAACACCCAAACACCCAAACACCTGCTTGCTTCCTCAGCTACCTCTCCCTACTGAGGGGCTGAGGCCTCCTTTTATGTCAGGTGGCTGGGTGCTGATTGATTGATAATTGCTCCCACCTGACACAATAAACCTTGGCAGGGAGGAGAATTTAACCCCATCCCTGCCAATATTTACAAGGGCAGAGCCCTGCTGCCACAAGCTCCTATATAAAAACATAATTTTCATTCAACCTGAATTTGGGTTTTCTATGCAAGCTTTTGCTTTTTGTTTGTGGGGCACTATCTGAGCAATCATTGTTCTCCATCACAAGCAGCATCGCTAGAAGCATAACCAATGAGTGGGTGTTCCCACAGGGAAATAAGCAATTCATTACAGCCCTTTTGCAAAAGCAATTCTTATTCTATACTATGTTGTACACACTGTTAATGTATGTCATGGTCATTAACATGTCCATCATTATTTAATAGTCCTAGCAGCGATGCATGTTCCTGGCACTTGTGGGGTGGGAGTGGCTTATAATGGGCAACACATGCCCCTCTAGAGTTGCATGCATGTATGAATCTGTCCCAGTACATGTTGGAGAATAGTGTATGTATTTTTAGACTTATGAGTGACAGTGTTGCACCGCATCTGAACTAAATATACATTTGTATCAAACAGCAAAGCTGACAAGTGTCAGCAAGCCACCAGTGTTTCCATGCCAACTGCAATTTAAATTCCACCAACTTCAAAGCCCACTTTGATTCTGTTCCTTTGAGATTCACTTTTTTTGTGGCCTTATGGAGAGAAAGAGTGGAGTCGCTCAGAATACCAACAACTGATCAAAGCTTTGAAGATCATATAAAGTCTACATGACTGCCTGCAGTTAACTACTTTGCCCTTTTGAGACTATAAGGGAATCAGAGAAAACACAAGGTGTGGAAAAAGTAGAATGCTTTAAGGAAGTATTCAGAAATGTGTTTTGGATCTAGGTGGCAGGATGGCTTCAAGTGGCTGTAGTTAACAAAATGATTTCATACATACAGTATTACCTGTCGTGGACTTCCATTCACAATCTGGGTCTCAAATGTGCAGATTTTAAACTTGATATCAGGTACTTGGTTAAAGAAAGTTCTTAGTTTGCTTGGCTCACTTTGAGGTAGTCTTTTATTGTTGCAGGTGCTCATTTTAGCTAGACAATAGAACACTAAGAAGGGCCTAAAGAAGTGGGGACAAGTACAAGACTAGCTACATAAGCAAGGCTTGTAAACAGATTTCTTTAACTTAGTGTAGTATATATATATATACTACACTATATATATACTATATATATATATACACTACACTATATATATACTATATATATACTATATATACCTTATATATACTATATAAGGGCAGCTGGCTCTTTGAGCTAATATATATATATATATATATATATATATATTTTTTTTTTTTTAAGTGATTTTTTTAATAAAAAATGGTGACACTTTTATTGAGCTTGAAATATAGACATATGCACTTCTAAAGTTTTTCATTTATTTCTATAATAAATGTTTTTTTTCATAAAAAACAAAACAAAACACTGCAGCCCCTCTCAACTGGATTCCCGGGCCCTTCTAATAATAAACTGGAGACAAAAATCAGGTTTTTTTTTATTGCTCTGACAACAGGTCAAACATAGTAGGTTAATCAATTATATAAATTGATATAAATTAACACAATACTTGAGCTAAAGTACATTACTAACGTATTTAAGTTAAATAAATACAAAAACTAATTTCACTTTCCTGTTCCAGTCCTAAACACGTTAGTAAATATGAGCTCCTGAAGATCTCTGATGGTGGCATATTTAGAGAAACATAAGCTTCTCATTGTTAGAATAAGACCAATTTACTGTACATTGGATTTAAGAGTTTTTAGTTGACACTTCTGGGATTACAACACTGACATGTGGGAGTAGAAAGAAATATTAAAAAATAACATAAAACAGCATACAGTACACACCATTTAACATTCACACTTCCCCTGTAGCATCTAATCTGTGCCTTAGTATACCTGAATGACTTTGCATAATGTGACCTTAACTGCACAAAAGGATAAGAACAACATTTCACTACCATTAAAACTCTAAGCCAAAGAGATAGCACAGCGTACAGCAACAATATCTATTTATAAAGCTCTTTTAATGTCAGACGCATCCTAAAACACTTCACAATAGGGTTATATCACCGGTCAGGAAACAGCATTTTCATTTTCACAATTTCTGTACTGTTATTGCAAAACAAAGCACAAAGATATCCCTGGCCTGTTTTATTAATTTAAAGCAAAGGAACATTCTGATTTACATGGTTACATAAGAAGCCAATCGGCCCATCAGCGCTCATGCAGTTCCAGGTTAATCTAAAACCTTTGTCAAGTCAGGTCTTAAAGTATCCCAATGATTCAGCCTCAACAACATGGCTAACACATTCCATGCCTTATCCACTCTCTGTGTAATGAACTAACTGTCTCCCACCTTCTGTCCAAGGTCTGTCGCCTTCTTCATTTTCTAATTGTTTCCTGTAGTATTAGTTTGCTGTGCTTCAAGTATTGTAAAACACAATCATTTTACCTTTTGTTTTTTGTTTTTGTTTTAGCTATTGTTTTAGCTATTGTTTTAATGTGTATGATTTATACAAACAGCAGAACTTCTTGAGTCCCTGTAGAGTTAATTTTAAATAGACCATGATTTTAAATACATTACTCCAAAAAATGAATGCTATTATTTTCTTTAAAAGAGCTCAAACTCCCAGAACCAGACGCATTGGCTTGTATTTGAATACCAATCCCTGCTTTTCCTATGACTGATGTGTTTTCAATGTTGAAAGAGTTCCTTCATGTGACTTTATGAAGCTGACCGGAAGTACAGCATTAAAGTATCTGTAAGGAGCATTCGATATATTTTATTCACTAACAGCTTCAAATAATTTACTGTAACATTAAAAAATAAAACACACCTCTACCATAATGGGTGCATTTTTCATATAAGAAATTGTAGGAAATGTACAAAATGATGACCATACATATTAGGTAGGATTTATTTTGCTAGCACCATGTCTTTAAACACAAATAAAACATTGAAATGTAGAGCCTGGCTTTCCAGCCGACTGAATACATACATCTGGCATGTCCTTAGGCACTGACAGCTCTTTATCTACAGGTTTATAACAGCATGCATTACTCATCGTGTCGAAGACAAATGACTGCAAAAGACAAACACATGGGCTTGACTAAATATTAGAAACACCAGTCAAAACACTGTCAATAGTGTGCAGGGCTGCACAGTGTTTACATTTTCTGGAGGGATACATGACCATTCCTAAATTATTACCGCCTCTATAGCCTGATATGCTTGGACCTAGGTGAAATGAGCTAGGAGCTGAAAACAGGTTATGGGTCTATAAGTTTTTGTCTCATGACCATAAGACAATGTACTGAGAGAAAAAATGTGGGCAGTTAGGTTTACAGTGACTACTCACACTAGAACCACCGATGTGTCATCATGATCTGTTTTAAAAACATTTTTATTGATGAAATCCACTAAACTGGATATAACTCTATGATGTTGTCTTTATAGTCTAATATATCAGATTACACGCTTACCCTCTATATTTTACCAAGGGGTCATTTTAGCTGCTGACGGTATTCTTGTCTTTGAATGGCATTTGAAAATGGCATTTACCTTTGAGCGCAGGTGAAAAACATCCAAGACAGTGATTCAGATGACTGTGGCATTTCTTGTAATTCTCAGACTTTATAGCACCTAGTGATGATCAGGTGTCAGACAACTTTGAAAGTGATAAGTCTGCATATTTTGTTAGTGCAATCGGCTTCTGCTGTGCAAGATGGCACAGTGTGGGTATGTGTGCAAAATGGCACAGAGTGGGTATGTGTGCAAGATGGCACAGTGTGGGTATGTGTATTGCTGGGCAAAGAGAACCACATGCTGCTGTACAGAATATGCTGAAAGATGGCTCACCTGGTAAAAGCACGACCAAGGACTGCTTCTCCTCAGCTACAGCCGCCCATTGGCCAGGTGCCTGGTGAGCTCGAGCGGGTAGCTGCAGGTCTGGCTTTTGATCTCCAGAGGCTGGTAGTTTGCTGACATTTGCTCTTGGTCATGGGATAGGTGGAGGTACTGAAAGATAGACTGGGACCAGCTTCATTTGTCAAATGTTTTGTACTTGAGAACTCCCTAATTCATATTCAGGAGACAATGTCTGTAACACCACTGGTAACTAGCAGAGGAAAACACAAAAGGGATCCATATGACTCAACAATCTTTCCAGTTTGGCAAATTTTCAGTTTGTTCTTGTGTGAATATCACCAGCCCTATACAGTATTTTTTCCATTAAATAATCACTATGAAAATGACACACCTGTATAACAAAAGCAATTGGGTGAATAGGATACGTTCAACTTTGTTTTTCTGTGTCAACACAATTCATTGGAAGTGTAAAGTCAATACCGGTAAAACTAGAAAAGAAGCGTTCATGCTAACAGGATCTGACACTAGTATGTGCTGACACTTCATATCAGGTAATACCTTTTCAGCGAGTTTAATTAACTGTAATCAATTACTGTCATATACAAGCTGCTCAAAGAAGGGGGATGAGAGGCTCAACTGTTTATCCTGGATAAAAAGAAAAACTTGAACTATTGTACTTTTATGATACTAATTGATTAAGATGATAAGATCTGAAGATTCTCTTCAATTTAAAAAAAAGTCCTCTGGAACCTGGGGTGATACAGAACTGCCTGTAGTGTACACAAGAAACATGCTGCAGCAAAGTATTTTAAAACATAATCTTGATGTTTTAATGCAGACATGAACAGGAACAGGAAATTACAAATGATCTACAAAGAGCCTCGTTGTTCACTTCCATGAATTAAGCTGCGTTTCTTTGCGGTAGGCAGGCAGAACCACCACGCCATCTGGTCACTTAATCTGCAGTGACATTAATAACTCTTCTTTACCATTTCAAGAAAACATGATATATTAAAAACTCCCTGCATTTCACGACATGAAGAATTACTGTATATTCAAGCCAATTTATTATCATACAATTTTCTATTTAATAGAAAATATCTTGTCAGACATGAAATTGGCACAGTTGTATGAACCTGTTCAGTGTAGTTTACTGGGTTTACTTACAGTTTACATGTAAGCCTAAGTTCTTTTGATGGTGTATGCAAAGAAATACCAGTGATCAACAGATTATCAAGGTACAGCAGTTGGCATTACTATATATATATATATATATATATATATTATATATATATATATATATATATATAGATCGAACCTCTTCATGTTCGTTGCCCCTTTAAAAACACTGACCCAGCACGCACCAATGGATTTTGAAGCTGGTTGCGCTTATTTTTAATGAAAACACACAAAACAAAAATAAACAAAACACCTAGCTCTCTTTGAGCACTAACTAAAACAAAACAGGAACCTAAATTAAACAGGACAGCTAAGCTGTTTACCTGTAACAAAACAAACAAACAAACAAAATCACACACACAAAAAAAGGACTCTCTACCTCTTTTTTTTCTTTTAAATTACGGCTGTACCCACACACCAGCACAGTCGGGCTTCTACCCTCTTCAGCAGCCGCCCAGAGCAGACTGACTGCTCTCCTTAAATACCGGGCACCTGGCTCCAATTTTCAATAGTAGCCAGGTGCCGGTAATGATCAACAATAAAACAATAAAACAATTAAACAAAACAATTAACACAAATTAAACAATTAACAAAACAAAACCAAAATGTGCCTTACGCACATGTTTTCCTCTAGGGAGGAATTAACCCCCTCCCTGCTGTCTCACAATATATATATAGTTTACTACATGTGACAGTGGCTACATTTACAACAAAAATAGAGGTGGCACGCTATGATGTGATATGTATACATATATATATATATATATATATATATATATATATATATATATATATATATATATATATATATATATATATATATATATCTATACAAATATACAGTATAAATAGATTAAACCGTTTTGACATTGTTGATAGATATATGTTTTGAAATTCCTGAGATTTTGCTTTTTTACTTTTGTACCTTACCCTTGATTGTCTCTCTTTATTTTTTTGTTTTTGATAGAGAGTTTCATTGGTTATTTGTTTTGATGTAATGTGATATACGTTTTACACAAGCTATGCAATGGGATTCTTCAATTCGTTCCATTCTGTGTGCCAAAAGTCATTGTAAATGTAGACAACTCTGCTGTCCCAACCTAGACAGAGTAAGTAGGTGGAACCAGTCAATTTGCAAGGTCATTGTGTCACATGATTTTAATGAAATGAGGAAGTTTATTTAGTCCAAGGCAGTTAGAATTCTCCAGACAAGGTCAAAGCAAGACAGAAAAATGCTAATAACTCAATATTGGCTCAACAGAACCCAGAACCACTCAACATAATTGCAAACATCATAACAAGACAAAGAAAGGAGGCTAAATAAAATGCAATTGAAGCTACCTCCTCTTGAACTGAGTGGTATTTCTGTTACAGCGTATGTGTATTTTATCCTAATGTTTTGATAATTATTGTTCAGAAAGGTGTATTTAAAAATATATTGCTATCTACTAGTCTATCTGCACCTCTATCAGTCTATCTTTTTTTTACTGCTCAATTTGTATGTACTAGTCTTATTATCCTTAGCTCTGTCTGTTTAGTCTATCACACTAACTATGTATCCATATATTGATATGTGTATAACAACTAATGAGTTTATCCAAATATCTGTCTGCCCATGTAACTACCTCTGTGTCTATCCAGCCGGTTAACTTGCAGGAAGTCCAGCCAGCTGTTTTTCAACCATTTACTGCACACAAGTAACAAAACAAAGGCAGAAACAAGACAACTGTTTTTCATTTCTAGTAAATGTAACCCTCCTCGACCCACATTCTGTATGAATAGCTCAGCGACAATCAGCGAGCCTGAATGTCAGAGAGCAAGAGAGTGTGAGAGAGAGAGAGACAGAGAGAGAGAGGGGGGAACAAGGGAGCGCTCTGCTTCAAGAGACACACAGCCAGAGGATTGGCACACTCATTATCATTAAACTCAGCTTGTCAGTAAAACCGTGGTTAAGAATTACAAATGTGAATTCTACATGCTGACTCCAGGTTGTTGGTGGCTTGCCTGTCCTTCATGGAACACTTAGCACCTGTATTGGTTCAGATTGGGATGAAACAGGGGGCTTCCCAGGGACTAAGCCTTATTGCAGGGGGGGAGTAAATGTGTTTGACCTTCCCAGTCAGGTCCCCACTGACTCTTTTCTATTCTCTGTGCCTATTCAAGCTGCCATCTTTTCAATTAAAACATGCTAGTCTTTTTTGAGTGTGAGTGTGTGTACGTCTTTTCTTTCTATTCAGGCAGAGGGAAGTCATGAGTGACTGCACTCGCTTTACGGAGCCTGAAAATTAGGACTGAATGTAATGTAAATCTTACTTGAGAGGGGAAAGGGCCTGATTATTCTGGGCCTGAGGTCGTCGGCTTCTGTTGAAAGATTAATCAGTTTCTCTCCACGGCTCATCAAACAATTGGCAAGGTGGGGCACACTGACACTGCAGCTAAGTTTGGGAATTCTGAGGGTATTATTTGAGATTTGAGATATCAGGATTTTCATACGAAATTCTGTACTAATTGTTTTAAGTTTGACAACGCATTGTTGCAAAGTTTGGCTGTTCCTCTCCCAGTTTTATTCCTCCTACACAGCTGTTTCTGTTTCAGTTAATGATTGTGTTTCAACCTACATATTGAATTGATGATCATTAGCACCTGTTTGGTATAATTGTTTAATCATACACCTGATTATATGCCTACAAAATCCCTGACTTTGTGCAAGTGTACCTAGAAGAATTGATGCTGTTTTGAAGGCAAAGGGTTGTCACACCAAATATGGATTTGATTTAGATTTTTCTTCTGTTCACTCACTTTGCATTTAGTTAATTGATAAATATAATCTATTAACATGTCTATTTTTGAAAGCATTCTTACTTTACAGCATTTTTTCACACCTGCCTAAAACTTTTGCACAGTACTGTATATATATATATATATGTATTTTTAATCTATGTTACGGTGCTTTCACCCGAGTAAAGGAGTTGCTTTTCAGTAAAGTTTCCTGCCATATACATATGCTGTTTTTATAAAAGTAAAAGCCTGTGCCATTTAGCGATCTGCCAGTTTGGATCAAGTTTCCTGTTGCCTGTGCAGTGCTATGCATTAGGTTGTTCTGGTACTTACTTACTGGTACTTATGTTGGCTGATCCAGCCCCCATTACATCTATCTATTGAAGGCAATTAGAAGTGAACTCAGATTAAAGCATATTAAAATACACTGGAAATTCGTGTAGGTGTAATTTATATGTGCAAATGGGTTTATTGTGTGTGCCTTTTTGGAGTTGTTATGTTTGATTGAATGATCGTTTACAGATGGGCACTCAATTGAGACTTGCTGCCTGCTAGGTTTGGTTGAGAGGAAGGGCAGAGAGTGATTGACTGTGCTGGTCCTCAACCAGCAGGTGGGCGGGTCTCGACTGAGTGTCTGTCAACATGAAAACATCCGGTGGGGATCGTTCTGGGTGACTGCAACGCAATACAACACAGAGGGGCGCTGCGTACACTCAGGAGAAGAGTGTCCACTCTGCAGGAACTACATCAATGCAACCCTTAAATTGCAACACGGTGCTCGTGAAGGCAGTGCCCAGCCAAGACCGTATGAAGAAGCAGCAGTCGCCATAAGAATGCTGGCTCATAAGTACGTTAGTTTAGGGGATATTGATCCCAAGTAATGTATAGAGAGGGTTACGTAGTGTAGCAGGTTCCTGGAGCGGGACACCTCATTTAGTAAAGCTAAAGCTCCCCTTGTGAGGCACCTTTTATTTGTAGTTTTTGTACTGTGTTTTATTTTGCCTTTTGTACAGCCACCTGTATGTGTCCTCTGTGCGCTACACATAAATGCTGCGCGCCTGAGCGGCATTTCAACACCAACTCCCATGTCTCTCTGTCTTGCATATCAGCAGTTACCCACACATGTGACACGAGTATACTGTCACATACACATATAAAAAACAAATTATTTAAGTGCAGTGGTGGCACCAGACTTTCCCTGATGAGGGGTCTAAGTGGGACATTTTGTGTGGGCACGCAGAAAATACATTTGAATCATTTTCCGTGTCAGATATGTGGACCTGTGTGAACACAGCAGGCATTTAAACATGTGCTGTATGGATTTTACCCTTGAAAAGGATAACAAGAAAGTGAAATTGTCATGATATATTTTCTTAAAAGCAGCATACACAGTAAAATGGGGACTGGGATTGTTCAACACAGGCGTGGCGTTTTTGGAACACTGATTTAAACATAAATAGAGATGCGAGAGGCTGCGCGATGTATTTAAACACGAAAACAATTTTGAACAAGCAATATATCATGATTAATTTGGTTTAATAATTGTGTAAAAAGTACTTGGTAAAGTTATAAGCTCCAGAATATAAATGTGTCCAGTAGGTAATTTAGTAGTAATGTTAAAAATAGCGATACAGGGATCTTTGTTCTATGGTAAGGTAGATGTGCATCAATATATTTTCACAAGTGAAAAGCCAGCCATCTCGGTGTTTGCTTAGATTAACGTGAGACAGTGTGTAACTTTGTATGTCTTCACTTACTTAAAAAAACAGAGTTAGAAAAGAAGCCTGACTCAGTAATTTTGCTTGGGGAGGCTATGGGGGGGATAAGGTATAATTCAGGGAGGCTGAAGCCTCCCCAAGCCCTCCCTTGCTGTCGCCCCTCTTTGTGCAATAGGAAACAACAAAGAAATATTGCAAACATAAAAAGGCAAAGGTAAAGTAAACAAATGAAGAAAATGTCGAAGTAACTCTGTGGGGCAAACTGCTCCTTTTTATTGTTGGCATGTATTTAAAGAGGGGTATTATTGATTAACTATGCGTAAGATAATTATTGTTAGATTTTCAGTATATTAGCAAAGAAGAGATATGTTCATGTGTCCAGAACTGTGCTTTCTGTTTGTTGTCTGAAGGGATATATTTCAATGGAAAAATGTGAAACTCCTTTTAAATCCCTTCTAAACTTGTTATTAGGGGTTGATTAGATCAATTTATACCATACCTGGATAAGCCACCCCTGGATTTATACAGCAAGGGGGAATTACCTATATATCCCTGACCATCTGTTTTTGTGCTAATCCCAGTATAAACACAGATGAGTGATTTGTGCAATTCAGGGTGATTCTACATTGCTGTAAACTGCTCTATCCAGTTGTGTTGTATCATGATAGGATCAAGTCAAATCCTGTAGTTTATTGTGGACACAAAAGGGACTTAGTTTAACTGGTTCACTCTTAAAAGCAAACATCTTTATTTTGTAAAGTGCAGACCTTTACAACCTTCATAAAACACACCTTGAATGTACACCCACAACAAATAATAAATGCCAGTAATGTCAGTTTGTCTATAACTTATTTGACATGTGCATCCTTCTCGTTGCGTCTTAAAAACAAAAGCTCATACATTTCCATATAAATTGGAACCTGTCTTATTTCTACGATAACTGTTTTAATTTAAAAAGCAACAAGGCTTGGGTGCTGGAGCTTAAATCACAAGATGACTACATCATTATTCTTTAGGATATCCTGTTTCTCCCTCTTTAACATGTTCAGATAAATGTGCTTCAGACAGTGCCAGCTGGGTTTATTTAAGCATATTGCCATAATTGCTTAAAGTTTAACCTGGTCATGTTTAAATCAAATCGGTAAACTGGCAGCTCATTTAGAAACATTTCCCTCGCAGGCTTTTGCCCTGGCTGGGTTTTCCCTGAACTGAGCAGGAGCGGTTGGGTATTAATCTCCCTGCTTCTCCTGTCACTGGAGTTTGTTCAGCAGAAATGGCCCAGCAGGCCCTTTCTCTTCCTGGCTTCCCTGCTCTGAACTGAACACAATTCTGAATGTGAAGTCGACACAATCAATACTCATCACACACCATAGGATGGCCAATGACGTAGTGGGTGGCTTTAAAACACACTTTTGTAAACACAGACACACTGTATAGTTCGCAGGTAGAGTACTACAATTTTTTTCTTTAAAAAGCAATGTTTTTTTTTTTTTTACTAGACTCTAAGCATGTATTCTGAAAATGCATGTGAATAATTGTGTAAATATTTATAATACAGTATATTTATACCATAAGCATGTGTATATCTAGTGTGGGATACATTTTTGTTATTCTAAAGTGTAAGTAGCGGGGTTCTGAAAAACACAGTGTTACATGTTAAATAACATACCTGTATTTTTTTTATTTTCATTGTTAACATCCTGACAACTTTTTACAGAAGTCTGTTTCAAAGCTCTTTTCTAGTGCACTGATAGTGTAACGATTATTGCTCACATTGTCAAACAGGTAACACAGCAATAATGATCCATGAGGTGGTACAGAACTGAAAAGCCAGAGCACTGTATCGCTCTTCCTGCAGTGATTTAGAGGACAGATCTCAAACCTCAGTGCACTAGAGCTTTGAAACAGCCTTTAAAGTTATAAGTGTAAATAGTTGTGAGGATGTTAACATTAAAAAAAAATACACGTAGGTTATTTAAACAGTTGCAACAACACGTGGGGACGTATACATTTTTCGGAACCCCGCTACTTAGTCTTTAAGTAGAATAATGCATATCAGGACTAGTTTCGAATGTGTCTTTGCTTACATTCCAGTCCAGTGGTGTACTGCTGAAATTCAGGACAGGATACGTGTTTTATACAACTTTAAAATTTCTGATTTTGGGGCTCCCGAGTGGCCTGCGGGCCTGCCTGTAAGTTGCCCAGAGCTGCATAGTCCTACAACGCTGTAGCTCTCAGGTGACTGCATGACCGGCCTGCAGAGTGAAAAGAAGGGGATGCTGACGGCACACGTTTCGGAGGACGCGTGTGTCCATTTTCGTCCCTCCCGAGTCGTGGCAGCGGTGATCTGGGTTGAAATAAACAATAATTGGGCTTACCAAATTGGGGAGAAAATAAGAAAAATAATTGACTAGTCTAAATTTATTACAAAAAATGTCTGATTTCTTTTGCTGTTTTGATTTGGACCCTGATTTCCTTGAGTTTTGTAAAGAAATACCAGTTACCAATATGGCAGCTACCATCAGACTCATACCATTTGCTCAGTACCCTGATGTAGAGAACCCCTTGCTTTTGTGGTTTAAAAATGCCTGTGATCAGAATAGGACATGCAGATTTCAAGTGCAGTTCATTTGCAATGTATACTATTTAAAAGTTCACTTTCAACCATTCAAAAATATTTATTTATGTATTTATTTACACTTATATACCGCCTTTCATTACAAGGACCTCAATGTGCTTTACAATATTTTACAATATAATACAATATTTTAAAGGTAAAGATAATTCCTATAAATCAATTAAAAAGTCTAAAACAATACCGGTAGTGCAAAGAGGCTAAGACAGGGGTAATATGCTCCTTTTCTGTTTTTGGTTCAAGTTAGAATTCTTACAATCCTTACAATCCAAGTTGTACTCTAAGATCACAGGATGTGGGGCTGTTGATTGTTCTGAGAGTGAATAAATATGGTGCGGGAGGGAGAGCCTTCTCTTGTAAAGCTCCAATATTGTGGAATGCTTTACCATCTTCAGTCAAAAAAGCAGGGAATCTTTCTATTTTTAAAACAGCATTGAAAACCCATTTTTATAAAATGGCTTTTATTCCTCAAATGATAAAAAGATACTTTAATATTTTTTATTTTTACTTTGAGACTCAAATGATAAATTTGGATCACAAGTGACCCCCAAATTCCTAATTTCCAGTTTCAGATTTGATGAAAAACTGTTGAACACTAACTCATGGTCTGATTTAAAATGTATTGTTTATGTTTATTTAAACAGGTGATTGGTGTTGTATTTAAATGTATTTTGTGTTTATTTAAAATACAATGTTTTTGTTTGATATTGTTTGACTCGCACAGAATGTGGCCGTCACCGAATAATTGGTTAATTTGAAGGTGGCCACGTGTATATAAACATGTCTGTTTGTGTGTTTGGGGGTCCGGATCAAGAAGGAGGAATGAGAGCGGGTGTTTGAGAGAAAAAAAAAAGAGATTTGTTTTTGTTTGAACTTTTCTTTTGCTCTTTGAGCAGTGTTTTTGTCTGTCTGTGTGATTTATTTTTTAATATAATAAATCCGTGCAGGCAGCGCTTTCACCTGTAGTACCTGTGTGTGTCTCTGTCAGCTTCCTGGTCTGGGGACGTCACCACTCAGCCATCTTGTCATAGGTTCTGACAACACTTTTATGCCAGCAAGGTATGCAACTAATAGAGCCCCAGTAGAAGGGTTGCCTGTATTTACAGACAAGTACAGTTGTGTGTCATTGCGTAATAATGGAATCTAACTCCATGTCGCCTAATGGTAACATATAAAGAAAATAACAAGGGGCCTAAAATAGAACCCTGAGGAACACCACAGATAACTTCCATTAATAGCGATTTATTCTCCCCAATGGAGACATAATGGACTTTGTTGGAAAGATATGACTTAACCCTTTGCAGTCCATTTATTAAGTGCGTGTCAGGCGCGTCAGGTCCAATTTATTTTCACACGCGCAGTTAATTTTAGACGGGCTGTTTAAAAGTTTTTTTCCCCACAGTCAAACGGGTTTAAAAGGCCCTGCATATCAACAAAGCACTCACTAGGCATCTCCAGCCCCGCCCCACCCTTTCGTTCGTGATAGCTTTCACATATGCTAATAAATAAATAATAATAATAATACATACCAATCAATCATCTCCTGGTCACTCGTTTTATCACCAAACGCCTCAATAATGCGATCCAAGTCATTATTGTATTACTATAACATCTGAAAAAAGCTCTGCAAATGTCCGTGATATTCTCTGAGCGCTGATGCAGTAGCAGCCAGCTTGTTTCCTTATGGCCGCCGTTATCTGATGCCAGGGGCAAGTATGACTATTCATGAGATCCGCCTTTTTTTCGGCTTGTCTCGGCTCCTGTCGCTCCCACTCGGCCATTGAATGGTTTTCTCAGCTTTTTCCGGAGAAAAAACGACTAGAAACCCGTTTTTTGCGTCTTTTGGACCAGATAGGAATAATTGCAATGTCGGACCAGGTCCAACATAGGACCGCTAAGGGTTAAACCATGACAGCACACCACCTGAGAGACCTACCAAGCTTCCAAGACGATTCAATAAAATGGAGTGGTCAACAGTGTCAAATGCAACACTGTGGCAAAGTGGTTTGCAGTGCGCAGTTGTAGAGGTGATGCAATGCTCAAACAGATGACAAACAACAAAGTTCACTGTCTAAACAATCCTTTATTAGTGCAAGTGGTGAAATACAATTATCAGTGAACAGCAGTGTAGTGCTGTCCAGGTTGGTGCTGGCCTTTAGCGACAGCTCCCGGATCGTATTAGGCATCTAACAATGACAAACGAGTACAATTAGAACGACAAACACAAAACACTCACGGTTACTTTACAGTCCTTCAGCGGTTCTCTCACAACCATAACAAAGGAACAGTTTGCTTTGCCACATGCCCTTTTGTACCTTCAGCCACACCCCACCTTGGTTAGCGAGTACAATCACTTTTCCTCCAATCCACAATTGCCACATCGCCTCCTGTCTGGGGCGATGACTTGGTATACTGTGGCTCCGCCCCCTTTCTAGATGGCCGACTTCCACCTTTCCCTGGAATGAATTGTCAGACCATCCAGTCCGGGGCACACTGTTCCCTTTACACAGCACCCTCACTGGTCGGGAGGGAGATTTTTAACCAAGATTCATTCTTTCTCTGTCACAAGCACTTAGATCAAGGAGAAATAAAATGGAGGGAAAGCCAGAGTCAGAGCTTATCAACAGATCATTTCATCCTCTAACAAGGGCTGTCTCCGTGGTAAATGCATGATGTTTAAAGTATAATATGTTTTTCTTCAGTTTTAATAAAGTTTAATATTTTAGGCTACCTATGTGTTGACTCTCTTTGTTTCCTTGAAAAGAAAAACGCAAGCGTGAATAAATCAAACAAACCTGACAAATGTGTTGATTTTACATTAATAGCCTTCTTTTGTGACCTGGAATATTGTGATTTACATTGTTGATATGTATATTCTTGAGAAGAGTCTGGTTGTGCTAACACACTTTGGGCTCACATTCTAGGGTCCCCTACATTGTGTCATATAATTCAAGCACTGTGTGTGACAAATCCCATTGCAACCTATTTAAAATGTCAGTGTACTAACCTGAAGAAACCCTAGCATAATCATTCAGACAACAATGGCAACACAATGGATTGGGAAGAAAGATTGTACAGTATAGTGGTCCTGATACAGACAGTCTGTTTGGTACTGATATGGTACCATGGATTACTAGTGTCTGTGGTGTATTCATACTATAACCATATGTGCCCTATCCTCAGATATTTTAGAATGCTGTTTTTCTGAGTTTCAATGGACTTGTGTTAAGCTGTTCTTTGAAAATGAAGTATGATTTAGAAATTCATTATTGGCTATGTTTCCATTAAAATGTCAAAGTGAATTCACAGTTATGCATATCTAAAAATTCATCAAAAGGTTATGCGCATAATGAAAAGGTGTTTCTATTAAAATCCATTTCTTGCAAAAAACACTGGCCAAGATGCAGACTTCAACCACATGAAAAAGAGCCAGAGGCCGTGGTTGAAATCATGCTCATTACACATCCACTTCCCCTTGTACATCTTGCTGTTAGTTTCATGAGTTCTAATAATTCATATTTGTTTTCTTTTATGGGTCTGTTGTTTTATTTGATAGAGTTTGCATGAACAATTAAAAAGCAAAATAAAAGTAAGGAAACAATTCTAGATATATAAGCTACATTTAAAAAAAAAAGCTTATGACTAAGGGTGTGCCCGAGTCAGAGTATAAACAAGTATTCGAAATGGCCATAAACTATTTTCTGTTTCTTACAAAAAGAGCAATTCCGTGTTTGTCTTTGTGTGTGGTTTTTTTTGTTTTGTTCTTGTGTTGTGGTGTCTTTAAATGTAGTCTCCCTGACCTTGTTTAAATTAAACCAAAGTAATCTAATCCTTGTCAAAGAGTTTCTCATGTTTTTTTTTTTTTTTAATTTTCCTTGTTCTATTTGAGATCAGGTGTACAGTTTTGTTTTAGTCCTATTTAAGGGACAGTTTATATACTGCACCAACTGCCCAATGGCAGCCGGAGAAAAAATTCAAATTAGCACCCCTAAACAAATAGGGGTGCCAACAAGGACTGAGCCTTAACTCAGTTTTGTTTTAGTAGTACCGGTACAGGTACACACACAGACAACAATTAAGCTATGTGCCTGTAAAGTTAATAATAACTCCACTTTTAATTTACTTTGCACACACAAGCAATTTTTTTGTTTTTCATTAGTGTTCAAGAAAACATATTTTTATGTCAAAGATAAGTTTCATGAGTTGAATGTGTTGTTTTTTCCCCACTAGTTGTGTGCACTGCTTAATGGGCCATGCATTTTTCATCAGAGATACATTGAATATTACTTTCCAAAGTTTTTGGAACATGTGTGTTTTGCATTGTTTTTAGGTTGCAGATTCAATAAGCAGACATTAACCTAATACTGAAAAAATATATATTTTCTTAATACAAGCACCTCTCCAGCACAATAAATAACAAACAGTACTGCATGTCTTGCAGATTTGTTGTCTTCTCTGATCTCATCATACTTTACTATGTACTGTACATAAGCACCCAACCCCAATCCCAATAATCCCCCAAATAATTAGTAAATAATAATAATAATAATAATAATAATAATAATAATAATAATAATAATAATGAAAAAAGCATTGTTAAAATGTTAAAATGAACACGGCATAATTATTTGACGATCACAGGATACCCTTTCATGTGACTATACTTGAATTGCTTACCTTTATCCTGATACTAAGAATGTCCTTGTCCGACTTGGAAAACAGGAGGTATTCTTCTTCAAAGTCCACATGGTACATTGTTGTGGGGCATTTGCACCTCTTTCCTCCATACGAGGGTTATAACAAATACATTTTCACATATCACAGCTCCTGCTTACTGGCAGAATACATTGTTTTAGAGTGTCGGGAGAGCTGAAGGAGATGTAAAAACACTATCACTTCTAAAATTACTGTTTTACCCAGAAATATGTATTTGTTTAGCCAATGGTCATTTTCATGAAACTGTCTGTTTATTCTCTACAGAACTGTTTAAATATAAACCTGTTTTGTGTCGTTCTTTTGCTTTAAATTATACATTAACAACATTTATGTATGTGGGGTGCATTTGTACCCCTTTCTGCCTTCCATGCGAGCTAAATTATTGATGCCGACAGAGGATTAAATAAACATTATAAAACTGTATGGTCACTTTTTGCGTGAAAAAAATATGGACCAGAGATGCATTTTAACGACACTTCCTGTTTTAGCCCCACCCACTCCTGCTGATGTCATCTGAATAAATGAATAAATAGTGAGTATGAATATTCGTAGGAGTATTGTTTTCCATGTACACGTACGAATAATCACTTCTCTGCACACCCCTACTTACTACTACTTTTGTTTTGTTAATGTCATGTTTTTTTATTAATATTATAAAAGAAAATATAACCAAAAGAAGCAGTTGCTGCGCAGTGCAGCCACAGTTCCCCATCAGCAGACAGCTGTGCCTTGCACTTACATGGAGCACAACGTGGAAAAAACTGCATGCTGGGCAGGTGAATTGGGTTACGTGCTTGCTTATCATGCAAATTTACCTGTTTCCAGTGATTTTTAATTTTATTTATTTTTTGCATATTGAGGTAGCTTGATTTGCATAAAGTATCTTTAAATTCGAGTAACAGCTAAATTTATGTGAATTCCACCTGTTTCCTTTGGGCTTGTTACACCTTTTTCTTCAACTGCTGTTTATTTTTTACAAAGCTATGCTAAGTGTTTGAACGATCAAATAAAACAAGGTGCTAAGTGGCAAAATTGATTTATTAAATGGCATAGTTATTTTTAATTTTTAAAAAATCACTTAAAAACACACTTTTAAATAGTTTTCAACCGCTTATTGTTTCCATAATTGTATGCCTTTGTGTGTTAAGATAACATTAACGGGAAAATGATTTGGTTTCATCTGGTTTAAGGCAGGCCTCCCTAACTGCAATGGCGTTGCCATGGTTATCAGTGAAGCAATTCCATCACAATAATATGGCCTGGCAATAGCTCCATTCCTCATACTTCATCTTCAAGAAAGTATCATTTTATATATATATATATATATATATATATATATATATATATATATATATATATATATATATATATATATGTGAGCCAGCTCACAGATTCACCAGCAGGAGGCGTTCATGGCAGGCTAGGAACAAGCCCACAGGTGTGGCAGATAATACAATGATAGACCTGTGGTCAGCATACTTGCCTGCCATGGCGTCAAGGAGTTAACGGGTAAACAGGCTGCAGGTGTGGTTAGGTAGGGGACCAAGGTGGTACCATGGTTAATTCCCATTAGCCTAAATTGGCCCGCACCTGTAGCCTGTAACCATCCAATTGCCAGATGGTGCAGCACCCTTTAAAAGAAAGCCTTCCCAGCCAGTCAAGGTTGGCTTCTAACCAGTGAGCAGCGTGAGGTTATCCACAACCAAGACGGACCGTCAATATAAAACAGAAGCTGAAGTCAACAACCAACCTGGTAAAACCCTGGAACAAAGTAACTGGATGTGGTGAACGGTCCAGTTAGTTTACATTTTGTTTTTTGGGTTATACAAATCCTGTTTGAACTGTTTGTTTTTACATCGCATCGCTGGCGAGAATGATATTTTCTGTTGTGAAGTAAGCGAGGAAGTTTATTTTTGTGTTTTTGTGAAGTTTATTAAACAAACTTGGATTGGAAACTATTGTCTGCTTTGTCTGTGTGCACCCACACGCCCACAAGTGGTACCAGAAGTGGGGCAGTGTCACACAGAGAATCAAGTCAGCCAGCCAGCATGTTTCCGTTAACCCCAATGTCACGGAAGACATCCAGGGGACAGAGGGAGCAGTCGGGCCCGTGGTAGTAGGGCCAGGGGAACTAGCCAGTACTGTACAGCATTTGTTAGCAGCCATGCAGCAACAGCAGCTACAATTCCAGGACATTATTCTGAAGTCAATAGGGTCTCATCGACCTACTGGACCCAACCAGGTGCTAACTAAAATGACACCAGAAGATGATATGGAAAGCTACCTGAGGGTCTTTGAGCGTACCGCTGAACGAGAGAGCTGGCCAAAAGCGGAATGGGCAACCATCCTAGCTCCGTTCCTCTGTGGGGAGGCGCAGAAAGCCTATTTCGATCTGGACCGAGAGGCAGCTTGCGACTATCCCCAGCTGAAGACGGAGATCCTGGCCAGACTGGGGGTGACCACGGTGGTCCGAGCCCGGCGGTTTTATGAGTGGCGTTACGACCCTGAGCGTCCCGGTCGCTCCCAGTTGTTTGACCTCCTACACCTGGCGAAGAACTCAACTCAGCGGGACGGGTGGTTGAGTTACTGGTGATGGATAAGTTTGTCCGGAGCCTTCCCGCTGCAGCAAGGGAACGAGTGGGGGAAGCAGACCCCAGTACTTTGGATGCCACCATGGCCGCATTGGAACGCTATACAGCAGCGTGGGCTTTGGTACAGCCGGATCAGCCAGTCCAAGAGAAAAGAGTGACCAGGGCACCCAAGCAACCCTCCAACCTAATCCCGAATGAGTCACCCGAGGTGATCTCCGGAGAGAGCCACAGGGACCCCGAAGGAACTATCCGGGGAGCAGGGTCCACCTGTTGCTACCTCGGACTACAGGGAAGCCATCAGGTGCTTTAGATGCGGCACTACTGGACATATCGCCAGACATTGCAGGAAGAAATCTCCGGAAAGGATGGGCGTCAGTCACAGCCAGAGCGTCCCCTGTCTCCAAACCAGCCCGGTGAGTACTGATCCTTTTATTGTTTCAGTGCGGGTGGAGGGTCAAGATGCGGTTGCATTGATAGACTCTGGTAGTTCAGAGACATTAGTCACAAGGGACCTAGTACCCTTGGAGAGGTATACGCAGGAGAGTAAGGATGTGTATATCCGATGTATCCATGGTGACATTAAGCCTTACCCCACAGTAGTAATCGGGGTAGAGATAGCAGGCCAACAATTTTTAGTGAAAGTTGGCGTAGTTCCTAGCCTACCAGTTGCCATGATTATTGGGAAAAACTGTCCGCAGTTTTTACAGTTGGTTAGGGTAGGAGCAGGGTTACTGGGGCAGGTGGAGGAGCTCCAACCGTCCACCTCACTTCAGAATCCTGAACCAGAGAGGGAGCTTTTTCCTTTCCATAACGAGGTTATAAAACTAGGTCTCAGAAAGGGAAGGACGGGAGAAAATTTCTAGCCAAACAGAAACACACAAACACACAACCCCAGGCCAGTAATCCTCAGCCGCCCTCCGTCTTGCCAGAGCCAATCGAACCAGAAGATTTTTTCCAGCAAGCCATTGAGTTGGATAGAGAAAACTTTAAACAAGCCCAAGTGGGTGACGAAAATCTAAAAGTAGCTTTTGAGCAGGCAGTGGTGGCGGATGAGGAGTATTGGAGAGATGCTGGGGAGAGGCCTACTCCACATTTTTACTAAATAAGGGGTTATTATATCGGGTAATCGAGGGTCCATTCCAGGGGAACACACCCACCAATTATTAGTACCACGCACACAGCGGAAAACGGTATTAAACCTGGCACATGTACACTTACTTGGGGGCATTTGGGAACAGATAAAACGAGGGCTAGGATTCTGCACAGGTTTTACTGGTTAGGGGTGTGGCGTGATGTGGCTGACTTTTGTGAAGCGTGCCCTGAGTGTCAGCGGGTGACCAGCAAGAAACCGCCTAAAGCCCCACTAATCCCCATGCCGATCATAGAGATCCCATTTGAGAGGATTGGGATAGATCTAATAGGGCCCCTTCCTAAAACTACGTCTGGTTTTGAGCATGTGTTGGTCATGGTAGACTATGCCACCGCTACCCGAGGTGGTACCGTTACGGAACACCTCGGCCAAAGTTATAGCACAGTCCTTGCTACATATTTTTTGTAGGGTGGGGTTACCCAAGGAGGTCCTGACCGACCAGGGCACCCCTTTTATGTCTCTGGTGTTTAAAAAGCTCTGTGCCCTCCTGAAGGTTAAAACTTTACGCACTTCCGTTTACCACCCACAAACCGATGGGTTGGTGGAACGTTTTAACCAAACGTTGAAGCAGATGTTACGGAGGGTCACTGTTAACCAACCGCGGGAATGGGATGTCTTTCTACCTTACCTCATGTTTGCCTATCGCGAAGTTCCACAGGCGTCCACTGGGTTCAGCCCATTCGAGCTTGTGTTTGGGCGACAGCCCAGAGGGCTTCTGGATGTGCTACGGGAGGCATGGGAGGCGGAGCCAACTAGGGGACAAGCGGTTCCTGAATACATAACCTTACTGCGGGGTAGGCTAGCAGAGATGGCAGACCTGGTGTCCAGCAATCTCCAGGAAGTGCAGGGAGCACAACAGCGTCAATATAACAAAGGAGCTCGCTCGTGAATTTCAGGTGGGCGACAAGGTATTGGTGCTCGTCCCGTCCGATCCCCATAAGTTTCTGGCACAATGGAGGGGCGGTAGAAATTGTAGAAAAGATGGGCCCAGTGAATTACAAGGTGCATCAGCCAGGGAGGCGTAAGCCTCATCAAATATATCATATTAACCTTTTAAAACCCTGGAAAGACCGGGATTGTTTTTTCAGACAACCTGACATGGAAGAGAGTGAGGTGCGACCGGGGTTCCCTGACTGTAGCCACCGGCGCCAACTGAATAAACAGCAGCAGGCCGAGCTGGATAGGCTGATACAGGGTAGCGGAGCGGTCTTTTCAGACCTCCCAGGGTCCACACACCTCTTCCAGCACCGGATCGAGACGAACCGGGAGTAAAGGTACAGCAAAGGTACATTAGGGTACCCGAGGCTAGACGGGAAGTCATGCGCAATGAGGTGCGTAAAATGCTGGACTTGGGGTTATCCGGGAGTCACGCAGTGAGTGGTGCAGCCCTGTGGTCATGGTGGATAAACCAGATGGTTCAGTTCGATTTTGCATAGATTTCAGGAAACTGAATGTGGTATCTAAATTTGATGCTTATCCCATGCCCGGGTGGATGAGTTACTGGAGCGGTTGGGGACGCCCAGTATATCTCTACCCTGGATTTAACCAAGGGCTACTGGCAGGTACCGTTGTCCCCAAGCTCCTGCGAAAAGACGGCGTTTGCCACCCCTGACGGCTTATTTGAGTTTGTGGTTCTGCCTTTCGGTCTTCACGGAGCCCCTGCTACTTTTCAGCGGTTAATGGATCAGGTGCTGCGTCCTCACACTGCATATGCGGAGCCTATTTGGATGATGTCGTCATCTTTAGTGATGACTGGCAGACTCACCTACAAAGGCTTCAAGCAGTACTGGACTCCATACGTGAGGCGGATTGACAGCTAACCCAAAGAAATGTAGGTTAGCCTTCTCTGAAACACAATATCTGGGGTATACTATGGGGCAGGGCTGGCTGAAGCCACAAGAAAAGAAGGTAGAGGTCCTTCACAGTTACCCTCGGCCCAAAACTCAAAAGCAGGTTCGAGCATTCCTGGGGTTAGCGGGGTATTATAGGAGGTTCATACCACAGTTCTCCACTCGCTACACCCCTCACAGAGCTCACAAGAGGTAGGAAAAATCAACCCATTGTGTGGTCAGACCAGTGTGAAGCGGCATTTCAGGACCTAAAGCAGGCTTTAGCCTCGCACCCGTTTTGCGTAATCCTGATTTTGCAAAACCGTTAGATCTTACAGACTGATCGTCCAATGTTGGCTTGGGAGCAGTTTTGGCACAGGAGGTTGGGGGAGGAGCATCCGATTATGTATCTAAGTAGGAAGCTCCTTCCCGTGGCGTAATTATGCAACTATTGAGAAAGAATGCCTGGCCATAAGATGGGCGTGGAAAGTCTCAGGTATTACTTATGGGGTCGCCGTTTCACACTTTCGTCACCGACCATTCCCCTATTAGATGGTTGTATAGTCAGAAAGATAGCAATCCGCGTCTCACTCGCTGGTTCTTGACCCTCCAGCCTTACTGTTTCGATATAAAACACCGGGCTGGGAAGGAACATGTGAATGCTGATGTGCTGTCCAGACTGCATGATGACTCTGTTTTTTCCAGGAATATGCAGTCGCAAAGGGGAGGGAATGTGAGCCAGCTCACAGATTCACCAGCAGGAGGCGTTCATGGCAGGCTAGGAACAAGCCCACAGGTGTGGCAGATAATACAATGATAGACCTGTGGTCAGCATACTTGCCTGCCATGACGTCAAGGAGTTAACGGGTAAACAGGCTGCAGGTGTGGTTAGGTAGGGGACCAAGGTGGTACCATGGTTAATTCCCATTAGCCTAAATTGGCCCGCACCTGTAGCCTGTAACCATCCAATTGCCAGATGGTGCAGCACCCTTTAAAAGAAAGCCTTCCCAGCCAGTCAAGGTTGGCTTCTAACCAGTGAGCAGCGTGAGGTTATCCACAACCAAGACGGACCGTCAATATAAAACAGAAGCTGAAGTCAACAACCAACCTGGTAAAACCCTGGAACAAAGTAACTGGATGTGGTGAACGGTCCAGTTAGTTTACATTTTGTTTTTTTTTGGGTTATACAAATCCTGTTTGAACTGTTTGTTTTTTTTACATCGCATCGCACAGCGAGAATGATATTTTCTGTTGTGAAGTAAGCGAGGAAGTTTATTTTTTGTGTTTTTGTGAAGTTTATTAAACAAACTTGGATTGGAAACTATTGTCTGCTTTGTCTGTGTGCACCCACACATATATATATATATATATATATATATATATATATATATATATATATATATATATATATATATCTCCAGACTATTATCAGACTACTATTTTTATAATGTGTTGTATTATACTTTAACAATTGTATTTGCATTTGTTATTACATTTCTTGGACTATAGCTTAACCAGCTATTTCATTAAACATTATGGGGGATTTTCAAACCTCAGTGTTATTTTATGGATCTCGTGGTATAGTAACGACAGCTTTAGTAGCAAGTGATTTTCAAATGCAATAATAATGTTAATAAAACTGATCGGATAATGCTTTGAAATTGAGTTGATGAGGTTGTTAATTAACAAATTTCTTGGTAAAAAGTTTAATTGTTGCAGGTTACATAAATCAATTATTTTCTCAGTGACTACGTAAGGGGAACTTGTAAATCAAAATGCATGCTAACGAGATCAAGAAAAATGATTGGCTGTTATCACAGAGGGGAGGAGAAAAAAAAGTATTTTTAATCAGAATTTTTTTTTTAATGGGCCAGGGGGGTAAACCATCGAAGTAGACTTGTTTGGAATTTATTTTCTTATGTTGACATCTACTTTTGTATTCATTTTAGTATGTATGATTATAATCTATAAGTAAATACGTTTGAAGTGCCGTTTGTGTTTGTAATTGTTAGTTATTATACATGTATACCATATATATATATAACACTTCATTATACATTTATTTAGCTTTTAAAAAATTACGATAGAACTCTCTAACCCAATGCACAATTTGTTTATGATTGTTCGTTAATTCCTCTGATCATGCATCAATGCATTTTTTCTGGTACTCTTTGCTCATCTCCACGATAAATAAACTCAACATGATTAGAAGTAGCCACCGAACACTTACAGTATTATAAGAACATTTTATATGCATACTGTAACAAAGTGTCTGACAGCAGATATTTAAGTCTGAGAATGATCAGAGCTGTTTCCCTATAAAGTGTCCTTGCTGCAGTATCAGTGTGCTAACCACTAGAGGGTGATAGGGCATGGGTTTGGTTCATAATTACCTGATTAAGGAAATTGGTAATTAGCCAGGTAATTATTGGAACAGGTGCCAATGGTTATATGGTTAAGAACAGGTATATGAACTCTGTTCACCTGCTTAGTGGGTGTTCAAAAGAAGGTGAAGAGGTCTGTGTGAAGGCAAAAGGATTGTGTGCAACCTGTGTGACAAGACCTAAAAGAAAAGTATTTTGAGATTGGTATTGTGTTTTGTTGAACCGGTAAACGGCTTAGCTGTCCGGAGTCAAAGAGAGTTTCTTTAAAATGTTTAGATAATAGGTTACTTAATGTAACTCTGCTTCCCTGAAAGAGAAGACAACCACCAACCAATACTTTTGAGATATGCCTGCCTTAGGTAGGTATTTGCTGAGCATTTTATGTCAGAGCTGCTGATAGGCCCCTCCGTGGAGTTACGTCCTCGGTCCTGTCTGCCGAGAGAATAAGTAGTTGCTCTGCGGAGCTCACTTCCTCTTTTGCATCGAACCCACGAATTCCAGTGATGCGACCTCGCAAGTTTTGGTGGGCATCTTCTCTTTCAGGGAACCAGGGTTACGGTAAGTAACCTAATGTTCCCTTTCAATTCGAAGACGACCACCAACCAATACTTTTGGGAAAAGTTTACCAGAGCCGTCGTGAGGGAGCGTGAGTGAACAGCATACAAGGGGTGTCTAAGCACTGAGGTACCTATGCTATACGGCACCAGAGCACCGAGGGCGTCAATGCGCAGGGCTTGAAAGTCTCGAAGACGTCGAAGCGTATATTCCTTGAGGCACCGTGGGTGTCGAAACGCCGAGGTACCGAGGCTCTGGAGCAGCGTGGCCCCGAGGGCATTGAGGGCGCCGATGCACAGGGCTCAAAAGCCTCGAAGGCATCAAAGCGCTGAGGCGTATGGTTCTTGAGGCACCAAGGATGCTGAAGCACCAAAGGCACCGAGGCTATGGGGCACCGGGGCACAAAGCCTCTGATGTCTGGGAGCACTGGAACACCGAGGGTGCCGAGGCACTGAGGCGTCAAGGCTCTAGTGCAGCGAGGGCATCGAGGTTCTGTGGTCCTGTTGATCTGTGTCCACCAAGCAAAGCGATATTGCCGCCCGCCGCTCTGCTTCGCTCCCTGCAAGTGGTGCCGCACCGCTCATGTGTGTCCTTGGCTTAAGACTTGATGTGCAGTCCTGCGTTGTATTGGTCTATTCATTTTAACTAGAAAATAAGTGTTTTTACAGCTGTTGATAGATAAATCACGTCTGAAAATGTCTCCTATAGCTATTCAAAAGAAGCGCGAAGCTCTCAAGTTCAGCAGCACTAAGCCAAACCCACTGTTTTTACTATGACAGTCAAAATGACAGCTGCAGTAGTTCCAGGTATAACGTATTATATCTCCATAAGTTTCTGCAACCCTGGGTCTACTGATGGTTTGAGATGTTTAATATATATATTTAGGAAAAGTCAGTAAAGCACAGGTGCCTAGCAGTGGAGAAAAATGCATTTAAAAACCGCCAAAAAGCCTGCTCCGGTAGTTCTAGTGTTAAATCATATAACTGCAGCTAATTTCCTTGTTTGTCTTTTCGCTATATATGTGCTTTGTTGGAGAGACTTGAGAGAGATTTTTGGAATTGCAACCTGGTGAGAGAGAGATTAGCGAGAATGTGCGGGACTGAGGCATGTATTGAAGTCTATGGAAAGAAAGTGAGAATATTGATTCTCTTTGTTTTCTGGTTGTATAGAAACGGGATTGGTTGTAGCAAGACAGTCCATTTGAATTGCTTTTTTTTGACAAAGAAATGCTTTGCAAACTAGAGGTTTTTCTTAACACATTTGTTTTTTTGTATTGCTATTTAGGTTAACCCATTCACTGCCATGCGACAGGGCAGTCACAGAGATGGTTAAAGCGCTTCTTTAACCATCTCTGTGACTGGCAGTAATCCAAATGCAATGCTGCTTGAGTGTTAGATGTTGTTTTCCAACCCTTGCAGCCAAGAATAGTTTAGTTATCTTAATGTACTGCATATTGCATTAATGAGTATGTGAAGGAATTTCAAATTGGCACCATGTGAATTTACAAAATAATGAACAGTCTACAATGATCTTTATTTGATCATTTATTCACATTAGAAAAGCCTTTAACTTCAGAGGATTTTTAAGGCGTGATACCACTGGAGTGGTGAGTAAGTGGGCAAGGCAGAGAGGCAACAGCACTTTGATGACTGCATGTGCTGTGCTTAAAAACTAGGGTAGGGAAACTATATGCTTGTAAGTGCCAGGATGACACCTTGTCTGGTCTACAGCTATGGCCAACAGTTTTGCATGACCCTATAGTTATATAATGTTACATTAACGTATGTTTTAACACATAAACATACATCTACTTAATGAAAAACTGGCCATTTTAAAATGTGACATTTCAAAATCTAACATTACTCTGCTACTATTATGGCTTCCGGTATACTTTTGCAATATCATTTTGTAGTCTTCCAAATATTGACACAACTAATAATCACTTTGTGCATATTAAGTCACTGACTCATCTAAATGCTCTTACCAATAACCAAGTATCAAAGCACCAAGAAACATGGAACCAATCGTCAAAATATCTTGAGAACTATAGTAAGACCTTGAACAACTATAAATGCACACAGCTCTGTCTTCTCACGTTTGAAGTTACGTTTCCATCTAAGGCCAACGTGTGTCCTAAACCACTACACTGTACATCATGTGTGTCTGTTTCAAAAATGGTTCCAAAAAAATAAATAATGATGATAATGTAATGCGCACAACCATGTTTCAGATGGAGGCCCATGCTGGCTGTAGGGGAAGAGAGCAGCCAGAAAATCTCAATCTGTGATGGTGACTCAAAACATTGCAAAAAATAAGTTGATTTCACCCAGATTGACCCGTATCAATATTCTATAAGTTCACAGAAACAAAAAGTACAAACCACTACAGTAATTATTTCTCACGTGTCATTTTAGTAGATATTTTTTAGACAGCCACTATGTGTTCCAGACAGCCACTATGGTGTTCAATTGAAGTAAACAAGACATAAGGTTGATTGCTTCTGTTTTAATATGCAGAAGTGAGTGTGACTATTCGAATTAGGAAAACCACAGTAAAACACTTGAAATGTTCTGCAAATCATAACCTTTTCAATGGTTCATTTAACTCACTATGGCTTTTCCACTGGCCATATTCTTATTGATATCTAATTACCAGTAATTCAAGTAAACTTGATTATACAATGTAAATGTTTATAATATTAATTGCATTCATTTTCTCTATTACTTAATGGAACAGGGGGAAGTGTTACGTGCATGGGTCGTCACTGAATAATAATGAGGCAGACACAGAGCACTGGGTGTTGACAGGATGCACAGGCACGTAGATTTAATTCAACACTTGTTCTGCCACTAGGGTACCAGCAATGGTAGCCCTAGTCTCAGATTTAATAAAGAAAAGAAAACAAAGCTAAAAATGAAAGTTTGCCACACAACGCGAGCGCTAGTCTCACTAAAAGAGAAGTCCCGCTCCAGGAACCTACTACACTACAAAAACCCTCTCTATACTGTTTGGGATCAACCTCCCCTAAACTAACCTTCTGCTGTTGCTCCCAAAACCTCCCAGGGGTTAACATTACAAAAAACAGGATCAACAAAGTGCTGCTTCTGATCTGGCGACTCAGGGATACAGATACAGATGTGCTTCACGTTTTCCAAACATTGGCCCAACTTGCAAGGGAAAAGTTAGGTATAGTGATCAAAGTTTAGTTTTGTTGTGATCCTAGTATTTTCTGTTATGAGGACTGTAATTAAGGTTACCAAGTGGCCCCATAATTCTGGGACACTTTTACACAGGTGAGGTTCTTCAACTCACCTCTCTAAACAAGAAGTTAATTGATTTTATTGAACATGTAAAGTGAGTGTGAATTGTGTGAACTGTCACTAAAGGAATTGAATTGTTTTGCTTACTAGTTACCAAAAGCATACACCTGTCTGGGGGTTGGAATTACTTCTTGTGAGGATCGTTTCCATCAGTCAGACCTCTACAGCTTGCTGATTTGCTGTATTTGTCTGATTGGGGCGGGACTGTGTGAAGCAGGAAAAAAAAAAATTAAATAAACAGAACCTTAACCACAAGGTTTAACGAAAGAGTGTGGGTTGCAAAATTCTCTATAACTATGGAATTGCACTATTTTGATAGATATTGTTTAACATATAACACTTCAACTGATTTTAATACATGTTGTTATGATGCTCTCTGGATAGAATCACCACCGCAATTAAACAATTCAACACATTTATTGAAGCCGCTCACACAATTCACTTGTTGATTTCAAATTCTTTGCACAATGCCAACTTTTCTACATTTTTGAAGAGCTTATTTAAGTTACATTTGAGTTTTTAAAACATCTAAAAAAAGGCATAAGTAAGCCACAGTAATGATATTACTTTATGGAAATGTGTCTTTTGCCACTTTGCTTATTGTGTAGGAACCACAATGCCAGGAATTGCATTGTTTGACATTTTGTATCATTTTTTTATAGCACAGTTGTTTTTTTTATACAATTTTCATCTTTCATCCTTTTTTAATATCTTGAAACATAACTCCCTCTCCACAGCCATTACTGCATAGAGTAATATTTCTTAACACTTATCATTTAAGGTTTAGCTTAAGTGTTATGTTGCAGTACACGACTGAGTGATACATGCAGAGGGTACAACGCTTTCAGTATTTTCAGCTTCTTTGTTTATTGGTTATATTTTATCAGTTATTTTTTAAGGCTTATTTTGTACTCATAAATGTTTTGTGTACCGATAAGTATGCATTTTAAAAGTATTTATTCATTGGCACTCAAATTGTCTTCATTTTTTCAATGTTTACACCCGGCTGCGCATATGAGTACCTGCACTTTTCTGTTGAGAATTCCAACCATGCATACAAGTATATTATTTTAGTTTACTTGGCTAAGTGGTTATCTTTCCTAGATATTAACTTTATTAACATTATCACTGGTCTCCCTTTAATTTGAAAAAACAAAATATTTTATTCACATAAGTTGGTTCAGGTATTTAAAATATCTGTTAAATTAAGGCATAAAAGCAAAGATTTTGAACAGAAGAAAATTGGAGGCAGCGATAATGTCACCAATACTAATAAGAGGTAAGAATTTTAAAAGCTTGGTTACTTTTAAGACAGAACTCCTCATTGCTTGAATTCCTTACATAGCAAGTGGTTGTCTAGAAAATTGTAAACCCACTTCCCAAATATAAAAAAAAAATAACTAACAGTCTGTCTCTGCTTGTAATGAGCTTCCTGTACATGAAAGCAATTCAGAAGACCTACAGGGTCCTATAAATCTTTCATTTGCACATCTCCTTTCAGCCAGAACTACTAAAATGCCAGGGTCTACTGGGACCTTAGTTAGCAGCTTTAAACACTGCAGTCCCTGCATGCTGGGGAATGATAAGCTGCCGCTACTATGAGCAGGGCAAATTAATCCATCCTAGTTCACCGACCTCCTGATCTCCACCAGCCTAATTGGAGGACACCCAATTTTTTATGTAAAAATGTAGAGGAATGTAGCCCAATGTAAAGCCTGATATGCAAATCCCGTCTCGGTTTAAACATTATACAGTCAGGCCAAGGTTTCGGCTCTCTGCATAATTCTCTCTATCAAAAAGTGCAGAAGGCATGCTGGAATACATATTCAAAGTACATTGCCCCCCTTATAAAAGTGCACTGCAGTAAGTCACAGTAAGAGCATAGTAACCCATTGACTGCCTAACGTCATATTATTTTTTTCTTATGAGGTTTCTTTTACATAAACTTCTATTTTTGATTATCAGCTGAAGGCACTATAATTATGAAAGGGGTTCATTGTGTAGACTATTTCAAGAAGTGAATCACTGTCATCATCTTCTATCAGTTCAAGACAATTGCTTCTGTATGGGGCTGAGGTTTCCAATGTAAACAAAGCAAGGGTGGGCAGCGAAAGCGGCTATGAGTGGCTATAAAAAAAAAAATTAAAAAAATTCAGAATGCCACCACCAAGCAAATTATAATACAAGTCAATCAAGTATGGTAAACATGGCACCCTGTAATGGCAGCTAGTTCAACCAACGAAAACTGTAAATAAAGAGAGAGAGATTGACTGCAATTGAATTCAGTGCCACATAGCTGAATGCCTTGCACAATTACAAGTCCCGTTACAAGTTAATAAAAACATTCTCAAGGTTAATTCAAAGGAAATAATTACATTTTAAAGGAGAGTAGAAATAGTTTTACATTATTCCAGCATGATTTTTGGTTTTAACTGATAAAACCCAATAAAACATCCCTGATACAAAAAAAAAAAAAAATTGGTGGATAGCCAATAAACACCGGAAAACACCGGAAAAACTGTGGAAATGGTTAACCTCTTCATGTTGACTTTACCCTTTTTCCATTAAAAAATAAAACCTACTACAAAAATAAAAATAAATACATTTCTCAGTGCTGCTGGGCAATGTCCTGTCTTCCTGACTTGTATCTATCAGTTATTCATTCTCAATACATTAAACCTGCCCCAACTACTGAATGACAGCATATTCCTACATTTCTATTGGAGACTCCGCTTGCGAGATTTCAAACGAGATTACAATCAGAATGGAGGCTTGTTAGCGGGATTTCAAGCTGTATTAGTTAAGATACAGAGGATTTAAAACAGAACTGTGGCGAAATGTACAAGAATGCCTACACACAAAAACCCCAGAAGAATGTGCCAGTGACCATAGGGATTTTGTTGTGGAACACAGCAAAGGAAAGAAGGTACAACTTAAGTGTGCAAGTACTGTTGAGTTAGTATACATATTTTGACAGAAAAAAAAAACAAAAAAACGTTCAAGCATTTTGGAAAGTAACCAAAAACACTAAATTCATACAGTATATCAAAAATGAAAGCCCCGAAAAAAACGATTTACATAAAACTTGAAAATAGACAAAAAATAAGCACAGAAAAATACAATCAATAAAACACAAAAACAGAAGCCCTAATTATATGCTTCTAAATCACTGCAATATAACTCCAGTTTCATCTTCCTTTGCTTTGCAGGACATACACAATTAAATGAAAAACACTTGTAAATCAATTATTTCAATTATTATTTCAGCTTAGATACAGAATTACTTTTGAAAAAGATATTAGGCAATCACAGGGGCATAAACTTTTATACGAACACAGTTTAATAAAAAAAAAAAGCTGTAACAACTTGTGTCTTTTATTGTTTTATTTTTTTTTTATTTATTTTTTGGGGGGGGGGGGGAATTTGTTAAATACGGTCAGATAACTTTTTTGACAATGTCATTCTGATGCTGTTATTAGTTTAGACTCCACCGCACCCAGCGTTCAATAACTCCCAGTTGTCGACAGCATTTGCTGTCATTCATTCTTATGAATAACAGTTTGTTTAAAACAGGCCTTTATAGATGAAAATCGCTGGGGCTTAACGACGCATCTCAATTATCTCTTATGAATATTAACTGCTGTTAAATAGGCGGCTGTGTATGAAATCCGATCATGTGCTCCTGTTTTCTCATTTCGACAGCAGTTAACCCTTTATGAATAGACGCCATAGTTACCCTGTTACAAAAACAACAACTTTGCCTTTTCTGTATCTTTCTAAGATCCTTTTTACTTGTGTGCCTAAATGGAATAAAATAGTCCGCTCCTAATGCTACAGCCTGTGGTGGTTCTATTGATCCAAATTAGAGCTGAGAAATTGTGACTACAATCCTAACGGTAGACAAATAGCTTTCATGATGCCAACTACCGCATTCACATTAGCTTTCCCTTGCAAATTGGATTTGGTTGTGTGCGTATAGCTTTCTTATCTTGTTTCACAAATATCACTGTTTTAATATTATTAGCATCTGCCTTTACCTGGCTGTGTACTTTATTTAAAGTGATTGTAGCTAACTACACAATCCCACAAATATTACCCAATGTGGTACTTCTATTAGCTGCATAGGTCTTAAAGGTGCAGTTTTTAAAGAAATACATGTTATAGCAAACATGGATTTTAATTATAAAACTACATTAGTTAAAGAAAGGTTGTTGTGCCTTCCAGAAGTCTGTTACTGTTTTACTTCCTTGGCCATTTCACCCAGCAGTGTCTTCTGGGTCAAAGCATGTGACTGGTTGAAAGTATGTCAATCAATATGGGAAGCAGCTGTTTTGTTATTGACAGGAAAGAAACCAATGAAGGGGTGGCGGCAATTTCACCCACCCAGGAAGTACAAAACAGTTTTAAAGCATAACTTTTAAACAGGCAGTTCTTTAACCTAGTTTAATACAATGTATCATATTTTAAAATGAAAATACATGTTTTCTAAAACATGTGCTTCTTTTAAAATTGTACACTTGAGACCTATACAGTGAATTGATGTGAACACATTTATGGAACTATTTTGTTAGCTACAATTACGTTAAGCTAGTCTGTAGAATCCTAAGTGCCGGCAATGACTTCCTCATTATATTCGAATCATGTGAGAAGGCTGGGCTGGCAGAGTTGAAAGGTCATATCATCACAATAGTTGAATGGAATGAGTTCAGAGCCAGTGTAATGGATGATATCAGCATAAGACCTATACTTACCTGTCTTTGAACCATATGGTTTGCGATTTGCATCCAGCCCTTCATTTTGATTCAATTCAATGGGTTGAGATGCCAATTCATTACACCGGCATTTAGGATTCACCAGACAAGCTCAAAGCAAGTGTAGAGTAATTCCTGGAGAACTGTGAGTGACTGTAAGTAGCATAAGGGAAATGTACAAAATACAGAGAACACACAGCACAGAGCAAATACCAAAACACAGATGATGTCAAGAACAAGACAGTCAATAACAACATTACTGAGGTGCTAATATTAACCGATACAATGAAACTAATTGTAGCTTGTAAAATAGTTACATTTTGTCTGCCATGAACATCCGTTCATTATATAGGTCTCAAATATGCAATTTTGAAAGAAACATGCTTTAGCAAACATTAATTTTCATTTTAAAACATGATATCTGGTAATACATAAAAAAAATCTCTGTCTGCAAGCCATGCTTTTAACTTTCTTGCACTTCCTGGGTCATTCCACCTGGAGGGTAAATTTGTCCCTCCCCTCCCCTGGCTTCTTTCCTGTGAATAACCAATAAGGTGCTTAGCCTATTTATTGACATGCTCTCAGCCAGTAACTTGCTTTGACCCAGAACACACTACTTGGGTGAAATAACCAAGGAAGTAAAACAATAACTTCCTGAAAGGCAAGACAAGCAAACTGGGAACTTTCTGTAATCTAGTGTACTGTAGTACCATATGTCTGTTTTAAAATTAAAAAAAAAAACATGCGTTCTTTAAAAACTGCAGCTTTTAGACCTACTGTATGTAGCTAATATAGGTGCAAATGGGTAGGATTTATGCAATCATTTTGTTAACTACAATTACTTTAAGGTGCTTGCTAGATGCTAGGATTCAGATTGGTGCTGGATCAAAGTTTGCATATAACTAAAGATTAAGTAGCTTCAGATTGTATGGTGTTGGCCTCATTCTGAGTGGTTCTGGGTTCCTTTGCAACGATATTGCGTTTTTACTATATTTTTCTAAATCATTAAAGGGAAATGTAAAAAATACATTAAAATGTAATTTGAAGCTAATTACTATAAAATTCGATCATCATTTTTATAATATTATCTAAGAAAGAAAATGCAGAAACCCTGCTGTGATGAGGGGAAAAGACAAAGACGTGCAAATTCAGCATTTGCAGTACTTCCCACTGTGATAGAGTTGTTAGTCATGTCAATGCATTAATTATTATTTTTCTCCTTACTTCTTAATGATTTACCAGGAATCACCCACCGAGAAGTCCTGTCTCATCAACAGGACGGCCCCTCTTGATGACAACAGGGTTTCAGCAAATCGACAGCAGATCGAAGACCCCAGCCGACACAGGTAATTAAAAATTAAAACAAACTGGGAAGAAACAGGATCTTTACAAGCTAACAACTCATTTGTGCATTAGCGAGGGACACAAGGGGAAAGGCTGTACCCGATTGAGACACCACCTGCTTTTCAAAAGGAAGCCCAGTTTGACAGCCAATTAATCCCAACCAGAGTACATATCTTGTTTGCATTGAATGTTCTCCTTAAAGGGGAAGTCTTGTGAAAATGTCACCTGAATTGTGCTTCTCTGGTAACTACACATTGTTTTTGTACACCCTTCACGTTTTCACTTTGCATTGACGTATCTACAGCTCCTAGTGAGTTCTGTCTCTCACCAATGAGTAATCTCTGTCTTCTCAGAATCCTACTGGAAAATGACATTGTAGTGTGGTCTTTCAGCTTTAAATATGTTCATAATACAATCAGTACCCCACAACAGCTCAGAATGACCTAAAGGTCAATGGGCATCCCCCTGATCCTGCAAACAAGCCAATTGCCTCTT
Organism: Acipenser oxyrinchus oxyrinchus; assembly: GCA_030684275.1. Lineage (NCBI taxonomy): Eukaryota > Metazoa > Chordata > Actinopteri > Acipenseriformes > Acipenseridae > Acipenser > Acipenser oxyrinchus. Next base: position 15,732,382 of record CM060254.1, on the reverse strand, counting down.
TACACCCAGGAACTTAAGACCGGATACCAGCAAGCTACTGAACTCTGGAGGACAAAGGCCAGCCTTGTAGCTCATCTGGCACCTGGCCAGTAGGGTCCACTGTAGGGCGATGAGGAAAACAGGCAGTTTTGCCTCCCTTAGCCAATAGCCCCTTTAACACTACCACTCCTACCACAATCCCGCGTAGTGTGAAACCACGTACCTGGGTCGTACCCGGGTTGACACTCTTTGACCCCGGTTGAGTGAGACAAAATCAATGAAGGCCGTTCGGAAGCCAACAACATAACAAACAGCCACGCCTGCGTGAAGGTTTCACTTCCTCCAGAAAGATTTTTCTTTTTTCTGTTTAACCATATTTTTGTTGATTGAGACACAGCATGATCCAGATTGCAGCAGGGATGAAGAAACATTTACTCTAATCAACATTTGGGCCAACGGTTCAATCCAGAGAAGGTTGGATGGAAGCGTCTGTAACAAGATGCTTCCAGGGCATTGATACACGCATTGTTGTACTTGCGTCTGTCAGGTCAACCCTGCTTTATCAAAAGCAGTGTGAAATTGCGTAGCCGACCCGCATGACACCGGGTCCTGACCCGGGTAGAGCATGCTAGTGTGAAAGGGTCTAATGTGACCATCCAGCGAGTTTGAACAGCCAGGATGCAAACCTGCACTGCACTGATTGTGTGACTCACCCTGCTTTTACCAGGTGAGCCACTCAGGGACCTCTCAGAATAATTTTATGTTAAGAAATACAATTTATTAAATTGTACTCAAGTTGTTGAAGATGACATATAGTCTTACATACTTTTTGTATAATGTTTAACTAATAATTCTTACTGTAGTTCTGCTGCTCCAGTATTGAGATTGTGATTGTTTTCTCCATTAGCTTCTCCAAAGAGAGACTTTTAGTAAATACCTTTATGTGAATTACTTTTTAATCATTGTACTTTACAATATGTAATTGACAGGATCAATACATGTTTACAATTTGAGTATTGTTCTTATTGGGGGTAAGTAACCATAATGAATACCAAAGAAACTGTTTTACAAATATTAATGAAATGTCTAATATAATAGATTTTTGAGGCTCTAGTAAATGATTAGTGAAAGCACCCAAACCCAACTTTCATTAAATGTTAATTTGTGATTAGTTGGAATAAACCTTAAATGAAAATTGCTCATTACTATTTAATCAGGCACTGAATGCTTCTTAAGTTTATGTAAATCTTGACTTACAAGAGCTTTCTGAATTAATAAGTTAAAGTTTTAAAAGTAGAGAAAGAGATTCTGGAAAATTATCAATTTTTTATTTTAAAAAAGCCTTTTAGATATTAGAGGTGTTAGACAAAAAATAGAAACGCCTTTGAAGTAATGTCATGTCATTTGTATATCGATGCTGCATCTCCCTGTTGCAAGTCAGTTTCAACAGATTTGTTTAACAGGATTTTCAGCAGTCTCAGAGCTAACGCATGTGGGGTCTGCGCTTCCACAGGTCATTCAACATCTCTCTGCCCTAAGGCTGCTATAGCATCAACTTCTAAAGCAGCACCTGGTACCACCTCTAATTATTCAAACAGATCCTCCTTTCCAAATCCAATACATTCCTCAGCTCTTCCCGATCAATCCACAAGACAAGACAAATACGGGCGCAGAATTAGATTTGCAGGAGGAAGACACATTTGCAATACCTTCAACACCGGTTTCTGTTCAAACAGGCAGTGTAATTTCATCCACATGTGCAGCACTTGTGGAGATGCTCACGCCAACTCAATCTGCCCTTTAAATCGCAAGTGACTTTCTCCGTTGCTCACAGTCTCCACTCCCATAAACATTCTGGCATTATGTAATAAATTAAAAAATCATCCTGACATCAATTTCACCAATTATTTCATTCACATTTTAAAAACGGGTTTTCAACCGGTCTCACTGAAATTCATTTCAAAGTAAAAATCTTCATTCTGCTAATCAAGATCCTGTTCAATTTCTCATCGAAAAGGAAATTAAAAAAGGATTTATAGTCGGCCCATTTTTAGCTTCTCCTTTTCCAGTCTATAGAATTAATCCTATCGGCATAGCAACTCGGAAAATGTCGGGGAAAAAGCATCAGCAGTATCAACTCGCTTATTCCTCAAGATCAATTTTCTCTTCATTACATTACTATTTCAGACGTGATTCACTCAATTAAATTAGCAGGTTGTGGTTCCTGGCTAGCTAAAGCGGATATATCAGATGCATTTAAAGTAATGCCAATCCATCCTTCTCTTCACCACCTGTTTGGTATATGCTAGGAGGAAAGTTTTACTTTGCCACTCAATTAATTATCGGCTGCCACAGCAGCCCAAAGACATTTGACACCCTGTCAGAAGCATTATGCTGGATACTTCTCAATGCCTGCCATGTTCCATTTCTGCTCCACCTGCTTGATGATTTCTTATTGATCTCTCCTCCATCAGATCCGCCAGCAGAAGCAATTACTAATCTTAGGAGTTTGTTTTCAGAAGTTGGCATCCCGCTCTCAGAGGAAAAATTTCTTGGAATCATACTGGACATAGAAAAATGTCCAAACTCAATCACATTTGATTTCTTATTCAGAACTTTCAGATTAGTAAAACAATTAGAAATCGCACACTGCTTTCATAGCTGGGTCACTTCAACTTTTCAATTCGCATTATTCCCCAAGGGAGGACATTTATATCTCATCTACTTGCTCTTGCATCAACAGCAAAAAACTTGGATTCCTACATAAATATTTCATCAGAAGCTAGGAAGATATTAAAATGTGGTCTGCTCTTATTCAGCACTGGAACGGCTTGTCCGTGTTCTATGACGATTTCATCTCAGCACCGCACGACATCGCTTTGTTTACAGACGCATCATCTCTTGGATTCGGAGGGCTTTTAAAAAATGAATGTTTTTCCAGTATATGGCCCCAGGAAATTGAAAATCTATCTCCACAACTAAAATCCACAGCTCTTCTTGAGATTTACCCAATAGTTGCAGCAGCCCAGGGGTCATCTCTGGTATAAGAAATCGATCGTATTTTATTGCGATAATTTAGCTACAGTACATACTATAAATAAAGGACGTTCCAGTTCCCCTCTTATCATGCAATTACTGCGGCGGCTAGTATGGATTTCAGTATCCAGCAATTTTCTAATACAAGCTCACCATCTACCGGGCATTTTTAATAATGCAGCTGATGCTCTGTCTCGTTTTCAGATATCCAAATTCCACAGCTTGATTCCTACAGCTCTGCCATCCCCAGCAGCAACTCCTCAGTTCAACCACCTCATTTTCAACTGAATTCAACCATCAATAAGCTACTTAATTCAGCTCAAGATTACATGGCTTCAGCACTTGCCCCTTCTACCAGATCTTCTTACTCTACAGGTTGGACTTGTTATGTAACCTTCTACTCTCAAAACAGGATCCCAATTCAACCAGAATTGGATCATGGCTTTTCTGGTTCATGCAAAGGATTCTCTGCATCTGGCACCAGTTACAATTAAATCATATTTGTCAGGAATTCAACACAAATTTCGCTTGATGTCGATTTCTTCTCCACTCCACCATACTACAATCCCAGCCATTCGTCTCCTCCTGCGAGTAATTTCCAAGAGCTCTCCGGCTGCATCTACCACTCGCCTGCCTATCTCTCTTGACAGTCTTGGCAACATGATTTCAATTCTCCCACATGGCTGTTTGTCTCCAATTGATGACCTAACAATGGAAGTATTATGTCTTTCTGCATTTTTTCTGAATATATAGTCCATTTTATTTCCAGTTTTCCTATTCTGGGTATTCGCTGCAGTGACCTTACACATATTCTAGATTCTCATTTTATTCTCTTTCTACACATTTCAAAAACTGATCAGCTTCAGCAAGGACAATGTATTCAACTTTATACTTCTATACTGAAATACATTACAGAATGTAAACCTAAATCTCCTTCCAATCCCCTATTCATCAATGCAAGCGGGTCTGTTGTTTCAAGGCATTGGTTTTCTTCTCAGCTCTCCACTTTGGTTTCCAGAGCAGGACTTCCCCCGCAATTCTACACTCCTCATTCATTCAGAATCGGGGCAGCCACTTCAGCAGCAGCAGCAAAGATTAACTAGCATTTAATACAAATTATGGGACGCTGGACCTCATCAGCAGTCGAAGCTTACATTCGTTCTTCACCAGCTGAAATAGCATCTGCCCATCAGTCCATTGCTAGTATGTCCGGAGTGGGGATGACCTATCTGCCTGGGCCACCAAAGGTTTCCTCCTTAAAATTAAATAAAATAAAAATAAAGGGTTTTTTTCCATCCCACTGTGCAGAGGGTCTTCACATAGTCAGTAGGGTACAGTCGCTAACCCCTGTGTCACATTAAGTGTTTTTCTTTCTTTTTGTGTTAAATGTTTTCTCTCTTTTCTTCTTTTCTATATGCATTGGTGGTCTTTTTTCTTCCCATAAACGTATTCAGCGAGGAGCCGGGGGTCCATCCTTTGGGGGGTTAGTGATTCCACTTTCTCCAACCCTTTGTTAAGCATCGCTTCATTTACCTCATAGAGGAGGGTTATCCGTGAGTCAGAGGGGACCCACGGCCAAACCCCTCCTTTAGCATGCATGATTCCTTGTCTTCTCTTTCAGGTTCTGATGCCTCTATTTATATAAGGGCCCCAAGCAGCGGAACCCCTCTTGTTTGTTGGGTCTACTCAAAGACGGTGGCCCCTCTCCTGTTTGTCGGGTTTCCTCAGCGACGGAATCCCCCTTCTATTATGTTGGGCTTTTGAAGAGGCGGAACACCCCGCTCTGTATGTTCTAACATCTACAACTTTGTTTTCGTTCCGGTTGGCAAGCCTCTTCTTATGTCGGGTAACCTCAAAGACGGTGCCCTTCTTTGTATGTCGGGTCATCTCAAAGACGATGGCCCCCCTCCTGTTTGTCGGGTCTCCTCAGCGACGGAACCCCCCTACTGCATATGTTGGGCCATTGAAGAGCCGGAACCGCTTTTACGTGTTAATATTACTAATCAATGTTTTCTTTCTGGTTCGCGAGCTCTCCTCAGCGGAACCCCCGACTGCATATGTTGGGTCATCTCAGAGAGGGTGACCCCTCTTCGTTGTCAGGTCATCTCAGAGACAGTGCCCCTCCTGTATGTCGGTTTCCTCAATGACGGAGCCCTTCTTTATATGCGTAGGGCCTTTGAAGGACAGAACCTCTCTTTATATATTATACGTTACTAACTTTATGTCTTAAAACATCACAGCAGGTGGCCTTGTTTTGCCCCGTGAATTATCTGTGTTACTGAACTTGTTTCTAATAACATGTCTGTCCTTGTGCATTTGTAAGTGTCACAGCTTGGTACATCTATAGTATCAACATTTACTCATTGTTTTTTTTCTTTTATGTCATGTTGCTGGGAAAAAAAGCGGAGGTATGTCTGCTTTGGAGTTAAAAAAATGTTTTTTAGCAGTGTGTTTCAGAAAGGGATGACAGTAACTATACGCTTTAAAAATGTATTTAACACATTTTAGAAATCATATTCAATAATCAATACTTTATACTTATGTTTTATACAACTCTCTGCCGGCTATTGTTTCTGATATCCTTGATATTTCTGCAGTGTTTTCACTTAGACTATATTTGTAATGTATTGTGTGCTTGCAAAACGCTTTAACAAAGATTTTAATAGAAGAATGTAAATTGATATTTTTACTGTGGCACAGCAGGAGCATCAACATTTGTGTGGCAATAAAAAGATTCATTTTCTGGAGCAGTGCACACATCTTCTATCCTTCCTTACCTCCTACCAACAAATTTCATGCTGAAGGGTATTCAAAAGTACCACTGTGTATTTAGTACCATTATTATGAATAGGAGTTATTGAAGACTGGAGGCAGAGGCTTTGCTGCTTAATGTGATAATATCCAGTTTGTTGTTTCTGATCAGCTGTAACAAAGCCTGACTTGAGGGTAACCTTGGTGAAAACATCTAAGATGGAAATGAATGCAGTGCTGTATTTGTAAAACTGAAGTTACCGGTAAGAGTTTTTTTAAAATTACATTAAAAGAACATGCAAAGGTTACATTTGAAAGTTGATAGATATGCCAGCCAGCATGTCCGAGTGGGCCCTATCAGTGCTACCTCCTGGACCCCAACTGGGCTGCCCACTTGGGCCCAAGTTAATTTTGGCCACAGGCTAAAGGATGGGTCCTGCATTGGCCCTATGTGGGCTGTGTACAGGCTCTATGTGGGTTCCCTCACTAAAAACCCGGGTTCCAACTGGACTACGTGTGTGCTTTTTTGAGCTCCCATATGGATTTTTCATATACTTTGGATAAGTTTTCGTGCTTTTAATTGACACACTGAAATACCAAATTTATATTTTATATGTTTCAATATGTTGTATGCTTTGTTGTCTCATGTGCATTATGTCATATTTAAATCAGTTATCCATTGTATAAAGTAATTTTAAGTTAAATATTTGGAAAAAAACAAGATATAAAAAAAGTGTTGATTCTGATCACCTCATAGTGCTCTCATAAAACTATATAAAAAAAACCTTAATTTTACATAATCTTACACATGGCTAAACAGCCTGTTGTTCCACCAAAGCATCCACATCCCAATTTTACCCATATTGTATGACTATATTTACTGTATTACTTATTACGATACCATTTTCCTTCAAACTAATGAAATATATATACAAAGTACAAGAAAGTAAAGAGAAGACATTACACAGCCCACATTTTTAGAAGTTATAGTTTCAGAGCATTGCCCCTGCTGGGGCACTACAGAACCCAGCAGTTTGCCCAAGCCCAATTGAGCCCAGCCTAACCACCTACTACCCACAGTTCAACTCATTATCATTCTTTCTGTGTATCTGGATATATCCAACACGTTACATGGTGAAACCTGACTATTAACAGGTTTCACAAAACAAATACTTTACTCTGGGGTGAATGATTTAATACAGTATTTTTGTGCTCCTCAAAAATAAACAAACCTAAATTTACTGCAGTGAAATATTTATACTTGGATATATAATTGATCATTTGAATATTCTCTACAAGGGAATAAAAAGTGGAAATACTAAATATTAAAGAAAAAACTAAACCGGGCTGTGTAATTGCATTTTAAGGTGATCTAAACATCAGTGTGAGTCCAACTGTGAGGCTGAAATAAATCAATACACATAAATAAAACACTAGGACACAGTGATTAAATGCACGAGACACCAGTCCTGTATTGTTCTGACATGAATTGGTTTGTCACTTATTTCTGTTCTAGTATTAATTGAATGTTGTTGTTGCACTTGCTGGAACATGATCCATATATATATATATATACTGTATATATATATATATATATATATATATATATATATATATATATATATACTGTGTATATATATATATATATATATATATATATAGATATATATATAATGTGTATATATATATATATATATATATATATATATATATATATATATATATATATATATATATATATATATATATATATATATATATATATATATATATATATATATATATATATATATACAGTGTCTATAGAAAGTGTACACCCCCTTTCAAAATGTTCACCTTTTGTTGCCTTATAGCTTGGAATTAAAATGCATTAAAATAGTTTTTTTTTCATTGATCTACACATCCTACCCCACAACTTCTAAGTTAAAAAAATATTTTAGAAATTTGTAGAAAATTAATTAAAAATAAAAACTGAAATAGCTTGGCTGGATAAGTGTCCACCCCCCTTGTAATAGCAATCCTAAATTAGCTCAGGTGTAACCAATCACCTTCAAAATCACACACCAAGTTAAGTGGCCTCCACCGGTGTTAAATTGTAGTGATTCACATGATTTCAGGATAAATTCAGCAGTTCCTGTAGGTTCCCTCCGCTGGGTAGTGCATTTCAAAGCAAAGACTCAACCATGAGCACCAAGGAGCTTTCAAAAGAACTCCGGGACAAAGTTGTTGAAAGGCATAGATCAGGGAATGGGTATAAAAAAAATAACAAAGGGCTTGAATATCTCTTGGAGCACGGTCAAGACGATTATTAAGAAGTGGAAGGTGTATGGCACCACCAAGACCCTGCCTAGATCAGGCCGTTCCTCCAAACTGGATAACCAAGCAAGAAGGAGACTGATCAGAGAGGCTACCAAGAGGCCAATGGCAACTTTGCAAGAGCTACAGGCTTTTATGGCGAAGACTAGTCAAAGTGTGCATGTGATAACAATATCCCAAGCACTCCACAAATCTGGCCTGTATTTTACTCAAGAAAGCCCACCTTGAATCCCGTTTGAAGTATACAAATAAACACTCAGGAGATTCTGTAGCCATGTGGCAAAAAGTTTTGTGGTCTGCCGAAACTAAAATTGAACTTTTTGGCCTAAATTCAAAGTGTTATGTTTGGCACAAACCCAACACAGCGTTATCACCCAAAGAACACCATCCCTACTGTGAAGCATGGTGGTGGCAGCATCATGTTATGGGGGTGTTTCTCATTGGCAGGGACTGGGGCACTTGTCAGGATAGAAGGGTGACTTACAGTTGTTACAAGATATCACATTTTTTTACATACAATTACATTATTTTTTACACATTATTTTTACATACAATTACCCATTTATACAGTTGGGTTGAGTAGGCAGTTTAATGTTAAACCCCAATTTCTGTACTTTAATAACTTTGACCCTGTTCAATGGATTTGCACAGAAATTTGGATGTGTGGTCCCTTTGTTTAGATCTCTTGAAGTAGGTCATTTTGTTCTGCTTGGATATGCGGATTCCGAGATCCAAATAGTCAGTATCCAGCTCCAAAACAGTTTGGAATTTTTGTGTGACAATTTTAGGTTACAAGGGGACTGGCCCAGAATAGTGCCTTTCTTTCTGGTTTGGTGAAAAAATATTTATCTGTTCCTGAGTTACAGGGATTTGGAATTTTGGTTCTGAGCATGCTCAGTACAACTCTTGCAACTGTACATGCAAGACTAGCAAAATACAATAAACGTAGCCTCGATTTACGATGGTCTGTACTGTGGGCTAGGTTTTGACATGCACATGCACATGTGTTTTTTTTCTTTTTTTTAATATATATATTTTTTATATAGAAACGTTTTCGTACAAACTTTTGTACTTGATAATTCATTTAAAAATCCAATTGATGCCTATCATTAATACGTTTTAATACGTTTTGTGACTAATTTGTAGCTATTAAAATTTCTTAATATTAACCAAATCGAGTTATTAATCAAATTGATTCATCTTACACAATTGATTTATTAAAATGTTTGGATATACTGTTACTTAATTGATTACTGTTTTGTTCACAGTCATCTTAAAATAACGGTAGAATATGTTTCATTGAAAAAGAATACGTTTTTGACAGATTCAGATTTTGCTGCTGATGTGTTTATTTTCAAAAAGTTTTCTTTAGGTTGTGCCGGTGGGCGGGGGCTAAGATCGCTAAACACTGAATAGGTAAAGAAAAACTAATCATGTGTATTATAGATAAACCTGTGTCAGTGTTTAACATATATACACCTGTGATGTGTTTAATCAATTTTACAAATATAGTCAGTTTTATTTTTGTACTCTAAAAAAGAATATACCAGCTTTTTAGCTATAAATATATTCTCAAAAAGGAATGAAATTCTTTGCAAAAAACTTTGTTAATGCATCAGTTAGGGTTGATATTATAATGACAAAAGTAGGGAAATGCAGTGTTAGAGTTTTTAACCCTACCTCCACATTCCCTCCCACCCCCTTACAAGCAGTGGAAGGGGCAAGGCAAGTGTAGAGTATAGGGCAGCAGTGTGGAGTATAGGGCAGCAGTGTGGAGTAGTGGTTAGGGCTCTGGACACTTGACTGGAGGGTTGTGGGTTCAAGCCCAGATGGAGGACACTGCTGCTGAACCCTTGAGCAAGGTACTTTACCTAGATTGCTCCAGTAAAAACCCAACTGTATAAATGGGTAAAATAATGTGTAAAAAATAATGTAATTGTATGTAAAAAGAATGTGATAATGGATAAGGGCATCTGCTAAGAAATAAATAATAATAATAATAATAATAATAATAATAATAACACAAGCAACCACAGACAGCCATCTTCAGTTAAGGCGAACAACATACAACTCTCTGCAGATAACACAAGATACATCCATCATCATGGTCCACTAGGTGTATGAGGTCTACTGCCATGCCATTGTGATGGGGGGGTCGTGTATATCTGGGCACTGCTTATGCAGGCCTAGTGGAGACAGATGCATAATCGTGGCATCAACATCACACTGTACCTCTATGAATTCCACTGCCATGATCAATGTCCAGTGCGGCATTCACATGCTTGATGTGCATCAGTTTGTTGGGTGGGAGGTGGGGAACTGCATGCAGGGCAACATGAGGGGAAGTGTATATGTATGGTAAATTGTGAGACACAGGTGCATGACAGAAGGACTACCTATAGTGCTGTAATATACAATTGGGGCAAATAGGCACAACTGTAAAAGCGGTGGGGGTCAAGGTTGCCCCAATTGTTTCTACTAACTTGGCTTGTGTTTTTCAGGCACCTTTTCAAAGGCAACTTTGACCCCCACCGCTTTTACAGTTGTGCCTAATTGGTTGGTGCTGGCCAAGTTTGCCCCAATGCTTTCTTGAAACTTGGCTTGTGTTTTAAATTGTTGGGCACTTTTGATAACTTGGCATTTTTTTCACATTTCTAATGTGTTTTTGTTTCAGATATCACTTCTTTTTTTACTTAATGGATAATAGAACACACACATGGAATTAGCAAAATTGACCAATCTATATTGAGGCAATGTATTGCCATTTGGATTGGGTAAATGTAAATAATAACCTAGTCTGTTGAAAGGGTTAAGATGTGAATCTGTGTAGTGTAGTATGACTAGTTAGTGTTCAAATCCCAAAATGCTAAAGTTATGTTTATAAAAGTATGTATGTTCAATGAAAGTGTCATTCATATAAACTGAATTTTTTTTCACATTACAAATATGTTTGTTACACATAAATAAAATACTTTTTTTTTTAAAGTTTGCAATATAAACCCTGTGTGCGAATCAAGCCCAAGACATGCTTCCAATGTAAACTGCCTAGCTTTCACGCCACAAAGTTTGCCCTTCCATTTTACAACATTTGCAAGTAGTATAGCAGTAAAGTTACAGTTTTAAAATGCTTGAGACCAGGGGCGGACTGGCTCAGGATGCTTACGATCTTGGCCTGTGCTGGCCCAAGCAGTTTTTTTGTGCGTGTGTGTGTTTGTGTGTGTGATCGTGCACTACAGTGTACTGGCCCCTCCCATGATAAAATGGCTTGCACAAAAGAAAGGGGTTGTTAAGTGTGTGAAGTCAAGAAAATTAACCTATACTAATTTAGTTGCCATTACAATCTCAATTATGAACACCCCCTTTAATTCCCACAATAGACCCGTCTACACAAGAGCACGAACAATGTGGTTTCTAAGCAACAGCTGTGACAGAGTAATATTCTAAGAGTAGAGTCAAATGTAAGGCAAAATAAATTAATAAACTAACAACAAATCTGACAGCATAAGGAAATCGGATCCCAAGATTGTTTAAAATCATTTTACTCAGTATTCGGTAGCTTTGATTTTTACAGCAGACAAGCAGTGTGCTCAGAGTTTTTAAAACTCTCTACTTGTTTGATACAGTCCAGTCTGGATCTTGAAAAGTATTGTGTTTATTTACAGCACTGAAAAGAAATACTGTAAACAGACTTATGAACATATTACTGATGTTTTACTAGCAAAACTGTCAGAGCCTTGAAAACTACTCATTTGAAAATGAGTCTGAGTCGCTTGTTTCAGCTGAGCTATTTGACGTTTTAAATAATAGGCCGAGGTGAATTGAGCCTGCATTAACATTGCCTTCCACAATATGAAAAAAGATAACCCCTAGCGTTATATATTTTATGATAACACGTAATCAAATTATACTAATTATATTTTAAAAGAGTTATTTTTCATTACAAGATCAAATTATTGTTATTATCAATCGTCTTGAGAGCCTGCACAATTTGTTGTATTTTAGCACGGTTAGTCACCATTACACTTACGGTTGTAAGGTTTAATTACAAACATCAGGAATTAATTGAAAATATATTGAAGGCTGTACTGGAATTATTAATAAAGTTTATAACTAAAGTTCGGGGGGAGAGTCAGACACCAATCTCTGCGTCACCAAATTGAATCATTTGATGTACACATTAGCTTATTAAGATTAAGATTAGCACTATAAATACCCTCTTCACTTCTCATTTGCGCTTCAATTTAAGGTAACCCACCACCTCCACATCTCCACATCTTTAAAAATGTAGGTTTTTGTCTATGGGGGGTCTCGGCCTTGTCCAGTCGGCCAGGCAGCGAGCCCTCAAACCAAGTTAGGTTTGAGGCCAAATATTATTTGGTAGGCTACACTGCAGTTGCAATGCCATAAATTATTCTGATAATGCTGTATTTAAATTAGTAAATTGCGGCTTTCTTCATCAACACATTTTTACATTGTCAGGCGCAATGTATACTTTGCGAATTGTCGCAACGAAAATGCAAAGTGCAGCATGTTTGCGCGGCGACTGGCCCATCTTAATACATCTACCCCTCAGTATTTACAGATTTGCCATCTCCCTCACTTTCTCCTCCAAATAAAATAGGTCTGTGAAGCCCACTTGTAGGTGATAACCTTGCTTGCACTCATGATCTAAACTGTTGACAGTGCTCCCACTGATGAGATTGCTCCAGTGCAAACCATGCTCAGTACAAGCTGCACAGATGCAGTAGCTGTTCAGTCTGCTGCTGACACATGTGATGTACAATTTGAAAGAGAAAGCTCAGTCAGATGTTGAAATTGACAGCGATACTGAAATTGATATGGTCAGTGAAGCCAGAGAAGCAGAAAGTAGTTCTTTTCAATCACTTCTGTTTGTTCCACCCCAGAAGCATGCTTCAGTTGTGCAAGAAATTATGTTTTTATCTGAACATCCTATTCAGCCAAATTGTAAAAATCTTCCCTTTGACCCAGTGAAGACATACACTATAGCGAAGTGAAAGACAGTTCCCAAAGAATTGAAACAAAGTGGATTGCTTACTCCCAGAATGACAACAAACTTTTCTGCAATGTTTGCATGGCATTCTCTGACAATGAGGCTTACACACTTGAAAATTCAAAAACAAATGATGGCAATTTCTTGGAACTGCTTCTTTCATGGTCAAAATTTGACCCATTTCTAGATAAGCATTTAAAGATGGGCATTGCTGCCAGCAAAAACCACAACAAATTGTATTTGGTTCCACAGAGTAGTGGCGAAAAAAGTAACTTTTCCAGGTGGTGGCGGACTGCCCTCCCCAGGTGATGCAGGTTTCGCAGCCCCAGGAGGTGCAGGTTTAGCAGCCCCAGGCGATGCAGGTTTAGCAGCCCCAGGCGGTGCAGGTTTAGCAGCCCCAGGCGATGCAGGTTTAGCAGCCCCAGGCGGTGCAGGTTTCGCAGCCCCAGGCGGTGCAGGTTTAGCAGCCCCAGGCGGTGCAGGTTTAGCAGCCCCAGGCGGTGCAGGTTTAGCAGCCCCAGGCTATGCAGGTTTAGCAGCCCCAGGCGGTGCAGGTTTCACAGCCCCAGGCGGTGCAGGTTTAGCAGCCCCAGGCGATGCAGGTTTAGCAGCCCCAGGCTGTGCAGGTTTAGCAGCCCCAGGCGGTGCAGGTTTAGCAGCCTCAGGCGGTGCAGGTTTAGCAGCCCCAGGCGGTGCAGGTTTAGCAGCCCCAGGCAGTGCAGGTTTATTGGCCGTGTTATTGTTTTGTTTATTTTTTAAAAACGTGTTCTGGCAGAGGCGAGATTGTTGCTCGTCCTCTGCCAGGAATAATTTAAAAACTTGTGCAGAAGGTGGTCATCTCCTGAATTAATTAGGTGATTTAATTTGTTGCTAATCGGGAGATGGTCACCTGTTATAAAAGCCGGCAGCTCTCGGCACTCGTGGTGGGTGTTCAAGAGGAGGAATGAGAGCGGACAGAGCGAGCGAAAACTAAACTAAACTTAAAAGAAACTCCAGGATCAGCGAAAGCTACTGCCCAGCCTGACCTGGATAAATTATTGTTTATTTTGTGTACGAGATTTGTTTTGTTTACCTTTTTTATTTCGCTCTGTGAGCAAGTCTTTTTGATAAAACCTTTTATTTTATTTTTGTTATTTAAAAATAAAATGGCGCCTCCGCGTCTTTCTTTTTAAACTGCAGTAGTGCTTGGTGTCAGTTTGTTTTGGTTCCTGCTTCTGACCTGACGTCACCGCACAGCCTCCCTGTCACACATATATATTGTAAGTTACCAGTTGCACTATTTAACAGATCCATTTTTGGTAAACCGTAAGCATTCAGGTTTCAGACTAACAACGGCAACTTACTGAGTGCTATTTTAGTTTATTAATGAAAAGTACAGTTGTTCGTTCATTTTCTGTATATATATATATATATATACTGCATATCTGTATTGAATACATTCAGAAGGCACACTCATTCAGTTTTTGCCCATTGACTAATATTGACATAAACACCACATATTGTACTACCAGGACATTGCAATCACATGCAATTTTCTGTTGTATGCTGTTTTCTCCACTATTGGTTGAATAATGGTTAAATAGCCCAACATGTTGGTTTTGCAATGTAACTATTGTATTCCTCAGAACTTTGACAATGTTTTGATCAAATGAACGACTCATGTAAAAAGCTGCTTTGCCCTGTGAACTAGATAATTAAAGGCCCATTATCACAGACAAACACATTACTCTGCCTAAAGTCTGTTTAGAATTATCAATACACTTCAGACACTGCCATCTTGCTCCAATAGTGAATCCTGGAAGAGACACCTCAAGATGTTTACAGCTACTTCCCAAATGCAATTTTACAATTTCTTAATCAATATATAATTAGAAGGAAACCCTCTGCCCCCACTGATTCTGGCATAATTTACCACGGAATTGACCTCACTGCCGGTCACTTCTGTACCCTGCCTGTGGTTAATTATGGTATAATACAGGGTCATATTTCAAATCCTTGAACTTTCAGAGGAAATGGCTCAAATAGCTCCAGGTCCACTACTGATCGATAACTGGCTTGAAATCATGTAGAAGAACAGTTGCTAAGTGAAATATACATACTTTGAGGTAATATAAGTGTGAGAAAGTCTACAACAAACAAATACACATCAACTATACTTTATTTGAGAACACACATAAACAAGAAAAATGTACGAAGGACAGGAGGTCATTCGGTCCATCTAGTAGTTGATGGATCTCAAAACTTTGTTAATTTGGATCTCAACCCTTTAAGGACTGGGATCGTGTTAACATGATCATACGGAAGTGGGCTTCTAGGACCGCGATGTAAACACAATAAAAAAAGCACTTTGTTTTGATGACTTACAGGGCCACCGTACTTTGCAGTACAGACTTGAAACACATATCAATGGATAGGGGAGGGACTGACGTTCACTTCCTGATAGATTTTTCTTGTGACGTCACTGAGAGGAGCATTTAGTGTCTAAAGGGCGGATACAGTTTACAGCAGCGAGCCAGAGACAAAAGAAACAAAACATCACAGAAACTTGTTTAGAGTGAATGAAAAAAGGGAAAACACTGTAAATCTGATTGTGGCAGAGCAGGGCTCTGCTCTAGTAAATACTGGCAGGGAGGGGGTTAAATTCTCCTCCCTGCCCAGGTTGATTGCGTCAGGTGGGAGCAATCAATGAATTAATTATTCAATGATCACCCAGCCACCTGGCATAAAAGGAGGCCTCAGCCTCCCAGTAGGGGAGAGTTCTAGAAGGAGAGGAAGCAAGAGTGGTTTTGTGTGTGCTGTTCTTTTTGTTTTTGAATCCAGTGAAGGCAACGCCCAGCCTGGAAGCCTTATTTTGTAAGTTTTGTTTTGTGTTTATTTTGTGTCTTAGAACCCCTTTTGTTTGGCCCTCGTGCCGGTTTATTTTGTATTTTTGTATTAAAAGCTTTATTTTTGAACTTTCACACTGTCTCTGAGTCATCCTGTCACAGCTGGTGTCAGAAACGGGATAGCGCCACCTGGAGGCTCAGGGCAGTATTTTTTTTTCTTTTGCTTTTTTGAGTTTTGTGAAGAAAAAAAAATGGGCAGAAGAAGCAGGTAGCGACAGCAGCATCAGAAGCTGCTGCCACCCCAGCAGGAGGTCCCAGCCAGCCTTTTTCCCTGGTGCTCCTGGTGTGGGAAGGAGGACCACCGCTGAAGATCCTGCCCAGCGGTGCCACCAGTGGACTGGTGTGGGCGCTGCGAGGTCTACGGCCACAACTGGGCAGGATGCCCCTACGCCCTGGCCCAGGAGGAGGCAGATGACGACTGGGAGTTGTTTTTAAAAAGGCTTGCGGCAGAGTTGTGCCCTGGCTGTGGGGCATATGGGCACACAGTGACCATCTGCCCTACCCAGACAGAGGGGAGGAGAAGGAGGCAGAGAGGAAGGAAGACATGGGAGGAAGAGTAGTGGTGCACCCAATGCATGCAGTACGGGCATGAGGAGCACCACTGCCCGGAGGTGTTACAGGACACAGACCTGGAGTGGGAGGAGCCCGAATGTCCTGCGCCTGAGTGGGAGGAGCCTGAATGTCCAGAGCCCAAGAGGGGGGAGTCGGTGCGTCCAGAGCCCAAGAGGGGGGAGTCGGAGCGTCCAGAGCCCAAGAGGGGGAAGGCCGATCGTCCACAGTCCAGGTATCTGCCAGCAGAGGGAGAGTTCCTGCTGGTTCTGCCTCCATCGCCGCTACCAGCAGAGGGAGCATGCCTGCTGGTTCCCCTGCTGCTGCCGTCCCGTGAGCCAGAGGGGGTGGAGCTGCCGTCCCGAGAGCCAGAGGGGGTGGAGCTGCCGTCCCGAGAGCCAGAGGGGGTGGAGCTGCCGTCCCGAGAGCCAGAGGGGGTGGAGCTGCCGTCCCGAGAGCCAGAGGGGGTGGAGCTGTCTCTGAGTCTCAGCCTCTGTCATCCTGTCACACTGATGTATTTGACTTAGAATTATATTAGAACATGTATTGTCTCATGTGTTTTAACATATATGTTTTACAACATTTATAAATAAAGAAACGAGTGGATATAAGCATATACTATTTCAAGAACTAAATGTATCAGGTAAGATTTTTTACTGATAATAATTAAATTAGTAACTATTATTTTATTTATAAATATTTATTTTGAGAAAATAAATAGAGTAGTGTCCATTATTGCTTATAAAGACCATCAGAATAAACATGTATTATGTCATTGCAATCAGTCAGGTGAAACAATGTCTTGTAATCTGCCCACACATCAATGTTTTTCAACAAAACTTTCACGAAGTATTGTAAGGTCCCTCGGGTCATAGAATAATGCATTTTTTTTGTATCTCTAAGCAGAATATATAATAAAAGAATACTTAACTTAAAAAAAAGAAATCAAACAAAAAACAAAATATTGTGTTGAAAAAAAATGAAAAGTTTATATGATTTCTGAACTACTTTAAAATGTTCCCCAGAGTGTTCTGAAAAAAGAACACCATTTGCAAGATGCTACTGTAAAAAATAGATTATTAGTGAATTTTTATAGGAAGAGAGTCAACTACAGACAAAAAGCGCCTGGTCCTGGGGGAGCATCCCACTGAAAAATGCTTGATCCTGAAAGGGTTAAAGGATCCAAGTCATTCTGTCTCAACAACATGATTAGGTAGCCTATTCCCTACCCCCACCACTCTCTGTGTGAAGAAGTGTCTCCTTCCCTCTGTCCTAAGACTTATCTCCAACTGTGTCCTCTGGTCCTGGTTTCTGTATGCACTTAAAGTATTAGTTAGAACGCACAAGCAATAGACTTGTAACTGCTTGGTTCCCCCACTTACCTCTAAGTGCCTATTTACCCACTTCCATTCCCTGTAATTTGAATACCAGCATGTACACAAAATGAAGACAATGAAGTATTGTCTGTTTCAAGGAAAAGAGTCTGCTGTTTGATAAACTGCTAAAAAAAGCCCCACTTACACACCTGCAGTGTGTCTATTCTCACAAGTAAAAGTTTCCCATAGTAAAAACATAGCAAAGTGTAATAAAGCATAGTGAAAGCATGATAAAGCACAGTTCAAAGATCGAAACTCAGCATTGCTCAGGATCTCGCCTTCTGGACCGATAGGAGCCACCCTTATTTGAGGTGCAACCTCTGACGTCGGTCAGAGGTCACCAAGGCCAGTGATGGAGGACCACCGACCCCCAAAAGGGAGATACAGTTGCAAAGGAGGTTGTGGAGGAGAAAGACTTGCAGAACAAGTATTGGAAAGATAGGACTAGATTAAGGACACAATAGGATTAACATAGTGAGCTGAGCCTTGCCCCTAGAACTATGGCAAGCCTCTATTTCAAAGATCAAAGCTCAGCATTGTAAGATGTAAAGCGTAGTGTGGGATGATTGACTGTTTGCACAGGATCTCGCCTTCTGGACCGATAGGAGCTGCCCTTGATTGAGGTGCGACCTCCGTTGTCGGTCAGAGGTCACCAAGGCTGGGTGATGGAGGTCCACCAACCCCCAAAAGTGGATCCGGGGCAGAATGCTTCCGTCTCTAGGAAAATACGCCTCCAATGCAATTAAAAAATTCATAAAATAACAAAATAGAGTAGATATGGTTAAACTGTTTTTTTTTTTTTTACATCTCAGGAACATTCTGGTCTGGAAGGAGCTGTCCTCGAATAGGTGCGACCTCTGATGTCAGTCAGTGGTCAACCAAGGCCAGGTGATGGAGCATCAATCCCCCAAAAGTGAATCCTGATAAAAAATACTTTATATAATGGACAGCTGTATTTGAGTATTTTTAAGATCTGAAACTGAAGTCCTGATGTACAACTCTACTGCAGATGATGTCCATCTTCCGATTCTGAGGGAGTGGGCAGAGTATTGAGAAGCTGGTAAGTGAGCTCTTGACAGTAGGTTCGATAGGTGGGTGTTGGTGAAACTGAAGACATGGTACAGAAAGACATATAGGCTGCCCAACCTGATTTATAGGAGGCTTTGGTAGATGTAGCTATAGAATTGGCCATGTAAGATCTTGCTGAGGAATTCAATCCAGAATAAGGTACTGAAATTTGAGAACGGGGAGGTTGTGAGGATTGGCTGATGGGACCAGTTGATGGAATTTCTGAAACTGAAACCAAGAGAGAGCATCAGCTACAGGATTGAGAAGACCAGGCACATGAACTGCTTTAAAGAGAAAGTTACTGTTAATAGAGGTGGCGGAGCAAGCTATTTATGAGTCGTGTTTTGGATAGTCCTTTATTGATAATGGCTACAGTAGATTGGTTGTCACAGTGGAAGATGATGGGTTTTCTTGACCATCAGTGGCCCCAGATGGAAGCAGCTAAGACTACAGTATAGAGCTCATGTAGAGCAGAGGAACGCTGTTGAGGAGGGAGATGCTGAATTGGAGCTGGCCAAGCCGCTGAAACCTGAAAGCTCAACTGATGAGCTGATTTCATCGTAAAAAAAATGCTGTTCCAATTCTGTCAAAAAGAGACCCACATATTCAAGTTTCCATGACTACAGCTGGATAGGTTAACATGATGGTGAAGTTCACTAACAGATTTAGCAATATCCAGCAATCGAGATATGAATGCTCGACCTGGGAGAATTGTTCTGATGGCGTAATTTAAATGACCAAATAACAATAGCAAATCCCTTTTGGAGCAGTTTGAACGAATTCGAAATTCAATTGGGAAATGAGATTCTGAGGCTATCCAATGTCTTTTGGGGTAAGCAAGCTTCCATGGCAACGGTATCTATAGTGATTCCCAAGACTTCTAGGCAGGTTGGAACCTCTAATGAAGTGAAGGTTACTTTGAGTGTTGATATGGCCTTGGCTGGGGCTGCATCAGGGAAGTCTATAAGTAATTATAGAATGATGAATTGGCATGACTTTGAAAGCATCTGAAATGTTGAAGCCATGCACCTGGACCAGCTTTTTTGATGAACTGGATAGCGTGATCAATGATGCAATAGGTAAGACAAATATTTTCAGGTGGAATTAAATCGTTAATGCTTGGGATGTCCAGTTTATGAGGCACTGATAAATCAATTATAAGCCGTTTTTTCCCCCAGAATATTTTCTGGTTGCCACCCCTATGGGGCTGATGCGATAGACAGGAAAAGGAGTGGTTTTGAAGGCACCAATCATAAAACCTTTACCAATTTCTTTTTGCAATAAGGCAGTTACAATTTCAGGTTCATCGAGAACAGACTTCAGATTCGAACAAGTGTAACTGGAAGTGGAAATACTTTGGATCACTGTTAGGAAACAATCTGATAGGCCAGAAAGAAGAAAGGAAGAGAAGCAATGATCGGGGTGAAATTGGAGGACATCGGTCAAGGCGGGATATTGATAGGGGTTGATGGCAGTGGAAGTCATTGATTGGTGCGAGAAGTAATTTTTGCTCGATGGGAACAAATGCTTCTAGAATGAGCATCCCTGCAGAAATTACACATATGGAGGAAGCTGCAACAAAAGTTTGAGCACACTCCAAAATTTAAATTATTGCATAATTGCTTCCCATCTAAGAAAGTAATTTTTTGTCCTTTGGCATCATGCAAGGTGGTTGGAGAGATGAAGCATGCTCTGTTTTTCTGGGACAGAAGGTCTAGGTGACTGATTATACTTGCAGTTGATTGTCAACAGGAGGAGGCTTCTAATGGGCATAAGGTAGCAGAATGGTTAACTGAACCGCAGACAGCATAAGAGTTGGCCTGAAGACCTGAAAAGACTTGATTAAACAGGTCATGGAGCCCAGTTAATAAAAATGTTGTCTTGACATAGAATAGCTGCTGCTTTGGCAGAAAAAGCCCTGTGATATTCAAAAAAGTATGTGCCACCGTATCGAACATGGAGGTCAACGATGTTAGATAAGTAGCTGTCCAGTTCTTGATGTTGACTAGCATAAACATCACTGAGAGTATCATGAAAGGATGAGAAGGCTAATACAAAGTCACTGATTGTTAGTTTTTTTTTAATAGGCGGGGATCTCTTAATTTCACTTCTCCACAATTTATTGTGCAATGGTCAATCAATTAATCAATCTTTATTTTATATAGCGCCTTTCATAGTTGACCATCACAAAGCGCAAATAGCATCAATGGAAGTGATGAGGAGAGAAATTAAATTAACATCCTTACCTTCCATGATTTGTTTCTTCAGATTAGGTGGAAGGGAGTGTATTCTTTTGGGAGTAAAACCAGAAGAGGAATTACTTTTAGCACTAGCTAGAGTGAAGTCGGGAGGGTCAATGGATGGCTCACCTTGATGATGGGAGGAAGGGAGCAGGGCATGAGAGGGTGAGCTGCGCCTTTTGTGGGTGCAGGATTCCCTCCTGGGAGATCTGGAGCAACTGGAAGAGTGAGAAGAATGACAGCGATTATCAGATGTATGTTGGTTATCTTGTTTTCCATTTGAAAAATGTGGTTATCCATGGCAGCATTAGTGATGGAGTGGAAGGAGGAGATCTGAAATGTGTTACAGCAGTGCTGTGTGAGCAGGATCCGCTAGGGGGAGCACTGGTGCTGCAGAACCTGCTGCTTGAGCCTGGGTACTATACTGAGTGACAAAAGAGTGTTTTTTGACCCTTGGCCTGGATCAAAGATGGCGGCTTGTCAAAACAGGAATTGTTCCAGTAGATTTGCACATCAGTCTAATGAGAAAATATCTTTCTAGATTGGCCATGACTGAGACTTTAAGATGATGTAGACGATTTAAAAGTTTTGAGATGGTCAATCTTTGAAATGCGTCTCTTTTGAAATGTTCTTTGATCCGGTTTGAGAGCTTTGCCTTGCATAAGTTGTTGTTAAAGGGGAGGTGCGAGAGCCTAAATCTACCCCTGGTAAGCGAGCTCCTGCACTGCATTGAACAGAAGTGGAAGGTGAAACACAGCAAGGCAATATGGTTGACAGGAGTCTGGATGTTCCAGGGAGCTTTGAGCATTATGACGGTTATATTTTAAACAACCTCAATATTAAAATGAAAGACAAACTGCCGGATACAACTCAAAAGTTTTATTCAAGCACGTCATATCAAACATTTGCACAGCCGACACACCGTATTTAAATGAACAATTAAACATAAAAGGGTTTATTTTCTAACTTACCACATGTAAAGAAGTACTTCAAAAAATAAAAATAAACTATAATAAAATAAACATTTAAAAAGAAACTAGTGTGTGAACAGGTGTACACGTACAAAACTATAAAAACAAAATTATTTTTAAACTTAAAACGGAAGTAACATGTTTTCTTTTGCAGCACAGCATCCAGGTTGAGCTGTAGCAGCCTGCTGCTTTGCAGTTTTCTGATCAAAATGTTTCTGCCGAAGCGCTGTGGCTAGCTTCAAGATGAAATCTCTCCTACTGATATTTTCCCTGGTGCATTCCTTGTACCAAACAAAGGAATTGATGGCTGCCAGCTCCAGTAGAGATAACAACAGGCTTGTGTATATATATATATATATATATATATATATATATATATATATATATATATATGTAGGTTATATTCAAAATAAAAACGTGTATTGTAAAAGGCAGTCAAAATGGCGGTTCTAGGTGGACAGGATTATAGCTTTCTTATTTTCGCGATCCTGCCTTTCAAACTCTGTCCGGGTATTTAATATATGTATTTAGGAAACGTCATAAACAGACAACCTCATAACTTTCAGACACCCAGAGTAATTTAAATTTGAAAACCTCAAACCGTCAAATTGACTGCCGTGGTGGTTCTAGTGTTAAAGACATGCGGGGAAATCAGTTTAAATTAAACTTTAATGTCAAGATCACAAGATCTCTATAAATGACTTCACCATTTTGATATGCTGAAATTCTTGAAGATAACCATTTATTTGTTTTCAGTTATATTACCATTGTTGTCTTTTTCCAACTTCTTTTACATTTTGCAAACTTGTATTTTCTATCGGGGAATTCTACTCACAGCACAATAAATCATTTTTAGCATTGACTTGTTTAGAATGATTTAGTTTTTGCAAAGGAAATAGCAAGAAATAGATTTAAGTTTCTGAGTGGAATAGATCTGAGACAGGTCTGTCAGAACCACTCTCTGGGGAACTGGTCTGAGATTGCAACTCCTAATGCAAAGACTGAAATGTCACCTTACAATGTTTGCAGGCACTGTACATCCTAACAGCTGTTTCTGTCATTCCATAGCCATATTGATATATAATTAGAATAATGCTGATTCATGACATAATTTACTTCTGACATGATTGACCTATTTTTTCTGCCATTGGTCAATTATGCCATGGTACAGCCAGCACAGCAGTCTTAATGGCAAGTGTGAATCATGGAATGTTTCTGAATTTCCCAAACTTTGGAACAGTAGTGTGTTTCTCATATTCTTATCTATGTGATCCCATCCATGTTTTAATGTTTTATTATCCAGGCATAACACATTTCGGAGTTGTATGTCATTTTTATCCTTCCAAACAATGTTTTTTCCAGTAGTGTTATTTGAAGGTCGTGATTTTCATACCAGATTGTCTGAATGCTGACAAGCACAGTTCCAGCACTGTATATCAAAATCTTCAGAAGGTCGTTTGTCTTTGTATGTACGTGTCAAGTTAATTGAGCTTCCTGTCACATTGCCATGAAATCCCCTAGCTGGAAACAGCTCAAATCTCATGTCTACTTGACTTAGTTTTACCTTAAAATATAGTAAAGAGCACTGGATGGAATCTCAAGAAAGATGATTCAAAAACAATAGTTCAACAGCTGGATCAGCCTTCTCTAGTAACCTAAAATATATTCTAAGAGATTTACACCATTTTGTACAGGTACAACCCAGACACACACACACAATTAATCAGATATTATCGACAGTTAGAAATTACAACAAGGCCAGTGAAAAGGTATCAACCACAACATTTTATTTTATGCATTATACATTTAAACAACATTGGAAGATAAAGAGAAATGTAAAAAATATAAATGAGTACTGGGTCCTTTATGGGAAAAGTAAGCAGTTACTGGATTATTATAATTATTATTAAAGATGCTCTGCTTACTATATAGTGAAGATTTCAGAAGCTATTGAAAGTAGCCAACTACTCTTAAAAATGTGCTTCTGTTTATGCTTCAATATTACCGTGCTGTTTAATTTATATTACTACTGGAAAGCTAAAAGAAAGTGTTAAATATTGGGTCCCTGGGTGGATCACCTGGTAAAGGCAGGGTGAACTAAAAGAGTCAGATAAGTGTAAGTCGGGAAGGGAGGTAAAATCATACAGCAGACCCAACTGTCCAGGTACCTGGTGACATCAAGAGGACATCAGCAGGGCTGGCCTGCTCCTCCAAGGACCAGTAGCTTGCCAACAGCTGTTCACAAGCTCTTGGGTGTAAAGAGACAATTGGCTTGGTCGTTGGATTGAAGGATGTCCACTGACCCTCAGTTGAGCTGCTGTTGAGAATTTAGGCACTTTAAAAAAATACTAAAATCATTTTAAAAAATGAAGTTGTAAATATGATTTTTTTTTTCAATTTTCTCTCACTGTTGAGAGATAAGGGGAGTGAAACAGGCAGGTTTCTATATAGAGCCACCTCTTGCTGCATTGCACTGGTTAGGAAGATGCCTGGAGGTGATAAGTAGGATTCAGATGAAGTTTACCTTCAAGCCTAGAAAGACCGACATTTTGCCCAAGCATGAGGAATGCAGTACCGGGCACATGATGGATATGGAAGAAGTGGTCTTGACTGCAGCCTTGGGGTTAGCTGTACATGTATTTATACACAACATTTGGTTGATTTGGGAACCTCGCTTGTTCCACCTTCTGGGAAGAAGAGGACACATATAGTAGCAGAGTTCCCCACTGTATTGCAGATTGATCTCTAACTTCAAGAAAAACTTGTCTGTTGCCCTGTTCATAGTTTTTTTCATGTGTAATCACATTCTATGTAGGCAAATTTTCTAATTTTAAGGTCATTTTTCTAATTTGCATTAATGTTTAATGTGAGCGCTCTCTTTAAACAACATCATCTATTAATATATATATATATATATATATATATATATATATATATATATATATATATATATATATATATATATACACTACCGTTCAAAAGTTTGGGGTCACTTAGAAATTTCCTTGTTTTCCATGAAAACATACATGAAATGAGTTTGAATAGGAAATATAGCAAAATGAATAGGAAATATAGTCATTGACAAGGTTAGAAATAATGATTTTTGATTGAAATAATAATTGTGTCCTTCAAACTTTGCTTTCGTCAAAGAATCCTCCATTTGCAGCAATTACAGCCTTGCAGACCTTTGGCATTCTACTTGTCAATTTGTTGAGGTAATCTGAAAAGATTTCACCCCATGCTTCCTGAAGCACCTCCCACAAGTTGGATTGGCTTGATGGGCACTTCTTACGTACCATACGGTCAAGCTGCTCCCACAACAGCTCAATAGGGTTGGAATCCAGTGACTGTGCTGGCCACTCCATTATAGACAGAATACCAGCTGACTGCTTCTTCCCTAAATAGTCCTTGCATAGTTTGGAGCTGTGCTTTGGGTCATTGTCCTGTTGGAGGAGGAAATTGGCTCCAATCAAGCGCCGTCACAGCGATGTGAAAAAAAATAAAACAAATATTAAATTCTCAAACAACAAAACAATCAATCGTGACGACGTAAATCAAATAAAATAAATCCTACAACGTGCTTGTGTATACTACAACTCAAAGATATATAAAGTGAACAAAAAGGATTCTATAAACAACGTGCACATTTACTTTACAATCCCGTAGCTGACTCAGCTGTTGGCTCGCAGCACATAAGGAAGATAAAACACAGGTATGTCTTTCTTTTGTTACCTAATTACAGTATAGTGGTGGGGTTAGTAGATAAAAAATATAAACTATAAAGACAGTGTTGAAACATTCTTCTCTTTTAAACTAATATATGGCAACTTACAGGGGTACTTATTCCTTTGGGTTCCTGCCTCGTGCAACATATATACAGTATATACACACACACACACACAGACACACACATATATATATATATATATATATATATATATATATATATATATATATATATATATATATATATATATATATATATATATATATATATATATATATATATAGTGGAAGACTCGCACCACTCAGATTCGTTGCCCCTTTAAAAACCCAACCAGGACACAGAAATTGGTTTTCTCGCTTGGCGCTATTTTTAATTAACAAACACAAAACAAACAAAACAGAAACAAATACCTAACTCCGTTTTGGAGCACTAACTACACAGGTAAGTCCCTGTCTAACTCTCAGGACGGCTAAACCGTTTACCTGGCACCACAAACACTAAACCACACGGCTTAACACAGCACTTACTTTTAATTATGGCTACCCGGAGACAGAGCACCTCTTCTGCCTCCTTCTACTCAGCAGCCTCAAGCAGATTAACTGTTCTTCTCTTATACCCTGCACCTGGTCCTAATTTCCAATTGCCGCCCAGGTGCAGGGGATAATTAAACAATAAATCAATTAACAATTGTCTAGGGAGTGCATTTTCACATGTTTTTCTGCAGGGAGGAAATTAACCCCCTCCCTGCTGTCTTACACATCTGCCCCCCCCCCAAGTGTACAACACTGACGGCCATTCCAAGGCCACCTCCTCCCCTAAAACACAATCACCCACCCTCGAGTCCATCAATGTCTCTTTTCGCCCTCTTCCACGGGCGGACTTGAGGGTGGGCCGGTCCACGTTCCGGCCCCGCCAGGTAGAGACCACGCACCTGCGACGAGGGACCCCACCAGTTTGTCAGGGGCAACCGGAGCGACAACCGGGGCACTGGAGGTTGCAGCAGTGGGCAGAGGTCTGCAGCTGGGGCCCGGTGCAGCGACGTCCAATCTCCCAGGTGGGGCGGAGCAGTGACCAGGGGGAGCTCAAGCGACATCTGGGAGCAGCGCAGCGACGTCTTGGTGCTTGGGAGGAGCAGAGCAGGGAACAAGGTGGAGAACTGTGACCGGTTCTGCAGACTCCTGGGCTCCAGGTCTAGCGAAGGTAGGTCCAGGCAAACCGGCAGGGTGTCCAGGAGCGAGGGACCGCACCCAGCGGCGCCGGACTGGAACGCAGGGGTGGTGGTCGGGGCTGTGGTTTAGGCGGGCTCTTCACCTCCTTCCCTTTGGGCTCCGGAAGCGGCGGCTCCCCCCTCTGGGCTCCGGAAGTGACGGCTCCTCCCCTCTGGGCTCTGGATGCGACGGCTCCTCCCCTCTGGGCTCCGGAAGCGGCGGTTCCACCCCTCTGGGCTCCGGAAGTGACGGCTCCTCACGTCTGGGCTCTGGATGTGGCGGCTCCTCCCCTCTGGGCTCCGGAAGCGGCGGTTCCTCCCCTCTGGGCTCCGGAAGAGGCGGCTCCTCCCCTCTGGGCTCCGGAATCGACGGCTCCTCCCCTCTGGGCTCCGGAAGCGACGGCTTCTCCCCTCTGGGCTCCAGAAGCGGCGGCTCCTCTCCTCTGGGCTCAGGAAGCGACGGCTCCTCCCCTCTGGGCTCCGGAAGTGACGGCTTCTCCCCTCTGGGCTCCGGAAGCGATGGCTCCTCCCCTCTGGCCTCCGGAAGTGACGGCTTCTCCCCTCTAGGCTCCGGAAGCGGCGGCAGCTCCTCCCCCTCTGGCTCGGGAGACTGCGGAGATACCCTTGCCTGCTCCCACTTCTGGAGCAACAGCTCCAGTTCAGTCGGCTCCCGCACCTGTCTTTTCAGCGGGGCCAACCCCAGCTCTCTCTCCCATCTCTCCAGTTGCTCTTTCTGAGCAGCGGCATTCTTATTGATCTGCGCGATCAATTCTTCCAAGCTGTCCATTTAAACTGGGTCGTAGGGGCACCCACACACTCTGACACCATATGTGGAAGACTCGCACCATTCACGGGTTCGTTGCCCCTTTAAAAACCCACCCAGGACACAGAAATTGGTTTTCTCGCGCTTGGCGCGCTATTTTTAATTAACAAACACAAAACAAACAAAACAGAAACAAATACCTATCTCCATTTTGGAGCGCTAACTACACAGGTAAGTCCCTGTCTAACTCTCAGGATGGCTAAACCGTTTACCTGGCACCACAAACACTAAACCACACCGGCCTAACACAGCACTTACTTTTAATTATGGCTACCTGGAGACAGAGCACCTCTTCTGCCTCCTTCTACTCAGCAGCCTTGAGCAGATTAACTGTTCCTCTCTTATACCCTGCACCTGGTCCTAATTTCCAATTGCCACCCAGGTGCAGGGGATAATTAAACAATAAATCAATTAACAATTGTCTAGGGAGTGCATTTTCACATGTTTTTCTGCAGGGAGGAAATTAACCCGCTCCCTGCTGTCTTACTATATATATACACTACCGTTCAAAAGTTTGGGGTCACTTAGAAATGTCCTTGTTTTCGAAAGAAAAGCAAATTTTTTGTCCATTAAAATAACATCAAATTGATCAGAAATACAGTGTAGACATTGTTAATGTTGTAAATGACTATTTTAGCTGGAAACGGCTGATTTGTAATGGAATATCTACATAGGCGTACAGAGGCCCATTATCAGCAACCATCAGTCCTGTGTTCCAATGGCACGTTGTGTTTGCTAATCCAAGTTTATCATTTTAAAAGGCTAATTGATTATTAGAAAACCCTTTTGCAATTATGTTAGCACAGCTGAAAACTGTTGTGCTGATTAAAGAAGCAATAAAACTGGCCTTCTTTAGACTAGTTGAGTATCTGGAGCATCAGCAATTGTGGGTTCGATTACAGGCTCAAAATGGCCAGAAACAAAGAACTTTCTTCTGAAACTCGTCAGTCTATTCTTGTTCTGAGAAATGAAGGCTATTCCATGCGAGAAATTGCCAAGAAACTGAAGATCTCATACAACGCTGTGTACTACTCTCTTCACAGAACAGCGCAAACTGGCTCTAACCAGAATAGAAAGAGGAGTGGGAGGCCCCGGTGCACAACTGAGCAAGAGGACAAATACATTAGAGTGTCTAGTTTGAGAAACAGACGCCTCACAGGTCCTCAACTGGCAGCTTCATTAAATAGTACCCGCAAAACAACAGTCTCAACGTCAACAGTGAAGAGGCGACTCAGGGACGCTGGCCTTCTAGGCAGAGTTGCAAAGAAAAAGCCATATCTCAGACTGGCCAATAAAAAGAAAAGATTAAGATGGGCAAAAGAACACAGAACTGGACAGAGGAAGATTGGAAAAAAGTGTTATGGACAGACGAATCTAAGTTTGAGGTGTTCTGATCACAAAGAAGAACATTCGTGAGACGCAGACCAAATGAAAAGATGCTGGAGGAGTGCTTGACGCCATCTGTCAAGCATGGTGGAGGCAATGTGATGGTCTGGGGGTGCTTTGGTGGTGGTAAAGTGGGAGATTTGTACAGGGTAAAAGGGATCTTGAAGAAGGAAGGCTATCACTCCATTTTGCAGATGTGTAAGACAGCAGGGAGGGGGTTAATTTCCTCCCTGCAGAAAAACATGTGAAAATGCACTCCCTAGACAATTGTTAATTGATTTATTGTTTAATTATCCCCTGCACCTGGGCGGCAATTGGAAATTAGGACCAGGTGCAGGGTATAAGAGAAGAACAGTTAATCTGCTTGAGGCTGCTGAGTAGAAGGAGGCAGAAGAGGTGCTCTGTCTCCGGGTAGCCATAATTAAAAGTAAGTGCTGTGTTAAGCCGTGTGGTTTAGTGTTTGTGGTGCCAGGTAAACGGTTTAGCCGTCCTGAGAGTTAGACAGGGACTTACCTGTGTAGTTAGTGCTCCAAAACGGAGTTAGGTATTTGTTTCTGTTTTGTTTGTTTTGTCGGTTTGTTTGTTTTGAGTGGTGCGAGTCTTCCACTATATATATATATATATATATATATATATATATATATATATATATATATATATATATATATTGTGTATATATATATATATATATATATGTGTGTGTGTATATACTGTATATATGTTGCACGAGGCAGGAACCCAAAGGAATAAGTACCCCTGTAAGTTGCCATATATTAGTTTAAAAGAGAAGAATGTTTCAACACTGTCTTTATAGTTTATATTTTTTATCTACTAACCCCACCACTATACTGTAATTAGGTAACAAAAGAAAGACATACCTGTGTTTTATCTTCCTTATGTGCTGCGAGCCAACAGCTGAGTCAGCTACGGGATTGTAAAGTAAATGTGCACGTTGTTTATAGAATCCTTTTTGTTCACTTTATATATCTTTGAGTTGTAGTATACACAAGCACGTTGTAGGATTTATTTTATTTGATTTACGTCGTCACGATTGATTGTTTTGTTGTTTGAGAATTTAATATTTGTTTTATTTTTTTTCACATCGCTGTTGTAGCTGTGATGCTGAAGGTGCAGAGATGTTGTTAACCTGCGACTAATAACTTCAATGTATTGATTTCTGGGTAATGTAGTTGTTTAGGGTAGGGCCATTAACCTCTGTGTTTATAAGTGGCGGTTTATTGGTTCGGAAGCAGAAAAAGGAAGGACCTTGGACTATAGGTGAGGAGGCTGTGTGGTCCAGTGGTTAAAGAAAGGGGCTTGTAACCAGGAGGTCCCCGGTTCAAATCCCACCTCAGCCACTGACTCATTGAGTGACCCTGAGCAAGTCACTTAACCTCCTTGTGCTCCGTCTTTCGGGTGAGACGTAATTGTAAGTGACTCTGCAGCTGATGCATAGTTCACACACCCTAGTCTCTGTAAGTCGCCTTGGATAAAGGCGTCTGCTAAGTAAACAAATAATAATATAAAAGGCAAGTGTATCCGGAGATCGGGAGTGGCAGCTCAATTTTGCTTGGGAAAGCTGAAGCAGGGACGTTTGGTAGACGTGGGGTTGGACCTTTTACCTTGATCGGAGATATTTCGTTGCAAAGCTGACGGTGTTTACTGAGGTTGGTTTCGCTTTCAGCCGCTATTGTTCTTGCTCTGCAATTTGTTTCAGGTATAGTGGCCAGGAGTTTTTCTTGTTTTGTTAGTAGGCTGTGCTATAAACGCATTGTGACATTATAGGAGCCTGCCTGAAACATGTGATACAGAGATTGGTGGGGAAGAAAGAGAAAAGGAAATACTGTATTGTAGTAATATAGCTGCTGTTTGTTTTACTTTATTATTGCTGCTGAGAATTGTGGTTGGAGTCCTCTGGTGTTTCTGTGGGTGTGGAATATGTTATTTTAAAGCTAACCACCCTGTGTTTTAGTCTGTTTTTATTTTTTATATTGGTTACCGTGAAGAAGGCAAGGTTTTTATGTTTTGGGGTTTTGCTGCTGTCTCTTTTCTTTTTTTTTTTTTATTTATTCAGAATCCCTGCCCTACCTGCTTGGTGATTGGGTTGCTGCTCTTGACCATTGTGTGTTTCTCCTCCGCCCTTCCTTCCCTCCCCTTGAAGAGGTTGTTAGTGCTGGCAGCATTGCAGGGGAACCTGTTTTTTTCTTTTTGCTTTGTTTTTTTTTATACTTTACACCCTAGCTAATTAGTGGGTGTCTGTTGTGTTGATACTTATGCATCCTAGCCATCCAGTGGGTGTTTGCTTTTCTTATTGTTTAATTGAACTCTTTATGCAACATTTTTTTAAATATTTAATAAACCTTGTTTTAATTGAGTTAAGCCTTGTCTGTCTCTCTGTGGTGTTGCTACTGGTCCATATCCCAACTATCACTAACAAACTTGTGTTTTTATGGTGAGTTATTGATTTTGTTAACTATAGCGGTAAATTTATTTTTAGTTAGTCCTGGCGCTTACCACCATGTGGCGTAGTCGGCGACTATATATATCTTGGGGATCCCGAGTGTCCTAAGTAACTAGTGTGACACCCGCATATATATATTGTAACACAGCAGGGAGGGGGTTAAAATCCTCCCTGCATAAAACATGTACACCTGCACGTTTTGTTAATTGTTTTATTTTGTTTAATTGTTTTATTAGTTAATTATGTAAATTAGAGCCAGGTGCACGATATAAATGAGAAGCAGTCAGTCTGCTTGAGGCTGCTGTGTGAAGAGCCCGCTTGCAAGTGCGTGCAGGCGTACTAAGGAAAAAGGTAGTGTAAACCTGTTTAGTTTTGTTTTGAATGGTGTTTGTGTTACAGGTAAACAGCTTAGCTGCCCTGTGTATAGGTAGGTTCCAGTGTGGTGTAGTTAGTGCTCAAAAAAGAGCTAGGTGTTTGTTTTGTTTTTGTATTTGTTTATTAAAAATTAGCGTGTAAGCGCTTGAAAAACCACAATTTCCTGGGTCTGTTTTAAAGGGGCAACGAACCCGAGTCGGTGTGGTTCTGTTTATATATATATAATCACATCTCAGAATGCCAAACAACATAGTAAAGACTGAAGTTGTTTAAACAACAAGTAGAAAAAGAATGATATTTCAATTAGCAAAATTGCACAAGTGGACATACATAGGATTTGATACATGGAAAAAATAAGAATGTGGCAATAGATAAGTAAATTTCTACAAATATACCCTATATATCAGTTCCATTAAAGGTGAAACCCATGGGAAATATTTCCATATTTCAAATTCCAATCTTATAACCCTTTACCACTTGCTCCTTCCAGATATGTCAATGCTGCTATTCTGCTCTGTGTCAACAATCTTCTTTAGTTGTATATTGTAGGATGTATCTGTATTTCTGGATAGACAGTACATCCTGTAATGTCACTAAACCACCTTT
Organism: Acipenser oxyrinchus oxyrinchus; assembly: GCA_030684275.1. NCBI lineage: Eukaryota > Metazoa > Chordata > Actinopteri > Acipenseriformes > Acipenseridae > Acipenser > Acipenser oxyrinchus. Next base: position 15,699,615 of record CM060254.1, on the reverse strand, counting down.
CATTGAATTCAGAAAAAAGCACTGAGACAAAGCTTTCACCACATTATTTGAAAGTGATTTCACAGACACAGCTTGCTGTAATGAACCTCTCACTTTCACGCTTCTAGATAGAAAGAAAAAAACCTCCTGACTCCAGCAACTGAGCAGACACATTCAGGGATCAGCCTTGACACAATCTCCCCAGAATCAGGCTGCAACCTTGTCAGCACAATTAACATAATAACTCTTCGGCCACTAATGGTTCCTGCAGAGAGCAGCGAGGAATGTTGCTCTCGCTGGCAGGAGACTCTTTGTTTCTCTGCTGCTCTCCAACCAAACATCTGTCCAGCTCTGGCTTTCAAAGCTTGTGCGAGGAAGGAGAACAAAGATCCACTGCAGACGCTTCTCATTCCCCCCTCTGCTGCCTATTGTTTCAAAGAAATGAGCTTGGAAATTGGAGAGTGTGACCAATCCGAACCCTAACACTACCACTGCGATTTATTTATTTGGTTTTATTGACTGTCAAGTCGGATTAATCTGTTCTTCTTCTAATGGTTTTCTATGTTGGCATGCATGACTTCATAGAATCCAGTGCACTTTTGCATGCAAGTATGGGCTCTGAATATGGGTTTGAGGACGGTAGCCACCTAGGAAAGTTCAGAGTGGGTTGTACACTTCGATATTTTCAATGTAAAACGTGTTTGTCTACATAGTATGACTACCATCAGGATGTTTAGGCAAGTGTCTTTTTCAATGTGGTTGTCAGATATTAAAAATGACTATCACAAAGAGGGTTCTTTAATTTATATGTATTACTTGACAACTCAGTCTGAATTAATTCCCTATACTAAGTGGCACAGAAAAATTCAGTCAGTAAGTGTCCCTGTAGAATGAAGTGGTAGATGCCAAGCATATCGAGTGATACCTGTTTGGAATTCTGTGATGATTTTAACTGTTTAAATTACTCCCATTAAAGTTACAATGTTAGAATTAAATAACTGGAATATGTACTTGCATTCTTTTCTTGATGGGGTTTGTATGTTTTTATGGATAGATAGTGATGTTATGCCAGGTGACTATCTATAATTTATGCTACGAGCAGAGTCTGTTAATAGCCCTGTGAACCAGTATATTGCAATCTTCTTGTACATCTTCTGTACTTTTAAATGTTTGTAATAAAATGTGTTAAAAGATCTGTCTCCTGCCTCTCCATCTTTTACTACCCACTGTGCCTCTCTAAAATAAGTTGTGTGGATTATACTTAATTCAGTTAATTACTTATTAGGGTCCCTCTAGAGCAGGGGTGGCCAATTCCAGTCCTGGAGGGCTGGTGTCCCTCCTGGTTTTTGTTCCAACTGTGCCCTAAATTACTTAATTATTATTATTATTTATTTCTTAGCTGATACCCTTATCCATTGTTACAAGATATCAAATTATTTTTTACATACAATTACCCATTTATACTGTTGGGTATTTACTGGAGCAATCTAGGTAAAGTACCTTGCTCAAGGGTACAGTAGCAGTGTCCCCCACCTGGGATTGAACCTACGACCCTCCGGTCAAGAGTCCAGAGCCCTAACCACTACTCCACACTGCTGGACCAATTAAGTGCTTATTAGAAGCTCAATTGGTCCAATTAATTAATTTAGGGTACAGTATCTATGGCAGGAGTGCTCTTACTGTATCTATCACATTGAAACAATACCAAATAATAACACGTTTCCAATGTGCCTGTAGACCCATATTTATTTTAGGTAATGTTGCTATGTGATTGAAAATATAGGAGATCATTAGAATATGTTGGTGTAGATTATGGCATCTAAAACTACAGAGTAGGGTTCAAAGCATCTTTGTGGCAAGAAAGCACCGATTGTGAGAACTCTGTAGTTATTAACAGCATGCATATCATTTTGTAGTAAGTACATACAGTATATTTAAAATTGTATACAACACTAACCATGGAATACAATCAGTCGCATTTTGGTGCATGCACAATGCAGAACAGCTATAGCACAACTATGCTGTGCATCATATGCTGGATATTGCAAAAGCTGCACAAACCATTAAGGTTCAGACATTGTCTCATTGGAATAGCCAGCAAAATGGTGTGTCAAAACAATGTTTTGGTATATTATTAAAATAAAATAAGCTGTTGTAATACACTGTTAATCTACTCAAAATAACCCAAAGAAAAAAACATGCTGTGCTCCATTTAGTGACCCATTCTTTTTTTAAAAATGTGCTTCTTTTGTATAAATATTTTATATAACTTTGCACCTCAGCCAGTAAACACATTAAAAAAAATGCTATCAAATATTTATAACATGTCAGCGTCAACCCAGCTGGTTTATAACACATTGAAAATAAATTTAAAAAAATATTAATGTGCACAAAGCTAATAAAACACGGTATTATCATCATTTGTTGATCTAACATTTTTCTTATAAAAGATTGTATATTATGGTAAACATGTATTTGTTTTTTTAATGGTATTGTTTTCATGACTTTTAATGAAAAAAAATTGGAAAGCACCTTTCGTAGTTATTTAAATGCCGCACTTCATGACTGCCATGAAGGAACACAGTTGGCATTGAAAATACGTCAATTGAAACATGTTTTAAAGACCTAGATTCATCTAAAACATGAAAGAGTAAAAAGTTGAAATTTAAACAAAAAAAAATGACAGAAAAAGGTTACAGGTTTAGCTGGTTTCCGACAGTGGCTTAGGATCCGACACCATTCTAATGATTTATGTTAGAGCCCCAGGCTTGCTCTGTAATCAGACAGCCAAATAAAACTGGAGACCTAGCATGAGACATGCAGTCAGGGAGCACAGGTTCCAATCTTGGCTGGGGATTCCACAGGGAGTGTTAGCTCTGGCACCCACGGGTTACGGAGGCATAATCGGTAGCGACTGTTTGTCCTAATTGCGTCGGGTCATGCTTTTGGAGAGCTATAAGCAAACTACAGGCAGGCCTGTCGAGAGAAATTGACATGTTGGGTGGGGCCCCCCGCCCCTCTCCCATTGTATTTTTAGATTTAAACAAAAAAAACTCTAAATGGGTTTTATTAATCAGTTTTAATTTAAGTTACAGATATCTTAAACAAAAAATTTTTAAAAATTATTTAAACCATTAAAAAAGTGAATGCACAGACATCAACTCGTTATTTAGATTTACTGTGCATGATGAACTAACTTTGAGTTTCAATAGTTTAAAAAAATGATTATATTAAAATAACATCACAATTCAAATACAAAAGTGAATGTGTGGTGCATTATTTTGTTAAAATAGCAAATCGCCAACTCGGTTGTACAATAAAAACATCATCTCTTACTGTATACCGTCTGTCGAAAGTGGAAGGCACCGAATGAACAGCTGCCACTACTGCAGTAAAACGTGTAGGAGTCATTTTCAAAGGGTAATATTTTGTTTGCAACATATCAAAATATCACTATTATAAGGTTACAAAGACACAGTAGAATAATTCTTACTTTTTTCCTCCGTGATTTTTGAAATAATACATTACAAAATATTGTATGCATATTTAGCTGAAGTCGTAATACAGTTGTCATTGTTTATTCTAAGCTTTTTACATTTTTTAATAAAGGAGTCAAATATGAAATGTTGTCCCGTTTGACATCCTGCAGTTTTTACTTATTACTTGAATGTTATAATTTATAGATTAAATGTGCACTCCCTATAACTCCTATAACTCCACACCTGATAGATTCATGATTCACATAGCATTAACCGATAAACGACTTATTCAGCGATTGACAGATGGTCACGGCTTTGCAATACCGCCTCAAAAAAATTAAATCGGGTCTGTAGAAAGCTTGCAATTATTATTTTATTCACCAAATTATCTAATAAATTTTTAAAAAAAGATATAAAAGTCTTGTAATTTTTGGGGGGCCCCTGAGCTGGGGGTCCGATACAGTTGCCCCCCCTTTCTCCTCCTTCTCCTCAGCACTGTCTGCAGGCCTTTCCTTTGTTCTGCTGGTAACTTGCCAACATCTGCTGTCACTTGGCTTGACGATTGGAGGACGCCCACTGACCTTCAGTTCTCCTGACCTGTGGGAGAGTGTAATTAGAATTTAAAATTCTGGAGTGGAAAATATAATTGGGCACTGTAAAGTTAGATAAGGAACAACATATTAAGACTCCTGCGCTTTGACACTACTGTTCTATCAAATACTTTATTCATCAGTCACTAATTAGATGAAAATGAAAAGCTATATTTGTGCATGATCCAAACATTATTATATTGAACTGCATGCAGGACAGAATCAATTCAAGGTGGTCATTTCTTAATTACTGTTACGAGGAATACACCCTTTAAAAGAATATTATTCAGCAGTAAAAGAGCAGGATCTTGTATTGAATCAGGAAACGAGAAACAAGGGCAGTGTGTTAATTGCAGCAGTCAGTATAACTGTACAAAACATGTATCCATTAAAAATAATCTATATTAACTATATTGAGGACAATTACAGATACAGTAAAAATGTAAACAACTGATGCATTTAAAATAGATAAACCAGTAGTTGTTTTTCATGACTTTCTGGCAACCAACTCCAGCAGTAAGAACAGACATTAAAACTGCCTGCCATTGACCTCTTTTAATTCTCGGTAATGGGGGATGCAATTTTCAAGCAGATCAAAAGAGACAATTACACCAAGCTATATTAAAACCGCAGCATAAATAACCCACCATATGTCCCGGAGTACATTTATAGACAATTATAAAGCGATCAAGCTCTTTGCTATTGTCAAGATTTAAGCAGCGCAATTTATTTGTACCTTGTACAAAACTGTGTCCTTTTCTCTACGAGAACATTGCTTTTTTTTAAAGGCTTCCTAAGAAAATAGCCATCTTTAAAACCACAAATCCTTCTGTGGTGGAGTGTCCCGCCCCTGTTATTATTATTTGTATTATTGTTTGCGGCGCGGGTAACAGCGCCGCGTATTTATTATTATTTATATTTTAAAAACCTGTGAGGATGCATGACTGATCAGCTACTGATTATTTAACTAGCTGACAGTCACGCATCCTTACCAAACGCGTGCAGACTGTGGCCGAGGGGTAATAAGATAATTAACAACTAGTTAAACCCCTCGGCCAGAGTATAAGAACCTGCAGCTGTCCATTCTGCGGTTGTTGAGTGTGGAGTGTAGAGAGTATGGGAGAGCAGAGAGAGCGCGTAAAATACAACAAAACAATTGCTATATTTAAAAAGTATACTTGTTTCTATTTGTTTGGCCATCGCGCCTTTTTGTTTTGTGTTTTGGTGTTTTGTTTAAATCTTTTGTTTCTGTTTGTTTATTTATTAAATATACTGAATGCAGCTGCATTCAGCTTCACCCGCCCATCCATTGTTTGTGATTCAGTTACTTCCTGGTCCGTGACGTCATCACGCTTCACCACTGGGAGCCAGACTATCACATATGGTGTCCTGCGTGGGACAAAACAACGCCTCCAGGAGCCGGACCAGGAAAAGGACGGTTTTTTTTGTTTTTTTTTTCAAAAAGTGTTTTTGTGTTTTTGGAAAAAAAAAATAATAAAAATGGGAAGAAAAAGGGGAAGAGAGGAATGGCCAGCCCCCACAACAGAGGGACAGTGGAAGCCAGAGGATGGATCCTGAGCTCCAGCCATGGGATCTCGCATGGTGGGTACACAGGGAGGACTCCATGGAGGAGTGGTGTACGTACTGCCATCGATTTGGGCATGAGGAGGAAAGCTGCCCAGAGGTCGACCGGGACACAGATGAGGAAAGAGATGAGCCCGAAGTCCCGTTGTGTCCAGCGCCCAGATGGGGGGAGCGCGAGCATCCAGCGCCCGGAGGGGGGGAGCGTGTGCATCCAGCGCCCGGAGGGGGGGAGCCCGTGCATCCAGCGCCGGAAGGGGAGCCCGTGCATCCCGCGCCCATGAAGGTAGAGCCTGAGCGTCAAGAGCCCAAGAGAGGGAAGCTCAAGAGTGGACGCTGGGATGGCTACCTTTGCCTGGTCGAGGCCTCAAGTTGGTGCCCTTCCTGCGGGAAGGGGGGTCACTCCGTCGTCAACTGCCCCCGCCCTGGAGAAGAGGAGGAGGGACGACCGAAGGGCAGCTGGGAAGCATACCTCAGCGCACTTGAGGCCATGAACTGGTGCACTGCCTGTGGGGAATGGGGCCACTTTGTGGTCAACTGCCCCATTCTCCAGGAAGAGAAGGAGAAGCACCGGTTCCCTGCAACAGGCGGAGACTACACTCTGTCCCCACCTCCACTGCTTCCAGCACTAGGAGCAGAGCAGCAGGAGCTGCCTCTGTCTCCACCACCACCAGGAGCAGAGCAGCAGGAGCTGCTTCTGTCTCCACCACCACCAGGAGCAGAGCAGCAGGAGCTGCCTCTGTCTCCACCACCACCAGGAGCAGAGCAGCAGGAGCTGCCTCTGTCTCCACCACCACCAGGAGCAGAGCAGCAGGAGCTGCTTCTGTCTACACCACCGCCAGGAGCAGAGCAGCAAGAGCTGCCTCTGCCTCCGCCACCTCCACCAGCAGAGGGTGAATGCCTGCTGGTTCCGCCTCAACCGCCGTGGGAGGACTGCTTTCCCCTCCCACCTCCACCAGCAGAGGGTGAATGCCTGCTGGTTCCGTCTCAAGCGCCGTGGGAGGACTGCTTTCCCCTCCCACCTCCACCAGCAGAGGGTGAATGCCTGCTGGTTCTGCCTCAACCGCTGTGGGAGGACTGCTTTCCCCTCCCACCTCCACCAGCAGAGGGTAAATGCCTGCTGGTTCCGCCTCAACCGCCGTGGGAGGACTGCTTGCCGCTCCCACCTCCACCAGCAGAGGGTGAATACCTGCTGGTTCCATCTCCACCTCCACCAGCAGAGGGTGCATACCTGCTGGTTCCACATCCACCGTCATGGGAAGGATTGCTCCTGCCCTGCCTCGCACCGCCCAAGGATGCCTGCCTCGCACCGCCCAAGGATGTCTGCTTCGCACCGCCCAAGGATGCCTGCCTCGCACCGTCCATGGATGCCTGCTTCGCACCGCCTGGGGCTACCTGTTGCTCCGCATCGCCTGGGGCTGCCTGTTGCTCCGCATCGCCTGGAGTGCCACCAGTTACAGGGAACGAGGGAGAAGTGGAGCTCCTGCTGCGGTCTCCATGGCCAGGGGCTCCCCTCCCGAGTTCGCCTCCATAGTTAAAGCATGGTAAAGCATAGGTAACCATTGTAAAGGACATATTAATAAATAAGGCAAACCAGGGTAAAACATGGAAAATGCATCGTATAACCATGGGAAAAACATGGTAAAACTGCAAAAGTGCTGTTCAAAAATACCATGGGAAACTTTTATAAGGGAACTGTAGTTTTTTGCTCTTGAGAGTTGATTTCACTCTCAAGAGTCTAACTTCAGAGAAGAACTGTGCTCCAATGCAACTCCATCAGTTTGTAAAATGTTATTCTACACATTCCTGTAATGTAGTATTAGATAAAGGAACAGAGGCTGTATTTAACTTGATTGGTCAGCAGCGGGAGGGTTGCCAAACAATTTCTGTTCCAACTCAGTACCTATTTACTTTGTTCATGACCAATCATAGAATTGTAATGTTTTTCAAATGATGTAAAGACTACTTTACTGATATCCTATTGCATTCTATATTAAAAACTTTTTTATGGGTCCCTGAGTGGCTCACCTGGTAAACACACAAAAACATAGTGTGCAGGGTGAGTCATACAGTCAGAGGAGAGCAGGTTTGTATCCTTGCTAGAGAGTTCTGCATTGGCCATGGCACTCTGGTGAGTAACGAGGCAAAACCAACAGGATCTGTTTCTCTACAGCGGATCCTACTGGCCCAAAGAGCTCAAGCGGACACCTGCAGAGCTGGCCTTTGTCATCCAGCCTGGTAGCTCTTGGGTGCAAAGAGGCAATTGGCTTGTTCGTGGGATCAGAGGATGCTGACTGGCCTTCAGTTCTCCTATGCTGTTGTGAGACAATGTAATTGGTCAGCCTAAATTGTGGAGAAAATCAGGAGTAAAATAATTAGGCAGTATAAATTTATTTAAAAAGGAAACATGTTTTGAAAATGGTGAAGTCGATACAAACTAACTTGTTTCAGTTCACATGGTAACACAAACCATGAACCAAGTTTAGAGTTGTGTACAAGGAGTCTGAACTGACTAAAGGCATGCAAGTAGAAGCCAATATTACTAGGATTAATATACAACATTCTCCCAGGACTGTACACAGTTGGTAAAAGACAGCAACTGACAACAAGCTTAATGGTCTTGAAGAAAAAATAAATGGGAAAACTGTAAGAAACATCTCCATGTCTCTCTAACAGTAAGACTATCTATAAAGCAGTTTATCATGCAAAATTCAAATCAAGAACTTAATATCCCCCTGCTCAGTAGACATGTCCATATTATGAAAGACTGAATGAACTAGTTTTAACAGTATACTGAAGCCTGAAGGCAGCCTGGTCATATACTGTACATGTGTGGAATTCCGAACAGGACACATCCATCAAGGGATCTTGGGGACTGTTTAGCAGTAACAGGAGTCAATATATATTATAAAATATTTCGATTTTTAATTGGTCGAGTCTTTAGAATGTGTAACCAAAATACAGTACTGAAGTGAGAAAGCGGTCAAGCAACAACTTCCATTTGAAAAGAAATTTGGCAAGGACATTGAGACATAACGTTTGTCTTTGAATGTATTGGGTTTATTTGAGTATTTCTTAAAGGAATTAAAGGGCTAATGATACAGTGTGTTTGTCATAGTGCATTGCTGGATGCAGCAGTCCAGACTTGTGATAAACCAGTTTCATAGTCACTTTTTATGTAAAAGAAATGAATACTTGTATTGTTATTTTATAAAAGTTCAATGACATTGCAATTCACCCTTGAAGCTCTTGTATAGTATTCATGTATCATTTTCAATGCTGTTTCCAGGGTTCATGTTACAGTATCTTTCTTTTTTTCCACCATGCCTCAGGCACTGGGCATCCTAAAGCCCCCTGCCTTTATGATATCTCAGCACATGTTCAACCGTGCTTAAAGAGCAACTTGGTACAGGCCTGGAATGTTCTCCTTGTTCTTGAGATTCAATTTGTATTGCATTTTCTGTTTTACTCATACATCCTGTTAACTTTTTAAAACTTGTTAAAAGTTTAAAAAAAAACACTCCTGTGACCTGTTATTTTTAAGTACAGCAGGTGCACCAGAGTGTCACCACTAACCTGTCCCACTGCGATACTGCTGGTGGATGTAAGAAATACCACATTTGTTCTGTTTGGTATCTCTCATTAGGGTATTTCTTAAATCCACTGTGAGCTGCAGGGGGACAGGTAATTGTTACACAGCAGTGAACCAGAAGTACTTAGCAATTGTTTCTAAGTAAGAGTTCTACTGAGGTCACAGGGGTGCTTTAAATTCTTAGTTTCATAAAGTCCTCACCAATTTAAATATATTTCATTTGCACATGAAACAAACAAGTCAGTTCAAGGACAGTCAATGCACACAACAGTATATACTACATATCACAGGTGTTTTACCCATTCCGTGTGGAAAAAGGAAAGGGTGTCAATTGAGAGATAGAGACCATGATGAAGCGTGAAAGCAAGCTGTGAAGTAATCATTATTTAAATGTCCTCTGCTTTTCCATCTCACCCGGAGTGCTATCCATCCTTCAGCTGCCCACTCCGGCAGCCTAGTCTCCTTGCCGTGGTAATAAGGGAGCTCGGCCGCCCATCACAGGCTAACTCAGGAAGCTAATGACTCAGATTGAGGGATTATCAGAGTGTCAGCGAACTGTGGAGGAGGCAGCACCACGACTTAAAGGGTACATAAGGACCTTTTTATTTGATTGTGTTACATGTTCCCATGTGTTGCTACAACTGTTTACATAAGGTGTGTGTATTGTTTTAATCTTTTTTTTAATATATATTTTGAACACTTTTTTAAACTTTTGCATTCCCTGCCTCAAGATGGCTTCCCATGTACCCGCATGGACCTCTCAGAACTATACTTCCATCCTCCTGTTCACTGGTAAATCCATCTCAGTTACATGTGTCATCAGATAGCTGATTGCTTTACCTTAGATTGTTTTGTCCCCCTTAGCAATAAGTATCTATCATGGGTACCTAAGTCACGTTTGTACCAAAATATGTATTAAATTAGCAACGCTGTATTATTGCTGCCGTCTACCGGCAACACTAGGCTTGAGCAAATGTATTATTATTATTATTATTATTATTATTATTATTATTATTATTATTATAATAATAATAATAATAATAATAATAATCATCTTTATTTTTATATAGTGCCTTTCATAGTGGACCACCATCACAAAGCGCTTTACAGAGGTAGGCTGTGTACAACTGTACACAGCGCTTTCTTACGGAATGTTTTTGTTTTATTATTATTTGTATAATGCTACGTCTGTGGGTGGCCAAATGAGGCAGTGTGGCAAAGTGGCTAGGGAAGGGGAACAGGTGTAGCGGTGATGTAATGCAGGAGTGATAGACAGACAACGGTATCCAGTGATAAAGTGCTTTATTTACAATCCCGGTCTGGCGACCGTAAAATAATAAATCCCCGGCTATACACAACAATGTGTAAAGCGCGGGGATAACGCACTGGGCACAGTCCTGAACAAAAACAAATACACGGTCACCAGTCCGGGGTGAGTGCAGTCGTGCTGGTGCAGAGTGAAACACAGGTAAGTGGTGACGGTAGTGCAGTGGTGCTCCGGATTTGTGCTGACCCTCTGCGACAGCTCCGGAGGTGTGCTTTAACTGTCTGGTGATTCAAAAACACAGACAATTAGACAGACAGATAAACACAACACAAACACGTAACACGTCTCCTTTTCTTTCTAATTGAGAGCTCCACTCTCAGTCCTTCTCTCCACCGAGCTTTACCCAAACGAAGGAAAAGATCAGCGTTACCCTGGCCCCTATATGTAATCCCGCATGATATCTAGGTAAACGGTTGCAGCTGCCTTATTACTTGCAGCTGCCCCTCGCTTACCTTTCAAGTCAAAACGGTCTTACAACAGAGTCTCGCTTCTTTCCAGGCTGACCCACTTCCGGTCCCGAAACGAACTGTCAGGCCAGCCCTTCCAGATACTTCTCCTCCGTTCTTTAGCGCCCTCACAGGTCGGGAGGAAGATTTATCACCAGAACTCATTATAATTCTGTCACATATCCCACCGCTCAGAGTGGAGCCGAAGGAACACTCGGCTAAATCTACCTTCCCCATTACTCCCCCTCCGGGAAAAATAATCCGCATTTTAGTGGTCTTTCCCCATACGGTGTACCATATGGTACATGAAGGGCTGCAATGCCAGATACCACCGAGTTATCCGGGCATTGCTGTCCTTCATTGTGCTTAACCACTTGAGTGGGGCGTGGTCTGTGACCAGATCAAATGAGTGTCCCAGCAGGTAGTATCGTAAAGAGTGAGTAGCCCATTTAATGGCCAAACACTCTTTTTCGACTACGGAGTAGTTACGTTCCCGCAAGGTAACATTTTTTTACTTAGGTACACTATCGGGTGTTCTACTCCAGCTACTTTTTGGGACAAGACTGCACCCAAACCTACATCCGATGCGTCGGTGTGGAGGATGAATCTCTTGGTGAAATCTGGAGTAATAAGGGGGCCTGGCAAAGTCTACGCTTAATCGTATCAAACGCCCCTGACACTCAGCTGACCATTTAATTAAATTTGGAGCGCTCTTTTGGTGAGGTCAACTAATGGGTTAACCACTGTGGCGTGCTCGGGGATGAAACGGCGGTAATAACCAGCTAAGCCCAGTAGTGACCTCACCTGAGTCTTGGTTTTGGGGATCGCTGCATCAACCAAAGCCTGGATTTTGGTGACCACAGGTCTCACCCTTCCATTTCCCATTAAAAATCCCAAATATTGAGTTTCTTTTTGCAAACGCACATTTCCTCAAGTTAGCTGTCAGCCGGGCTGCCCTTAGAGACTGAAGAACGGCTGCAACCCTAGCCAAATGCTCTCGCCAGGTGGAGCTGTAAATCACCACGTCATCAATATACGCTGCTGCATGTTCATGATGTGGGCGTAAAACCTGGTCCATCAGTCTCTGAAAGGCAGCGGGCGCACCATGTAGCCCAAATGGCATGGTTTTAAAGTGGAACAGCCCTTCTGGTGTTGAAAATGCGGTTTTCTCTCTGGAGCTGCGGGTTAAAGGGATTTGCCAGTATCCCTTCGTCTGGTCCAGAGTGGAAATAAACCTCGCTTTTCCCAGTCTGTCTAAAAGTTCGTTGACCCGAGGCATGGGATACGCATCGAACTTAGCAATAGCGTTTACCTTACGGAAATCAACGCAGAAGCGGTTGGTGCCGTCTTTCTTAGCCACTATGACAATTGGACTGCACCACTCGCTCCTGGAAGGTTCAATCACCCCAAGCTCGAGCATATCCCATACCTCTTTGTGAACGCCACTTCGTCGACTTTCCGGGATCCGGTATGGTCTCTCTCGCACTGTGACACCTGGTGGAGAGATAATGTCATATTCAACTAAGTTTGTTCTGCCGGGCATTTCAGAGAAAACATCGCTGAACTCCTCAATAAGCTTACGCAGCTCTCTTTGCTGATCCGGAACCAATTGTTCCCCCATTGAAATCGCTCTTGTGCTTGGGGTCTCTGGACAGGGGCCTAAATCATCCTCCATATTGCCTGGGGCTATAAATAAGACCTCCCTTGCCTGCCAGGGCTTTAACAAATTTACATGGTAAATTTCCCGTTCATTCCGGCGATCGGGCTGTCTAATTTCATAATTTACTTTCCCTATAGCCCGAATCACCTCATCGGCCCCTGCCATTTTAGCACACAGTTTTGATTCTGATGAGGGAAGTAGCAGCATTACCTTGTCCCCTGGTCGAAAGGTTCGAATCCGTGCATTTTTGTTGTAATGCTGCTGCTGTCGGTGCTGAGCCGATCTGAGGTTGTCCTGGGCCAAACGACCGACCAAATCCAGGCGATCTCTTAGTAGGAGCACATACTTCACTACATTTTTGGACGAGCCTTTGTGCTCCTCCCACCCCTCTCACAGCAGGTCAAGAATGCCGCGAGGCTGCCGGCCGTACAGGAGCTCAAAGGGGGAGAACCCTGTTGAACTCTGCGGCACTTCTCTCACCGCAAAAAGGAGGTAGGGAAGAAGCGATGCCCAATGTTTCTGCTCCTGTGTTACAAATCGCCTCAGCATCGACTTTAAGGTCTGATTAAAACGTTCCACCAGACCGTCCGTTTGTGGATGATAAATGGATGTCCTGATGGGACGTATTTTCAATATTTTGTACACTTGCTGTAACGTGTTGGACAAAAAATTGGTTCCGTGATCGGTCAAAATCTCCTTGGGGATCCCTACTCTAGCCATAATCTGCGCTAACTCAGTGGCTATTGCAGCGGCACTAGTGGACCTCAATGGAACTGCCTCCGGGTATCGCGTTGCATAATCCACCACCACTAATATATCGTATACCGGAGTCAGAAGGTAGCAAAGGGCCCACTATGTCCATTGCAATGCGCTTCGAAAGGAGTGGAAATAATCGGCAGTGGGACCAAAGGGCGGGCGCACTCGACCGGCGCTACTCGCTGGCAGTCTGGGCATGTGGCTACATATCTCAACACATATCATATATGAACATATCAGTATGAAGACCCAGCCAATAGAATCGAGCCAATATCCGTTCCCTCGTCTTCTCGGCTCCGAGGTGCCCCGCAAAAGGGATATCATGCGCCAGCCTCATGACCTCGGTCCGACAAGATGGGAGAACCAACAATTGTGTTACAGGCTGTCCTGTGCCCGCGGCTAGGTTTACCCTATACAGTAATTGCCCCTTGATACTGAAATGTGGATATACTAGCGCCCCAGCGCCATCAACATCCTTACCTTCAATGGACCGGACCTGCCTCCAAGCGTGCACCAGTGACGGGTCGTTATGTTGGCCCCACACTAGGTCCGTGCTTGAGTACCACGGGTCCGGTACATTGAGAGGGGCTGGAATAACCTCTGCCCTAGTCGGCCCAGTAACCTCGCTCTCTCGGTCACACTGTGTTCCCACTCCCTTCAACTGGCGTTTGTTACCATTGCAGCACTCTCCCACCAGACCCCAGCCTTGTCTCAAAAACGCTCCCTCCCATTTCGCGGTCCGTCTCTCCTTATTTGTTTTCTAGGGCCGGAAAAAGGGAAAACATTTCAGTGTGAAAAGGAAACACATCACCAATCCGTTCCTTTTTTTTTCTGCCACGTTTACGTGTGTGGCTGAACTGCCATTTTTGTATCAAATCTCTGAATTTTGGCCAGTCTCGGCCCAGAATAACTGGGTGTGGCAACCTTTCCGCCACCCGACTACAAGGTGACGTTTTATCGGTCCTACCGATAAATATACTTTACTGTGGGGTATGCCGCCGTGTCTCCATGGATACAGGAGATGGCCACCTGACCTCGTGGCGCCACAACACACCGCCCAGGAGAGCTGTCCTAATCAAGGTTTGCTCACACCCCGTGTCCACTAATGCGTGGGTTTTCACATTCCCTAAAACAACATTGATCAAACAAGGCCCCTCCCGACCATTTTCCCCACACTTACCAGTTTCAGGTGCCCAATTGCACGCGGCCACGTCACACTCCATGGCAGCGGGGCATGACCTGGCCAGATGTCCCGGCTGGTGGCACCTAAAACAGATAGGAGGGACAGAGGGGGCATAGGGTGTAAATCTGTCCCGCTGCTGGTATGGCAACAGGGCAGGGGCAGCACCTCTACCCCAATGGTCGCTCATAGCCTGGTACGCTGCCTGAGCCTCCCCGATCAGGCAGGGACCCAACTGGCTGGCCCAGAACTTCCGCGGCCAAGCCGCCTCGGTGGCCAGCCGCTTGAACGCCACCAAATACGCCTCCGGGTCATCCTCCGCCGACATCTTCATCGCCCGTGCCTTCGGGGGCGACATCAACGGTGTTGTGGTAGGGGCCGTCGCCGCGCAACGGCCAGCCCTACCCGTTCAATGGCGCCGTGTAGCGCTCCTCCCTCCTTCTCTCCTCTGCGTCGCGTCTGCTCTCCAGCGCCTGCAGCAGCTCCGCCAGTGCGTTGCGGTCCATGATCCCACTCTGACACCACGTGTGGCAAAGTGGCTAGGGAAAGGGAACAGGTGTAGCGATGATGTGATGCAGGAGTGATAGACAGACAACGGTATCCAGTGATAAAGTGCTTTATTTATAATCCCGGTCTGGCGACCGTAAAATAATAAATCCCCGGCTATACACAACAATGTGTAAAAGCGGGGGATAACGCACAGGGCACAGTCCTGAACAAAACAAATACACGGTCACCAGTCCGGGGTGAGTGCAGTCGTGCTGGTGCGGAGTGAAACACAGGTAAGTGGTGACGGTAGTGCAGTGGTGCTCCGGATTTGTGCTGACCCTCTGCGACAGCTCCGGAGGTGTGCTTTAACTGTCTGGTGATTCAAAAACACAGACAATTAGACAGACAGATAAACACAACACAAACAAGTAACACGTCTCCTTTTCTTTCTAATTGAGAGCTCCACTCTCAGTCCTTCTCTCCACCGAGCTTTACCCAAACGAAGGAAAAGATCAGCGTTACCCTGGCCCCTATATGTAATCCCGCATGATATCTAGGTAAACGGTTGCAGCTGCCTTATTACTTGCAGCTGCCCCTCGTTTACCTTTCAAGTCAAAACGGTCTTACAACAGAGTCTCGCTTCTTTCCAGGCTGACCCACTTCCGGTCCGGAAACGAACTGTCAGGCCAGCCCTTCCAGATACTTCTCCTCCCGTTCTTTAAGCGCCTCACAGGTCGGAGGAAGATTTATCACCAGAACTCATTATATTTCTGTCACAGGCAGGCTGAACTTTCAGTGTTTTAACACAACCTAAAAACTTAGTGAAACCCAGTTTAAGAAAGCTGTACGATATGAGCAGTCATGCAAGGCCAAATTGGAACTCAGACACAAATATTTAAATATACCCTCCCATATTTTAAAATTAATTATGTTATTTTGCATTTGGAACAACAATTTCTCTGGCTATACATGGAAACACACCCAAAAGTACTACCACAATAGAGTGAGACTTATTTTTTCTTTTTCCATGGAAATTTGGTGGATCCACAATGATGCTTAAGAAACTACGTCTAAGGCACAGCCTTCCAGAGTAATCGAGGGACACAGGGTATACCAGGAGAACATGTCCTACACTAGGGCAATGCCAAATACAACCAGGTAGACAGGTCCTAATAAAGTGCCAAGGCTGTGTATATGAAACAGAATAAAAAAGCAAGAAACTACTGTGCTGTT
Organism: Acipenser oxyrinchus oxyrinchus; assembly: GCA_030684275.1. Lineage (NCBI taxonomy): Eukaryota > Metazoa > Chordata > Actinopteri > Acipenseriformes > Acipenseridae > Acipenser > Acipenser oxyrinchus. The sequence goes on along the minus strand of CM060254.1, from coordinate 15,683,303 downwards.
AATAGAATTGTTTTATTCTTCTCAGAAAATGTGCCTTTACAGTCGCTGGGTGAATAGAGCAGCTAACTGTACAAAAAAAAAAAGCAACACACACATTTGTGTTTAAATTATGGCTGTTTTGATTCGTGGTTGAGACTCTCACTTGTGTTGTGTGTGGTCACCACATTTAAATACAACTTTGAAAACATTCTTTTACAACATTTATTATTCCAGACTAAATGATCCTATATTATTGCCACAGTCTTCCCTTCCTTTCATTCCCTGTATTCTAACACATTTCTTGATTTAGTGGTTTCCATGGAAACATATCAGTTATGTGCTTATAATGCTAGTGTCAGTGAGTGATTCAACAACAGTCAAATTAACTTGTTTTGTTTTGTTTTTGTGTTTTGTTTTTTAAGGAAGTATCTCTAGTTATAAGCCAACAAAACAACAGTAGAATATAGATCAGTGGTAATAAGCATTGTTTTACCATGTACTTTATTTTGTATTGTAAGTTTTATATTCCCCCAGCGAAATGGAAAGCAATTAAATAATAGATTAGCATTTATTGATAGCGTGCAATGAGCAAATTTGCAAGCAAGCTAATTCTGCCTCCAGTTTTCACTCTATTTTCTAGTAACAATGATTTGTTATTCTTGTTTAGAACATTGCTTTTGGGTATGTTAAATGGACATATGGCTAACAAAGCATTACCAGTAAAGAGCACTATCGTCTCCTTCACATAATGCTAAAAATACTGAAGCTGTTGAAAGATGACGCTCACATTAAAAAATGGATGCAAAGTAGGGATAAAGAACAGAGTATGGTAAATGGGTATTTTTTATTTTACAAAATTGTATTTATTTTAAAATTTAGAGTGCCCAAAATGTCCAATTGAATTCCATCAATACAGCATTTCCCCACAACAGTTCCGAAGAGCCAGCTTCTGGAGGACAAATGCCAGCCGCTTGAGCTAACCAGACACCCCGGCTAGTACTGCAGCAAGTCCAGGAGAAACAGTCCCACAGTTTTGCTTCTATAACCGCTGGGCATACAGCAAATGTAAGGCTCCCTCTCGAATCCCCAGTGATGCAAATCTTCTCTCCCCTGACTATAGGACTCACCCTACACACCACATGGCTTTTACCAGGCGGGCCAATCGGAGGGGGCAACAAAAAACCTGAATGCTGATTTTTCCAGTCTTGCATGCCCGAGAGAAGTCACGTGAAGAAGGCAGACATTAAAAACATGCGAGTCAGAGGAAAAGCTGTGTTTGGTTACAGAGGAGCCCAACTCCGCCAGGCTTTGTCTGTCCTTCTCGGAAACCTATGAATGATGTGTGCATCTTTCATTTAAGACAATATGAGACCTACAAAGTGACAGTCATTCATATTAAGTATGATTTACTGGAACTGTGTTGTTATCTCTATGTTCTTTAAATGAGTTGGTAAATCATTGATACCAGTATTAACAGAATTTTCAAATAACCTAACTGATATTATCAGGAGCTTATTTTCAATGACTCCGTTATATTCAGGAAGAGCCATTTCAACTTGCTGAAAATTAGCTGAGGATGACATTACAAGAAGTGATATTAAAAGCATTTGACTGTATAAAGCAGCTTGACCACCAAAATATGTTTTGATTTTTCAAAAGCTGGGCCCTGGGCCAAATTTCAGTCACCAAGCACATAACCAAGTGTTCTCCACTGTCCTGTCTATTCAATACACTATTAACATTCACAGTAGATGTCCCAGCTGATATTTTCAACATGTGCTTATACGGCAGATGGGTATGCTGTCCCCCTTTCACAATGTCTCATTGTAATTCTCCTGTGCCCTTTTGGTGTTTTAGAATGGGATGTAGGACTGGAATATCATTCAACTGTAAACATGTGGTGCCTAATGGAAGAAATACTAGCCCGATAAAATAGTTGAAAAACTGATTAGGCAACAGAGAAAACTTACTTACAGTTTAGTATCTTCCACTGATATTATCATCTTGGTGTTTACAATCAGTAAGTAGCTTAAATTTTGTTCTTAATAGTTTATGCAATGGAATGAAGTTTCTTACCCGTAAATTCAAAAATACAAAAGTTCAAGGTAAAACATTCAGGCACAAGCAGACGTTTGTCTACTTGACTTGTCTTTTTTTTAATACTGTAAGTTTTCCCTTGTAACTGAATGATTGTGCTGCCACCTCCAGCTGGGACGCTCTTGAAATGATTGAGGTCTGAATGGTTACTTGTGGTTACCTAACCTTTACAAACAATGTCAAAAGAAGATCATCTTACCAGCCCGGCTCACGACAGCTCACCGATACCTCCCAAGTCATAGCTGCTTGACTTTATTGAAAATGTATCCCCCTTTATCCATTGGGAGCCCGGATGCCCCATTGTGCAGAAAACTGTGAACAAGCGAAGGGGTCAGTGCTTGGGTCACCCAGCTCCTCTTTCAGAGACCCTGTCCGCTCCATGTGAAGGCACTCAGCTGGAAGATTAGGGTCCATTGCACATTCCAGTGGTCTTCTCCAAGCTTGTATCTATTCATTTAATTCTGTACAGCTCAATGGCAGAGGACTGAAATCTATTTTATTCTGCTGTTTAAACTAGATGAGTGTTTCTCAACAGCAAGTCCATTAACAGTCCCTGGGATTTCATAAAAAAATAAAACAATGATAAAAAAAAAAATATTGAGTATGTATTAATGCTTTTTCATTTTAGTTATATTTTCGTCTGCAAATAATATAAAACCAATAACAAACCAACAGCCCCATAATGTTTACACTGCAGTGGTCCCTGCTTTACAAGTGGTCCGCCAGGTTTCAGAAGGACACTAAGCTGCTCCCCGGTTGCCAACAAACTAGAAAACCAACAATATGATTTCTGATGAAGAAAAGCAGCCATAAAGGAAAATCAAGGGAGAATGTAGTCAGCAAAGAATACTGATTTGTTATGAAATGCATTGTGGGAAACAGCAGTTTAAGATGTAAACTCTTCTATAAATGACCTATCTGGGCACTTTACATATCTTGTTGGCGTTGCTGTTTGTTAGCATTCTCTAATGGTAGTTTCAGCAGCAGGTTGATATTCCAACTCCCTCCTTGAAACTACCTGGCCACACTGTGAACCAAACAGTCAGGCTACTTCCTTCAACAGCAGGAAGTTGAAAATGAGAATGTAAACAAATGAGCATAAAATGATCTTCCTTTATTCAAATAGTGTTAAATATTTCACAGGAAACGTTTAGAGCTGATACTTTCAAAATGGGTTCTGTTTTTCGCTGCTTATTCCTGTTTATGTTTAGGCTTTTATTTATTTTTTATACCATCTGAAAAGTGGATTGACAGGTTATTTGGCATTGTCCAAAAGCTGTCTTATGTAGTCTGTGGTATCCTGAGAGCTGCTTAAATCAAATAACAGCACAAATGGGACCAACAGGTAAAACCTAAAATCTGAAACCCCTATTTATAACAATATTCTTCAAAATGTAAAAACTATTTGGAAGGTGATTAAATATCCAAGAAGGTTCAAATTACTGATGTTTAAAGTGATTGCAGCTAACAATACCAATAATCCCATAATTCTTATCTGTTGTGCATTTACATGCATTGTATATTTCTCAAATGCTCAGTTTTGAAAGAAATAAATATATTTGTATTTTAAAACATGGTATTTGGCACTACACCTGGTTCAAGAAACCTCTGTTTGATATCAATGCTTTCAGATAGTGTTGTACTTGCTTGGTCATTTCACCTAGAGGGTGAAGTTTTCTCCACCCGCTCAATGGCTTCTTTCCTGTCAATAACTAGTCAGCTGCTTCTCCTATTGGCTGACATGCTTTCAGCCAGTAACATGACGTGAAATGACCCATATTTACTGTAAAAAAATAAATAAAGGGAAGATAAAGTTGGAACTTCCTTTAAGCTAAAGTACTACCAGGTATCCTGATTTAAAAACTTTTTTATAACATGTGTTTCTTTTACAATTGCACATTTGAGACCTATGCAGCTAAAGGTAAGATTTATGGAATAATTTTGTTAGCAACAATCACTTCAACAAGGAACAATGCTGAGGTGCAGCTTTCCAGCCTGATCTTCCCAGGAGTGCTTCTTTCCTGACTGCCAGTGAGAGCCTGCACCTCTCCTGTTGTTCCCCTCATTTCTAACTTGGTTCAGGAGTAACGTGACACTCTCTGTAGAATCAGATCTAATGAAGTCATTCCTCAACAGCTTTGATGATAATTACTTCTCAGTTCAAAAACCAAAACCAGAAGAAAAAAATGCAGAGTTGGATTTTTAGTTTCTCACACAAACGAGTCAATTAGCCTTTAGTCTGCAGAGAATTGGTTCACTGTGCATTTTCCATTACTAATTTCATTCTTCCATAAAGAGATTATTTTGTTGCTTTTGGCAGGGTAGCCTGATCTATTCAAGTATTGGTTTTATAGCACAAATACCACACATTAGCTAGATATGGTGTTTGAATATTTGTGTTGTTAAAAAAATCATTCTATTTTGTTTTTTTAAAGGCTTACCACTATTGTAGAGGTGAGACAACAGCTCCTCTTTCTTCATTGGTTTACCCAGTATCTTAAAAGTTTGGACTTACCTCCATCAATCTGTTGTGGTTTCTTTCCTCCTCACCCCCTCCTCTGAAGCTGCATCTCCCTTTCGGGGGTCAGTTGGTCCCATCACCTGTCCCTGGCTGCCCTGTAACAGCTGCCAGTCTCACCTCATAGGATGGCATCTCTTTTCAGGTTGAAAAGCAGTATCCTGAGCCACACCGATCCTAGCATTCCCTTAAATGCATATTCTAACGCTTAAATCATGCTGTCGCCTCGCTTATTATCAATTAAAATATTTCTGGTTACCGGTTTGTAACAAAAAAAGAAATACAAAGGCTTTAGGACACTGCTGAACACTGCTGAAGCTATAGTATGTAATCCATAACAGCTATTCTGTGTTTAAAAATGTATGATGTTTAAAAATGTCATTCAGGAAACTGTACTTTATTGCACACCGATGCTATACATGTAAAACTTTCAATTTATATGCATTACTATATTATTAATAGTTCATCATAATATATTTTGTTTGTTTATTAAAATGTGTACTGTACAGTTAAAAGGGTTTATTATTATTATTATTATTATTATTATTATTATTATTATTATTATTATTACAATCTTATACACTGTGGTGGTCTGAGACCCATGTATTATAAGATTAGATGGTGGTGTGAGACTCTTGTATAATAAGATTGACTGTGTATAAGAAGGTTGATGATACAACTGCTAACCTCAAACACCAGTACATGAACACAACAAAACATTGTCAATACAACAACAAACAGCAATGGCCTGCTGATTTAAGGTTTTATCCTGAGAAAACAAGGAGAAATTTATGGAAGAGCAGAACACAAGTACTCTTAGAAAATAACTACAATCGTGATTCCGGCATCTGCAGCCTTTACCTTATATGAAAACCAGTGAAAGCACATACAGAGGGTGCTCATAATCACGTAAGTGCGCGAAATGCACAGTAAGTGAAAGATTATAGTCAAATGCAACCCTGAACATATATGAGAGGCTAGGATTGAATAATAAAATAAACATTTGGTGAAGTTTCTTGTATATAAGCTTGTGACAGAAATACAATGAGTCTTGGTTTTAAATCTCCCTCCCGACCTGTGAGGGCGCTAAGCAGCGAGAACAGAGTTCTTTGGACGGGCTGGTCTGACAGTTCTTTCCCAGGGTCGGGATGTCGGTCAGTCTGGATGAACGCGAGACTCCATTGCAAGAACGCATTGACCCGGAAGAGAAACAATGTGGCAGCAGCAGATTGGAGAGGCGGTTGCACTCGTTTACCAAGGTGTCATGTGTGACAGCATAAAAGGATCGCAATTTGTTCCAGAATCGCAATTTGTTCCTTCGCATTGGTTTGGTAAACTAGAACCGAGAAGGACTGAGAGAGACCTGTGAAAAACAGTATTGTGAGTGTTGTGTTTTGTTTGTTTTGTAACTGTCTTGTTTGTTATATTGCTAGATGGCTAAACACGTTTCTGGAGCTGTCGCCAAGGGCCAGCACTAAACCGGAACATCACTACACCACTGTCACTAAATAAACTTGTATCCCCCACCACGGGCACAACTGCACGGACCCAGGACCGGTGACCGTGTTGGTATTATTGCGGGGCAGATATTGTGTTTATTATTTGGGGCTGTAATCCGGTTAGTGTCTACCCTGTGCAGTACACATAGATGTGTATCGCCGGGTAATTATTGTTTTGGTCAACAGACCTGGATAAAAGAAAAATAAAGCCCTTTCCAAACAGGATTACAAATCTCTATGTGTTTCATTACTGCACTGCATCACCCCTTCACCTGCATCCACTCAGCCACTTTGCCACAAAGCTCTTTACAAATATGTTCAAATAACTATTACGAATTTTGTGTTTCACAACACTACTTGACTCATGTACAGATTATTTTAACTTCCATGTTTTATTTTAACATTACTTGACTCCTGGCACAATAACTGTAATGATCACATTGACATTGTATTCTTAGTAATAATACATGTGAGACACACCATGTATTATAACAAATAATATACACCAAAACTCTGATTTCTGACGACATTGATAAATCACCAAGCGCTCTTGTGATTTACATGTCACCAGAAACCCTTGATAGCATTACAGCCGTATTATGCACAGTTGGGTGTACATTATCATTAGTAATAGCCGTAGTAGTCATAGTCATAGTAGTACTGTAGTGTTAGTGCTCGTATTAACATGCCTGAAAAACTTTACCATAGAAAATGTATCATTAATTTCATGAACAAAGGGAATTGGCAGTAATTCTGTCATTAAAATAACAATAAGTATTAGTAGGGGTCTAGGAATGTTATTAGCCCTCCCAGGTACATAATTCAGATTCAGTATATAATCTATTTTCTATTAACATTAATACAGCTAAACAAAATAAAAACTCTCCCTTGTATTACTGTCACAAACTGTCACATCTCTTACTGTGTAGGGTGGGAAATAAGCTTTAAAAGAAACCAGACAATACATTTAAAATCCTAAAGTGAATACATGAATTGCTTGTTTTGGGGTTTAACTTTTTCTTTGAAAAGCTACATTGTTTCAAATGAAATACAAATATTTAAGTTTGACTATATGGATGCATTACTTCTCACACTCCTGTTTTTTGTGCTAATTACTACATAATTATACCAAAGAACACAAAGCAAGCAGTGCTCAGATGATTTGAGTGCAGCGTGTTTACGCTGTACATGTTTGAAACAACAATATTTTATATGTGGTTTGACTGTGTAATAAACAGTAAGGTTGACTGTGGGCCCCAATGTAACTTTACTTTTGGCTCATCGCCTCACACTACAGCAGGGATGTTTTGTGCGTGTGCATAAGAAGTGATGAAGTCATGCATTTGGACGGCTTTTGAATTGGAAAAGGTAATGTTGGAGTTTATTCTGCATAAATTCTGCATGAATAATGATAAAGTCTTTGCTGTGCAGTTGTGCAAATTTCAACAGGTACATAAAGGATGGTTTTGGCCAATGCTGAATGTTCTGGTGGCATTAAGTACTAGTAAATCTTATCTTCCAAATGTGTATTGGTGATGCACTGAAAGTACCAGTAACTACTTGGGGTCAAATTTGAGTAAAATAGTCCAAAAGGTCAACTAGTTGCCACTTAATATATTAATATATCATGTTGTGTGTTCGGTTTGTGAACATATTGTATTGTAACACGTTTCTGTTTGTGCACTATATTTTAAAACCGTTTGCATTTAAAAAAACAACAACTGTATAAATGTTGTAAAATGTCACTTCTATGTTAATGCATATATTCACGACTGCACACTTCACAGTATCTTTGTGTCAGTTCAAACAGCTGAATACAATTGAAATACTGACACTGTCTCTCACCCCTCGTCAGCCCAATCCCACTTTTGTATTTGACTAGTCGACAAGTCTCTGCTACTCCTAGTAACCACAGTTGTGCTAGTATAGATGTGCACTCTTCAGCAGGATTATCCTGTAGACAACACTCTTCCTAATTGGTAGCATGTTTTCTTGTATAAATAAATAGTTGAATACAATAAACAGCTCAACAAAGATTAATGTGTGCTGTGCTTCCCTGAAAACCCTAAGCTGCTGTCAGTAGTAATATGTTCTGTTATTACAGATGGAAAATTTCTCTGGTGGGACTTCTGTTTTCTGACTAATAATCACAATTTAAAACAACTTGAAAACAAGGATCCTTTTAAAAGGAAAAGATGCCGTTTGGCCCATTGAGGCTTGCCTCATTTCATTTCTCCTGGGGCAAATTTTACTAGTTCATTATTGGAAAGTTTATTTTGAGAGTGAGACGCTACTAAAAAAGAAAATGAGAGACAAAATGAAGTCAAGCCTTTCTTCTGAGCTGTGTGGGAGCTGAAACTATTGAAGTGTTATGTTCTTGTTGTTTAGACTCACTTTGTCATTTTCTGTTTCAGTCAGTACATTAAGTTTAAAGACTAAGTAGCGGGGTTCCGAAGAATATAGTGTTACACTTCCCCACATGTTGCTACAACTGTTTAAATAACGTACCTGTAATCTTTCTTTTCATTGTTAACATCCTGACAACTTTAAAGTCTGTTTCAAAGTGTCACTACTATTCTTAATTGTGACTACAGGGAAACCCTGTAGTCACAATTATATTGTAATAGTATATATTGTAATAGTATATTGTAATAGTCTATTATCCTTATTTTCTTTTCCCTTGCACATTTTTAGATTGCGTTAGACCACCGCAAGCAATCTCTCACTGCCCCAATATACTACTCTTTAACCAGCCCCCCTCCTAACGTACAGTAGCACCAACTTAAATAAAAATCATAGTAACACTATATAAGCATAATTATAAGAATACTATCTTAGAGACACTATGATTGCATCATCACCTTCTGAAATGCAACAATAGCAGCAATAGTGTAAGAAACATAGTGATAACAGCAATAGTGTGAGGAACACAGTGATAACAGCAACAGTGTGAGGAACACAGTGATAACAGCAACAGTGTGAGAAACAGTGATAACAGCAACAGTGTGAGGAACACAGTGATAACAGCAACAGTGTGAGAAACACAGTGATAACAGCAATAGTGTGAGAAACAGTGATAACAGCAATAGTGAGAGAAACACAGTGATAACAGCAATAGTGTGTGAACACAGTTGTAACAGCAATAGTGTGAGAAACACAGTGATATCAGCAATAGTGTGAGGAACACAGTGATAACAGCAATAGTGTGAGGAACACAGTGATAGCAGCAATAGTGTGAGGAACACAGTGATTTCAGCAGTATAGTCACGTGCGGCACCAGGCTGATCAACAGCCCTCCAGATGGAAGTCCTCCTCTCCTAACAATGCACTGGGCTTCACTTCACAAGGCTTTAACCTAGTACCACCCACGGTCTCGGTCCTGTGTACTCAAGAATCCTCCTGGTCAAAGCTGGGGCCCACACACAAACCTCCCACACCACTGCCGCTCGTCCTCCTCTGCTCCAGCTGAGGGAAAGACACAAAAGCTAAAAATGCACCTAAGTACCCATTGGTTCTTGACCCCACCAAACAACAGCCACTTATTCCTCCACCCCATCCCACTCTATCCCAGGTCAAGCACTTAGCATTGGTCTCACTACTGGGGTCGGCCTATCTGTGCTACCTGCACTAGCTTGACATTGGTCACAGTACTTAACTTTGAGCAGTGCAGGGTGGGCGATTACGGGGGATAGGCTCCACGACAGGGCCCTCGGGTCTCAGGTCTCTGACGTTAGCTCCTATTCTCTTTCTCAGGATCTCAGGTTAATCTCTGCAGCGCGGCACAATTGTGGTAGGGATCAAGCAGCACTCCAACCACAAAAGGTAATAGTCACACCAACAGCAGCACACAGTCACTTTGCTAAATAATGCTATGGTTCTATGATTACATTTTTCTTTCTTCTTATATCACATCACTCCCCTCAGTAAGGATATTTCATTTCATCATGAATCCCAGTCAAACACTAGAAAACAGGTTTCCTTTCGTAGAAATAACGCCTCACAAAGTACTTCCCTTTATTGCTTGCAAAACGTCTGTGGTTTCCAGCATCCCACTGTGTAAATCCGCTGCTGTATTTACAACTGGCTGCTCCTCTGATCCCTTCCTCCCCAACATTCTCTCTGCGTCTCTCCAGCATTTCTCCCCTGTGTTTTTTCTCCATCTCCCTGCTTCCCGTCTGCTCTATTTATAGGCTGGATGAAATGAGATTGCTTAACAAGTAATGATGTATTTAACCTGGTGACTAATGCTGTAATTCAGCTCCTTGGAAGTCCACAAGAGCAAGTCTATCACATCCCAAAAACAAAAGTCCTTGTGTAAACATAATTCAAACAGAAAATTTCACTACCGTGCAAAATAATCACATATCTAAAAAATAACACATTCCAAACAACCAAAACAAATATAAAATCCAAATAATAAGTGAACATGCAACACATTTCATACTATAGTGTAATAATTCATTTCACTCAACCCCTATTGATAGAATTTGTCGCTGGTGACAAAAGCTTTCCAAATGTCCGCTCACTGATAGTGTAAGGAGTATTGCCCACATTGTCAAACAGGTAACACAGCAATAACGAGCCATGATGTGCAATAATCCTTACATTATCAGTGCACTAGAGCAGACAAGAGCTTTGAAACAGACCTTAAAGTTATACGTGTAAAAAGTTGTCAGGATGTTAACAATGAAAATACATATTACAGGTACGTTATATAAACGGTTGTAGCAACATGTGGGGACGTATAGCTATTTACTCTTTGGGCCCACCTGTAGCCTCAATATAACTGTATGAATCATGTCTCGCATCCAATTAACAGTGGGACACCACCCCATGTAAACCCCTGAAATTTCTATAAAATATAATTAGAAATTAAAATATAAAATAAGTAACACACATTTGATATGTACTTTTTATTTTTTTATGAACAATACAAAATATGTATTTTTGAAAAGAATGATACAAACTTCATGCAGAATATTTTTTTTTTTTTTATAGCAAAACATACAATGAACAATAAAATAAACATTTATAAACAGTAATACATACAAAACAAAAGATTTCTGATGAATAAAAAGAACGTTTTTTATGAACAGGAAAACATACATATGCAAGATTTGTGATGAATAATAAAAAAAAAAAATCTTGGTTGAATTTTGATTTCTTTGTTTAAATCTTTCAAAACTGCAATCTTCAGTGTCCTGCCTTGACCACAACACTACCCTTCCACAGTCCCAAACTGTGTCTATCTCCCATATATGGAGTTGATACCAAACCGATGGCACTGTCAGGAGACCCATAAGAGTCACAATATAGCCATATGCAGATTGAGTCACGGCCGTGATCTTCAGCTACCCAGTTGACCTACAAAATGTAACGGGTTAGAATTTCTACACAGATGGTTTTCAGATGGCTTCACAAGGCTGGTATGGGGTCCAGAAGAGCCTTAATTCACGTACCCCCGACACATCCAAGAACTATGCAGGAGCTCCAGGACTCCCATATCCATGAAAGGGCTCAGCTTCCACAACAACGTGTATGCTGTCTGATTAGTTGGAAGTACAGGCACTGTGCCATTGGTTTTCTTGGCAGACATACACAAACCCGGGTGCCCTAATGTCCAGGTTTAAGTGAAACGCATAAGAAACACCAACCTTCCTTTAATAGTTTCTTTGACATACCGTATAACAGGACATTTTGGAGAAATTTATTTTGGCTTTATTTGCGGTTTGGATTGGATCACCACTAATACTTCCACCAATCAGAGTGTGGCATACAGTGTGCGATCCTGCCCTCTGACAGACAAGTGGTATGCAGCACAGGTTAAAGAAGCACGTGCTGGAAAGTGAATATGAAAATGGCAGTGAGTGATGAAATCAATTTGCGTTGGGAGATATTAACTCAGAGGTCACACATTGTGTTAAAATAACTTTTATTTTGTTAACACTAGAACCGCCGCGGTTATACTCATACCTAAAACCACCGCCGGCAGTCATTATAACGGTTACATTTTACAACATCAATATAAAATGAAAGACAAACTATTGGATACAACTCAAAAGTTTTATTCAAGCACATCATATCAAACATCTGCACAGCCGAAACGTCGTATTTAAATGAACAATTAAAAATAAAAGGGTTTATTTTCTAACTTACCACATGTTAAGCAGTACTTCAAAAAATGAAAAACTATAATAAAATAAACATTTCAAAAGAAACTAGCGTGTAAACAGGTGAAAACAGGTCTATGTACATACAAAACTGTAAAAACGAATGTATTTTTAAATTTAAAACAACAGTAACATGAAAAGCTACATGCGTGTGCCACTCAGTGCAGCATTAAATCCAGGTTGAGCTGCTGCAGCCTGCTGCTTTGCAGTTTTCTGATCAAAATGTTTCTGCCGAAGTGCTGTGGCTAGCTTCAAGATGAAACCTTGATACTGATACTGATATTTTCCCCAGTGCATTCCTTGTACAAAACGAAGGAATGGATGGCTGCCAGGTCCAGTAGACATAACAACAGGCTTGATATTTGTATTTTGAAACAGATAAAACTCACAATAATTAACTTGGTGTGTGATCCAGGCTTAATCAAATGCTGGAGAATATATTTTCCCCAAATCAGTCAGTTTGTTTCTTGCTGTCAGCATTAAGAATCATCAATAAAGGGGTTGGGGTTAAACCAAGGCTCTCTGTGGGATGGTTTTATATTTGGTGAACAAAGGAGACCATTGTGCCGATTCCTTATTGAGGGAAGTTAATCACAAAGAGCTCCAGTATCAATATCAAAGATGTTATTACCCCAACGCCTGCCTGTCTTAAGAGCAACAGAATCTGATCTGTTCTGAGTGACTCCTTTTTTTGATTATCCTTAGTAATATTATACTTGATCGGCCAGACGCAGTGACCTCTGTGCCCCCTATTCCAAGACTGCCTGGTGATGGGCCAGCCTGCTCCAATGGAGGTATCAGTCAATTTGAGAGCACTCCCTCAGATCCCCAGCTCAGGATGAAGGTCAATTCCCAGAAGACCCATGTTCATGCTTCCATAGCAAGCACTTAATCTGGGGAGTCCATCAAGGGGCAACCAACTGGCTAAGACATACTGAAACAATTGTACTCTGTCCGGGGCCCACTGGGGATTAAAAAGGCAACCGTTGTGGCTTATTGATGAAATTGGGCAACCTTGACAACGAATGAGAGAAAATCTAGTTTTGACAAGGATGTGTGCACAATCTGTGTATGTAAACTAAATAGACTAGAACTAAATTGTTTTTTTTATAAAAATATTTTAGTACCACTGTGACAGGATAGCTCGAGCGGTGACGTCACGGACCAGGAAGGGATACACAGACAAACTGCTGCGGTGTAAACCGAGACGCGACTGCGCTCTGTTCTTTATTAAATCATAATAAAATAAACAGTTTAAACAAAACACACAAACAAAAAGGCACAAGGACCAAACAAACAAGTAAATAAATAAACAAATAGTTTCGTGCTGGTAGGACCCGCACGTCTAGCAGTTGCTTACTTCTACTACGACAAAAACTCCTTTCTCCTCCCGTTCTCCACAACACGAACACCCAACCCTGAGTGAGTGAAAACTGCTCCTTTTATGCAGTTGTACTAAGATCCGATTGCTAATCAATCATTCAATTTGGAATCTCGGTACAACTGCATGTGAACTAATCTGTGCATTCTACCCGTGATCACATATTACCTGCAAGTGAAGTGATATACAATCCTCGTGCCTAAATACAAATCTATATTACTAACACTTGTGAAACACAGACCCGTTTATATCCTGTGTACCAATGTCTATACACCAACATTTAACACACAACATGCAACATATTACACAAAAATACACACAGGGGCGGGACCCTCCGCCACAACCACTTATTAGACAATATAAAAATGTTAACATGCACACTTCTATTTATTTATTTTTTGTTAATGTCTGGAATAAAATCAAGATGTTCTATATAAAATACTGAACCCTTAAAAATGATGTCAACAATCTCATACTTTTTAGGGTTCATCTGATCCATTGCATTTTTCCTTTGTTGGTAAACAAAATAAATACATAAGATACACAATGTATCCGTACCATAACATTAACACTAGCAACACATAGCGCAAAACATATAGGATATTTTATACCAAAAATACTGAATGTAATTAAGTCTGAGCCTTACTGTTGTCAGTGGAAACGATGGTTTCAGGAGCATTGTGTTCATCGAGAATGGACTTTTGAAGACATTGAAAAGGACTTCTACTTGAAACGTTTGTCACTGAAATTTAGTTTGTTTTAGTTTTTTTAAGAACGGAGCTTAGCATGCACCTGATAACGTCAACATTGCATGAAAAAGCAGCTTGAATGGGTTCCTGCTTACAATAAAGAGTTACACTACTGCCATACTGTTTGACAGAAATGAAAATAGATTTTCCTCCTCTTTTCTCCTGTTGCTTGAGCTGTTATTGGCATGCAATTTCAGTTTATGCAATAAGAAGCCAGTTACACAAGGCTGTTGAAATACTGTGCCTGTGCTGAAACAGTGCAAATGAAGTGTGTGAATACTCAAGAAAATATGAAAATTTTTAGAAAACTTAAGCTTGCTCTCAAACAATTGAAAGGTGTGGATCCAAGCTTCACTGAACCAAAATTATGTCAATTCTAATGTTAATATTTGCTCCATCAATGCTAAGCTTCGCTCCATTCAATTCAAAATTATAAACTGCTACCATTATACACCATATATACTATACAGATCAAATCTAAAACAGAACTCAAATTGTTGGAGATGAGACAGTGAACATGGAACATTAATATATATGCTTTGGGAATGCATCAAATTATAAGTATTCTGGTCAATGGTAATTGGATTACTTTTAAGAAATGATCCTCAACAAATTATTTGGGGGAATTACCATCTCTATTATAAATAAATCTCAGAAAAGAGTCCTTTTGTTTTTACTGGCCACTGCTAAACGTTGCATCCTAATAAATTGGGAGGATACCAGTCCACCATCATTTATGGAGATGCACTTCAATAGAATTTGTACAATATTAGAGAAACTATTATTATAAATTACAGAAATCTGATTTATTCATTAAATTCTGGAGCAAGGCTGTAAGCCTGTTGATAGAAACATCTTGGATACCACCTTTTTATCTTTATTTATTAAATATGTATGAAGTATATCTTAAAATATACTATTAGCTGTTTTCTCATGAACTGGTGAGTTATGTATTACTGTTAACATGCACGTTTTTATGTATATTTTTTATTTATTTATGTATTAAGTTGTTATAAATGAAATCCTTGTTTTGAATTATTGTAAACGTTTAAACTCATTAATAAAGTTTTATTCTGAAAAAAAAAATGAAGTGTGTAAATAGCCAAATCAGCCCTTAAAATATAAGAAAATGTATTCTTGCTTTATAAGTGTGGCACACAGATCTTTTAATCACAGGTATACAATAAGTAATCAAGAGCTTTATGAATATTTGCAAAGTTTTTCAATACATACATTGAGAATATTGAGTCATACAATGTGCAAGTCATGTGCATTGATTCTGTGTTAATTACCAAGCACTGCTTGTATACACCTAGATTAACACTATATAACCCTAAAGTAAATGATTCTTTATTATTATAGGATTAAAGCAGGGGTAGGCAACAGGTACACCCCTCAACACCCCTTGAAAGCTACAAGTTGAATTCTCCTGCATTCTGATAACTTGTTTATTTTAAATAATCTTACTGCCTTTTTATGTATTTATTTCAGACATCCCGGTCTGTACGCACAGGATGCCACCTCCACAACTCTTTTGTCTTAATAAATATGCGCTGTGTAACTATGCTTCCAAAATGAAAATCATTTTATGTTGCAGCAAAGCTGGAAACTATATTGATCGCTTCGCTTGAAAAATGCAGTAACGCAGGCATATCTGTCGTGAATATAGGTTGTCTTGTTCAGCAACCATGCGGCAAAGCAAAACTGATTAAAAAAAAACAACAACAACAAAAACTTGAGGATCTGATGAACGTTTCATGTCGGGCTGATTTGGAATAGGCTCAGTTTGGGATTCTTGCATGTTGGATTAAGATTTGCTGCACTTTGAAACGATTCATGTCAGATTGATTTTGAATAAAAGTTCAGCTTCAGTTCGGGATTTTTGCTTTTTGTACTGCATTTTAATTCTTAGAGGTCCATTCTGACTTGGTTTAAGCATGATTTACACGCTGAAAGAAGGGTTTACATGCCCATGAATGGTAAATACAATACCATATACAGTATGGGCATGTAAGACCTTCTTCCAGTGCCTAAGTAGCGTGTAAACCAAGTCAGAATAGACCCCTTAATGAACTGCATAAAGCAAAAGCAGAATACCTCATACATGAGACGAACAGGTACATGTAATTCTACTTTTATTCACAATCTCATGTAATTAACTCACTCATCATCGTTCATTTTGATTGTGAAAAAAAGAAAAAGAAATATATATATATTAGCTCAAAGAGCCAGCTGCCCAACGTTTCGATATGTTGCACATATCTTTCTCAAGGGAGCC
The DNA here is from genome assembly GCA_030684275.1 of Acipenser oxyrinchus oxyrinchus. Taxonomy (NCBI): domain Eukaryota; kingdom Metazoa; phylum Chordata; class Actinopteri; order Acipenseriformes; family Acipenseridae; genus Acipenser; species Acipenser oxyrinchus. The sequence goes on along the minus strand of CM060254.1, from coordinate 15,666,632 downwards.
TGTGTTTGAATCAAAACATTGGAGGTATTTATAGGTTTTTGACGGCATGACTACTTGTTATTATTTACATTCAAATCCATGATTTATTCTTACATGATGTAATAGTGTTCTATATATTGTGACATCATTTTTACTTCTATCTTTGAATCTGTATTAATTCTAATTAACATTACTTTATATAAACTTATATTTTTATTATATCATGCAATGCTGGCTCTGAGAATCAGTCTTGATTTGGCCTCCCCAGCGCATCAGCATGCACAACTTTTGAATGAATTTTGTTTATTTATTTAATGTTATATATTTATTGAAGTTAATTAGTTCATTCTTTTCTGTTGAGTCCCGCTGGCATAATCGGGTTTATCTATTTATCCATTTACTTTCTTTTATTCTTCTATATATGCTGTGCTGCAGATCGTATTACTCAGGAGAATCCCCTTAATGAAGCCAGGCATGTGACAATGTTCCATGAGATTTTTCACATTATTGTATTTTATATGTACTGGTTTTAAGTTCCATTTCCCAAGCCTGTGACTTGTGGTGAAGCTACTGTACAGCAGGCCACTCGGCTGGCTAATCAGATTCTAGTGATATCATTTATCAGCATTGAGCCTTCATTGAGCCAGTCCAAATAAATCACTGCTGCTTGTGTGCCACAGAAGGGAACTAATTCTGCACAGCTCTCTCCTCTGGGGGTATCTGAGCAACATCATTCACGACTGCTGTTTGGAAGAAACATGTAGAAAACCTCATAGAAACGGCACTGTTCTGTGATTCAGTCATTGTGGAGTGTCTTTATTTATGAAGTGTCTGTGTACTCTGGAGCAGCACAGCCTTTAGAAAAATAAGCAAATACCGTATTTGTCTTGGTAAGAGAACACTGAAAGTGAACATTTTACATGCAGTTGGCAAGCTATCACAGGGCTAATTGTTGAATTGACTTCCTTTTAAGCATAACAATAACCTGCTATGCAAATTGGGGAAACCTACTGATGATGCTGAAGACACTTATTTACACAGAGTGGCGAGGGTATGGAGTTTTACCTAGTTATGATGTTGATGCCAATTGCTCATTGGGAACCTTTAAGACCCAACATGACAACTTGAAGATAAATCAGCTCCTAGGAACCGGAAAAATATTATTATTAGGCTTCCAAGCCAGAATGGCTGGGGAAGCCTATTGTTGTTGTAAAGATTTTTATTATTAGACTTCCAAGCCAGAATGGCTGGGGAAGCCTATTGTTGTTGTAAAGATTTTTATTATTAGACTCCCAAGCCAGAATGGCTGGGGAAGCATATTGTTATTGTAAATATTTTTATTTTTTATTATTGTCGTTTTTCCTCCCAAAATTTTAAACTGCTCCTGTTCGCACTCGATGTAACTAATGTTCAAATGGTGCTTTGAATGAGGGCTTGAGATCATACGTCAATGAATGGGATTTTAATGAACAGCAAATTATAAAATAAACAACACAAGTCAGCCTTGCCCGAACGGTGGGCTCCTCAGCTGTGGCACAGTCTCAGTTTAATAATACACTTTAAACTTAAGGTCAATCAAATCAAAAACACAACTAAAAGTTCTTAAAATAATATACTTTGCAGTCCTTCAACGGTAAGTCTTGTTTGAATTCAAAGCTTGAAGCTGCAACCAGTCCTGTTTGGTTACAGATTAGGTATGTGTGTTGCTTTACTTTAATTGACCACTGGTTGTTGAATAAATTTCGTTTTAATCCGTTTCTTTTCCCTTTGTCCAGGTTTTGGTACTTTCTCCACTAGAGGTGATGGTAAGTATGCTGCCCCGTGAGGCCAGCTGGAGAACTGTTGCTTGAGAGCGGTGGCGCCCACTAGTTAGCCGGTGCACATTGCAGGAGGTGAGTGTGGGTTGCCCCCTTGTGGTCAGCCCTCTGTTATTGCAGTGGTATGTGTTTGTGTACCAGTTTACTTATCTTTGATGCAGGGTTACTTCCTGTGTTGAATCCCAGCGTTTGATGTCTTTCAGGCCCAAGCTCCTGAGCTTGGAACAAAGTGGTCACATTTGCTGGTTTGCAGAAAACGTGCAGGTCCTGAATACTTTTTACAACCAGTTGATCAATAAACACACTTTATAAAAAAGCTTGCCGGTGTCCTTTGTGCTCTATCGTATTTTATTCATACATTGAATGGCTTTGCTTCAGCAGTACACAATTCATAAGAACAGGCCGTCCTTCGGCTCACACTGTCCATGTAAACAAAAAACCTCATTTGTGGGCTTTAAAGAAAATGCTTCTAATGAAGTTGGTGCTTTAGCCATGTGCACTAGTCTTTGTACAAAGAGCGTTCCGTCTTATCTCCTTTTTAAACTTCAGACAAAAGACACAGTCTCTGTTAACAGGTATTGTTTCTGGTTCCTGTAGTTCTGTTACTGGCGTTCCGGATGCTGTTGGGTTGATTTTATCATAAACCACAATGGTCACTTGCTTTTTAACATTGTATTCAAAGCGGTAACTTTTCAATACACTTTTAAAAGAGTACTTTCCAGACTGCCGTTTGAAGTTCACGTTCCTTCTATTTTTTGTTCTGGTCCTTTTCTCTTTATCCGAATCTCAACTCTTCTCTTTAGTTGCAGACGTAGCAACTCTCTTACTTTCTCTTTGGTCCTCTTCTCTTTTGTTGCAAATGTAGCAACTCTTTTTATTTTTTTTATTATTATTATTATTATTATTTATTTCTTAGCAGACGCCCTTATCCAGGGCGACTTACAGTCGTAAACAAATACATTTCAAGAATTTTCTTCATTACGTTCAGGCTGAGCTTATAGCCTTCACTGAACATTGCTCTTCTTGACCCTTACAACTCTTTCAGTTGCATATGTAACCATTCTCTTCTCTTCTCTTCTCTTTTCATATTACACTCCACTACACACACCCTACTGCTAGAAACATTTATTCCCCCATTATTCTTACCATTTTAGAGCCTCTTGCTTGCAGGAATTGGGCGATTTGTAGTTCTTTGACTGGCAGCCATTTTGAGTGCGCTTCCGTTTTTAAAATGCACAGACCTTTAACATTTCATGACAAGGTTAAGTGACTTGCTCAGGGTCACACAATGAGTCAGTGGCTGAGGTGGGATTTGAACCGGGGACCTCCTAACTCTACTATGTAGGAGGCTGTGTGGTCCAGCGGTTAAAGAAAGGAGCTTGAAACCAAGAGGTCCCCGGTTCAAATCCCGACTCAGCCACTGACTCATTGTGTGACCCTGAGCAAGTCACTTAATCTCCTTGTGCTCTGTCTTTTGGGTGAGACATAATTGTAAGTGACTCTGCAGCTGATGCATAGTTCACACACCCTAGTCTCTGTAAGTTGCCTTGGATAAAGGCGTCTGCTAAATAAACAAATAATAATAATAATAATAATGACAAATAGTGAAGATCTTGTTATCCCATCTCTTGATAACAGTCTATTTGTCACACCAATTAACACGAAACTTGGCAGGTATCATCCCGTATAGATTACAGATGCAAAAAAATTGCGCTCCTGCGTCAACCAAGATGGCGGCCTGATGCATTTTTTGGAAAAATCTTTCAAAACCTTCTTGGGAACTGATGAACCGATTGATCTGAAACTTTGTATATGTCATTGGCAACAAAGCCTGCTTCAAGTTAGCGAAGCAGAAGTTGCTGTGATAAATTTTACTATCAAAATGGCTGCAACCAAATTCGCCAAAATACACCGAAACATCAAACTGCTTCTGTTTGCAAACTGTTTAACCAACTAACTCCTAACTTGGTAGGCATCATCCAGGGGACAAAGGAATTCAAATATGGCAAAATTGTGTTCTTTCGTATAACAAGATGGTGGCCAGACCTACATTTCGTTCTTAAATTTAAAACCGCTTCAGGTGAACACGGTTTAGTTGGTTAACTCCAAAGCTGACAATACAAATGACTTTTTCAAAAATGGTGTTTGTGCGTAAACCAGTATGGCCACCTGACGCATTAAAAAAACATTTAAAATCTTCGGTCAAATGTAAAACTAGCTTATAACTCCTTACAAAGTCCAGATAGGTTAATGGTTACTATGGAGCTCATATAGGAAACCATATGTGCTCTATCCAAAAATTACCTTGATTGTGACCTTTGACCTCTCCTTAAGGTTAAATGTAAAATTAGCTTATAAAGTTGTAAAGCATCGTGAGATAATTAACTAATTATACTGCAATGCAACAGCTTGCCAAAATGTCCAGCTGGTACTGAGCTTGGAAGCCATAAAACTGCCTGGCAATTCTAGTTATTATTATTATTATTATTATTATTATTATTATTATTATTATTATTATTATTATTTATTTGCAGACGCCCTTATTCAGGGCGACTTACAGTTGTTACAAAATATCACAATACAAAGTATCACATTACAGAATATCAGTAGTTATAAAGTACAGTAAAACCAGTAGACAATAAGATCAAAATCAAATAAGTGTAAAATTAAAAATACAGTAAATAATTACATTTTAGAGCAAATTCGACTAAGAGCAGTTAAACTTATAGAAAAAATGTTTGCTTATAAGAGTAAATTCCATAAAGAGCACGTAGTAAGTACGACAAATGGATCCGAATTATTTCAAAAAAGAGCAAATGGCTTTTCCTTTGTAAATGTTCTTACTGTATGTTCTGATATGTATTGTGTGGTATGCGTATGTATTGTATTGGGGAATGTAGTGCTCAGAAGTGCCAGTGGTTAGCTAGCTCTTTTCAATTCTTTAAACAAACTTGTCTTGCTCATATTCTGCCCTGCACAGTACAAGCTGTTACGTATGTTGGTTCAATATCATCTCATTCCAACTTCTCATGGGACTAGGTGGAACTCCAAAATGGCATGGTTCAAAATAACAAAATGATTTGTAGAAAGAACTGGTCTTGATTTAAAAAAAATAATAATAATAATCTAAAGACAGCACAGCTGTGCATGTTCTTGAATTTCTGTCTGATTTGTTATCTTAAATGTGTGCTAAGGTTTGGCTGCATGGAACTGAAGGCAGCCATATTTTAAATGTGCTCAACAGAACGAGGGATAGCTGGATATTTTGAACTCAATTGCATTTAACCATGTATATTAAAACATATCTATCAAATACTATAATTTCAAAAGGCTTGACTTGCAAGTAAAACATGGACGGACAATTTATGTTGGAATATACACATCGAGTTTCAACCCCAGCATTGTGCTCATCTGACACTTGACATGAAGACAGGATGAACCATTTTTGAATAATAGTTTTGGACCTCTGTGCTTAAAACACATAATACACCACAACATTTCTTAACCAAGTTTGAGACCCATTTTGTTTCTAAATTCTAACATTATTCTTTACCTTGGGGTTTCTGAAGCAAGTCAGGGCTGTACTTGTAAGGTAGTAATAGAAGACATTTGTAGATAATCAGAGAAGGAAAGGCATATTTAATATGTGTCTCCTATTTAAGTGTGTATAAACTCGCCATACCCTAGGGCTAATAAATGATTTAGTCCAGACTTTGGAAGCTAAAAGTCAGTAGCCAGCAGCCGGTAATGTGGAATTCCTGCTTAAAGTTCCCTGAGAGAGCTGAGCGTTATTACCCACATGCCTTTCATTGCAGTGCTAATAAACTCTCCTGAGCTAATCTGCAGAACAGGCTATTTATAGATCAAATCGGCAATAAAGGGGTTTCTAATGGTCTAGCTGTGGTATAGTTAACGCCTTCCATCTTTGGAAACTGCTAGAATATAGTAAGTACTGTATGCTTTCCCTTGGAAACAACACCAGTATATTACCCAAGAGGAACCCTAGCATACCACAGCCTTACCAATAATGGCTATGTTTTTAATATTTTGTATTCTTAGTTTTACAGAGACTTGTCAAAGATGGGAGTTACATAATTATGTCACATCCCAATTAGAACCCATTGGTAGCAACCACTTATCAGTCTTTTCAGAGTGCTGTCTGGGGAGTAAAGACGTCATTAAAATTCCTAGCATATAGTTCCTTACTGGAAATCCCAATGGTAAAAGGGAAAAAACATCTCTTGATACTGCTAGTGAATCCATATAGAGTAGAAAGTCAAGCCTTGGAGCTTAGATTAATGCAAATTCAGGTGTTATTGCCTTTAAAAACCCCTTTTAGATTATACACGGTTGCAACATTTTTATTTAACAATGTATTTATAAAGATGAATCTACCCATTAACATATTAGGAAAGACAGTACAGAAAAGGGAGTATTGTATCAGTCTACAACTAACATTCAACTTCACAAATATTTTATAAACGGGTACAGTTTAATACCTGTAATCCTACTGCTTTTTAAATTGCAAGCACATTTTCAATACTGAAATACGTGTTCAGTTTACGTAATTTAAAATGAATTAAAACAATTTGTACAATGTATGTAAAAAAATGTGTGAATTTTTTTCAGAATTTCAAAATCAATTTTAAAAACCTTTTTTCATGTACCTAATAACATATAGAAGATTGATAGATCAATATTGTGTAATGCGCAGTGTCCTTCTAAACTGTACTAGAATAAGGTGATGTGGATGCAACATACAACTTTATCACAAGCAAAACTGGACTTCTGCCATATTCAATACAAAAACTCTGAATATGACCTTCAAAATACTGACAGTGGAAAAAACAAACCACCACTAAGTATATAAAGCACAAATAATGATATAGTTGCAAGGAAATGTTGGTAGGTGTAGGTTGTGTGTAATAATAACATTTTGAAATAAATATTGTACTGTAGTTACTGTATACTATATTTCATCTTGATGTCCACTGTCCATGTTACAGCAACACAAGCATACTGTACATAATAAATCTATACATATAAACATAAAAAATAAGAAAACTATATTAAAAAAAAACACACATTACAACCTGCCTTTACAATCATTATGTTTACGCCCATTTTGCAGTGCCCTCATTTTCAGGAATGGTTAGATTTGATGCTGCGCAAGAGAAACTGCAAATGTGAAATCCTTACACTTTAATTTTATGATGAAATCTGCCCCTAGGTTGAAACCTGTTTACTATTATGAAGATCCCTGGCCAGGTTTGCCTGTTTGGGATTGACCCTGGCTCAATGCTGAAGAAAACAGCTTGACTCAGTAAGATTCCGTTCAAAAAATTATCAAGACACCATGACTGTTCTTCTGGCAGAAGTGCAAAGGCACTTCAATCCTTCCTGGTTCGTCATCTCCAGAACGGAACCACTGTTGAATAGCACCGCAAGCTGCTTTGTCTGATACATTCACAGAAATCCATTAACCCATGACGTGCAGGTCCTACAGGACACCTTTTCATACATATTAGATGAGGATAATTTCAGCAGCTTTCTTTGTATATTCATTCCATTTGGGCAGGGCTGGTGCATGTGCTGGGCTTGCTGAGGGACTAATTACATTTTTTTTTTGTAAATAACAGGGAGCTGCTGCTGCTGCTTAGCGACCATCTGATTTCTCATCTCCAGTCTCTAAATCTCATCATCACAATCCTTATTATCCACTATTATATGACAATTGCTGGATGAAAAACCTCTTATCCTTCTGCTAAGTCTTTCTAACAATAAATACAATCTACATATTATGTTTGGATCCAAACTGAAGGACAAAATGAGTTCAGCACTGAGACTACAGATAAACAAAGACATATTTAAAATATGCTGTCCTGTAGGTGAATGACAGGATTGAAATCACCACTTCACAGAAGAAACCGGAAAAATACAATATTGTTATACCACTGGACAATGTATAGCTGAACTACATTTCCACACTGCTATACAGCAACACCCAAACCCATACCTGATTTGCCTGATTATATAAGGATTGCTTTTTTTTATATGACCTTATATTGAAAAATTACCTGACACTGAAATACAAATGTTGTCTAAAACCCTAATTTTATCTTAGATATGATTGTGTTGTATAAATATGTATCATTTAAATGTTAATTGGGTATTTTTTTCTCTCTGCAGAATCAATAAAAAACCTAATGTTCTATTCTGTATTGCCAAAAAAAAGGGTCACCTACCAGATATTTTCATTTAAATTAACTTGTCTACATGGCCCATGAGAAAGAAAAGGGAGTGATAAAAAAAGATTTATTTGCAAAAAAAATCTCTGTATAAAACATTAATAAAATATATCCCTTTTAAAAACACCACCAAAAGTAAAATGCTGGTGGGCACATCTAAATAAACACAAAAATGTATTATGGAGTAGTGGAGTAGTGGTTAGGGCTCCGGACTCTTGACCAAAGGGTTGTGTGTTCAATCCCTGGTGGGGGACACTGCTGCTGTACCCTTGAGCAAGGTACTTTACCTAGATTGCTCCAGTAAAAACCCAACTGTATAAATGGACAATTGTATGTAAAAATAATGTGTAAAAAAAGAAATAAATAAAAAATAATGTAATTGTATGTAAAAATAATGTGATATCTTGTAACAATTGTAAGTCACCCTGGATAAGGGCGTCTGCTAAGAAATAAATAATAATAATAATTATATAACATTACACTTTGGCACACTACACTGGGACAACATTTTTAAAAAAATACCTAAATAACAAACATCATTGGAATTAAAACAAGCCATGTTTAGCTATAGCTTGCCCAGATGTACTGCACCAGGTCAGCTATCCCTGGTACAGTAAATACCAGCAGAGGCAGCCATAGTGCATGACATTGCTAGTAAAGGCAAAGAAGAGATTTGAAACAACTGCACAGTGGTACTGTACTGCAGTGAAATCATTGTGTTGCCATGTCTAAATATGAAATCGTGTAGCTCGTTATTGTATCTGCCTTTGTGACACCACTCTACTGCCATTGTAGTGACGCTGCCTGCATTGTCATAGAATATTCTTTGGTTAGGGTTATCACCAAGATGTTTAAATTAAATTTAAATTAAACTGCGTTCACTCTCTTTTTGTACAACAATGGTGTTGTTTGGGAAGGTTCAGCATAAATAAACCTCTGTTCTCAAATAGCATTTGTATAAGAGCTTGAGGTTCCCAACCTTGCCAGTATTATTACCACAGTTTTTTAATTCTAACAGATACTCTCTGTTATACCCGGTTTATACCCTCAACTAGACAGTTATACTCCCAAATGTGTAATTATAGCCATGCATATATATTTCAGCCCTTGATGAAGCCTGCATCATAGTTTAATTAGATCTAACTTATATATGTGCCCTGGTTCAATTCAAACACAGGCTGCCTCCTTCAGCCTGAGTCTATCGGTACCTGTTCTGGACCAGCCTCTGCTGAGCTCACTGCACCTGTCCTAAAATCACACAGACAGAAGGAACTGTCAGCTTTAATATCCAACACATTGCATTACATAATGAAGCAGCATCACCTGTTAACGTTGGGAATGGCTACACCTGAACAGTGCACATACTCACCTAGTCTTTACTACACTTATAAAAGAATAGCAACATAGTCAAAGCATGGCAAACCATGCCACACTATAGTAAATGCATAGTTTAGCCATACTTGGGAAAACTGTCAAATTATCCAGGTCAAATTTTACAAGGGTAACCAGGCTTTGTCAATTGATTATTCCATATTCAATTTCCATCTGATACTAGGACATTTCTGATGTTTGTATTAGAGATATTATCCAGAAGAAGAGTGTTTGCTTTTGCCGTTTCAATGTTGTATGGGTGGTATTAAGAATCTCCTGTGCCCCTGGCATACAGACATATTATTTTCGACTGTTTAAAATGTTTTGGTCTGGACAATTGGAACAACCTTTGATCTGCTGAACGCTACTTTATTATTTTGGGCACAGCTTAGTTGCAGTATTTTGCACACAAGGTATGTACACCGTTTATCTTAGCCACCTAAAAGTCAAGAAGACTGTATTGTTGATTCAGTTGATGGGAAGTGGTGAAGTGCAAGGCATTGACCCACTTAGGCAGAGTGCTTTACTGTGTTGAGGTGGCCCAGCGTGGATTGTTAACATGAGAAACAGATTTACAGAGCCATTCTGTGTAATTGTTTTAACCTTCATGATTCTTCAAAAACAAAACAAATCCCTTTGTAACTGCTAATTAATGGTCCTCAGTGTGATACCAGACCTTTCAGTAGACATTTTGCAAATTAAAATGTATTTCTGTGGAAAAATATGTATCGATTTTTCTGAATACAGTGATTCAAGAATACAGATCAGCAGATAGCTTTAAATGCATACATTTTCTTACTGTATTCATCTTTGGCAACCCTTTCACTCCTCCCCCACCAAAAATAAAAAATGTCTTAAACACAGATATCTTCTTCTATAAAAATTATGGCAGACAGTATTATTTGACTATAGCCATCCAGTCTTTGAACAATGAATGGAACCCTTTGGCATGCATTCACTTTTTAAGTGAACTGGACCAGCATGTACCAATTTACATGATTTAAAAATGTGTTTTACATTGTGGTTTCTCTTACTAGCAAGAGATCTGGCGTTTCTGTGCTGTAAATGTCAAGAACTGCATCAGCATTTTAAACTCAATTATCTCCGACATGTGACAAGATTACATTTACCCAGCAAGATCTCACGTGACCAGAAAATGTTGGGTGAGGGTGGAGGAATACATGTGTGCCTGGGTTTGATATTTGAAAATGCATGTTCATCACACTCTATGGCAAAGTGGCTGCTGATTAGAAACAGGTGCAGAGGTGATGCAGTGCAGAAATAATCACACAGGAGGAAACTGGAAAAGGGGTTCTTTCTATTTGTAAACTCCTGGTCACACATGACCCCTTGGTAAATTAGTGTAGCTGTCTCTACTGTCTGCAGCTGCTACCTTGTTTCCCTTCCAGGTCAATACGTTCCTGCAACTGAGTCTTGCTTCTTCCAGACTGACCGACTTCCCGGCCCGGGGAAAGAACTGTCAGGCCAGCACGTCCAAAGACTTCCCCTTTCGCTGCTTAGCGCCCTCACAGGTCGGGAGGGAGATTTACAACCAAAACTCATTATATTTCTGTCACACACTCCTGTCATCAGGATATAATAAACCAACTGGTAATTATAGACATTGGTGTTGGTGGGCAGATTCGGTGCCACTTGTGAAGTCTAGCAATTATATTCCACTCATTGCCTATGTCAGTTCCCCCACATTATAATTCACGTCTATATGGAAGATTGCTTTGTTAATTATATTTATTATAATTAAATTTGATTAAGTCATCTAGTGGAGGAGGTTATACTTTCGTACTGTAATGATGTGGCTTCTCAGCACGTAGAATTGAATGGACGCAAAACCCAAGCCATTGGGTTCAAAGACGAATGTCTTACCATTCAACTAAAGAGCAAGCTCTGCAGTCGAGAGGCAAGTACGGGTCATTATTAACTCAACCATCAGCCACTAGGAGGAAAATCATTACAGTATGTATGACGTAGGAAAACTGCTTATCCAATTGTAATGAAACTTGGTATTAACATTTGCTATATGTGAGAATCATATTGAGAGGGAACAATATACAGTATATCTGTCCATCTGTATGTCACATGGATATATATTTTAGCATGTATCTTGAAAACACAAGAAGTTATCCCACATACTGTAAATCAATCATTTTAATATACTTTACTGTGATAGTAACACCTTTTTTTTGCTTATCTAATGGCATTTAGGTCTTAAATGCCACTCATCCAATTTGAAACAATTAATTTGAATCTTTTGTTCTGTACTGTTACACAGCTTTTTAGTCAAACTGCCAGCTCTAATTTGTAGTATCTCTTGTATTGACCTTGCATTGCATTGTTCTTTTAATCTCATAACTGGATAGTAGGGAATTAATACATGCTACAGATAATGCAACTACTGCACTGTAGATGAGACTACATAAAGTAGGGGCTACTTATTGATGACATGTCAGCGCATGTCAAGGCACAGGTCTCCTAGGGGTTCAGCAAATAAAAATGACACAAATACAAACACTGTAGTTTGTGCAAAGCTTCTAGCAGGCTGTGCTTGATTGAGAGAGGCCTGAGACGGAATGCCCGGGGGTGTTCAGGTCAGGATTCATGCCTCTGTCTCTCTCTCACTTGCAGAGCTGTGAGGGGAAGCTTGCTTGATGACTGTTGCTACTGTGACTTTAGCCACAGAAATTGACCCTCACTTTACATGAACATATCATACCAGTTTATACAGCATCCTTCCCAGGGCACTTTTGACAAATAAAACAGACTCTGAATAAGGTCTGTTTGAGGAGGAACAAGTAACTCACCCAAATAGTAACGATATTAATCATAGTTTGCCTTTAAGTAAGGAACAATGTTTTAAAATCAATACAATGCTTCATTGGGATCTTAAATGTATGACAGCTAGACTTGTATGAGTAAGTATCAGGGGTGGGAATTTCGAGTAATTTAGTGCTTGAGTAAAAAATATAAGAAAATAAACATTTTAAAAGAAACTAGTGTGTAAACAGGTATATGTACATACAAAACTAAAAATTAAAGTAGTTTTTAATTTAAAACTAACTTTCAGACACGCAGAGTTTTAAATTTGAAAACCTCAACCCATCAAAATGACTTCTGTGGCTAGTGTTAAGGTGGTATACGTGAATAAAATATTGTATCGACACCTGGTCTTGAGGCTCAAAGCAGGAGATGCTAACAAAACTACTTCATTAATTAAACAGGGTCCGTGTTTGGGTCAGGACCACATCACAAAAGCAATAAATCCTTCTTCCTGTCTCTATCCTAAAAACTTGCTCACTTTCTCGCTCGCTCTATTCCACACACACACAAAGGCTCCAGCTCTATCTGTCCCCTCACACACAGAGAAGCGAGCGGACCACTACTTTCATGGGGGACTTACAATTGTTACAAAATATCACATTATTTTACATACAATTACCCATTTAAACAGTTGGGTTTTTACTGGAGCAATCTAGGTAAAGCACCTTGCTCAAGGGTACAACAGCAGTGACCCCTACCTGGGATTGAACCCACGACCCTCCGGTCAAGAGGTCCTCACAAGAGAGTGACACGGGAATAAAACTTCAGTCCTGTCCCATCCTGTCCTTTCTCATCAGGTCCCGTAACTTTTTTTTTTGTTAATTCCTGTCCCATTCTGTCCTGTCAAAAAAAAAAAAAATCCTGTCCCATCCCATCCTGTGATAAACAGAGATCAACTATTATTTAGAGGTACAGATATTTTCGTATTCATGTATAAAATAAGGGTTTATAGGGTTTTGCATTAAACACTACCAGTATACTACTAGTAATTTGTTTTTAGTTTTTGTTTTTTCATAAAAAAATACAGTGCAAGCACAGGGTCTTTATAAGCACAATGTGCAATATAATGATGTAATATATAAATTTGGTAATATAAAAACAACTGTTTAGAGTGAGATTTTAGTATGTCAATGCCACAATAAACTGTATTATAAACCATTAATTCATTAAAAAATAAACAACAACAAAAAAAAATATGGTATTGAAATAATATTTCACAAACGTTCAGTGAGTATCCATCATGTATTTGCCAAGACGCTGATTCTTGGCAACATCTGTGTTGCCAAGACGTTGATTCTCCGCAGACATCTACTGTCCCACTGGTCCGTCCGCGTTGGTGTTGTCGGAGTCTCTCTCCGAGTTTGACCCTTCTGATTCGGAGGCATACGGCTTGAATTGATACGGGAGACAATCCCTGTTTTCTCTCTCTACATCAGATCCATCACTACATAATTCACATTCATAAGAGGTGTCTGAAACTGATCAAATTAGGCTACTCTCACTTTCACTGTTGCTGTCATCCATACTTGCAGATGCAAGGAGCCTGAGGTCACAGTCTCCTGGCCCCACACCAGGAAATGGAGATCGCCATCTGTATTTCCGGGTATTATTTGATTCATTATAGCGCGATTAAACATAATTTGGTAAAATTAATGTGATTTTTGAATATACAGTAACACATACTGAAATTAGTATATCACATAATGAAATGAATATGACATATGGCAAAATGAAGAGAGACCGTTCAGAGGCACCACTGATGACAGACCATTCAGAGGCACCACTGATAATCGACCACTTTACTAGGCCTGTTGCAGATAGATCTATTGAATTTCTACCAAAAAAATTACATCAAAAAAATAACTATAGCCTGATTTTTTGAAGGGGATTTTTTTTTTACATAGAAAATCTGGGCTGTAGCGCATTTGCGAGAGGGTTACCGCTGCACTGCAATGCAGCTGGCACACAGTAGCTGACAGACACACGGCCATTGCGCAATAGATTTATTTTCTTTGTTTTTTTCTTTTAATTCCAAGTGTGTAATACTATTGCCAGTAGAAGCACGATGGCGAAGGTAAGATGATAGTCAGTGAGATAATGTTTTATAAAAATGTTATATAAATACAGTGTTTGAAATGCTAGCCAGTAAGTTTTATATGCGTTATATGGTGGGTGTTCTTTAGTTTGGTACTAGGGAGTCGATAAACATTGTTTGTATTTAGAAAGACTTTTGTTAGGTAGCATTTAGCCACATTTGCAAAGATCCCAAACGCTGAAATCCATAATGGAGTGGAGTGGGTGTTTTTTTCAGAAAAATGTTTATATATGTACCTCTTGTGTAGATATACATATAATTGCTTTAGGCTATATGTTTTATATTATGTACCAGCGAGCGACGCCCTCATTTTGATGTTCAGTAATTACTTCTAACCATTGTTTCCATGCTGATTAAAAATGTCCAACAGTACCCATTCATGTCAAAAAGAAAACCCGGGATAACAACCATGAAGTTAGCTGTCAGCTGGACTCTTGGATGACACCAGTAACAACTAATTCCATGAATGAATACTCTCTCCAGGATGAAATATTGGTTTTATGTTTGAAACAGTATGCATTCATTTCTTGATAGTTTAAATATTTGTTTGGGGAGAAAAGCTTACAAACAAGCACTAGGATGCATGTAGGTAACAGAGTGCTAATATACTTTTTTTAATTGAATGATTTTTCAGGATCGGTCCTCAGAGGAAAATGTTTTTCCTACCACCAGGTCACATTTGCTTGAGGTAAAAAAAATGCAATTTTAAATCCTTCACTACGTGGTGTATAACTTTTGACAAAAGTAATTGTCCTTATGTTGCATGTTTTTTCACAGTTTCTCCAGTCCTTATTTGAGGATATACTAATGGAGGTGGTGCTGAGCGAGGGAGACACTGCCTATCTCAAGCTCAATCAGATCAATTATAATCACAATCATTGTAATTCCGGAGAAAGTGTCACTTTGCCTGGCTAGACAGTAGATTTACAGATAATAATAAAAAATAAAAACAGCAATGGAATAAATATCACTGTGATTGCTGTTGAGATTTTGTAACGAGAACTTCTTCAAGCATTTTTATTTTTTTGTTTGTTTTTTAAACTAGGTGTCATGAATTGGAGTAGATTTCATATGGACTTCAATAAAGAATTTGAGATCACAGATGCCTGAAGTGTGGCACCTTATTTAAGGATACAGTGCTGGATTTGCTGGCAATGGACAAAAAGGCATCATGAAAGGTGTTTTTTTTTATATATAGTGAAAGTGATCACCCTGGGTTTTGGGCCATGCAGTTTGTAGGTTTTATAAAAAAAATAGTTAGAATATTTCTCAATTATTCATGCTTTTTTATATATATATTTCGTCATATATTACATTTTTTTTTAAATGTCTTCTCTTAATGGTAGACCCTTAAGTATTTAGCTTCTGTTTGCTGCTGTCTTATGATTTTGTAAATTTGTGTTATTGCTGTGTAGATAAGGGCTGTGAAGGTTTACAATAAAAACAAGTTAGGAAATACTTCTTTGGAAAAAAAAAAACATTAACAAAAAAATTGCTTTTGCAGCTACAGACACTAATGAAATCAACCTAAAATGAGTGCCATTATCTGAGTAGTCTTTGATCAAACTGTAGGCTACTTTGCCTAAGCTACAGTACTTTCATTACAATTATGTTTTCTATAGATTTACAGTGCTGGACAAACATTTGCACACACTTGACAGATAATATATAATAATTGTGGTCAATCAACCACACAAAAATGTCAATGAAGAGACTAATACATTTGATATCAACAAAATGTTTATTAAACTTGAAAAATCACATTAGAGTTTTTTAATTAGTGCAAATGATTAAAGGTTTTTTACTCAGTTATGTAGATTACATAAACAATTGACCAATAGTATGTCTGAATGTGTTCCAGTTCACCCTTTCCAGCCCAGCAATGCCAATTTGAATACCTGCTTTCAAGGCTATATTTTTATATCTGCTCATTGAATGAATTTGGCGTCTTTTTTAAGTAATACAGGCAAACGTTTGGCCAGTAGCAAAGGATTTTGTAAGACGATAATATTACCTGGTCATGGCAAATAGGGAGTGGTTTCAAGTTTCTCTTTTTTTCTGGTACAGTAGTATAAATGTGTCCCATTTTAACAGTATTTGAGAAAGTTTGCCACCTGCTTAACTCTTAAAAGGTCACATGGCTGTTATGCATAAGAAAAAAAATCAATTCTATTTATTGTACATAAAGATAAAAAATAAACCATTTTTAACACGTTAATTTTTACAAAAGTTATTCATTGTGTACATGTACCCAAACCTATTAACAAATTATGTACATGTAATATTTTTTGAAAAAACTGATCTTTAAATAATCATTGCTTTTAGAACACCAACACAGCATATTTAGCTTTTCAATAATACATTTTTTAAACCGATTGAGAAAAAGAGCCGATCAGCGATCAACTTCTGTGCACAAAAAAATAACAATTGCTTATAATATGTTTTAGAACGGTTCGAATTTTGAAAAGGCAATCTATGCTAGATTCAGTTCCGGTGTATTTTTTTTCTGTGGAATCAAAGGAGCTGTCTTCTTCACTGCTGGAATCACCACTGCTACTCTCAGATACAAGGTCTATTCCATTTCCTCCTGAGATTGTTTCAGGTATATAATCTGGGTCAAGATCACATTCCTCCTGACTTGATGAGCCAATATCTTTCCATCAGGTAGCAAAAGCATTGTATGACTATGGGACCTGCCATAGTAAGTCCTTGCTGAAATTCCCTACAAAACATATTGTTCATTTTACTCAAGCAAGTTCATCAATTCTATTGGATTTAAGAGTTAAAAATACTGTCTAAAATGTTATTTCTTAGTTTTCTTAACTGTAGTTAGTTTATGGGCCCACTGATCTTTTATGTGCCAGTGTATCCCTGGAGATACATAACATTAAAATAGATGTTAACCAGATAAGATGCTGACTTTGTGTTCAAACAAACAGTGTACACAAAACCACTCTAAGGGTTAAAAATGTTGTTTTACAACAATTGTATGTTCTTGTCGTTTTAAAAACTAGTAATACTGTACATTGAGATTGAAAGCGTGCGATTCCAAAGAGGAATCAGTAAAATGTGGATATTTTATATAATAAATAATATTAACAATAAAATGGCATCCTTTTTCCTCAATGTTTATAATCACATAGCCAAGACTGAATTAGAAAAATATATGTATGTATGTATAGACGAGCAGGGTACTAGTGATAAAGGGTTGTAAAAATTAGGATGACATTTAATCTTATATATTAGACTTTATATGTATGATACAATATTTGTGACTTGTTTTTTAAGTATTTATTTTGTCGAAAATTGTGATTTTATCTGCATTACTGAAAAAGTGAATTAATTGTTACACTGTTAAAAAATGTTATGGTTGTGCTTACCACGATGTGTTGAATATATAAAAAATATTTTTACAAAAGTCATGAAATTACAAATGTAGTAATGCTTTACTTTTGCCCAATGATGCCAAACTAAATCATTTATAAACTTAAAAATATATATGAAAAAAATGGATGTGCTATAAACCCGCCATATACTGTGTATAAAACTAACTGCCTAGCATTTCAAACACTGTATTTATATAACATTTTTATGAAAACATTATGTCGCTAACTATCATCTTACCTTCGCCATCGTGCTTCTACGGGTAACAGTAATACACACTTGGAATTAAAATTAAAAACAAAGAAAATAAATCTATTGTGCAATAGCCGTGTGTCTGTCAGCTACTGTGTGCCAGCTGCCTTGCGGTGCAGAGATAACCCTCTTGCAAATGCGCTACGGCCCAGATTTTCTTTGTAAAAAAAAAAAAAACATTTGTAAAAATGAGATATATCTGCAATAGGCCTAGTACAGTGGTGCCCTCCAAACGGTGTCTCATCAGTGGTGCCGCTGGACGGTCTCTCATCAGTGGTGCCTCTGGGCGGTCTCTCATCAGTGGTGCCCTCCAAACGGTGTCTCATCAGTGGTGCCTCTGAACGGTCTCTCATCAGTGGTGCTGCTGGACGGTCTCTCATCAGTGGTGCCTCTGGACGGTCTCTCATCAGTAGTGCTGTTCAAAACAAAAGTAAAAAATGCAACCTAATAATATTAGCTATATACAAGAAGATATGGGAATTACCATGACAACCAACAGAACCATTGTTATATTTAATTTAAAATAACGTTTTAGTTTCTGAGTTAAGGAATTACAAGATCGCTATGGCAGGTCCAAAAGTATACATATACTGTGTATATATATATATATATATATATATATATATATATATATATATATATATATATATATATATATATATACAGTGCCTTGCAAAAGTATTCAGATCCCTGACCAATTCTCTCATATTACTGAATTACAAATGGTACATTGAAATTTCGTTCTGTTTGATATTTTATTTTAAAACACTGAAACTCAAAATCAATTATTGTAAGGTGACATTGATTTTATGTTGGGAAATATTTTTAAGAAAAATAAAAAAACTGAAATGTCTTGCTTGCATAAGTATTCAACCCCTGTGCTGTGGAAGCTCCCAGTTTACACCGATGAAAGAAATTGCCCTAACAAGGACCATTAAAGTTGCTGTCACATTTTCTGGATAAAAACCCCACTGTTGAAGGATCATTGGTCAGGCTGTGAATCTGAAGGAGAATGAAGACCAAAGAGCATTCTACAGAAGTGAGAGATAAAGTAATACAAATGCATAGATTAGGGAAAGGGTACAAAGTAATATCCAAGTGTTTGGATATCCCAGTGAGCACAGTTGGATCAATAATCAGGAAGTGGAAGCTGCATCACACCACCCAGGCACTGCCAAGAAAAGGCCGTCCCTCAAAACTCATCGCTCAAACAAGGAGACTTGTGAGAGAAGCCACAGAGAGGCCAACAATCACTTTGAAGGAGCTATAGAGTTCAGTGCCTGGGAGTGGAGTAATGGTACACCAGTCAACCATATCAAGAGCTCTGCATAACACTGGCCTGTATGGGAGGGTGGCAAGAAAGAAGCCGTTACTCAAAAAGTACCATCTGAAAGCACGTCTGGAGTTTGCCAGAAAGCATGAGAGTGACCCAGCTGCAATGTGGGAAAAGGTTTTGTGGTCAGATGAGACCAAGATAGAGCTTTTGGCCAAAACTCAAAGCTATGTGTGGCGAAACCTAACACTGCCCATGCCTCAAGACACACCATCCCTACAGTGAAGTATGGTGCTGGCAGCATCATGCTGTGGGGATGCTTCTCATCAGCAGGGACTGGGCATCTTGTTAAAATTGAAGGAAGAATGGATGGAGCAAAATACAGGGAAATACTGCAAGAGAACCTGCTTCAGTCCGCTAAAAAACTGAAGCTTGGGAGGAAATTCACCTTTCAGCAGGACAATGATCCCAACCACAAGGCCAAAGCAACATTGGAGTGGCTCAAGAACAAAAAGGTGAATGTCCTACAGTGGCCCAGTCAAAGTCCTGATCTCAATCCCATTGAGAATCTGTGGCACTATTTGAAAATTGCGGTCCACAAGCGTCGTCCAACCAACCTGAACAACCTGGAGCAAATCTGCCAAGAAAGATATTTCAGTTTTTTATTTTTCTTAAAAATATTTCCCAACATAAAACCAATGTCACCTTATAATAATTGATTTTGAGTTTCAGTGTTTTAAAATAAAATATCAAACAGAACGAAATTTCAATGTACCATTTGTAATTCAGTAATATGAGAGAATTGGTCAGGGGTATATATATATATATTTGCTCAAAGCGTAAAGACTATGAATAAACTTTTTAATGAGAATAACTAATTATCATTTTGCTGACATGTAGAATAACCTCTTACCTGTGAACATTCAGTTTTAATTTAATCTAGAAGTAGAAGTAAATTCAACCACTTTCATCGTTGCAATCTCCCGGCCATTACAGCTATAGAGGGCGAGCTATGATTGGTTGACAATGTCATGTGCTTCTTGGTATATGTTATACTCACAGAAAAAGCTGATATACTCATTTCAGTATATGCCATATTAATTTCACTGGATGTCATATTCATTTCATTATACGTCATATTTAGAAAGCTGTAATTTTGAATTGAACGGCCTCTCATATAACAGTGTGTATACAGTTACGAACATTTGGACAAACTTGCATTGATCTGCAGTTAAGCGAACAACGGAATCGTGGAAATGATGTCAAAATCTTACGGCTAGTCAGTGACTTTGATCCTTTACTGAAGCAGCATTTGGAAACCTTGTGTTTTTTCTGGGACATCGAACAAGATTCAGAATGACCTAATCGAAGCAGTGAGTAATGTCCAACGTAATGCCATTGCCAAAGAAATTGAGGAGGCACAATTTGTTGCTATTCTACTTGATGGAACCTCAGATATAGCTAATAAGTCTCAGCTTTCGACTGTAATGCGTTATGTGACCAAGGACAGTGATGTTGTGGAAGGCTCTGTTGGTTTTACTGATGTTAGTGACAGTCGGACTGCAGCTGCTCTTTTCCAGCATGTTGATGCGGTGTGCCAGAAGTTTAAATGTGGTGACAAGTTGGTTGCTCAGACATACGATGGTGCAGCAGTAATGGCGTGCAAAGTGGACTTCAGAAACGTGTGCGTGAAAAGTTCCCTTGTGCACTTTTTGTTCACTGCTATGCACATGTTTTAAATCCTGTCCTCAGTTTTGCAGCAAAGAATATTAGGGAATGCAGGATATTTTTAAAAAATGTGGAAGGAATATCTTCGTTTTTCTCTCGATCAACAAAGTGCTCTGAGCTTCTTCGCAACATAGTTAAACGGAGACTGCCTTCTGTTTGTACCACTAGGTGGAATGATGCTATGAAATCTCTGGAAGCATCCTATCCAAATGTTTTTGATAGTAGCTGGTTTTGTGCTGAACTGTGTGCTGTGTATAACAGATCAGTTGCAAGGGAAAGGTGCGTTTGACCTGTATAAAACGATGCATACGCTGGACTTACAAACATGCTTTTCTGAGGTAAACAGGTTGGCAGTATCTAACTTTTCCCTAGTCTACGGCCACAGTGGAAATATATTTTTCAACTTTAAAGTGGATAAAGACATTCATGTGAATGCCTGTCCAACTTAGCCTCACTGACTGCTTAGGAATCTGTGCAGCCTGCTGGATTTTTACAATAGTTAAAGAGAAAATTAAATTAACAGGCAGATGCCAGTTAAAAATGCTCCAAAAAATGACATAGTAACGGCGCCTGTTCTCGACAATCACACTTCATGGGTTAAGTAAGTTAAAAACAAAAAAAATAGAAAGTCAGATTAAACTCCCTAGAGCACCGGAAACAGAACAGTGGTCAGAATTAAATTAAGGATAATGGTGCCGCCCTAGCTACATCTATACTTTATAATAGATATGGTGGTGCCATCATTTTTATTTAATCCCAGGTCTATTTTAATCTAAACAATAGCAGATATTAATATCACCTTATTCTACTATTTTATTATATGTAACAGTGGTCATAGTAATCACTCCTGTGGGAAAATCAATAGCTGGATTATTATGATTAATACATAAAGAGTCTCAGTATTTAGATCCTCTACTGTTTCGATCTTTAAGCAGACCCCAATTTAATGCATCAGATGAAGGACAATGCTTGTGATTTGACAGGCTTTAATTGTTGGTTTATTTAGCAACACTAGGGGAGATGAAACTCCAAATAAAACCAGCAGCAGTCACAAACAAATAGAAGCTACTGCATAATACACATAATGTAGCTGTAGTCGGTTTGTATTTGGAGCTAGTAGGAAATGTGTCAACACTCAACACTCACAGGGTGACTGGTGAAACCCAAGTTCTTGCTCTTCAAGAATAACAGTGAGCATTATTTCAGTGTAACCCTTTAATGCAAGGCATTGAAGTTGATTATGTTGTTGTATTATTATTAGTAGTACAAGCAAATGTATCACTGGTCCACCTTTCATTGCAAGAAAAAAAACAGAGCAAAGAACCTAAAGATTTCAATACAAGAAAACAAAGAGTGATAGCAGCATCTTAGTAAAGCTGGAGATTTTTTCCAAATGTGATGAGATTTATAAATGACTCGTCATCAACTTAATTTTACAAGCCCCCAATCCCCAGCGAATCAATCGAATCACACTCCAGATGCTAAACCCCATACATACGGCACCTTTTTACAATAAAACAATATTATATTTGATTTAAACTAATTAATTATTTAACACAATGTTAATGCAGTAATTAAGAGAATCGTTCAATTAAAATAAAAAAAGGATTCATGCTATGGAAACCATAGCAACCACATTACTATTACTATAAATATATTTTAGCTTACTAATTAGTAATTGTGATTGCTTTAGAACGGTAATTACCATTCACTTAATTAATACAGTATATATTAAATGTAATTAATTGACACTCAAGGTAGGGAGTCTGTATCCAACCAAGAAAAAGTTAGATTTTCATTTAATGACTAAATGAGCTGTCATATATAATGAAATGGATGGGAAAATATTGTAATACAATCCGTCTGTATGTCACACTGATATTTTACATGTAACTTGAGAACACAAGAAGATTCCATGTAACTGGCAGTGTTGTGTGATGCACACTGCTGTTACAGATTCTGTCCCGTCGGTGAGATGAGATGAGATTAAAAGCTCTACAACCACAAATGCTGATGATCCCGGCTCTTTTGCAAAGATGTTAAGATGTTTGTTTGCGGTGCATGAGGTCGCTGGTTCATGCTCAGCCTCCACACTATTACAGTGCCGTGAAAAAGTATTTGCCCCCTGTCTGATTTTCTGCTTTTTTGCATATTTTTGACACTGAATGTTATCAGAGCTTCAACCAAAACCTAATATTAGATAAAAGGGACCCTGAGTGAACAAATAACACAAAAATTTGATACATATTTCATTTATTTATTAAAGAAAGTTAAAGAAAGTTAAAGAAAGCAACACCCAATGCCCCTGTGTGAAAAAGTAATCGCCCCCTTAGACTCAATAACTAGTTACGCCACCTTTAGCAGCAATAACTGCAACCAAACGCTTCCTGTAGTTATTGATTAGTCTCTCACAGCACAGTGGAGGAATTTTGGCCCACTCCTCCATGCAGAACTGCTTCAACTCAGTGACATTTGTGGGTTTTCGAGCATGAACTGCTCGTTTCAGGTCCTGCCACAACACCTCAATGGAGTTTAGGTCTCGACTTTGACTAGGCCATTCCAAAACTTTAAATTTCTTGTTCTTCAACCATTCTGATGTAGACTTGCTTGTGTGTTTCGGATCATTGTCTTGCTGCGCTTCAGCTTCAGCTCACGGATAGATGGCCTGACATTCTCCTTTAGAATTCTCTGATACAGAGCAGAATTCATGGTTCCTTCAATAAGGGCAAGGCGTCCAGGTCCTGATGCAGCAAAGCATCCCCAAACCATGACACTACCACCACCATGCTTGACCGTTGGTATGAGGTTCTTATTGTGGAATGCAGTGTTTGGTTTTTGCCAGACATAACGGGGCCCATGTCGGCCAAAAAGTTCCACTTTTGACTCATCTGTCCATAGAACATTGTTCCAGAACTCTTGAGGATCATCAAGGTGCTTTTTGGCAAACTTGAGACGAGCATTCATGTTCTTCTTAGTGAACAATGGTTTCCGCCTTGCTACTCTGCCATGAATCCCATTTTTGCCAAGTGTCTTTCTGATAGTGGAATCATGAACACTGACCTTAGCCGAGGCGAGAGAGGCCTGCAGATCCCTGGATGTTGTTCTAGGGTTCTTTGTGACTTCCTGGACGATTTTACGCCTTGCTCTTGGAGAGATTTTGGCAGGACGGCCACTCCTGGGAAGATTCACTACTGTCCCAAACTTTCTTCATTTGGACAATATGGCTCTGACTGTGGTTCGGTGGAGCCCCAGAGCCTTAGCAATGGCTTTGTAACCCTTTCCAGTCTAATAAGCATCAACAGCTTTTTTCCGGAGGTCTTCAGGAATTTCTTTTGTTCGTGGCATGATGTGCCTCTCGAACCTGTGTGCTGACAACTTCACTCTGATGGTAAGGGCCAAAGTTTGTCAGATTTATATTGGTCAGGGCTGGCCCAAATCAGGCCTGGTTGTTAACCAAAGTACTCAAACAGCTGACCCTAATTATCCCTTTAATTGGGTTGAGTTAACTAGGGGGAGCAATAACTTTTTCACACCTGAAGATTGCATGTTTGATTACCTTGCACACCAAACAAATAAAAGGCGCACCAAACTTTGGTGTCATTTTTTCTGTCAGACTCCCTCTATATACTACTACAACCCACAAAAAAATCTGACCAAATATAATGTGAAAAATGTGCAAAAATGCAGAAAATCAGACAGGGGGCAATACTTTTTCACAACACTGTACATACATATAGAATGAATCAGTAATTTGAATATACTTGACCATGCTACTAACACCTCATCTGCTTACTTAATGGCATCTAGGTCTTAAATACCACTAATCCAAATTTCACTAAACCATTAATGTGCATGTCTTATTCTATACTATTATGTACATACTGTTGCTGTAAGTCATCAGCTTTTATGTCATATTGTTAGCACTAATTTTTTAGTTGACAGCCACGGCAGGGGGTGGATGTTACTGACATATTTCTTGTACATTGTTTTACAAAAATAGTGGAAACAAGGGTCCAAATATTAGTAACAAATTCCTCTTTCCAGCCATTTCCTGATATTTTTTCAATGTAATGCTTGACCTTTATCTACAAGTTTTCAACCCTTGCATAGTTTTTATTCCGAGACCGCAGAAAAGGTCACGGAACAGGAACAAAGGAACATTATTGAAATGTTCTGTCAATTAACTTGGTGGCTAGCTTGCTCATGATTTGGAGGAATAGTTTACGTCCATCTGTACTGCATGATTCAGCTTCTGTGGAGGCTGTGGATGTGTAGACTGCCAACATGGGTTTTTAAAAACCTCATTATGTGGAATAGGATATTGCAGAGACAAACACAACGCAATGGGTGTGTTAACACTATGTATAAGGTAGCTGATTCCTGTTTAGTCAGCACAGATAACTTAGAAGTTTTATGCCACGGATGAATTAACAAGTCAGATAAATATCGCACCTAATAACCTGGAATCACCTATCCTATATATACCATGATTTTATGTAAATGTATTCCATTGTATTTATTTTGAAGAAACCCATTATGATTAACTGTAACTTGCAACCTCCTACGGTTCTTCTCATGTACTGTAAGAGTGGTAGTTGGGGAGCTAAGTATGGAAGGAGCCTAAAAAAAAGGGAGCAAGAGCTAAAGCACCTCAGTCAAACAAAAGTTTATATCCATAGATATCTGGCTTTTTAGTGTGAATGGAAAATGAATAGCGTTATGGGGAGTGTTTTATAAATTCTCTTCTATTATGATCTGACTTTAAGCAAAACAGTTATCAAGTGACACGAGTGGTATAAGATATATAATATATTTTAACACCTCATTTGCTTACCTAATGAAATCTTAGTCTCACATACAAACTAATCCAGTTAAGCCCCATTAATATGCACGACTAAAGAAACTTTTGACAACGTGTTAAGTGTCTCCATGCTCAGCACATCTCCATTTTATACAATCATTTAAAATTCCAACTTGTCCAGACTTACTACTTTGAAAGTAGATTTAGTAAGGATTATTTGTCTGGTTATTAAGTTCAATATAGGTTTTTGGCAGTGTTATAAATGCCTCATTCTGTGAACCTCAAACAACATAACAGTTTGGCAGATGCCCTTAAATCTATAGTACCTTGTATACATTTTAGTGGTTTGATCCAAGAACACTGTTCCTAGGTTTAACTTACAGTTCACGGGGCGGGAACCAGGGCTGTGAGAGGAAGGGAGTGTTTTGCAACTTTGGATTCGGGGCTCGGTCTCTAGAGCAGGGGAGAGAGAGAAGGATGGGCCGGACTCCAATCAAGAGAGCCTTCCCTATGGAGTCGAGCCTGGCCCTATCGGCCTCCAGGCTACTGAAACATAGAGTCCTCTGACTTCTCGGAGAGTCATTAAAAGCTTGGCCTCTAGACTGGGTCCCAGTTAGCGACCAGGTTCGACCCTCAGAGGACGCAATGGCTCATATGACGTAAGGAAGAAAAGAGAATGTGAAAGAACACAAATAATTGTTACGGGACTCGAGCACTAAGGGTATGAGGGCCACGTCCCAGGAGGATAAAGGAGGAAGTAAGACAGAGCCTTCTTTCATGAAGCAAGATATATAGCGCATGAGCTGTGAAAGAAAAGTGTGGCCGGTGGTCCCTTCTGACTGCATGAACAACCTGTGGAGTTATGAGAACTCTAGGTCAGAGAAGTGAGAATCACTATGCCCCCAAAAAGATGACCACCGGCTCCCCACTGAACCTGCACCTGTGAAGACAAACAAAGACTGTGTGCCAATGTATAACATAAAAGCAAGAGGAGACAAACATTGACGGCGAAGAGGAAAAAAAAACCCTCTGTTAGGAGGAAAACCTCTGATGGTCCTGGCGGGGAGGACGCCCCCACTCTGAGCATGCTAGCTATAGACTGATGTGCTGCAGTGATATCGGATGGCAGCAATCAGATGCAGGAGTTGACTGTTGAAGAGGACCAATGCCCCATGGTCTTGATCAGGCGATGGCTAATGCAGGCTCTGGCTGCTGAAAATGCTACGTCAATCCTAAAGGAGTGTGTGGTATGGAATTGGAGAGAAAGACCTGCTCTGATGACAAGAGCGGTGAGGTGAGAAAAGAACCAGCGTCTGGTAATGATGCTTTTGGAGCAATTATAGGAAGTCTGGAAGGAGATGCAGGGGGGTTCTTGGTCATTCCTTGGAGAGTCAGACGTACTGCTGGGATGGCTGCATTATTGTAAATGCTTGGAAGATGGCGAGCTGAATGATGAAATTGTGGGAAACTGATATTCAAACAATTGAACAACTTCATTCGTTGATTGTTCCAGTGTTGCAGCAAGGTGTACCACATTCTGATGTCTAGAGAGATGAGATGCCGATCATCCTATGTGTTAGTTAATTCAGGATCGATCCATGGTTTGCTACTATCATGTCTGCTTTGAATGGAAAAAGCAAACTCACATTCAGAGATTTGGGTTTCACAACTCCAGTCATTCTCCTGATAGTGGAACTCCTTAACTCATAATCAAGACAGATTTCTCATACCATGTCTCTCACCATGTAATAATGCTTGTAGTATTTGAGATGATGAGTGGACATATTAGGTGGGGATTAGCGTTAGCCTTGACTGCGGAAATGGTTGTCACGATCCGAGTATTGGAGGAAAGCTGGAGCGTTGAAAGCTCTGGAGGAGGGTTTCTGCGATATGAATGTTCTGCCTTGGGAATAATGCGAATTGTGAAATTGAAGTGGCCGAAGGGAGATAACGGGTTGCGTTTAGAAATTCATTTTGATACTTGGAAGTTGTTAATGAGCTTGTCTTGTTGGAGACTGGCTTTGGATTTGACAGTGTCCCGGGTGATTCCGAGGAATTCTAGCCGATGGTTTATCTTGAGAGTGGGACGCCTACTCGAGAAAACAGGGATCACAGATTGAAGATTGCTTGAGCGAGGGGGTCCGAAGATGGGGATATAAGGAGAAAGTTGTCTTCTCCGCAGATCCCGAACAGGTGGTGGAGGGAGGGATGAATGGGCATGATTTAAAAGCGTCTAAAATATCCGCTTTTGCAAGCCAGGTGCCATGGCTTGCTGCTTTGATGGATTTAATAGCGTCGGAAGCTGTAATGTAACAAAGGGAGAATTGATCGTGGGGAGTTAGGGTGTTGAGACTGGAGTGGAACTGCCTCTCGGTGTGGAAAGATCGATGATTAGGCCCCAATATTTTGCGGGTCGCTATTCTGATGGGGCTAATCCCAGTGCAGAGCACATGTGTTTCTGTGACCACAGGGTGGTGCAGAGCTTGTGTGAGTCTATGACCTTGGGGCGGTGCAAAACATATGTGTGTCTGTGACTGCGAGGCTGTGTGGAGCGTACGTGTGTATCTGTGACTGCGGGGCGGTGCTGAGCGTATGTGTGTCTCGTGTGTGGAACTTGTCTTTCTTCTACTACTTGCCTTTGGATCAACGGGGAGAGGGCAGCTGATTGGGAGCTTGAAGCAGATGCTGTAACCAGGTTGTACTCTGGAATGCTGATAGATGGGGGTGGTGCTGGAGCTGCCTGGGCTGGGGTGAGCAATAGAGCTACTGAAACAGAAGATGTAATGAAAGAGAGGGCGGAGATTGGCACATGAGAGGCTGAAGGAGGAACGGCAATGGTGCTAGAGCGATTGTCTATGCCATCTAAACGAGTGTTTATTGTAGACAAGGTTTATTGCTGATGGTGCTGAGCAAGCAGGGGTGGGGCACGAGTGAAAAATTCAGCTTTGCCGGTGGGTAAAATCGAAATTATGAAAATATCTTTAGTTCAGTAGCAGTGAAAACTGGAAGTGTACAGGATGGGAAAGTCCAGTAAAATAGAAGTGTGAAGCCTGTTTCCAAAAAATTAAACTTGACAGAAACACAACTTAGCCATTTCTTAGTACTGGCAAGCAGTCTAAATTAGAACAGCACTTGAAAATGTTTCCTTTCAGAAAAATAAATGAAATGAGCTTGGAAAGCAACTTTGAGAATCTAGCCCTCAGTGTTGCACAAATATCAAAAGTAGAAACCATATGTGGTGGCTGGACTTTTCTGACTGCAGGCGCTTGCTGTGGACAATTGAGGACGGCTGATGCTCAGTGTTGGTCGGAATGTCAACTGTGGGGACCGGAAGTGCTGAACCCAAAGAGACGGTGGCCATGATTGGAGTGGCGAATACTGGCTTGAAGTAATGGAGAAGCAAGTCTTTTGTCCATATCGTTGAGCCATGTATTAATTGAGGCAATTGAGACGGCGATGGGGTGAATAAGGGACTTCATGTCCTTGAAAATGTTGTTATGAAGCTGAAGGATGAGTTGGGGTGCGTCTCCTGGTTGCTGCACTGCTGTGCTGAGAGGAAGCGATGACCATAATTGGAAAGGAGGGGCTGCTGCAGCCTGTACTGGGACTCTGGGCGAGCAAGTTTGCAGAGAAGGAGGAAACATGGATGTAGCAGATATAAAGGTACAATTATTATTGAGCAACGCCATATGCTCGTTTCTAGCCGGGATGTTGATATTGTTGTTGTGCAGGGTTTTTAAGAGTTTGGCGAGTGGCCAATCGTTATAAAATAGCTGCTCTGCAGGCTAAGCCTGCTGGCAGGAACATTTTGATCTCTGCAGTGCCAGGGCAGCAGGTCTAGTTGCTGGGTAGAGGTCTGCATTAGAAGTAGACAGTAATGAGCTTACATTGGAGAAATGAAAGAGATAGAGAAATTAATGAGATATTTTGATGAGAATCTGGCAAGGATATTTCCTCCAACGTGTGCAATAAGCTAACACAAGAGAAAGAGTTGAGCTGTGTTAAATAGGGAGTCAATGATGATAGACAGGTGAAATTAGGAAATAGCGAAGTCCTGGTTCACGCCCCCTGAATTTCACCAAAGTTAACATATAAAAAACACAATCCAAGAGTTGTTAATCTCAGATGTACCTGCAGTACATAAAAAGGTCTGCCATATTTAATAGAAAGTAGGGTTGTAACAATACTTTAATGTCACAATATGTATCACAATATGCAAGTCATCATACGATAGGTATCACAATACACATGATAGTCTTGATGGGCTACTTGTATGATGCATAATAAGACTAAATTATCCTTTAATAATGAATTATTTTGTTAAAGGTAACACTTAAATGAGGAAAGGAGACTATATATTGATACCAATTATAAAATGCACTTATTCTTCCATCAAGAACCATTTGGTGAATCACAGTGAGCTGCATATGTGCTTTTGGTTTTCAAAATAAAAATGCTACATACCTATTATATGATATGATATATCATGTAAATAAAGTATTATTCCGAATACTACCAGAATTGTTTTTGTTATAACTGCACTGATTGCTGTGTGCATAAATATTGTTGCAGGGTTTTGCATTCCCTAATTACAGTGTATGACAAATCAATATGTCAACTTACAAATGAACATAAAGAGAAATGCAATAAAGAAAGGATCAAAGTTTAAAATAAGTAATTGAAATGTAATTATGCATAGACTATATTGAATTCATATGTGGTGTCCTTCAATTTAGAATGATGTAGGGCACTGGATCTTATATTGGTGCATATTCATGTTTTTAATCGGGTTAATTATCAGTTATTGTTTACATAATTTGAATTGAATTTAGTAGTAAATCATATGGGTTAATATGTATAAAAGTTCCCCATAGTTTTCCTAAAGTATATAAAAGACACTGTGCTTCTTTATTTTATTAGTTTTAAAATATTGTTTTATAAGGAATATTCTTTTTTGAAAGAAGCTCTGACATTTAATTCGCAGGGCTTGCCGGTAAAAAGCTTTTCACTGTAAACTTTGGCCTTTGATAGCTGTTTCTGTGAAAGCCTGACTTTACCACAACACCCTCTGAAGCAATCAATCAGATAAATACAGTCTGATGTGATGCAAGAGAAGTTCCCATTCCTGACTTTTTCGGCATTGTTTTGTGACTGAAATCGCTATTTTATTTTTAAATTGACTGGAGGGCATAACATGTAATCCTGTCTGTGATGTCAATTCATCCCTGGGTCCAGCATGAATGGATCACCTGTTTTAATGCTTAGAACGCCCTGACCAAGCGATCCTCAATGATTGTTCAGACTGTGGCTGTACAATGTCTTAGTAATGAGTCTGTACTAAAGGGAAATTGTAGCACAAAGACACCTTTTGTTACTATGTGGCAATTTGCCTGTGGTTTGCCCATAGGGGAAAAAACTATATCCCCTTCAGTCACTGTGTGCAAAATTTTACCATGTTTCAGATCTTTGTATCTATTTATAATGCATATGCTTTTTGTTTTTTTAAGTGATGGCTTCTCTAACTCCATAGAGTTCACACTAACTGTTTTAAAATTTTAAAAAATGAAATTAAAAATATGTAACTGACGGGGATATAGGCCACTGATTTTTCAAGACAAACCCGATTGTGATCTTGTTGGGTAATACTGTCATATTGTGAAATGTAAGAAGCAATTCAGTTAAACACAATTGGGTTTAAAATAATGAAGTTTGGTTACAGTAATGTGAGGTCATTTTTTTCAGGAAAACAACAGTATGTACACTGGGCCATCTTATAAGGGCCTGTACCTAATATTGGGTTAGGCCACTGTTTGCCCTAATTACAGTTTTGACACAACGTTATTGTATCGAATTTGCTGTATAATAATGATATCTTTAGTAGCAAGTGATTTTCAAATGAAATTTGTTAATAAAATCAATCCTTTAAAGCTGTGAAATTGAGTCGATGAGGTTGTTAATGAACACATTTCTTGTTAAAAAATGGTCACAGGTCACGTACATCACTTCCTGTCTCAATGACTAGATAAGGGCAACTTGTTAATCAAAATGCATGCTAACGAGATCAAGAAAAACGAACGGAAGCATAATTTGCTGTTACGGAAACAACTACTAGCGTACAGGGAGGTGGCTCTCCTACCAGCGAGCAGATACCAAATGGAAATAAAAAATAATGCAAATATTTATTTTGTGTATAATTTGTAAACGTCATTTAAAATTGTGCATTTTGTCATCCAGAATGTACATTTATAACACTTCACATATAAAATGCTGATTTACGATTATCTGGCGTATGGGTAAAAATCAGACGGCATGAATTTAAAAAAAAAAAAACTCATTTAATGCATTGCATTTTACAATCTTTTTTTTGGTTAAAAAGAAAAAAAAGTTAAAAAAAAGTATCTATGTAGGATTGGTTTATTTTCTTATGTTCACATCTTGTATTTCAGTATGTACAATTGTAGGTTATAAGTAAACACGTCTGAAGTGCCATTTGTGTTTGTGGTTGTATGTAAAACTTCATTATATATTTATTAAGCTTTTAAAATGACGATAGAACTCCCCAACCCAATACACAATTTGTTTATAATTAATTGTTCAGTGAATTCCTCTAATCATGCATTCTCTCTGGTACTCTTTGCTCGTCTCCGCGATAAATAAACTCAAGTAGCCACCGAACACTTACAGTATTAGAAGAACATGTTCTATGCATACAGACATGTGCAGGTGAAAGTGTACATTGTACATAAAGTGTGGGGGGAGTCTGACAACATTACAAATACATTTAGGCAAAATCCATGTCAATGATCTGCTGCCTATAAGGAAACGTTATTGTAATATCTAGTATGCCGTTTTCTATACAAAGATTTCATTATTTACTCTTAGGTTTGTATTTGTATAATTCAAATGCAACCTACAGTAGAGGTCAGCTGTCATATAATGTACTTATCCAGAGTTCAGATAGGCTACAGTTGCATTGATAATTTCTGTAACAATACACTGGGTGAAAATAACAGTATATCATTTTAGCAATACAGCAAACGTCCCATAAGGATACAAATGATTAAAACAAGTGAATAAATCTCATTCATAACCACAAATAGTAGTCTGTAAGAAATGAACTCTGGTCCTGTGCACTCTCTGGGCTCTATGTACTAATATTGCTTATGTGTTCGTAAATACTGTGAATTAGTAGCCTCCGTTCTTCGTAGAATTTTGCATGCGATGTACTAAACAGCTCTTTTTTGTGAACAACTGCTGTAATATCACCGCAAGTTTACGAATAGCATAAATGACTGCTCATTATACAGGAGAGATCGGAATTTTCATCTAATTATAAATAGATTTGCAATGCTGAGAGTCAAGATTTAAAACTTCCTTCGAGCTATGCTTTCTGCAGACACTGACAACTATGGCACCGGCCAGAAAGAAAAGGAAAACAAATTTCCACAAAGACAGAACTGACCTGAAATGGAAAAAAAATCAAGAAATATTATTTAACACTTCTCAGGGCCAAGAAACATTAAGAAAAGGAACATAGAAAGAATTAACAAAATAATTTCACTGGGACACTGTAAGCGACAGACACTTGACATTGAAATGGCATGACCTTAGGAGGATTACAAAAAAAGAAAGCAGCAGAAAATAAAAAAAACAAACAAGACAAACTGAATATGTTGTGTGTTAAACATAGCGCTGACCCAGGCACAGCGAAAACAAACCAAAACGTAATCTAAAAGAAAGGGTCCCCAAAAACGGAAATCATAAATAAAACTACACTTTTGTTTGTTAGTATCTAATGTCAGGTGATTTCAATGCTATCTGTGGATCCTCTTGCTTGAGAAATGAGAGTATGGCTTTACTCAGCTGATAATGGGACCCTCCATGATTGTCTGAAAGGCCTCTGCTGTAATTGATTTAATTTTTGTATCTGCCATTTTAAAGGTTAATTGCTCTGACACCTGCCTAACTCAATAAGTGACCGTCATTGCAATTTTGTTGTTTATTTAAATGACTATCCCTAAACTGCAACCCAGCATTCTTAGGTTTGTAAATGAAGATGAATTCAGTCCAAGGAATGTTCTGGTGTCTTTGTTATTGTGAAGTGCAACGCAGTATACAAAATAATGCTTTTCATTCATCATTTTATGAAAAAAAACTTCCTTATAAAAATGTGCAAAACAAAATGTTAATTTGTATATTTTCCTTGGTTGTGCTTTCTACAAAATAGTCACTTAAGAAAAAAACAGCTAATTGAAGCACCCCTCAATATTTGTGTTAATATATGTATAAACTGTACTTGTATAACATAAATGTGATTTTATATATATATATATATATATATATATATATATATATATATATATATATATATATATATATATATATATATATATATATATATATATATATATATATATATATATATATATATATATATATATATATATATATATATATATATATATATATATATATATATATATATATATATATATATATATATATATATATATATGGATAAGCTGAGCATTTAGTTGGTTACAAAAAACATGATTAACATGAAACACAGAATGACCAAGTAAGTGGTCAGGTTTTATCAGTATACTCAGTTTCTGGAAGTGTCAAAAAAAAATATAGTAAAAAAAAAAAAAATACTAAAAACAAATACAGATATTACATTTTTATTAGTATGTCCACATACCTTAAGATGTCTTTTATGTAACAAGACCGTTGGAGAATTGATCTTATAGAAAAACAAAGAGTAGACGCACACCCAAGCAGCACAGCCGAAGTGCCAAACAATGGAGCAAATATTAAATCAACAAAGAAAAAGGGAAGCCACACACTCAGACATACTCCTAAAAGTTTTCAGAATTTCAAAACGTTGGCTTCTTTCTCAATACATTTTCTTTGTTGATTTAAGAATTGATCTTATAACATACATGTTTCTATTTCACAGGCAATACTATAAATATACAAAGACCCCATCTTTATTGAACTTGACCCTGCTGTTTCTTATCTACATAAATTACTTAGATCAGGGGATAATCAGAAAGCTTTCAGAAAAAATTTCAGATGACACCTTCAGGCACCCAGGAAATCCAGAACAATTTGGACTGCACACAGAACTGGGCAGAAATTTGGCAAATTACATTTAATATCAGCACATGTGAAGTATTACTTGCAGGTCACAAAATGGAGCATCAAAGTTTTGAGATCAATCAGCTGCTAGGAACTGGACTTGGCAGAATCTCATTTGTAAGTTTTCCTAATAAAAAAACTGGGAAATGTATCAAGTTTATTCATATTTATTGAGTGCATTTTTTTTAGTACAATATTTTCAGAAAGTTACAATTACAAACTCCAACATACTCAACACAATTAACAAATCAGAAATATACAACAAAACAAACAAAAAAATGTACAGTCCCTTCATTCTCTATGTACAGTGAGTTGCCGGGAACATGCTGGCACTGTCCTGTTTGACTGGCTGTCCAGACCGAGGTGGAGTTTAAGTGCATGATGTCATCTCAAATGGCAGCGATTGCCCCGCCCCATTCCCACAACCCACATAACAGGAATCGCGTTTCCTATCTTTCCATTTGGAGCTCGGATGGAGATGTTTGGCAGCCACATATTTCTGAAAATAAAACAAAAGATCATGAATAAATGCCAAGTGCCACTTATCAATTACAATTAAAGGCATTTGACCAATCAGTTCTCTGATTTTCAAGCCCAATTATCTTTTATAAACATCAGACTGGCAGTGCTTTCTGGACAAGTGTACTGCCCAGTGTAATACATCTTTAACACCTCTGCTTGTGGCTCATATCGTACTGACTGTGCACTGGAGTTCCGTTCAGCCCTCTATTGGAATGACTCACCGGCAACCATGCACACTGCAAGCCTCTCAACCACCATGTAAAGAGCCAGACTGTCTGCATACGTGTTTATCGAGCTTTTAATCTCATCTCATCTCACCTCACCGACAGCAGTCAGAATCCGTAACGGCAGTGCACTACACAACACTGCATGTTACACTCTTCCCCCCTGTAAATTTGGTGATCAGCTGCAGCCAAGCTATAAGATCCAACTCACAGAACCAATGAAATAGGATGGAGGCCGGACGCAAACCTCTTCCCCGATCAGTGCCATGGGTTCAGTCTTAAAGTCTCACATACAAATGAGGGAGACTAATGTGTTTTTGACTTTCAACATGTAACCAAGACTTCCAGTAACCAGCCTGGTTACCAGAAAGAGTTGGGAACATTTTTTTTTTTAATCTGCTTAATCAGCATTAAATAAGTAAGGCCCAATGCTTCACAACACCTTGTCTTCCCTTATTAGCAAAACAACTTTCTTGCAAGTCGTTTATGTTTAGTTTTCTGCAGTTTAGTTCCCTTCTGAATTGGGCAAAGACAATTTCCCTACCCCCCCACACCCCCATGACATTCGGCCTAAAATGTTCTCCTCACAATCACCCACTTTATTGTATAATGATACATTGTGCAAGAGATAAAAATGATAAATGTATGGTAATTTAAGGTTTAAAAATAGCATCTAACTGTGCTGTTGATTGAAAAATATGATCCCAAATAACATTGCTTTGGGAGAGAATGTCTGTGGTGCGACTCCCTCAAACCATCTCACGGCACCCCAGTCTGGGCCCTTGTGACAGGCTGGCTGCAGGGAGGAACTCAGACCAGAGATAGAAACACACAGAGACTTGGGGTTTTGGTGAAGCTGAGCGCGTGATCGCGCTCAGCATTTAATAATCAACCAGAACAGAAAATAAAAAGGTTGTAACGAACAAAAACACAGGACGCGGCACTTGAGGCCAAAATAAAGAGACAAACAAAACAGACTACACAGACAAACACGGTGAGCTTCTTTAACTACTTATTCTTTTACCACTATTACCTCCGTCTCCTATCCCGTTCTCCACTCACCGAACACACAACCCTGAGTGAGTGAAAACATGCTGCTTTTATGCAGGTGTACCGAGACTCGATTGCTAGTCAATCATTCAATTGGAATCTCGGTACAACTGCACGTGAATTAATAAAGTGCAATTCCCCGTGCTCACATTATTACTTTTTACTTGCACGTGAAGTGATTTGTGCCATCCTCGTGCCTAAATACAAATCTACATTTTTAAATACACGTGAAACACAGACCCGCTTATATCCCGTGTACCAATGCCTATACACCAACATTTACACACAACACGTAACATACAATATACACAGGGGGGGCACTTTGCCACAGCCCTGCATCACACCACTCAACTATGTGAGGTCAAGTGGGGTACTACAACCTGGCTAAATACAATAAATTACTTCCAAACTTACTGTAAGCCTGCAAAAAGGTAAATAGTAAAACAAAACGGGACTAGTGAGAATGTTACTATAATGAGGTGAAAAAAAGTGTTTCAAAGCATTGCCTACTTAAGAGGATCTTGCGCAAAAACAACAGCTATTTACAGTCGCTTAACAACAGGGTTGCAAGAAGCCATCGATGATAGCATATTTGCATTTAATTTGCAGCTTGGCATTAGTCACCTTATAGACTCTTATTGGACAAGTCATAAGTCATGAGGCAAGTGGAAACAAAAGGTTAATTGAAAAAGAGCACTCAGTCTCGTTAAATGTGTCTGCATGACAGATAGTTGTAGACAGATCTGCTCCACCTACCGTTTTGTCTTTGTTAAAGCCAAGCCTTATTATTACAGTGAGCGTGGTGAAGTGCCTGGAAGAGACAAGCAAACACGGGCATTAGTGTGGTTCCCTGTCGTTCATCATATGGGGCATTAACATTGATTGCGGATGTAATGCAGTGTCGCGGAGAAACGGGAGGCTGCACTGTGTTTCCTGGCAGTGTCAGTGTATTCCTCTCCCTGCTGGGAGACACTTTGCGACTGCAGTAAATTATCAGTGATCTCCAGAAGCACCAGTATGAGGATGAAGTGTGTGTCCCCTGAGAAACTGAGCAGCTAGTCCATTCAGAGGATATTGGGGGAGATGATCAATTGCCATGATCAATTTTAAAATGCATTTCTGAAGAGTACATATCATGAGATATTTTTCTTCCTCTCAGGATATATATATATATATATATATATATATATATATATATATATATATATATATATATATGTGTTTTAATCTCAATCCACAAGCTCCTTTCGAGGATATTAATAGGGTTGGAGAAAAATCAATTAGTGTGACGTTATAAATCATTGTTTGTCACTTGATTATTTATTGTGCATAGAAATGACAATTGATAATCAATAAATCGCGTTTTATGCAAAAACAGAGAAAAAAATAGTGTGCGAAATAACTATTAATTAGGGATGTGGACTTGATTAATGGAATTTAAAACATGATTTATGACATGATTATTGTGATATTATTTGAGGATAAACAATAATTATTGAAAAAAGATGTGTGTGTAAAAACAGCAAACTGGGAAGAGGAAATCAAGTAAAAGCACCACCCTTATAGAATTGTGACAGGGTAGGTGATATTCACCCAATGGTCAAGGGAAAAACAAGACGACCAGAAACAAAACAATAAGGGACTTGGGAGAGTGTTGATATACAAAAGATATACGGTTCAGCACATGAACAGCAGAGCTGACAATTCCTGTACTATTCCTAATGGCTCATACCCTTGTAGCTATCGTTGGCTATCAGCCACCCTTTGTACAGAACCATTGCCGTTATAGTGCCAATGAATTTCCATTAAAGATAATTTGGCAAGGTTAGCCTATAACCTGAAAAAAAGACTATAATTGTTTTCTGACACCTTAATTCATATTTCTCTTGTACATTCTCCCAGCCAGGATATTTATTTATATTTTAAATTTTAATATTCAATCCACTGCTCTTCAGCCAGATCATCAATTTTGGTGTCACCGCTAATGTTGATGGATTGCAAGGCAATAAATCCACAATTAACGATTGCAGACAGCATCCAAATCCTCACTTCCAAAGAAAGGGATTACACCGCAGAGACTTTCTAACACTTTACAGCTGTCCAGAATTGATTTTTATAAAGTTAAAACCCGCAGGAGCAGAATAGAAGAAATCGCCATTACTTTCTCATCCTTCAAGACGGAGCAGTGTATTTCCTTTATATGGACTCTTTACTGGGCTGCATCAGTTCAGACGTAAAGACTATCTTGACAGTTTCCTACTGAAGTGCACAATGGAAAAGTAAGCTCCCCTAAGGTCTGTGCTAGCACAAACTACAAGACAATCCATCCCCCACGGTAGTAATAACTAGGGCCATTACTGCTCCTAATGCTCAAGAAAAGCCATTGCCTAGAGCAATAAATATCACTAAACATTCATTTGATAATTGCTATTTTTATGCGCCGGTCTACCCGATTGGATTTGACATGGTGTGGTGGTCCTGGTATACCCCCCTGGGTCCCTTGATTACTCTGGAAGACGGAACGAATGCTGTAGTTTATTTCAGCATTGTTTCAGATCAATCCAGCCAACAGTGATGCACTGATACCCTGGCTAGATGATAATGTGCCCATTCATGTGGTGACGAATGGTTTAAGGAGCATGGTTACTTCAGGTTTCCAAAAGAGCACTGCACCAAAGCACACTTCAATTCTTAAAACTGAATTCCTATTGAAATATTGTCTACACACACATTTGAGGTCCACACCAATACCACCCTCATACTGTATTCAGGTCACATTCAGATAAGCGTTACCAAGAGGACTATTCAGTCTGAATGCAATATGTGAAAGCCCCTGGAGTGAATTTGCTTTCATTTTGTATATAGTGGAAATAAATAAATAAACCACAGTGAGTGTGCCAATTTCATCTCTCTATTATTTTGCCTATTGAAATGAAACTGACTACTTGTTTTTCAGTTCAATTTTGATCACATTTTGTGTGCTGAAATGAAAATCCAAAATCTTATGATGGAATGACATCTGGAATGAGGGAAAAAAAAGAGCACAGACATGGTCTATCCCTGATTTCAGCTAATGTCGGTCAATTTTGTCGACTCCAGTGGTTTTCATATTCAAAAGAAACATTTCTATCTAAGCAAATCCATTACCACAGCGTTCCAGCTATTCCCAGCACTTGCTTTTCAATAGACGCAGTCATGTTTGGTATTGTACAAGAGAACGCGCAAAAACTCTATTCAGAACATACTATACAATACATTCATGGGAGGCTGCAAGCCTTATGCTAAGAAAAGGAGGCACCATCCCTCTTATCCACACGTTAGCCAGCTGTAATCACCTGCCACTGTGTTAATAGCCCACACTAAAATAAATTCACAGCCAAAAGAATTTGATTGACAAAATCATATACAACACCTGAAATGGTGTTCGAGACACTATGTACGACACTGTAAAATTGCAGAGACAAAGGATATTTTTTTCTTATACGATAACCACCATCAAACCTGACCTAGAGAATAACAGAATACAGCCGTGTAGTCAGTATGAAGGCAATATCTGAAAGCGTGAGGTCTTTATCATCTGGAAACCAAACAGTCTCATGATCCACAGGCCACGTGTTACAGGGAGGGGTTCTGTTACATTTTGAGACATTTACATAACAGTAAAACTAGGAAGTTCGCCTCTGAAATGGTTTTTGAGATACTAGCAGTAGAAGTACCGGCAGTGGCGGTGCCGTGGCTGAGTATCAATTACATATATATATATATATATATATATATATATATATATATATATATATATATATATATATATATATGCTTGATTAATAAAATGTAAATAGCAGTGATTATCAATTAGTTATAAAATAATGTTACAATAATTACCTCAACAGTAACATGACTGTACAATAACACTCATTTTATTTCTTAAAATGATTACAGCTGCAGTTAGCACTGAAACTAAAAGCTACCAAATATTAAAAATCGAATTCACACAAAAGTAGAA
Organism: Acipenser oxyrinchus oxyrinchus; assembly: GCA_030684275.1. Lineage (NCBI taxonomy): Eukaryota > Metazoa > Chordata > Actinopteri > Acipenseriformes > Acipenseridae > Acipenser > Acipenser oxyrinchus. The sequence continues at coordinate 15,625,909 of CM060254.1, read as the reverse complement.
AAAGTCTAAAATCTCTCCGCCTCTCTCTCTCTCTCTCTCTCTCTCTCTCTCTCTCTCTCTCTCTCGGAGTGCAGGTGCACTTGCTGTGTCATCACCTTTTATACGAAGGCTCTGTGCACTACAGCACATGTTCTCTGCGTGTTTATCACTGAAGGCTGTAAGGAAGCTGTCACTCTGCAGCCACGTCCTGTATTGCATTATATTCCACAGGCTCACTCAGCTCCCCCGGGCAGCCAGGCCCTTCTCTCACACTTATGTATTTAAACTACAGGCAGGGAGAACCTGTCAATAGCCTGTCTGAGGAAAAAACAAGCACATACAGTCTTTCTTCATTTCATAGCATGCTGTCTTAGCCAATATTGCCTTTTTTAGTAATATTCTGTGCCATTTATATTATTTAATGTCCATTTGTACATTACCAGTAACTTATTTTCATAATATTTAAATTCTTACGTGTTTAATATTATATTATAGTGTGTGTTCTCTATCATTCTCTATTTGATTCTGTTTAGATTCAATTAGTATGCTTACTAATTCTATAGTATTGTATACAAACATGACACATTTCAACCTGTGCGTCCGCTTCTGAAAATAGTCCTTAACATTTCTAAAGCAAGGTGGTTTTTAAAAAGACGGTTCTGTCCCTCCTGTAACTGTGATTTTAAATGTAGTTTTTCAATTTACAAACTCGCAGTTGCAGAGTGGGCAGAATGTACAGTTTCATGTCACTACAGAAATGATTTAGGAGTCGTTTCAGAAGCAGCCCTCGTGGTTGAAATCGGAAATACAGTTTGTCATTTTATAAAAGCACTGGGGAATTCACCTGGATTGCACCAACAACCTATCAGGGTGGGCATTACACTTGTGATAGATTCAATGCAGGTAGATTTCCTGGCACTGTGAAATGCTCAAAAATACGAGTCAAGCAGGCACTGTTTTTGGCTAATGCCTTCATCAGTGTTGTATGAGAGACCTGCCCCTGCAGCAGTAGGAGGTTATGAAGAGACACACATGTATAGGAAACAGTGGCAGAAGTGCTATTTGTAACATACATACATAAGGACAAGCCTATATATTCTACAACACTTTTAAAAGAGCCCTTCTTAGATTAATTTATAGTCCTATATTTTGATGTTTTTCATTGTTGTTTTTTCAATCCCAAGTATACTACCACAGCACTGCTCTTTCCCACTTCACTTCCTTTGCTGCAAGTAACATGACCCCTATGGCAGGGCCTATTTGTGTTTGGTTTGTATTTTATAAATCAAGTTTGATTGGATTTGAAGTTTTTGTTCAATTTGGCAGGGAAGCGGTTAAAAATCCATCTCTGGAAAACGTGTGGAATGTGGTCTGACTCTAATTGAGTAATTGCTTGCTAATTTGTGCCTGGCCACATGGGTAAAACAGGAGCCGAGAGCCAGCTCCTTTATTCTCCAGATAGGATGAGTAGGTTTTGTCAAACTGAGAGACGGCAAAGTCCTTCACCCGAGAAGACCAGGAACAAAACATAGCTTTCGTTGTGCGGGGCCTCCCTTTTCATAAGTGCAGCGCCCATGACCAAACCCCATCACCACTTGTTTTGTAACTTTTTTTTGTGTTTGTTTGCCATTTTTGTTTAGCTTGGCTTACACAACTTTTTTTGTATATGAAAAATATATAAAAACAAACCGCCAACGTTTTGTATAAGCCATGGCGCTGCCAAAGGAGAAACACCATACCTTATAGTGCGTAGTATTTTGTATTTTGGAGTGCCTGAGCAGCATGTCCAACCACAATCTCACTGCCTTTCTCTCACAAGCAAACTCCCACACCCTTTTACAATCCTACATCATCCCATACAGTTTCCTACATGAACTATAGACTGTGAGTGTTCGACAAGTGGGATGTATTTGTGGCAGGAAAAAATATGCGCTTTATCTGAGTTAAAGTGCAAATAAATAAAGGCCTGGCATACAAACAGTTTAGAAGAAATGTTTTTGAAGCCTTGATTCAAGTATATGCAAAATATATGAAAACAAACCACCATAATTCTGATTTTTTTTATGTAACAATACTTAACAGAGAGAGGGATACATACCAGGATGTTTAGGCAGCCAAGCGGGGACCATCCTTAAAATGTACAGTTCCAAGCCTTCCAAAACAAAATAGATAAAAAAGAACAGATCTCCACTGCCTTCTATAGATCAGCAGTGTGCCACAGCACAGTTCACATGTTAGTCATTTTCTTGTAATGTCTGCTGATTTGCTTTTTCTGGCAGCTGGGTAATTGAAACGCTATACATTGCGGGTAATCTATACAGCTTCAGTCAAGACATAATTATTTAGAATGTCATTAGTAGGATTTGCTTCTAGCCACAAACCTTGTTCCATACGCTGGCGTTCACATATTCTTACAAGCAGACAATCAAAGTCCAGTATGGGTGTCCGTTACAACCCAGGTAACACAGACATAGTTGCCAAAAATGCAAGCAGAAAAAAAAAATATATATATTTATTACACGTCACCTTCAATATGAAGATTTATTTAATGTATTACCAATCCGGGTACAGCCATAAGAGCAGTCCTTTGGCAATGACGCCCCTCTGTAGATATCAGAAAATATTGCGGATAGTCTTAAAGAAAACGTCACAGCATTAATGAAAAAGTAGCGTTTGTATTCCATCGTTCTAGCTGAGTATTAGGGTCTGAGTCCAAGAAAAAAAAAAATCTAAAATCCACTATTCTGAAATTCTAATCAACATTATTCCACAGTATGTTTTTTTTTTTTTTTAAGTATGTATTTTTCTCAAAATACAAGCGTCTTTACTATTTTCCTTCAATGAAATGGCACCAAATAATGAATGTTTTTGGCCGATTATGCACCAGAAATTAAATGAAAGTGATAGGTTCCACCCAGGAATATTCGGTCAGGTCTTCTGTCCCCACTGCGGTCCTCCTAGTGTTTTGAGACCTATCCCAGGATGCACTCTCCTGTCATGCCATGGAGGTGGGTGACTGGCTCATCTGTACCCTCATAGACTGGATGCTGCTAAGAATTTTCTTCTGGTGCCCGGCTAAAGTGACTCCTATCCGCAGAAGGTCCCTAGAAAGGAAAAAAGTATTGAATCAGTGGAAGTTCTTTGATTCAATGTACAAACATAATTTTAAGGAAACCTTAAAAACCGTCTCGCACAGCAACTGATTTACAGTCCTGATTTGCTCCTACTGACAGCAATGTAAAGTCACCTTCAATATTAAGCCACCAATGTATTCAGTATTAAGCTCACCGTCTGCAGTCCTAAACATATCACCTCTGTTAACTTATCTCTCTAATAAGACTGATATGCTGTAAACTACTACTATCAATATTCATCAAACTGTTCTACACTATTATTGTTAAAAAACATACAGGAAAGTTTCAGAAATATAAAACTATCTTCAATGAATCAAAACAGTCATTAAATGAAATATCCCACGAGTTAAAGTTTGTGAATAAGTTTTTAGGTTTTTTTTACAGTTTGGTACTCTGCGTTTTTTTTTATCACACAGTGTCAGACCTCTCACACAATTATGCGAGAGGATGATAGATGCTCTTGTAACTAAGTATGGGCTTCCTTCACTCCCTCCCTCCTTCCCTGATACTTAGGGTTCTCGAGAGGGGAAACAGCAGCCTGCCTGGTGACAGGTTTCAGCTGCTCTGTGTCTCACACAGAAAAAAAGAAGTGGCAAGGCTGCAACAGGAAAAAGGTTGTTTTGTTTAAAGTGGTAGAAATTCCAGTTCTATACATGACCCCAGTCCCTGGAGGTTGGTCAGAAGCAAAGTTGTGTTCCATACTCAGTCTACAACAGTAAACCCTGGCATGTTTTCAGTCTTTTCTTTTAAAATTGTATCAGTTCAAGGCCTATAAGTGCAGAAGTATGTTTTCAGAGAGGATTAAAATAATAATGGTATAAAACTACTCAAAATACTTTTAACTGCTCCTTCTGTCATTTTTAGTTTATAAACCTAATGGCTTCCTTAGTGTAATGGAATGTATTTGTCTTTTTTATAGAACAAATGTGTCCTGTTACCAGACCATGTGAGTGTTTTGTGTCAGTTATAGTCATTCAGAATCACTAGCTGTGACCTGTCAAACAGTATTTATTTTATTTAAAAAAAAATAAAAAAAACTTTTATAAAACCCTAAAACCACAACCCTCAATCATAAACTGCAAATATGGTCAATGAAAAGCCATAGGAGGCTGTATAGTCCATTGGTTATAGTAGCAGGGCAGCAGTGTGGAGTAGTGGTAAGGGCTCTGGACTCTTGACCGGAGGGTCGTGGGTTCAATCCCAGGTGGGGGACACTGCTGCTGTACCCTTGAGCAAGGTACTTTACCTAGATTGCTCCAGTAAAAGCCCAGCTGTATAAATGGGTAATTGTATGTTAAGTAACTCTGCAGCTGATGCATAGTTCACACACCCTAGTCTCTATAAGTTGCCGTGTTAAATAAACAACAAATAATAATAATCCCAGATGAACCCATAACGTTACAAGAGCCTGCCCTCCGTACTCACTCTGAAGTCATCTGTGCAACGAGCTGGAGGGAGGTGAAGCCAGCACCCAGGAGGTTATCTCGGTACTGGTTCATTTTGATGGCTCCCAGCCACTCTTCCACTGAGGTGAAAGTGGTGAAGTCCGGGATGGAGCGATCCAGCAGGGGCTGAGAAGGCCTGTGGAGTGGAGCAAGCAGATTAGGATGTGACCACAGCAGTGTTGGGGAGTAATGCATTACTGTTATCTGATTATATTTTTAAGTAACTTGTAACTGCAATGCTTCCTTTTTCAGAGAGGTAACAAAATGTGGTAACACATTACATGTTATCTGTAAAATAATACGTTTTAATTATATTTAAAAACAAAAAAGGACTATAGCTAATGCAGAACATGGAAATCAGAAAGCACTTGAACAGTGCAAGTCACACCTTACATGTCACATGAACATATTTTTTATATCATCTTGTTAGAAAATGGCATCAGAGGAGGGAACGAGTGGGTTCAATAGCTGGATCTTCAACGAATATTTCGAGTTGCAGCCTGACCAAATTGAAAAAATGTAAAATGTAAACTCTGTCTATTTGTAACTGTAACTGTACTTAGTTACATTTTTATTCAACTAACTTGCAACTGCAACGGATTACTTTTTAAAAGTAATTTCCTCAACACTGGACCCCAGCGTCATCACTATCTTGATTCACATATTGTCCCTTATGTAATGCACATCACAAAAGTACCACTCAAATCAGCACTATATGGCATAATTGGTAGTCACTGTTTGAGGCCCGGGACTGAATGACAGACAGGGGGGTTTACTGATATCAGAATTGTGAGCATTCATTGCATTTGCCTGACAGCATCGTGCATTGGTCTGTACCATTGTCTCTCACCTGTTACAAAAGTTAAAATAAATTGATTGTATTAAAAAAAAGTGGTAACATTCAAGATATTGGACATGTGAACTATTCAAAGTCTCTGCAATATTTAATGAAAAACAAATGGTAAGCCTGTTTTATAGCACAATGTCACCTCTCAACAAAGAAGACATTATTGCACTTGAGAAAAAAAAGAGCAGCCAGGCAAATCCCTGGATTTAATGGCATTAGCTAGGAGGAAAGAATTAAATCACTTCAGCTAAGAAAAAAGAGCGGTAAGAGGGGATTTCATTGAAGTTTATAAAATCCTCAACTGTATAGACTTCAAACACAAGATAAGAGGGCACAAATGGAAGTTTTCCTTCTCAGCAATTTGTCGTAAAGGTATGATAAAGCACAGTTAAACAGTGAATCAGTGAAAACTGTAAAGCAGGATAGGAAATGCATAGTATAAGCATGAGTACACTCTTAAGATGATAAACACGTACACAGCGGTAATGGTAGCCACAGCTTTGAGGCTGATGGGGTTGCGGATCATCTTGTCCAGGGTGTTGACAATATCTGTGAATCGTGGTCGGGCGTTGCGGTCCTTCTGCCAGCAGTCTAGCATGAGCTGGTGCAGGGCGGCCGGACAATCCATGGGTGGGGGCAGGCGGTAGTCTTGTTCGATGGCATTGATCACCTACAAGAGAGATCAATAGCTCAGTTGGGGTTGGGGTATGTGGATCCAACATTAGGTTGAAGTTCTAGTGGCATGCATTGGAATTTGACAGCTCAGATCACAATACAAGGTGCTTCTAGACACATGCGACAGGCTTTATCTGTCACGTGAGGCCACCTCCAGCCAATCACTTGTAAGCATTAATGTCTGATGCAGCTCACATTACCTGCTAGATATTTGTATTATCTGTTATGAACTGAACATCTGTTTGTTTATAAAGACATTTTTTAAAATGCGTTTTTAGGTTATTGTTTTGTCTGGAATGTTGTCGTTTAAAGCAGGTTTCAAGATTCTAAAGTCTTGTTTTAGAAAGCATCTTCCTGTGGGATAATGACCACTCTACTCTGAACATGGTTGGCTGAGACAGTCTGAGCTTTATAATATTGCTTAAAACCTCAAACTTTACAGGTACCTGTCAATTAAAAAAAAAAAAGAAATCAATCCACGTCAACTTGAATCGCCCGAAAGTTTATCATAGGACGCACTGCTGCTAACAATGTCGTTCCTTTCATCAAACTAAAGAATGAGCATCATTTCAAAAAAAGAAAATCCATGATTAAAAAATGCTTTTGAGATCCAGCATTCTGTGTCATCACCCAAGACTCCGCCCTAGCTGGGTTTAATAAGCGAGTGCAGGCTTCATTCTCAAAGATGTTTACTCCAAATTGTCATGAGCACGGTTTTTCCAGATAGTAAAAATGCAACCAATAAAAGTGGCTAAGGTTTCATTTGATCTTGGACTAAATCATGCCCATCTCTCAGGGTTCTTTATTCCTCACTTCTACACATTCAGGTCTCTCAGGATTCTTTATTCCTCACTTCTTCACATTCAGATCTCTCAGGATTCTTTATTCCTCACTTCTACACATTCAGATCTCTCAGGATTCTTTATGCCTCACTTCTACACATTCAGATCTCTCAGGATTCTTTATTCCTCAATTCTACACATTCAGGTCTCTCACCGGTTGTCAGGTTCTCTCTTGGTCTGTTTCCCTTTGGACAAGTGGTCCAATTCATTCTTAATAACCATCAGTAAAAGTCAATCGAAGAGACGACCCAATTTTCCCACAGAGTTGGAGCAAGACAGAAGTGCACTTGTAAAATATCAGGCAATCACAACAAAATGAAGGCCCTGAGAGAACCTCTTTACACACAATCTTGATTACTCATAAAGATGAAAATGGGGCATAAAAGGATTTCACAAGTACATACTGTGCCTTGAGGCCAAGCTCACACAGCCCCAGTGACTGTTAAAAATAAATGATTTCAAGAGTTAATTACAGGAGATAGAGGTGACTGGCCTCTCAAGCACTTACTGGTGCTCAGCCCTCTGATTTCCTGATAAGCACACGCTCATCAACCAAGGGCTTTCTCCAGGGATAATTACAAGGCCACCTTCTTGCACGTCCTGGGTACACCCACTGCCCTTTGGTAAGCTGTGGGATTTCAGTTTGAATCATAATCACCATTACAATATGTACAACTCAACAGTATGGCCTACTGTTGGCTGCCTAAGAGCCTGGTCTAGACTCAGGAGCTAAGCAGGGTTTGACCAGTTTAGTTCCTGCATGGGAGGCCTCCTCTGGTGCTGCAGTGTAAGTGCTGTTGCTGGCTCACTAGGGGGTGCTCTCTATTTTGCTGTTTATCTCGCCCTCATATGGTGTAGGTATAGGGGCCCTGTGCTATAGGAGATGTCCCTGGGATAAGGCTCTAAACGTGGCTACAACATAAAAATTTAAGAGCAAGTAGCTTCAAAATGTAATTGTATGAAGCTTGCAATCATTGCGTGCGATTCTGTTGCTCCAATATATCTTAGCGGTTCATATTGCAATGACTCAGAACCCTTGTTCTTTACTTTGTTTTTTAATTCTGTGTTCAGAGCTTTATCTATGAGTTCAGGAGCTGCTCCTCAGCTCTAGTTTTATATATATACAGTTCTGTGCAAAAGTTTTAGGCAGGTGTGAAAAAATGCTGTAAAGTAACAATGCTTTAAAAAATAGACATGTTAATAGATTATATTTATCAATTAACTAAATGCAAAATGAGTGAACAGAAGAAAAATCTAAATCAAATCCATATTTGGTGTGACCACCCTTTGCCTTGAAAACAGCATCAAGCATCAATTCTTCCAGGTACACTTGCACACAGTTTTTGAAGGAACTCGGCAGGTAGGTTGGCCCAAACATCTTGGAGAACTAACCACAGTTCTTCTGTGGATTTAGGCAGCCTCAGTTGCTTCTCTCTCTTCATGTAATCCCAGACAGACTCGATAATGTTGAGATCAGGGCTCTGTGGGGGCCATACCATCACTTCCAGGACTCCTTGTTCTTCTTTAAGCTGAAGATAGTTCTTAATGACTTTCGCTGTATGTTTGGGGTCGTTGTCATGCTGCAGAATAAATTTGGGGCCAATCAGATGCCTCACTGATGGTATTGCATGATGGATAAGTATCTGCCTGTACTTCTCAGCATTGAGGAGACCATTAATTCTGACCAAATCCCCAACTCCATTTGCAGAAATGCAGCCCCAAACTTGCAAGGAACCTCCACCATGCTTCACTGTTGCCTGCAGACACTCATTCATGTACCGCTCTCCAGCCCTTTGGCGAACAAACTGCCTTCTGCTACAGCCAAATATTTCAAATTTTGACTCATCAGTCCAGAGCACATGCTGCCATTTTTCTGCACCCCAGTTCCTGTGTTTTCGTGCATAGTTGAGTCGCTGGCCTTGTTTCCACGCCGGAGGTATGGCTTTTTGGCCGCAAGTCTTCCATGAAGGCCACTTCTGACCAGACTTCTCCGGACAGTAGATGGGTGTACCAGGGTCCCACTGTTTTCTGCCAGTTCTGAGCTGATGGCACGGCTGGACATCTTCCGATTGCGAAGGGAAGTAAGCAGGATGTGTCTTTCATCTGCTGCAGTAAGTTTCCTTGGCCGACCACTGCGCTCACGGTCCTCAACGTTGCCCGTTTCTTTGTGCTTCTTCAAAAGAGCTTGGACAGCACATCTGGAAACCCCTGTCTGCCTTGAAATTTCTGCCTGGGAGAGACCTTGCTGATGCAGTATAACTACCTTGTGTCTTGTTGCTGTGCTCAGTCTTGCCATGGTGTATGACTTTTGACAGTAACTGTCTTCAGCAACCTCACCTTGTTAGCTGAGTTTGGCTGTTCCTCACCCAGTTTTATTCCTCCTACACAGCTGTTTCTGTTTCAGTTAATGATTGTGTTTCAACCTACATATTGAATTGATGATCATTAGCACCTGTTTGGTAGAATTGTTTAATCATACACCTGACTATATGCCTACAAAATCCCTGACTTTGTGCAAGTGTACCTAGAAGAATTGATGCTGTTTTGAAGGCAAAGGGTTGTCACACCAAATATGGATTTGATTTAGATTTTTCTTCTGTTCACTCACTTTGCATTTAGTTAATTGATAAATATAATCTATTAACATGTCTATTTTTGAAAGCATTCTTACTTTACAGCATTTTTTCACACCTGCCTAAAACTTTTGCACAGTACTGTATATATATATATATATACATACAGGTAGTGGACAAAAAAATGGAAACACCTGGGTAAATGAGGGACACGAAGTATATTGAAAGCAATGGCTTCCACACAGGTGTGGCTCATGTGATAATTAAGCAAATAACACAAATAACACAAATAACAAAAAACAGGCGAGCAACTGCAGATCAATTAACTGCAAATTTCAACCTGGGGCGTGAGTAGCCAGTTTCATCAAAAACGGTCCGCCGAGAACTCCACAGAGCGGGATACCATAGTGGCCCAACGCCCTATTAAGTGACTTTACATTGGTGTTTCCATTTTTTTGTCCTCTACCTGTATATTAGATCAGCTAAAGGACTTCATATAGTACGAGCCAGCACCACTAGTGCACAGCTGTGTAATTACTAGAAGGCACTGGCTGTTACTTCAATAAAGACAGATCTAGCCAAGATTACATGTACCTGAGGCAGGCAGCTAGAACTGAGGAACAGCTCCTGAACTCCAGTGGAAGTAACTTAACACAGACTAATTAAAAAAAAACACACACACACAATTTGAGTAATTGTAATTATAGACCTCTAAGAATGATTGCATCATATAATAGTAAAACCTAAGGAGACCACAATTTGAAACTACTTACTCTAAGTCAACACTAAATTAAATGTAATAATTTGGTCCACACTTAGATACATGATTTAATTGATTGATAGATAGAACACCTGGAGGCAGTGTGGCTTATAGGCTTATAGGTTAACATTGAAAGGGCAGGGAGGTTGAATACTGAGTCCTAGGGGCTTTTCAGCTTTAAAAAACTAGACCTTCCAAAGCCTGCATCCCATAACTCAAACCACATTTGTTTCTGTAGTGTAAAGCTCTTGTCCAAACCCCCATTGCCTATTTACTACAGGGATTCACCAAGACACAACTCCCTTCCCTTACATTAGTGTCGATCAATTAAGAGAGATGTCTTTTGATTTGAATCACCTATATTAGTTCTCCACAAGCTTTCAGTCATCTTGACAGTCAGTAGGTCAAAACTTGTTCATAGAATATTAAAACATCATTCATATATTGACAGCTCTTCTTCAATATATTGCTACAATTTTGTTTTAACTATACAACCACCTTTTTATATTGTATAACCAGTCAACGCCCAAGGGGATTGCTTGTAAGGAGAACATTGTGTGTAATTCTTGCTGTGTATTACAGGCACAACACACAGCAATTACTGACGGTAACCATCTCAACAACCCTGGTACACAGTAGACATCACATAACAACTGAAAGATCTTTACTTTTGTTTTTGGTTAATAGTATCAAATGCTTCAATTGAATCACTACATATAAAGAGTATATTACATTCTGTCCTGTTCCTTTACTTTTTTTTTTTTAAATTTGGAATCGGTAATTGTTTTTAAAAAATATATATATATATATTTTATATAGCACCTTTCATAGTGGACCACCATCACAAAACACTTTACAGAGGTAAGCTGAACTGTGTATTATATGCAGAGTCACTTACAATAGGACACTGATTTACATCTCGTCTGCAGGATGGAGCACAAGGAGGTTAAGTGACTTGCTCAGGGTCACGCAGCGAGTCAGTCAGTTGCAGAGGTGGGATTTGAACCGGTGACCTTCTGGTTACAAGCCCTGGACTTTAACCACTGGACCTCCGCTGCACTGACTTGGGAGAGACGAAGACGAGAACACGTCTCCTCTAAAATGTGTGCCGTCAGCCGTCCACTTTGTTTCACTCTGCAGGTGCCTGGCCAGTCCACAGGGGTCGCTGGTACATGGTGAGCTGAGGACATCCTGGACGACCTAAGCCCTCCTCACCCCGGGCGGCGCTCGGCCAATTGTGTGCCACCCCCTGGGAACTCCTGTCCACAGCTGGCTATAGGGCACATCCTGCACTCCACGTGGAGTGCTTTTACTGGATGCGCCACTTAGAGTCCCCTGTGTGTATTTTTGTTATAAGTCTCTGTTAAGGTGCTTTTCTTGACCTGCTCTTCAGTTATAGTTACATGCACAGCCATCTGTAATGCAGGCTAGATCAGCCACGGTCGTAAGTGCCAGCACCATCTAGTGCAGTGTATTGCCAGTAAAACAAAAGGAACGTAATCGAAAAATGTCAGATCACTAGATGGCATTGGTTATTATTAATACACATTGGCTGATTAAACCGTTATTACCTATATCTCCGTCAGGCAACCAGAGCTGAAAACAATGTCTTGTAGTCAGGTGCAAGGATTGTAGAAATACACAGCATTTGAGCATGTGCAATAGGAACTCTGCAGTATAAATGCAGAGAATGACATTTGAAGCTCCTTGCTTAATAATAAACTCATCTTCAATCTATAACATACTAGCATGTAATTAAACCTTTGTGAACTCAGTTCCATTTAATCCATTTGTCATTGATTGCTTCATCTCTCTTCTTGTTTTCTGACTTATTTAAGTTGAATCCTGTATCTGTATTCTGTAAAATATATATTTTTCCAATTCCCGCACAGTACAAATTGAACAAAGGCCAACAGAAAGTCAAACCGCTCTTCTGTGCAGCTATTATTTTTTAATTTCATCCACCGTTAGCAATCAATGATTTTAGCTAACATTTATTCCCATGATATGGGAGGAATAATGCAAATCAAAGAAAATATCTCAATATACCATCTTGTGCTGTCATCTTTAATAAAATGTAGATCGCTAGTGCTTGAGGCAATATATTTGGTCACGCGGGTTGGTAAATTTTGCAAAATGAAGCTTGTAATGGAGTAAATGCTGATGCAAAATTAAGAATTACGAAGTGCAGAATTCTCAAGATAACACTGCAGGAAATAAAGCATGAGTTGGGAATTGGACCCTGTATCATTTGTCTCTTCTTGACTGCCTAACTAGTATACAAAATCACAACACAGCTTTACAGCAATTAGATTAGTTAAGCGTGTAAACAACTGTTAATTGACTTGAGAATGTTACAGTAAAGGCACACGCATTTGACTGTTTTTTTTTTCTTGGTACAGAAATATTTAGTATGCAACTGCTGGCATTCAAACACAAAATCAGAAACCTTCCATGACACTGAGCCTTCCAGATGATTGAAACCTCTGCCTAATTGGCCCAGTTCTGTCAAAGAACGTTTCTAACAATATTTTTTTTAACTTTTCAAGACAAGGTACTGTCGGTGACAACTTGTTAAAGTTATTTATTTATTTGCTTTTGTTTGTCTGAAATAATTAGTTATACAATAACACTGAAAGAGTTCACTTTTTGAGAGCAGGGCAGGAGCGGCCACACGAATCGGTTCATCAGTAAAAAGTGGTTTTACTGTAGATTAGGTATCATCTATCAGTGTCATCTTCTCAGCCGTGTTTTATTAACCCATCCATTATTGAATAATAATAGAACCTCCATAAAAAAAACAATAAAAAAACAATGGGAGACCAGTATCCAGTTGTTTATAATATTCAATAAATGCCGGTATTCAAAATAAGTCAGTCACTAATACAGTATAAACATTTTAACAAATGAGGAATTGACATCTTCAAAATACACTGGGAAACCATTGCTTAATAAATAATTTCTTTATAAATGCTCTTATGGTATTAACAGCTGTCTCCCTGTGTGTACCATTGTACATCAGTACTACATTTGTAAAACACTATACTGGGTTGAGCACCAAAATTGAGGAGCCCTGATGTCCTAGATATAAACTCTCTGTGCTTTGTCCTGTAGCCAATCCCTCAAGTTTCATTAGCACCACATTCTCAAACACAGTAAGAATGAAAGTGGTTTCCACACTTACATCCTGGTTGGACATGTCCCAGTAGGGCCTCTCTCCGAACGACATCACTTCCCACATGACGATCCCGTAGCTCCACACGTCACTGGCCGAGGTGAACTTGCGGTACGCGATGGCTTCGGGGGCTGTCCATCGAACTGGGATCTTCCCTCCCTGGAACACAGAAACAAGACACATCCCTGTGAGTGTGTTTACTACTTGAGTTCTGTCTAGCCATAGTAACATGTACACCAGTGGTCATTTAATAATATCCAAGTAAAGTAATACTTAGAGGGGATTGTCGCGAGTAGCCACACTGACCCCTGGTGGAGTGAATATCATCTTGTATCTTACTGCACTGTGATTAAGTGCCAGAAAGAAATGCATTCTGGAGCCGTGTTTAGCACTTTTTCAAGGACTTGATTTAATTATACTGGTGTAAGCCTACTTAAACCCACACATAATAAGGTGATTTGAAATATACATTTAGACACGCACTCACAAACTCGAGAGCCAAAAAGGTTTCTGATGAGTGAAGGGGAAAGAGTTAACCATGAATCGTTTTTGAAAACTTAAGTGGCTTAAATGACTTGTATGAACTTCAAAACCAATAGAGAGATGTTTCTCCAGACAAAATGGCAAAAGCAGTGTAAGTCAGATATCAGTGCCAATATCTTTTCAGATATTACTCAGAAAACAACATGTTACTATACCTTGTAAAACATGCAAAAATGTACAAACTATCTTCATTCATATGATATGTCGGAGCTGCTTTATTCAACTTGCTTGATCTGAGAAACCTTGCATTTGAAACCCTTCAGAGACTCAGTTCTTCAAACAGCCTTCTCTGTCTGAATTAGAGCTGGAGGCCTGGAAAGAACCAAAGTCAACTGTGCAGCAGCGGGCTCCATAATCTAACTCTGCATCGATCGGTTGCACTTAACCTGCTGCAAAAGTGAGAGCTGTTTTGATAAGGCTTCAACAGCAATTTGCCGTTTATGGATGGATCTATATCCATTTTCCCCTATAACCTCTTGCAAGGGGAAAAATAAGGGCCACTGAACAAAAACGCCTGTAGTTCCAGACTGTAATTGTTCAGTACGTGTGCCCTTGGCGAGCAAGGTAAAATTAATTACAATTGACTAGAACTTGTGTTTACCATTGTTTCAGTACAGAAGAGGGGAGAATATATCATTCTTCACTGTATATCGTATGGTTTTTGTCTTCAAAGGATCCTAGGAAAGTTATTAAAAACCTTTCTTAAAAGACTTCAATTCACCAACATCTATAAATACACATTGGTGTTCTCTATCCCATAAAATACTCACACCTAATATCAATAATGTTTTTTTTTTTATTCCTAATGCATATTATAGGATTTCTTTGAAGTATTTGAAAAGAACAATTCATCTAACTAAATATCGCCTTTTTCCAATTACATTGTTTTTGCATTCGCTATCAGCAAAGCCCAAACCCGATCTGGGATCAGGGTTGTAATTATAATCCGGCACAAGGATTAGTTGAGGGTTTTTAAATCCCACAAAGTATAGAATAGGAGAGTGTCAGCAGGAAACCCTCTCTGGTAGGAACAGTGTACTGCCAAAGCACAGCACCCTTTTATTTTGAGTTTTTTTTCCTCAGCGTTTTGTTTTGCCTTTTTGTTTTCTGTACACTTTTTATATAGTTGCCCATGACATACCAGTGAATAAGGTCAAGGTTTTTTTTTATTATTATTTTTTTTATCATGATTTAATATAAACACTACAGTTTCTAGGAATTGCCTTATTGATAAGGCTAAATACATTTTCTACCTCTCTTTCTTTGTCCATTTTGGTTCAATAGTTTTCTGATGTAAACTGCCCCGGGACCTCACTTAAAAATGAGACTTTCTAATCATAGCTTAGTTCACGAGGTAGAACAGGAGGTGTGTCTATCCATTAGTAAATGCTTTGTAAACCATTTTTATAGCTGACTGACCTGAGGGTTCTATGCATATCTTGAATAATTAACACTGTGGGTGAAAGCAATTGAAGAGAACACACAGAAAAACAAAGGGAAAGAATATAGAAGCAAAATTGGAAATCAGGGATTTGCATTATGCAAAATAAGAATAATACTACTGTTCAATTTCCCCAACGTTTAAACTTTAGAATATTGAGAACCAATCAAAAAAGCCATCACGAGAATCCCTCCATTCGAGTTCTGTTACTTGTATGATATACTGTACAACAACAGAATGTGTAGAAGACTACATGTGTACAACAGTTACATCATTTACATCGTACCTATACACTACCATATAAATCTCTATTTCACATGCATGTGTATGGCAAACCTGAATATTTACAAATGATTCTAAATGCTTAACAATAGTTAAATGTCTAAAAACTATTAACATCCCTAGTTTAAATTAATTCATTTTGTTTAGCGATTGAGTTCAATTAAACAATAAAGTATACATGTTTAAAAAACAAGGACGCATTTACTGAAACATCTGTAAAATAATTTCTCAATAGATTAAAATGTCATGATTAAAAACCACAACACAAATTATAATAATCCAGAATTGCTTCCCCTCTTTCCAGTTTTATTAAAGGGGTCAGGGACTGAGCAGGTATCCAACCCATTTCCTAAAACCTCACTGCCTCCCTTGAAATAGAATTAAGAAAAAAAGTGCCTTCACATTGGTCACAGGTCAGAGGGCTTGATGAGGATGTATAGGGATCCATGAAGCATTTAAAAAGAGACTCATAAAAAATCCAAATGTATTTTCTGTGTTGAGTGATTGACGGCCCTTGAAAGGGTAAGCTTTGAATCGCTGTCAGGTTAGAAGCAATCAGTGTAATGCCTGTGTTAGGCAGGGCAACTGGAAGGATCGTCTCTTCCACGCACACCCACACATAGACACATGCACAGCTGCTATTACTCAAGCAGAAAGGGTCTGTATAGAAAGCAGGGTTGAAAACACAAGTTGAGAAATGTGACTTAATGATTGACTGGTCTTCCAAGAACAAATAATCACCAGTCTGCATAAAAATAAAGGTTGTAGTTACAAGTGTTTCTCAAATATTAGCAGAAGCTCAGAACTTGACTTTTTTTGGAAACTTATATTTGTTATATCAAGAGAAAGGCTGTCCATGGACCACATTGACACACTTTTGCAGAATCAATACACTGAGATTATAAAATGCAAAAATACATTTCTGTTGCTATAAGATGCAGAGTTCAACAGTTTTCTTGTCATTTAGTGCCACAAATTCATTTTTGCAAAGTCACCATTAATGCAGGAACAAAATAAACACCTGCCTAGATTTCAAATGAGCTCTGGACAAGCTCTTTCACTTGAACTTTTTATACTTGTGAATCTTTAAATTCCTTTTCTTAGGGAATGGTAATGTGTTTGTGATAACACTGGAATATTCATGAGCTTTAACACTGTAAAGTAATACATCTGTTATTTTAACATTACATATTTGGCAGCTACCTCACAATCCCTGAGTCATTTTCTTTCTCTTTTTTTTTATGAACAATTATTTTTTTATTAATTTTCTTTCTTCCGTCTTTCTTTCTTCTCGTAGTTAGCTGCTTCATAGTGGAAGCAATATCAGCAACCTCCTGTTTAAGAGCATTAAGGATAGTAGCAGCTTCGGTTACGTTTCGAATCACAGGCCGCAAAGCCGTGTCAATTGCTTCTTGAACTGATTCACGAAAAGTGTGTACAACCTCTGCCAACTGAGTGCCCCAATCATCGGGGCCTCATGACTTCTTCATCCGCTTTCCCTCCGGTCTGGATTGAGGGGAAGCAACGGATCCCTTAAGTGAAGTAGGCATATAAAAATGGTAAGCAGCCAATTTTTATATAACAAAAAATAATACTAAATAATATAAAAAGTACAATTTGTTCAATTATAAATGAAAATAGCAAAGTGGTGGCAGGAGCTCTAATAGCAAGCAGCCATCTCAGTGATAGGGTCACGTGATCTCTCCTGAGTCATTTCTTGTATGTGTTTGAAGGGGAAACCATTGTTACCACTTTAAAATAATTGTGGATAACACAATCATTCCATACATTTCCAATGCCATTCACTACAGGTTTTTCATTTTTTGATGCAGGCCTTGCTTTCAGAAAGTCTTGAACCTTTCATACTCATTTCACTTGGAGAGTGAACTTGTCCCCATCCCTTCTGGGCCTCCTTTCCTGTCACTAATCAAACAACTGCCTCCCTTGATTACCGCCATGGTTGGAATCCAGTAAGATGCTTGACCCTAGACTGCTGAGGTAAAATGACCTAGGAATTGCAAGTGTAACACATTTCCTGGAAGACAAGCAAACTGAGAACTTTCTTTAACCTAGTGTAGTACCAGGTGCTATGTTTTAAAATGAAAACACACATTTGCGATATCTTGCGTTAAATTTAAAAAATGCACATTTGAGACTTATATAGTGAATGGAAGTGCACGACAGGTTACAGTTATGAAAGTATTTTGTTAGTTATAACCACTTTCAGCCACAAGTGATACACACTTACAAATGTATGTCACTTCCTCAACTTCTTTGAAAATAAAGTATATCCCTTTTTGGATTATGTAAAACCTAAAGCACTGGTATTGGTACCATGTTTGTGGATACAATAGTCTCCTGCTAAGAGAACACTCCTCGGGAAGCAAGCGAAGTGTTCTCTTAGCCGAAGTTTTCTTTAAGATGGAGTTGACCACCAGACACAACATGAATCAATCAATAAATAAATATGTATTACTTGTCATGACACACGTGCATCACATGAAATTAACAGAATAAGTAAGAGAAAAGCAATAGGCAGGTATATGTTAATAAACTATAATAAAGTAACAGACAAATTAACATTAATAAACTAACTGTCAAACTAAATTAACACAGCACTTCTACACACGTTAAAAAATGCAGCAGCAGCTCTAGATTAATTATGAATACCTATACAGGAGCAATGTTCAAGACATGTACAAAATTATTTAACAGAATGTTGAAGCAACTCATCAGAACGGAAAATACCAAATTGCTCGCCGACTTGTGTCTGATTCAGGTTTTTTTCAGGAGCTTGAACAATTTCTTTTTGTAGCAATAGAAACAGCAGAGTGTTTCACCATGTGTTTATATGCCATTTTGTAGTGATGAGGTGCACTCGTGGAAATCAAAA
This sequence comes from Acipenser oxyrinchus oxyrinchus, assembly GCA_030684275.1. Taxonomy (NCBI): domain Eukaryota; kingdom Metazoa; phylum Chordata; class Actinopteri; order Acipenseriformes; family Acipenseridae; genus Acipenser; species Acipenser oxyrinchus. Next base: position 15,607,320 of record CM060254.1, on the reverse strand, counting down.
TACAAAACGAGACAATGATATGGTGGTTCTGGAAAGACTGAGTGCTTCAAGACACTCTCGCGATTGAATAAACCATTTTAATTTAAGTTTGATGATGATGAGTTATTAGGTTACAAAACCGTACTGTATCAGTTGTGAACGAATCGCTAACGGTGCCAAGAAGATGTTCTTTTAAGCAAAGTTCCTGTTCCTTTAGACGGAGCATTTACAATGGGAAAAATCTGTTTCAACACATGGGTGTTCTCTTAGGAGGTATTCCTATATGTGGAGATACTGTATTAACCCTTTCATGCATGGTGACCTCATATGGGAACAGATACAGAAAACACTGTAGGCTTTTTACAATTTGAAAAATATATGTAAAAATAATATAATATATATTACAAAATTATGTTTTTTTCAGCTATTTTCAATATGTGGGTTAACTGGTTAATGTAGGTGTAGGTGAATATAGACATTAATTTAAAGTTTTTCATGAGGTACAGGTAGTGAACAAAAAAATGGAAACACCAATGTAAAGTCACTTAATAGGGTGTTGGGTCACTATGATATCCCGCTCTGTGGAGTTCTTGGTGGACCGTTTTTGATTAAACGGTTTTTCATGCGCTTCCGGCCACCTGTTGCCTTTTGCTGATGATGTCTTTCCCTCAGAGTCCCATGCCGACATCACCTTAGACACCGTTGCTCGTGAAACATCAGCAAGTTGAGCTGTCTTGGTCACTGAAGCTCCTGCCAAACGCGCTCCAACAATCACCCCTCTTTCAAAGTCACTGAGGTCTCCTCTTGCAGCCATGCTAGCCATAATTATAGGCAACCAGGCCTGTCCAGCATTTTTATACATGACCCTAAGCATGCCGGGATGTTATTTGCTTAATTAACGCATGAGACACACCTGTGTGGAAGCCCTTGCTTTCAATATACTTGGTGTCCCTCATTTACCCAGGTGTTTCCATTTTTTTGTTCACTATCTGTAGGGTTAAATTCTAAAAGCCAATTTCCTGATTACTAAAAACAAAAATGCAATTCAATAAGCAAAAAAAGAGTAAATTTCTCCAGGGTAAAAAGCTATGTGCTCTCCCCCCATTCTCTCCCTATTTTTATTTTCCATTTGAAACGCTGCTAGACCAGAGAGTTTCATAATAGAAGCTACCACCTTGTCAAGCAGGCAGATTTCTCTTTTGCTGACAGATTTTTCTCTTCTCCACTCCACTTTGACCCCCCTTTCCCACCCCCACCCCCATCCCCAACCAACATCACCTCTACTGTAGGAAGGAGACATGATCAAAATTGACAATCTTGTTTACTCTCCCAACGCCTACCTTTCCCTGAACAATATTCCTGAGTAGTGAGGCGTACAGTGCAGGCTCAGTGTCCTTGCTGCGAAGCTAGGAATGTCAGAGGCAGGTCTGATAAGGAACAGGGTGGCTCATTGACCATATATTACAGCTACTTGTCTTTAATGCACTTGGCGTACTGTTAATCGAGACTTTATGTTTATATTTTTAGGGAGCACTATATTCACACCTAGTTTTTTTTTCTTCCCCTGCACAGACCCTTGGTTGCTTATAAATATCTTGGTATACCCTGATTCTCTCATATTGTCCATTTACTATCAAATTATACTGTTGTCATTGTCTTGTCATAAGCTTTACTGCCTAGGCAGTCTATTCAGGTGAAAGACAGAAACAGAGGCTGTAGTTTGAGGAGAGACAGACCAAGATACTATTGTTACACTGCACCGCGCAGCTCGCCACCAGCATTACTGATCATTTCAAAAATCAATTACGGCCTTGACACCAAGCACAGCCACATTGCCACCGTGGTTCATGAGGTGCGTGTTTAATTCTGTTTCTTTACATTCGGGGGGAATTTGAACCGGGGGTTAATAGAATGCAATTAAGTCGCATATCAAAAACCTTCTGGACTCCAGGATACCGCTCTGGAAGTAATTTAATGTGAATACAGCAGAAAGAAGAAAGAGGAGAGGCAGTCATTTACCGGGCCAGTTCAGCACTAAATAAACGGGGCCGTGTCAGGTAGATTTAATTGAGCCAGGTTCACGTTCCAGTCTTATCTATTTTCGCTGCCATGCTTTCTGATTAGCCCTTTTAATATAAGACATCTGAGCACACTCAGTGGCTCTTCAAGAAATAGTTGCTTTTCGTTGGTCCTTAATTAACAGCTACACATGCTCTCAAGGACCGAAGACCTCCTGATTTCTGAACCATGCACGCAGACTGCAAACTGTCTCTCGGAAAAGATCCTGGTTTGCAGATGATAGTGATAGGCCTATCTCTGGGATAATCCTATTAGCTTTAAGATATGAAGTGCAGTAAATATGTGAGTTGGTTGGTCTGCAGTTTAGGAGCATTGTACTGTATCATCAATGGTAGAGTAGCACTTTCTAGATTTTTTTTATTTTACACTTTTTCTTTTTTACAGTTATTGTAGTTACTTTTAATTAGTGTATGTAACTCTGGAACGCCCCACTTTTCACCCCTGTACCCCACTACTGATCCCCATCTCACAGGGAGGGGCTACTCTTACCTAATTGATATAATAATACCCTCCACACATAGTTGTTAATCAGTGCAGTGAAGCAGGCATGGGCCCAAACATCTGTCCGCATGACTTAGTTACTTATATTGTACATTTCACTGAACATTTTGATTGAGCCTTTTTTCAAGTCCTAGATGATTTTTCTTCTTTCTAACTTTTCCGTCTCTTCATCCTAAAATATGGCCATTGTGAATGCAACTGAATTTTAGCTGGGAGACACAGCTTTTACACATTAGTGACTATATTTCAAGCATCCATTTGCATAACAAACAAAACAGTAATTCAATGGCTAGAGAAACAAAAATGATCAAGAAAAAGACTAAAGAAAAAATTCAACCTAGCTTTAATTTATTCCACAGTACTTACTGAATCTTGAGTATCAACCTGAATCATTTTTTGGTGTATTAAAATGGGTACCACAACAATGACAAATGTGTGGTTGAAATAAATGAAAATTGTGATTCAGTAATTAAAGTGGTAATTGCATAAATGAAACATGTGCACATGTTTAGTCTACACGCATAGCACAAGTGAGGCTATTACCATTATAATTTTGTAAACAATAAAAGAATGGGTGACTGACTTCCATTGCAGTTAAATGACAAGCGCGAAATTACAGTGGAAAAACCCCAATGTAAGTCTATACATAGATATTGATATTAACAGTCTATGGTATAAAAATAGATATGGGAAATGCATATGCGTAAACAATAAGTATACGGTTGGCTGGTTTTCTTTACTGATGAGAAACGCAATTAAGGAGTTAAGCAAGTTAATCTTGCTTGGATGCAGAAATCACTGTTTTGGGAGCAACTGTTTACATGAAACCAGGGAGAAAGATTTTTTTTTTGTTGCCATGTGAAAGAAAACTAAAAGGACCTTCCCCTCAAGATAATTAACAGTTGTCTTCTGCAACTGAGTCCACTGTAATCAGAGGGCCGCCTAGCTTGACAATTACAAGATACCACACAGGGATCCTTCTGTGCTGCCGGGTATTGGGGGATATGCTGGTGCAGTTGATGTTTGTGAGGTAATTAAGTTCCAAATAGGGTGCAGTGGAGCTCAAATAAAACTATTGCATTTCTCTTCTAATTAATGCAGCAACGTGCTTCTTAAACTGTCTGGAAATAGTTTGACAGACGCACCACGCTACACCCAGAAAAAAAAAAAAAATCATCTCATAATTAGGACATGTTGAATTTGTGCCTTAAGGCATTTTTTCAGTTTTGTCAAGCAAAAGTGACAAGCAACATATTTTTCAAATTATTCACATAAGTGATCTTGCTTAAGGGTGTGTAAATTGCTCCACAAATACAAAGAAATACTGTTTTTTAATTATATTTTTTTAATGATCGTTTAATAAAATGATGGTGAATTTAGGAGGGCAGTAAACAATCTCCTGGTTCAGCAGCGAGGTGACATTCAAATATGAAATTTGAAAACTTAAACATGGTTAACTTGATTATAATTAAATAAAACCAGTAAGAAACCACTTGGTATCAGGAAGAAGTAGATCAATGATGGAGTTGCTTCTTTTTTTTTCTTCTACCGTTCCTCTAAAGACATGCCTTTGTTTCATAATTGTACATCTTTCAAAAGCTCTTGGGAAGGATTCTGGGAGAGAAAGAGAAATGGGAGACTCACCAGGGAGCTGGTGTAGGTGGGGTCGGAGGTGTCATCCTGCAGGTATCGAGAGAGGCCGAAGTCAGACACTTTGCACACCAGGTTGCTGTTGACCAGGATGTTCCGAGCAGCCAGGTCCCGGTGCACGTAGTTCATTTCTGAGAGGTACTTCATCCCGGCCGCAATGCCGCGCATCATTCCCACCAGCTGGATTACCGTGAACTGACCATCGTTTTGCTGTCCAGGAAACAATATAAAAGTCAATGTAAGCAGATATTTAAACATTTTAAACCTGGCTCTCAAATGAGGTCCATGAGACCAATTACTGTCACCGAAAAAGAAGGTAGAAACAGTACAAAAAACATATTGGTGGGAATCTCCAGTCTATGACTCTTTCTAAATATCTCATTCACCACTTAGTAACTTACAGTAAACCCCCCCATCCCCCATCACAGCTTTAAATACAAAATGGTACTACCTGTATCATGAAACAGTACATCACGTGAGCTACATTCACTGTATGCACCAATATGTAAAAATGAAATATGGTTCCTGCATATGTACCTAGAGTCTTCAATAACTAAGCAAATGTTATCACAATTGAGCAATAAGCAATAAAGCAAGAATCCAAGCAAACATATACACTGTGGCTAAAAACAATATTACAGAAATATGTACATTTTGACTAATGCATCTACTAGGTTAAAGACTGGAGGATAAAGAGAGTTCTAAAATTAAAACCAAATGAATCCCAAAATGAGTGTTGTCATGTTCATTACAGCGGCACTGTGAAGTTGTTTATTTTAGTTAAGACCCAAGTGAGTACACTGCCTGCCTGTTACCCGATTTCCTTTGGGAAAGCACTCACCTACATTAGGACGACCTACTGAAACAGCGCATTTCACTCTGAGCGCTCTTCTGGAAATTGGAAAAAGAGCGATTGCTTGGATTGTGTGCTGCTCCATTTCAGTCCTTTTAACACCTTTCTGTGAAAATACTAATTTGCCCTGCTTCCAGGTTCCATTATAATTTTTTTCTTTTTTCTTGCAACTCTCACAAACTTATTACTGCAATTTTAAACAATATAACTTTCAAGGATGAGGGCAGTTCAGCAAGTGGAAGGTAAGTCACTGCTCTTCACATAAAACAAAATACTAAAGTCTTATCTTAGTAGTAGTAATATTAGTATTATATTGAGGCTGCTCTTTCAACCCCCCACCCCCACTACCAAAGGAGCCTGAGCCAAAATTTAAACCCAGGATCTCAGGCCTCCAAGCACAACTTGCCTTCTTAAGCTCAGTAAAGATCCAAAAGCTGTTTGATGAAGTAAAAGAACACAGGAAATCCACCCCACTGTGCCATATACAGTATTTTTTCTTTCTCACCCAGCATGGTGTAAACCGGGAAGAAAGCTTCAAACAATCTGCTGACCCCAGCGTATTGAGGCTAATCCTGAGATCTCACCCCTACTGATGCTAAGCTAAAATCGGGCTATATACAGAGAAACTTCTGTTATCAAAACGTATTGAGGCCAACAAGTGTTTTGTCAAGTTAGTGCAATTAAGCCAAGGCGTGAAAACTGTGAGCATTCTGAAGCCTGAAATATTTTTTTTTTAATGAGCATACATGGTTGTTAGAACATGTGAGACCTACATGTAATGGAAGTGCATGACAGGTAAGATACATGTAATTGTTCCATAGGCCCTTTAGGTAACTAAGCTCTGCAATTAAGCACAGCATGGTCCCCGGAAAACAAAAAAAAACAATAAAAAAGAGGACTTACTCGCAGGAAGGAGTCGAGAGCACCATTCTCCATGAACTCTGTGATAATCATGACTGGCCGGCTCTTGGTGACTACGCCCTCCAGCCGGATGATATTGGGGTGGTCGAACTGGCCCATGATGCTGGCCTCGCTCAAGAAGTCGCGTCTCTGCTTCTCCGAGTATCCCGCCTTTAGTGTCTTGATGGCCACATAAATCTCTCTCTTCCCTGGCAGTTTCAGACGGCCCTTGTACACCTCCCCAAACTCGCCTGGAAGCAGAGCCCCACGGTGTGTTGAACCATACTATCTTCAACAGGCACTTTGTTGTTTTATTATGCAAGTTTATACATCAGGTGTAGGTGTCTCTCATGCAGTTTCGGTGAGAGGACATGAAGCTCTATACACATTGTATTAATTTATTAGAAATCACAAAAAGATTGTACTGAGGAATACTCTTGAACATACACTACCGGTCAAAAGTTTTAGAACACCCCCATTTTTCCAGTTTTTATTGAAATTTAAGCAGTTCAAGTCCACTGAATAACCTGAAATGGTACAAAGGTAAGCGGTAAACTGCCAGAGGTTAAAAAAAAGTTTAGGTTACCAAAAACTGAAAAATAATGTACATTTCAGAGTTATACAAAAAGGCCTTTTTCAGGGAACAAGTAATGGGTTAACAACTTACAGCTGTTCTGCAGCAATGGAAGTAAATTAAGCCTTGAAAGTTGATGCTGACAATTCCTACAGGTGTCCCAACTTTTGTTGATTACTTACAAACCCTCTGTCTGTATAAAAGCAGTGTTGGAACAGACTGTGTTACTACACCCTCTTAAGCATTATTTGGACAGTATTGTACTGCAGGAAGTAGTATATTGCTATCATAATGGCGAGAAAAAGGCAATTAACAAAGGAAGACAGACAGACCATTATAACCCTTAAAAGTGTAGGTCTTTCCTTTAGAGAAATTGCAAAGAAAGCCAAGGTGTCAGTGAGTACAGTTTCCTACACCATCAAAAGGCACTTGGAAACTGGAGGAAACTCTGACAGGAAGAGGTCTGGCAGACCCAAAGCCACAACAGAATCAGAAGACAAGTTTCTGAGAGTCAACAGCTTGTGTGATAGGCGGCTCATAGGACAACAGCTTCAAGCACAGCTTAACACTGGTCGAAGTAAGCAAGTCTCAGTTTCAACTGTGAAGAGAAGACTTCGAGCTGCAGGTTTGACAGGTCGAGTGGCAGTAAGAAAGCCATTGCTAAGATGGCAAAATAAGAAAAAGAGGCTTGCCTGGGCCATGAAGCACCGCCAGTGGACTACTGAAGACTGGAAGAAGGTCTTATGGACCGATGAATCAAAATTTGAAATCTTCGGTTCATCACGCAGGGTTTTTGTACGCCGTCGAGTAGGCGAAAGGATGGTTCCTCGGTGTGTGACACCAACTGTCAAACATGGAGGAGGAAGCATGATGGTCTGGGGCTCTTTTGCTGGATCCAGAGTCAGCGACTTGCACAGAGTGAGTGGCACCCTGAACCAAAACGGCTACCACAGCATTTTGCAGCACCATGCAATACCCTCTGGTATACGCCTAGTTGGTCAGGGGTTCATCCTGCAGCAAGATAATGACCCAAAACTTACCTCCAGGCTATGTCAGAACTACCTTAGAAGAAAAGAACAAGACGGTAGGCTTCAAATCATGGAATGGCCAGCACAGTCTCCAGACTTAAACCCCATCGAGCTGGTTTGGGATGAACTGGACAGAAGGGTGAAAGCAAAGCAACCTACAAGTGCAACGATTCCATGATTTCTTTTTTATCTCCAATTGTTTATTTGTTCTATGCTTTAATTTCAGAGTACATTGAGACATTAAACTGCGTAAATTTCAATAAAAACTGGAAAAATGGAGGTGTTCTAAAACTTTTGACCAGTAGTGTAAACAAGTGTTATTGTGAATGTTGCTGTATGCCCAGGATGATATCAGTACACTGGATACAGATATGTACTGGGATTCACGTCTTTTATTTCCTTATAACTCTACAGTATTCTTGGTTAAGCAGGCAGCACTGAATGAAAATATTATCCTCAGAATAATACAGTTGTCTACTCTCAAAGCTTCTCTTTTACTGAAACTCCTGAAAACAGACCCAATGGCAGCATAATGGACTTGAAACAAATATTACACAGTACAGGGGTCCTAATACGGTATGAATCATTCAATTACTGATCTTTAGGAGTCCAGTTTGAGCTTATTGAGATGTACCTGCTCCGATGACCTCTTCGATCTTCACACAGGAGACGTCTATCTCCTTGGCAAACTCTCGGACGGCCTCATTGGGGTCCTCGTAGGTGAAGGGGTCAATGTAGATCTTCATCCCTGGAGAACCTGAGGGAGAAAGAAGGGATGGTTAAGTAAAGCCAAAAATGTGTGCTGGAAAACAGAAGGATCCAATCTCACTGATGAGTGCAGTAAAGCTCATTATCTAGTTAAGTACATGGGCTTCTGTGCATAACTTATGTTTATATCGCTCACATTTTCTCTCAGTTTTTGAAAAAGGATAGTTTAAATAATTACCCTCTTCCCCTTTATTCAGCTTTTTTTCAAGAGATGTAAATATTTGAAACACTTTGCATAACTTAAAAAAGGCTTTTTGTATTTCTTGGTAACTTGCCAAGTACCGTCTTGAGGGGATGTGACCTTGACTGGTTAATCGATACATAAAAGACAATTCTCAGATATTTTGGATTAACATATATAATTATAAGTATAATTAAGAAAAGGATTGTATGTCAATTGAGTTGAACAGTCAAGCTAAGGTGTTTTAATTGTAATAGTATAAAACCAAAAAGAAACAACACAGCTACAGGAAAGAGCAGTTATTTATTGTACTTAGTAGTTTCTTGCTAGTTATTATAAAAAGAATATTTGCTCTCAGTTAATTTTATCTGTGGAAAAAGTATATTGTGAGACAAATGTAATTTACGTTGAGCAATAATGAATTGATTTTAAGGTCAAAATATTGGGCTTACACATGGTCAGTCTTTGATACAGTGAGACAATTCCTCAGGGACGGATGGTTCCAATTTGATACTGCACTGTAGTTAAATGTATAACCAGTCCACTGAAACACTGGTAGCTCAAAGGATGTTAATTAACAGACAAGACAAATTGAGATTTTGCAAAGTAGACTGATGATAATGTAAGGTCCCATTGTAAGTGCTTGCGGAAACTGCTAAGCCTGAGCAGCTACAAGCAGACAATGCTTTACATGTGAGATGTGAGCCCCGGTTCAATGGACATTCATTAAACATTTATGTCAGTATTAAGAACAAGTTCTGCTCTTAATGCAGCCTCAGACTAATGGCAACCTAACTGCTTTGAACTGGGACTGCCTGGATATACTGTAATTGACTATTAAGTAAGTCCATATACAGATATATTTAAGAATTTATTCAGTCGCTTGGAACAGCCTCTGTGCTCTGCATAATGGTTTTCCAGCAAGCACTTACCAGTTATATTATCAGCCATTACGCAGCCTCTATTTCAGTAAATAACACAGACAGAAACTCATTGCTTTTATTACAGGAACATAGGTGGCTTTCATGTATAATTTATACAGCAAATAGTTTATTTTTGCATTCTTTTTTTCTGCTGTTGTACAAAACTGGTTTAACGCTCTACATTTTTATGAAGGCAAAAAAAACGTATGTAAATATTGTATGCTTCTATGAGCGGTGCATACTCAGCAATTGCAGTATTTAATGGCCTGTTTAATGTTGCTTATAAAACTGCCTTCTGAATTGGAGATATTTTGAAGATGTTTAATATGCCAACTTTTAAGAAGTCCCCTGTCAAAATTAAAATAATTGGTTTGAAAAAGGCCTTAATTTCCGGTGCGCTCATTTTTATAGAGATACAAAACAATCAAGTATAATCTTCATGCTAATTCTCCTGTATTCGCTGCTTTACTAGAACTGAATTTACTTATTGTAAGATGGTGTATTAAAGACCTAAATTAGAATATCCCGGGTTTGGACAAAAAGAAACACCTGCCATACCAGTGTCAATATGACAGCCAGGACGACGCTGATTTGATGTGATGAGTCAAACGAGTCAAAGTGCTTACATTTGTCTGGAGGGATACATTCCTCAGTGATTATTGTCTCTAACTTCTTGAGATTGAGAGTGATAATTTTTACTGTTTCTCCATAAGCAACTACCCACCAGTCGAAACTGACTTGCAACAGGGAGATGCAGCTTGGCCTTATTTGTAGAACTCAGAACAGCTGATCCAAAGCAGTTATTCTGATATAACATTTTCACTTTGGGAAAGTGTTAAAAAAACAAATGCCTTGGTCATGGTTTCCATCGCTGTAGAAAAATCAGAACAGCATGCCAGAGCAGATGCTTATATGGAGTAGAGCACATGCCTGCATGATATTTATTACAACCAGCGACTAAAGGAAGGCTGCATGCATTTTACGCCTGTATTCCCCCTCGTCAAGTCGGACTCCATCTGGCCCTGCTGGCACTTAATCCTCGGAGATGACTCTTAACAACATCTGTACGCCATAAACGGTGACACAAATTACCATTTATTTACAGGGGCCAGTTATTCATCCTGATTTGTGTTAGTGCTTATTGGGTTAGCTCCTTGAAATCCATCTGTGATAATGTTAAAGACGGTCAGCAGGGAGATGATGGCCAGTTAGAGAAGGGTCACGACTAGTGACGCTGGAGCTATGGCACTGTAAAGAGGTGATTCACGTCCATGGTTCTCCTCTATATCCCGTCAGTGTAAAAGCCCCTCAGTTAACAGGCCACCTGTCTAAAAAACACTTTCCACTGATTGTAAAGCTGGTCTTAGTGGACTGGTCTTGTTCTGCTGTGGCCTTGACTTAAGAAGAGTGTAGGAACATACATGTGAGAATGGGAAGAGGCTCATTGGCCTATCAAGGCGTATCTCTTTTTTAGAAGCCCATTTCCCATCTCATTCCTTCTTGAGTGACCCCATCATGAACTACACAGTAGGCTATCCAACACATCGGTACTAAAGATATGGTCTGCAATCTCCCTATCCATATTTTAGCACTACCTGTCTCTCAGCTCTCACCACCATGCCAAAAAAACCTGTTTAATACTGAATTACTGTATACAGGCAGTGCCCAGTTTTAGACTTCTTAGGCAATTTTAGACAATCAGAGGACATTTTTTCAAGACCCGTCAAAAACAAAGCACTTGGGAAAACAATTCAACTGCAATTCTAAACACTGACGTCATAATTGGCCACATCCACTTGGCACAAAATAAAACCTTAAAAACATAAAAAGATCAAAATATGGAGGATCATTTTACAAGCTTTTGGCTACTTCAAAGCTTTCAGCTTCTGTCAGTTTACCCGATATTTCCCCCATGTACAGATGTTTGCCATCTTATACTCTATACTACAGTACTGTAGTGCTGCAGTTTGTCACTGTACACGGCTTCCTTGGTATACTCTATACTACAGTACTGTAGTGCTGCAGTTTGTCACTGTACACGGCTTCCTTGGTATACACTTTTTTCCTACAAGTGAAAATATAACACATTAGTAAGACTAGTAATGTACAGGTTACTTATTTATAGTCACTGACCTTTTTTTATAGTCTATTAATAACAGGAAATAAAAGTAATATTTTCTAATTTATCATAGAGAAAATGAGAAAATATGGAGGATCATTTTACAAGCTTTTGGCTACTTCAAAGCTTTCAGCTTCTGTCAGTTTACCCGATATTTCCCCCATGTACAGATGTTTGCCATCTTATACTCTATACTACAGTATACTGAATACCCCATCAGCCTGTACAGGGCCAGTGGTGTGCGCTGGGACCTCTGAACCAGGTGTACGCAGTTCAAATCTGAGCTGAACCATTGATATGAACGTTTGAACAGAATAGTTGCTATAGATTCCTGAAAGAGCTTTACTGAAAATAGAAACATATGAAAATAGCAGCCCCACTGCTGGCTTAGTTACTCACCTCGACCAGTACTGTAGTGCTGCAGTTTGTCACTGTACACGGCTTCCTTGGTATACACTTTTTTCCTACAAGTGAAAATATAACACATTAGTAAGACTAGTAATGTACAGGTTACTTATTTATAGTCACTGACCTTTTTTTATAGTCTATTAATAACAGGAAATAAAAGTAATATTTTCTAATTTATCATAGAGAAAATGAGCTAATTGCTCTCTATTTTTGAAATGTATGTGAAAAATCAGTACTGTATTATAATCTGATATTTTAAAGCAGTGCACTGAAATACATTTCCTTATATGTATTACCATCATTACAGGTCCAAATTTTAAAATAATTGTCCTTATATTTATTAACATTATTATTATTCTGTCTTGGTTCTTCATTTAATTGTTTATGTGGATTCAGGATATGCAAATATAGACAGAAAACTGCTGCATCCTGGTACCACAGAGATAGGTCACATGGTCTCAGCTAGACTACTGGAATTATTGAACTACTGCACAACATATGAAGTGAGGACAACTTTTCATCTGTAGCGTTCTCTTTGGATATTCAAAATGGAAGTATAAAATACAAGCACCAAAAGATTTTGAACAGAAGAAAAGGGGGACCAATGATGACATTGCTTGTGTTGGATTTTAAAACCTCATTTTTGTCTCAAGTCATGATACAATTGCATATGCCAAGATAAGGAATGAATATTGTATAAGTGAGCGACCGATGTAATCTAGCTATTGCAAATGGTCTGTACTATGTATCTGGTGTCAAGATCACACATCGTCAATGACAAATAAATATATCAAATATAAGATAGTTCACTATACTGCAAAGTGAGGGACTAGTTACCTGCTGCAGACAATGGAAATGGCAACCAGAGACACAATGAATACCACACCGGCCGCAGCTGAACCAGCAATCAATGGCAACTGCTCTCTGATCTCTGACTTATAGTCATCTATGTGAGAGAGAAGGGGATACAGGGGAGGAAGAGACAAGGTGTGAAAGAGAGGATAGGGAGTGGGAGGAAGGGAAACAAAGGAATGGTTATACTTGGTTAGACAAACAATACAATTGTTAATTCAATTAATCAATAATAAATGTATTTTTAATGCCTATGCCATTCTTAATGCCTATCCAGCTCCTCCAGTCTTCCTCCTTGTGTCAATGGACAATTACAGATTGTTTTTTATAGTAACTTCTGAAGTTTAAGTATAGAAAGGTTGAGTTTTAAACATATTTGTTTTTGAGTAGGACAGCCTGAAAACACAGTGCGTAGGTAACATAAGCATAATCATGAACTCTTAACTAATTCCTTGCGGTTATGTCTCCTGTCACTCAGTGTTTAGTTTTGTGTCACCAATGCAGAAACATCATGGGCCAGACTTAGCAAGGTTTTTTTACCACAATCAGCACCATTTTTGTGAAAAGGAAATTTAACTGCTGATCTTACAAGAGAAATATTGAGACATGTAAAGTAAAAACGCAAGATCTTCTAGGTTTACTTAACTATTGTGTTAGCTTTCACACCAATGTTCATATATTGAAGCAACTCAGATGCTTAGGTCAGGTGGAAAGGTAAGAAGCACTGGGGCTAGGTTACTTCATACATGCTCATTCCTTTCACCTCTGGGAGTTTGAATCTGGCTACTCAAGTCAGAAATTAAATGAGTTTGGTTACTGATGTCAACACAAGAACATAAGAACATAAAACATAAGAAAGTTTACGACAGAGAGGAGGCCATTCAGGACCAATAATGCCCATCGATTTCTTCTTCTTCTTCTTCTTCTTCTTCTTCTTCTTCTTCTTCTTCTTCTTCTTCTTCTTCTTCTTCTTCTTATTATTATTATTATTATTATTATTATTATTAATAATATATTTTTTTATTTAGAAAAAAATGTCTCCCCAATGTTGAATGTCCAATTATGTCCCCTCACCGCAGCAATCCCCACAACAGCTCTGAAATGAAGATCAGTGGGCATCCTCCAATCCCACAAATAATTGCCTCTTTCCACCCAGGATCTGAAAGTGGATTTTGGCAAGCTACTGGCCTCTGAGAACAAAGGCCAGCTCTGCAGGTGTCTGCTTCAGGTCGCCAGGCACCTGGCCAATAGGTTGGGTACTGTACATCACAGGACCATGCTTTTTCCAGGTAAGCCACTCAGGGGCACCTTGATCCCCAAATGTTGGCGCATAAACTTAGCCCCCAGTGTAATGGAAAGCACATAACAATCAGAATTGTCAGTGTTTCTGGGAGATGTGTTCAGGTCAGGGTTGAGCTATGAGGGGATGCTCTTGGGGTGCCAGCCAGTTTGTGGGCACTGATCCTGACTGTAGCCAATGTCCCTCACCGATCATGCACACAAAAACAGAGTGTGAGTAATGTGAATACACACCTTTATTAAACAAATGTAAACTCCACAAAAAGTGCTGCCACGTACAGGTAGTGGACAGAAAAATGGAAACACCTGGGTAAATGAGGGATACCAAGTATATTGAAAGCAAGGGCTTCCACACAGGTGTGTCTCATGCGTTAATTAAGCAAATAACATCCCAGCATGCTTAGGGTCATGTATAAAAATGCTGGACAGGCCTTGTTGTCTATAATTATGGCTAGCATGGCTGCAAGAGGAGACCTCAGTGACTTTGAAAGAGGGGTGATTGTTGGGGCGCGTTTGACAGACAGCTCAACTTGCTGATGTTTCACGAGCAACAGTGTCTAAGGCATGGAATTCCAAGTGAAAGACGAGCGAAAGACATCATCAGCAAAGGGCAACAGTGGGCGGAAGCGCATACTCCAGGATCATGATAGCCATGCATTAATTCGAAGTGCAAGGTAAAACAGGCGAGCAACTGCAATTGACTGCAAATTTCAACCTGGGGCGGGAGCAGCCAGTTTCATCAAAAACGATCCGCCAAGAACTCCAAAGAGCAGGATACCATAGTGGCCCAACACCCTATTAAGTGACTTTACATTGGTGTTTCCATTTTTTTGTCCACTACCTGTACATCTTTAATGGGGAACATCACAATGAAAACATAAAAAAAAAATAGGAGCTCACAATCTGGGCTCGTCAAGACCCAAGACCCTGAGACAAAACCTGCTCTAACCACACACACACTGAACACTGTCAAACACACAATGCCCACATGACACAAGACACAAAAACAGATGCTATTTTATGCTGAGCTTGGGAATCCCCATGCAGTGCCATGTTGACAATATCAGCTATAAAATTACCAATGTTGTTCTTTTTCATTTGTCTTTAAAAACTGTTCAATCATTTGTTTTCTTATAGGCACATCTTATATTTGACAGGCGATTTAATAATCTTTAATATGTTGTTTATTTTTAAATATTTGTCCAGTAAACAAAAGTCATTACATCTGTTTTGTGTAACTCACAATTAAAGGGTAATACTAAATAAACATGATGCACCACTAAAACTTACAATAAACAAACACATAATCAGCAACACAAGCAATCCTAAGGTAGATACATATTAACTAACATGATTTCCCTTTTGAAATTGTTAAATTCATCATAATATTAATTAATTGTTAATAAGTGCCTATTTTCGCTACTATGAGGAGGATATTTCAGTATGAAATCAATAGGTAACATGTTAGTAATTGCATATGAATTTTGGACAAATGTTAAAAATGTTACCGGAATTTAAAAAAAAAACACAAAGCCATTCTGTCAGTCTTACAGAGATACACGCTACCCCTGCTTCCTCCTCTCTCTCTCTCTCTACTCATAATAACCAGTAAATTAGGTCTAGGGATTTATAACTCTGTCCCTAGGGGATGGAGAATCATATACCATGTGGAAAGCAGAGATCCATATCAGGGAATAATTATATTTGACAAATGACAACAACTGCTACCGCTAACACAGAAGCAAACCTGTTCATAAGTGATACTTCCTTAAAGAAATTCATACTTACATCATATTTGCAAATGCTTTATTAGGTAGACTATCTGTTTTTATATAATCAACTGCCAAATAGCAATTTCTTGCTACTGTATTTTTGTTTTTAGATATTAAGTGATTTGGCAATAAGAGTCACCAGGGTCCTAACATAGTAAAAGCACAGCAAAGTGTACCATGTGTTTTTTTCTGTGATTTACTTAGTTTAAACACTAAATTATAAGAACAACTAAAGAAACTTCTTGGTCTGGTATGCAGCATCGTAACCAGAGCTGACATTGTACCGAGGTCAAACTCAGGTTTCAAGCTCTAACTGCAGTATTTATATGACTGCTTGGTATTGACTATTAACCTCCAAATCTATGTTACAGGGCAAACCAGCAGAGAAAATTAAGGAGTCTTTTGTACTTTACCAGAATTTTTACACAAGCATCAACATTGATGATGCAAAACAACAACCAAGGACACGACCTCGGTGTCCTCATAGCTAGTTATGGCCATACTGGTATGCAGTTTTTCAACGATACTGAAAAGGACTATGAACATAAGAACATAAGAAAGGTTACAAACGAGAGGAGGCCAACTCGTTTGGTTATTGATCCCAGAATCTCATCAAGCAGCTTCTTGAAGGATCCCAGGGTGTCAGCTTCAACAATATTACTGGGGAGTTGGTTCCAGATTCCCACGATTCTCTGCGTAAAAACGTGCCTCCTATTTTCTGTTCTGAATGCCCCTTTATCTAATCTCCATTTGTGACCCCTGATCCTTGTTTCTTTTTTCACGTTGAAAAAAGTCCCTTGGGTCGACATTGTCAATACCTTTTAGGATTTTGAATGCTTGAAACAGATCGCCGCGTAGTCTTCTTTGTTCAAAACTGAATAGATTCAATTCTTTTAGCCTGTCTGCATATGACATGCTTTTTAAACCCGGAATAATTCTGGTCGCTTTTCTTTGCACTCTTTCTAGAGCTGCAATATCCTTTAGCGAGGTAACCAGAACTGAACACAGTATTCTAGATGAGGTCTTACTAATGCATTGTAAGTTTTAACATTAGTTCCCTTGATTTAAATTCAATACTTTTCACTATATATCCAAGAATCTTGTTGGCCTTTTTTATAGCTTCCCCACATTGTCTAGATCAAGACATTTCTGAGTGAACATAAACGTTGATTAAAAGATGGCGTAAAATTCCAAGAGAATGTCTGTCATTCCAATGACACTTGAATCCATTTAGAAGAGAAATGAAATTAGAGTAGAAATTAAATCCTATATATAGCACTGTGGCAAAGTGCCCCCCCTGTGTATTATATGTTACGTGTTGTGTGTAAATGTTGGGGTATAGTCATCGGTACACGGGATATAAACGGGTCTGTGTTTCACGTGTGATTTAAAAATGTAGTTTTGTATTTAGGCACGAGGAGGGCACAAATCACTTCACGTGCTGGTTAAAGTAATAATATGTGAGCACGGGGAATTGCACTTTAATTAATTCACGTGCAGTTGTACCGAGATTCCAATTGAATGATTGACTAGCAATCGAAGTCTCGTACAACTGCATAAAAGCTGCATGTTTTCACTCACTCGGGGTGGTGTGTTCGTTGAGTGGAGAACGGAGAGAGAGAGAAGGAGAGTACTAATAAATAAACAATTGCTATCGCATGCTGGAGGACCAGCACGATACTTGTTTATTTATTTACTCACCGTGTTTGTGTGTCTGTCCGTCCACCGGTTGTTTAGTGTATAGTCCGTTTTGTTTGTCTATTTATTTTGGCGCAAGTGCCGTGTCCTGTTTTGTGTTCTGTTTGTTAAACCTTTTTATTTATTTGTTATTAAACGCTGAGTGCAACCATCGCACTCAGTTTCATCATCACCGTCTGTCTGTGTGTTTCTCTTTCTGGTCTGAGTTCCTCCCTGCAGCCAGCCTGTCACAAGCACCCAACACACACCTTAGCACAAACAGTTTGCAAAATAAATACCAACAAATAGAATTGGCTTCTGTGTAAGGAACTGGCTGTTCAATATCATATGGCCACTTCGGATACCAATTCAGTTTTTATTGCTGTTTATGGTGGAAGAATTAGGATGGAAAAATAACTAGATAAGCTTTTTTTGTATATTTTATTGTTCATAATTAGATGACAATGGCATGGTTAAGTTTTATGTAGCCTGCTCCTTCTGGCTAATATACCAATACAACAATTGTATTTTGCAGGTTCTCTGTGCATTGCTTGGCTGAAGCAGACGCAACATAAAATCCTCATTTCAAGCAAATGAAATGAGTTACCCAAGAAGCCGCACATAATATTCGTTTTTATTTCCATGTTTAATGGGACTTATTTTTAAAAATGCTCGTTTTCTTTTAGGTTAGGTCTGCGTCAGGATTATAGATGCAGAACTTTGTTGTTCGGTGTAGAATGCTACATACGTTTTGCACGTTTTGCAAGTGTTTTAGAAATTGTAATTAAACATGTTAATTATGCAATTTTGGCAAAATAATGGGATATAAAAGTATTTTTTTATTTTGTACTGTAGTCGTTAATTCCCACATAAGAAACCAGTACAAAATTATTTCACGTATAGAACAGCCTCTTATAACGTTGTCAACAGACTGTGTGGCCACTACAGGCGGCCAGGATGATACTTCTTTGAGTCTGCAGTTTTGGAGTAAATACTGAATCATGAGGCCTCTGTCTGCACCACCTGAAATTCTTTGGGGTAAATTATGGAAATCTGATAACATGTTTAAACAATTATTTCTGCACTTGCTTTCCCAAAACTACTCAATGTCCAGCATTCACCTTTAAATCAAGAGATCCATATTGTGGAGCTCAATAGGCCCTATATGGCTCAAGAGCCATCCATTGGCCTGCCCTGGTGTCCAGTTTATACACTAACAGTCCGAAAGTAATCCATAACACTGCTTTGTATGCAGAAGCGCGGATGTGGAGTGAATTCACAGACACAGTTGTTTTCTTTATTCATTTGCAGAGGTCTTTCTAATACAGTACTAGAGCAGCCTACTATACGTTGAATTCAAATTACATTAAGCCTTATTACAATCAATTACCTTCACAGGGATGCATGCAGCTCATTATAGCAAGTGAAATGCATAAACTTTAAGTAGCTTTAACAGAAAGAAAAAGCTGACTGGAGAATAGGCAAGCAAGATGAAATGCAATACCTAGTCCCCTGCTGTTAATTGTTTTACCAGCGCTCGTGCCTTGGCCCAGTGCCAGACAATGTTCTATCTTCCAAGCTGCCCCGATCTTGAAAACAACGCAGCCACATGTCATTCTTACAGAACTTCAAATAACTGAACATTAATTACCAGCGAGCTGGCTGGGACTGCTTGCAGCCTTCCTCTAAACATAAGAAATGCATCAGAAAAAATATAATTTGAACATAGGCGATGCAGCCTATATTAGAAAACATCTCCTGTCTTTTAAGGAAACCATTTTAATTAAAATATAATCCAGAATATTTGTTTTTTGCTGTTAGACTATATTAAAAAAATGTGCATTATTTGGTGTTCAAGTTCCATGTGTACCGCATGGAGGCATTTGTTATTGCACTATGCTACTGTAATATATTCCAATCTTAATTTGCAGTAATCACGATGGCATATTATAAACTATTTTATTGTAATATATTAAATACATACAGTGAAGCCATAAATATTTGCAAGCCATTTATTGTGTGTTTTTCACGTATGAAAAAAATGCAAACATTTTTGGCACTAATATCAAATTCCACTAACAATATACAGGTCGCCAACATTTCTGGAACAAAAGCAAATATTTATGGCTATTTGAGAAAAAAAAATACTGTAAAGTGTTAAAGGCAAGCAATTATAGCATCCAGGCAGCTACAATGGAATTAGCCATGTGTGGAATCATAGTACAGTAGTAATATATTTTGATTTGCAACTGTAGTTGGCTCACAATCATTTTAACCCACACTACTGGTAATCCACTCCAGTACGATGTTACTAAATCCATACCAGTGTAACACTACATCAGATCCACAATACTGTGACCTGCCAATGGTTTTTCCATGGTTTCTTCAGAGTAATATGATTATTATGATGCTACCTTTCTCTAAATGGCTGGGACCAGTTCTTAAAGCTGCAGTTTGGGCAGAAGCTATTGTGTGCCTCTCAATGCCATTTTAGAACCTATGGAAATGGCTGACACTAGATCATTGCATGATAAATTGAAAGTTGTTTACACCCTAAACTTTGACTGTCAACAACTGCTGTCAACAGAGCTCAAGACCCAAGCTTGACTGACATTTCCAGCAGTGTATTGTGCAGTAAGCCCCAGGTAAGCTATGCTTTTGTGAATATGAACACTGCATAGCAAACCATAGACTAACCACACCGATAAGTAATGCTTGGACCAAACTGTTCATTAAAAAGTTACTTTGAGAACTACAACCACAGCTACTTTGTTTTGTTTTAGTGAACCACAGTAATTAATACTATGTTTAAACAAGGTCAAAGGCCTTTTTAGCTACTTGGCCAATTCATACAGAGGTCTGTAACGAGAGGGGTCAATGCACTACAGTACAGTGTCAGCATACAAAAGGTTAAGCAAACACTATTATTTGAATCATCAGTTTATCATTTACAACTGTGAAAAAACAAAGATGAACACAGTGTACTTGCTATATAAGGTTAAACTAAGTCAAGTAGTAAACACACACCACAGAATAATTTGGAACAATGCGGTCATTCTGTTAAGTGATTTGAATGAATGCTAGATTCTAGAATGAGATTCAGTAAAAAAGAAAAATAAAAGTTTTCCAACTTACATATTTTCAGTATTTTGCACAGCACTATAATTCATAATATATTTGCATTAGTCTTGACCTGAAATAGATGTGCAAGTTCCCCATTAAAAAGTCTGCACCACAAGAGATCCGCCACACTTACTCTCAGTTGTTATTTTATAGAAATGAACACATGATTTTAGTGCTGGGATGAGCATCTGAACAAGCACTGCTTGACGTGTTCGCTGGTAAAAATGACCGTTTTCATATTCGATCATAAAACATCATTTATAAAATTATCAAAAATATCTCTTGCAGAGGGAACCAATGCATTAATGAGGTCTGAAATAAATAATATGCATTCTATTGTATAGAACAGGATTTCTCTCATTGATTTAATAGGGAACCCGGTATATATTTTAATTGAGAGATTAATACTTTTCCAGCAAATTCAATATCGCTAATGATTTTAGGGCCCGTCAAACTTGAATTGTGTGGCAAGAAGCGTGTTACTTGCTGTCATAAATCATGAGTGTGTTATACAAAGAAGCTGATGCATACGGGAAAACCGTTAACATTGCTGGACTATTGAAAAAGGATAAGCAATGACTCCACACACCACTCAGCTGCCAGTGCTTACAGTGACACTCCTTGACGCTGTCCATTTGTCTTTCAACACATACATACCGGACTTTCCTTTCTCGTTTCTTTTCATTGTTCACATCCTGACAACTTTTCACACATAACTTTAAAGTCGGTTTCAAAGCTCTTTTCAAAATGGCCGCTCTAGCGCACTGATAGTGTAAGGATTATTGCCCACATTGTCAAACAGGTAGCATAGCAATAATGATCCATGGAACAGAAAAGCCAGCGCACTTGTTGTTATGTTTTTTGGTTTTTTTTAAACAGTTGTAGCAACACATGGGGATGAATAACGCTATATTTTCAGAACCCTGCTACTTACACTTTAAATTACCATTGCTATCAGTCACTTGTACAGTTGCCCACTGGGAATCAAACCAATAACACTTGGGTTACAGTCAAGTATCCTATCCACTAGACCACCAAAACATGCTGGCAAGCAGAGTCAATTTCAGAATTACCAGCTGAGGCCTACACTTTTTTAAACAAAAGTGCCCGGGGCATTTTTTATAAAAATTCAACAGACTAAACCACAATTTCAAGATGGGCCATTTTAGCTTGGCCAGAGACAGAAAATTATTGGTCTAAAAAATGAGGACTATCTACAATTAAACATCACCATGACAACTGGCACTGGCACCATGACAGCACTTTTTTTCAAAAAAGAGGGCAAGAACTGAAATTAACTTTGTGGAGAAAATATAATTTATCCTGGATATGGCATTTCTTAGGCTGTCTGGCTAAGGAGACAGTGTGTTGACTAAGGCTGAAAAAAAACATATCACTTGAGTCAATTTGGAACAAGAGTACTAAACTCAAATAAAAAAATGGAAACATTAACACAACTGAAAAAATAATGCCCCTGCAGCAGGTGCGAAGCTGAAATATTCATAACAATTTCAGCCCGGTAGTTGATAATTAATCAAATTAACTAGTAATCACTGGTAAGCATGCTGGGATAGCTCCTGAGCCGCAGAAGGGCCTAATGAATCCAATTAGCTAAGCATTTTGCATTAAGTGTAATCGTTTGGAGTCCTTAGTTATTTTTTTCCTCATTTCTTCTCACTGTTGGCTCCAGTGCCTCCTGCCATACTTACCATCTGTTAGGGTCTGGAAGCACATTTTCCCGCTGTATTTGCCGAAGCCGGCAACAGTCCTGGCACGGACCTGCACCACATACACGGTGCCAGGCCTCAGCCCGTCAATGCGGGCGGTGTTGGTTTGGCTCTTCACCATGGAAGAATTGAACTCATTGTGGTCCTGCAATGGCAAAAAACAGAAAACAAACTGTTAACAAATCGTATTCTGTATGGTCATTGCTTTCAGTATGTACAGCATAGGGACCATGCGTAGCAAAGACTGCAGGTGTTTGTGAGGGATATGTGACTGTCCATTTTGGTCATTTGTTTAATTGATATTTTTGCTTGTTAATAGTTGGTTAACAAACTTACTGACAGTTAACAAAAGTAATTTTGTGTTAATTGCAAGAGATTCTGGAATCTCTATAGAAGTGAAGTAGTCAATTTCTCTATTGTATAGTATTCTATTTGTAAAGTATTCAAAAGTACACTTTAAATTTTAAACCTATTTCACTGATATGACACAATATGACAACATAGCCCTATTTTACCTAAAAATGACAAGTCACTACATACAGTATTAATACCCTATTTACACTACCTTAATATTGCATGTATGTTTTAAAAAACGTAAATTGTGAATGAAGTAAATGACATGGCTTGAACACAGAAGAATGTGGTTATTTAAAAGAACAAGAACAACATCACGAGGGACGGCAAGAGAATTAATATAATCAATCAATCAATAAATCAATATATTTTATTTTTATACAGTGCCTTTCATGACAGCTCACCACAAAGTGACCTGTCATGTAACCAAAAGATCTACCACCTAAGGTTTATTTTCTGAATAATAGGTACAGACAGTAACCCAGCATCCGGAGCGGGCAATTAGGGACATAGTGTTCTTTAGGGTATTTAGGAACAAGACCATTTAAACCTTTATTAGTTAACAGCAACACCGTAAAATCTATTCTAAAACTAACAGGGAGCCAACGCAAGGATGCCAGCACAGGGGTGATATGCTCTCGCTTCTTGCAAAATTCTAGCAGCAGCATTTTGTACAAGTTTGAGGCGAGAAATAATGTTTTGGCTAGTTCCAATGAAAAGACCATTGCATTAATCAATCCTAAAGGATATAAAAGCATGCACTAATCTCTCTGCATCTTGCCTGGAGAGAATACCTCTCAGTCTTGCAATGTTTCTTAAATGAAAAAAGGACATTTTTGAAACATTTTTAATGTGTGCTTTGAAAGAGAGGTCTGTATCAAATATAACACCTACATTTTTTTACTTCTGCCCTAAAATCTGTCCATCAAATAAAACATCAACCAAATGTGTATTTTTATGTTTTTTCTGAGGTCCCAGTATCATCACTTCAGTTTTGTCTGAATTTAACATTAAAACGTTATTAAACATCCAGTTCTTGATGTTAGCAAGACAGGTATTCAAAATGTTAGTAGCAGATACATAGTCCTGTTTGAGGGACAAGTAAAGCTGAGTATCTTCAGCATAACAGTGGAAACTAACTCCATGTCTACGAATAATGTCACCTATGGGTAACATATAAAGAGAAAATAAAATTGGGCCAAGAATTGATAATAGGAACTGCAATTGATAAAACTACCTCAATAAAACAACTGAATATATTGTTAACAGTCGAGTGTCCTTGCACCAAGCCCTTTGTTAAGACTGCCCTTGGACTGCAGCTTTGTATAAAGACTTGGTGTAGGTCTATTGTTCTGAATTGTATTACATTAATCTTTTGAAATCGTTGTGTGTGGATTCATGTCTTGTTTCTCATTACAAATGTGCTTAAACAATAAGAAGATCCCTAGAGTTCTCTGTGCTGAATTTGCTTGTATAAACATCTGATACAGGGACTCCTGCATCAAATTGGATGGTTCTGAAGATGCTTTCTGGGCTTTATACCAGGAGCTGTACCGTGTTGTGATTTCCCTGCTGAATCTCACAATTGTATTATTATTTTTTTAATAATATATTTATTCAGATTTTTAGAGTATAAAGGTTACAGATATCACATTTCCACTACACTTACAATAATAACTAACAAACATAGGTTTGTTAGGTACAACACACATACCCATAACAAAATAATCAGTTTGTATATTCATGTGTGGACTGCCTAATCTAAAAATATCTGGTCAGCTATGACAATGTGTAAGGCAGTCAGTCTATCCTCTACTTA
This sequence comes from Acipenser oxyrinchus oxyrinchus, assembly GCA_030684275.1. NCBI lineage: Eukaryota > Metazoa > Chordata > Actinopteri > Acipenseriformes > Acipenseridae > Acipenser > Acipenser oxyrinchus. Next base: position 15,582,734 of record CM060254.1, on the reverse strand, counting down.
ATATTTTGTGCCCAGGCTTCTTCAGAAATGGAGACCATGTCTTTTTTTTTTTTAAAAGATGCTATTTTTGCAGCTTCTCATCACCCTTAACCATTGAGAGAGGCTGGGTTTTCATTTTTCAACAGCAAATGCAATTGTGCAACTATACTGCCATTCAGCAATCCAGTCTGATAAATCTGTGTTGATATATTAGGAGTGGCCAGTTATATACTTTAGACAAAATATCAAACACTTTATTCCAAAAGGATTGTATTTTGTGTAAATAATTCCCCTCTTTGTTCTTACATCAAGAGCATGTAGTAGAGTGGTTCTGGTTTATTGTACTGAGCCAGCTTGGTGTGTAATAGAAAGGATGTATCAATTTAAAATGGATTAAAGAACGTTTAGTAATTATTATACCACTAGATGCAATGCCACATACTGCATCTGGTTCGGTTTTCCATAGGTATGTCAAATCACCTTATTGTTTGTTAAAACTACCACTTCCCTACAAATGGCTAGGGAGATAGAACATACATCACAGCATAAATATCGAGAACCATCTGCAAGTGGATCAAGGAAAAGCAGAGCTGTTGTAATACAAGGTTGAAATGCCTAATTAACTACTTATCTAATGGGGTAAAGTGCATCAGCTTCAAGCGTTTCTTATTCATTTTAGTAATTGGTGTTTTTTTTTCTTTCATATAGAAACTGCGGCAATGATGACTAATAAGTGATTCACACTACCAAAATAATGTGTGATCATCACTTAAAGCAAAAACACGACTGTGGATGAAATCACAATAACATTGTTTCTTGAGTGTTCATTGTGCATTGTTTAGGTATTGTGGATAGGGTGAAGAGTAAAAAGTGTACATGAATATTGATGTTTTATTTTGCTTTGGAGTGAAAGCCTACAGCCAAAAGTTTTGCATCACCTAGAATTTTAGGATTGAGACATGAACATAATTTAGATATTTTATTTATCATCATGTAATCAAAGAAACTACAAAATAATATTGCACCTATAATAGTAGTACAGTATTTCATGTTAGATTTCGAAATGTCACATTTTTTGTCAGTTTTTCGTCAAGTATATGGAAAACTACTGTAATTCAATATGTTAATGTAATATTATTTAGCAGGTTTCATTCGACTTTATGAAGCACAATTAGTTGATTCTATAGGGTTTTGCAAAACGTTTGGCCATAGCTGTAGATACAGCTAGCCCATCTTATTATCAATAACAGCTAGAAATATACATCATCATTTTAATGTGATTGTTCAATTCTATTTCCAAATGATTCTGATCATATTCACAAATGTGTAATTAGACCTGGTTGGCTTTCCAGTTTGTTTCCATTACCTTGGTAGTTTCAACAGCAGAAAAGAATACTATTTGTAGTATAAATTATTTTTGTATTCTCCATCTTTTTGATGTTATTTAAAATATACGATTAAAAAAGATGCATCATTCAAGTGAATTAGACAGTTCTGAATAACTGCATTGGATAAATGATGTCTTCTTGTAACAACACAACCATATTCACACATTTGATGACTGGTCCATTGAGATAACAGTCATTGTCAGGAATCTACCATCTGCAAGTGATGTTGATTTGAAAACACTGGGCCCCTTGAGTCTTGATGGAGAAATGCTGTAGAGTAGATGCTTTCCAAAACTACAGTTAAGTGACACATTGTACAGCTAGACAAAAGGCCAGGTTTTCAGAGCTCTAATTGATTTCTATTTCTGAAAGGAGGAAAGTCCATGTTAATTGGTTATAGCTAATCAAATAATTCCACAGATCAAAACTGTTATGCACTTCCAGAAGCTCTTGTTGCAGCAAGTATGTATTTCTATATTACTTAAATGACACCATACTAAGTTTACAAAAGAATGTTACATTTGCATTTCCTAGGTCATGTAACCTTCACAGTGTCTTTGAAGTCAAAGCATGTCACTGGCTGCAAACCATGCCAGTCATTATGGGAGGCATGCAAACTGAGATTGTTTTAAACATTAAGACAATAACTCAAAGTGTATTGTCTCTATGAGCTCTTGTAACAAACCACAACCCTGCCATTCGTAGGATATGGGCAACTGCGAAGCATCTATACAAGGATTTGAGTATATTTTACGACAGCTTTAATGTGGTATCCAGGGGTTTCTCCTCCTTTTCTGCAAAGCCGAGAATACATCATTTCAAACCACTTGTAGGTTTCTCTTTGTTCTTTTAGTAGTGATGGAAAAAGTGAAGCCTCCTGAACCACTGAACCCTCAGAATCATTTGGTTCACAAAAAGATTCACTGAGCCGAAGCACATGAAGCGCTTCATGCTCTTTAGTGCCATCTCTTGGTAGATCTGCACAACTCAATACATTAAGAGTAAAGACAGCCCCCTATCTCCAGAGAGAAGACATTTAGTAAAGTGGACAATTGCACTAATGCTCAGAGAAGGCAATGTGTTATATAGTGACATTTCATACACTTTTGACATACAATATCAAGCAATTTCATTTTTCTTTCTCGGTTAATTGGGCATCTATAATTTAAACAATCATTTCAGTGTAAAGGAACATTTCAGTGCTTTTTCTAAAGACAGAGCTTGGCCTTGCTTTTTTCAAAATTGCCAGGAATATTTATTTTACATATCAACCACACAAGCAATAAATCAATAAAACCTTCTTAAATAATCATACTAGAAATATAAAAGTGTTGTCCAATCAAAAAGAAGATCTTGTTGCTTGAAATGAGACTTCAGCAACCGTAGTGTGTAAGATGGTGTGACAAGTAGGATATTATATTTACAAGCAGATTCTTCAGTGGTGCATGTAGTATAGCTCTAGCTATAAAGTAGAGGGGTGGAAAATAGTAGGTTCAAATCCCTGCCGTTTCCATTTAGAAATTGTATAGTCTGTATACACTTATAATAGATAGGAGGATATTTTGCTGATAATGTTCATGAAGAGCTCTGTTTGTACATACTTAACGACTTGCGGTCCTATGTCGGACCTGGTCCGACATTGCAATTTTCCCTTTCCGGTCCAATGTCGGACCCTGTCCAACATCATCAAAAAGACGTAAAAAAGCAGAGAAACCCATTCAATGGCCGAGTGAGACCAATAGAACCCGAAAAAAAGGGCCATATCTCATGAATACAGATAGCCCCGGCACCACAAAGATAACATGGACATAAACAAACAAGATAGCTGCTTCTGCATCCAGCGCTCAAAGAATATCACATACATTTCCAGAGCTTTTATTCGATGTTATAGTAATAAAATAATGACTTGGATCACATTATTGAGGAGTTTGGTGATAAAACGAGTGATCAGGAGATGATTTATCGGTATGCACTACGATGAAGAGGTGAAAAATACAGCGAACAAGGGGTGGGGCGGGGCTGGAGATGCAGTACTGAGTGTCCTGTTGATATGCAGTTCCTTTTAAACCTGTTTTACTGTGAAAAAAAAAATACATTTAAACAGCGGGTCTAAAATAAACTGCGCATGTGAAAATAAATTGGACCTGACGCACCTGAGACCGCTAAGGGTTCATGCTTTTTGTTTTGTTGTTTATCAGCTACTGTTAAACACTGTTCACGCATCACATGACCTAGTGGTTCAAATGAACCACATGAAGCTTTGCTTCGTAACACTGTTTGCTTCAATTGGTTCATGTGGGGCCCATCATTTTCTTTTAGTTTGCGCGCAAATCTCTGAAGCATAATCACTGCTGTGAGGATGCAGCAGTTGAGTTTTTTTTTTAATCAAGCAGAGAGACATCTTGCTTCTCATTATGTTGTTGCCTTTCTCATAATGAACTGCGCACAGCTGTTATTTGTAAGGAGGCGACACCTTTTGTAGAAGGATTTTATAGAATCTTTTAATCATTTAGTCTTGTACAAATACTGAATCTGGAAACCTGTATCAAGCTTCACTGCACGCTTTTGATTGTTTAAATGTATAGTTAGGTACAGATACTGCCTAATTAAATTATCTGGGCAGCACATATCCGCAAGTAATTCATAATATCCATTTCCACTGTTATAATGACACCAATTTACTTTAAACATGCCTCGTTAACTAAATAGACCATAGGAAAAATGAAATGTCTAGCTCTGTGAAACATTACTTTGTTTTGTAAGTTAAAAAGAGCAGGCCAACTAAGTGACCCCAAATTGTTCTTCAAACATAGAAAATTCTTCAGAAGAAAAAAAGTAAAAGGAGCACTACTGAAAGAAAGCATTCATTCATGCATTCATTTTTGCTATTGAATGAAAACTCACAGTACCATAAATCCTAATTAGTGGTGTCTGGTTTCAAGTTCCCTTCTGCCAGACCTAAATCTGCTAATGACTGGCATTTAAGCCATTAGGATCTGTATCAATGGTAAAGTTACTATTATTTAATGGTTACGTGTTAAAAGAACTGAAATCTTATGGGAGCAAGTATATCAGTAGCATTCATCCCCCACCAAAGCTGTAAATTCAAAATTAGAGCTATCATTATGATGAAAATGTTGATGACTGTGACATATATCACATAATAGTGTAAAATAAGAGTTAGCAATGACATTTTGTATCAAAATTTGATAAGCAATTCTCCAGATTAATAGAGACGGATGAATGAATGGGCATACACACACTCTCTGTATCTCAAGAATGTTAAATGGTGCCAACACCAAGTTTCATGACAATTGGATAAGACGTTCTCCAGAGATATACAAAAATGGAAGTGTGACATACAGGCAGATGGATGAACTGACAGATCCCCATATATCCCCTAAATCCAATATTCTCAATCTTAAAACAGAATAATGTTAATGCCTAGTTTCACTGCAATTGGATAGCAGTTCTCCAGATACTGTATATGCAAAAATGTGTGACGTGTGACAAATCCCAAGATATCTTTACAGTGTATCTATTTTACCAGAGATGGAACACAGCAGTATGTGTGCAGCTTGAAGATTTCCTGTCAAACTTGGTAAGGGTGGTCAAATTATTGATTCCATCTGTCTGTCACCATTACAGATTAAATATATGTACAGAACCAATTGTGACGAGACCTGGCATGAACTTTCTTTAGCACAAGGTAATGAGTAACAGACTGGGACATCCATATGTTCTGGAGGTCTACTTTTTCATGATACTGATGGCTCCAATCATTGCTATGTGGGAGAATGTTTCTGTCAAACCTTTTTACTACAGTTCAGATGTCCAGTCTTAGAATTTATTTGAAGTTTCATCTATAACTTCTAAAACCCAGTCATGAATTTTGAGGTAAAACTAAAAGCAAGTCGGAGATAAAGGTTAATTAAGACCTTCATCGGTGTAACGCTGTCTGGTCTTGTCATTTCACTATCTCTCCCAATGTGACAAGACGAGAGGGCCTGTCATAGACATTAGTAAGAATTCACAGGTGGGAAAATGTTCTCTTTGTTACCAGTATAATTATATGTAAAACAAATATATTCATTACAAGATAATAAATGTGTGCTTAGCAACCATGCAACTGGCTTGTGCATGCCTCACGCTTATTTTAATGCCAGATTACAGTAAGTATAAACCTTATAAATGTAAAAACACATTTTCAAATACAATGTAAATGTATTACAAAAGTATTTGTAACAGAGCTGTTTCTGAAACTGACGATATACGCTTTGAAGAATTCACCCATTTCTGCAGGCTTCTGATTTCCTGTCCGATATCTATATTTTATATCAAAAATATAATCTTATATGATGGTAAGATGCTTAAACGAAGATTTAAATACAACAGTGTACTGTAGTAGTTTTGCAGTGAAAAGGTTAAACAGAGTAAACCTAAAGCAAGCAGGGTTCAAACCAAACCAATGGAATGTGTCTTGTCCCATTTCCTTTGCCAGTTAAAAGCCTGGCTACATCCTCTCACACGCTTGTTGTCAAGTTGGGTCAAAAGAAGCCTCGTCTGAAGCGTTTCCCCAGTTGCGCAAACATGAAACTCTAAAAGGGAGGCACACAAGGGTGAAAATGGCCAATGACATGCAATGCCAGAGGGAACAGACTGCGCCTCAGATGGAGTCAGTTTGCAGTCATTACACATCGGCAGGTGTCCCCCACTGCTGTTCACCACTGAATCTATTACTCCGCAGGCGTCCAAAAGAAAATTTCTGCTCTGGTACATTATGGCTGATGATTTTTTTCTCAGCTCAGCAGCCGGACACAAACATACTTTCCAAACGCTGTGTTTAGTCCTCAAACCGAGGGGTGCCTGGCTCAAGTGCCCATGTGAACTCCACATGGTTGCATTTTCATAAAGTGCCTCATTCCGTCAGGTCAGCAGTACTAATGGAAGTATCCTTCTCCTGGTTTTCCCCAAAGTAAAATAGTGAAGCCCGACGGTCATTATTGTAAATATTGTAACGAAATACCAGAATGTTTCTCTACCCCAGAAGTGTATGTCTTTCCCTTGTAATTATTTATTTGTTTATTTCATTTACTGTGAATTAATATATCGTGGACTGATGTTTTATTTCTATAAATTGAACATGAATGACACATTGTAGTAGGATATCATGTACTGTACTATTTAATATAATATATATTACATTGTTATTAACTTGAAGAACCCTGCGTGCCTTTGCTTGACCTCTTTCTTTATGTGATACGAGGGAGGGGGGTGGAGGGGATGGGGGGGCTTGTGTTTGACAGCTTTGAACTTTGTTCTTCCTTGTTTTACTGATTTATAATAAGGTATAAATATGATATTTTTCTAATGATATAAGACCATCTTGCTTGCAAAGAACCCAACAGAATGCAAATGAAAATATTGCAGTTTTTTGCTTTATTATAGGAGACATTATATTTTTGTATAATGCTTGCCCATTGCTCGGAATAATCATACCTGTTAAAACGGCTTGAAGTGTTTTTATGGTGGTTAGTGGTCATCTTAACCTCAGCTAGGTGCAGTACACACTTCACACAGGAATAAATAACGGTTAACAGTGTGACTTTCCATCCTTCTCCATACCATTGCCATATCACATCAACCCAAGTATCCCAAAATGTCAGTATATAAGGTCAAAGCAGCTCATGGAACATCCAAAGTGTATTACCGATTGTCTTTGAGGCAACCTCAAATCGTGCTGAGTTAATCCTGGGCAACAACTAACTGCCTTCTTATGTCTCTGAGAGACACAGAGGTCTGAACGTACGGAGACCCGGAGAAGGTCAATGCAGCTCTGAAACCTCTGTGGTTGAAACCCATCTAAGCACTTCTGACAGACTTCAGCCTCTCCCTCTGCAACTATGCTCACCTTTAGCTTTTATCGCTGGCTTCCTCATAAAGGGAATGGGCCTTGACCTTCCACCAGTGAGGCAGAAATCCAATACTGATCTACTGTTCTCTGTTACAGCGACAACAAGAAGCAGCTTTAACAACTAGCAAAGGGCAGTCAAATACCCATTCAAATAGCATCACAATTCGCCCTTCAGGACAGGGGTGTTCAATTCTGTTTTTCTACCACTTAAACTTTAGGATTAAACACATTTAAATGTTTAAACTTAGAATGATTGCAAACATCATAAAATGGTAAGAGCACTTGTATAAAAAAATAAGAAAGTTGAATTTCTGATTTAATAAGATAAAATCACTATTCTCACTTCTGATAGACACAGTCAGTATCCCCAGGCAGGGTGTTTATGTATTGAGCCCAGAAACACTGAGAAAGAGATGCAAACTTATTGTCATTTTAAGAACCTCGGCGATCAGGAAAGATAGATTAGTGGTTTAGTGGTTAGTGGTGCCCCGCCCCTGAGCGTATTTTGTGTTTTATGTTTTATGTGGTGTGTATATATTGGTGCACAGAGTGTGGGCTATGTAGCACGGGTGATTTAAAATGAATATTTTGTATTTAGGCACTGGGATTGCACAATCACTTCACATGCAGCTTAAAGAGGTATATTGGTTATTGAGCACGGGGATGTCTGCTTGTGTGTGTGGAATAATGGGTGACAGGGAGGAAGTTAAAATCCTCCTGCAAAAACACATGGGAATGTGGCTGGAGCTGTAAATTGAATAAGTGGTTAAATTCTTAATTAAGCCACAGATGTATAAATAGGGTGATCATGGGTGATACAGGGTTGTGTGTTCAGAGGCGGAACAAGAGACATGAGTCGTGAGACAAGAGAGTCAATATTATTAGAAAGCAATTACACCAAAACCAATAATATAAAGACTATTGCTTTTGACTGCTGGCAAGTTAAAATTTTACTTTAGAGTACAAAACTTAGTTAAAGGTCCTTTCACACCAATAAAAAAAGATGTTCAATGGCAGTCTGAAGTATTTTGTTTATAGTTTTAGAGAGAGAGTATTTATTTTCAACAGACTACTTGGATATTACATTATATGAAAATAAGTTTCAAGCAATTAAATGTAAGTATTAATTAATATTTTTTGAAGATGCAAGCCCATTTTGTTTAAAAAAATAAATTAACAAGCGCTGTATGTACGTGAAGATCACAACCGAGGGTTTACAGTAACATATGATCTGTGTTCATTTACATGCTTGCTCAGCTACAAAATACAAATCTGATTCGCTGCTCTTTAATTCATTCACTGTTAGTTTGCTTTCTTTTTTTCTCTCGCACACGTAATGTGCTGTCATAGGAAAATGTGAAAGACGGTTTAGTGTACAAATATGCTTGCACAGCAATCATGATAGAAAGCGGGTTCATCTGTAATTAATTTAATACATCCGGATTTGCATGCTGGGTAGATGTTTTAAAGTTAGTTTGGTTAAAAAAAGTTTTGCTTTTTTTAAGAATACATTCATAAAAACGAAAATGGGGCAGAGGAGACCACAGCAACATGACTTTGGGAATAGGCACAATCAACATTTCCAGATGAAAGGAGGTTGAGGATGGAACAGTATTGTTTTCAATGCATTTTTAAGAAGTGGTCTGTGAATTTTGTCATAGTGGGTGAACAGATCAATTTGTTTGCTCTGCTTTGGTATTTTGCATGTGTTTATGAAACAGCAGCTAGATACTAACCTTTTACGTCAGTAGGGTTATTCAAAATACAATTAGCCTCTATAGTATTACTGTAAGCTTGCACATTTGAACTACAGTGGAACGTCGCATATCCGACTGTCACATAACAGCCCTGATCAATTAACCATCTCGTTAAAGAAATAAATAAATATTAAAAGTAGGCTATGAGAGTAATGGCATTGGCAGCAAATGCAGCTTCCGCGATGGAAACAGAAAGAAAGCATTATTGCAATCAGCCATTTGGTGCTTTCCCCTTTAAGAGAGGCGGGATGTGTGCGTGTGTCAGTCAGCTGCATGTAGTAGTGATTTTTCAATATGCAAATCGAAAGCTTTTTTGTGCAAAGTGTTTATATGAGGGAGTGCACGCTTGCGGATATTGGCAGCGTGTTGTTGTAGCTTTTAAACGCATTTGAATTAAACAAAGCAAGATTCATTAAAGTAATGCTTACCTGCCGTTTGTTTAAAATAGCCAAAGCAATATTCAAACCGAGCTGCTTATCGGCTGTTGGCAATATCAAGAAAGAGCACAAAGTACCGTGACAGAGATATTAAAAAAGCAGAACCAGGGAGGCAGGGACTTCTAGAGTTAAGAAAGAAGCCATCACTTGCAGGTTACTGTACATTTACCGTTTGTTTTATTTTTTTTTTTTTAAAAAAGCTTTGCGTGGAGATGGCTTATAGCAAACTGCATAGCAACACTGTGTGTTTGTAGCCTAATTAATCTCGTGTACGTTTGCTTACTTTTAAAGCAAAACATTTTCCCATGTTTAAAGCAGTTTGCATGTTGTTTTTGTTCACTAATCTATTTATGGATGTGTAAATGCTTTTTCTATAGATGTTCGCAAATCCAACTTTTTCACATATCCGCCTATACCCCAGTCCACAGGAGGTCGGATATGCGACGTGGTACTGTACATTGATTTTTATTTAAACAAACTGGGATTTAATTGTGCCAAGTATAGGTGGTTAACAGGTTTATAGTGTGATGTGTTCTATGTGAAATATTTTTTTAAATGTATCAGTGAACAACCCTTTTTTATGTGTGAAAATAATGAAAATTCTTTATTTAGTTATGCGCATTATTTTGCTAAACTTTCACAGATACATTTCATTCTGTAAGCCAATTTCTGTAAGCCAATTAGGTTGAGTTTATTTAATTTGAACTGGAGCATATATGTGTGAGTATGCAATGGGTTTAAAAAGAGAAAGAGAAAAAAAATCACTGCTGAAGTGACTCTGTAAAGAGCAGTGCTGTACAAGCATTTAGCTCACAGCGGCAGTGCTCCACATCACCCCTCTCAATGCCCGATGACACTCGATCTCAACGCGTCCTTCACTCAAGCTTCACACTACCTTCACGGACCATTCCTGCAATGTCCATGCGGCGCTCACTGTATATTAACGCAGGAATCCTGCGTGAATCGCATTACAATCACACTGCATGTACTGTAAAGGGGAACCCGAGCAGACGGTCCCCATGGCCATTAACATTCTGGAGCAGAGGGATGGGGAGCGGTGGACTGCCAGGGAGAAGCGGCACAGCCCGGCAACGTTGCAGGACGTCTTTGAGATGGTCCTCTGGTATCTATATACCAACTTGGATGATCCACTGTCCCCGATGCCAGGGGAAGTTCCAAGGACGTCCAAAGCCAGCAAGAGGGGCCGGAGAAGAAAAAAGAAGCCAGTGCAGGCTCCAGAACCCAAGAGGGGGGAGCCCAAGCCTTCAGTGCGACTGGGAGAAGCATTGCGGTCTCCAGTTATATACCAGGGTGGCAGCTGGGACGCCCACGTCCGTGCTCTCTGAGCAAGTTGGGGCCTCATCGGTGAGGAAGGGGAGCCTGGGCATCCAGCGTCCAAGAGGGTGGAGCCCGAGTGTCTAGCGCCCAAGAGGATGGAGCCCGAGCATCCAGCGCCCAAAGAGGGAGAGCCGCACCAGTCTAAAGTGACCGAGGGAGAGCCACACCAGACTCCAGTGACCGAGGGAGAGCCGCACCAGTCTAAAGTGACCGAGGGAGAGCCACACCAGACTCCAGTGACAGAGGGAGAGCCGCACCAGTCTAAAGTGACCGAGGGAGAGCCACACCAGACTCCAGTGACCGAGGGAGAGCTGCACCAGTCTCCAGAGATAGGAGGAGACTACCTGCTGCTCCAGCCTCCACTGCTATAGGGAGACTGTCTGCTGCTCCCGCCTCCTCTGCCAGAGGGAGACCACTTGTTGCTCTCGCCTCCACCACCACTGCCCGAGCCTGCACCACCTAGGGCTGCCGAGCCTGCAACGCTCGGGGAGGCCTACTTGCCATCGCCCGGGAATTGTGTATCACGTTTGCCCACTTTGAAGACATCGCCCAGCGAGGCAAGTTCGCCGGGGAGGCTAAAACCAATCAGGATAAAGTTCAGATATCGGCAGTAACATTGTGTGTATTTCCAAGCCTGACCAGCCTTGAGTCATATTGAAAAAAACAGAAAAAAAACAGACAGCGTCAGCATTCCTGTATAAGGAGAATGTCTTTTCCACTTACCTTTTATATTGTATCTGGCTCCTTGGGAGAAAGAAATTGTAATTGAGATCTTCAGGGCCCAACCAATACTTTTCTTTTGTAAAAGGGGCTATTTTTGTCTTCAAAGCCAGCAAACGTGATACACAATCTAGAGATATTATACAACCGGTGTTCATAAATCTATTCCAGCTGTCTAATAACTGTGCTTTTTTACAATATCACGGCAGCAACTTAAATAACTGTGTTTAAGGTTATTTTCTACCTCCCCCTTGACAACCACACTCCATCCCGCTCTTGTTCAGAATGAAAGGAATGACTGTTCACAGGGGATTGCTGGGTGGATAGGCTGTAATGTTCCCAGTCAAATCATTTTTATGTTCAGTACTTATCCAAAAACTATACGGTTTGATTTCAGATAATGAGACAATGGTTTCATTTTCAGAAACAACAGGGATCCACAGCTTTTCTTTCACAATGTCCTACTGTAAGTGACTCTGCATATAATGCACAGTTCACAGCCGACCTCTGTAAAGCGTTTTGTGATGGTGGTCCACTATGATAGGCGTTATATAAAAATAAAGATATTATTATTATTAGTAGTAGTAGTAGTAGTCGTAGTAGTCGTAGTAGTATTATTATATTCATACTAAAATATTTCATTACAGCCACGCCCCTTATGCTCACGATTGTGCTTGTTCCATCTCATTGAATGAGCTCCAATAATGGCGCCTGTAGGGATACGTGTATTGAATCATGGGATTGCACAATAGAACCATGGGATTGACTATCCTATCCATTATTTATTATTATTTGTTTATTTAGCAGATGCCTTTATCCAAGGCGACTTACAGAGACTAGGGTGTGTGAACTATGCATCAACTACAGAGTCACTTACAACTACGTCTCACCCGAAAGACGGAGCACAAGGAGGTTAAGTGACTTGCCCAGGGTCACACAATGAGTCAGTGGCTGAGGTGGGATTTGAACTGGGGACCCCCTGGTTATTATATCTTATAATGCTCCCTATGCAATCTACTACAGCTCGACCAGTTAATTAATTCAGCAACATTCTTTGTCTCCTTTTTGTTAATAACCCTTATTTTATTTATATTTTGCATTGGTGGCGCAGATGCAGGGAGCCGGGGGTCCTCCTTTTGGGGGCAAGTGATTTCAGGTGCCGATCTTGTGAAGAGTCGGTGTTCCTTGTTAGTTGGGATGACTTTTAGTCTTCTCAAATATATCCTCTATCCTTCTCTTCATTTTTTCCCCTGGGGGAAAGTAAAGCTTGCATCCCAGCCTTGGAGGTCGGTCTCACCTCCCTGAGGCGGGGAAAGCATGTTATCTCAAAAGTCACAAGCACATAGTTCCTATTTCCTAGTCCCATTGATTATTCCACGCAGCCCTTCCTCCTGTTCTGTGAATTTGCTGAATATGTAAACAACATAAACTAGCTTCTGAGACCACAGAGCTCTCTTCTTTAGGTGAGAAGTGGAAACTGGAGGTAAAGAAAGGTACGACCTATAAGAGGAAGGATAACGGCGTCTGCTAAGAAATAAGGAAGCGCCTGCTAAGAAATAAGGAAGCTTCTTTACCTCTACTTCCCACCTAAATAAGAGACTTGTGTGATCTCGAAAGCTAATGTACATATTCAGAAATGATATCTCCAAACAAAAACATTGTTGTACTTCTGCCACCAGTAAATGTGTGTAAATTGCATTCGATACCTTGGCACTTCGGTATTATAAATACAAATAATGAGCTAGTGCTCACAAGTTTTTATTTTTATTTCAATAAATCAACAAATAAACCAACAAGAGAATTTCCACAGAAAAAAAAATAAAAATTATAACACAGCAGCCTTTCCACTTCACAGATCCCTGACTGCTAGGCCTGAGCTTGAAGGAGAAATATTAGGTTTAATTGGTGAGACAAGACCAGTAGCTGTGCCTGCATCTCGAGGGACATGAAAGAGAATAAGGTGGTTTTCTGAAGGAGGTCTTTTATCAAATACCATCAAACTGGAACTGTATCCTAGCAACACCATGATTACCTCATGTTTACACCGAATTTGCTGGTTAAACATAATCAACGAGTTATCATTAAATGGAAGAGTGATTTGCACATGAGTTAAAAGAAATTTATAAATTACCGAAATGGGAGTTTGTCTGTCTATATGCATATATATAGGGAAATGTTATTTTTAAGGGGGTAAATTAGCTTTATAAGCTAATTTCAATGTATTCTACATTTCATTATTTACTGATTATGTAAAGGAATTGAGCAGGTTTAATTCAATTTGCGTAAAATCCTTATTCATATACAGTGTGTCTCCTTTGCTGAAAGTCACTGAAGAACAACATGAGAAAGTGCCAGAACTAACTACTGCATATCCTAGCTCTAAGGGAGCTTGTGCTAAAAACGCAAAGAGGATAGAAACTGCAGCTAGCAAGAAGCTACGATGCAAAATTATCCAATTCCAGCATCCCAGAATATACTATAGTACAACTTTCTTTTTTAACTTTTTATTTTTCAAGCCATTCTTAGTTGCTTTTATTACAACTATTAAACATTGTTTTTTTATTTTATTTTTATTTGCTTTAACTAGGAGTTCTGGGGCTGCTCTTCTATCAAGTTGCCTGTCATAGACATATGTAATGTAGGCTGGATCAGCTCTTTGTATTATTAAGTGCCAACCCTACCTACTCCACAGCAGTGTATTGCCAGTACACCTAAAGTAAGGTGTTGTTTCCAAAGTGTCAAATCACGTGCCTTGTAAGGGTATTTAAGGAGGCAGTGTGGTCCAGTGGTTAACATCCAGGGCTTGTAACCAGAAGGTCACCGGTTCAAATGCCACCTCTGCCACTGACTGACTCACTGTGTGACCCTGAGCAAGTCACTTAACCTCCTTGTGCTCCATCCTGCGGATGAGAATGCGCGTATTGTGGGGCTGCGTATCTCACGCGTAGATCCAGGCTACGCAGGGTTTACACGTTTTTTTTAGAATAGGTCCATAAATGATGCTGGCTCTTACTTATATAAAAAGACACTGACTTACCTAGTCTTGGTTAAATATACTGTACAGTGCTGCCTTGTTATAAGGCAGACCTTTACACCTCAGAATACAATTTAAGGTGGTATGGTTATGGCTCCTATTTGCCCCACAATGCCATTCCACAAGCACTTGTGTTCTCGTTACTTAGGGCTCCTGAGTACAGCATTATAAAGGGGAGCACTGGATCTATGGTAGGAAACTAGGACTGAACAGCAACGTTCTCTTTTGGTGATACCGTTTTATAATAATCAATAAACATCTGAACAGCCTTTCAATTTTAGTTGCCTGTACTTGTAGTTTTTTCTGTGTAGCTTTTGCTGAGCGAGTCTCTGTGAAGAACTACAGGCTTCACAATGCACTGTCCTCCAGGCAGGCTCCAGCCAAATAAAGAGCCTACAGACACTTGTGGAATATAGATTTTAAGATGACCTTACTGTGTATCACGATGCATGATGTTGTCCAGTTATTATCCACAAACACTCCTGGTAACCAGTGATGACAAAGTAAGAACAAAAACACAAAGTGTTGTCTTAAACTTTTAAGAAATTAAAATGCTAAACAAGTGACTGATTCAATTTTGATACAGTGAGCCCCAGGCGTGTAATATGATTCTGGGTTTCGTTTCCACAATCTCTCCCTTAATTGCTTTCTGCGCTCTCATGCGGCATGCACCACGCTCCGCCTCATAATTATGCCCTGGCAATCCATCCCTCTTTATCATGCAAATCCAATACTGCAGCACATTGAATCAATGGTTAATGAGTAAGGACCAGTAGGATTGAAGATTACCCAGGGATAAAACAAAGTCAGTGTCATAATGGCATGAGGTCACATACACTGTGTCACCTGAATGTAAAACAGGAACTAGGATGACAGCTTAAGGAAACCAGACAGTAAGAGGTTTCTTCCAAAGGGAAGGTTATGGGACACCAGCTGAAGAGACTTATGGAAGGAGTAAGTACAGTTACGATACCAGATCTTTTTAAATTTTAAAATACAGTATATCTGAAAGTGCGATGAATACAGCTGAGTTCTGGAACTACAAAGCCATTAAATAATATATGCTAGCTATGATTATTCTATGAAGTAAAAAAAAAACCCACAAAATATAATTCTAAAACAAATGACACAACTTACTAACTGACTAGCGGCAAGCCACTAAATGAAATCAGTTGTTTTATTGAACCTTTTGTCCTTTCTGAAGAATTGTACATATGATGAAGTACAGAGTTTGAGAATCAATCCTTTGTTTTTCAGTGATGAAGACATTCACTGATGTGTGTTTGAGTGGGTGAATTGTAATTTCTCATGTTTAATATAAAAACGTTAAAATGCAAATATATATATATATATACTTTCCTTATAATAATAATACAATTCAGGCCCTAGACAACCTCTCTCAATGCAGTTGTGTCTTGTGATTTAGTTGGAAAAAGTAACCTAAAAACCTTCTAAATCCATTTAGAAACAGTGTCATTCCATCAAAGGTAGCAAGCCATTTCTGTCTATATACCTATACCTAGCCATTTCTGTCTAAATACCTATTTGACATGTGTCCTATATTTTCTCCTCATTCAAATTTGAAGGCAATCAAATTTCGAAAAGCATGGCTTCACATCCACTATTTTAGATCTTAGTCCCTTTACAGTGGGTAGTAATTGTATCCTGAGACATCATGAAAACTTTTATAAGGGTAAGAATCATAAATTAGGCTCCCAAACATTTTTGTGATATTGTAGTAAAATACTTTAAGCTTGAAATAATGACCCATGCGTCAGATATCCACCTGGTTGTGTAAAGATAAAATAGATGCAGGCCTTAAAAGAATCTAAAATTGCGTATATATGCTTTTTCTTCTCAATTTTTTATTCCATCTTTCTCTGCCCTCTTCTGTTGATCTGCTTTCACAAGGACGACTGGGTTTCTTAATTACTCGCCCATCCAAGTAAGTGACCTGTTTTTTATGCAGAAAACAGATTGAAAACAGCCGAGAATAAAATAAACAGGTAGATTTTAATGCATTAGCCAATCAGTAAATAAAAAATGATATTTTTGCTACCAAGAGATTCCCCAAGGACATTTGTTTTATCTGACCAATACAGAAATAGCCATGTTAGGATAAAAGGGAACAGCAATGTGCATTTGTAAAAATGGGGCTAACTTGCTCCATCCATTTTTATTACAAGAGGTACTACAAGAGACAAGCCCTGTTTTTTTATAACTTGGCCCTTTTTGTAGATATTACATCTTTATATGGCTCATCCCTTTATGCTTACTTAAAATGTTTAAGAAGACAAGTAAAGTAATGTTCTATGTTTCCCTTAGATCAAAGAATTTAAACCAATAAGCATTGATTCAAAATGTGTTGTCAAGAAGTACCTTCAACCATGACAAATCTAATGCAACGCATTTTCTAAATGGTGTTTCCAATCCAGAGCTAAGTCAAGTAATGTCCTGGTTTTCGAGTAAGATGCAAACCCATGAGAAATGGTGGATCTTGGCACCGCTCCTCCCTTCTCCTCATGCTTTCCGGAGTGAGATAGCAGCTCATTAATCACGTTTCTATTTCCAATTTAATAGAACAATACAAATTAGATGCCTTCCAGATGTCTGGTTAAAGGCATTTTGTGCACCAAAACAAAAGTGGACTGATTGGGCTAATGTATTTAATTGCTTTTATATATATATATATATATATATATATATATATATATATATATATATATATATATAACTTTGGAATATAAAAACAACTTAGCTCAGACAGAGTCTAGCTGCTGCATAGCTTTATGTGATTGTAGCTTGGACCCATCACTCTTATGACCTTGGGTGCTAAATGTCCCAATGACTAGGTGTTGTAATTAGGGTGACAGGACTTTTCAATTCAGGATTTTAAGTTTGTTTTTGTTGTTGGATAGTGCTTAAAAATAGGGCCCTACAACTTATGCTTGACTGCTGTATAGTTCCAACCCTTACCTTCTCGTAGTATCGGAGCTCGTAGTCCAAGATGATTCCATTGGGCTGCTCCGGCTGCGGCCATGACAACGTGATGACCTTCATGGTGGCGCTCACTTGGTGCATGATTGGAACCATGGAGGGAGCTGGAAGGAATAAAAAAAAAAAACAGTTTGGATGCATGTTTGTTTGATTTTTTTGGTAAGATACAATTAGAGGTTAGCCTAAGAAGTTATTGAGCCTCTTACTGTAACATACATTCATATTTGTTCAACAGTTTGTGGATAAGTATAGGGCTTTTAAAAAACAAAAAGAAAGAAAAACCTGACTAACACTTGTTTCCAGCTTGCCAATAAACCATCTGGCATCGTATTACCTGCATATTGACCAATCAAATGCTGCTCTTTGTGATTGACATTATTAGAATCCAGTCACTGGGTTTCTTTGTCAGTACACACCTGTTTAAACTTTGATTATTATTTGTTTATTTAGCAGACACCTTTATCCAAGGTGACTTACAGAGACTAGGGTGTGCAAACTATGCATTAGTTGCAGAGTCACTTACAACTACGTCTCACCCGAAAGACGAAGCACAAGGAGGTTAAGTAACTTGCTCAAGGTCATACAGTGAGTCAGTGGCTAAGCCAGGATTTGAACAGTGGACCTCCTGGTTACAAGCCCTTTTCTTTAACCACTGGACCACACAGCCTCCTTGATCACACACGATGATGTAATTGATCTCAGTTTTAAAATAAAATGTTTTTTGAGAATGTGTATTTAAATATAAATATTTAAGTATTACCTTTTTACTGTGTTATTTTTGTGATTGCTGTAAATAATAAATACAAATAAAGCTTGCTTTCATTGCTCTTTTGTGTGGATGCCACATGTTGCACTTTTTTGTATCACCCAAAATACATAGCATTGCTTTTATAACTGTTTAATGTGTAATTGGTTAAATATCTTTTTTTCTGTAAACCAAACATGTTCCACTATTATTTTAGTAGATAATCCGAAAACTGCAGGCCCCTAATTAAATCAGTATGACAGCATTACACAAAATAATGTACTTTTTATTGTTTTAACTGAAAGAAGGCAGCAAAAGTACAGTAGTGTGGTGTATAACGGACTAAAACATATTACACATTTAAACCAAATCTTTTGAAACCAGAAATAAGAAAGTAATTTGTGAAGGAGTTCAGCTTTCAGACCTCGAGCACATGGAAATGTGTAAATGGTAACATTTGAAGAATGTTTTCATTAGATCAGAGGACATTAAAAACAGATGGAAGGCAGAAGACATCTTTGCAGCTGAAATACTTCTGAATCAGCCTTTTGTTTGCACTGCTTGTGGGATTCGAAGTTGAGTTAGCGAGTGCTCCAGTGTAGCTTAAGTTAGTTTATACTTCATTAAATGAAGGGACACATGTTTTGTACAGGCATCTTGCTGATGAAGCTTTACTATGGTACAGTAAAGCCAATGTTTACCCTTTGTGTCATAGCAAGTACAAAACATGGATGCAAGTAGCATAAGGATATAAATAACACATTAGAAAAATGAGGGACCTAATATGTTTTCTCCTGTGCGTTAATGCATATGTACTAATGCTCCCTTAATAAAAATGTTTATCATATCACAGCATGTTCAATAACTTTGTGTAACAAACTTCAATGGGATGTTAACATTAGTTATGTTTGTGATGTCTTTGCAGCTATGATGTAGAACCAACCACATAATTAAAATGTTTAGGGATGATTTTTAAAGCTATCACCATTAGCACTTTTTTTTCAGAGAGGAAAAAACCACATGAGAAAGTTACCAAAACAGAAATAAACAGTGTTTAATTATGGGGCTTAGACATTGTCTTAAGTTTGTTTTTTTAATTATTTTATTTTATTCATTTTAGAATTATTTTTTTCCCCTCAGAAATTATGATTTTGAGTAAATAGCTCTAAACAGCTCTAGCCCTAGATATTTTACTTAACACAACCGGATTTCGTATGCCATCTAAAGCAATAGAATCAGTTCTGAGAAATGAATAAGATTCAGGGAACTACATATTCCATTCCATTTAAGGTAAAAACAAACTGCTAACGGTATAGAACTAGCAAGAAACAACTAGGACGCATGAAGAATAAAATATACACTGGTTGTTGGTGCCACTGTGATCCTCCCAGTAATTTACAAAGGAAGTGAATTGTGTTAATCAGAGAAGTGTTTGGTTCTGCATCTTAGCAGCACAAAGCATAAGAGCTGCTAAGGTTTGATGTAATACAAATCAATAACAAACAGCCAACGCATCTGCTTCTGGTTTTTATATTGCCATGATACAAGGTTTCAGTTTCTTTTTATTTATCCTCGCCACCCATGCAGAACATTTCTGATGATAAACGGGATGGAGCCCCTTCGCTAAACAGCACAGAGTGAAGCTTTGTTTTACTTTGTGGTGTCTGCCACTTTCTTACACGCTCCACCAAACAGGTTTGCACTGCACCATCAATTACTGGAGAGCAATTGGTCCTGCCGTTTTTCTATCATTACCCTTTGTGCTGAGATCTCTGTCTCCTTTTGGATTGCATACACATCATAATAAAGTGATCAGTAAAATATATTTTTTTAAAGCAATGGGACACAGTGGATAAAGAAGTAAACACCTGTGATATTCACCACACACTTGGGGGCTGTTCCTTCCATGTCTTGTCATTTGTTAAGCAAATGGCACATCTCACATGCACTCTGTAGTATATCAAAGTTGCTTCTCCCTGTTGCAATATGACAGGCAATAAATGTGATTTTAAGAGACCACATTAAACAGTCCTACTGTATGACAGTGTTATGAAAGTCTGGTATTTCTATTTGTTTTCTGATATGTGCTTTACTAGGCATGCATGTCCATGTGCTTAGAACAGCAGTTATCAAAACCTTTATAAGCCAAATACCCCTTTAAAATGACTTGATTATGCCATGACCCCCCAAATATACTAAATGTTACTAATATATTATCAAAATACTAGATATAGATTTTACAGTATAGAAAAGCAACTGAAAGGTCTGGACTATTTGTTTTACTCTGAGCCCTTAGACACTTTATCCTGTACATCATCAACATTTTAGAAATGTACACATTTCAGCAAACAAAAAATAAGTGTTTGACCTGACTCTTCATTAATTAGTATACATGTCCATTGAGAATCTTGTTTTACGTTTTGTTGTGGGACTCTTATGAAGAACAGTCCATTTGTCTTTTAAAGAGTACAGTGACATTTTGTATTAACAGGAAATAAAGTACATAAAAAATAGATTTGTATTTATTCTAGTGTTATATACTGAACATAACTTTCTATAAAGTTTCTTCGAAGTACTTGACTGAGAAAATACATTATAATAATAAAGCACTGAGTTCATTAGCTTTGATGTGGCTTCAAAGTCAATAACAGGGGACCTCATAAAGTGGATGTGGTAACTTATTTTTAAATAGAGGAGGGTAACAAAATCTAAAATAATCAAAACTGATTTTGATAGTTGCATAGAATCCTTTCCATACTCAGTTCCAATACTCCATAATAATACCCCAAGCTAATTTACAATCAGATCCTGAATTGGAGAAATAAATAAATCAAAACCTCATGAATACCATACGCGACACATGTAAGACTCCTTTAACCCATAACGACGGCTGGAGTTTTTTCAGATGGTAGAAACGAATGGGGGCCTGTGCTTTGCATACTGACAGCTTTTAAAAACCCATTCATATCCTGTCTTGGTGAAATAGAACTGAGGAGAATTCAATTGAAAAGGGGGCAATCAGGTTATAACTGCATTCTCCAATCCTTTGATTATTTTTCACTTTAAAACAAAAGGTTAGCTTGGGCACGTTGGTGTTTTAATGCGCTCTCCTCACACCAACTTTCAAGGGATCTGACAAAAGCCATTCTGGAAATTGTCAATTAAACATTTTTATCATCAGAAGCCAGCGGTGCTGTCTGAAGAGATGCATGCAAATTAAAGAAGCTACTTGCTCTTGCATATAAAGGTCAGGCTACTGGTACAGAAAACCATAGTAATTGCACCGTATAGCTCTGTGAAGGCCAGGTATATATGAAATACATTATTATTAATATCATTATTGTTTTGAAGGTGGTGGTTGGTGAGTTGCTAATAAACAAGAGTGTCTCAAATAAGAGGGAAATTAGATTGGGCCAAGAGGAACAATTCTGTCAGTGAGGGCTAATCATCACAGCCTCGCCTCTGCCTTAATGAAGCAACCACAATCATGGTGATTGTGCAAGGGGTTTATCAGTAAGCACAGTACTGGGGTTACAATGTACTGTTGTGTGTAGAAAACTATAAGCCAGTCCAAATACTGTACAGTATGAGAATTACAACACAGATTAGGGTTATATTTTCAAAGTGTTTACTCCAGTCTTTAATGAACTCATATTTTTTAAAAGGAGAAAAACACCTGTTTACAGAACAGCTAAGTAAATGTAACACATGTTGTTACTATATGTGGCAGAGCAGAAGCCCTGCTGCTGTAAATAGTGTGTGTGTGTGGGAATGTAAGGTTGCCAGGAATCACAGGTAAGGCCATTCCCCAGTTAGGTAATTGATGCTAATTGGGGAGTGGCCATATATATAAAAGGAAGGAGAAATATTTTGTTGTTTGGGGTGAGTGTTTGTGCTTGGATTTTTGGATTGGTGTGCAAATTTTATAGTGAAGGCGAATGCCCAGCTTGTTTTGTTTGACTCTTTGATTTGGTCCTTGTGCCAGTTTATTTTGTTCCTGTGTTTTGTGTTTGGTTTTTGTAAATAAATGTGCACACCAGTGCTAAACCTGCAGCTTTCTGTCTCTGGGTCTCTTTCCTGCCGATAACAACTTGGGCTGTGACGCTACCTTGTCACACTATATTTCACAGCTCAATTTATAATATCTCATTAAGACATTTTACATAAGGCCATTTACATTAGTTATACAGCTTCAGCGTCATATGTATACTCTTGAAATATTTGTTTGGGGGAAATGTATTGTGCTATAGATTTTGATTTCCAAACACATTGTATTGATACAGTAGTATAGTAATTACAATAGTGCAGTGAATAGGTAAACAAGAGTGATTCGCTACCATTTTATATTCACATATTAAACATTGAAACCAAATACCTGGAATATAAAGCTATGTAATTACATTTAAAAAAAGATAATCATACACAAATATGTTAAGTTACCAAACTCTTGTAGTATTGTAAGTGGTTTATATGGTAGAGATAGACCTGTGTTTTCATGCAATGTTTTAAAACCCCTCACCAATCAGAATGAGAACTTGTATTTAAATCATACATGTTGGGCCCCATTTGCCCAACATGTTGCGTAGATTCCACAAGGTGCTGTAAGGTGTCTTGATTAATATTTCACATGCTTGGTTCAGTGGTAGGCAGAGGATTGTGGTGATCGTGATGATGAATGCAACGTTCAAGCTTATCTCCAGTGGATTGAGATCTGGGGAGTGTGGTGGCCACGGGTGATGGCAGAGGATCGTGGTGATCGTGATGACGAATGCGACGTTCAAGTTTATCTCCAGTGGATTGAGATCTGGGGAGTGTGGTGGCCACGGGAGATGCCGGAAATATCTGCCATGCTCCTCAAACCATGTGTGTGCATAATCCTGGCTTGGAGTACAGGTGGATTGTCATCTTGAAAGTAGCCCTCACTTGATGCCTAAACTATGGCCTTCTAGAGTAATCCTGGGACCCTGGGTATACCAGGAGAATATGTTTCCTACCGGTGCAAAGGCACATACAGGTCCAAATAAAGTGGCATATGGTCAAAGGTCTCCATATACTCTCAAAAACATGTGCTAAAGAATGCCTTTTCCAAATTCTCTTCACTATACGTGCTTCAAAAATGATGCACATAGTTCTTTTATCCCATCAAACGAGCATTTTCTTTACTAAATACAATGCAATCAATAACACATACACTATGTCATTAATGTAACCATTACTGTAATTGTTTCCACATTATGTGCTGCCAGAAAACAGCAATTAAGCCCTCACTTCATAAAGGCGAATGAGTCTCTACACAGTACTGTAGATAAGGGCACATTGTCTTTCTAATAGCGAGCCTGGTGTTTACAATCATTTTGTTTACCAAGCATTTCTCTGTACAGACCTCTTTTAAAACAAAAACATTTAAAAAATTGCTGGATTGTTAATTACTATTTTGTTACTACTATGTTAATTACATTTTGAAGCATGTATATCAACATAATTAACAAGCATATTCAATTTAATTATAGGACTGACTGCAGGTGCAAACCACACTGCATTTACAGTGCAACTTCGAAAGCAGAATCTCACTGCACTGTAGCACTGCAGCTATAGTGTTTCAAACATCTGCTTTCCAGTATGCTACGTTTGGGGTATGAAGGTTAACATGCATTAAAAAGCCAGGAACATTTTCTCACATATTTAAAAGCCAACACATGTGTCACAAGGATGGTAAGTGTAATCTTAGCAGTGCCAAACAATGTTCTCTGCTGCTTTTATACAATTACAATTTGAGAGCTTTATTTGTGTTTCATTGTGCTGACACTGCTCCCTTGCTATTAAAAATGCCAAGACCAAGTCACACATTACAATATACAGATATCTAAAAATGTAGTACTGAAGAGAGTTTAGTTGAGAGGGTTGTTAATTATGTCATGCCTAGGGACACCAATAAGAAAATGCCTTCTTAGCAACTTTTTCTGGACACCCCAGTACACTTAATGAAAACATTATTTCAATTGGTAATTTACAAAGAAACAGCTCAAAGCTGCAAGACTGTTAGGGATTCTGAGGATTTTTCCAGTGTAAAGCAAAAAACTATCTCCTGCCAAAAAGGGTTTTGCACCTATACCTGTTCTGCTAAATTGAGTCTCCTAGTAAAATAGCATTTTGCACATTTTCACAAAAGGTTATGGGGGTGCCTAGACCCCCTTTTATTTAATGTTAATCGGTTAATTGAATAGTATTTTTTTTTCCATAAATCTGTTTGCACACACTGAAATTGCTGTGTCTCTAAGTCACATGATTATTATAATGTGGTTATCTCTTAATTCCAGCCTCCAATAAATCATACTGGGCAAGCAGAATACAGTTCCTCCTCTAAAGTGGTTGATTCAAGAATTCTCCTGTTACAACAAAATATGACTTTCATTAATTTTTAGATAAGCATAGCACATTTCTCAGGGTAACATGTACTAAATTCCTGCATTAATGCTTTAAGGGATTGGAAATGCATTGGAACTGTAGCACACAGCCCATTCATAGCCCGGAGGCCTGAGGTCTCAGTTGGAAGACACCGAGGATGCTTGAGGAAGCGGGTTGGTTTGCTGCTATCTACACTATCTTCAGACTTTTCTCCAAACCACAGTGATTCAAACCAAATAGTAGGGAGACAATCAAGTTGCTGTAAGAGCCAAGTCTAGGGATCTTGTTTTGTGGTCACTGCATCCAACTTGATTGGAAACATACAACAATTAAAGTTAGTAACATATGTCCTCACCACGGCTGTAAATCAGAGCAATCAGTACAATGAAAAAGTAGATATGTGTACAAATGTATGTGTGACGTACATGCGTATGTAAAGATATGCCTATATTCCTCAATTCTGAACCTCACTAGATTCTGCTAAAGAATGACCTATCCATGTTTTATTGAATAAGCATTTATTTAATGCCATTGTACAAAAGGCATCAGCTTTGAAACATTACTCAGGTGCCCTGGGTTTATTAACATACAGAACATGAATATTGCAACATAGGAAGCCATTGTTTCAGCAAAAGAAAGCAGCTGTCATAGCAGCAATAACACAACCTGCTGGTGTTTCACACTGACTACACTTTTATTTTAAAAAACCTAACTAAAAACTCAATGCCAGTTCCTACACAAATAAGATGATCACAAACCTAGCTATTTCTATCTTACTATTCTTTTATTATTATTATTATTATTATTATTATTATTATTATTATTATTATTATTATTATTATTATTATTATTATTTCTCTATTTATTTTGTATTACCTCAGGGGGGTTCAAGGCGCTTGGTTTCTCCAAATCTACAAATCCTGAGGAGAACCTCCTTTATTACATTTAAAAGCCAAGCAGCATCCACTCACTGATTGGGAATGGCTGCCCCAATCTGCAAACACCATTTCCCACATAATCACGCTAGTGGGTCAGGCTCCAACAGAGTGCCTGGTCTTTTCTAACAGTTGACTTGAATGAGGCTGAAAAATCAGCACCAGTTCCTCTTCTATCACAGGCATACATACATAGGTAAATACAGACATAATTTTATTACCTCGATTACCCCTCATTCTTGCTACAGTATGATGAGGAGAACCACTTTCTTCCAGTTTTGCCTCCCTAATCCACAGGGCCGCCAGGGCAAATGCAACAATCCCTCTGGAGGCCCCAGCATAGACTGGCAACTTCACACAGCCAGGGTGCCAACTTGCGCATGTCTCATCCTGCACACCATACCACCATGATTTTACCAGGTGATATATCCCCTGATCCCCAAATTCAAACACTGAATAACGTGTGCTGAAGTATTACATCTTTTTTTTTTTTTAAATCACATTTGGATAAGCTGTTCTTTAGATGTACCTCTCCTCTGAATCCCTGCCACCCAGGCATCCCCAGCAGGGGTAATAAAATGTCTCCTACTTTAACTTTTATTTCAGATTAAGGTTAGATAGCCATAGTTTTGGTTGGTCTTGGAGGCGCTTATTATTGAACATGTATAAAACGTGGCTGTAGGCCCCTGCTGAAAGCTGTAAACTTGCCACTTTACATTTGCACAGAAGTTATGACAACTTTTCTAACAACTGAAAGCTTTTAATCAGCCGAATTGATTCTCTTCCCAGAAATGTCAGTGGCAATTACAGTGGAGTCTAGGCTAGCACTCAGTACCGCTGGGCATCTCTGATAATAAACAGGTACATTAGCACTAGTGTGTGATACAGACTTTTCCTTCCATCCCTGGCCTGCGAGGAGAACAGCAAATTAATTCAGGATTCCAACAGCCCTACGGTAGCTCTCTGTGCCCACCCTCCACTATAAAACACATGCAAAGATGGATCACCAATGCCCATCAAAATGACACCACATACATATTATTGATGCAATGCTTGTCAGGGCTTGAGATGGAAACCTGCTTTCAAATGAAAACTGGAAAGCCTCGAAGCTTCACGTAAAGAAAGTAGTAGGTTTAATTCTGATAAAAAAGCTGGAACCTGTATTTAACATTTTGTTATACAAAGTGAAAGCAATTCAGAACTATTGTGAGTCACGGTAGGTGACATTGTACATCTTTCTTCTGCTTTACTGTATGACAAAACCTGTTTGGAATTAGTGAACTATAAGAGTCGAACAGTATAATATGTCACGGTTGTAACTCCAAAAGTCTAAGCAATTTAAAATTCTAAAGTGTGACCTACCTACCATGTTTCGCAACTTTATTGGGAGTTTATTTACTTGATATAGGTGTTGGGTCACCGTTTGTCCTTTATCACAGTTTTGACACAACATGGCTTAGACTCCATAAGGTCTTGGAAGGTGTCTGGCTGTTAAACCCTTCAGTCATTAATATTTTTTGATGCATCAAGGTAGACGATGAGTGCACGGTTCAAGTTCACCCCAAACATGCGCACAGGGATTGTGGTGGTGGTGGAAGATGCCTGAAGTCTCTGTCATGTCATGAAAGTTGGGTGGGCGTGATCAGCAACAATGCTTAAGTAAACTATGGCAGATTCATAGTGCTGCAGGAATCACATCACATGATCAAATTTGCATCGCTAGTACAGGGCAATGTCAAATTCAAGCTGCTAGACAGGTCTTAGTAAACTGGCCTGACAGTATATGTGCTGTTCTGCAGAATGGAGAAAAGAAGCACCTGCCAATGGAGCATTCCTACAGCCCTTCATCAACTGTGTCAGATCTGCCATCATGACTAAAACCGACTTGGAACTTTATTACTGAAACATGTCACGGATTACGCACAGTGAGAGACATTTACACAAAAGTGTGAGCTACATATGCAATTTTCACTTGTGTGTAGTTTCCTGCTTAATCGCAAGCATTTAAAAAATAATAATAAAAAACGAGAACACCCTGCATATCCATCAATATTTGTATGCATTTTAACATCTTCTAAACTGTGAAAGGTCTGTGAGGTTGAACGGATTTCAGAACGCTTATTTGCAACTTTTCCAGCACAAGGATGTCAGCATTCTGTTAATGAAAGCCTAGCTGGAGATCACCATAATGAAATTCTATTTACTATATCCAGTGTAATGGGTTTTAAAGCTTGAAGTATTCTTGCTAATTTGTGTAGTCCCTTCTGGTTAACCACGTTTTCCATCATATGATCTGGGTCAGACCACTGAAATATGCACCCATGCTAATAAACTTCCAACAGAAATTAGTGCCAGCGCCACATTTCAAATCAATGAAGGGCTTGCATGGAAACAACTTGGCTCTTTCCCATTAATCTGCACACGCAAACCACTGAAGCAATCACCACCCACTCATCACGTTAAAGGCAAGTTTCATAGAGTCCCATTATTCTCATATCACAGGTCTCTTGAAACACCAGCGGCTAGTATTAATAACACAAGTGTATTTATTTATAGTAATTGTAGCTAACCAAATAGTTCCATACATCTTACATATTTTGCATTTCCATTAGCTACATAAATCTGTTTGTGCAGTTTTGAAAGAAGGTGCAGTTTTGAAAGAAACACATGCTATATTTGTCCCTAAAGCTATGAATTTCTGTCAAAAGTGAACATATTACCTCTGTTTTGGCCTCTACACTGGCTCCCTTGATTTTAAGATTTTGCTGTTAACTTACAAGGCCCTGAATGGATTAGTACCTAGTTATTTGCAGGAGTTACTGACCCCGTATCTTCCAAACCGCACTCTGAGATCACAGCATCCGGGGCTGCTGGTTATTCCTAGGGTCAACAAGAGCAACACGGGAGGAGGGGCTTTTTCTTGTAGAGCTCCTAAATTATGGAATGTTCTGCCTTTGTTTGTCAGGGAAGCTGGGACCATTACAGTTTTCAAGTCAAGACTAAATATGCACTTTTATAAAATGGCTTTCTTATGTAACTTTAAAATTGCTGCTTTTGTATTATTATGTGTGTACTGTTATTTAAATGGTCTGACTGGCAGTTGTATGTGTGACATGCTACACAAATGTATTGTGGTTTGTTCTTTTTTCTGCTATGTACTGTACAGTGCTTTGCGATACTTTTGTATAAAAAGCACCATATAAATGCAATAAATAAATAAATAAATAAATAAATAGGAAAAATGTATTTCCATTTTAAAACATGATATCTGCTCAGGGAAGCTTCAATGTTCCCTGCCTGTGTCAGAGAAATATGTTATAATTACACTCCCTGGGTCATTTCACCTCAGCAGTGTCTTCTGGGTCATATAGCATGTCAGTCAGTAGGGGAAACAGCTAGCTGGTTTCTGACAGGAGCCATTGGAGGAGTGGGGAGAATTTCAATATCTGAAAGCATTTATATCAGAGGTTTCCTTAACCTTTAAAATAAAAAATAACATGTGTTTCTTTCAGAACTGCACATGTGAGACCTATGGAACACATGGAAAGGCACGACAATATGGAATTATTTTGTAAGAATGTCAATGTCAAATCCAAGAGGACAGACAGGTCCTAATAAAGTTACAATTACTTTAATGAAAAAGTAGGCTTGATTCTATGTTTTACTGTATCATTATTTGTGTTTTTTATAATCTTCTCATTGCAGTTCTCAAATCAGCTAGATCAGTGTCTAAAGAAGTAAGAGCCATCAAGTGATCTGCCTTTGTTGTTGCTATCAATATACTGCTGTGCATTAGATGCCTCTGGTACTTACTAATATAAAGGCTTTGGCTGATCTAACCTACATTTAATGTGTCTATCACAGGGAACTGTAACTGAAGAGCAGCTCCTGAAGTCATAGCCAAAACATAAAAAACTACGAAGAAAATACAATTTGAAGTTTCCTGAATACTCCATACATCCCCAGATTCTTTCAAGAATGTTCTAACCATGATTCATCACAACAGGATGAGCAGCTCTCAAGACTTCCTGTTTTGTAAGTGTGCCATATGTACTTAAGACAGATTGACAGGCACCTCAGATCCAGAAACTCTCAATAAGCGGCTATCAAGATACATGCGCTGTAAAAAACGAAAGAAACTCTTAACATTTAAGTTGTCCAATTGTATGTTTCCTGCAGCGATATAGGGCGGACATTCAGTTGTATGACTGATAATTGTGATTGCTGTTACCTGGATCTTAATAAAAGGGACAGGAGACTGTATTCAGTGCCCTCCGTTATATGCAGGATATTTTAATTTGGATAGCATTAAGAGGAAGGGCTGTACCATTTAATATGTCTTATTAAAAGTTAATTGTTTTTTAGTTTGACAGTTTGGTTCCCATATCTGAACCAAATCTTTAGTTGGATTTTATGCCCCATTGCAAAAACCAGTCTTAGCATCATGTCTAAATTCACAAACTGCAGTTAACTGGTGTAGAAAAGCCTGCTTGGCCAAAAAGAAAGGGTATTATCCCTTAAGCCGAAGTGATATCAAACAGGTTTAACTGCACTGTAGATACATACCCGGAAGAGCATTTTAAATCCGAACTGAATTTTCAGTTTGTTGTTTTTTGGTTTTCTTTTCATTCCACAATTCCTCAAATGTTCCAAGTATGTTGTCCATTTTAATTACTGAATATAGCCACATGTTTCTAGTTTTATTGTTTTTTATCTGACCCAGAAAAAAGGATAGGGTGTGGGTAAGGCTTCATTAAAAAGGGCAAAGGATGCCATAATGCCTATGTGGCAAGAGATGGGGTTTTCATACTGGAGTCCCACTGGCGCGCCAGGTTCACTGGCTTGGCAACACGACAGCACAATAGTCCACATGAATGGAGCCATGACACACCCAGATTCCACTGAGTTCACTGATTAGCCCATATATGTCTCATTTGGGAAGACTTTTAAAGTAGTAATAACCAATATTTTTTTATTTTTTTTTATTAGCACTAACATTATTACTGGCATCTATTCTCTTATATTGAGCATCTTTTGTCCTAACCCTGACCCTCTCCTCCATTCTAATTCTCCTTGACCTCTCGTCTGGCTTTGACACTGTCGATCATGCTACTCTCCTCTCCTCTCTCTTGTCTGGTTTCCCTTTTATCTCTGGAACAGTTCTTCCCAGGTTTCCTGGCGTGTCTCCCATGCCCACTCCTCTTCGTGAAATTAGCCCAAATACCGCTATTTTTACAATATTCTTAAGAAATTAAAATAAATTATTTCGTAATTATTATTTGTATTTCATACAACAAAAATCACATTAATGAAACTGTACAGCTCTGCTGTGTGCCTGTGTGTACTAGTCGCCATGCACACAGTGCTGTGCAGTGATTATGTCATGTGACTATATGCAATCTAGGCAGGAAATTAAAACACTACACACTGTAAACAAGGCAGCAGATCACATAAAGCAGTATCCAGCAGGAGTTTTACACAGCGATGGAGGTAAGCTCTTCTGTACGTCCTGCAACGTTAGTGTAGATCACTGCTGAGAATCGGCTGTTGACAAGCATTTAGATTCAAGTATTCACCGAAAGAGAAAGACGGAAATCCAGAGCATTACTGCGATTGCTTTACTTGCAAAGAAACAAAAAACGGTGACTTCCATGTTCCAAAAGTCCACTGAACGCCGTGAAGCATGAAACACATTCAATTTTGACCTGACAGAGGCGTTAATTTGTGCAAATATCCCTCTTGAAAAATTGGACAACCAAAAGTTAAGTAAATTATTCAGACTATGTAACAAATGGTGGAGTGATTCCTTCATCAGCCCAGCTGAGACGTGAATACTTATCTAAAGTTGCCAAGTATCGCAAGCAGGAGATTATGGTATTGGTAAAACAGTCTGGTAGTCAGCGGTCACTGACGAGTCGACTGATGCCCAAGATCAGTATGGGTTACACATTGTATTTGTTTTGCAAGACCTAAATGGTGAACATGCACCTGACGTACTAGAACTGAAAGCTGTCCTTGCAGATACAATTTACCTACAGGCTGTTAATTACAACATTGTTTCACAAGCTATTGTAAAGTATTGTAAAGCTTGAATAACTTTGACGTTGATTTTGATGATGTCAGAGCATTTATGTCTATATTTGATGTTTAAAAAAATAATAATAATCTGTACACATAATTTATAAAATAGTTCCGTGCATATTCCGCGAAATACAATACTTTACCCATGACACTGCCGTGAATAATAATAATAAAAAAACACTTTAGCTGTGTAAAATG
Organism: Acipenser oxyrinchus oxyrinchus; assembly: GCA_030684275.1. Taxonomy (NCBI): domain Eukaryota; kingdom Metazoa; phylum Chordata; class Actinopteri; order Acipenseriformes; family Acipenseridae; genus Acipenser; species Acipenser oxyrinchus. Next base: position 15,550,806 of record CM060254.1, on the reverse strand, counting down.
CTAGATAGAAAGGACAGTCTCTGTTTGTCCTTTGCAGTCTCTCAAACTGACTAACAGATGACTTGTATAGTTTTCCAATGTCAGTTTTCTTTTCAGACTTCTATCACGCCACTTTCTTCCTTTTTAAAGGAGGCACTGCACACCAGACCTATAGGCAGCCAGCTGGACCAGCTTAAACCCCTCATTTCCATCTTAAGATCAAAGCCACTAGCCAAATAAGCCCCTACAATAGAGACAATGACAGCAGTCAGCTGAAGAAAGCTTAATGGGGGCAATTACTCTGCAACAATGAAGAGGGCTTTTGCAGAACAAATTAAAAGCGTCTACCTAATTGCTGTCTGAACTGTTAGCAATGGAGATGCTCTCCCTTTCACTGCTGTCAGTCATGTCCTGCACTTTTCCTGTCAAAGGAGATTGTTTCAACAATTGATGATCAGTGTGGATCAGGAATTCTGTGCTTGATTTTTTATGTAAATTAGGCAGCCAGATTGAAACTGGTCAGACATTTGTTAGGAATGTTGAAATTGATTGTTACCTAAATAACTGTAGCAACCAAGGACTTATTTTCTGGGCTCTGCATGAAATCTGGTAGAGAGAGGTGTACAATGGCTCTAAATATACTTCTTTAACTCAGTCTTGTAAACAAGTAGATAACCTTGGAAAATTCAAGAGCTTAATGTTTCATTCACATTTCATTGTACTAGCCTCTTGTATGTTAATGATATTTGCAGTTGTATAGTTATATATATATATATTGTAACAGCAGCGGGATGTGTGAGACAGCAGGGAGGGGGTTAAAACCTCCCTGAAGAGAAAAACATGTAAAAACGCAAGTTTGTTCGAGTTAATTGTGTTTTGGTTTATTGTTTAATTGTTTAATTTAATTGTTTAACTGTTTTATTGTTTAATTATCCCCTCCACCTGGGCGGTAATTGGGAATTGGGACCAGGTGCAGAGTATTTAAGAGAGGCAGCTAGTTTGCTCGAGGCTGCTGAGTAGAAGGAGGCAGAAGAGTGGTGCTCTGCTTCCGAGCAGTCTGGAAGAAAAAAAAGTAAGTGCTGTGTTAAGCCCGCGTGGTTTTTGTGTGTGTTGGGCAGGTAAACGGCTTAGCCGTCCTGTGAGTCAGGGAATAACCTGTTTAGTTAGCGCTCCAAAACGGAGTTAGGTTTTGTTTTGTGTTTGTTTTTATTTTGTGTTTAATTAAGAATAGCGCATCAGCGCAGAAAAATCCATTCCGCTGTGTTCTGGGTCGTATTTTTAAAGGGGCACGAACCCGTGTGTGACGTGATCGTTTACATTTGGTGTCAGAGAGTGTGGGCGCCCCTACGACCCAGAGAAGATGGATTTGTGGTATTTGGTCGAGCAGATCAATAGAAATGCTGTTGCTCAGAGAGAGCAGCTGGAGAGATGGGGGAAAGAGATGGGGTTGGCACAGCTGAAGAGACAGGAGCAGGAGCCAACCGAGTTGGAGCTGTTGCTCCAAGAGTGGGAGCAGGCTAGCGTAGCTCCGCAGTCTCCCAGGCCAGAGGAGGAGGAGCTGCTACCGCCAGACCCAGAAGGGGAGAAGCCGCCGCTTCCGGAGCCCAGAGGGGAGGAGCCGCCGCTTCCGGAGCCCAGAGGGGAGGAGCCGCCGCTTCCGGAGCCCAGAGGGGAGGAGCCGCCGCTTCCGGAGCCCAGAGGGGAGGAGCTGCCGCTTCCGGAGCCCAGAGGGGAGGAGCCACCGCTTCCGGAGCCCAGAGGGGAGGAGGCGAAAAGCACACCTCCACCACAAGCCCGACCACCACCCCTGCGGTCCAGTCCGGCGCCGCTGCGTCCGGTCCCTCGCCCCTTGCTCCTGGACACCCTGCCGGTCGGCCTGGACCTCCCTTCACTAGACCTAGAGCCCAGGAGTCGGCAGAAGCGGTCACAGTTCTCCACCTGGTTCCCTGCTCCGCTCCTCCCGAACACCCAGACGTCGCGTACACTCCCCCTGGTCACTGCTTCGCTCCCCCTGGGTGATCGGACGTCGCTGCACTGGGTCCCAGTTGCAGACCTCTGCCCGCTGCTGCAGCCTCCAGTGCCCCGGTTGTCGTTCCGGTCGCCCTTGACAAACCGTTGGGGTCCCTCGCCACCGGTGCGCGGTCCCTACCTGGCTGGGCCGGGACGAGGACCGATCCACCCTCAAGTCCGCCCGTGGAAGCGGGCGAGAAGGGACATTTATGGACTCGAGGGTGGGTGGTTGTGTTTTAGGGGAGAAGGTGGCCGTGGAATGGCCGTTAGTGTTGCACACTTAGGGGGGAGGATGTGTAACAGCAGCGGGATGTGTGAGACAGCAGGGAGGGGGTTAAAACCTCCCTGAAGAGAAAAACATGTAAAAATGCACGTTTGTTTGAGTTAATTGTGTTCTGGTTTATTGTTTAATTGTTTAATTTAATTGTTTAACTGTTTTATTGTTTAATTATCCCCTCCACCTGGGCGGTAATTGGGAATTGGGACCAGGTGCAGAGTATTTAAGAGAGGCAGCTAGTCTGCTCGAGGCTGCTGAGTAGAAGGAGGCAGAAGAGTGGTGCTCTGCTTCCGAGCAGTCTGGAAGAAAAAAAAGTAAGTGCTGTGTTAAGCCCGCGTGGTTTTTGTGTGTGTTGGGCAGGTAAACGGCTTAGCCGTCCTGCGAGTGAGTCAGTTTTGTGTTTGTTTTTATTTTGTGTTTAATTAAAAATAGCGCGTCAGCGCAGAAAAATCCATTCCGCTGTGTTCTGGGTCGTATTTTTAAAGGGGCACGAACCCGTGTGTGACGTGATCGTTTACTATATATATATATAATCGAGGACAGGACATATGTCGATGACAGGTACTGAAAAGCAGCTCCTGAATTGAGGAACCTGAACCTTTACACAGATTATATCAAAAACTGAAAAAATATTAGAGTAATTGCATAAAACATAAGGCTACTGTAAAATGATGACTTTTTTTTAAGCTGCTTAAGAATACATCGTTCAAGCATCTTAAATTATAAAGGAAAATGCTATTTCTATGAAAGACAAGGACTTCAAGGTCCATAAGAGGCTTTATTGATCATTCAGGGTTTTAAACAAATAAAATCTGTAATATCCTCATGAGTTCCAATAGCTGCTGCAATGGGTTCTGAGGTCAATTCAAATAAAACTAAGGGGAAAGTTGACTTAGCCTATTTGTTAATACTGTTGATGTACGATCAGTCAGCCACGATATACAGTATTGATCTATTTTTAAAAAAGGGTCATCCAAGCCGAATCTCTGAAGAGTGTAAAGTAGATATTTCCACTCCACTTGATTGAAAGGTATGGTGATGTTGAATGTCCATGGAGAGACAAAGTTTCATCCGAGCCCAAATGGAATCAATGTAAACCCCTTAAAGTAATTGTAGCTAACAAAACAATTCCATACATCTTTGTTCTGTACATCCATTAGCTACACATGTCTCAAATGTGCAGTTTTGAAAGAAGCATCTTATAAGAAACATTTTCATTTAAAAACATGATATCTGCTACCTCACAGGGTTAAAGAAAGTTCTCAGTTTCTATGCCATATTCTCAGGATGCATGTTACACTTCCGGGGTCATTGTCATTTCAGGTCATCAGTTTCTTCTGGGTCAAGTTACTGGCTGAAAGCATGTCAGTCAATAGGGGGAGCAGCTGGTTATCGAACAAACATATATTTTTAATATACGGTAGAAAAGTATGATCATTATACTTTTCATATATAGAAATTGGCCCCTTTTTATATATTTAAAATAAATGGGATACATTTAAAATATATTTTAGTCTGTAATCCACTTATTTATTTTATATGGATTACAGACTAATGAAAATATTATTATTATTATTATTATTATTATTATTATTATTTGTTTATTTAGCAGAGGCCTTCATCCAAGGCGACTTAAAGACACTAGGGTGTGTGAACTATGCATCAGCTGCAGAGTCACTTACAACAACGTCTCATTCTAAAGACGGAGCACAAGGAGGTTAAGTGACTTGCTCAGGGTCACACAATGAGTCAGTGGCTGAGGTGGGATTTGAACCGGGGACCTCCTGGTTACAAGCCCTTTTCTTTATATTTTCAACCTATAAAATAAATATAATTATTTTATAGGTTAATGACAGAAAAGAAATCGTTGAGACAATTTCACCCTCCAACACTATCTGAAAGCATGGTGTGCAATAAATGATTGAAAATTCTTAAATTCTAATGTAGATTTGTAAAACTAAAGAATTTAGTTGGAGTTTGTATTTTGTATTATTATTTTGATTTATCTATACTAAAACTGTGGATCATGAAAGCTTAAATCAAAAGTGCTTATATTTTAAAACATCTCATGACTAAAACATGATTTTGTGTAAAACAAACCAGTCACTTTAATGTTTTTAGCCAACTATAAATTGTTGATTAAATTCATTTCACCAGGGAGGCTATCAAAACAAATGCAAATATTGGAGTGCTTTAGAATGATCAAAGTTGTTTTTTTTTCAATTCACAGCAGTTCTCTAAAATTTGATCAAACATGGAATTTGTTTACAGTTATGGTGTAGCTGACATCACTTTAATGTGTCATGTAGATGATCTCTTCTGAAAATCTTCTGAAAGTTTTTATGCCTGAAAATAAACCAAAATAGGAAAATCTAATATTTCGGAACAATTGGCAATTACTGCTTGAGGCAGACTCAGGTCTGATTGTCAGGCAGGGGGTGTTCAGGTCAGGACTGAGGTGGTTAAGCATGTGATGTGAAAAGCTAGAATGTCCTTTAGATTTCAGACGCACTCAGTTCACAACAGAAGGGATTGCTGAGGTTTATTGGTAGATTGTGTACAGTACAGTACAGCACCCGACGAACCAAATTAGCACCTTTCGTAAATAAAATAATTATTACTTCTGATACACAAGGGCTCTGCATCCCCAAGTGGATTTTAGAAAAAACAGGTTTGCTCTTAGATCTTGTGACTAAAGCTCTCCTTACCCCGATCAGGTGGTGAGAGGCCCAAGTGCATTTGGAAATTGGATTTATTTATTTTTTTCACTTGCTTGCCCCAGTCGCTTCGAAACCAAACAGCCAGGAACCTAGTCCAGGATCTATGTAGTATTCCGATATGGCACCGTTTAGACAACAGCACAGCAATTCAACCCAACGGTCATGAGGTTTTAAATGAATACTTGATGGACTAAATAAAGCTTAATAGCCATTAAAACATGTTTCATACAGATACTGCGGGTTTTAAAACTCAATAGTTTGAGGTTGGAAACACTTTCTAGCTCTGCTAAGCTAAAAATGTAAAAAAAACAGCAATTCTCTTCACCTTTTGTTAATTGAAATGCAATTACCAACAGGAATAAATCCAGATAATTCCTAAGTGAATCTTTTAGCACTACTGCTGTGTGAGCCATTTAAGCACATATCTAATTAATTAGTCTAAACTTATTTAAAGCCAAATTTAATTTGTGGTTCATTTGAGGGTAAACTTAAATAGACATGTTTGAAAGAGCAGAGACGACACCCCCTATATTGGCATGGTAGTTTCCACCCACACCCCTCTTGATGGAATGGAATGATTCAATACCTTTTTTGATGGAGAAGCACCTGGTAATCTTAATTCAAATTTATTTGCCACTTTAACAGGTTCGGCTTTAATTAAACAGTTTTTGTGCCATCTGACTTAATTGCCCCTAAACATCTTTTAATTTGATAGCAATGTGCTGTTAAGCTAACTCTGAACTTTAATCAGCACTAATTGACACACTGGCGATGCAGAATCTAACTTTCACAGAGGAATTAGACTGGCATTGGTAATGACTTACTACTGAACTCATGCAGTTGGATATAGTTTGTGATATAATTCCATGAATCGTACCTGTCCTGCACGCCACTCGTTATGTTGGTCTTGCACGTGTAGTTTTGTAAGTAGCCCATGTTTTAACAAACATTTCTTTTAAAAGTGATACCTGGTACCATATTAGGTTAAAGAAAGCTTTCACTGACATGCCTTACTTTCAGGTCATCTGTTGCACTTCCTAGGTCATTCACCTCAGCATTGTATTCAAAGCATGTCACTGGCTGCAAGGCATGCCAGTCATTAGAATTACCTGCCTTAACACTGTCAATTGGCAGTCAGGGTTGGAGAAATGAAAGGAATTAAAACATTGTGATTTCTCCAGTAAGAAAAGCAGTCATCGAGATGGAAGCACCTGCCAAAAGAGCATCTATCAGCCCACAATCCATCAGATTCACTAGTGTAACAGTGAGATGCAGCCTTTATACACGACCGGGGGATTACATTTCAGTAACAAATTGGTTTGTCACATAAGTAGCAGCCCTTTTACAAATAAGTGTGTGCTACATATTGAAGGTATTTCATTTGTACCCCTTCTAAGAAGTTACAGTAAATAGCACACCTAGCAGTCCCAATTGTTCCTGCATATTAATAATGAACCACATTAGATTTTTAAACATGCTGCGCTTGCTGCCTTGCTTGGTTTCCCATTAATATTACTGCAACATCCCCAAGTGATCTCACCCCCTCTGTGTGAGTCACAAGTCGCCGTGAGTCATGTTTAAAACAAGGTCCCCCCCCCCCCAAAAGCGTGAGGTCACTTTCCACTTCATCTCCTTTAATAAGCACTCACAGTTCTCCTAGGCCTCACAATCTGGCAGGGTCTGGTCAAAGCTGTCCAAAAGAGGGATGGGATGAATATAGAGAAAGATGGAGCAAGCGGGAGAGAAACAGTGAAGAGATGGCAATACTTCCTCAAGATCGTCTCTAATTCAGAGGAACATGCTTCAAAGATTACAGAATGTGGGTTGTTTTTAAATGTCACACAATTGATTCCCTCAACTGTCACTAGATGGCATCATTAAGCATCATAGCTCTCTCTAGTGGTGGGACAGTGTATGTTTTTTCACAATACAGTCAAACCTGCTTAATATTACTCCTGTTAATATCACCCTCCACACTGAAATATCCGGGCCAGAATATAACGGGAGTGAATAGGGACAAGCTCCTGATAATATTACTTGGTTACTATCAAACTCTGTTCATGCAGGAACAATATAATTGTATTGAGTCGTTTCTTGCTAATGTTAACACTTTTTATTAGGGTCAAATATTTCACTCAAATTTAAATATGTCCAATGAAAGGTGACCACTGACTGTGTGAGAACCATTGTATGTAGCCCATTAATATCTGAAGCCATGTACATAAAGGGACAGTTAAACTAAAATTATGCTTTCTGTCTGTGTTTGGTTAAAAGTTTATCCAATATGGATTTTGTGGTGTTAGAGAGTACAAACTTGATTCCTGTTGTGTTTGAAGTAATTCCACAAAACGGTAACCGGACATCCATCAAAAAACAGCCCATACAACTGTTTTGGGCTTTTCATCAAAACATTTTACCCAGTTTCTGTTAGTGATATGACATATCCTAGGATGCTGTGCTTTTCTAGTCATGGTGAGTGTTGTGGGACTCACCAGCCTGGTTGGTGGTGATGCTGACAGAGACGTGCTGGGGAGGGTAGGGGCTCTTGTTGGAGACTCCGTTGACAGCCTGGATCTCGAAGGTGTAAAGGGTGTGCGCCCAGAGGCTGCTGATGTAGACGCGTGTCTCGGTGAGGCCCAGCTGGCGCGGCACAAACTCCACGTTCTCGTCGCAGCGGGAGCACGTCTTGCGGTCTGAGCTGCACTTCTTGCAGATGATGTTGTACATGACATCATCGCGGCCACCCGCCTCACGTGGGGGGTGCCACTCCAGGATGATGGAGGTCTCATTCACGATGGAAATCACGTTCCGGGGGCCCGAGGGAACACCTGAGAGAGAGAGAGAGAGAGAGAGAGAGAGAGAGAGACCTTATTCAACTAATCTTATAAGGTAAAGAGATGTCAGGTTTTCTCAATTTATTTAATTTTATTTTTTTAGGAATGTGTGCATTTAAGAAACAAATCATTCACAGGAAAGGGATGTAATTTGAAGCAATTTGGAATCAGTCCTGTTCATTTATATCAGCAGGCAGACCGAGATCAAACTGGTTTCAATTGGGATTCTGTCAGTCAGTCACAGTTAGGATTGCCACTCGCTGGTAGAAAATGGTCTCTCTAACCTGCCTCTCTGATGGAACAACTTCCAATGCCAAGGGAACTATATAAAAACATGATACTTGAAGACAATCTTTGAATTTTGTTCTGTAGACTGCACATGAAACCAGTGGTAGGCAGCGCCAAGTACTTGAAACCTGGTCAGGCAAAGCAAACATTGATTCGATGGGAAAAGAGGCATGATTGTGAGATTTGAAGATGTCATCTTTGGGTTAAACAGACGGTTTGATCTGTCAGCTTGCACCGTTCAAATAGACACTTCTCCACAAAAAGCAGCTGAGTTCTCCATGGACTGCTTCTTCAGATCTCAACTCAAACTGACAGAGAAGCAAAGAGTTTAAACACAATGCTACAGAAATAAGCATTTTTTTCTATTTAGGGATTTTTTTCATACCATATTTTTGAAGACTATTAGCAACATGAATAAAAACATTCCTTTTTATATATATCACTTCTTTATTCCTAAACCCATTTTTCTACCGTGACTATTTTTGAACATGTGAAACAAATATTTCTAATCAATGCTTTGTTGCAAATAGTTTACTTTTGTAGAAAAACAAATATAAATTTAAAAAAAAACAACCCATGCCTCCAGCAGAGATTCATTTCTGGACACCATTTTTAGACCACTAAACCATTGCCACATTTCTGCTTTATTTTATCTAAACTTGGCTTTTGTAACTAAAGAAACATAAGTAGAATGGCATTCAAAGAGATAGTTGTGGCAATACCCAAGTTTGGTTCAGTATGGAGAGTCATGGCACTACTGTATTTCCCCCACATTTAACCATATTTAAACAAAGTGTATTTAAACAAAATGTAAAAAAACGACAAGAAATATTGAAAATAAGTGATTCATAAAGGAATTTGTTATTGAAGAAAAGAGAAAGAAAGGAGTTCAAGAACTATGAGTCTGGAGCAGTAGGGCATTTCCTAAGCAAGACATGTCTAATCCTTGACCCTCTACTTTATATTGCATCAGCTGAACGGTGATGCCTGGTGCGCATTCTGCATTGTGTTCCCTACCAACACAAAAACTGTCAAAATCCTCAACTCTCTGCTTCTGTCTGCAGAATCCCCAGAGCGATGGGATATTTAAAATATGTATTTCTTCTGTCTTAATTATCTTGCATCTTCTGTTCTCTTTGATCCACAGCCAGCGCTTGGATATAATGTGCTTCCTTCAATGCACTGGCTCCCTCCCCCATCTCACTCACTCACACACACACATACACACTCGCATTCTTCAACTCCCGACTTATTGATTCTTCTCAAACATTGGGGTCTTAACACCAGCACACTAAAATTGTAGTGGTCCTCCTTAAGAATGGAAATGAATCAACCTTGATTGAAAACCCCAGCTGGATTAATAGAGTAAACTAACTTTTTTTATCTTGTGTAACATGCAATGTTGCGTGATGCATGGCCATTACGGATTCTGTCCCCTGTCGGTGAGATGAGATGAGGTTAAAAGCTTGCATACAGAGGAGCTTTGCTTAAAGAAAAGGGCTTGTAACCAGGAGGTCCCCAGTTCAAATCCCACCTCAGCCACTGACTCATTGTGTGACCCTGAGCAAGTCACTTAACCTCCTTGTGCTCCGTCTTTCAGATGAGACGTTGTTGTAAGTGACTCTGCAGCTGATGCATAGTTCACACACCATAGTCTCTGTATGAAGGCATCTGCTAAATAAACAAATAATAATAATATTCTGTGGCATTGTGGTTAAGATGCTTGCTTGCAGTGTGTGTGGTCTCCTCCCTTTTTTTCGCTAGTACTCTTTAGATAAAGAAACTTGAAGTTTCATATATGTTCACTATTTGGTGCCGCCTCTTACTCAGTGGCTTGCAACTAGAATAGATAAGCAACCCCCTGAACTCAGTGATGAATGACTAGGATTCCTAATAGGATTTGCCAGCTATGCAATAAGAAGTATATGTTTTATTTCGAAGCAAAGCAAGCTTGTTAATACTGTACAATATAAATGCTTTCCTCTGTGGCCATACAGTTGAAATAGTGAATAAAAACAGCAGCACTAGGACAGCACTTCTTGTTAAGCCAACAAGACAGCTGGTCATTTTGAGTGGGACAGCTGAGGATGTGAAGGAAGCAGCAGTAAACACTGGATGCATATGTATAGTCTTGAATAGGTGCACGCCGTGTACCATGTGGTGTTTGTTTTATGCTATGGATTACACTAATGTCCACTTGGGCTACGCTGAGACAATCTTGCTTCCAGGATTTGAACCCTGGTGTTCACAATTCAATTTAAAAAGGAACAGCTTTGATGAAACTTGGTATGGACATTCCTTGGCAGTGTAAGAATATAGCTCATGATGTTTTTAAAGTTTCTTGGTTTGTTAGGCTAACAATTTTATTGAAAGTATTTTATTCAATTTCAGATATTTTTTAAAACAATGTATAATACATACTGTAATTTGAACCAAACATATACAGAACCCTGTCTTGCAGACAATCTCACAAGCAGTTACATTGAGTCTCTTTTTATACCATCATAACAATACAAATAAGTGCATAGAATTCCGAACTTCACTTTCTGTGTTCACTACTAGCTTTTTAAATGCTTCCTTTTTAGCAATTATGGCCTTTATTGTATTCATTTTTTTCAATACAGTGGAGTCTTTATCCAGAATACTGTAGATAAAAATAAAAAATAAAAACTACAAACTAATGTCCATGTGAGAGAGTGCTTGTGATGGTGCCAATACGTTATTTGATATTTGAGCTGCTGTCGAGAGCTTGGTGTTTAATTGGTACCCGCTGTAGGAAAGCTCTTGTGCCAGCCCAGCAAAAATAGGCCAGCAGAAGAGAGATTCGAATTTAGCACAATCGCTGTGAGTTATGACACACTTGTCAGGTCTCAGAGGAGAAATGAATATAGAGAGAAGGGGCAGGCTCCTCACTGCTAGACGACATCACTCTTACATTTTTTTTTTTATTATTTGCGTCCAACTATCCTAAGAGGAAAGAGCTGAAAATGTATATGGGCCATGCTAGCTGGAATGTGTGCCGCCAACAAAGGCTTTGGGTAATATTGAAGTCAATTGAAAAAAATATATGAATGGAATATAATACCACAGAAATTAATTGGGACTGCCACTTAATTAACTCTTAGCCATTTTCATTTGTTTAAAAACACAATTTAATTGATACAGTAATTCACTCCATTATTGTATAACCTTAGTTGTCTGCAAATACTCAATATCAGATACTGGGTTGCTGTAATCTAATACTGGTGCAGAAGGGGCTAACAGAATATATGGGGTAGAGTTCACAGTATTGCTCCTGCTTATGATTCATTGATGCTCTAATAAGGCTCAGCGTATCTAATTGTATAATGCAGTGATAATCATTTGTGGCTCTTTTAGTCCATTCAAATCCAATTTGTTCCAACAAGGTCCATAATTACTAAATGCAACACCTAGGTTCAATGTAACAATGCAGACCTGGCTGGACCAAGGCTCTGGGCTCCTCAACTGAATAACGAACCTGGACTGGAATGGATTCAAAAAGCCATGCAAGAGAACACCCCTCAAGAGCAAAGAAAGTGTTCTTATAGCCGAAGTGTTCTCTAAGACGGAGTTAGTCACCAGACACAAAATGCAGCAGCAATATACAAGACATGTACATTATTTAACAGAATGGTGAAGCAGCTCACCAGAACGGGAAACACCAAATTGCTCGGCAACTTGTGTCTGATTCAGGTTTTTTTCAGGAGCTCGAACCATTTCCAACTTTTTGTAGCAAGAGAAACAGCGACCCATTTTGTAGAGATGAGGTGCACTCATGGAAATCAGAATACAAAACGAGTCAATGATACGATGGCGGTTCTGGAAAGATTTAATAAATCAATCAGTGTGCCTCAAGACACTCTCGCAATGACAAGTCACATTTGAAAAGACTGAATAAACCATTTTAATTTAAGTTTGATGATGATGAGGTTACAAAACGGTACTGTATCCATTGTGACTGAATCGCTATTGGTGCCAAGAAGGTGTTCTTTTAAGCGAAGTTCCTGTTCTTTTAGAACAATTTACAATGGGAAAAATCAGTTTCACCACAAGGGTGTTCCCTTAGGCAAAATGTTCACTTAGGAGATGTTCCTATATGCGGAGACTCTACTGTATTACCTGTTTCCTCCTAAACTTCATTTAACTTCAAGTCCCATTGTATCTTTGCTAAAACTGGGTTATATAGCTTAAGTGAAGGGGTATTTTTTCTACACAACAAATTCCATCTCAATGTTGAGCGGCCCAGTCCACTACAGAGAATGCTAAAACATTGATGCATGCGCTAAGCAGAGTCTTCCCAAACCCACCGAAATGTGGATGGAACCCGAATATTCAGATAAAGCATTGAGAATCCTAATGTAGACTTGACTTCAGGCTTATCCCTCATTCCAAATATAAAACACAGTTCAAATTCATTTCAATTGGCATTTAAAGCTCTGTAGACTTTGACCTTATGGAGGCATGACAATATGATGGTTGCAGGGATGATTTTACTGTAGCGAGTGATCGATTCCCTGTCTGCCAACTAAGTAGGAAGGATTATGGGAGAAAATACAATTACACTGGCTTAATGTTTGTTTGCAAATACATTACAGAGAAATTGCCCTCTTATTCAACTAATCTTAAAAAGCCTAATCTGGAAAATCCAAGGACACAGAAAACAACAAATATACAACATCAGCAAAAGATGATTTTCATACTGTCAAGCGTTGGTTTTGTTTCAAAGAGTAATTATACAGAAACGTGATACATTCTTTTGTGTAAATTTGAAGATTGGATTGCAGCCTGCAGTTTGATATTGGAAAAAGATGAGATTCAGTTTGCAGACTGATTTCATGGTGCAGATGAAAATGTGTCAATTTCACTTCTGACGCCAGCATTATTTCAACTCAGGAGTTTGTGTTTTTTTTCTGCTGCACCACTTATTCCCCTTTGTTCTTCATAGATGTTCATAATGTCAGAGACAGTAACATATGTGATGTGCTTGTAGGTATTCTTGTTTTGTTATTTATCAATAAATAATTGTGGACCCACACTGAACACCTGTTCTAAAAAAAAAACTAACAAAAAACAAACAGCTTTGATGATGCATACAATATCAGGGCCATTCAAATAACAATGTCTTCTGCACAATTCTTTTTTTTTGTCAGTTGATTGCTTTTTGTGTGCAAGATATGTATTAGGTGTTTTCACCCATGAGAGATTAGAAAATGAAAAATAAATAAAATAAATAAAAAATTATAATACAAACAACATATTATTTTATATCTGCAATGTCCCACAATTCTGTTCAGTTTTACACTAATATAGACACCATTAGTGTTTGTTTACAGTAGTAACTCCACAATGTTGTGCCCTTGTCAAGCCCTTGTTGTCAGGTCTGTTTACATTCAAATAGTCAAATAGGTATATTTTCAATTTTACAATTTATAGGAAATACAAACTAATAACCCTTGTTTTATTATTATGATTATTATTATTATTATTATTATTATTATTATTATTATTATTATTATTATTATTATTATTATTATTAAATGGTGTTTGTTATCCTGAACACATTTGAAAGGAACACCTAGAGAGCTCATATTTTGAAAACAGTAATTAATATTACAGGGCTTGCATAACAGTGTAAGCACATGGTAATAACTGGGTGACTATCAATGGTTCACAAATAAAGCCAAAACCTCACGAGGCAGTGCGGTAGTCTTTGGTCAGAAGGTGATGGTTTTATCTAAAATGGCAGGAGCTCCACACACACACACAAACACATACATACAGTACATAGCACTAGAGTCAGTAATTACTGTCTGTGTTTTGCTGTTACCATGTAATTACATTAGGTAACAATTAAGCGATAGTGCCCGTCGATGATAACTCTACCGTGTGATAGTTGACCGCGACGGGAGTTATGCGTCCCAAACCGAAGGCGAGGGCGCTAACGAAAGTCGTGGTCAACTATCACACGGTAGAGCCATAATCGAGAGGGCACTATCGCTATTAGAAAACGATTTATACCATATGAACAGTCCGTGTACGATGAAGTCTGAACTGCTTGTTATTGGAGCATCATTTGAGCTGACAGGGAGTGGATTGGCTGGTGCGGTAGTGACAGGAACAGGATTCACTACTTGATTGGTTGGTTGTGAGTCTTGTTTGGAGGATCCAGCCAAGGATAGTATTGTAGACCAATTGTGTTTTTGCTGAACATTTGCTGTCCAATAGCTGTGATTTGAGCTTTCATTACTGTGTCCTGTTACAGACAGGAGTTCTCTTGTCTCCAGACCAGCATCAGATAGAAGTTGAACAGCTGATTCGCTCACGCAGTGATTTGTGTACCTTTTGGTGAAAATGGCTTTTTATTGATACGTGTCCAAATAAATTACAATTTACAGGAATAGACTCAGCGTTTAGGTTGTGTGTCATGTTGCCAGTTTAGCTGTAAGCAGGAATGTCATTTTAAAAAAGCCGCTATACACGCGGATTGATTTTAAATTTGATTCACAGTTGGTGCTGAGACGTTCCAGGCGGCATCTACCGTCTATTGGAGCCCGCTAGAGCTGGAAGCTGATTGGCTGATGACACTGAATCATTTTCTAATGCTGTTTATCAGGCCATTCCATGTAAGTATATAGAGCAGTTAAAATGTGAGGCCAGGAACCATTGGTAATTGTCAAGTTGTTAAAATGTAATAACATTTATATTGATGTATAGTAATCTAAAGTGTCTTAGATTTCTTATTTTTCAAACTATATTAAGCTCATTTCAATTAAAAATCTAACAATACAATGTATACAGGAGATCATGGTGATAATTTGGTAGTTGTGATGGTGTATGATATACTTGAAGTTTTTTAAATAGTATGAATATAGACTTTTAAAAGTTAATATGCACCAGAGAAAACAAGACTATGGAACAGGAACCTGGGCAGTTACTGTATCCCAAGTGTGTCTGAAAGCAATTATCTAGAACAGAAATGGAACTGAAATGCAGAAGAGGAGCTATACTACCTTCCACTCAGTCAGAGCAAAGAGGACGAGAGACAATCTTTGAAGAACGGTGGTGCTCAGCAGGGCTCGATCGATCAGACTGCCACCCCACTGACAGACCCACGAGACAACCAATCCATCACTCGCTTAATCAGGGAGATTTTGAACTGCCTTTGCTTTGCCGTTTAGAAGCAGGGATTTACAGCAGGAGCAGACCATACAACTGCTCCACATCAGAGATAAAGTTGGAGCAAAATTGTAAGGTGACAAGTACAGACAACTGGCTGAGAACAGAAGGTAATGAAGTGCTCTTCAATGGCAATGCAGGGTTTCTATACAGACTTGTGGAAGAGAAGAGACAATACCCTGGTTTGAACCCTGTCCCTCACTCTCTTCTGCGCCAGATCTCAACCACTGTGCAAAACAGTCTGATTCTCCTGAAAGAGCAGGTACAGATCAACGTTTCTGCTAGGAAAAACTGCTGCCCATCACAGTGACTGGTCACTAAATGTTTTACCAGTCACAACTCAAAACACAATCGTCATTCATGTGACACATGTCCATTCTTAAAGCGATACACATACACTTAGTTATTACGAATAAACAGTCCTCTGAGAAAAAGTTAAAATAAATAAACAAATGAATTCCTTTCACTTAGCAGCCTTATTTTAATTAAGCAGAACTTGAAAGAATATAGTTTATAACAATTTGTTTTTAAAAGTTGTCGAAATATATTTTCTTATTTTTTAACATTTGTATTTCGCTTTAAAATTTCAAATTAAAATATTTTACACAATAGTTCTAACATACCTGAAAACTACAAGTATAATATCAGCGTGAATTAACGCATTTTGTACTGAAAAGATGGGAGGGTGTGCAAGCTTACATAAGACCAGACTGACATATCTATACTAAGGAGAACAGGTAAAAAAACAATACAAAAATAAACTGCACTTTATGTTTTCATTTCAATGAACACATGAGGCACAATCAATCAGAATCATGGATAAAAGGGAATAAACAAATCCTCCCCTCCAGGAGGAACGAAAGGAAGGGGCGTGGATTGAATCGGCCTATCGGTGACTTGCTTTGTTAACAAGCATGACTTTGCTTACAGTATTTGAACTCACTTGTGATTACTAATCCATTGCTTGTAATGGTCAATGGCTGCCCCCAAGTTTTTATGAATGGAATACAAACTCTGTGTCAGAGGTGCGTTCTCTATGTGTAGCCTTTTTCCTCTTATTTTGAAGTGTTATTTGTCCAAGAAGCTAAGATACTGTTGTGTATATAATTGTAGTATTTATTAAATGAAATCAGTTCATTTACATATGTACATAATTCAGTATATTACATTATAAATGAATCCTTACTAGTGGCATACTTAATGCTGAGCACGCCTCTTACAGTATGGAGCGCACAATATACAAAAACACATGGACAATGCTTAGAACATTAATAATTTAAAATGTATATCAACAGCATTGTACTGTCATGGGGGTTTTGCATATTAGGCAGTGTCGCCAAGTGACCAGATACAGTGGATGAGCGTTGTAACGACAGCAAAAAAAATAAAGTATACGAGCAGATAACGGTTATTCTTTCTATGAAGTATACTGCACTTTACTGTCTGTAATCGTGAGTTCCTATGGTGATTAAAGAAAGCCAAAACCTCACAAGGCAATGCGGTAGTCTTTGGTTGGAAGGTGATGGTTTTATCTAAAATGGTGGGAGCTCCACACACACACACACACACACAAACACACAGGAACACACAGCACTGGTTTTCAATTAGACTGAAATGCCCCAAGCTCTTCACAGAAACACTACATACAGCTCTCAGAGGAGTTGTTTCTGACAGGATTAGGAGGAAACAACAGTGACACAAACAAAAAAGAAAATCATAAACCAGACTTTACTGAGTTTCTGCAAGCGAGGGAGCAACAACTGCAAAATGAATTACTAACCCTAACCTGGATAAGAGACCTTGGAGTTTCCAAGATCAGGTCTGCCCCTAAAACGCAATTAGCTGGGTGTCTTTTTATTTTTTACCTTTGCCTTTCTATGATGTTTACATTCCTACGTTCCGAGTTCCATCATTCCAATATTGAATTTTTAAATAATTTTTCTCTTTACCAGAATCAACCTGGTTTTGTAAAATCTTGAGTACTTCCAGATTCCAAAGGAATCATGTGATGCTATGACCTTTCTGCTGGTCCTACTTGGTCTGTAGGAATTGTGTCAAATAGAGTTGATAGGTCACAGTAATGGAACATAGTCAAAATGTTTGTGATTGAATTTATTAGGCATTAGTATTTCTAAATGCAGCACTATTAAATGTTTAATAGTTATGGACAATCGACCATCCAACAAAACATTTTTTATTGGATTTGGTAAATGTGACCTGATTGTGTGATTACACAAGAGATAAGCTAGCATGCAGGGCTTTTTAGAAAAGAGCTGAAGAGAAGTGAAATTTAGAAATCCACCTTCAAGGTCTTGCACCAATTGGACAATCAAGAGATACCATTTAGTACATTTATAAACATCTCAGATTGCACTTGGGACTCCCCCCGGGGCGCTTGTACTCAGATACAGGCTAATATATGAAACCAAGTATAAGCTCATGCGAGTCTGTGTGAGATTAAACGGTAATCTCCAGGGCTAGCTACTCACCAGTGCAGGGTGCATAAGGGAAGTCCGAGTCTCCCCGATAGTAGCCGTTCCTGCAGATACAGATTGTAGCCGCTTCAGTGTTGGATCTGCTGTTGTGAGGACACTGCAGGCACAGATCGGCACCCTGGCTGGATTTGAACGTCCCAGGTGGGCAAGCTGTGAAGATAGAAAACATGGCAAGGTTATTACAGCCACATTATGGAGGACATTTCTTATAATCCCACTGATTCAATATGTAAGTCCACAATCTGTAAATATGGTAGCATGAAAACTGTGATTACCTACATACAAACAAGTTTACTTGTGCAAATACAGAAGCACAGATCTGCCATCTGACCAATCATGATTGAAACTGACTTGCAACAGGGAGATGCAGCTTTGATATATTACAGAATCAATGTCAGGCATTAGACAAGAGTGTGTGCTACGCCTGGCAGGTATCAGGCAATAACCGGTTGAACACACCCCCTTTTATTTGCCAGAATTAATATCACGTCTGTCTTCATTGTTTAATTAAAATGCTTTATGCTGCATTAATAAGGAAAAGAAGAAAAAAATCTCTGTAGCGTTTTTACGATGTCATTCAAAGGGTTGTTAAAACCACAGCCATGTAGCTATTTCAAAGACAAGCCTGTTCCCACTGCTGTAACCTAAACAAGTGACAGCTCCTGCACATTGTGTATCTCACGCTCCATTGTCTCTTTGAAAGAACCAGGCATTGTGGCCGTTTCCACAAGGAGAGACCAACCGGCATAGGCAGCCATGAGATTGCAAGAGTCTGGAAAAAATCCAAGTTTATTCTGCTGTGTGACTTCATACACTCTTTTATGATCTGTCCTATTTCCCTGTTTTATGGCCATATTCAACATTAAGACAAATAAGTATTAGTAGTTTCTTATTACACTTTCTTAGTTTTACAATGTTTATACTCATATACTGGCCTTTTATAACTCTAGTTACCTGCCGTAGACATATGTAATACTGGTAAAATCAGCCAATGTGTCTGTATAGAAGGAATAGCCAGCGCCATCTAGCACTTTGGGTTAGGTTTCCTTTTTTCTGGTTTTTCACTAGATGGTGCTGCTGATACATAGGCTGATCTAGCCTAGGTTACAAATGTCTATGGCAGGCAAGTGGCACTGAAGAGCAGCTTCTGGACTCATAGTCACAGCACCTTAACCCAGACCACAGTAGTAGAGTGATTGCAATTAGAACCACTCAGAATAATTGCAAACATCATGTACAGGTAACCAAGCAGTAAGAAAATAAAATGAACATTTAATTTGGAGCTACTTTGTAAGTGTAATCCATTGCTTAAGTAAAAGTATCACAGACTTGTATTCACACTCTATAAACCCTTACTGTAAAACACAACCAAGCTAGCTGAATGTCGCCTTAGAACAGCTAAATAATAGGATTCTTGAATTTGTTGTTTGAATCGCAAACTCAGTAATGGAAATCAAGGTCTCATTTTGTAATGCTAGGGTAGTAATGTCAAACTTAATTAAAAGAACGCTGAAAATAAAATTGAAATAACGCACAAGTTAAAAGTTGGGTCACGAGTCCCATGTTTTCTTTCTTTGAAGAGATAAGGTGCTAGCATCGCTTCCTACAATTTCCAAAGACTTTTATTTGATACAACTTCCTTTGATTATCATGGCAAAAATTCCAAACAATTATTTCCACATAATTTTTTTTTTTTTTTTGGGGGGGGGGCTGACCAAATTAATAACAGAAAACAGGGAATTCAGAAATGTTATCTATTTTTCTAAACCCTCAATCCTCCATGTGTCCCATTAGCTGTTGGAAGGTAGTCTACTGTACATATGTGTGTACGGAGGGCTTGTGTACAAGGACACCTCCGCAGCACCAACCTCCACACAGCATGAGCGGCCTGTGCAGTGTGGACTGCATGCCAGCTGCTTTGGCTCAACAGTAAAGTGCACAGAGATGCTGTGGGTCAGATCCCTTTCCAAAGGTGACCCGGGCAGGCTGTTGACTGATGCCTGCTCCACAGGGGCACAACCAGCACAGATGGTGTCCGCCGTACTCACAGGCCTCCCTCAGCTGGAGCCTGGACAATACCTGGATACCAGAGATGGATATATATATATATATATATATATATATATATATATATATATATATATATATATATATATATATATATATATATATATTACACACACAGCTCTGCTGCAGGGCAGGCCTTTGTTGAGGGATCTGTTATTGTGGATTAGCCCAGTCAGGGCTTTTACCGCTGTGGAGTGCTGCTGTCAAAGCAAAATCTAAAAAATCTGTTTTGTGTAACATCAGGATGCACAGCGGCTTGTAGGCCACAAAGCCACAGGTTCAGAACTATATAAAAGTCAGCATTGAATTGAATTGAATTGAATTGAATTTGATCTTGACTGTGCATTGCATAATAACGCCATGACATGTTTTCAAAGGATTATTGTTTTCATTTGTTTTTTGTATTATTTGTTTAAAGATCCTGTAACAGGGCGAGGTGCCCTGTACATTGTTTTGTTTATTTATTTTTAGAACGGGGTTTTCCCCCTCCGCCCCCGTGTTATTTTGTATTTTATTATTATTATTATTATTATTATTATTATTATTATTATTATTATTTATGACGGCGAAGCGCCGCATATTTTGTTTATGTATTTAGGACGGCATAGCCGATTTTGTTTGTTTTGTTTAGCGTGGATGGGTAGCCCCATCCACAGCACTTTTTAATTAATAAACTCGTGCAGATTGTGGCCGAGGGGTAATAGGATAATTACTAGCCAGTTAAACCCCTCGGCAACAGTATATAAGCCTGCAGTTCTCTGTGCTCGGTGTGGGAGTTCAGAGGAGGAACGAGTGAGCCAAGGCAAGAGCTAAAACGAAAGAGAACTACAATACAGGAACAGTAACAGCGACTGCCCAGCCTGACCTGTATGGTTTATTTATTAGTTGTGTTCGTGATTTGTTTTGTTTACCTGTTTTATTTTGCTTTGTGAGCAGTTTCTTTTTGTTTAAACTTTTGATTTATTTTTGTTATTTAAAAATAAAACGGCGCAGAGCGCCTTTAACTGCAGTACTTCCCTGGTGTTAGTTTCCTTCCTGCTTCTGTCTGACGTCACCGCCCAGTCACCCTGTCACAGATCCCTTTAAAAAAAGTGTTTACATTTCCACTGCTCTTTAGTAATTTCTATACCGTAAATGAAGTGATCTCGGGAGAGCTATAAAACAGTGCTCGGTATAAGCCATCATTTAATTTTGTTTTATTTGACTTTGACTGTGTGTTGTATACTAGAAATGGGTGTACGTTGTACCAATAGGTCAAAACTATGTTTTGTTTTGTTTTTTAAAGCGTTTACCCCAGTTTTGAAATATGAATACTTATTGAACAAAAACAAAGCCTACCCGTGGCCATAATGCAAGGGGGATATGTCTGATTGAATGGTTTGTAAAATGGCTGTGTGAATCTGTATCACTAACAGGGTCAAACAATGTGGCATCGGCTCCAGTACATTTGTGTAGCAGCTAGTATGTTTAAAAATAAAATAAATAATAATAAAATAAAATTAGACAAAAAATGAATAACATGTCTGGGGACTCCTTATATTTCTGCTTTATTTTTACAGTAATGTTAAGGAAATAGCATCACAAAATCAGAGATACCAAAATGCATTTAACAATCTGTAAAGAACCGCTTCAAAAACTCAACCATTTACTCGAATAATTGTTAAAATTGGTAAGACAGTACAAGTTTCCAACACAGAACCCCATGTGCTGCACATCAGCACACTGTAGTAATCCAATTGTTCCACACTGCAGAAAGTGCATTAGATTTATACATTTGAGGTAAAGAAAAAGAAAAAAAGATGAATTTACAGCATCTGGCCACCAGTAGCACAATGTGTTATAAAAATAAGGACCAAAAAATACATGTGTGTTTTTAATTTGTTTTTTTATACATCAAACCATTTTCAAACAATGGTTTATAGAAAAAAGGAGGATAAATACAAAAATAGTAAATACCAAACCTTGTTTCTGTGTTCCCTTTTGTATCTCTCTGTTTAATATCAACCTGGCTCTGAAATATCACACTTATCCTAACTAATGTATTCTTGTTGTTGATTAGATTTGCTTTGCTGTATGATTTTAGGTTTCAGTCTTGTGACTTTTAAAAACTTGGAAGTTGAATACACCCTTGTGGCCTCTGTACTGCTCTCAAACTCCCTAAGTACAGCTAGTATACCAGAGTGTAGCCATTAGCCTGTTTTAAAAAGTTTTTAAAACTCAGAAACAGAAAATGATATATACAGTGAAGCTGAACAGCATGTAGAATACATCAGTTAAGATAACTGTGAAATGTCAGACCCATGTCAAATTGCAGTATTTTTTCAATGGAGTGTTATTTTTTTATTATTATATGTTTAAAGATCCATTTCTATACTCTGAATGAAGTGTGCTTGGGGGTATCTAAAAATATTTATGTGCAATGCCATGATCCAAAATAAAATGATTTTGAAAATATCCCCGCCCCATTCCTAATGGAACTGCAGGTGACAGTAAAAGAAGAGAAACCATAAGGAAATGTATACAGGGTATGTCCTTAAAAACATGTACTGCAGTCTTTAAAATGTGAACAGTCTAATTGCTTGGGTAAGGAAGCCAGGGATGTATTTCATGTGTAGAAGGAAGGCAGGCCGCGAGCAGTCACCTCAATGACTGAGCTAATCTCTTGTGCTGTTTGTAATTTCCTCAAAGATGGTGATACCATTTAATCTTTATGTGCACTGTAAAGTGGAATCTTTCTCTCGGAGGTGATATTTAGCTCTCTTGTGGCCCCTCTAAAACCTCCGCTCAATACCAACAAACTATACATTTTATTCAGGCTCCTGTTCTCTGATAGCTATCAGCACAGTAATATTGTTCCTGCATTCATAGCGTCTGGGGCTGGATAGTGTGCCTTCAGTAGCAGTAAATATCAGAATTGTTTATATTTTTAAGATCTAAGAGCTGATTATTTGCAAGTAGGTCTCTGTCCTGTACTGGGGACTAATAAATACTGTGAGCTTGGTACTTGGTAAAGAGATAGCAAATTCATAACAAGAACTTGGTACTGGGAATGTTAGAACCAGCAATTCCATTGCAGTATAGATAATCTATATCACTGTAGTATAGGGGACTCAGTACAGGGAGTCTGAGAGCCAGCAAATGCAATGCAGAACTTCAATGCAGTGTGACTATTGTCAAGGTTAAAATAATCGGCTAGTCACCACAAAAATATTAATAAATCATGTATTTCATAATGTCTGGTGCTCTATTTGTGAATGTACGGTTTTATTACAATTTGCTGTTTGTGCATGTGGCAGTGTAGTGCATGGGTATGTGTGTGTGTGGGGAGCATTGGGTGGCAGGGAAAGAGTTAAAATCCTCCCTGCGAAAACACACGTGGGAATGTGGCTGGAGCTGTCAATTGAATAAATGTTTAAATGATTAATTAAGACTCCAGCCACAGGTGTGTAAATAAGGTGATCACGGGTGGTGAAATGGTTAGTGTGTTCAATGTTGATGTTGGTGAGAGGTGAAGGATTGGCTGTGTTCCGTGCTGTCACGTCCTGTCTGTTTACGTTTCGTGAGTTTTTGTGTAGCCTTTTGTTTTGGCCCTTGTGCCATTTATTTTGTCAACTGTGTTCTGTTAAGTGTTTGTAGCGCTTTTTTATTTTGTTTATTTATATATTAAAACGTGCGCACCAGTGCTTAAACTTGCCTTCTCCACCTTGTCTGAGTCTCATCCTGGTTACTACAGCCTGACCATTGATGTCATCCTGTCCACAGTGCACTATGTTTAAAACTGCATGACATTTTTTAAAACTCAATATTAATGTTCAGAAATGTCATGCATATGTTATTTGCTTATTCAGTCCATCTGCAACTACACACTTCACAATTACTTTCTGTTTCAAAACAAACAGCTGTATATAATTAAAATATTGACATTTCTACCTAAAACATTTCTATTTTTGTTAAGTTTGTAGTTTTGCTGGTAGTAAAATACTGCTCTGTTACTGCTTTGAGATTGAAGGGTGCGATTACGACCTCAACTGTCACTTTTCTAGTCAACTAGTCTAGTTGACTATTTCCTGTTACCCCTAGTATAGATCAGAACTGGGGATCTCAGTGTAAGCGAATGCGATGCAATATATAGAGAACTCACATATTTGCCTCCAAGACATTAAATTCAATGCAAGTCTTTTCAGGAGCAGCCTCATGATTCATTAATTAGTAAGACTGATAAATAATGACCTAGCAGAACACACATAAGATGATATTAGATAATTAATTAAGTATTAAAAAATGTATATGACATAAAGTATTCCTTCAGAGAATCTAATACTGATCTGAGAGAATTATAATTGAAAAGAATGCAAAAACTGTTGCAAGTAGAGTAGACCTCAAAAGCCACATATACTTTGCTGTGCGTGTGGCCCCACAGCTCATAAACATGACTTTCTCTCAACACTCTGACTAATAAATGTTTCCTCCTGGGTGTCTAGGCCGGCTCCCGTAATAAATCAACAGTTTCAAGCGATCATTGAGCTGCGTATGACAAATTCTGGAAGGGAAATGAAGTGACAAGCAAGCAATAACGTTCCAGGAGCTAATTGCAAACAGGCTCTGTCCTAAATACACCCAACCTGGACTTCGTCAAACTGCAGCAGTGAAGCAGCAACAGTGGCACTTGCAGACCCTTTGAAGCATTGAGGAACGCCTCTTGAACAACTTTCTCCCTGCACTATGTACTGCTGCGGCCTCTATTTATTATGGATTATTATGGATTATGTAATCTGTCGTGTATCCGCACATCACATATCCGACCTAACCGTTTATCCACCATGATCAACCTCTTCAGCAACGTTAGTTTATTATTGAACAGAGAACATTAGTTCAGAGATTGTAGATCTTACCAAAGTTTTTGTACACTGTGTTGTATGTGCTCCGTGCACTGCCGTTGATGGTAGTGTCACATGAGCTGTTCAGTGTGTTGATAAGCAAATAAATCCTGTTGGCCTGCGGTTGTATCAGTTTCAACCTCCGTCTCGCTCTCCTGCCTGTCACTCAGCAGCGAATGCACACACCCACACGGCAGGCGGCTACTCTGTCACAAGCATTAATACCCTGTATCTTTCTAAGCAAGGGATTTAGGGGAGCTCCCTAATAAAAGCTGAATCTCAAAACAATAATTGTGTGAATATAGTACTTGTTACAGCTGTGCATAATGGTATTTAAAACAGGATTCATTCATCCGACATTTTACATATGCGTCACTTTACTCTGGTCCCACTGCAGTTGGATATGCGCAGTCGGATTTTCCTCAAATTGAGGGTGGGAAATTTGGCTGCGTTTTAAATTTGAGGGCATCTTAAATTCAAAGGAATATGGTATATCTTTAGAGAACATTAGTCTGAGAGAACCAAATGGAACAGCAGCAGCTGCAGAGCCATTCCTCTAGAACTTTCAAATGAATACATGCTTGTCCTTGCCAAATGTACTTCTGTTCCCCCCAGTAAATGGACGTTTATCAAAGTCTGCAGCTTGACCTTCCAGCCCTCTGGGACCCCATACTACCTCATACTGTGCACCAGCAGAGACAGAAAAACCTGTTTGTCGGCACACTTGACTCCTGCCCACATGAAGGGCCAGGAATTGATCCCATTTGACCCCTGTTTGATTTGGTGTGGTGACCCGTTGGCCGTTCCAGCCTGCTCTCCACTAAATTTGGGGTAATGTATGCATTGAGCTCTTCAATCAAAAACTGTTTTTTGTGTCTCTCCTAATGCTTGAGGAAGCTGACTGATTGACAGAGCTAATGAGGAAGCTGTATTTGTTGTTTTGTGAGGGCTGACACTGCCCTGGGGTCAATTCCCTTACATGTATAAATGCTGCCGACTGAAGCCCTTTGTTTTTCTATCTATCGCAAGGCAGGTACAGCTCTTCGGTGGATTTAGATGAGAGAACCAGAAGTTGAACCATTCCGACAGCAGAAAAAATACTATAAGAAAGGTGTGTATTTTCAAAACTTTTGAATAAAGTAAAATGCCTGTTCATATTATAAAACTATATAATTCTTTAGTAAAGGGCTATTCACACTATAGCGTTTATTCGCTGTGTTTTCTAGGGTAAAAAATTGAACCTATGGAATTGAATACTACTTTTCACACTTAATCGGTGCGAAAATAAATGTGAAATTCGCTGCAAGAAAAATTGAAACAGGTTCATTTTGGTAACAGATAATCTCAGGTAATGTTATTGGCAACAAAAAAAAGACAGTAGTACCAAACACAATCATTTCAATAATTTTTTTTTTTAATTTCTCACTATTATTATTATCAGACGCCTTTATCCAAGGCGACTTACAGAGACTAGGGTGTGTGAACTATGCATCAACTGCACAGTCATTTACAACAACGTCTCACCCACAAGGAGGTTTAGTGACTTGGTCAAGGTCACATAGTGAGTCAGTGAGTGAGCTGGGATTTGAACCTGGTTACAAGCCCTTTTCTTTAACCACCGGACCAGACAGCCTCCTATAGGATGGGTATCTCAACTGTGCCTGGAATATATGTAATGGGCCGCGGTATCTCGTGGCATGCACTTTCTAGAAGCTACACCCGACCATTTAACGAAAACCTGTATTCAAAAACAGTGTGTTTATATTAACATACCAATAGTGCTTCGTTTCCAATTTCCTCATATTTTCCCATCATTTCTGTTTGTATTCTTTACCAAGATATTTCTTGTGCAATATATAAAGAACAATTTATTCTGCACTGCTATAATCAGATGTTCCCCCATCTTGCCTGTGATAAATCTGAATACAAAAATAGCAGTGTACGTTGGGCGTAAATAAAAGCTATACTGTGAATAGCACCTAACCATTTTAAAAAGTTTACCACAGTAAATGTGTAGTTTTTCCCATTATTATGCTATGCATTTACAATAGTTCAGCATGGTTTTTTTGTTGTTTTTTTTTAATATACTTTACCATACCTCTCTGAGCTTTCACTATGTTTTATTACACTTTGCTGTGCTTTTACTATGGGAAATTTCTATAAGGGAAAAATGAGTGAAACTTAAAAAATATGGCCCAAGTAGATACAATTTTAAAATCCCAGATTCTCCACTGAATCAATGAGTGGCCAAAGGGTGTACATCAAAGTTCAGCCCCAGCTGCAAAACTGGGCAGAAACAGCATTGTAACTGAAAAAAAAAATCTCCCAGTTGGGCTATCCTGCTGGGTAAATACATTCTAAATAAGGAACCAAGAATCGGACACCAGATATGCAGGTTTGGAACTGATTGGTGGGGGTGTTGCTGACCTTTCAAAGTCCATTGTAATTGAGTTGGAATCTTCTGACGTTTTGGTCAAAAGAAAAAAGCTCATAGGCGGCCTCCCATTGTTGCAATCTCCCAGGAATCCCCGGTGAATCAAGAACATGAAATCACTGGGCTATTTTCACTGTGAGAAACTTGACGTTACCCCTTTACAGGAAACTGTGTAGGCTGTGTATCTGGACAGCACCACCAGGAAATTGTGTCACATGTTCCTATCTTCTGTTTTCTTTTGTTTCTCCTCTCATTACTTTATATTTCTCTACGACAAATTAGATGTTCAATATCTGCGTGAGGCAACCGAACAGATCCTCGTTTTTGGTGACTGACATTCACACAAGTTTTTCAATCTAATTCTTGAAGAGCTTTCTGCTTATTGAAGCTCCCCCGTCAGTTTGTGTCATGTTGAATTATTAGAATCCTAATATTGGTTTTCTGGGCGCAGTTCTGCAATAATAATTGTGTCCAACAATTTTGGAGTGCTGACTGTGTACATTTTTACAAGTAACGCAGGTACGGGGACTTTTAAAAGATGACTCCATTTTGAATAGTGCAAAGGCAACACTTCTGAAAGTAACAAAACTGTTTAAAACAGAATAAAATGCCTTAGTAACAGGTAGAAGCTATTCATTTATTGTTCTGTGCAGGTTTCTTGTATGTTTTATGCAGTTAAGTGCTTTATTCCTTTAAAAAATGATTTTTTACAAGCTTCTAAATTTGGCCTTAAAAAAAAAATAATAATAATAAGCACAGATACTAATAAAAAGGGGGTACATAGCTGGCACTATATTATATTCAAACAAACTGGTTAGCTGATCAGAATTCAGGATTCCTACATGTAATTCAAACAAGGGTGCTACAAATCTTTAAAAAGGCAAGGCGTTAAGAAAAACATCCCTCTCCTGTAATTTCTCAAAAGCTACAATTTGGCTGAGGCCCAAAATCCATAGGTAACTCCCTGCCCCTTCCTCACCCCATAAACACACTCACTCAGCTGTGTGCAGTGGGAGAGGGGGCAGTGTGCTGGCTGAGGTAACGGATTGCTGTGAGAACGAGCCGGCCTGCTGGGACTCTCTGACAGTTTAATTAGACAGGGCGTGGCGGAGGAGAGATATGTTGGACAAATTAGCACAGGCAGGCGGTTGTCATGTTAAGGTAAATCATTTACCCTGTTACATGCCTCTTGCACTTGGAATAGAAAAGGCGACTTCAAATAACTACACAACATACTGTACTTAAGGGCAATGATGTTAACACAGTCTCCTCTCAATTACTAGAAGTACATCCAGTCCAGTTTGATGTACAGTAGAACATTTTTTTTGCTGATACCTTCAAATAAGATTAGTTGAATAAGCTCTCTCTCTCTCTCTCTCTCTCTCTCTCTCTCTCTCTCTCTCTCTCTCTCTCTCTCTCTCTCTCTCTCTCTCTCTCTCCATTTATTTTCCTGAACATTTAAACTTTAGTGTTAAGCATGTTTAAACTTTAACACTTAGAGAATTTTTGTAAACTCAAAAATCTAACAAATAAATAAAGAAATAAATAAATACACCATCATGAGACGCCATCCATTAGAGCGCTGTTAATTTTTTATGATGCAAACTGATGTGGATGAGACTGCCTGTGCGCAACCTATATGAATATTTACTGAATAAATAACCTTGCACTGCACACATCCTACTGTGAAAACACCACAGATGACCTCTACATTTGACATGCATATATTTGACAATGGTTAAACACACAGGGACAATTCTTAATGTTTAAACTTTAACATCTCTTGAAAGTATGTGAATACTGAAACAGTGGCGTGAAACAGAATTGCAAGAGTGTGGAAATATTCTGATGAATAATTAGCAAAGTCAAGAGTAGCTGCGTTTGTGATGGTGACATTGGAAATATTTCAGTTGAGTCAGCTCTGTAGGTGAAACGACAAGAACAGAGATTGTAAAGGGTAAGTTGCTTCAATATCATTTACTTTATTTATTCTATGGTGTTATCAATTATTATCACTGAAGCATATGCACTTATCACCTAATTAGTGAGACAGTTGATTGGACACTGGATATGGAGTGATTTCAGCTGTGAATTGCAAGCTTGAATAAAAGCAATAAAATAAATCACAGAAAAAAAACAAAATGCCACATCTGTCGGAGAGCAGCACCTTTGTGCAATCAGTATATTGGAGGCTGGACTAGGGCAGCATACTGTGGCTCGTCGTCAATTTAAAACCTGGCGAGACGGTATAATCAGACACAATCTGTCAATGACAGGCCACGAACTGGGAGACCAAGAGTCACAACACCTGCCCAAGATCGGCAGATCATTTTGCAGCATCTTCGTGATGTCAATTGTTAATCAGCCAAAAATAGAGTTTGTCATTTTTCGATCACTTCTAGTGAATTTTATCCAAATATAAGTGATATGTTTCTTTTGATGCTCAGTATATATTTATATATGAAGAATAGCAGGTGCTTATTCATGTATGAGGAGTTTTTAAGAGGGATAGCAGTGAATTAGCCCACTGCGCCACCAAACCCTCCAAGCCAAATATGGTGTCGGCAGACCTAAATTACCTTTTGAGCCATTATATGGCTGCTGCTGCCAGGGTGCCAACATGCAGGAGAAACTGAGGCATCATCACCATAGCAACAGGGCAGCCAGTGCGTTCTTGGCAGGGGATGCCTTTCTCACTTAAAAGGACCCTGCAACAGATGTACTGCACTGTGCAGCCTGGAATACTACATAGGAAACCCTTGCCAGTTTCAAACAAACACAGGGGATGTTGTTTCAGAGCTCACAATTTGCACCGGGTGGCCCACTTGGCAATTATATCAAGGTTTACAAAGCCAAAACATGACCCCAACAGATGAGCATCCTTTCAGATAAAAAAAAAAAAAAAACCAAAACAGCCAATTGATTATTCTGAAAATGCTTTACAGACATGCCAAGAAATTAGGGCAGAATAAAATCTGCAATCAGATATTTGGGGGGGGGGGGGTTGTGTTACTTACGCACCGCTAAACTGTAAGACTGTTGGAATTCCCTTTTGATACAAAACCTGGCATTGTGTAAGGGTAAAGAGGAATCAGATTTATTACACAGTAATCAGTACATTAATATAGGATTGCATCCATATGGACAGAAAATAAAACCAGATAAAACCATTATCGCTGTTTGACAATAGATGACTCACTATTACTTTTACAACGGTTTATTTAACATTTTACAACTATGCTTTAAAATCAACCAGGCACGAAAAAAAAAAAAAAGAAAAGCACAATACAGCTTACAGACATTCATTTGGGTTGTAGTAAAATACTTTGGCCTCCAGCACTTCAACAAACTGAAAAATCATTCTTTGGTATGGGATATTTTAAATGCTGGTTTTGTACTAGGAGGCCCCGTGCTATATGGAGATGCTATTAGCAGCTGCTGATCTTGTATTGGTGTAGTGGAATGGTTTTAATGCTATATGGAGATGCTATTAACCGCTGCTGGTACTATATTGGTGTAGTGGAATGGTTTTAATTGCACACCGCTGTTGCTTCCATAGGCCTCAAGGCATGGTTTTAAATTGTGAACAAGGAACACTGAAGATTGCAGAACAAAGTCTAAATGCTCTACCAGGTTACCTTGAAGAATACAGTGTATGGAAACACTACTGTAGCATGGAGGGAAATAGCTGGCTTTCACATGATTCGCTATTACAGAGCACACCCCTGATGTGTGCTCTGAAATACATAAGCTGTTGCAAGTCACTTTTTTTAGTCAGGGTAAGATAGTATATCTGACAGTAAGTGTTTGGTTGACGTGTGCTTCCCTATCCCTAATTGAGGAGCAGTCTATCCAGATCAATAAAAACCCTTGTGATCCAATCAGTGCCACTCTACCTGTCCACCTTATGACAGTGTTACAGCATTTTCTTTTATCCAACCCCTTTCTACCAAACTGATTTGTATTGTAATTATGCTGGGATGGGTCCTTAACAGCGTTTGCTATGTGTTTAAATTGTCTACATTAAAAAGTAAATACCTTCATAATAATTTCACTGTGTCATCTGACAAGCTCAAATCAGCTCAAAGCCAGGTAAAGAAAGATTTAGAGAAAAATGGTAACTCAAATGTTGGAGCAACAGAACTCAGAACCTCTGGAATTAGAGAATAGAAAAGGAAACAAATGTTTAAATTTAAAGTTATATATTCTTTAATGAATTATTAAGAAGATACTATTCCTACTGAGTATGCTTTTAGTGCTCTGTGTGTGCACAGTCACAGACAAAAGTATTTGGGCAGTTAAAAAAAATGAGATAAACCACAAAGAAAGTGATTTCTATCATTTCTAATTGTTCTATTGAAATATATAAATTAAAGTAGAGATTCAGCTTTGTAACAAAACAACAAATTATTACATAACATGCATAAAATGAAAAATAACATGCAAAAACTATTTTCATACTTTGACAAAAGTATTTGGGCACCCTTAAATTAGTATTTTGTGGTGCCCACCCTTTGCTTTCTTTACAGCTTGCAGTCTTTTTTTGAGCTTTGAAACCAGTTCCTGGCATCTTTCCGGAGATATTTGTGCCCATTCTTCAACACATGCAGCTTTGAGTTCTGCAATCAACTTTGGTTTCCTTTTTGAAAAAGGAACCTTCAAGTCAATGCACAACATCTTGATGGGATTCAAGTCTGGGGACTGAGATGGCCCATCTAAAACTGTAATCTTGCTTTTTTTAATGAAATTCCTTTGTAGACTTTGCAGAATGCTTGGGGTCATTATCCTGCTGTAATACAACCTTCCATCCAATAAACCTTCTAGCACTGGGTAACAAACGAGAGTGCAAAATTTCTTGATATTTTGCAGCATTCATTGATCCTTCTACAATACAAAGGTTGCCAGTGCCTGAGGAAGAAAAACAAGCCCATACCATCACACAACATCCACCATGTTTAACACGGGGCATGATTAACTTTTTTTAAATTCTTCTCCTCTCTTCCACCAAACATATTGTTGCTTTCTTGGTGAAAAAAAGTTATATTTTGGATTCGTCTGGCCATAACATTTGGTTGAAGAAATCATCAGACTTCTTCAAATATTCAATGGAAAACTCCAATCGTTTTCTTTTGGGTATTGTTTTTAACAAAGGTTTTCATCTTGGTTTTCACCCATGGACATTCAACAAGTTATCGTTGAATTGTTTGCTCGTGAATTTCTTGACCATCTTCTCTCAATTCTCGTGTCTTTTGCAGTAATCTGAGGATTTTGCCGGGCTGCTCGAACGATTCTTCCAGATTTTGCAGAAATCTTTCTTGGTCTTCCACACCTGGAGCTAGTTGCTGTGTTTGTCAATAATAGCCCACACAGTGTTTTTCGGTAAAACGAGTCTTTCTGCTATTTTTCTGGTAGTTTTGCCTTTTTCGTTTAGTTGTATCACTGCCATTTTTAGATCGTTGCTGCACTCTTCAGTTTTAACCATTTTTGTTGCTTTTTTGAATCACAAATTTACAATTTATTTTTCACCACTTGATGATTATGTATTTATTTATTTTATAATTCTCATCAGGTGTTGCTTTTCAATCATGATAATTGTCAATAATTAGCAATGAATGGGTTTCATACGAAATATTGTCAAAGTATGAAATTAGTTTTTACATGTTATTTTTCATTTTATACATGTTATGTAATAATTTGTTGTTTCATTATAAAGCTGCATCTCTTCTTTAGATCTAGAACAATTAGAAAATACAGATACTTTGTGGTCTTTCTCATTTTTTTTAACTGCCCAAATACCGATGAACCCCTTTTTATATCACCTCATTTAATATCATACCCCATTTATTATCAAGATTTTTCAAAAACCACTTGCCATGCACCATAGGTTCTTTGAGAAATTACATCTCTTAATATCATCGCACAAACACGCTTATTGTTACATTTTGTGCAGCCTGTCAAATGCTGGGCTTTACTAAGTAACCACAGGATATAATTAATAATTAATTTCCAACGCAACTAACAACCAATGATCATCTCAGCTGATAAACTGACATTTTGTGCAGGCTGTCAAATGCTGCGTGGGCGGTCTTAACGGGATACACCAACGTCCCCAAATGTTTCTTTTTTAACATAGTCAGTCTTATACAGGCACACATTTTTCTATAGGAATCAGTCAGTGCAGAGGTATTTTTTAAATACTGTATTAATTTACAAATGCGATATTTGTTTTGTAATGTCTTAAACATAAATTCTAAATATAATATTGTAACGAGCTGGGCTTGGAGCTCTAGCTGCCGCCCTCTGTAGGACTGCTTCGGCACGCCTGAAAAGGGACTCATTTGCATATGCCGGAGCAAAGGACTATGGGAAGGTACTCAAGAGTTAAGTAGTACCCGTTCTTCTATTTCTTTACAAAAATGTATAAAGTGTTATTGTGTTAAAATTAAGAGTTTTGCGTCTGTTGTTGCTCCCGTTGCCCCCTTATATCTGTGTGTGAAATGTAGGTCAGTCACCATTGTGCCGCTGTTGCAAATGCCTACAGAGAATGCTCCAAGAGAACGTCTAGTTTAGGAGTTAGTTTAGGCAATCTTTGAACAGATTTTAGCTATACCTTATCTGAGGAGGTATTGGGCGTGTGTATGAGATGTGTTTAACGGAGCTTAAGAAGTCATGAGGAATGCTAGGCAACATCCCACCCAAGACTCAATGAGGGGAGTGTGGAATCTCCGTAGCTACGACCCACGAAAGCAGAAACATGCACCCTTTGTCTCTCAATGCTCATAATGAACAGGGTACCACTCCATAACATTATCGTTCCTTCTCACATCCTAGCCCCCACTCCTCTCCCTACCTCACATAGAGAGCAGTGTCTAAACCTCCTTGTGCACTGCAGATAAAGAGCCGAGCACTCCACAAAGAAAGGTCTTCTTCACAAAAGGCTTTGTTTTTCACACCTAATTAATCAGTTGGGAGGCCATTGCTTTCTCTTTGGATCTGTTTGTTGACGTCTCGGGTTGTGTTGGTTACACCACACGCTTCACTGAACCGGGCCGTGGCATTTCTAAAGGGGAGATTATCCAAGGCCCTTTCCTCTTTGTTTTCCCACTTTTTGTGTTCCTAGTCAAATGGGCCTGGTTGAAAGCCTGGAGACTGAATGCTTCCAATGAATCACAAAGCAACCCTTATCAAAAAGATATAATTCCAAATACTGTGGTGGCCATAAGTATTGACACTCACTATTTGTTTCAATGTTATTCTTCTGACGAGAATATCATTTAAATATTGATTTTTGTCATTCTAGTTTCATTTTACATGTCACATACTGTTTTATGGTGAGTTGTTCTGGGTTCTGTTGCTCAAATATTAAGTTATTTTCATGTTATTCTAATTATAATGTATAATACACTACAAGTGTTGAGATATCTAGCATTGAATAACTTTTTTTCATATTCGATGGTCCTGGGTGAATATTGGAATTTGGAATCTCTCTTGCATTTATTCAAATCCAGTGACAGAATGACGGGGCGAATCGCACGGTTCCAAATTACTAAACTTAGTAGATGCAGACCTTGTTCTAGGAAAGTAATTATCTGAAGTCAGCTGTTAAATATAGGTTTAAATAGACTTTATTTTCCAAAATGTGGACTTCTTATATAAACAGAATACTCCCTGAACATTCATAAGGTGCTGTGGTTATTTCATTTATCAGGATAGCTGTAACAACTTGCTCAACCCCTTGGGGGGCTCCTTCGTTATTAGGCTATCCTCATTCGTTGAATAACCCCAGAATTCTATGAATGTCCTAGAGTATCCTTTATGTATCCAAAGTGACCCTAACCACTATACATTTGCACAGTAATTTTGCAGTTTTACCAAACTTTTCCCATGGTTATACTATGCATTTACCATAGTTTACCATTGCTTGCTGTGTTTTTTTAAATGCTGTACTATGCCTCTCTGGGATTTACAATGCATATTTATGCTTTACCATGCTTTCACTATGCTTTTACTATGAGAAACCTTTATAAAACACCACTTAAATCTTTCACATATAATGTGTTTCATTCCCAATGTCTCTCCTTTCTCAGACAGGGGTAGCAGATGCCTGTACAGTCATTGAGCATATGCTTCTGCATGTCAGGGGATATGTTTTTTATTGTCCTCTGCTAGCATGGTGTGCTGTCTGGCCCATCTGCTTTCATTAGTAACAGATCTCATTCAGGATTTCTGGAACAGACCCACAGGGTTTGACTGAGACAATCAGGGCATCTTCAGTCGGACAATCAGGTTGCAAGCACTGAAACAATCTTCATCTAGCACCCACTACGGTAGACTCAACATCATCATAGCATCTATGCCTTGCGAAAGATGGTGGACATGAATCTGTTTACAGTTTCCCTTGAACATCAGTTTGGTCTTGGCCATTTTCAACATTTAATCCAAACTGGAACATTGGTTCTACTCCTACTTTGTGAAATGCTAAAAACAGAGGATGTGTCTATTTCAGTTCCACAGATTAACATCCAATGCAATCGGAGCATTCGTACCTAACTCTGTACTGTACTAGTCTATGCAAATTAGATGATCTGCACTATTATGAGAATGTTGAAAATAGAGGATTGGCTCAAACTGCAACATTCTACGCATGGCTGCAGATACTATCCAAACTCTTATAAAACCTATGGCAACTGTACAAGAGTTTGTAAGTTACTGAGTTCAAAAGAAAAAAAGTAAAAGGCTGTAGCAGAAGGCTATCTGTTTAGTTCATGTATAGTTAATAATACAGGGAGGCAGAATGCTTATGAGCCGACTCTGCTGCTGAAACTACATTTTGGGAAGGTACTCAGAAAAGACACAGTCTGGTTTCTAATAAATTACAGTGCACAGAATGATAAGCTGTGGAAGAATGTAGTAAACCGTCACCCTGAAATTACAGTTTGAGTAAAAAATGGAACCAGATTGTGTGAGCATGTAGCACTTGAAACACTGTCTGAAAGCCTATTTTTTCTGTTCGTTTAAAAGCATTTGGAATCAGTTCAAGTGCAATTACACAAAAAACGAAATTAGAACCAAATAAAAACATACCATGGCCTGAAAAAACAAAAAAACTGATTCACTTTTGCCCTAACCATCTCCACGATTTAAACAAACACAAACAAAAGGAGGGAGTCTGTGTTTGGCTCATTAGAGTAGCCATGCATTTTACTTTCAAATTAAGCTCTTTGTAGTCGCAGTGATATTTGTCAAGCCGGCATTTTAGAGGACGGACCCCTGCCTCTACACTGCAGTCGACTTGCACATTATCTTTTAGTTAAAGCAGGTAATTATATGTTTGCAAGTGATGGATTGTATGTGCGCTGCATGTGGTGCCCCAAGAGTGTTCTGAAAAGCAGGCTCAGGCCACAGCAGGGTTTATCTTGCTTAATGAAATCTAAATAAACAAAAACATCCCACTGATTCAGAGACAACAAAAATGGCCCTGTGGAGCTTCAGCATACCTCAAATACTTTAGTTCAAACTTCTGTGACTTTGTTCTGAAGTGTGAAACAAAATATTGGGCCCAATTCCCACTGTGGGCAAACTGCCTGTGTAATGACTGTAGGGACTTACAAGACTTGCAAGCGTGTCCGGTTTGCTAAAGTGAACACAGCACAGTAGAGTTTCATATACAATACAATACTTCTGTAATGACAGTGTACAGGGTTAGTTTCTGCTTGGGCCTGTACCCAGCTCCAGCCCAGACGAGGTCATACTTCTCACATGTAGCGCTGACGTCTGGATCTCTAGGTAAGAGACAAACCGTTATCAGAGGGGTGGCCGGGGCAGCCATTCTTACTAATACATCCATAAAATGACAGTCCTGTCTACAGGACCATTACAAACCAACACTGCACAATTTGCCTCTATGTGAGAGAAGGCCAGGAGTGAATGGACAGTTTACCTTATACCATGATTGCTTCAACATGGCAAAACAGTGACAGTTGGGATATGAGAGTGGGATTACCCTTTTATATATAGATGTGTTGAATGAAGTTTGAAGAGGATGTCCATGTTTGGGTTTCTTTGCAATTATTATGGCAGGGATCTTTAAACAGCCTCTTTCGACATCTGCCTGGAACACTGTTAACATGAATACTCCCCATTATGGAAGTACAACATTCTAGTCAGGTACTGTACATAACTGGGACTGTTCTGTTTAGCTAGTTCATTATCCCAAGCCATATATGAATGCAGTTGTTTTCCAGTAGGAGCCTTTGCAGTTCCAAAGCCCTTTGAGAATATGAATGTGGGACAGCAGCTAAGCTGTGCTAGCCTCCCCACTCTACCTGCCCCCCTAGGAGACCCCCTACAGTGATCCATGTTCCCGTTCTGTCTTAATTCACATCTGTAGGGGATGTGAGATAACAGTGTTTTAATTATAAGCTTGAAAAATGACCTGATTATTATTTATTTCGGTTAAATTTCTGCCCTTGCCTGTGTCCTAACCCAACAGTAACATCCTCTCCACCCCTTACTTGCCTTATTGTTTGCCATTAACAAGCCAATTGTTTCCCCTAATGGCTGGTTTGAAAAGACCTAAAAGACATAGGAAGTGCAAATGTAACAGACTGCCAGATATCATTTTTTTTAAAAAACGTTTTCCGTAGCATGTGTTTCGTTCAGAACTGAGAAATTCACTCCTGGCCATCAGTCGTTTTAAAAATGGGTATTCAAAATATTTGCTAACCTGAAAGTTTAGTGTTGTACCATGTAAAATAAAAGGCATCCATACATCTACAACAGTCTTCTACAATTAGATTTTTGTAAACTATGGTACTTCTGTACGCTCTTGTGGTCAAAGAAATACATTGGAATGACCCTTAAAGTTACTAAAATACTAAATTAGAGCTATCAGAACCATGATAAACTAGAGAAAGCCCCTATAGTTCTGATCACAAGTGATGATACATGTAAGCATAGTCACATGCAGATGTCATATAACTACTAAGCTGGTATCTACAGTATAAAGATAGGATTTCTACAGTCAGGCTCAAGCCAGACTGAGGAGAAAGATGTAAGCTATGCACTTTAAAGAGTGACATTGGAAATGCATGAATCCAATACGACAGGTCGGCTGCTGTTTGACGGTAATTTGTCCTCCGTCTTACTGAAGTTGATATCAGAAATCCTCGATTCGGAAGCATGCACTCGCAGTCTGAAAAACCTGTAAATCAGCCCCATGGTGACATGCCATTTAGACAGTGGAAAATGCTGAAATTGGGTGTTGCTGGGTCGTAGGCACACAAACACGATACAGTTGGAAGCCCACTGCTCATAAATAATTGAGCCCCCATCTTTCTGTGCGATTGGGATAATAAATTGCAGACATGCACTTGAAGATTCTAGAGAATCTATTTCGCCAAACAACAGTGTTGGACAGATAACTTAGATAGCTGAGGCACATGTTTTGCCAACTGTATATCTTTCTACGTGACTGAATTGAACTGATTTTGAGATTCAAGCAGCTGTGACTAGGAATTGATCCTTTCTTTCTTTATTTACAGAGATAACAAGTAAAAAAGTTGTTTTTTTATGACAGAAAGAACATTCTAAAGTTTCTAGACAATTGACTAGCCTGTTTGTGCTAATGCCTTCAGAAAAATATTAGTTTACTTGCCTGCATTTTTTTTTTTTACCTCAGCACTTAAGTAGTTGATAAGATCAAACTAAAGATATGATTTATTGCGATGGTGTTGTTAGCTCATTTTCTCTACATATGTAACTCACATCAGTGCTGCTCTTGGTCTGTGTTAAAGTTAAAAATCCCTATACAGTCAGTAGCTTTGGTAACATCTGTTAGGTCTGGCATGTATAGGTCAAGTGATTGGCTGAGCAGGTCACCTGTTGATCCTCAGTCCTCCTGAAGAGTGGTTGGCAGTGATTCTGCGACTTCAAATTTTGGCAAAATGGGTAAAACACATTAAAAAGGCCAGCAACAGGCAAATGCCTTGTCTGCATTAGCTTGTATGGATAATATGAAATGTATAAGGCAGCTGATAAATGTTGGCTATTAGCCAAGCAGAATTGGATTCACAGCGAAACAACCCAACTGAATTACTGAAGTGAAACGAGAGCCGCCTTCGAGTGTATTCCTTGATTATAAAAACAGACCTCCTGCACCGTGCAACGGTACTGATAGATAAAAAGTAAACCCAGGTCATCTCA
Organism: Acipenser oxyrinchus oxyrinchus; assembly: GCA_030684275.1. NCBI lineage: Eukaryota > Metazoa > Chordata > Actinopteri > Acipenseriformes > Acipenseridae > Acipenser > Acipenser oxyrinchus. The sequence goes on along the minus strand of CM060254.1, from coordinate 15,511,424 downwards.
AAAAGTGGATTTAATACTCTCACAACTATACAAACATGCTGTAGATAATATAAGGTTTATCAACAGTTGATGAACGTGGTTGTCTTAAGGTGAGAAAAGTCTCCTGTGACACTGCCCATGTTTTACAGGAAACATGTTGTGTTATTAATGTAATTGGGATCCAGCTGCTTCAAACACAAAGCCTAGGCAAATGCCATGTCACATCTCTGAAGGCTATGTCTGCATAAATATTTATCTAAGACTTTATTTACATGTTCTGTTAACTCATTTGTAATTATTCACTGTTTGTTCATTAATAAAGGTGTCAAACAGAATTAAGAGTGATTTAGATGAAGATTCGTGTCGATTGAGTCCACTATTCAGTTTGACATTTATACAGGAATTACTTAATTTACATAATAAAGAACAAAGTATGCTGCAATAAAATGTAATCTGTCTTGTAGGAAAAGTGTGTATATATATATATATATATATATATATATATATATATATATATATATATATATATATATATATATATATATCATCATCATCATCATCTTCAGCCTTTTTCAATCTACTGTCTCCCCAAGATTCTTCCACAAAGGGCTGTCTGCTGTGTCCAGTATGCATCTTTCCATACGCCGTTCAGTCATTTGTAATTTTTGAGTCATTTTTGCATTGAGGGTCTAGGTTTCACATCCGTAAGTTAGCACGGGCAGCACGCATTAGTCGAAGACTTTCCTCTTGAGGCATAAGGGTAGTTTACCTTTCAGAACCATGCTTAATCTTCCAAAGGCACTCCAGCCCATTTTTGCTCTTCTGTTGATTTCGCACATTTGGTTCTCCATTGCCGAAACTAACTGTCCTAACTATACGTAGTTATTGACTTCTTCAAGCTTGATCCCATTGACTTCAGTTGCCTGTGGAGTGCTATATTTATTGAACATGACTTGAGTCTTCTTCAGGTTCATTTTCAAACCTGCTTTGATGCTAGCCTTGTGTAGTTCTTGTATTCTTGTTTGTAATTCTTCTGGGCGTGTTTGTCGTCAGCAAATCGTAGCTGATTCAAGTAGGCTCCATTGATTTTCAGCCCATTATTTTCCCAATCCAGTGTCTTCTAGGGTGGCCGTGAAGAGCTTTGGGGAAATTGTATCTCCTTGACGAACTCCTTTTTCAATCTTGATTTTGTCACTGTTTTTATGGAGTCTTACTGTGGATGTTGCATTCTTGTATATGGTGCTGATCAAGTCTCTGTTTTCTCAATTCCTTGTTTTTTCAGATAGCGTAATACAGATCTTGTGTAAACACAGTCAAAGGCTTTTTCAAAGTCGATGAATCCCAAGCAAAGTGGTAGTTGGTACTTGTTGCTGGTTTGAATCACTTGCCGTACAACTTGAACATGATTGTGCTAAATCCACTCCTGAATCATGCTTGCTCATTTGATTGTGCCGAGTCTAATGTACCTTGAAGTCTGTTAGCGAGTGCGTTGTTCCAGTCGCTGGGCACTTTATTTTGCTTAATACAATCTTTAAATATATCCAACAGTATTTTTGTCATTTCTTCACCTCCTTCTTTCACAATATCAATCGTTATGCTGTCTTCTCCGGGTGTCTTTCCTGTCTTCATATGTTTGATAGCATGTTTCACTTCTTACGGTAGAACATCTGAAACTTCTCCCTCGGGTTGCATTTTTTCTGTCTCGTCTTCGTCATCTGCTACATTGCTCTTTTCATCTTGACATATGTAATAAGGCCTGACAGGGTGTCCGTATACATCGAATATATGGACGCCTCTGGCGTTGTGCAGCATGAGACGAAGCCGAGTGCCTCCAACCTCCGAGAAGACGGAATTGAGACGGCACTGACTTATTTATTTTTTTATCCTCTCAGTGCAAAACACTGTTTGAACAGAACAGAGGGGAGGAATAAAAATAAATACAACGACGTCTCAGATTTCAGTAATTTTTATAGGTCTGTGTCGGAAAGGGGTGGATAATGTGCAGAAGTATCTTTTTGTGTTTTTCTGTAGTGTTAACAAAACGCTAAAAATATATTATTTGAAGTGACAAAGTTGGAGTGACTGAGTATAAAGACAGCGATCTTCCAGTTCATTTAGTTGTTCTTCATCCAAATCGGCATGTTCACTTACTACTTTTGGGATTTATTTTGCTGGTAATTGCTCACTAAATTTTATACTTACTGTACATTTTTAACTGTAAACAAGATGGCTATCGGTACTTTAAATTCTGTGAGGCAGCGCAGTGATTTAGAATATGTGATAAGGCTCCAACTGTCCATATCCATCCAATATACGGACAGCTGGAACCTTGCTCGACCAATCACATTGCTTGTTTCACATTCCATTGCCAGCCCTGGATTATAAATACATATATACACACACCTCCTAATTGGGATACTGATAATCGGGATTTCTGCTTAAATGAAAGTACCTGAGTCATACGTTAAAGGTTACCTGAGTCTTAACATTTTAAATATAAGACTTATAAAAAAATAAATAAGGTTTATAAATTGATACACCTATATATTTTTCTCAACATAAAGAAGAATCATATATTAGTACTGGTATAACCTTTAAAACTATGGCGTGAAACACATCTTTAATATCACTGCAAACAGAGTTTGCTCCTGGCTACTACAGAATGTCCATCAATCACACATCCAATCAATTTCAATTTCAATGGCTTACAACCAATTAAAAAAAACGATCGATATAATTGTTGGAGATGTTTCACAGGAATGATAATGTAAATCAATATATTACAGCCACGTACATATATTTGTAGCGTATATTCCAGTGGATCAATAGACGAAATGCAGTTCCCATTAAATGAACAAATCATTCTAATACACAGGGTGTCCAGTTAGTCGGGCATCACAGGCAATATCATACATTATATCGATTAGGATTTTAAAAAACAGACAGCCACACCCGCTGACTATCTGCACCACACACCAAAATGATCTGAATTAATTTCACACCTGAATGAATCAGAGAGACAGCCAATATTAATAATTATACCTATAATGCCTGACTGTGATGCTTGTACAATGTAAGTGCTTCTCATTTTAACATTGTCATTTTGGGTTTGTTGTGCAGGTGATTGTTTGTAAGTATATTTGCTGCTTTTGAATAACAAGGAAATAGATTAATAAATAATACAAGCCTCTCATGAATTTTGCCTCTCTAGGCCAGGGATAGAATGGCTTGGGTAAGCAGTGGTCTTAATTTATTTTCCATTGGACATTAGTCCACAAATCCACCACCAAATTCAGTGCAATAGACAGTGCTTTAGAGAGGCCCAGGACTGAATGGCAGATCAGGATTGAGATGTACTCTCTCACTTGCATGGCTGTATGGGGAAGCTATCATGGCACTTGACTATAGTGCCACTGTCTGTGTCATGACCACTACATTAAATCAAATATGTAGATAGATAAAACTAAATGGATAAAAAATAATTTTTCCCATCAAGGTTCTGGTGACAGCCAACTGCAGATTTTTAGATTAAAACCAATCTAAAACGTGACAAATCAAGCACAGTAAAACAGCAGGCTACTGACTGATTCCATAAAGATAGATCCATTTTTCCTGGAGTTCCGGTTTGGTTTTCCAGACCTTTAAATTCATTCGAATATAAATGAGGATGTGAAAAGGCTCATGACAGCATTTTGTTTTGTTTTTTTTGCATGGATATGTTCCATTTCTCCATGGTGAGCACCTGTCAAGTTTCTCAATATCATTTTTGGCTGAACAAGAGAAAGCTTTGCTGGGAAATCGTTCGTCTTCATTACGAGGTGCGGTTGACAACCAAGGGGGTTTAGAAAATGATCTTAATACTACGACCTCCCCTACCCAATATATGCAACAATAAGTTTTGTGCACTATCCAGATACTGGCTTGAGATCAATTTGGATTGCTAAGGACTGTCCATGCCAAGTTTCATCACAATCGTTTGACATAAAGGTCTGACAAAAGGAAAATAAAAGAATACAGCATATGAAATGCATTGCAAATGTTTTGAGTATGTTGCAGATATAGTTATATGTAGGGGTTCATTTGTAAGCAAAAAGGTACCATATCTTATAATTAAAGAAGAGGGATAGCATTTTGTTTATAGACCTAATGTACTGACCTTGATTTACAGTAGCTCCCATTTATGCTTCAAGTTCCAATATGTTTGTGGGTTTTGTGCTTTATTGTTATTATTATTTATTACTTAGCAGACTCCCTTATCCAGGGCGACGTACAATTGTTACAAGATGTCACATATTTTTTACATACAATTAACCCTTTATACAGTTGGGTTTTTACTGGAGTAATCTAGGTAAAGTACCTTGCTCAAGGGTACAGCAGCAGTGTCCCCCACCTGTGATTGAACCCACAACCCTCCGGTCAAGAGTCCAGAGCCCTAACCACTACTCCACACTGCTGCTTATTGTTGGCGTCGGTATCTGCATGCCAACCTTTGCCTAGCCGTGTTTTAACATAATCTGGTTTGAACAATACCAGCGGCGGAACGACTAATCTGATGAACAGGAGCGACAACACTGTTGTTATTGTTAAGAAAAAGTTTTTTGGTGTTTTGGGGTTCGGGGTGATAAAAACTAGTAATTTTCTTACTCATAGATGTTGCATCCTAAAATATATCGTTACAGTACACTTTGGTCATTCAATTCATGGTTCATCATTTACAAACCATTTAATTATCCGACAAAGAGGTACTGGTGCAATCTGGCACAAAGTAACCCCTGTTTAGAATGCATATATTAGGGGCAGAACGAGCACTAAAGTCAAATAGTTAAAGTAAAAATAGTCTAATAGATCAACTAGCTGGCACTTTGAAAACAAAGCATGGCTGTGTCTCTGTTTGTGAACATACTGTTTTATAAACCTGCTGTCTGTGCACTATATTTTAAAACTGCTTGAATTATGTATTGATGTTCTACATAAAGTTCAATAGACTTCTCAGAAACAGTGAGAACAGTGGTACAACAGAGTGTAACCATTAACCTGTCCCTTGCAACATTGCCCCTAGTAGATGTAAGAAATGCATCGGTATGAAATACCACATAAAACATATGTGGTATTTCTTACATCGACTCGGGGATTGTTGCAGGGGGGCAGATTAATGATTACACTCTGGTGTACCAGTTGTACTTAGAGAGCTCTGATAAGGCCACAGGAGTGATTTTGACTTTTAAAGTCACCAGGATGTGATCATTGAAGCACAGAAAGAACAAGGAGTTAGTTAGTTAGTTAGTTAGTTAGTTAGTTAGTTAGTTAGTTAGTTAGTTAGTTGCTTCAATGTATCTCCAGGTTGTGCCTTGTTTAATTTCTATGGACCACAGTCCCTTCTTAATATGTAAAAACAAGATAATTTCCTACTTACAATACACAACAAATGTACAAGCTATGCCAGATTCAGCAGTGAGTGGGAAGCAGTTTACCTCAGGGGACCTGCTTAGTTTGACACCCTACAGCAAGCGTAAGATGACAATTATCAGTTACAGTATACCAGCACTTGTAACTGCTCAAGTCTTACTGACATGTACACCAAACTTTAAAAATTATATGTGAAAAAACAAATAGTACTGGAAATGTCTGTAGACGTACTATACATTTCGCATTTCTTAGTCTAAAACTTGCAGAATACTGTATTGATACAGCCAGGTTAAAATGAAGTCATTTTGGTAGTTTTGTGATGGTCATTTGTACAGTCCTTTTGAATGTTGCATATTAATTTGGCAGAATCTTAATTTAGCTCTGTGAAGCTTTGCATCTTACATCAGGTATGTTGGCATACCTCATAGTCTTGGGTCTATGTTACATACACAACATTGGTACATAATAAGGAAGGCTCTGTACAAATGTTAATCTGCTTAACATGAATACCTTGTCAGTGTTGTTGCTGGGGCGAGGTGTGAATTCACACTTTTAGGTGCCGGTATCAAATTATTTCACATATACCAGCAAGACATATATGAATATCAAGTAGGGACATTGAGGCCTGCCAATAGTCAAAGCTGCCTGTCACCTGTCAAATGTAATCCCCAAAGCAACGCAAAGTAAAATGTACCACCACCGCGGAGAGGGAGCGAGAGAGAGAGAGGTTCACAGGAACATCTGACATACACCTCGCGCCTGGCCTGCATCTGTCAGCTATTTAATAAGAGTTTCACAGATTAGCCTGGCTTTGTGAAGCAGAATTAATAATGAAATAGGCTACGTTTGTCAAATTACAAGGCCCCTGCACCCTTCAACGGCACAGCTTTATCTACTTCTTCACAAGTCCTCATTTTTTTCTGAATTAAATTATCTAACAATCTTCCGTTTCTCTGTTTAATGACAACAGAAACTCTTCGGTATCGAGGTCCCTAAAGATAAACTGAACAGTGGCAGTACAATTATTCAGACAGTTTCCCTAAGTTGTAACAGCCAGAGTTTTATACAGTGTATCATTGGGTTCAATTATATAAAAAAAAGTGTTCGTCCTTCTGCATTAGGTGTTACTACCTCTTGTCTTCTTGTTGTTTTTTTCTTCACAGGTGCTTACATAGTTTGTAGTTATACTAAAAGAATAAGGGTACACTGTAACGCATATTAATAGGAGCAGACTATGTATCTAAAATAGTATATAACACATGAGAAATAACCACTGTTAGGGATTTGTAAAAATACATCTTATCCTGCATTTAGATGTCATGACCCTTGCATAGAACATACGGCATAGTTCTTCTTTATGTTGAAGAGTTGCACATGATTACAATCTTTTTTTGTGATTTATATTTTGAAAATAAACAGATAATTAAAAAAAATAGGAGTAAACGTTATATATTTTTCAGGAACAGTGGCTTGAAACCGAGTTTGACGCAACTTTGCTATGTCAAACCCCAAGTCTTGGTGTGCCATGCAGTGACATGAAACCTAGTTCCAAGCCACACTTCTTGTTCCCTCAACTTTACCTGTTCAATATCTAGTTATGTTTTTCTGTATGATTCTCTACTGTTGTTTCTGCTTACTAACTAGTAAAATAAAAATACTTTTTTTTTAATTTAGTCGTTGCCAATTATTTTTATTATTTTCTCCCAATTCGGAATGGCCAATTATTTTTTAGGCTCAGCTCACCTCTACCACCCCTGCACTAACTCGGGAGGGCGAAGACGAACACACGCTGTCCTCCGAAGCGTGTGCCATCAGCCGACCATTTTTGTTCACACTGCGGACTCACCATGCAGCCACCCAAGAGCTACAGCGTCGAAGGACAATGCAGCTCTTGGGCAGCTTACAGGCAAGCCCGCAGGCGCCCGGCCAGACAACAGGGGTCGCTGGTGCGCAGTGAGCCGAGGACACCCTGGCTGACCTAACCTCCCTCCTCCGGCGGCCGCCCCTGGAAGCTCCCGTCCTCGGTCGGCAAAGGAATAGCCTGGACTTGAACTCCTCGACTATAGGGCGCATCCGGCACTACAGATTTTTGAAAAAGTTATATATTGTTTTATTTCGGTGCAAAAAAGAACATTTGTTATGTTTAACAGGCTTCCAGTTATGTTACTTTCAAACACAATAGAGCATGTTTTGTTCCCCCACCGTTGCTAAGGGGTATATCAAGTTAAATCAATGCAGCAAGTCATGTAACAGAACCATACACCCATACAATAAAATGCTTACAGAATATGTGTGCTGCAAGCGAGTGCATATGACTGGATATTCAACACATAACTAGAAATGTCACCCAAATTTCCATTTCCTCATAAGCCTGACTCTGAACAATCCCCCTGCATGAAGACAGGCTTTCCAGTCCAATCTTCTCTCCTCTGCCTTCTCAAATCATCTGTTTCCCTGCACTGTTTATTTCATTATGCAGATCAGGGATATAAGATGATATTTTCAGAGTGTTCAGCTCCGCCAAGCTTTTGACACATTGGCATTAATATTACAAATATTCAAATAACTTTATTTAACATTCGCCAGGGCTCGCATGGAGGGAAGATTCACGGGCCATTGATTGAGTGTGGTTCCGTGTGGCTAAGTGCCCATTCATCATCACCACGTTATTTATGCATAATGCCACTGATCATCTCAAACCTCTCTCAGTCAGGGAGGCTGGCGCTTGCATTCCCATTGAACTGCTACAATATTTCAGGATGGAGGAAATAAATAAGTAAAAAAAATAAATAGAATTCCTCTGCAGAAATGAGTTATGACTCTAAACTTTCAGTTGTGTAAATGTCATTTTCTACCATGCGTAACCCAAATGAAAGCACATGATCTAGGTTTCAATAACTGGATAGCTTTTTTAATGCATTTTTTTTTACCACTGTGAAGGGACCTTTACAGAATGAATCTCTTTTTTGCAATTACTTTTTTTTTTTTTTTTTTAGTCTGTGTTCAGGTGCTTTCACTCGAGCGCAGGAGCTGCTTTTCAGTTGTAGTTGCCTGCTATAGATTTGTATAATGCAGACTAGAAAGTGTCTTTATAAAAGTAAGAGCCAGCGCCATCTAGTGATCTGCCACTTTGGATCAAGATTCTTTTTCTTTTTTCTGCCTTGAACATATAATTGAAGCATCTTAACGGACGGTAAAAAGACCAACACAAAAAAAAGAAATTTAATGTAATCTGAAGCTACTCATTAAGCTTTTAACAGTAGAATATATTATTATTATTATTATTATTATTATTATTATTATTATTATTATTATTATTATTATTATTATTATTATTGATGATAGATAGATAGATAGATAGATAGATAGATAGATAGATAGATAGATAGATAGATAGATAGCACTGTTAGCACAGCAGTGTTTAATGCCAGCCCACTGGAAAATCAATGATGGTGGCTGGTCTGCGGTAGCAATCAGGGAAGTGAATCAATTCCTAAAGTCTGCTCCCTGGGGCAAGAGCAGGCAGCTGCTGTGGAGAGGCACACTGTGCCTCAACATGGGCTTATCAGGTAAAACCAAAAAATATATAAGAGCTAAATTAAGTTTAAAATGTATTTATTTTATTTTTTTTCAGATAAGAGAAGTTCCTGTTTCAATCCTCATTGTGTCTTGATTCCTGTTGGAAAACAGTAGAACATACCCACACACTACCTTCAAGATGATAAGAGCAGTCGATACTTTTAATGAGAGAAGCAACTGTTATTCATGTCTCCATTAAATCCAATTAAAAGCATGCACATTTTCCTTGGGATTCTTCATTATTGAACCGTAATAAAAAGCAGGAGTGACCTAGAAGAAAAAGAAATGCCTCTGTGTGCATCATTCAGGGTTGCAATGGGCACGCAGAGACTACAGCCTTAATTTCCATCTGACTTAACAGTGGCCTTTACATAATGAAAAGAAGTTTTACACAGAAGATGTGCAACCTTACTTTCCCTCCCACATTCACTGCTTAAAAAGCCAAAGCCTCTTTCCGTCCTGTCACTACGACACATTTCTGTCTTTTTTTTTTTTTTGGTGAAGGACGACTGAATAGAATCTGCATTGCTGATACTAGGACCCCCATCCCTTTTCAGCCCTGTCTTCTAATTAGCCTTCAGAGCTTTTATGCATGTTGAGAATAATAAGGAAAGAAGGCTTGGAGAAGGTGAGGGAACACAAAGTGCCTCTCTGAATGGCCTAGCAGATGGGCCAGACTTCTTCAATTTGCCTTTGCGATCATTGTTGGCAAAACACAAAGCCAGAGAGAGTGGGGGTTCGCTGGCAGGCACTGAGGATGACAGACCGCCCTCCATGCAGATCAGGAGACACTGTGCAAAGTTGTGAGAAAAGGGGACGGAGATAATGGGGGGATTTAAATAGTGTTGCTTATATAAAGAATCTAGGATTTTAGGATAAACACTGATAAAAACACCCATGAAACCTAAGCAATGAAACCTCTTTTCATTCTAAAGAACATCAGGGACTAAAAGTTTATTATAACAGAGGTACAGTGCATGCTGTGATTCCCATCTGTGTATTTTAATGTGAACAGTTCCCAAGATGATTCAGCACATCAGAACTTTACCAGAAAGGACTGGTCAATTTACTTCTGTTTGGAATCCTTACATAACTTTAAGGGCTGCTATCAGCATTTTGGAAAGCAAGTCTGTATTACTGTTGACAAATACTGTGGTGGATTTCGGAACTACTAGATGATGTCTTGTATATAAAAAAGGCAAGAGTCAAAAAGGCTAGTGCTCTTAAGTCAATAAAACAATCTCTGTTATATATATCAGGGAAGGGGTTTGGTCAGTAAGGAAATATCTGAAATAACATTGTAAATTACATAAAAAGCAATAGATCATTTACGAAATACATACTTAAGAAAAACATTCTGCTGGGAGGCGTATTGAATAAGGGAGTTTCACTTTAAAACATCCTACATTGAGGATGAAACAGGTGAGAAATGCTAGAAAAAGAGAAGAAAGAGAGTTCTTGGATCAAACAGCTGGTGTGGCAACCTCCAGCTCTCTGACATGAACATTCCTGCTACAAATTATTGATCAGTTGAGGCCCATTCCCTCGACCAAGGACCACATGCAGCGGCAGCCTGCGAACAAACCCTGCTTGAAATGACGCTCCTTGAATATGCAAACGTGCTAACAGTAAGTCTGCTTTCCACTCACAAAAGAACGTATTTATCCTCCAGCTTAAAGAACCAGCATTGGGTGGATTTGCTTTTGTTTTTTGTTATTTTGTTGTTTGTTTTTTTTCACACCAAAAAACACAACTGAAACAGCTTCTTTTATTACTGTTATTTTTTGTTTAAAGAAAGAAAGAAAAAACTAAAGAAAAAAAGAACTTCCAAAATAAAAGGCTTGCTGTCTGAGGGGCCTTTTTGTGGCACAGCTGCCTGTGTATCTGCCCAACATTATGAAGACATCAGAGGCATCAATGGGAGGCCCCACAGGTTGAATCTTAGTGCTAGGCCATGATGTTGTCAAGGCAGATTCCAACAAGCCTACTTCAGTCTTTATTGATTATCATTGATCATGCCAGTGTTGTTTACTGGCTAGGTTTAATTTTAAAGTTATTTACAACATACTCTTAGGCTTTTTTAATGTCCTTCCTATCCTGTCATCACTTTAGGTATTGTTTCTAAATTGTTTCAAATTAGTGATGTGCCCCATTATCGATATTTTGATATAATTTCCACATTGCAATATTGTGTGATAAAAAAAGAAATTCATGTACACTTGCAGAGACATACTTTTTTATTGCTAATACCGCTAAAAATACAAACGCAGTATAATCAAGTTTACTTTATATTAAGATACAACAGAAACAGTCTCATAGGCAAACACCACACACTAAAGTATTTTTTAAACATTTTATTCCACTGATTGGCGTTTAGGTACCAAACTCTGTTTGCATGCTGCATTAAGCACTATTGGCCATCAGTTTTGCATTATTTTGAGAAATACACGTGTCACCGGTTCAGTGCATTTTGTCCATGTGATTACTTACGCTATTATTAATGTATTTCTAAAACATGAACTTTCGGTATTATAAATGAGATGTACTTAAAATCAAAACACATCTCAAAATAATGCAAAATTTGGCATGACACTTAATACTTTGAGGTGAGTCAGCATTATACGCAGAGCAGCTGAAGAGTCAATTACTTCCAGATTGGCTAGAAAATACCAACCCCGAAGTCTGTGCAGTGAAGTATGGAAATAATTTGGGTTTGAGGTGGCTGATGATGGAATAGTAAAACAATATAACAAGACCTTGTTTTTCTCCACGGATATTGTGAAGCAAAACACCACTAAGTTAAAATAAGTTATTGCTTTTCATATTTAAATATCTGTTGATGTCTATATATATATATATATATATATATATATATATATATATATATATATATATATATATATATATATACAGTATGTACAGTCAGCACTCACATATCCAACCCTATACAATTTTGACTTCAGTGACGGTTAAACGTGTGTGATGCATATCTGATTATTTCATTTTGGCCTGTTCCAACATTTGTCGGTTTTTCAGGGAACACAAAAAAGATACAATTTCAAAAATACATAGCTGAAAGGACTTTTTTTTTTAGGCTTCCATTTAGATGTACTGTATTGGTTTTGTTGGTACAGTACTATATTTTGAACAGAAGAAGTATTTTAATTCAGAACAATGTGATTCTGAAAATATCAATTGCCAAAAGAGACGACACATGGACTGTAATAATACAGTACATACTTTTAAATTCCCCATTAACTACCCAACAGCAAAATGAAATCAAAATGTTACCTATGCACAGAACTGCATACAACATAAAAGGTAATGTAATTTAGCAAAAGATTTAAAAAAAGATTTTAAAAAACAACAACAACAGTTTCCAGAATTAAAAGTATCCAAAGTCAGTATTCAAAATTGCAGAATGTAGTGCTCGATAAGGCCCTAATGTCACAGTTGAGTTGTGACATGTACAAAAACAACTAAAGATCACATCACAGTATCTAAAACTGTTTAATGATTAACTGTTTTACATTACAGTAGCTGGTCTCGTTCGCATTGTTTTGGCTGCATTTTCGTCATGTGAAACTGGAGGAAGCACTGTGTAACTGCACAATAAAAACAGACTGATTTGGCATATGAGAGGGAAAAAAAAACACGGGTTGTGATGGATATTCAGATAAATTGTAACACTGAAGAGATGGGCTTTCTTTCTAATGCCAAATCAGCCTGTCTTATATTATGCAGGTACACAGCGCTTCCTCCAATTTCACCTGACAAAAATGCAGCCAAAACAAAGTGAACGAGACAAGCTATGGTAATGTAACCGTTAATCATTAAACAGTTTTAGGTACTGTGATGTATTTTGTTTTTTTATCTGTGATCTTTAGCTGCTTTGTGCATTTTCATTTGCAAGTGAACTGTGACATTAGGGACTTATCGAGCACTATATTCTGCAATTTTGAATATTGACTTGGGATACTGTTTTAATTCTGGAAACTGTGTTGTTGTTTTTTTTTGTTTTTTTTTTAATCTTTTGATTTTGCTAAATTGCATTGCCTTTTACGTTTTACGCAGTTCTGTGCATGGATAACATTTAGATTTATTTCATTTTGCTGTTAGGTCGTTAATGGGAAATTGTACTTACCGCTACAATACATATGGATTTAAAAGTATGTACTGTATTACAGATAACGTGTTGTCTCTTTAGTTTTGGCAAGTGATATTTTCAGAATCATATAGTTCTGAATTAAAATACTACTTCAGTTGAAAATATAGTACTGTACCAACAAAATCAATACAGTACATCTAAATGGAAGCCTACTTATTTTAAAACACAGTCCTTTCAGATAGGTATTTTCGATATTGTATTTTTTTTGTGTTCCCTGAAAAACGGACAAGGGTTGGAATGGGCCAAATAATCAGATATGCGTCACACGCGTTTAACCGTCACTGAAGTCAAAATTTTAAAGGGTCGGATATGAGTGCTGACTGTATTGCGGGAACAGAAAACCAGCACTGTTACAGGAGGGAGTGTGAACTGGATACACTGTGATGTTTAGAAGATAAATTCCTGAGTAAAATTTGAGAAATGTACTCCCAAGTTCATTCATGACCCATGATGTTTAATTAAACATTTCAAACACTCGGCAATGTGTTTAAAAATATAATGGCGCGATAAGGACAATGCAGGATGCAGAACAGGTAACATAATGCATTTCTTGTAAACACTGCTGGGTTTTTTGTAACACTTTATTATTATTATGTGTTTATTTAGCAGACGCCTTTATCCAAGGCGACTTGCAGAGACTAGGGTGTGTGAACTATGCATCAGCTGCAGAGTCACTTACAACTACATCTCACCTGAAAGACGGAGCACAAGGAGGTTAAGTGACTTACTCAGGGTCAAACAATGAGTCAGTGGCTGAGGTGGGATTTGAACCAGGGACCTCCTGGTTACAAGCCTGTTTCTTTAACCACTGGACCACTTTAAGATAATAATGCAGCTTCCACTATGTTGGTATTGTCTGTGATTGGTTAGACATGCCCGAGGAAACGTTTTATTCATAGCCACAATTCATAGAGGAATGAGCCACAATCCTGCAAGGAACATTTATGAACCCTTGCAGAGTTAATGCCACAGTAACTCCAAGTCGCCACTGCAGCAAAAGTAAGCACATATAAAAAGGAGAGACTTTGGATCCCAACTCTACTTGGGCTCTCACACAAAACCTCTCTCCAGCACTGCTATTCGACATCTGTAGGCCTATAAATTGAATTAAGCTCAGCTTGCTTTTTCTTAGAGTCTCCTCCATCTGGGATGCTATTCCAACTGTGCCTAAATTGAACATCAATTCCAGAAATCTTACAATTACTGTTTGACATGACAATGTGTCATTTGAACATAGACATTTTACTGTATTAACTGTTGTTTTAATGTATTTTCCAGTTTTAATTTGATTACTGTATTGTATGTGTTTTACTGTAATTGTATAATTGCATAATGTGACACGTGTGGTGTTGTTGCCTTCTGTGATGTACCCCAGGGTGCCTTTAATGAGATGTTGGATCAAATTAAGTAAGCTTTGTTTTGTTGCAGTAGATTTGGTGGGACTCAAACACATGGTATACCAGTTTCAGAGTTATCACATTCTGAGCTCAACCCAAACTGCAACATACGTATTACTGGCTTTATTCATAAAGCAAGATTATCTTAAATGAATCTAAGCCTAAAATGTATGTGCGGCCAACCATAATACAACAGAGTTTTTTAGACAAGGGTAAGGCTTGTTTATGTCTTGGTCTTCAGCTCTATCAGTCACATACAGATGTGTATTTGCATTAAACTGTGACAGGGTGAGATATGTGCTGGCTATCGGGCACATGCGTGTTCCTGTGGGGAGGGGGGGTCAAAAGCCCTGGAGGACCTGTCAGCCAATCATGGCGCTGACACAGAGAGGATGGGTGAGGGTGTGTCACCTGACTCTCTCTGAGTGTTCGGGAGGCGGGTCTTGAGGTTACTCCGCCCCTCTCAATATACCGACATGTGGGACTCAAGCGGACCTAGTGTGGGGCCAGAAAACGACCCCACACTGGTGCACGCTTGGAGACAGGTCCAGTCTATTGAAGGTAAGGATGTTTAAGGCACTGGGGCGCTAGTATATCCGCACTTCATTATTCAGGGGCAATTACTGTATAGGGTAAACCCTGCCACGGGCACAGGACAGCCTGTAATGCAATTGATGGTTCCCCCGTCTTGTTGGCCCGAGGTCATGAGGCTGGCGCATGATATCCCTTTTGCAGGGCACCTCGGTGCTGATAAAACAAGGGAATGCATATTGGCTCGATTTTATTGGGTAGGGCTTCATAATGAAGTGTCGAAATATGTAGCCACATGCCCACACTGCCAGCGAGTAGCGCTTGGTCAAATACGCCCCTTTGGTCCCAATGGCAATTATTTACACCCGCTTTGAAGGCATTGCAATGGACATAAGAACATAAGAAAGTTTACAAACGAGAGGAGGCCATTCAGCCCATCTTGCTCGTTTGGTTGTTAGTAGCTTATTGATCCCAGAATCTCATCAAGCAGCTTCTTGAAGGATCCTAGGGTGTCAACTTCAACAACATTACTGGGGAGTTGGTTCCAGACCCTCACAATTCTCTGTGTAAAAAAGTGCCTCCTATTTTCTGTTCTGAATGCCCCTTTATCTAATCTCCATTTGTGGCCCCTGGTCCTTGTTTCTTTTTTCAGGTCAATGAAGTCCCCTGGGTCGACATTGTCTATACATTTTAGGATTTTGAATGTTTGAATCAGATCGCCGCGTAGTCTTCTTTGTTCAAGACTGAATAGATTCAATTCTTTTAGCCTGTCTGCATACGACATGCCTTTTAAACCCGGGATAATTCTGGTTGCTCTTCTTTGCTCTCTTTCTAGAGCAGCAATATCCTTTTTGTAACAAGGTGTGCCAGAACTGAACACAATATTCCAGGTGAGGTCTTACTAATGCATTGTAAAGTTTTAACATTACTTCCCTTGATTTTAATTCAACACTTCTCACAATATATCCGAGCATCTTGTTGGCCTTATTTATAGCTTCCCCACATTGTCTAGATGTAGACATTTCTGAGTCAACATAAACTCCTAGGTCTTTTTGATAGTTCCCTTAGTTCCCTTAGACATAGTTGGTCCTTTGCTACCTTCTAATTCTGGGTATACGCATATATTAGTGGTGGTAGATTACACAACACAAATTTACCATTTTAATTTATTGCAGCCCTGGCAGGCAAGGGCAGCCTTATTTACATCCCCAGGTGAGGTAGAGGATGATTTTTGACCCTGTATAGAGGCCCCTAGCACTCAGAGCATTCAGATGGGGAACAGTTACTTCCATATCAGAAAAGAGATCTGCGTGAGTTAATTGGAGAGTGCAAGAATGTTTTTTTTCTGATGTGCTCGGCAGAACTAACCTTGTTGAGCATGCTATTATCACTCCCCCAAGTATCACGGTTTGAGAGAGACCTTACCGGAACCCAGAAAGTCGACAAAGTGGCGTTAGCGAAGAGGTGCGAGCAATGCTTGAACTTGGGGTGACTGAGCCTTCCAGGAGAGAGTGGTGCAGTCCAATTGTGATAGTTGCCAAAAAGGACGGCACCAACCGCTTCTGCATTGATTTCCGTAAGGTAAACGCTATTGCCAAGTTTGATGCATACCCCATGCCTTGGGTCGACGAACTTCGACAGACTGGGAATGGCTAGGTTCTTCTCAACTTTGGACCTAACAAAAGGGATACTGGCAGATCCCCTTAACTCTGTTTCATTTCATATCCATGCCATTTGGGCTACATGATGCATCCGCTGCCTCTCAGAGACTAATGGACCAGGTCTTACGCCCACATTGTGAGTGTGCAGCAGCGTATATTGATGATGTGGTTATTTACAGCTCCACCTGGCGAGAGCATATGGCAAGGCTCACGGCCATCCTGCAGTCTCTGAGGGTAGCCCGGCTGACAGCTAACTTTTGCCAAATTAGAAACACAGTATTTGGGATTTATTATGGGACATGGGCAGGTGAAACCCATCACCACCAAAGTCCAGGCTTTGATGGACGCAGCAATCCTGAAAACCAAGTCCCAGATGAGGTCTCTCTTGGGGTTGGCCGGTTATTACATCCCCGAGTATGCCACAGTGGTCAACCCTCTAGTGAACCTCACTAAAAAGAGTGCACCAAATGTAATTAAATGGACAGGAAAATGTCAGGGAGAGTTTGATACCATTAAGCAAAGGCTCTGCCAAGCCCCCACTCTCATCACACCAGATTTTGATAAGGAATTCATCATCCACACTGACGCTTCAGATGTTGGTCTGGGGGCAGTCTTGTCCCAGCAGGTCGACGGAGTAGAACACCCCATCCTGTACATAAGTAAAAAGATGCTCCCTCGGGAGCGTAACTACTCAATCATAGAGAAGGAATGTCTGGCCATTAAATCGGCCACTCAGACCTTATGCTACTACCTATTGGGACATTCATTCAATCTCGTCACTAACCACACCCCACTCAGATGGTTAAGCACGATGAAGGATTGCCACGCCCGGATAACTTGTGGTATCTGGCGCTGCAACCCATCATGTATTTCATGACACACCGTGCAGGGAAAGATCACCAAAATGCGGATTTCTTTTCCGGGGGTGTAATGGGCAAGGTAGATTCAGCTGTGTGTTCCTTCGGCTCCACTCTGAGCGGTGGGATATGTGACAGTGAGCGAATGAATCAACAGTCTCCCTCCCGATCTTTGAGGGTACTGTATAATCGGAGCAGAGGGCCCCGTAATGGATGGTTTGGCAGTTCATTCCAGGGTCAATCGGAAGCCGGCCGTCCAGGAAGGGGGCGGGGCAACAACACCAGAAGTCATTGCCTTTATGCGGTAGTCGATGTGTCAGTCACGGATTGGAGGAGACGTGGTTGGCTGTGCCACCGAAAGAGGGCGTGACGAAGGGTTTTTAGGGGAAGTGGCCCCAGCAATCTGTTCCTTTTGATGTGGTTACCACTAGGACCAAGAAAGGAAGTGATCAATTTGTGAATCATGAGTGTTAAATGTCTTGTTTCTATCATTCCTGAGCACCGCATCACCACTGCACCTGTGAACAATAAACAACTTTGCCCCAATACCCAATGTCATTAATGTGTATGCATGCTTTGTGCTGTACGCATTTTATATATATTACATGCACTTCACTTATGATGTTAGTAATAGAGTTTGTATGTTTAATACTTAATATGATATAATTCTCTATGTAATATGGTTGTGTTATGGTTATAAAAATGTATTTGTTTAAAATATATATATATAATTTGCCATCAATGCCTATCTGGTGGCTAGCAACAGAAATTAGAAGTATACTGGGCTTCTTATGTAATGAAAAAATAACAAAAAACAAAGCTCTGTAAAAAGACTTGATAAAAAACACATAACATTAATGCATACAGCTCAAAAAACAATTCTACAAAAAAAACAGCACTCTGTTTTCAATACAAAGGAAGGTGAAGCTTTTCAGACCTGACTGACCACAGAAAACCTTTTGTATTTCTATTTTTCTAGTCACCGGAAGGTTTTTGCTCATATTAGCAATCATTTGTGTGCATTTGTGCTTGTATTCCAACGACCATTCATCACTTTTAGCACTAGTCAGTCTGAATGAAACCATTCGCTTTTAACCAGAATGCGCTTAGCAATAACTACATGTTTTTGCAGTAAGTGGGTTCCAGCCACACTGTCATCATGCATACCGGTAATTACTTTAAGCTGCTGTTATAGTCCTGAAGGCTTTTACTATTATGCTTAACAAGGGGGCAACACAGACCTGATGAACATTGAGGGACACAGAAATGAACTATAGGCAAACAACCATATGGTGTCCGACTACAGAACCTGCTGCATATGACCTTCGACTGAAAGCACAGGATGGAAAAGTATAATAAAAGGGACTTCCAGTGTAGTTGTAATGAGAAAAAAGAAAATGCATTTTTTGGTGCATGCATTGCTGTATTAAACATCTAAATCTTAAAATGACATATTAAATATACCTTTTCACAACACTGTGGATTTGCCATACAACTAAGAACCTTATTTTTGAATGGGTTATTACCACTTTAACAGACAAGCAAAGACAGTCCTCCTTACCTCTGCACACATTCCCGTTGTCTGGCTCATAGCCGGCCTTGCAAGTGCAGCTACCAATGGGCACCATCCACTCGCCATCCCCGTTACAGTACAGCTTGATGGGCACGTCCACTTCCTGGGAGTTGGGGATGCAGATTCCACGGGCGATGACCAGAGAAGTGCTCTCAGCGCCTGTCATGGTCTCCGGGAACATAGCGAAGTTCTGCACAATGCTGGGGCACTTCTTATAGAAGACACGGACAGAGAGCAGCGACATGCAGGCTCCGTAGTCCTGGAAAGCCAGGTAGAAACCGTTCTTGTTGAGCGGGCCGAAACTGCGGACCTCAGTATTGACTTTCATGAGCCGCCCACCGAAGTCCACCTGCGAGAAGCTCTCGTCAGCTGCGATGGTGTCCACTTTCTGGTACGGAGCTTCTGTCCAGAAGGCCGTGCCCTTGGTGGCAATAACTGAGTCTGTCTCATAGTAGTAGAGGTTGAATGTCTCTTTGCAGGAGCCTGGCACATTGGGGATGCTGCTGCAGTCGCGGACGGTGAAACGCATCTCCACGTAGATGCGCTGGGCTGCCCGCCGGTCAATGAAGGTGGTCAGCAGCCAGTTGTTCTGGCTGGATTCAAAAACGTTGCACACCTGGTATGTGCGGATGGTGTTCAGGTTTTCGTCGTACCCGCTCACCTCTTCCCACTTGAGGAAACAAAAGGAGAGAGAACATGGTTAGGGAGGATTCAAAGGCATGTGCCTGGCCCAAGGTTACAGAACAAATGAGTCAAGGATTCTATTCTTATTGCTGTAACAGACAACATGTGGCTTTCTGTTTAATTAATATACAGGGGTTGGATAAACAGAAACACCTGCTATAACTCTGTTAACACTAGAACCGCCACGGCACTCATTTTGACGGTTTTCACTTTTAAAATGTAAATTACTCTGCATGTGTGAAAGATTGCAGTTGTCCGTTCTTGATTTTTCCAAGATACATGTATTAAATACCATGATGGCATGAAGGCAGGAACGCAAAAAAAAAAAAGTTATAATCACATCTACCTAGAACCGCCAAAGCTGTGATTTTGACTGCCTTTTACAATACATGTTTTTATTTTGAATATAATCTACAATATTCTATTTTATTTTTATATACAAGCCTGTTGTTATCTCTACTGGACCTGGCAGCCATCAATTGCTTTGTTTTGTACAAGGAATGCACTGGGGAAAATATCAGTAGGAGAGATTTCATCTTGAAGCTAGCCACAGCGCTTCAGCAGAAACATTTCGAGAAAACTGCAAAGCTGCAGGCTGCAGCAGCTCAACCTGGATTCTGTGCTGCACCGAGTGACACACATGCAAAAGAAAACATATGTCACTTTCGTTTTAAATTAAAAACGACCTTAGTTTTTACAGTTTTGTATGTACATATACCTGTTTACACCTGTTTACATACTAGTTTATTTTGAAATGTTTATTTTATTACAGTTTTTCATTTTTTGAAGTAGTGCTATATATATGGGGGAAATTAGAAAATAAACCCTTTTATGTTTAATTGTTCATTTAAATACAGTGTTTCGGCTGTGCAGATGTTTGATATAATGTGCTTGAATAAAACTTTTGAGTTGTATCCAATAGTTTGTCTTTCATTTTAATATTGATGTTGTTTAAAATGTAACCGTTATAATGACTGCCGGCGGCGGTTTTAGGTATGCATATAACCGTGCCGGTTTTAGTGTTAATAGGGAGTAGGGCCACCGTAGGCAGCCAGGCACTGATTTAAGCCTCCAAGGTGTGTCTCCTGGGGTGATACATGATCATTCCTCAACAATTACCTCTTACAGGGAAGTTGGGGTGGGAATCTGTTCTCCAGGATTGCCCAAAGTCATCCCTTTTGACACAGTGTCTTGTGAAACATCTGCAATTTGTGCAGTCAATACTATAGTTTGCATAACAATTTAATAAGTGAGAGTCCGCTCTTTATTTTGTCCAACTATTTTTAAACACAGTTCAATTTTTTCCCTTCCTTTGTCAAGGATGCTTGACAAAAAACAATCCTAGAACATCTTCTCTATGCTTTTAGAACCCAGTACTTCAACATAAAACTTAATAACACCACACAGAATCCTAGCTGTCCTGCAGGGAGAACACTAAATTACAGGAGAAAGAACTCAGCACTGCAGGGCTTTCTCAGTTGTCAAGCAACACAAACCTACAGGCTACAGCACAATACAAAGAGGTTTAATACATTTAAGTGAGAGCTTAAGTGATAGCAGGTCTTGTTCCATTGTTTAGAAGCTCAATAATAGTCTTAAAACCTAATACTAAAGCTCCAAAGGAGATTGTGAGCATTGAAGGACTCCAGATAGAAATCTCTTAAACACCAAGGTTTATCGCCATAGAGAGAATCGGGGTGACATCCCACGAGTGACAACTTGAGATTACAGATGAAAACCTCGATAGTACAAAGTCACACGCATCCTCCTACTCGGAGGAAAATACAGCTTACAGTTTAGGAACAAAGAGCTCCGATACGTTAGTCCCAGGTTACTTTATGCCTGTATTACTTATTAAGATAAGATAATTAGTAAAGATTATGAGATAATTATCACAACATCTCAACATTTCAATATGTTGTTTTTAACATAAGCTACTGTGAGATGTTAAGTCTTTTTTTTTGGTTTGTTCTTGGATGTCAAAAGCCTAAAGCAATTTTTGAATCACAGAGAAATATGTTCTACAGAAGCACCTAACTAGGCCTATCCAAAAATGCACCTGTATACAGTACAGTGCTACCACATTACAACACTGCAGTCAGGAGCCATAGTTAAGAGACTATGCTATTTGTGTGTCACCTTGTAACTAGAATGAAAGTGCAAGTGGAATGGCATTAAGGGAAAAATGTGATCCACGACCATGTCGCATTATAACTGGTTCTGTGGTATAATGGGAAGCGCCTTTCATAGTGGACCACCATCACAAAGCGCTTTACAAGGTAGGCTGTGAACTGTGCATTATATGCAGTCACTTACAATAGGACACTGATTTAACATCTCATCCACAGGATGGAGCACAAGGAGGTTAAGTGACTTACTCAGGGTCACACAGAGAGTCAGTCAGTGGCAGAGGTGGGATTTGAACCAGTTACAAGTTAATGAGAGATAAAATGCAAATAAGCAGCTCTCTGACTTTTGCAGCCAAAATTGTCCTTGGTAACCACTTAATTCCACTTGCACTGTAGTTGCAGTATTGTATTATTGTAGCAGTTGCAAAGTATACTTTTTTAGTTTTTATTTTCTTGTTATAACTTTCCACCGTTTCTTGTATTTTACAGGGGGCCTAATAAAGGAGCTTAATTTCTGGTATAGTAAATAAATAAGAACACCTTCAAAAGTCATAATACAATAGGCTGCCCAGCGAAAATCTCAACAACACAAACCCAAAAGTGAAGCCCAAGAGGCCTCATTACTGTGAACAGGACTGTTGTCCTCTTTTATAAAAAAAAAACATGATTTATTTGGTCAAGAGTCTTTTTTTAATGCATTGAACTAATAAAAAATAAAAAAACTCATTACTCGAAACTCTGTGCTTCCAGACAGAAGCCTGAATAACAAAAGCCTGGAAATATCCACTCCAAAGGGGGAATATACAAGAAACCAGAATCGTAGTGCATGTGAACTCAAGGCCACCAGACAGGAGACTTTGCATGCTGCAAAATGAAAACAGAGACACTGAAATCCAAAAGGTACTTTTATAGCCCTTTGCTGGCTTTGCCTGCTAACAATGGGAGTACCTAAGCAAGACCTGTCACTACAGAGATGATGTATACTTTTGATTATGTAAAGCTGCTAAAGGAGTACAGTCTGTCATCCTGCGAGTCGCTGGAAAGACAAGCTTGAAAATAAATTACTAATGTGTGTTTATATATGCTACTGGGCAAAACATCCGTCTGCTTCGGTACAATGCTTTCACTCCACAAGAGGGACATTTATTTGTGTTTTATGGCACAGCTGATAAAACCCAAATGGATTCAATTAGGGATACTTCTGATTTCACTGAAAGAGACGTAATTAATCTTACACATCATTAATATAAAATCAGTGACTTGCGTCAAATATTTTTTGTTGAAAAGCGAAAATTCAGTGAATACCCATTTGTGACGGTGTACACCCGCCCCTGTGTGTATTGTATTATTTTGTATTATTATTATTTAAAATGCATGGTTTAGTGTGTAAAAGCACAATGTTTTGTTATTATTGTTTACAGCCTGAATGGGGTTAAAATGCCCCATCCAGATAAAATCATGAGAATGCGTGGTCAACAGTGAGTGATTATTGACAAACTGGTTGTTGCCCACGCATTTGAGAAAAACTCTGCTGAATGTGGTCGAGTGATAAACTAGGTAATTAAAAGCCAGTTCATACCTCGGCCATAACATAAAAACCTGCAGCTTTGGTTGAACATAGTTTGTGTGTTCAGAGGCGGAACGGAAGTGAGTAGGAGAGAAACTTAAAGAGAATTAACAATTGCTACGTGTGCTGGGTATACACCAGCATGATACTTGTTTGTTTTGTTCCATGTCTTTTTTGTCTGTTTATTTTGACCACTGTGCCGTTTTGCTTTGTAAAGTGTTTCTGTTTTGTTTAACTCTTTGGTTTATAATAAACCGAGCATCAGTGTTTCATTCATACCTCAGTGTTGGGTGTCTGTGCCTCCTTCCTGGTCTGACATCACCCGCAAACCATCCCTGCCACACCATTTCAAAGCCAAATTACTCTTTTGTCAGTGATTGAAAACCATGAGAAACTATTTGTGTGCCCTATCATTTAAATTACATTCTGTCAGCCATAAGATTCCCTGGGAATAAAAGTAAACATAGAGAAGTAAATAAATAAATGGTAATGGTGCAACACCATCCAAACTATCTTCTCCTGCAAATCAAAACCACTAAAGAAATTCTGAATTCATGCAACCCAACATAGTCAGCTATCTTTACTGTATTAACTATAGAGCAGGTGAAGGTTACATGGCAAACATACGGATGACATTTTCATAGCATTTTTACATAGCTGGTCTGTGATACACAGTGTTATAAGAGCAACCATTCAGTATACCCATGCATAGAGTCCCCAGATTCTACTGTTCTATGTCCCAGGTTGGGGAATAGTAAATGTTATTTTCAAGCAATGCATTGCATTCTTATATTTGTGCCAGAAAAATGGTGCATTACAAAATGTCTGGAAGAAAAAAGAAAAAGCATTTTAAGGCTTTGTGTGGGTGGGTGAGTGTTTCAGAGGGGGGTGCTATGTGTGTCGACATGATTAATGAGTTTATAGAAATCCAAGGCACAAATTAAACCTCTTTCGCTTCTACTGTTTCTTCTCCGCTTCTCTGCTGAAATGTCCATTCATCAGAATTAGGATGACCTGTTCCTATCAACACCAGCCGACCATTAATACTGCAGGCTCGTGTTCTCTACTGTCTCCAAATAAAAGGAGAGCTTTTCAGATCAGAGTATTATTATTATTATTATTATTATTATTATTATTATTATTATTATTATTAGTTGTAGTAGTCGTAGTAGTCGTATTAGACTGTAGGTCACACAGATACCTTATTAATTAATAAACAGCTGTAAACCATCTGGCAAAATCTTTTTCGTACGAGGGAGTAAAAATTAATATGAATGTGAAAAACTTCAGAAATTATAATTATAAAAAATAAAGTACATTGTACATCTTTTGGAGACTTTGATAAATTGATTAATCTTAGCTCAGCTTTACTATGTACAGTTGCATGAAGAGTATTATTATTATTATTATTATTATTATTATTATTATTATTATTATTATATAACTGGAGTTAAAGGAGTGATAACCAATTCTTTAAAATCTTTCATCTTATTTGTACTGGCATCATTATTTCTGGTCCTCCTTTAACTGTGTCGATTATTTCTTAGTTCATTTGACTTTAATGCAGATATGCACTCTGGGGGGTGTTTAGTGTATTTGATTCCCAATCACTTTGGTCAGACTTCAGTCAAATAGGTCACGTAACCTACAAGATCATGTAACCTGCATAACAAGAAGTAATTGGTTACCTAGAATATATCACGGAGAATTATAAAAATCTACATATTTTGTAAAAAGGTGAGCAACGAACTAAAAGATCTTTAGTGGAAAGGAAGTGGGCAGTGATAATGTTTTTTATGCTTGTAATTGGCAAGAATGGATTTTAGAACTTAAGTTAGCATCAGTCCATTAAAAACAAATAGCCTCCTTGTATTACTTATAAAAGCTGCATCTCCCAGCTTATACAATGACTGATGTTTTACAAGGATGACTGTATGGGCCATTCTGAACATTGCTTCAACTCCCCTGGAGGAATTAGAGGCTGATAATTCTGAAGTCAAATCAGTACCATGTCAGATTGCCTGTGGTGTCCTTTGATGGTGTGAGTGTAGGTGAAGGATTCCTTCACATTTATTAATCCTGCACAGTATCTTCTCTGTTACTTTGCATCATGCTGAAAACAGACCGCTTTTGTTGGATGTGCCTTGCTGTAAATAGGTACCTGCCAGCTAGATTTTATTTCAGTTAGTTGCTGTTACAGCTTCTGTAAATAAATTGTTCTGTGAACATCACAGACCATTACTTTAAAGGCATTTGCAGACACTTTGAATTAGGGTCAGACTGTGTACAAGCAACATCATTATGTTTGGCCAGAGCCATCCATCCACCCATGCTTTTCTGTTTGTCTGCTTAGCAATTCTATCAATCTATGCTTAAGTTACATTATAATAGATCTTTTATTTCAGATTTGTAAGACTTTTACAGACAAATCCACAGGTTTTACAGATTTGAGGTAGCTACATTAATAAATAATGCAATGAATAATGTATGGCCAGCTGTACATAATAAGACTTAGTCCTTCAAGTGATTTATCAGTGTCACCTAAAACCTGTGTACAGTATGGAGGGCTTTCTTTGTAATAATTAGTTGTAACCGATTTGATTCATTTCTCCAGTTTCTCACAGTCCTATTAAATTTGTATATTGCTCAACATATTTCTATTGTTGCTGCATTTTGATACTTTTTTTTTTCTTGCTCCTCATGAATCAAAACTTGTTTACAGCTAATAGAAACACGTGAGCTGCTATTCCATTTGTGCCCATTTTCATCTGTTTATTTTATTGTTTTAATAAAAACATATACAATTCCTAAAATAAAAAAATGAAAACAAAGAACTTTCTTTATAGCACTGTACATTGATAGTACCATACCTTTTGTAGCCTGGCCCAAAAAGCATCACAATTCACCATTGTGACATCAGAGTTTACATTTTCTGTACTGACATAAAAAAGTCATAATTCACACTTCCAACATCACAATGTCATAAGTAAATGTCATAATTTACTATTCCGACATCACAGTGTAGAATTTTATGTCATAATTCACTGTTCTGACATCACTTTTAATTCACTGTTTTGATATGAAATTCACTTACAGTCGCCAACATCACAGTGTCGTAATCCACTATGCTGACCCTTGTTTTACACTGTCCCTGCAGTCCGGCAACTGCAGTGATTTCTTCCTAAAAAGCATATCCTGAAAGAATTGATTGAGTTCAGTTCTCTGGAGTACAGAATGTGATCCGATATCAAGAAATCAGTTTCGTATTGCACAGGATGGGTACAAATAGCTTTACAGGTCATCTCATGTCACTTTGAGATAATGGAAACCTCTCTGTGCTGAAATTGGTTGTGTATCAGTTCGTGATCCAGACCTTATTAATCATTCAGCTCTGAACTTGTTTTTAACCCATTGATAACTAGTGTACAATATTGTATTTATGGAGTGATGTTTTTGGTGGAATTTATTTAGTGGAATACAATGACATTTGTCTTGGGTGGCTGCATGTTCCCCACTGCATTGGAAGGAAGGTCATATATTATATACTGTATGAACTGTGCTGCTGCTACGTCAGTGTATTTTGACATAAGCAGCACTGACGTGCTTATCAGACATGGCCAGCGACAGGTCGATAGCAATCAGGAAGAATGCAGGACATCTTATCCTACTGAGATTCTGTCTGCTTTTTTTTTTTAAACTCACATCATCTCTGGCTTCATCTCTCGGTAAAACACAGGAACCCAGAGCAGGGAGATTCATTCAGAGCAGAGTCAATTCTGTCATTAGATTCAGAAAGAAAGAACCATGCATTACTCGGCTCTATCACTTGAAGTCACATCATGAAGACTATGAAAGCAGAAGCTATTTAATATTCTGTTGTATTACATTATCAAACTCTAATTCGCTTTCTGGGCCTACTGTAAAAGCAAGTGTAAAGTTGCTTATTTTGTATCTATATCTATATTAAATATATGTTTTGTTTATTTCATCACAGTCCTTCAGCCACTACCATTCCCTCAAATCTAGACACTTGGCCTCACTACCTCCCAGTTCCTCAGCTCTAACCACTACACCACACCACCTCCCAGTTCCTCAGCTCTAACCAGTGCACCACACTACCTCCCAGTTCCTCAGCTCTAACCACTAGACCACACTACCTCCCAGTTCCACAGCTCTAACCAGTGCACCACACTACCTCCCAGTTCCTCAGCTCTAACCACTAGACCACACTACCTCACAGTTCCTCAGCTCTAACCACTAGACCACACTACCTCCCAGTTCCTCAGCTCTAACCACTAAACCACACTACTTCCCAGTTCCTCAGCTCTAACCACTAGACCACACTACCTCCCAGTTCCACAGCTCTAACCACTAGATCACACTACCTCCCAGTTCCTCAGCTCTAACCACTACAGCATACTACCTCCCAGTTCCTCAGCTCTAACCATTAGACCACACTGCCTGCTGGTCACTCAGCATTAATCCACACTGCATTAATTTAGCAATTGCCATGTTTACTGTAAATACTATCCATTTAACATATCATAATGGAGCACAGTGGACCAAGAGGTGATGGCTCAACACCCCCCTTAAATGATAATGGATTTACAGTATAAATTACATGTGTACAGATCTTACAGTTGCTAAGATATTGCTAGTCACAACTGTGGCCTGAAAATGAGTATTTGTCATAGAGAGACAAGAGTTTTATTTATTTTTCTTAATTCTTGATTGATTTACATTATACGTTTCAGATTGCAGGTATTTAGACCTGACCTAAAGACCTCACAGGTCACAATTCGTTTTTAATTCTTGAAATTTCACAGATGTCACTCCCAGATTTGCAGTTGATGACAGGAGAGGTTTGGAAAGTATTCAAAGATCTGTGTAAGCTCAGTTAGCACTCCTGTAAGCACAACTCCATCCTTCCTCAGCTTTGGTCACCAGCCATGTGACTTTCCGGCCACATGACACAACACTCTGCTGAAACACATGTCACAGAGATCCTGCAATCTGTCTCCACTCAACTGCTGCACTTTAGTTACAAAGCAGTTCATTGTATCCCTCCTACTTGAAGTCAAAGCTAAGTGCTTTTAGTTTCTGAAGTTCCCAATAATAACCAGAGCTGCATTTTTAGCACATCACCTCTTAATCTATTTAGAAAAACCAATTGGAGCTATTGAAAGAAAAGCTTGAAAGCATTCAAGCACTGTTTGGGAACATTTTAGTTTGTAACCCATACATCAATTACTGCCTGCTGCTGTTTTCTTGGTGTGTCTTTCACATGTATAGGTGTGCAATTAAGTCCAATTTTAAAAGCAATATCAGAAATAAAAGAGGCTCATCTCAGCAGCCATTTCAATGATGTCACACCAGAGACCAGGTTAATGCTGTTCCACCATCAGTCTTTTATGTTGCCCTAGTTACAGAAAGGACTGCCCAGCCCTCCTTGAAGCTTGTATATGTATTTATCTTCATTGAATACTATCACTGTCCTTTGTGTCTTTTTTCCATCTTAATGCATTGTCTTAATCAATGTAAGTCCTTTTATATGCTTTCAAATAACAAGTTTGGTTGGATTTAAGACAATAACCTTAATATTGATCTCTTTTCAATATTTGGCTTTAATTAAATTTTGTATAGCTAGACTATTGTTCTGAGGTCAACTGCTATGTGGTAGTGTCCTGAAATAAAGCTTTGTGATTGGTAGATGAACATTAGGTGATTTCTAGTTAGACGTAAAAGATTAAAAACATATCATGTCAGGGGATTCCACAGGGAGCTTCAGATTGGCTCTGGCACACCGACGCGTGAGGGAGTTTCTCCTCTCCATGCTACAGACGCCTGCAGGACTGACCTTTATCCTCCAATACCTGGCTGTAAAGCAGCAACTGGCTTGGTCGCAGGATCATATATTGTGACAAAGTGGATGACAGTCAAGACTGATCAGTGGTGAGAATAGCACACCCAGAGGCAGTATTTGCAGTTTTAGTGCTTTTTTGCACAGTTTTATTCTTCAAATAAAACAGGAACAAAAGGTTTAAACTTTAAACAAAAACACTTCATACACAAAAACAGCACCCAAGCACAGCTATCTCAGCACCTTCCCTCTTTCACTGTTCACGCTGGGCTGGGCCTTGCCTTGCCTTGCCTTCTCCTTCTCCTTCTCCTTCTCCTTCTCCTTCTCCTTCTCCTTCTCCTACATGCTCCAAACACTCACCAAACAAACATGCCTTTGTTCCTTTTTATAGGGCGTGGCAATCAATGGGTTAATTGACAATCAATCAATCAACAATTACCCGCTTACCACATTCCACACTTTTCTAATAAAACAATTACACATCTAAACAATTAAGCCCAATTAAACTTTATTAACACCATGTGGCTGTACAAAGGTGGCCATCTTGGCCCCAGGATGCTCTACACCTGAACCAAAATGGCTGCCAGTCACCAAACACACATGCAGAGTCTGCTCTGCAACTAATTATATATATATATATATATATATATATATATATATATATATATATATATATATATATATATATATATATATATATATATATATACACTACCGGGTCAAAAGTTTTAGAACACCTCCATTTTTCCAGTTTTTATTGAAATTTACGCAGTTTAATGTCTCACTGTACTCTGAAATTAAAGCATAGAACAAATAAACAATTGGAGATAAAAAGAAATCATGGAATCGTTTTGTTTAACAAAATTTAATCTAAATTTTTGACTCATCAAAGTAGCCACCTTTTGCAGATAGAACAGCCGAACACACTCGTGGCATTCTTTCTACAATGGAAATCAAATATTGTTCGGAAAGTTCTTCCCAACACTGTTGCAGAAGTTCCCACAAATGTGTTGCACTTGTAGGTTGCTTTGCTTTCACCCTTCTGTCCAGTTCATCCCAAACCAGCTCGATGGGGTTTAAGTCTGGAGACTGTGCTGGCCATTCCATGATTTGAAGCCTACCGTCTTGTTCTTTTCTTCTAAGGTAGTTCTGACATAGCCTGGAGGTATGTTTTGGGTCATTATCTTGCTGTAGGATGAACCCCTGACCAACTAGGGCGTATACCAGAGGGTATTGCATGGCACTGCAAAATGCTGTGGTAGCCGTTTTGGTTCAGGGTGCCACTCACTCTGTGCAAGTCGCCGACTCTGGATCCAGCAAAAGGATCCTCCTCCATGTTTGACAGTTGGTGTCACACACCGAGGAACCATCCTTTCGCCTACTGACGGCGCATAAAACCCTGCGTGATGAACCGAAGATTTCAAATTGATTCATCGGTCCATAAGACCTTCTTCCAGTCTTCAGTAGTCCACTGGCGGTGCTTCATGGCCCAGGCAAGCCTCTTTTTCTTATTTTGCCATCTTAGCAATGGCTTTCTTACTGCCACTCGACCTGTCAAACCTGCAGCTCGAAGTCTTCTCTTCACAGTTGAAACTGAGACTTGCTTACTTTGACCAGTGTTAAGCTGTGCTTGAAGCTGTTGTCCTGTGAGCCGCCTATCACGCAAGCTGTTGACTCTCAGAAACTTGTCTTCTGATTCTGTTGTGGCTTTGGGTCTGCCAGACCTCTTCCTGTCAGAGTTTCCTCCAGTTTCCAAGTGCCTTTTGATGGTGTAGGAAACTGTACTCACTGACACCTTGGCTTTCTTTGCAATTTCTCTAAAGGAAAGACCTACACTTTTAAGGGTTATAATGGTCTGTCTGTCTTCCTTTTTTAATTGCCTTTTTCTCGCCATTATGATAGCAATATACTACTTCCTGCAGTACAATACTGTCCAAATAATGCTTAAGAGGGTGTAGTAACACAGTCTGTTCCAACACTGCTTGTATACAGACAGAGGGTTTGTAAGTAATCAACAAAAGTTGGGACACCTGTAGGAATTGTTAGCATCAACTTTCAAGGCTTAATTTACTTCCATTGCTGCAGAACAGCTGTAAGTTGTTAACCCATTACTTGTTCCCTGAAAAAGGCCTTTTAGTATAACTGAAATGTACATTATTTTTCAGTTTTTGGTAACCTAAACTTTTTTTTTAACCTCTGGCAGTTTACCGCTTACCTTTGTACCATTTCAGGTTATTCACTGGACTTGAACTGCTTAAATTTCAATAAAAACTGGAAAAATGGGGGTGTTCTAAAACTTTTGACCGGTAGTGTATATATATACACTACAGGGTCAATTATCTAATCTTTGGTCAACCGTACTGTCTAATCAACCGAACACACCTTTGATCACGTGATGAATTACGAGTGTATTACGCACATAGCTTCTGCTGCTAAAACGGCTAGGAGATTTAGCTGCCAAAAAAAGGACCAGCAGACTGAGGTAAATGAAAGTTACAGAATTATTCAGATCACTAAAACCTTATTTGCATTGTGTGCTTTAAACTGTTGCAGTTAAGCAAATTAAAACAGTCACCTCGTTCTTGATTTTTCTTCTATTTCATCAGTAAGGGATGGCGAGCCTGTCTATGTTATTGAGCAGCTAAGAACTTTTATTTTATTCACATCAATTGCACATTATTACAATGTATAGAAACATTTTACTGAATTTTTGAAGTTTAACGATTCCTAAAGTTCTGTAATGTGTCAAAGTTGTACTGAATTGTATTCTTTGATGATTTTCAAAGTTTGGTATATGGTACATTTAATTACAGTATTTCATTATCTTAACTGTAGGTGTTAAAGTTTTACTGAGTTGCATTAATTTAATGATTTGTAAAGCTTTGTAATTTTGTATGCTTGATGTGATAGAATAGATTACTAGCTATATATAATCAGTAGGTACTTGTGTATATTAACTTTATTCTATACATTATTAAAGGTACAATAATTGTCATTAATCCCTGTTCGATTATCCATACAAATCGATTATGCGAACTAGTATCGGTCCCAATTAGTTTGGATAATTGACTCTCTACTATATATATATATATATATATATATATATATATATATATATATATATATATATCGTTGTCATTGTCCATCAAATCAACAGTACGAAGGTCACTCTTGAAATCAGGACTTAAAGGATGTGTTGCAGTAAGAATACCTCTAAGAAAAGGGGAACAAGACTAAAAGTCTAAAATATGCACAAGAACACAGAAATTGGACTATGGAACAATGGTCAAGGTGCTTTGGACTGTTGATGGACAACGACACCTGTGTCTTCTGCCAGTTCTGTTGTCAATTCAACGCTTGTCTTCTTTCTATTCCTTAAGGATATTGTCTTCAAGTATTTGTCATCCTTGTTAGACAGCTTTTTGGGTCTTCCTGTCAATTACAGATGATGTTTCTCTGTGCACCCCAATATACTAATATACATGTATTATTAAAATAAACAATAGATGGGCTTATTAATTCCTAAAAAAAGAATTATGAAAAAAATGCAAAAAGGAAAATATAACCAATTTGTAAATCCAAACTGTGAATGTAAACTTCATCAGGATTTTACTTTGAAATGTATTATTGCATTTTTTTATACATATTTTCCCAATTCAGTTGTTGTAATATTAAACTAGGAATCAATGTTAATAGTGGAACAATGGAATCACTTTTGCTGGCTTTTAATGCATCTGTATAAATTCAATAGGTCACCAGGTCATTCAACCAAAGTTTAATCCCGCCAACACAATCTGCACAATTTACACATTATCAAAAGCAGCTTTCTGCATTGAGTTGACCAATTTAAAATGGAGTAAGGCTAATGCTTCACCTTAAGCTGTTCTAATTATTTTTCGACACCTGCCATTATGTTAAAAGTATCTATTAGCAGACCCTGTGAATGTTACAGTAATAACTGAGTAGTAGACACAGATACTGCTGCCCCTGAAGCAGACAGCAGCGTGTTTGTGTGATAAATTAGATTTGTAACATCATTTGTTTAATGTATGCAATTTGTCACACATTTTTTGATTACTTAGATAGAAATGAATCAACTTTGTTTTTTTTGTTTTTGTTTTTTGTTTGATCAAATTCAATAAAACTGATGGTAAAAAAAAAGTCCAGGGTTGAAGTGTCTCAGAGTGTGTTAATGCTCCATAGAGCATTCCATTCCATCAACTCATTCATCACATGTCAAAAAAGGAGAAGGCTTGATGAATAATGCAAACTCACCTGCCTTCTGATATTCAGCCACAATGCAGTGACACCAAAAAGGTTGTGTACTAAGGGGCAGCTGCAGTACAATGAGCTAAAGCAAGAAGGCTACCACAGTACAGTTTCATACCATGACATGCCAATTATAACTCAATATAACATTTGTAGATCAAAATGCCTAATAGTTTTATTCTTGCCCAAAAATAGGAATTAGCATATTGCTAATGTGTGGTATTACACACACACCACCACCACTACCAAACTACGGATAGCAGACTGCTCAATTTATGTCAATTTGCTTTCCATAAGAACATTAGGCTCATCAAGGTTCATCTGATTGCTAATAGCTCATTAATCCCAGAACTACAGTCTAACAGCTCTTGAAGGATCTTAATGACTCTGCAGCAACACGGCTTGTCACCCTGTTCCATCGTCTCACCACTGTCTGTGTTTAAAGTGCTTACTCCCCTCATGATTCTGTCCACTACTCAACCTCTATGTGTCTCTGGTGCTGGTCTCTGTGCCTGGTTTGAAACTGACTGGGGTTGACTATGTTTAATACTTTTAGCAGTATCCTTCCATTTTAGGCTAAACAGATTTAGTTCCCTAAGCCTACACAACTCAAACCCTTAGCCCTGGGATTAGTCGAGTTTGTTCTTCTCTGGATTCTCTCCAGCACCACAATGTCCTTTTTGTCATATAGAGACCAACCAATTCTAATTTAGATTGTGCTTTCAAGTGAAAACGGTTCACACTTCTAGAGATGTGTTATCTTGCATGAACCCTTTGAGATACAGATTCATTGTATGTCAAACGTGCAAAACTAGGGTACCTGGCCAATGCCATTTTATCAACCTGCTCAATATGGTAATCCAGGATCAATTGTCCCCTTTCAGTACAAGTGTACTACAGTAACAGGAACGACAATATTGTTCCAACCCCATTGCTGATGCCAGTAATACTGCACTCTGATAATAGTTTCTAATGCGCTGGGATTATAATGGTCAACCTTTTTTTTAAGAGCTATAATACAGTCTTCTAAACTGAGATGTTTTGGGCAGAGAGCGCTGAATAAACCGTCATGCCTCAACCCCCCATCGCAGATCAGCTAAACAGGACAAAGTGAGAAGGAGACGGCTGGGGCCAGAGCACTGTGCTGGAGGAATCAGCAGGGAGATAATAGACAGCCCCTGCTAGGAATCCCTGTAATTAAGGCATATTAGTGGAGCACCACTTAACAATTCCACCTGTATTACTGGAGGTAATGTGTGCTCCGGCTGTGTAGGGCTGCAGCTATTAGTGTCATTTCTTTATGAAGCCATGACAAACGTTGCCTGAGGCGCTTGGCTTGAATTCAGCTTCCACTTACAGCAGCCAGTGAAAACACAACCTGCCCATATCCCATTGTGCCACACTGGACCACTGCTTTCATTCAGGTGTCTATACAAATTATACCATGTGGTAAAGCATAGTGAAAACATGCGATAGTATTACAAAGACCAAGCATTGTTAAACTATAATGCATAGGAATTGAAAAAAACAAGGTAGTGCTAAATACTGAAGCTTTGAGCTACCTTTTAATGGACCAACCTTAGGGTTGAACAATTGTTTGGAAACTAAGTCATTTCATTGGTAATAAGAAGGGATTTTTAAAAAAAAATGGTTTATCTTTTCCAGTCATTTAGAAGTTTTATTTGATACGTTATATTTTATTTGGTGCTCAATAAGGCTGATAATCGATGTTTAATAGATGAAACATTCATACCACAGGAGTAAAGCAGTTGTTTAATGTTTAAGTATTTGCAATACTGTTTGTATTTCCATTTAATGTTGAGGAAATCTTTCTTAACTGCTTCTTAATCTAAACCCTGAGCTTTGTGAACCTGCTCTGCCATGCAAGTTGACCACAAGATATAGGCAGCCATTTTCCACTTTCCTTTACCTTTAGGAGCATTATCACTCTTTAATCATACAATGCCCTCTCAATATTTCATGATTCGATCATTGACAAATGAATGTTTTTACTGTACCTTTACTCTATTTCACTGTATAATGGCCCTTTCTAATTCACTGGTTTAAATATTCACAATGTTTTGATGCGTGTTAAATGAATAGAGAGGGAGCTCCCTTTAATTTGCTGTTTGTGTGTTAAGTACTCCAAAGGTTAGGGGACACAAGAACTGGTCTGAGCCACCGCCTGTTGAAGCTTCCCCTGAAATCTCTTGCAGTGCACCTCTCTCTTTGAACAGCCATTCCTCCCAGGCATACGCAGTGTACACAATTGTGTAAAAAAACTTTCAATGGGGGGGGGGGACAGACAACATTTTGAAAGTTTTTTGGTTTATTTTGCATGCTGATTATTCGCTTCAACTTAACCCATAAATTGCCTACATATCTGCCAGATGACTTTGAAAGATTCCCACATATTTTGCATTAAACAAAAAATGTGTAAACTTGAATATTTATGCAAAGACAGGCAAGACAGCACTGGCGCCAAGACAGTACTGTGTTCAGTAGTCTGCTCATTCTTCTCTATCAGTCGTTGTTGTTTTCAGGCATCGAGTTGCTCTTGGAGCCAGAAAGTAAAAGGAAACAATTGTCAAGTGCCGAGCATAGAAAGGCAAAATGTGCTCTACAAGAGGAAAAACTAGAGATGTCTAAGGTTATGCACTTGTTTCTTTTTTTCTTTCTCTTTTACTTGTAAGTGCAAGTAAACTATATGCTGCCTGGCTTCTGTTCTTTCACGATTATTAGATTTAAGTTTCATTTCGAGTAGTTTCAATATATTTTTTTTTTCTCTGCACCAGGCCTGCTGGGTCAACATGAGGTTTATCCCCAGGGTATTATCCTGTTTTAAGATTCAGTAACTGATTGATTGATTGAGAAAATTAGCACTAGGATTGGCATGTTGGATTACAGGTCAGAAAGTATTGCAATTTGAAAAAAAGAAAAATGCCCCTTTCTCTCGTACTGTAGCTCCCCTCTACAAAGTGGAGAAATGCCTCAAGCAGCAGCAGTACAAGCTCACTGTGCAAACAACCTGCACACAGAATCACTACACTGGAATTGAGGGACAGGAAGCATGAGGCCCATAGTGGTCTTCTGATGCCTGACACTGGATTACACAGAGGCTTCCCTTCCAGTAAACTCCTGCCCTACTAACAATGCAGGATTCTGGACATCAATGTTACTGTGTTCATGATAATGCAGTACCTCACATTTTAAAAGGTTGTGTGTTTGGACTCCAAATTTCAATAACTTTGCATGTATGTTTATAAGTGTTCACTGGCTACCTCTAACATATTTCTAGCACACTCTTCAGGCAGGAGTGAAGTGAGTCATACAAACAGTTTTGCAGGCCATTTGGTCTGGTATTTCACATTTGGTTCATGACATTCAACACGTCTCCCTTTGTACTCAAAGTTGCATTGTATGTGTTAATGTTAATAAATAATGGCAGTATTTAGACCCACCACTGTTTACATCATTAAAATAAACTGCAATGTTTCATAAATATTGAAAAAGATACTTGTCAAAACATTTTGCCACAAGACTAATGCTGTCTGTTTTTAGTATTCTCTAGTATCCTATTCTGTTTTTTTCAAGGCTTGTTACAAGTGGCAATCAGCAACATCTGTGCATTGTTCACAGCTAGTCTTGTATAAAGCAATCAGGAATGACAGCACATTTATTATGCCAAGATAATTGCACATTTTTGGTTATATACTGCAAACTTTACTTAGCTTTAGTAGCGATTGCCTGAGGCATTTATAAAGAGGTAGCTAAACTAGTGTCTAGTTTTAACATTCTGTTTGAAACTTGCAATTTATCATCATCAATCTTGGATTCACTAGTAAGTTGACAATACAGCTGTCGCCAAGATCTTGGTGGCGCAATGGGTTAGTGCAGTTTTGTTTTGTATGACCTCTATGCCTAGGAATGATATTCTCTTCCTCTAAGGGCAAAAGCACCATACACTTTGGTATAATAGATCAAAATTCATTGTTACGCAACAAGGCTGTATTAACCAATCATTTTGCATCTCTCAACCAAGCTTTTCACCAATCGTACATTTCCGTAATGCATTCTCATACATAAGTGGTTAACAGAACAGGATATTGACCGACCTCTTTTTGGCTGTCTGCTATACATGTGTAAGAGTGTGAGGATCCCTCTCCTCCAACTTGAGCTTGGCTGAGTATATCCTCACAAGACCGGCCACACAACACAAGTTAAAAAAGACATGACCATCGCAACTAAACTTTTCAAGTTAAACATTTTTGATTCACTAAACTAACACTGAAATCAAACAGTAATAACGTACTTGTGAAAGGCTGTTGGGGGTTGAGACTCAACCTCAACACACCAGCCTCTCCTCAAGTTGCAGGTATACATAAGTACCTAAATACTGCACGGCAAATTGTTTTGTAAGGCTGTTTTAAAAAAAACTGTGTCATTCAGGTCCCCCAGCTTTTATAAGCAATACATTCAACCTAAATTACATAAATACAAATCTAAGGGGGCTACACCAACACCTGATCACACAAACACACACAAAAGCACACATACGTTCTGCATCTCTGCTTTAACAGTGCCCGTTTGCCATCAGTGTCTGTGGTAGCCATTGGGGACTGTATGTTTTCAGCAGGTTTAATCTGGGCTGCGTGCAGATCTGACTCAATAAACCATACCCACCCAGAGGATTGGAACTGATGGGTTTTCTCAGGTTAACCCCACACCAAGATTTCCCATCAGAAATCTAAACAGCTGAACAGAGCAGCAGCCACTGTGATCTCTAGGGACAGCAGACTCCTGTCTTCAGCTGCTTTTATTTTATTAAATACTTTGTTTGAGAAAAAGGAGAGTATGTTACTGTTTTCACTTATTTGATAAAAGATCCATGTTTTGGATATCTAGAAGGGGACTATCTGTTCTGTATCTGTTCAGATGTGGGGGATACCTCAACCCACCACAACTTACTGTATAGTAGGGGTAGAAAAAAAAAAGAACTGATGTCTGGTGCTCTATTTGTGAACACACTGTTCCCTTTCAGTTCGAAGACGAAGATATGCCTGCCACAGGTCAGGTATTCACTGAGCATTTTATATCAAAGCTGCCAACAGGCCCCTCCGTGGAGTGACCGCCTCACCGAGGTAATAAATAGTCACTACATGCAGAACTCGTTCTCTTTTGCATTGAACCCGCGAATGCGAGTGATGCGACCCCGCAAGGTTTGGTGGTCATATATTCTTTCAGGGAACACTTTTCTGTTGGTGCACTGTTTTTGAAACTGCTTGGATTTCTAAAATGTATTCTGTATGTTAATGGATTGCAACCGTACTTCCGTCCATCTTAAATTGCACGATTTACAATGACTTCCCATAAGATTTATAGACTACCACTTTCCGAAATCGACTATTCGGTGCTACCACTACTGTATAGCAGCATACATCTCTCAATGTAAAAATGCTGCTCTTTTATATCCTCAGGGCCATACTCACAAAGCATTTACCACTGTGCTAAAACTGCTAATGATACAGAACTAGCAAAAAACTAGCAAGATGCACATGAAAGCCCCTTAGAACACTCTGAGTTTATCAGCTGAATCTCTTCACAGCTAAATCTTATTGGGGGGAAAAAGTGGTAAATGCTTTGTGAAAATGGCTTTCAATATCTTGATATTTTTACAGTAATTAGATGACATAAATTAGTCTAGCATACTGCTTCATTTACCGGCATTGCACATTTAGGAGCAAAGTTATGGTTTTTAAATGGATATTGAAAAAGTATCTAAAATTTAAAGAATGTGCCAGCAAGCTGATTTGGTGTATTGCAATATGCACCACATAACATAACAAAGAGCGTGTAAGTACAGGAGCAGCACGTTGACCGACTCTATTCAAGTCTTTTTTGTCTGAAGCATCATCAGCTCTCTCCTACGCACACAGGCCAAGCCAAGACGCCCCTTATGGTTTGCGGTTAGGGCTCCTGTGTCTGCCCAGCTGGGTGAGACGATTAAGGCAGGACCCCTCAGGGTATAAACCAGCAGGGCTCTGTGCTTCTGCAGCTGCTTGGTCTGGACCCAGTAAAGATTTCCCCAACTGGGAGGCACACCTCTGCTATACCAGTCTGGGGACTTGCTGTGGTAATTGTAATAATTGTACTAATTGTATTAATTGATTTTCAAAATTAGCTCTTTAGTAACACAGCAGTCAAGCTATGTAAGCCAGCAAAGACTTTGCCATCCCAAGAACATTTGTATTGCTCTTAATGAGATTTGCCACCACAATCAACCAATGCAAATTAAATCTCCAATACTAACAAATGATTAAGAAACAAAGAGCAATATTATCAAAGTCTTTAGTCCAAATCGTTATTGGCACAATTATTATTATTATTTTTTTTTATGAAGGAAAAGACTACTTACAGATCTTTAAATTTAATAAAGTGTAAAGCTGTTTTTTTATTTCCACCTGAAAAAGAGACGTTTGAGTTATTTTTATATTAGAATTAATCTAATAAACAGTATCAAATCTTCAAACTATTATCAGGATTGCCTTGATTAACACATGGCAAAAACACATCTCTTTAAACAGGTTTATATAACAGATATTAAACAGACAACATCAATTAATTCTGCAGGTATGTTGGGGTGGATTGCTTGAGTCCCAAAGGTTATCTTCAGGAAGCTTCTTACACAAAGAAATAAACAATAAATTAGGCAGTGTCCATTTATTGACAGCTTGTAAATAGTTGTTAGAGGCATATGATCACCCTGTTTATTACCAGAGAGTAAAGCTGAGCCTTTATTTAAACACTGGTGTCCACTCAGAGTCACACACTGAATCCTCCTTTTTCATTTCCCAGCACTGATGCCAGGGCATTTTGCAACGAACTTAGATATAGTCAGCAGCCACTGTAAATCACTGTCTGTAAGCAGAAGTCATTTACTGTTTGCACAGAAACAGTCAGAAACTGATCTGTAAACACAAGCTTGGATGTGAAGGGGAGTTCATTTTGGAACTTATTGAAACACACAACTGACAAGATGGTTTTATTTGTACTGTGCCTTGAGGACATAGGAAGCTATTTACACAGTGTAGACCGGTACATATATATATATATATATATATATATATATATATATATATATATATATATATATATATATATACTGTATATATATATACTGTGTATACTGGAAGAAAGTGGGCAGCAAAGAAAGCTGTGGAGGATGCAAAGGCTGCCCTTCGAATTGGTGATATCATGGGGCAAGTTCAGCATGGAAGAGGGGGTCTTGGTCTCAGTTCAGCTCCTCCTACATGGCACAAGACCCCAGCTCAACGGAGGAAGCTGGTAGTCAACGAGGTGCAAAAACAGGAGGAGAGGATGAGGTGTACAAAGGCCATTTCCCAGGCCAAGCAGGGAGAATGGATGAGATGGGAGAGTGTGGAACAACACAAGATTGGCTGGCAAGACCTATGGTCAATGGAACAGAGCAGGATCAGTTTCCTCATCAGGTCAACATATGATGTTCTCCCATCACCACAAAACCCAAACCTCTAGGTAGGAGAGGATCCCTCATGTCCTTTGTGTTCATCACCTGCAACATTAAGGCACATTTTGACAGGATGTAAGGTGGCTCTTAGCCAAGGACGGTTTACTTGGCGCCATGACCAGGTGCTGCGATGTTTGGCCTTAGCATTGGAAGATTAGCGTAAAATGACCAATAAGTTGCCACCTGTTCCATCAAAACATTACACACAAAAGACAAAACATTCCTCCGCCCAGGAGAGCAACCACCAAGAAAAAGTGTTAAAACCAATCCTTGCCTAGGACAACTGGAAGCTGCTAGAGACTGGAAAATGCTGGCAGATGTTGGTCAACGGCTTATTTTTCCACCTGAGATTGCCACCACTAACCTTCGACCAGATATTGTCTTGTGGTCTGGATCAGCACGCCTTGTTCACCTGGTAGAGTTAACAGTGCCATGGGAGGATGCTGTAGATGAGGCGTATGAAAGGAAGAAACTGCGGTATACTCAACTAGCCACTGAAGCGGAACAGCGAGTATGGAGAGTCTGGGTTTACCCAGTGGAGGTGGGTTGTTGAGGTTTTGTGGCATACAATCCGGTTTCACAGAGACGTCGGATTCAATGGCCAAGAGTTGTGTCGCACAGTGAAGAATTTTTATGAAGCAGCAGAAAGGAGCAGCAACTGGCTGTGGTTGAGACGGAAAGATTCTGGGGATCTCAAGCACAATAGAAAGAAAGAAACGCTGATGTACGGGTAAGTAAGCTGGGCTGAGTTGAGTGGGGGACGGAGGGGGGTGATGCTGGGACGCCAGAATCACCATCGAGCCTTCTTGAGGTGTCGTGGGCTAGTCGACGAAACACTGAGGATGGAAGGTGCCCACTTGAAGACCTCAGAGATGTACCCTACTTAGCTCAATCCAGACGGTTGTCATGCTGATGCGCTGGGGAGACCGCACTGTGGTTGATCCCTGGAGCCAGCATCGCAGCCGTTGTGTGTGCTGATGCGCTAGGGAGGCAATAAGCTGATCCCTGGAG
Source organism: Acipenser oxyrinchus oxyrinchus (assembly GCA_030684275.1). NCBI lineage: Eukaryota > Metazoa > Chordata > Actinopteri > Acipenseriformes > Acipenseridae > Acipenser > Acipenser oxyrinchus. Next base: position 15,469,207 of record CM060254.1, on the reverse strand, counting down.
CCAGCATTACATTTCAGCCAACAACAACAGACAGAAGGATATCTACATCATCATACGGAAGGAAGCGCAAATGGATGGAGACACCTATGGATCACATTAGTTTACTGTAAAGCTACGTCTTAGTTGGTGCTTATCTTGGCGAGAGCCGAGTTCAAATCAGCATGAAGTTTTAACTCTTGTGTAATGGAAATCATTATATATATATATATATATATATATATATAGTACTGTGCAAAAGTTTTAGGCAGGTGTGAAAAAATGCTGTAAAGTAAGAATGCTTTCAAAAATAGACATGTTAATAGATTATATTTATCAATTAACTAAATGCAAAGTGAGTGAACAGAAGAAAAAATCTAAATCAAATCCATATTTGGTGTGACCACCCTTTGCCTTCAAAACAGCATCAATTCTTCTAGGTACACTTGCACAAAGTCAGGATTTTGTAGGCATATAGTCAGGTGTATGATTAAACAATTATACCAAACAGGTGCTAATGATCATCAATTCAATATGTAGGTTGAAACACAATCATTAACTGAAACAGAAACAGCTGTGTAGGAGGAATAAAACTGGGTGAGGAACAGCCAAACTCAGCTAACAAGGTGAGGTTGCTGAAGACAGTTTACTGTCAAAAGTCATATACCATGACAAGACTGAGCACAGCAACAAGACACAAGGTAGTTATACTGCATCAGCAAGGTCTCTCCCAGGCAGAAATTTCAAGGCAGACAGGGGTTTCCAGATGTGCTATCCAAGCTCTTTGAAGAAGCACAAAGAAACGGGCAACGTTGAGGACCGTAGACGCAGTGGTCGGCCAAGGAAACTTACTGCAGCAGATGAAAGACACATCATGCTTACTTCCCTTCGCAATCGGAAGATGTCCAGCAGTGCCATCAGCTCAGAACTGGCAGAAAACAGTGGGACCCTGGTACACCCATCTACTGTCCGGAGAAGTCTGGTCAGAAGTGGCCTTCATGGAAGACTTGCGGCCAAAAGCCATACCTCCGACGTGGAAACAAGGCCAAGCTGACTCAACTATGCACGAAAACACAGGAACTGGGGTGCAGAAAAATGGCAGCAGGTGCTCTGGACTGATGAGTCAAAATTTGAAATATTTGGCTGTAGCAGAAGGCAGTTTGTTCGCCGAAGGGCTGGAGAGCCGCATACCTAATGAGTGTCTGCAGGCAACAGTGAAGCATGGTGGAGGTTCCTTGCAAGTTTGGGGCTGCATTTCTGCAAATGGAGTTGGGGATTTGGTCAGAATTAATGGTCTCCTCAATGCTGAGAAGTACAGGCAGATACTTATCCATCATGCAATACCATCAGGGGAGGCATCTGATTGGCCCCAAATTTATTCTGCAGCATGACAACGACCCCAAACATACAGCTGAAAGTCATTAAGAACTATCTTCAGCGTAAAGAAGAACAAGGAGTCCTGGAAGTGATGGTATGGCCCCCACAGAGCCCCTGATCTCAACATCATCGAAGTCTGTCTGGGATTACATGAAGAGAGAGAAGCAACTGAGGCTGCCTAAATCCACAGAAGAACTGTGGTTAGTTCTCCAAGATGTTTGGGCCAACCTACCTGCCGAAGTTCCTTCAAAAACTGTGTGCAAGTGTACCTAGAAGAATTGATGCTTGATGCTGTTTTGAAGGCAAAGGGTGGTCACACCAAATATGGATTTGATTTAGATTTTTCTTCTGTTCACTCACTTTGCATTTAGTTAATTGATAAATATAATCTATTAACATGTATATTTTTGAAAGCATTCTTACTTTACAGCATTTTTTCACACCTGCCTAAAACTTTTGCACAGTACTGTATATGTAGAATACTTTACTGTTTTGTTCCTATTAACATATGCAGATAGATATAATATACATGTGTATATAACCCATACAAATAAGCAAATAATACAATATCCATAAGAAACCCTTGAGAGATAAATAATGAAAAAGTTTGAATATAGCGTGCCTGGTCTAGAATAATGAGTAAGAGAGGTGAAGGGAACATGTATCAACGCTGTGCTGAGGTGTCCACGTTTTACAATTAGATGTAATAATTGGAACAATTCTTATTTTTAGACCCATATATCAGAAATCAAGTACATAAAATAAGCTAAACATTTATTTAAAAGATAAAACTCAATCGCAAAAAAATAAAAAATAAATAAAGGGTGGCTTTTTCTTTGTGCAAACAAGTGCATTTATGAAAATATTTATCTATTTATCTTTAATATAAATAGCTGTAAGTCTGGTGCCTTGCATATACTATTGCTTTACAATAATACCTCAATACCCGATTGTCTGAGTTTGTAATGAATTGGTACACTTGTTAGCCCTTTCAAATACGGTAACTACTGTAGAGTGATAAACTACGCTTCTGTTGAGTGTATGGAGAAACAGAGACAGCAGGTGGCGTGGTAGGGTTGAGGGCGGGTGGGGGTGAGGGTAGATAATACAACCCTCACTTCTAAATATATCACTACACCCACAGAAACACAGAAACACAGAAACACAGAAACACAGAAACTACTTCTTTGCAAGTTTGCAAACATCACACCAGCTTCAAGTACACCTGCACTAGCTGCTTATGTATTGCAGTTTGTGAAAATCCTCTGTTAATGCAGCTGAAACTGTTCACATTCAAGGGTGCACGCGTGTCTGCTTGCAAGGGGCTAAACAGAGCATCTCCGAGCCTCTCTGGAGCAGGCCTTCCACAACCCCTGAGTTAATCCAGCATGAAGAGTTAATCCAAACCAAGCAACTTTCAAATCCTTTTCCCAGTGTCAAGGGACGGTTTCTCTCAAACAAAGTGTAGATTAGCAGAAGTTCTAGAGGTAACACGCTCAGCATAACTATTTGCTCTTTAGTTAAGTTTGGTCTGTAATTAAATGTTTATTTTTGGAGAGGGTAGCTAAAAATGTTTCATAACCCCAAACCATCATTTGGACCCAGGCAACATTTTCACTTCAGTCTGAGGATTTCACACACAGCTAGGCCTACTTGCTTTAATGAATTATTTCTGCCCATTTTTGCAAAGCTTGCTAAATCGGGAGCCCACAGCTTCTAAAGCACCAGCAATTAGAACCAAATTGTGCACCCACCAAACTCCAAACCGGCTGTATTTGAATTTCCTGCAATCATATTCTAAAGAGCAGCCTTTCATTATATGGTTTCTGTCCAGTTGGAAGACCTACAAAAATTGCATCCAATAATTCCCAAGTGTCTGTATGCGCCATACTCAGAATGCTGGAGAGATTACAGATAATTATACATACAGTCAACGCTGCACAATATAGTCTGGTGTAAATGTGTTACACATGCATGGCTCTTCACTATCCTTGGATATATCAAATAGGAAGCAAATGTTTAGACAGCAATAATTAACTTCATTTAGGGATCATTAGGCAATAGTTCAATTTACACAGCTAGATGACAAGGTTATCATAACCAGACTTACTGTACAATGGTGCTTATAGATACATACATCCTCTATTCATTTTTAATATAGTTCTCCTGAGTGAATACATTTAGATTCAATGGTTTAACACTAGGAGTGGGAGCAAAGCCCAGGCTACCTGCAGTCTTAATTTGAGCTGTTTGTTGAACTGCTCTGTTTAGAGGTTACCTTGTTATTGTTCATTTTAATTTGGATTAATGGTAAAGTCAAACTAGCAAAGTTCTCTGTGTTCCCTTTCACAAATTGACTGCTTTTGGTTTAATTGGAAAATATCACATCATAGGCATGCTTTAAATTTGAGGAATCAATCTGTAAGGTTACATTGCACCTGAAATGTGGTCACTTAGGGTGACCATAAGATTAATGAAACCATTTAAATATATTCTCTCACACTTAGTAATATATATATATATATATATATATATATATATATATATATATATATATATATATATATATATATATATATATATATATATATAGTTTTAGGCAGGTGTGAAAAAATGCTGTAAAGTAAGAATGCTTTCAAAATAGACATGTTAATAGATTATATTTATCAATTAACTAAATGCAGAGTGAAAAATCTAAATCACATCCATATTTGGTGTGACCACCCTTTGCCTTCAAAACAGCATCAATTCTTCTAGGTACACTTGCACAAAGTCAGGGATTTTGTAGGCATATAGTCAGGTGTATGATTAAACAATTATACCAAACAGGTGCTAATGATCATCAATTCAATATGTAGGTTGAAACACAATCATTAACTGAAACAGAAACAGCTGTGTAGGAGGAATAAAACTGGGTGAGGAACAGCCAAACTCAGCTAACAAGGTGAGGTTGCTGAAGACAGTTTACTGTCAAAAGTCATACACCATGGCAAGACTGAGCACAGCAACAAGACACAAGGTAGTTATACTGCATCAGCAAGGTCTCTCCCAGGCAGAAATTTCAAGGCAGACGGGGTTTCCAGATGTGCTGTGCTGTCCAAGCTCTTTTGAAGAAGCACAAAGAAACGGGCAACGTTGAGGACCGTAGGCGCAGTGGTCGGCCAAGGAAACTTACTGCAGCAGATGAAAGACACATCATGCTTACTTCCTTCGCAATCGGAAGATGTCCAGCAGTGCCATCAGCTCAGGAGTGGCAGAAAACAGTGGGACCCTGGTACACCCATCTACTGTCCGGAGAAGTCTGGTCAGAAGTGGCCTTCATGGAAGACTTGCGGCCAAAAGCCATACCTACGACGTGGAAACAAGGCCAAGCGACTCAACTATGCACGAAAACACAGGAACTGGGGTGCAGAAAAATGGCAGCAGGTGCTCTGGACTGATGAGTCAAAATTTGAAATATTTGGCTGTAGCAGAAGGCAGTTTGTTCGCTGAAGGGCTGGAGAGCGGTACACGAATGAGTGTCTGCAGGCAACAGTGAAGCATGGTGGAGGTTCCTTGCAAGTTTGGGGCTGCATTTCTGCAAATGGAGTTGGGGATTTGCTCAGAATTAATGGTCTCCTCAATGCTGAGAAGTACAGGCAGATACTTATCCATCATGCAATACCATCAGGGGAGGCAGCTGATTGGCCCCAAATTTATTCTGCAGCATGACAACGACCCCAAACATACAGCGAAAGTCATTAAGAACTATCTTCAGCGAAAGAAGAACAAGGAGTCCTGGAAGTGATGGTATGGCCCCACAGAGCCCTGATCTCAACATCATCGAAGTCTGTCTGGGATTACATGAAGAGAGAGAAGCAACTGAGGCTGCCTAAATCCACAGAAGAACTGTGGTTAGTTCTCCAAGATGTTTGGGCCAACCTACCTGCCGAGTTCCTTCAAAAACTGTGTGCAAGTGTACCTAGAAGAATTGATGCTGTTTTGAAGGCAAAGGTTGTCACACCAAATATTGATTTGATGTAGATTTTTCTTCTGTTCACTCACTTTGCATTTAGTTAATTGATAAATATAATCTATTAACATGTCTATTTTGAAAGCATTCTTACTTTACAGCATTTTTTCACACCTGCCTAAAACTTTGCACAGTACTATATATATATATATATATATATATATATATATATATATATATATATATATATATATATATATATATATATTTTAAGCAGCTAGCTAATTTCAGTACACTCCTGTGTGTATAATTTGTGGCTAATTAGTTTAAGTAGCCATATTGTGTTATATGTATTGTGTAGCCTACTTTTATAATAATAATAATAATAATAATAATAATAATAATAATAATAATAATAATAATAATAATGCATTAAATCATTAAAAATACATTTACACTTTTGCATTTTTTTTGTTTGTTTGTTTTTTTACTCACTGCGTCAGGCTCTGTTTATTGACGCTGTTGATGTGGTTTAACCTGGTGGATTTGGATGCTTGCAACCTCTCGCTGTTCTGCATAGTACCTAGTCTAAATCCCACCAGAAACGTATAGCTACAACATTTTGCACACAATTGTAAACTCATATTGAATATAAACCAAATGAAAATGCATGGCACACTGAGGAATAAGCACGTATACCTGTGTCAATCACTTTATAAAAAATCACTTTATAAAAAAGCAGCTGTTTATCTTATTTTGACAAAAGCTGAAAAACTGGACTTTTTAAAGACAAGCAAAATGTCGGGACACCAGGACCTCTGATGGCAAACAGGGACTGTCCCGGATAAACCGGGACATCTGGTCACCCTATGTACACTGTGTAATGAGATTTGAGAACCAGGTTGACTCAAGTTTTCCTGGAATCCGATTTGGCAGCCTGCATAACTTATATAAATACATTTCCAGTTGTATTTCTCAGAATGTAAACTCAGAAATGTGATTTTCAGTGCCAAAAGGAATGGCGCTAATGCAGTATAAGTATCGCACTGTACTGTGCAAATTCAGGGCACCCCTAAACCCTGGGACTTGCCAATTGTCCAAGCTATTTTCTTTTGTTTTATTTTAGAAGCCTGTATCATATCTTTTTACCATTTATATTTCTTCTGCAGCACTGCTTAATATTTTAATAAAAGATAACCTTTCAGAGAATTGCAGACAATATATCTCAGCGTGACATCATTGTACACTACTGCATTTTGCCATTATTCAAAGATAATGGTCACCTTGGAAACAGGGGCAAAGATCAACAGCATGTCATCATATGGTGGATCCCTACGCAGTGTTCCAAAAAAGATTTCTACAAAATGATAGTAGAATTCTGTGTTTCTGGTAAAAGCTTGTACCGTGATGTCAAATCCACTTAACATAAAAACATTAAAAAAGAAAGCCAACCTTGCTGTGACGTGTTACTAAAATTATCAGGTGCCAGCCATCTGAGGCTCCTGCTAAATCTGCTCTGAATTGATCACTCTTATTCCTGTAGTTACCCAACCAATCATAAGTCTGTAGGTCTTACATTGATTCGTTGCTGGATGAGATCCAGGCAACAGACAGAGTTTAGCTTAACCAGTTCAGAGCAAATTCAGCCTTGGCTTGATTGCTTGTATAGTACAGAGTAAGATGCAGGAAGAAAGAGTCAGTATGAGACCCCTGTGGTGTAACAGAGGTACTGCACATCAAGGCAACATGTCATGTCTGTAACTGCTAATACAAACAAGCCTGGCTATTTGGTACAGCAGTTAAGATCTGAGATTGAAGAGAGCAAGGTACCAAGTCCAGTCTCCACCTGTGCATTGGTGTCATTTTACTTTAAGCCCATTTATAACTTCAGTCAAAATAAAAGGTGAAACTTAGTCAAGTAGACAACTGTGTTTGGCATACACTAGCATACACAGAAAAAGACCCCTATATATCCCCCTATATTGTTTAAAAATGGAGGAAAGCAGCAATATTGTAGTGTTTTACAGGCATGGCCTATGACTATTGGATTTTAGCAGCTATCCAAGCTTGTCATCTTGAAGTCACAAGATCAATGAGTCAAGAATCTCTCCTGAATCTCTCCTTGGAAATAATAAATACTTAAGTTCTGTGCCTACCATTGAAACAGCTATCTTGCAGGACTTTAATAAATCAAGATTAAAATCTATGTTATATTAGGGGGGCTAGGGAGGTGGAAGTAGGGAAGGGGAGGCTGAGATTTTGGGATTGGGGGTAGATAGGGAGCAGAATCTTGCTCTCTGAGTGCTATGTTCTTTACTCATTTATTCTCCCTGATCTTCATCTCTATTTTTGACCATGGATAGTGTTGTCATTAATTCTGAAATTTGCAAGGGGACATCCTGTAAAGAGAGCACAGTGCTTAGATGTATTGCTACCGCTATCTTGTGTTGGTGGCGTGAGCGTGCAACCTCAAGGACCCTAGTACCTATTGAAGGCATAGAGAGATCTACGACATTAAGTCGGTAGAACCTGGTAAATGTATGCGTAGTAGCCCAGCTAGCCGGCGTACAAATATCGGTCAAAGAGGCACCTCTGAAGAGGGCCCATGATGTAGCCACTCCTCTGGTAGAGTGAGCGGCCACCCTCCCAGGTGGGGGTAGGCCAGTATTAGTATACGCAGTTGAAACCGTGTCCACAATCCAGTGGGACATTCACTGCTTAGAGCGGGCTTGACCTCGGGTCCGTTCACCATGACAGACGAAGAGATGACGCAGCGCTCTCTTTCTATTCACATAACCTCTCAATGCCTGAACCGGACAGAGGGAATTTAATCTCCTGTCCATCTCCTCCGCAAAGGGAGGGGGAAGGAAAGCCTCTAGTTCACACTGATTGATTCAAGTGGAAAGTTGTAATCTCCTGGGGTTCGTGTGTAACGACACCCTGTTTCCGTTGTCCCAAATACGCATACAGGAACTGTGCATGGACAGTGCCCGTAGCTCACTGACCTGCTTAGTGGAGGTGATAGCTAATAGAAAGGCTGTCTTCATAGAGAGATACTTCAGCACTAAGGAATGTATAGGCTCAAACGGGGCCTTAGGGAGAGCATCCAATACCACGTCTAGACTCCATTCAGGGAGGATGTCCTTTATAGGAGGACGTAACCACCGAGCACCCTTTAGAAAACGGGTCACCAGTATATGATCACCCAGGGATACTGAGTCAATGGGACATGACATGCAGATATGGCTGCTAGTTACACTTTTAATGTAGCGGAGGATTTACCAGCCTCTAGCAGATCTTGTAGAAACTGTAAAATAATTGCTATAGGGCAATAAATGGGATCATGGCCTCCAGCCATGCACCAATTTTGAAAATATTTCCACTTGTAGACGTACAACGCTCTTGTGGAAGAAGCCCTAGCATTCTGCAGTGTACTGACTACTGTGTCTGAGAGCCCTAAGGCGGACAGACGGTCCCATTCAGGGGCCAGACCCACAGTTGGAGTCTGTACGGTTCTGGGTGCAAGAGGGTGCCTTTCGCCTGACTGAGGAGATCCATGTGCAGCGTGAATTCCCAGGGCTGGCCTCGCAGCAGCTGGCAAAGGTTCGAAAACCAGATTCTCCTGGGCCATCTGGGGGCCACAGGAGAACTGTTGCCTCGACTCTCCTGACCTTCTCGAGGAAGGCAGGGACAGTGGTATAGGCGGGAAAGCGTACAAAAGTGCTTGGGGCCATTCGTGAGCTAGGGCGTCGACGGCTAGTGGACCTAGCGGAGGGAGAACCACAGGGGGCAATGGGTCATCTCTGCCGTGGCAAAGAGATTGACCTGGGCTTCCCCGAAGCGTTCCCAAATGTGCTGCACCACCTGAGGGTGCAGTTGCCATTCTGATGGGTGAGGACCCTCCCTGGAGAGGAGGTTCGCTGCCCAGTTCACCACTCCCGGGAGATGGATAGCCCGGAGGGACAGGAAGTGTCTCTGTGCCCAGATCAACAGCCGAAAGGCTATGCGGTGTAACCCCGAGGACCAAAGCCCTCCCTGTGGTTCACATACGCAACTACTGACACGCTGTCCGTGCAGACAAGGACATGTTGGTTGTGGAGCACAGGGAGGAAATGTTGCAGCGCAAGGTGAACTGCTTTCAGCTCTAGCGCATTTATGTAAAGGTGTGTCCAGTGACCTGACCAGGATCCGCAGACTCTTCTGCCTGCCCAGACCGCCCCCCAACTGGAGTTGGATGCATCTGTCATCACCACTTGCCGGGTGGAAATCAATCCCATCCTTACGTCTTCGCTCAGGGGCTTGCCTCCACCAATGTAGCGTTTTTCAACACAGGAGAGACACTGACAGCCAACGGTGTTGGTCACGCTTGAAGCGGGCGCATGTGAAGTAACCCCAGTTGGGTGGCTGACGAAGCTGAGGCCATCAGACTTAGTAGTTTTTGGAACCACACCAATTGCACTGTGGACCCTTGTTGAATCAGGGCCAGACAGTTGCGAATGGCAGCTACTCCATCGACCGACAGGTAGGCTCACATCATGAGGGAATCCAGCCGGAGACCCAAGTAGACCGGTATTAATTGGTTTTTGCATCGTTGAGTGTGAGACCCAGCCTCGACAGATGCTCCGTCACAATCGCTGTGTGTCTTGTCACAACCAGGAACAGCGCGTAGCTGCAACGGTGTGGAACGTAGCCTACAGACAGTTACAGTGCAGTCACACAACCAGTGCAGCATGAAGCTTGCAGTGGAGTGGAGCACCTAAGATGGCGCTTTATGGGTGAGTGGTTCAATGTGCTTGTCTGCTCAACAATATGGACATATATATCAGGCCTAATAGAGAAAGCACGTTGTTTTTTTGGGGTTTTTTTTTAAACTGCAAGGCAGTAGCTCACACAGACACTCAACAGTAAGCTGGAGTGTGAGGACTTTTTTTTTTTACTGTAAGCACTAATGAAAAAACAATAGTAAGTAACAACCTGTAGGGACACTAGGCCGCGCACAGCTAGTGGGCATGCCGAGGTCGCCCAAAGTCCTCGAGTTAGCAGCGACGCAAAGCGGAGCTCGTCTTGCTGGAGGATCACGTTCTCCCTTCTCTTACATTTTTTTTTTTTAACAGCTGCAAAAAGCAGAGGAAAATTATAGAAACACATGCAGCAAGCTGCAAGGTTAGTAAAGCAGACTACAATCGCTATATATATATATATATATATATATATATATATATATATATATATATATATATACAGTGCCTTGCATAAGTATTCATCCCCTTGGACTTTTCCACATTTTGTAGTGTTACAACCTGGAATTAAAATGGATTTAATTGGGATTTTTACCATTTGATTTACACAACATACTTAACACATTGAAGGTGCAAAATATTTTTATTGTGACACAAAAGTTAATTAAACAAAAAAAGACATTTGTTGGTTGCATAAGTATTCACCCCTGAGTCAATACTTGGTAGAAGCACCTTTGGCAGCAATTACAGCTGTGAGTCTTTTGGGTAAGTCTCTACCAGCTTTGCACATCTGGATCCTGCAATTTTGCCCATTCTTCTTGGCAAAATTGCTCAAGCTCTGTCAAGTTGGATGGGGACCATTGGTGAACAGCAATTTTCAAGTCTTGCCACAGATTCTCAATCGGATTGAGGTCTGGGCTTTGACTGGGCCATTCGAAGACATTCAGGTTCTTGTTTTTAAACCACTCCAGTGTAGCTTTGGCTGTGTGTTTAGGGTCATTGTCCTGCTGGAAGGTGAACCTCCGCCCCAGTCCCAGGTCTCTTGCAGACTGAAACAGGTTTTCCTCTAGAATTTCCCTGTATTTGGCTCCATCCATCTTGCCCTCAATCCTGACCAGTTTCCCAGTCCCTGCCAATGAAAAGCATCCCCATAACATGATGCTGTCACCACCATGCTTCACCGTGGGGATGGTGTTCTCAGGGTGATGAGCAATGTCGGCTTTGCGCCACACATAGCGTTTTGCGCTAAGGCCAAAAAGTTCAATTTTGGTCTCATCAGACCAGAGAACCTTTACACATGTTTGCTGTGACTCCCACATGCCTTTTGGCAAAATCTAAACGGGATTGAATATGGGTTTTTTCAGCAATGGCTTTCTTCTCGCCGCTCTTCCATAAAGCCCAGCTTTGTGGAGCGTCCGGGTTATAGTTGTCCCATGGACGGTTTCTCCCATCTCTGCTGTGGATCTCTCCAGCTCCTTCAGAGTTACCATTGGCCTCTTGGTTGCTTCTCTGACTAATGACCTCCTTACCTGGTCACTGAGTTTTGGTGGACGGCCTTCTCTAGGCAGAGTCGCGGATGTGCCATATTTAACGGTGCTCCGGTGGATGTTCAAAGTTTGGGATATTTTTTTATAACCCAACCCTGATTGGTGCTTCTCCAGAACTTTATCCCGGACTTGTTTTAATAGCTCCTTGGTCTTCATGATGCTGTTTGTTTAGATATGCTCTCTAACAAACTCTGGGGCCTTCCAGAAACAGTTGTATTTAATCTGAGATCATGTGACACAATGACACAGGTGGACTCCATTCAGCTAATTATGTGACTTCTGAAGGCAATTGGTTGCACCAGAGCTTATTTAGGGGTGTCACAGCAAAGGGGGTGAATACTTATGCAATCAAGATTTTTCAGTTTTTTATTTGTAAATAATTTTGAAAAATATGTAGATTTTTTTCCCCACTGAGACATTATGGACTATTTTGTGTAGATCAGTAACAAAAAATCCTAATTAAATCCATTTTAATTCCAGGTTGTAACACTACAAAATGTGGAAAAGTCCAAGGGGGGTGAATACTCATGCAAGGCACTGTATATATATATATAAAAATATATATTTTAACATGAAACGCAGTTCATGGCGTTAAGCTCAACCTTCAGCTGCCAAATTTCTGATTCCGGGAAAGTGGCAAGCCGACTTCCAGCAATAAAATTGCAAGAGAACTGCAGAAAAACTCGAGAGAGAGAGCTCTTAAAAGAGTCAATCACACAACTGGAAAGAGGTTTGTTTATACTCACCCTACCTACCTCTTTGTGAAAGGTAAAAGAGACTGAAGTCTCCGTGCAGTGACTATTTATTACCTCGGGAGGCCGGACCGAGGACGTCACTCCATGGAGGGGCCTATCGGCAGCTTTGACATAAAATGCTCAGTAAATACCTGACAAGCAGGCATATCCCAAAAGTAATGTTTTGGCGGTCATCTTCAAATTGAAAGGGAACCCCAAATAGCCAAAAATGTGGGCTCTTCGAAAGCCTCCAAATACTATTGAAAACATGCCTGTGGTGGTAATATAATATATGTGAAGCTCCAAATAGGGCACCAGTTTGATTAATGGACTAATGAATATTGAGTTGAGGCTTGCAAAATAAAATCTTTGGCGCTCAATGCTGTTTTAAATGTCTGCCTAGTACCAGTGCAGAACCACTGGGGTACCCAGAATATGATCCACAACATAATGTGCTATTCTGCATCTCTGTGTCATTCAGATTGAAGTTTAGGAATACTAAGAGCAGGGCTCCTTACCCCAGACGCAGGGTATGCCGTCCAGCCAAGCTCTGCCGTGGCGATCCGAGTATCCATCACTGTCTCTGTAGGATGACACAAGGAACGGAATTAATACTATAGAACACAAACCGTAACACAAAGAGACAATGGATAACAAAGGCACATGCTGAACAGTTATGTAATTGAAAACGGCACAACTCCATCAAATAAACATCTTTAAAAATTTGAAATGCTATTTAAGACTGGTAACTTGTTAAAAACTCCAGATCTTGGTAAACAAAAGCCCACAATAATCAATTTTTATCATTGATACACTAATATTACTGTAAAACAAGATTGTAAGAACCCGGGACATCCATCTTAACACAGTTTGCAGTCGCCCAGTTTTTGCTGACCTCGGATTATTGATAGTACAGTTCCTGTTACAAGCTTTTCACGTAAAGTAATTAACTGGTGCCACGGATAGTCTACAATAAGCTATGTAGTAACTTAACATCTTCTCTTCAGAGGTGAAAGCAAATGAATTAGCCCACTATGTCACCTATTCCCTCTGCCTTTCTGTAGTTTCCACCCATAATCAGCATTCAACCAAAATGGGATCCACTTTAATTGAATAAAGCCTCTAGCTAGAAATGCAAAACTAAAACCTAGCAGATGACTTGTGAGCTCTTTCTAGTTCCTCAAGTCTCCCAAACTCCCAGCATCAAATCAAGATTGACAGGTTGATATAACAGGAGCAACTGTGTCAACGCCTAGTGCTATCATCTTTGAGCTATACAAAGCACACACAATGAGTTATTGCAATAGCCATCATCAGTGCTACTGTATTCCAGGCAAAGGTTCCATAAGGAAGGAGCTAGTCTATTCCTATTCTCTAACGAAGCACGACAGTGGAAAATGAACAGGATGGCAGGGACCCAATGGGTTTGTCAGGCTTTTGATAAATATTGGCAGACCCTGCACATTATTCAGGGAATGATGATAGTATTTCACTGATGAGAAGCAAGACCTATTAGGCTACCTACAACAGCCCTGAACAGTGTAACAAGCTGACAGTTCTCTGCTGAGCTTCAGACTCTCCATATTTAGGCATATAACTTGTTATTAGCCTTGTGTTTCCCAATGGCCGCATGTAGTCCAAAGCACTTTTTTTTAACCACAGGCTTACATTTCCTTGCATTTTTTTTATTTAGATTTGTATTATGGTATTTGTGGCCTAAAAAAGGCAGACTGGATGCCAATGGCATGGTTTATTTGGTATATAAAAATGGCTGGAATAAATCCATTCAAAATGCATTCAACTTAGAATCAAAATCAATTGTATTTTCAAGATGCATTGGTTTTTAAATCACGTGTAAGATACAGTTTCAACCAATCACAGTTCCAGATTTGTCAAAAGGCTGCCTTATCTTGTGTATAGATGTCAGCCTGTGCACTACATTGAAATACAACTTAAGAAATCTAAAGCAATAATAAAAAAACACTAGTTATGTTTAGTAGCAATTTGAGGATATGACTTGCACTTCCCTTGCACAAGCATAACATATTTTATACAATAGGAGATAAGTAATACATACTTTTTGATTTAGGTTTTTGTCAGCATGTTGGATGTAGGGGAAAGGAAACATTTAAACATCAAACCTGGGCAGCAGTGTGGAGTAGTGGTCAGGGCTCTGGACTCTTGACCGGAGGGTCGTGGGTTCAATCCCCGGTTGGGGACACTGGTGTTGTACCCTTGAGCAAGGTACTTTACCTAGATTGCTCCAGTAAAAACCCACCTGTATAAATGGGTAATTGTATGTAAAAATAATGTGATATCTTGTAACAATTGTATGTTGCCTCTACTAAGAAATAAATAATATATATATATATCAAACCTGCAGCCTACAAAGAGTTAATGGCACTACTCAGCTAACCAAGTTAGATTTTTAAAACTATATAGCAGTACCATCTAGAAATACTGTAGACTACTACAGGAAGCTACACGTTTTTTACATCAGTATATTATTATTTGGGTAGTTATATTTAATAAACTGCATCAATCTGAGTTACTTTTAATATGGGAAACAATAAGATTGATCAGAGCCAGTCTAATGAAGCCTGCAAATGAAACACAGGCCTTGGAATTCGATAGGAGTATTAATTTATCTGTGCTGTTCTGGCAGTATCCCCCCTCCCCCTCCTGTTAGCCTGGCTACACTGAAATAACCCTATTTACTTTAAAGGGTCCTCATATGAATCACAAGCAGGGCTGTGGGAGAGGCAAATGGATCTGCTCAACATCTGCTGATCACTCCAACTCTCACCCTCTACAGCTCTGGAGAAACAATTACATTTTAATAGAGTCCCAATGCAAATCCCACATGGAATAAATCAATCGGCAGCAGCGGGTAGCTTCAGCAAGAACTGCATTAAATATTGATATGCCAAGCTCTTTGATCAATACGATGCTGCTTTGTACAATTACACATCTAAACTGGTATGCACACACTTTCATATTTACAGTACATATCTGTATCAATCTACTGTGGGTAGGCCAACTGAATAAATCAACAAAATAAAGGTTTACATTACATAACTTAGGAGAAATAGCTTCTTTTAAAAAGAAAAAAAGAGAAATTATTTTTTGTTACCGTACCATATCTTCCCCAGATCTTTATGACTCTAACAGAGCCACAAAAAAGCTTCTGTACTATGGGGCATTGATAGCACAAGGGCAGCAACACTGGTATGAGGCTGCCACCGGTAGAATGGTACCTCACTTTGCTGACTATACCCTTCCTTAATAAACTTCAATAGCAGTGAAGTGTAGCATGTAGTAATTTATCCATACCAGACCGTGTGTTATAGTAACAGAACCACTGTGTGGTATCTGTTCCAAATCCATTGCCATGACTTTACTGTCCAGTCAGCCTGTATTCAAATATAATTGGTAGTGTTCCTATTTTTCAATGATCCATGGCAATTTGTTTGAACACCTTTTGCTTGCCATTCAGTCTTGCCTGACATTTCCCTATCCAATCGACAGCGAGATGTTGAAATGAAGCCTGGGGGGTGTGGTTTCTACAGGACCAGCAATTACTGCCCAAGCCATTAACCGAGCCAGGCAGCTATATATTAGCGGACCTCAGAAAGGCAATTGAAGGCTAAAGCTATTGAGATAGGCCTCCCTCGTCCCAAAACTGAAGTGAAAAATCAATGAGCCAGAGGACCTGAACATCTGTGTTAGCAGCATGTGCTAATCGAGCATTTCCCAAGCCAGCCTGAAGTGGGGTAAAAGAAGCACACAAATTCCCTCGTTCTGCATTCCTACAAAATATCACTGGAATACACTTTACAAACAAAAAGCAACAGCAATTGCATGAGACTTCTTACAAAAAAGCTGTGCTTGTGTAAAATCTCTAGTTTATTGTGTTACAGGTGCTGTTGGGTTTCTGACAGCTCTGTAAAGTGCACAGGGTCGGGAGGGGTCTCATTAGGGATTCACTGCCTCATTCTGACAGTGTTCAAAGGTGCTAAGACGTTCCACTTCACAGCTCATGAGCAAGTACTTACTGAGGACAAACAGAAGAGAGGGGGTTATTTAAAGAAACCTGAGTTAGTCAGCGAAAAACCAAGCCTCACAGCTGA